>CM076260.1:1733532-3002282 GCA_038380795.1 Pyrocephalus nanus | reverse complement strand
TGTCCATGGGAGCAGTGGCTCATCACAGGAAGAGGCCAGTTCTGGCTTCAGCTTCAGCTGCATCCCTGAGGGATTCACGCTGGCAAAGCAGCTCATGGCAGGGCTTATAAACCCAGGAACAGCCCCTGCTAATGTGTCCAGGCTCCAGCTCTTTCCACGTGGTTCACACAGACTCTTATGGATTCATGAAGTTCCAGAGCAAGGTCGATTTGCCATTTTCTGTGCCACATCCCTCCTCCAAGCCCAAATCCTCCCTGCTCTTCAGATTGCAATGCCAAGCCTGGTGCACAAAACCAAGCCAGGCTTCAGTTTTTCCCAAATGGGTCAGCTAATGTCCCCTTCTATTTAAGGAGCTTTGGAAAGGGAGTTATTGGAATGGTTATCAGGAGGTTTTGGGGTTTTTTTCTCCTGGTTCCTGTGTTAAGAGAGGTGTTGAGGAAAGAAGGGTGAATACACTGGAGGTCTTTACTCAGACCCAGAGCATCTGGTGGCAGAAAGGGTTGACCTTGTAAGGACTTGTAGAGGGGGATACACTCAAGTTAATGTTTAATTTCCTTGTTTTCATGTCTACTGGGTGAGTGGAAGAATGAGAAGCCTCATCATGCCTTGCAAGACCCATTTTACCCTGAGAGGTACCTGTCTGAGAGGGTTGAGTGAAACCTGTGTTTGTTGTTCCTTCAGCACTCATAGAACAGAGTTTCACCCAAAAGTGAGAGTCCCCTGCATGGTCTGACAGCACCATCAGCACAAGTGCTGGAGCTGGAATCAGAGGCCAAGACCCAGCCTCAGTAAAGCTTGGGACAGCACCCTTGGGATTTCATAAAAGTCAGGATTCCTTCCTTTATCACGCCCCAAGCACTGGGCAGACCAGACCCCAGCTTAGCTGCCCTATCTGGGGAAGAACAGAAAATAGCACAGAGAGCAAAGAGGTAAGAACTTGGTGTAGCCCATCAGGTGAGCAGGTCTGACCTGGAAGGTGCACACTGGAAGCCTGATGGAATACTTTGTGCTGTGGCTGCTGGGGCACATGGATTGCAATCACCTCCTGAATATCCACATGGTGGAAGGAGCTGGTGTTGGTAGGCAGGTCCTTTGTGAACGATCCATCTGCTACAACGAGAGCTGGGGGGGGGAGTGGGGTAAAACAGGGTCAACAGAAGGTAAGGGAAAAAGGATGTCTCCAAAACATGGATCAGCCCATGTCCAAGGCAGCTGAAGGAGGTGGGATGAGATGCTCAACCTCCAGCAGCGCCTTCCTTCCTCCAGGGATTCTGGACAGAAGCTGGATGATGCATTCATACTTTTCCTTAGGGTTAGGCTGAAGGAGGTGATGGGTCACTGGAGAGGATGCAGCCCTGTCCCTCACTCACCTTAACTGCCCCTGAGGTTTAGGAGAGGACAGGTTGAAAGGATGTCCATCTCTCAGGGCTCCTGGACAACACCAGCCAGGGCACTTGCTCCAATTTAAACACCGTATTTGCAGGGGGAAACATAATATTAACAACAACAGAAAAGGCCCAGAAACCCAGATCTTCATTTCATAATCACTCCTGGCAGATAATTAACCTCACTTCTTGCAGAGCAAACCATCCTCAACCCACTTCACCCCTCAGAGGTGCCAGTTCCTCCACACTGAATGGGAAGGAGTAGAAACAACCAGCTTAAGGGAGACTCCCAATCTCTAGGCAGTCTGTGAGGTGAGAGGGATTCCAGGTTTTTCTGGAATAAATCTCCTCTTAAAGGGGTTTGCTTTCACTTTTTTTTTTTTTTTTTTTTTTTTTTTTTTTTTTTTTTTTTTTTTTTTGTGTGTGGCTGCTTTGAGGCTTAATGAGATTTAGCAGGAGCTCGAACGTCCTTCCACCTGTGTCACAAGTTCCTTATGCAGAGATTTCCCTGAGAATCTTCCTGCATGAGGCTGCAGTTTTCAGCACAGGGTCTCTCCCCCCCCAAAAAAGTCACATCTATCCACTGATGCTGTGGCCACCTCCTCTACAATCCTGGTGTTGATCTGAAAGGGATTTGCAGTGTAAGCCTTCATTTGGCAAAATGCTGGAGTCTCCAGTATTCTGCAAGGTGTCTGAACCCTCTACAGCCCTCAATGAGTACTCCGAAGTTGCTCACATATTTGAGGAAAAACAACATTAACTTCAGAGGGGGTTTGAGTCATTCTTTTAAAGCAGAGTGATACAATTTAGGCACTAAAGAGAGAGTCAGACATCTCAGCTCCAGGAGTGTGCTGGCTGCAGAGTTATCCTTAGTGGAGTTTGCAAATTTTGTTGTCCCTCCTAAAGCAAAGTGCTATTTTTTGTCGCCTTCTCCTTCTTTCTGCACCATGTCTGGGGACCACTTATGATCATTTGTGATCCTTTTTTGCAGGGGCACACTAAGATGCCTGTCACTTAGTTTAGAAGACTTAGCTGATCTTGCAGAGTATTGAAGGCCAAGCAGCAGGTTAGATGCCATCCTCACTGCCCAGAGGAGGCATCCCTGGTAGAGCTGAGTGGATTTGGGATGAGCCAACGTCAAGTTAAGCCTGCTGCACTTGAGTGAGAAGATTCCTGTGTGATAATGAACTAAGTCTAAAGTGGAGATAAATCTCTCAGTTCATCTTCCCCCGTTGACAGGCTGATAGTTAACCAATAATATGCTGTGAATAATGGATGTGCTGGGAGCTGCCTTCTGTGTGAAATGTCCTGGGATAATCATAGGATGGGGAATATCTCAAGGCACCATGACTTGTTGAGGAATGGCTTGAGATTCAAAACCAAGGCCATTTCTAAAGGATAATACATGAATGAATTACTTCTGACTCAGGCCCCGAAGATCAAACAAAGCTTGTTAGCTGGGACAACTGAGTTAGAAAGAGATCTTCAGCCTTTAGTTGCTCAAAGGTGTGATTTTCAAATAACATTGATGTTGGCCTGAATGGAGAAGAGACTCATTAGGTTTGAAATTCCATCCTTTTCACCATTTCTGCTCTTGAGGGAGCACTAGAAGTTAGTGCAAGATCCTTCATGCTGGCCTGGGCTGAGCAGGTACAGCCATTAGAGAGCCCAGCAGAAATGGCCCAGCCCATTCTTAGTGGAGAACCACCACTATGGGTGGGAAGTGCCAGGCTGGATGGAAAAGCACGTGCAGGGACAAGTGCTTGCTGAAGGGAGGTGTTGCTGCCTGTTCTCCACAGGTGTCGTTCAGTTTGGGTGTAACTAAATAAATTGCCTTCCAACAGTGCTCAAATGTGAATCCAAAACCCCAAATTCAGTCTCTGTGACCTCACTATATAAAATTGTCCTGGTTTGTGGAGTAACCAGAGTTACTCATCCTAGATGAGCTGAGGGCCACGCTTTCTACACAGGCATCAGACTCCACAGGGCTCAGCACAAAGAAGATTCCACATGGCACCTGCAGACTCCCTTTGGGATGGGTAAAAGCCAAGCAAAGTCCTTTTCTTCCACAGGCAGAAATCTTGTTCCCTTTCTGACGGGTGTATTTTACCTGAGATTCGCCAGGAAAACTTCAATATGTGACTTAAAGAGTCTTTCCTTCATAGACTCTTCATTCAGAGGAGATGTGGAGGGGGCAAGGTCTACCAGAGTCCCACTCTGGACTTCTGCTTGGGCTCTGAGACAGATCATAAGGAAAAAAGATGCTATAACTTTGCCCAAAGAGTTGGAGGCAAATTCTTTTTCCCTTTTTCTCATGCCATCTCTTGGGGAGCAGAAGAAATGGGAGACATCCATCACTCAGCTCTGTTTCCTTGTGACAGAAGAGCCATGAGCAGAAAAGCAGTTGCTCATTGCCATGTGGGCAAGGGACCCCACCAGTCATATTCTTGCTGAAGGGGCTTGGCAGGGAGGAACCGGGGTCATCAGCCTTGGAAGTTTGTTCTGATCCCACCACAGGTTTCCCTTTTTAAACGTTCACCAGCAAACCAAGGAGGCTCCTCACAAAATGCCCAAACAGCTCTGAACTCATAAGCAGCTCGCCTGGGAGGCCACTCATATGACTCAGGTGCTTTGCCAGACTGGGGCATATGGCTCTGTTCCTGCCTTCCCTCCTCGTCACCAGAGCCGGATGACAGGGAGCAATTTGGTGCCCTGCTTGAAGCGCAGCCAGCTCCCAGCAGCATCAAAAAGCCATCTCCACAGTTGGCAGTGGGCACTGAGGACGCCTTGCTCTGGCATGCTGAGAGCAGGCCAAGCCTGAGGCGGGCTGGCATGGGCAAGCTCGCCCCATCATCAGCCATATTGTCCCAGCGCGGCGGGGAGGGATCGGATCCAGGAGCCTTGGAAGCCAGGGATGGGGTTGGTTTGTTTTTTTTAATTCCAATGGGCTTTGGAGCCTGCCCAAGGAGAGACGTCATCCCTCAGCCCATCCCCACCTGCAGCTTCCCTGTCCGCCACCTTGCCATGTCTCTGGCTCTTATTTTGGGAGCGCTGATGAAACCCCTTCTGTTCCGGACCACGTGTCACCGTCACACACAGGACACGGCACAGCCAATAAAGATGAGTCACCATTCACGGGACAGGGCTGGCACTTGGCCAGTGCTGCCAATTTTAGGCTTTGTCAGACTGTGGCAGTCACTGGGAAAGGGGTTACATCATCACAGCAGCACACAAGCATTAGCTCATGCTGTTCCCAGGAGCTGCAGGGCAGGTGGGAAACTGAGGCATGGAGAGAGAGGCTGGAGTAGCCTGAGGCCTTGGGGAGGATCCCTACACTTCAGGCTCCTGGGGAGTGCACGTCAAGCAGATTCCACACAGGAAATTAAAGCTTTTTTTGGGTAATTTCATGCTGCAGGCTTTTCTTGGAGACGGTCCTCTCATGGCAGGTTTTGATCAGAGCATAGGAAAAGGTGGCTGCACCCTGCTGTGGAACTGGCTGGTGAAATGCATGGAAATTCAACTCTTTTTGTCTTCAGGTTGCCCTAGGGTGGAATGCTGGATGAACAGGGAGCACACAGCCACTGGGGTGTGCAAAAAAACATGGGGAAGACGCTTGGTGGGTGCTGGACAGGGTATCTATCCTCTGTGCTTCTGCCCATGATGGAGATGGAGCAGGTCAGGTTGATGCAACTCAGAGTTGCTGAATATTGGAGGAAAGAACTTTCTTGCTTCAGCAACTATCAATTGTGGGGTTTTTTATGGTTTTTTTTTATGATTAGCTTGAGGTGACAGTCCTAAATCTGGGAGTGCAGTGTTTCCACCAGGCACAGCTGTATCTGTAGCACAGGAGCCCATATCTGATGTACATTATATATCTTAAGGTGCAAAGAGATGTTTGCAGCAGGGGAATGGGCTTGTGGTTTGATCTCAGCCTGACCTTGAGGAAGGACATTATATGTGGAAGAGGCAGCCTCAACTCCATCCTGAACTCACAAGAGAAGGCAAAAAGACCCAGGAGACAAGGGACAAGCCAGGATGAGCGTGACTTCACGTGCTGAGTTCTGGCCTGCTGCACATCACTTAGATCTCTCCCGAATTCAAAGCATGGGAAGCAGAGGAAGAAACGGGTTCTTGCTGATATCCTTGGAAATCAGTGTCCCTGGTGCCTTCAGCTACCCCACTGCGAGACAGCACCAGCTGCACCACATCCGTTCTTGTCACTTTGTCACTCCCCCTCACAGAAACGCTCTGCCAGACTCGCTTCATTGATGCCAGTCCTGTGCACTCTCCGGGAATGCTGAGATGTTCCTCCTTTTCAGGACACCAGTCCCCTCACCCGCAGTGGTGCTGACGCAATTCCACCGCGGGCCACCCACGTAACATCAGAGGTTTATAAACCATAAGGTCAGCAAAGTGTGCTCTGCTGACACATCTCCAAACACGCTGGATGAAGAGCTTTCACTCGGCCAGTGAGTGTGAACCAAGCTGGGTTTCTGTCCTCTTCCCCCTCAGGGAAGCATTTCCACCACTGGGATGAAGTTATTTCTCTAATGGCCTGCAAACTTTCTGTGTCCAGACCAAGCCATTAACCAGAAGTGGTTTGCAGGATCCCTGTTTGGTGCTGCCACAGACTGTCTGAAGCATTGCCTTGTTGTTGTCTCATCTCCAAGGAAGTGGCCGTGGGAGCTGTGTTTACAGCAGGAGGCTCCTTCCCTAAGCCCTGGCAGAAGATGATGCTTTCCCCAGTCTGGTGACGAGTCTGTTGGGTTTTATCTAAACAAGTCAGAACATGAGCACAGCCACCAAATCTTGGTCAGCCTCGTGGTTCAATTATCAGCACAGCCCTTGGCACATTTTTAGCTCCTGGCAGCCAGCACCAACCCAAACAATTCCTGTGCTTGGCTCAGGGGATGGCACAGGACAAGAACCATCCTCACCAAGCACTCTGGACTGGGCCACCTTGGTTTGGAGGCTGAGAGAGAATGGATGTAGCAGTCAACAGAATTAGGCTTTGCTTAGTTGCTGAGCTCTGGGCATGGGGTCCCAGGTTCAAAAGCTGCCCCAGACCCGTGCCAAGGCAAAAAAGATTCTCGTGGTTGTTCTCCAAAGCAGACAGCAGAAGTCCTCAGGCTTTCCTTTCCAGCACTGATGTGCTTCTCCCCTGTTTTTCAGAGTATTTTACCTCTACTTACAAGGTTACAACATCCTATCAACTTGTTTTAGGCAGATTTACATTCTCCTCGATGGCCGTGGTTCTCATATGATTTTTTTTTAAAAAAAGGATGCCAAGATAGAGATGCTGCAACAAATGTCAAATGCACGGTGTCAAAATGCCCATTTATTGCATTTGTTTGTGGAGTTGGGAGTTGTTTCATGCCAACTATCCCTACTCAGAACATAGGAATGGCTAGGGAAAGATTGTATTTGAAATGGAGCCAGGCATTTTCTTACCAAGAGGTTTTTCTCCCCATTTTGGTGCATTCCAGAAGTTCCATAAGGTGTGTTTCTCTTCTAAGGGCTCCTAACGGTAGAGTTCAAATATCATTAGGTCTGAAATCTCAATATAGGAGGCTCATTCTGATATTTTGGGAATGTAAACTGGAAGTGACTCTGATGGATTCAATATATTCAAGAATCTTAGCAAAGAATTGGCCACTCAAAGTTATGACTGAAGTGTCCTTCGTAAAGAACCTGCTGTTGAATGTGCAATGTGATTTTTCCTCCAAGAATAACTCCTCTTGGATTTTGTCCTCTTATTCTTCCCAGTTAAAGAAATCACATGTTTGGGGTGGGAGTTTTTTGGCTTGTTGTTCTCAAAAAAAAAAAAAACAAACCAACAAACAAACCAACCAAAACAAACCTATTTTAATTAGCAAAGGGTCTAAAATCAAGTCTCAACAACCAATGACCACACAAAACTGCACATCTAACCAAGAGGCTACAAGGGCAGCAGTCATACTTGGGTGACCTTAGCCTCTAGAGATCCATGGTAGGTCCATGCCAATGGTGGTGCTTTGCTCTCCAGATTAACTATCAAAGTAGCTTAGGTTGACTTTTTTCCCCACCTTGGGTGCTTTGGGTAAGATTTGGATAACTCTGAACATTTGGATTTCTGTGTAGATACAAGGATCAGACTACTCTGATTTCTGAACTGAGGAACCAGAGCACAAGAGGAACCAGAAAGTAGACCAAGAAATAGCAGTGGAAGCCTTTAGAGGTGGCTTGTGCCCTTCTCTGGTGTTCCTTTCAGGCTGAACCAGGTTTCTGTGACAGACTCTACTGCCCTGGAACATCTCCTGCAAAGAGAGATTTTGCTCTGCTTGCACAGATTTAAATCCTTGCTGGAGGTGTTGTCAGAACACCCTGGTGGAGCATTTCGAGTGAAATCTCTGGAGGTGTCTTGAGGAGCTCCACATCCTCTCGTCTGTAGCTGTTCACTTTTAGAGACTCAGGTGGGGTTCTTTGTCAGTGTGATTCTGAGACAGCAGTTAAAGGCTTCAGATTAGCAGGGATTTAAACTAAAAGTCTTCATAATTACAGTGATGACTGTGCAGAGGGTACCTTGGCCTGAATAGAGCAGCATTTCATGCAGCTTTTGACAAAAATAGACACATATAAGACTTCTCATGCTCTATTTCCAAACAACCTAATCTGTGCCCGGGAAATCCTGGCTGCTGCTTTCCCAGCACATTTCTAATTGCAGAATTAAACCAGGTGACTGATATCTGGAGGAATTCAGACCAAGCTCACACCAGACCATCTCTCCTTTGTGCATTTGTGGCATTAGAAGAGAGAGTTGTTGATTCTGAGTGTCTCTATCAACTTCAAAACCACCTTGCTCACATGAGATTCAGAGATTTGTGAGGTTTACGCCCTGGGAAAAGATGAACTTGGGCATGGTGGGAAAGATCCTGGAGAAGTGTTGGCACTTGTGTGAGATAACCTGAGTCCTCACTGCTGGGTTGTGAGTTACTGGGCTACATGAACCCCAATTTTAGTGAGAGCAGCTATTCTAGTTGAAAACACCATCAAACTTAGCCCCACACCAACATCAAAGCCACTATCAGTAAGATTAATGAGATTTCTGGTTTACTTGCCAAAAAAAACCCAAAGAGCTGTTCTGTATTAACACCCTCAAAACAGCATCCACCGAGGTGGAACAACCTGCTTTTGGTTGTGAATTCTTTTCTCTACCTTTTCTTAACGCTTAGAACTAACATTTATTCAAAATGCAAGAGCCATTTCAAAATAAATAGCTTTGTGTTATAAATAATGTCATAATAATTAATGCCACATCAACAGGGACTCCAAAAGTAAGACTAGTCTTGTGGTGTGTGTGTCCCTACTCCATGATTGCCTCCAGCTTCTTCAGGACTGAAACTATTCACCAAACTCATCCCAAATTCCTGAGCGGTCTTAGACACCTGCCATGCATTTCTACCCCTGAAATGTGTATTTGTGAATTTAATTTCCTTTAAGTCCACCTTAGACTCCCATCAGAGGCTCTGGTGGCAGGCTGGACCTTCAGAGGAGGCTGTTTTCCATAAGGCAGGATTTGTCTCTGGCTCTAACAACGGACTCACGCTGACATTTTCCTCAGACACAACTTTGTGAGCACAGCTGAGACCAGATTCCTAGAGGGATCAACCTGTAGTGCTAAAATAACATTTTTCTGGCACAGAGCTGCCTGCACATCTGAATTAGACTTTACCTAAGCTCTGCCTGCCATGCCTGGGCTCCCCAGAGCTGTCCAGACACAGCAGCCACCTGGACCAATTTTCTCTGCCCAGCCTGGAAAATCTGATAATATGAGAGACTCCATCTCCAGGAGATGAACCACAGGTCTTCCAAATTATTTTTTACATGATGAAGGGGATTATATGACCATGGTTTTGACAGACAGAGGACTGTGATCAGATTCTGTCTATACCTGTAATGCAAATGGTGGTGGAGCCCAAGCACTGGCACTCAGGTGATTGTGTTAAATTGTTCTCTGGAACAGTTTTGGCCAGCCAGCCCTTTCCCAAAGCTTTCCCAGGCATGAGAAAACAAGTTCACACAGTCCAGGAACCATTCCCATGAGGCAGATTGGATACAACTACTGAGAGAGTTTAATTGCAAGGACATGGCAGGCTCTGCCAGCTGGGCTGAGGATCAACAAATGGTCCTGGCTCTGTTTCTCTTTTGCTGGTTCAGATACCACCAGGGTCTCTCCAGGTCTGGATTCCCACGTTTCCTTCTCCTCTCTGCTGTTTTTTATGAGCTGTTATGTGGTGGCAAGTCACTATACAGGACCAAAGATCTTGGTTAACCAAGTGAGGTGAGGTTTGTTTGAAGATCTGTGCGTATATAAGGACTAAGATTTGACCTAAGTGCTGCCAGAAATGTTTCAGCTCTGGAACAGGCATCAAGCAGCTTTTTTCCCTAAATAAATAGGGAAAAACTGAGACACCTGCAGTCAGCATCCTAGGAAAGGGACAAGGATATTATGGAAAGCAAATAGTGGAATTTCATGCTAATGAGGACGGTTCATATAGGCTTGTTGGGACCAGCCTTCTCAGTGATGTAATAGAGGGATCTTATCCTTCTGCTACCACTTGAGGATGGTGGTAACTCTGGCTGGCTGTTCTAGGAAATGTCACTTGAGTATCTCCTCTGATGGATCATGGCACCCTTCTCACATCAGGTGTGTGTTGGGGAGATTGTTTTGCCTGCTTGGCCTTCAGTGGTATAAAATCATTGTATTGTGTCACTTAATTTAGCCCATGTTACGCTGCATCTGTCCAGTTCTGCTCTGCAAGAGCCCAGTGTGGGCTATTCTGCCCACCTTGGAGCCAGGAACAGAGTTTCCCAATCCTGCTTTCCGCTCTCCTTACCTTGCTGGGACTCAAGACTGTCTCTTGAGCTCCTATGGGGAGCTGATGGATACCAAATCTTTGCCACCGAGGGTACTTTTCATCTTATCCACTTCTCTTTGATCGGTCCAGTTTGATCCCCATCCCTGGAAGTGTTCAAGGACAAGTTGGATGGGAACCTGAGCAAACAAGTCTAGTGGAAGGTGTCCCTGCCCATGGCAGAGAGTTGGAACAAGATGATCTTTAAGATCACCTCTGACTCAAACCTGTATGTCATCCACACTCCAGGTAGAGTCAATGGAGCATTTCCAGAGTACAACTCATCCCATGTCCCAGACAGCATTCCTTGGGTAAGATAAACCCTGAAGCATGTGATGCTTCAGGAAGATCTTCTTCACGAGTGTTTTAAAACAGGGTGGGGAAGCTTTGCCAATCCTGACGTGGTGGGCGACATCCAACATTTTTAACAGGAGATCTGACACTTGGCCGAGGTTATTCAAGGACAACCCAGAAGAGAGGGCAGATTATCCCATTTCTGCCTGGCCCGGGGTGCTCGTGCCTCTCACAGAAGGATCAGACTCTGGCTGGAGTCCAGGAGGAGATACAAGACTCGATGGCCGCGGGGCCTGATCTGGTTTGGCTGTGCCCGAGTTCACAGAGGAGATGAATAGGAGGAGACACGACAGAAGCAGCCGAGATAATGAGAGCACAGATCAGACGAGTTTTGGCCGGTCACCTCTTCCAGCAGCACAGAAAAAGGGGCACTAGGGAGAGCTGAAAGGCAGTAGGATGAAAGCGGGGGGGAGAAAGAGAGTCCTTTCCAAACACAATCCCCAGTGAACCCAAGGACCTCAGTTCCTCATGGCTGTGCTGAGCCAGGGGCTAGGGGGGGAAGGAGCTAAAAAGGGATTCAGCATTTCTGGGGTCATTAAGAGCATCTTAATTTAGCCAAAGGAAATGGTTTCAGGAAGCAGCATTTCAGGACAGGAGCCAGCCTTTAACTGTGGATTTTCTCATGATGAAAGGTTTGGGAACATGGATGTTCCTCTGGTCTAATGGAGAAGAGCCCTTCTTGTCCTACCTTGGACATCTTGTCCTACCTTGGACATCTTGTCCTACCTTGGACATGGACTATCCTGTATGGAAACTCAACACAAGCCTTGTGTCAGGAAGTCCCAGTGGGATTCAGTAGTAGAATCCCTGGTCTGGTTATCCAGATCTACTTGGAAATATGTCCCTGAAGTGAGTTATTTACCTTTGTTTCCAGCCTTTCCCAGCCACCAGCAGTTTTGTATTTCTTATGGACTCGTGCCACTGATTACTGTGGGAGTTGGACCCTAGGGAGAACAGGGTTGTGATGCTCCTTGAGGGAAGGTCTCAAGGGCTCCCTAGGAAAGGAGCAGGTGCTGAGGATTTGACACTCAACCCTCGCCTGATGAAACCAAAACATTTTCCATGAGGAAACAGCTAAGGACGTGACACTGCTGTAACATCTCTTCCCAGCCTTCCCAGTGTTAAGCTCTGGTTTTTCATCCCTGGTCACTCCAGCTCTGAGCAGAGTCCAGAGGTGTCACATAGATATGTGGAGGCCATTCCTAGGTCAGACTGATCAATTATGTTCATAGTGCTCGTTGCCATTATGCATTGGTGGAGAAACTGGTTAAGGCAGTGCCCTGAAATCCTATGAGGAAAAAAAAATGGCAAAATGGCCTATGCAGCCCTTTATTCTTTGTTCTATATTTAAAAGGGACAAACAAAGAGGGAAAATGAAGGAAAGAAGACCAAAGTCACGCCCTCCTCGGATGGGAAAGAATAAAGAATGATCAAGCATCAAAATCCATTGGGAAACAATGAAAATCAGATCTGAGGTCTGATTCCGACCCCTTTTACTTTGAGGCAAATAAATAAAAACAGATCAAAAATTAAAGGGGGAGCGACTTTCAGGCAACGCTGTTACAAAAGCAGGATCTGGCTTGATCTCTTTTGTACATAAATGCATTTTCACTCTGCGTGCATCGAAATGAAAGCCTGTTCCTCGGCTCCCACTGAGCTCCAGGGAGGAATGTGCCACCCAAAGGGGAAAACACGATAACAGGGTTCACAGCACAGAGACCTGAGCAGGCAGTGAGCGATGGGGAGGAACTGAGATGTGGCACTTGGCATTAAACAAGCTCTGCCTTTGCATGGGGACTGATGGAAGGGTTGGTGCCACACGAAACGTTTGCTGTCCAGCTCAACTGGGAGAAAAGTTGGTATCTTCCCGTTTTGTTTTAGTAGAGTCTTAAGGAGAATAATTGTCAAAAAAAAAAAAAAAAAAAAAAAAAGGAAAAAAAAAGAAATATAGCACTGTTTAGGCCTAATTTTCAATTTTAAAGGGACAGGCACCACAGGAAATACTTAGGGAATGTGCTGCAGCAACTGCTTTCAAATTCCGGACAGCCAACAACCTGCAGCTGGATTTGTGATGAAAACTGTACATACCCCTAGTGAAAACCCTCTCTCCTCAGCTGAACCACACTGCAAGTAAGGCAAAAATGGGTATATTGTTCATTTTAAACGTTCATTTGTGTGTGTGTGTGATTTTTCCATGGCTTTTATTAGACTAGTTGTAAAAACGTGTAATTGCATACCAGGAATAGTCTGGATAGATGGGGATGGCTTTCCTGTTTTTATTCTGGGCTTTAAAAACAGCAACGGCAATGTAAGGAGAATCATTGTTTTGATTCTTTCACGTGGATGTGGATTTTTCAAAGATCCTCATTACAAATCTTAGATGACCTTTTCTTTTTCTGGACCATCAGTAGGAAGTGGGGGATGGAAACCAAAACAGGATAAAATTCAGCATGTCCCTGTGAGCTTCAGCAAGGCATCCCTGAACTCAGAGTGGTTCAGACTCTCTCCTCTGGTATCGAGTTGCTGCCTGCATTATACTGAAGTCCACTCATATTTTCATGATCCAAAGCAATGGCTCTTGTTTCCCTTTCTCAGAGAGTTGATTCCTTGGTCCTACATTCTCAGAAATATAATGGTTTTTATCCCTGCCTTATTTCCCACCTCTTTCTCACCTCTCTTCACCATTTACTGTTGCACAGCCTTTGTGCCCCTTGTGTTCACCTCACCACTGAGGACTGTTCATGAGATCCCCCTGAGAAAGGCAGAATTAGTGAGGGAAGAAGTCAGAATCGAGCCAGTTCAAGATGGTTGTTGAGTTCAGCTCCAAATAAAGACACCTAAACAAAGATGTCTCTGATGGGGGTGTCTCCATGCAAAGAGGGAATCCAATCTCCCCTTGTATTCAATGGATATATAGACAATACAGCCACAGTGTCTAAATAATGACCTTCAGACAGCTCTGGACATAATGACTAAGGAAACATTTTTTTTTTTTGAGTGTCACCTAATGTCATTTGAGATGCCATGACTACCCTGCCTCACTCCAGCTCCCAGCTCAAAAATGTTCTGGTCTTCTGTGTGCAAGTTTGTCACATCTGCCAGCTCTACATGGAGGTCTGGAATATCCCAGAATATCCCAAAGCATCTCAAGTGTTGCTGGATTCCCACCTGTGGTGGTTGCACTAAGCCTTCATTCTGTACCGAGTAAAGTAAGAGACATTGTTTAAGCGTGGACACCCTGGGGTGAGTCTTTACTGAATTCTGCCTGAAATGCCTTGGCAAAGTGCACTGTGAGGTGAAGATCTGTTCCCTGCTTTCATTTGGATTTTATAGGAGACCTTGGGTAAATCCTGTAAATCTTAGTGCTTCATCTGTCAAATGGGACATTACAGACCTCTCCCTTTCTGTGCTGAATGTAGGTTAGGAGATGTCTCACCGTGAGGACTTCAGGGCTCGTCACTAAAGGGATCTGGGGGTTTAATTCTTGTGATGTGTCATTCAAGGCACAGGGACTTGACTCCTCAGTGGTGCTGACTTTGGCCTGTGAGTCACTCTTTTGTTCCTAGCAGGTGACAGGAGGAGTTCAAAGGCTGTTTTACTGTTTGAAGACAATGCCAATCTATGCCAGCCTGACTTGTTATGGGTAGGGGGGATACAGATCCCACAGATTCAGCCCCATAGTAGCTGACCTCCTCCTAGCTTAAGAATGCCCACAAATGTGGTTGTGCACGGTGGGAATGTTCCACTCCTGAGGGTAAGAACAGAGTGGGAGGAGTGGGAGTGGGTTTTCTGAAGTGATTTCAGTTTTTACTCAACCTCATCCCTTTGATAAACAAACCTCGGAAGGGGGTTTGAAACCTACTCATCGTAGATGAAGGTGCGTCAGTCACCATGAGCAAAACTCATTATCAAAATAAAAAGTTGCTTCTCATATGATCCAACTTTCCAAGACTTTTTGTTCTAGTTATGATTGGAGAGATCTCTGCAGTTGGTTAGAAACAAGGTCTGGAGAAGTGGAGGGGGAAAAAAGAGACAGTTTGTCCCACGGTCTCTGAGAATTGTAAATTGTGTGAGGATGTCACAGGGAAAGATGGGAATGAGAAAGTCGTGGTTAAGATGAACAAAAGTGCTGTGTCATTTAAGTCTTTATGAAATAGCCAGGGAATAATTTCTATGGCAGCATAGTAGGAAGGGCTGGAGAAGTCTTCAAATCTCCCCACGATTGCTGCTGACATCCACCTCCAGACCTCACCGCCTCACACCCAGGTCCATCACTAGGATGCCAAAACTCACATTCATCACAGACTCGTGAATTTTCAAACAACAGCAGAAACATGTCAAAGTGTCTGGAGACACTCCATTACCTCCCTCAGATCCTGGTGCAAACGAGCAGACAACGAGGGGTTTGGGAGGGTAGGACTCATCCCGCCTGACTGCCTGTGCTCTCCTCCCCTGGCAAGGGATGGAGTCAGACACCTTGGGAGCATGAGTCAACCCCTCCCTGTCCCACACATGGATCTTAGGACAGGGTGAATCACTTTCTGGGGGTGTCTGCCTCTCTCTGCTGACTGGCAGAGACGTTCAGATGACTATCAGCAGGCAGGGACCGTGCGATGCGAGTGACTCAACACACCTAATCTCAGCTCTGTACAATTTACAACCCTGGCTGTGATTAGTGGAAGGTTCTGCCCTGAAAACCTTAGAGAAAAGCCTTTCTGTGTAAACTGAGGGGTTGTTTCGGGTGTATTTTATTCCCCTCTCTACTCTAGAATAAATGAGCCCAACAGAAACATTTTTAAGCCAGGGTGACAAATCTGTCTCCTGAGGGTTGGTGCTGCTTGAGTTTCAGGGTACAGGTACCCCTAATGCCCTACAAGTTTCTAGTAAAACAGCACTAAAATATACAAGTTTCTGGTAAAACAGCATTAAAATAAGACAATAAATGGCATATTTTTTTCCTGCCAATCAGAGAAAGTTTTTAAACTGATTAGCTAAAAGATACAGCAACAAACAGTACTTATACCCTTTACTTTAAAATTGTGTGGCATCACTCAGCCTTCCAGAACCATTAATTATGTCTACCAAAAATGTAACACATCTGGTAGGTTAAAAATAAATCTAATCTACATCTGCTTGGGGCTGAGGATGTTCACATTCAGAAGTTTCTATCCAGACTGAGGGAGCTGGGCCTGTTTAGTCTGGAGAAGAGAAGACTGAGCAGGGATCTCATAAATCCGTATAAATATTTCCCAGGCAGGTGCCAAGAAGATGGTGCCACTCTTTTCAGTGGCAGGACGAGGAGCAATGGCCACAAACTAAAGAACAAGAAACTCCATCTCACTATGAGGTAGAACTTCCCATTGAGGGTGGCAGAGCACTGGGACAGGTTGTCCAGGGTGGTCGTGGAGTCTCCCTCTCTGGAGACATTCCAAACCCACCTGGATGAGGTCCTGTGTCACCTGCTCCAGGTGACCCTGCCTTGGGAGGGGGACTGGACTAGATGATCTCCAGGGGTGCCTTCCAACCCAAACTATTCTGTGATTCTGTGATTAGAATCCCCAAGTCCCATAACTATTGTTTCTTATTGAGGACTTAGAACTTGGGGGAATTCATGGTTTTCTTAAAGCTGGTGGCTTCAAGCTTCCCTCTTTGATAAGGCTACTGGTCTTACTGGTTTGTGGTTTGTTGATTATTTTTTTTTTAATTTAATCTGAAATGCTAAAGCAGCTGTGAGTCCAAAGGCAAATGGTTCAGAGAGATGAGCTGATGGAAAGACACAGTTTTGGTGGACCTGCAGGCTGTGAGAATCCCGAGGAGGGGCAGAGATGGAGCTCTGTCATCCTTTCTGGCCACCTTCCTCATCACTTCTCCTCCAGACATAGATAGGTTGGAAGGGGGGAAATCTAACCCCACTGCACTGTGGGATGGGCTCCTCGAAAAGAAGAGGGTAAAGTCTATGGAGTGAGGTCTGAAGAGCCAGAGGATCTTATTTGCATTCCCAGGGAAGCCAGGCCCCTGTGGGAAGAGAGAAAACAAAACAGGAGAAGAAGAAATTTAGGGGGATTGGGCACTTTAGCTTTTTAACCCTGAGTAGCTGCAGAAAGATGTTCCTTGGGTTTTTTAGAGCAGGAAAATTAAAATAAGAGCTGGTTGGAACCAGGTGATCATTAAGGTCCCTTCCAACCCAGGCCATCCTGTGTCTCTCTGACCTTCTAATATGTAACACACCAGAGAAAGAAAGGTGTTATAATTTTTTTTTTGCTTGCAACAACTAGCATTTTTACTTTAGTATTTATAGGTGATGCTCCCAGACAAATCTTTGGCCAAGGCCCAGTCAAACTATAGCTACCAAAATATTGAACTTCCCAAACATGGATTTTGTTCCATCCTCTGTTCCCTCACTTGCAAAAGAGTTGTCCAGTGAGCAGCAGTGGGAGCAAAGGAATAAGATGGCAGTAGCTCCTTCTTTCCCCAGGAATCTGTCAATTAATTTTTATTGTGATGCTTTACTCAATGAGTTGTTCAGTTTACCCTTGTGATGATCAATGTCTTTTTTTTTATTATTTTTAAAAGCATCTGAAGGGTAGTGGGGCACTGTTTTATCTTTTGGAGAAAATAAATTGTTGAAGTGTTGGTTGGGATGATGAATTAGTTGAGATGATGGTTGGTTAAGACTGAGTTCCCTTTGGAATATCGTGGGATGCCTGCTGAGGGTGATCCCAGGGTTGGCATTGCAGGCACTGATGAGAGCAATCCTCAGGTTCTGAGTACTTTGGGCAAGGGTGGACCAGATCCAAGATCTCCTCAGAGGGTCACACCAGGAGCAGAAACAGGGCTGGAGACACAGCTGTGACTTGGATCTGTGGTCAATCCAGGAGTCAGGGCTGGAGATGAGCTACCTCCAATAAATGTCTTCAGTCCATCCCAGAAACAGGGCAGGGGATTTTCTGGAGGGATCAGATTCTTTGTTCTGGGACAATTTGGAGGGTATTAATGAGTCTTGATGCTCCCTGTGTTTATATATTTATACGCCAGGACAAAAAACCTGGCTGCTTTTCCCAAACACAAATGGAGATTCCTGAGTAAGTCAGAATCAATGGGAATGTTGCTCATATAAAAGTATTTAGGGTGAGAAAACGTGGCTGCGGGGAGTATGGATGTCCTGCTCTTGCAGTGGTCTGTTCCAAGAGAGATTCCTTTCTACAGGAAGTAACCTTCATGCTTGGGATGAAGCATTTAGGTGGGATCTGGATTTCAGATTCTCAGATGTGGATCCAATCAGGATGAGCACAGGGGCTGTTCCCTGATAAAAGAGAAGAGCTGGGGTGGGGTGGCAGAGCCAGTGGCTCATGCAGATCGGGACAATGTGTCAGAGAACTCCTGAATGCAGCATCCTTTCTGATTCCCACACTGATATTTCTGTATTTCTCTCCTCCAGACTGTAAGGACAACCTGACGTGAGTTGAACCTTCAGGCTCCCGAGCCTGCCCCCCGATGCAATAATTTAGTGAGCAGATGATGTTTTCAACCAAACCTCCTGTCTAACCCAGTGGATCTGTGTGTCTTCCGGCAGGTGTGTCCTCTGTGGCCTCCCTGATGTCCCTGGCTTGGGTGCTAGCCTCCTATCACAAGCTTCTTCGGGACTCTAGGGACGACAAGAAGAGTATGAGCTACAGAGGGGCCCTCATCCATCTCTTCTGGCGCATCTTCACCATCTCATCCCGAGTTATTTCTTTTGCTCTCTTTGCTTCCATCTTCCAGCTCTACTTTGGGATCTTTGTAGTGGTCCATTGGTGTGCCATGGCTTTCTGGATCATCCATGGTGGGACAGATTTCTGCATGTCTAAGTGGGAGGAGATCCTCTTCAACATGGTGGTAGGGATTGTGTACATTTTCTGCTGGTTTAATGTCAAGGAAGGGCGGACTCGATACCGAATGTTTGCGTATTACACGGTGGTCCTGACGGAGAACGCGACCTTGACGCTCCTTTGGTATTTTTACAGAGATCCCGACACCACTGACTCATATGCCGTGCCAGCACTGTGTTGTGTCTTTCTTAGCTTTGCTGCTGGGATAGCTCTGATGCTGTTATATTATGGTGTGCTGCATCCCATGGGGCCAAGAGCTAAGATCTTTGCCAGCTCCTGTTGCGCCGAGCTGCTCTGGGGCATTCCTTTGCCCCCTGATGTTGAGCCCATGGCGCCCCAAACCCCTGGGTACCGGGGGTCCCAGGCTACGCCCACCAGAGCGGTCACGGAGCAACAGGAGGAACTCACAGCTGACACTTGCTTGCCCGTTTTCCAGGTGAGAGCAATGGTTCCATCTACTCCATCTGGGCGACCCTACCCCCCCGAGGGGCCTCTCATTAAGATTGACATCCCAAGAAAAAGATATCCTGCCTGGGATGCTCATTTTGTAGACAGGAGGTTAAGAAGAACTATCAACATCCTCCAATATGTCACCCCCACAGCTGTAGGTATTAGGTATAGAGATGGACCTCTCTTATATGAGTTGCTACAATATGAATCTTCACTTTAAAAGCTCCTTAAAGCAAAAGTAAAAGAGGGGACCTTATTTTTGTTTACGGTAAACACAGATCATGAAACAAACACAAACCTTCAGATAAGCTTTCTTTCTGGTTGCTGTATGTATAAAAAAAAAGAAAAAAAAAGATATTCTCTATGTTTTGTAAGTAAAAACAAAAAGAAAAACTTTTCTTTTGTTTTTTACACACAAGAAACAGTATTTCAACTTCCACACCTAGGATTCACAGGTGGAGAAGGAGGCATCTCCACATCAGTTTTATACCGTACACCAAGTGTAGAACATTATTTATGGGATTGGTGCTGATTGAAAAATAAAAAAAAAACAAACAAACAAACCTACAACTGCCTTATGCCCTTAGGTGCTGAGTTTCATTAAGTACTGTCACCTTTCTCATGCAAAACTCTTTGATGATTATATGCCAGGAAAAAAAAAAGAAAAAGAAAAAAAAAACCGAAACAAAACAAAAAACCAACTGAAATGCAAACCTTAAAAGTAAAAAAAAAAATAGTTTAAAAAAATGAACAACAACAACAAAAAGAGAGAAATGTATGAAAAAGAAAAATCCTGTTGCTTTTATTGGATTTAACAGAAAAAAAAAAAAAAAAGCCCCAAATGTCTAAAGATAAGAAAGCAAAGCCAAGACACCCCTAATGGAGTTTGGTTTCTCCAACAGCTGAAAAAGACAAAATCAGGTCTGTAAGATAATTTGGCAAGGAATTTATAGCACCAGTTGGCCAAGCCCGTGAGCCTTGACCGAATCGTGTTATGAACGCGATCCCACCACGGAACCGTTTCCCTTGTGGAGACGGATCACGTGGAATGGTGGCTTTGCACCAGATCAGTGTGATAGCAATGGATCTGATCTTGTATCCAACAACTGCACGTGCTAAAGCACCACTGTCTCCAGTGGGGCAAACACCAACAGCCTGAGCCCAGAATAAGGCCTGCCACCTTGAATTCTGGAAAATACGGAATCATTGAAATTATATACCAAAAACATCCTCCGAAAGTCCATTTACACATATCTAATAATTATTTCAGTAATAATAAAACTCAGCATGGTAGCAAAAAGCGAGTCAATTTAAAGGCACAATACTTGATCAGTGACTGGCAAAATAATTTGACCTACTGTATCATTTTAAGGCTGTGAAAGGCATACATGTATTATTTGTAATCTTGTGTAAGACCTGTCATGTCTCATTCAGTGCGAGCCTTAAAGTGATTGTAAAGCATCCTTTTGTTCCATTTTGGGGATTTTTGGGTTTTGATTTTTTGTTTTTGTTCTGTTTTGTTTTTAAGGAAAACAAAACATGAAAAGTCGGGATATAAAAAAAAAAAACAAACACAAAAACAAACAAAAAAAGGCAAACAAACAACAACAAAACAACCAACAAACTTCTTCAAACGGTAATAACCTGTAAACTGACTCACGTCTCGAGATGATTTGGTGCTTTGTATTTTTCGTTGATGTTGTTGTTGTGATTTAGCTGAGAATTCTTCGACTCGGTACATGTGGGGAACTGCTGACAAAAAAAACTGTCTCGTGTCACCCTCTACTGTAAGTACATGGCGAGAAACAACGAGCAGAGGAGATCCAAGAGCGTAGCGAGAGCATCGTGGTTTAGCTTTAGCCTTCTCACCTCAAGGAGATGCTGCCACCTCCGATGATGGCAAAGCCCAGACGGTCACCTGCCGAGGGCTGAGTGGTTGTCTTTGACATTTCCAAGTAACCCGCTCGGTGTCTGAACATTCCCATCTCTCCAATTCTGTTTCTGTGCTGGAATCTCTTTGTTTTCGAGTTCGGTCACGGGTTTTGCGTCTGTGCAACAACACCCTTTTTTTTTTTTTTTCTGTTTACGAGAGTATTGCTCCTTTAAAAGGAATAATCCCGTTTCAGGGCATCTTTTCAATCCCACCATCCCTCTACTTGGGAGGGGAAAAAAACAACAACAACAACAAAATGAGGTATTTTTAAGTGAATGCTGTAGTATTTTCTGTGTGTAATTGCAATTTTTTATTCCAGAAATACTGTAACTGTCTAGGGTGCAAAACTCCCATGCTGACCTATTCTAAAGAGGAGATCAGCATGGGGGGGATATTTTTTAATTATAATTATGATTATTTTTTTTAATTTGAGGAATCAGTTGGTTTTTTTAATTATAATAGTATTTAAAGAAACTAGTACCAATTTTATATAACAGTTTAAAGAAGCTGAATGCTTTCTTCGCCTGAATATACCTGAAGAGAAACATTTTTTTCAATCAGTGATCCTTTGCAGTGTTCTGAGAAAACGTTGGGGTTTCTTCAGTTGTTTCATTTTGTTTTGTAAAGGAAACTTTTAACTGATGTCTGTCCCTTTCCAGGAGGGCAAGACTCACTCACGCCAAACTATAGACACAAGGCAAAGTTTATACGAAGCCAAATTGTCACTGGTACTGTAATTCCCAGTCAAACTCCATTTCAGGCAAATGTTTCTGGGCTCTGATTACAACCAATGTGATGGTCACATTTTCCTGCAAAGGGAGGGATTTGGTCCTATCATTCCCTATCTAACTTCCCAGTCCCTTGTTTAATGTGCACATAAATACATACATATATATATATACACACATATATATATACATGAACTTATATATAATTGTGAAAAGCCTTCATTTCGCTTCTCCACTGTCTGTGTCACAAAAACAGTCCCTTCTCAAGTGTCCTACTAACATTTCACCCTGTTTCTTCCCTGATCAGTCTCCATAAAAAGAGGTAATTTGTGAAGTGAACTTGCTGTCCCCATCTACTGAGTCATAAAAACCTGGAGGTGCCCATCCTTCAGTGACAGGCCTGCCTTTCTCCTCCCAGGACTTTCTTTTGACCTACCTTTAATGCTAGTGTAGACTTGAACCTGATCCAATTCCCTGTGTAAAGAGCCTCCTTGGTCCTTCCATGAAGAGCTCTGCCCTGCAATCTGCACTTCATTGGCATAAGCATGAGAAAGGAATGGGTGACAAACAACCCTGCTGTTCCTTGGGGGCCTCTCTTCCAGGAGATAGCATCCTTATTTTCAAAAGCACCGTGAGAAGGTCCCTCTCCCCAGATTTGTCCCCCTTGAGGTCTGGAGATGTGATCCCAGTCGCTGGCCCCGCTGAACCGCTGGACGCTGCCGCTTCACACCAGGACAGTGAGAGGAGCCAACGAGCCAAGGCACAGTCAACCAGGTGTCGAGGAGGAGACCCTTCAGTGTTGCCTCTCATGAGCAACTTCAGCCTGCCTTCCCTCAGGAACAGGATTTAACTCCACACCACCACACCAACAGCCGTCCTCTCCCTCCCGTGACGGGAGCGGAGGGGCAAAACACTCTGGAAGTGTCCTTACTTCTCAATGCAGTGCTAATTTCTCACAACCAAACCAGCTTAACTAAGGGCTTGACACATCCCTGTTCCAAAGTCCTCCTCCTTCGTGGCTCGTAGTGTGGATAACAACGAGGGCCGGGGCCTCCACTGCGTGTTAAGACTGTTTCATTACTCTTGATTGCATAAACTCTCTGCCTCTGTTTCTAGTCCTTTCTTTGAATGACATCCACTGGCATCTTCATTGAGCAAAGGTTTTTCAGTGAGAGCCTGTGTCAACCCTGAAGAACTATTTCTTTTTTCAAGGACTTCCATTGCAGCCTTAACGTAAAACACGTGCTCTGCCACTACACCCAACGAGTTCACATTGGACAGCTTGGGGTGGTGACCTATTTCCTCTTGGGATTTCCTGTGATCTTGTTGCCAAACAGCGCCTTTTGCCAAGCCAAAAGCTCGGGGAGGAAAACCACCCCCAGCTCTTTATTGGTACTAATCCCAGTGCTGAGTCCAGTCCTCTCCTCATGTTTTGTTTATTTTTTGCCCTCTGACTTTTCCTGTGTGCTTTTTCAGGGTGGTCAGTGACTCGTTTTGGTTTCACCTTGGTTTTAACTGCTCAGCTTGCCCCCTGGTAGCTCAGTTATACCATGTCCCACCTTCTTGCCAGAAGATACCGAGCGAGGAGTTTTTCAGACTGCCACAGAGAAGGTTGAGCCTGTGTTTACTCACATCACAAGATCAGCTGGCACCTTCTCTGGCACGTTTGTGCTGCTGGATTCACCCTGGAATCATCTAAACCAGCCAACTTTGCCATGCCAGGGCATGAGGGCTCCACCATCCCGACTGTTATACTGTTCAAACTGTCCCTGGCATGGTTTTGACCCACTCCAACGAGCCCTGGACTCGGGCACAGCTTTCCCAGGTATAGCCAGAGACCATCCCCCTCCAGCAGTGTGGGTGCAGCTGCTCTGCATCAGGGGTGGAAGATTTTAGCCGTGTGATTGGGGCCAGCACTTCTCAGTTGGCCCTGTGGCCAGAATGGATCCTGGAAGTGCTTAGTTTGCTAATAAATATGTAACTCTGTGCCCGCAGACCAGGATTCGGGACGTGGAGGAGAACGTCAGCTCCGATCTGGCATTTTTCTGTTTTCTGCCCAATCCGATGGACAAGTTGTTTTTCAGTTCACTCTGTTCTTTTCGCTGAGGTTGTTTTGCAAACAGCGCCGCTTTTATCGCTCCGATGTCAACCCATCCATCCCTTCAACCATGTCAGATGGGTGGCGTGTTTACTGTGATAGTGTTATACAACCATAGGCAGCTAATTCGGAGACAGGAGTGATTCAGACCAGACCAAATCAACAATGGAAATACAGGAATTACAAGGTCCCTGCCCATGCCCTTGTCATGCTTTGCCACCCACACAAGGCATTTTTTTATCTGCAGTTTTTCCAACCTGAACCACAGAAGAAGAGCCAATGTTGAATAATTACCAGTGGAAACTGCAAGTGAGCCACCAATTTTGAGGGTAAATATATATATTTTCAGTGTTTGGGATTGCAGCTAATTCTCTGCTTCACCCCGTCCTTCTTTGCACCTGCCAAAAGTCAGCACTCATTTGCATGCATTTTTATTTAAAGCTGACTGGATGAAACAGGACAAAATTAATTCCAAGCTTTAGTCAGTGGTCTGCTAAAGCCTGGCTCACGAGGGGAGCACTGCTATTGACTTTCAGAGCACAATCTCCCTGTGCTCTTCAGCTATATTTCTGTACACACAAGATTCACTTCACAATTTATCCTTCCCCCCGCCATCCCCCTGCACAGAAATGCATGTTCCACCTGTCACCTGCACACCTGACCAAACCTCCCGAAGAAAATGTGGTCTGAGGTCCGTCCAGCGTGATTCCATTGAAGCTCAGAGGTGCTTTGAAAAGGAAAACTTACTACTGTGCATTTGCAAAACCTTTTAGTGCCTGCTTGCTGGGCAGCTTGGGCAGGAGACAATTTGGAAGCTGCCGGAGTCAGCGGAAAATTGTGGAGACAGGCTTTTCCTAGGGATATTTTCTTCTTTTACTGGGTTTGCTTTTCTCTGGGTCCTGTTCAGACCAAACAGGCAAAAGAAAACCCACTAGAAAACAAAACCCCCAAATAACCAGGACAAAACAAGGTCTCTGCCGATCCCCACAGAGGCAGAGGTGGAGGGTGGTAGGGATGATGTGAACTCCGTTGTGTACCCTTTGCTTGCTGAAGTTTGCATGCTGTTATTTTTGGCAGTTGTCTCAAGCCCTGGGGCTTTGGGCTTGGTCGTTTTCCCAGGGTTCTGATTTGCTGGTTTTCATTTTTCCTTGGAGCTCAGGTGTATTCTGGTGCAGAGAATCTCAGCCTGGTTTGAACGAGAAGATTTGAGGCTATCCCAAATAGACGTGGGCAAACCTTTCACTGTGTGCAGAACGCATTTCCAGACCTTTGGGTATCTGCTAGAGATTGTTGCAATCTGCTTATTATTATTCCATGAGCACGTTCAGAATCGCTTCATTGTTCTGTTGTGTTTGAACTTGGGAATAACGGTGTGGTGACTCTTTTCTGTCGAGGTGTGATGTGAAGAAAGGTAGGAGAGCCTTCCTGCTGTGCTAGATATTGCCTGTGTTCAACCCTTGTTTCCTTACTTGAAGCTCAGACAGTAGGATAATGAGAAAAATGAGAAAATGAGCTGACAGATCGCTGCATATGTTCCACTGGCTGTCCTCTGATGAGGAGGGAGGCAATTGGTGACAATAAAAATAAATCAGCATAAACCATCTGGACCTTAGTGGATATTCAGAATCCAATTGGATAGTGACTTTTGACAAAATAACGTGGACCCTCCTTTCCTGTCACATTTTGAAAAACACCGACCCGAAACAAAACCTACGGCAAAACCAAGAGTTTCAAAGCAGACAAAAATGATTTGAGGCCATAAATTTTCCCCTTCCCCTCCCCATCCCTTTGGGACACATGCAGCAAGGCAACCGTTGGAAAAACCAGGCACTTTGTAACGCGTGGAGTTGTTTGGATTTGTGCAATGCTGTTTTTGGTCAGATGGTGCTTTTACAGCGAGCGTAGAAAAGTGGCCGCGGTCTAAAAGTCATTGCAGATTTTTCGGGTGACAGTACTCCTGGGTTTCGACCCCAGCTCTGCCACGAAGTTGCTGTGTAACCTTGGGCAAGTGATTTAACCTTTCTGTGCCTACAGTTTACCCATCTGTACATGGGTATAATAATATTTACCTACCTCACAGGGGTGTTGTGAGGCTTAAGTTAACGCATGTGAGAGGTGCTGGAAGTGCGCCGCAAAAATTTCGTTCTTGCTGGGTTTGTGCTGTTACGGGGAAAGAGCAGCAAAGGGGTGGGTTACAACAAGCAGAAGGAAAACCTGCATGTGTTGAGAGAGTGATCTTAAGTCTTTTCTCTCCCCAAAAGCAAGGAACGGAGAAAATTGTGCTGAATAGCCTTGCTTTCCGAGTCAAATGTAACAGCACTGTTTGCAATATTATTTTCTTACACAACAGGTGACCTTTCCCTTTTCCTTGCTGTTTCTGGAAACTTGAAACTAAAGATGACAAAAGTATTTCTGAACCGAACAGATTACTGATGAATACTTGAATTTCTTTAAAAGTCGCTCTCATCAGCCACGGTTAATGTGCACTAATCTTTCAGTCATCAGCTTCCATCTGAATACAGTGAAAAATTTGCTCACGCTGTTTTGGAATAGCCTGGACCTTATTTGGGAGGCTGGTATTGCTGAGGACTCTTGTAGGCATGGGAAAACTAGTGTCTCAACTGATAAACACGTGAAAATAACCCCTTTTTTTCTTTCTGTTTTTGCCTTTTACGTTTCTTGACTGCCTAAGACAGCACAATAATTGCAGTTTACTCGGTTGTACAGTAGCTTTTTTGTTTTGAAGTTTCCTTACGCAAAGGGCGAAGGTGGGATGTGAAAGGATAAGTCAGACCCAACGCTGCTCCCCCGCCCGACTCTTCTCGGAGCACCCACTTTCCTGGAGAAAAACCTGTGCCACATCCAGAGAGACCAGAACCAGGCCTGCCTTCACCGTCCTCCCACAGGCAAAACTTCCCTTGCCATCCACGGGAGTTTTGGCTGTTGATCCATCGAGGTGGATTCATCCCTGGTTGAACCCCAAGCCACCCGGGACAACTTTCTGTAGAACGAGGGAAGGGATCCGGTTCATTGCTCCAGATGTCACCACCACCGGTCAGATAATTCAGAAGGGCAAAAAAAAAAGCATGTGATAGAAAGCCTGGGCTTGTTTAATTTTTGTGGTTTTGAGCTGAGTGTTTTTATTGTCTAAGTGTCCTGACCATTATATGATGTCTCTTTTGGAAATGCAATGCCAGGCAGGACTCCCTGCTCCCTTTTAGAAAAGCTTTGTGAAGTCTACTCCCACACTCCTTACTCAGGCAAAACTCCTGGGTTTTGTTGTTGGGTCTCATTTTCTCTCCTGAGTAAGGACTGTGAAGTCTGGTCTGTTTTGGAGAACTGGGTGGTGTTTCAGGTGGCCGTTGTCTTCTCTAACCCAAGACTTGCCTTGCATGAAGCAAGAAGGAAGCTCTGTCTTGGTCTGCCATGTACCTTCCCCATCCCTTCTCTGTACCCACAGTGGGGAGGGAAGTTCAAAACCGTCTGGCTACATGGGCCAGGCTCTTCCACCTGAATTTCCAGGCAGCTGCACATCTTCCTGCTGGGGCAGAGCAAATTCAGAAGCCCCCCACTCTCGCAGATGGGCCGTTGATCATCTGCGTCGGCTTTGGGTCTGCTCCTTCCCCGTCCTTCTCCCCAGCTGTTTCTTTGCCCTGTTTTAAGCACTCATCTCGGTGCTTCTGGGTTCTTTTTACTGCTTCTGTTCCAAAAAAAATTATTGCAGTTGGGAAAAAAACAGCAATGTAACTCC
The DNA here is from genome assembly GCA_038380795.1 of Pyrocephalus nanus. Lineage (NCBI taxonomy): Eukaryota > Metazoa > Chordata > Aves > Passeriformes > Tyrannidae > Pyrocephalus > Pyrocephalus nanus. Next base: position 2,974,821 of record CM076260.1, on the reverse strand, counting down.
TTCGGTGCTATGCTAACTGCTTTGTTTGGACCCAACCAAATGCTGGCCAACCTATAGATATTCCCTCTTTGTCCTAAGAAGCACCACACATCTGTGTCTTGAACAGGGATGGACTGAGAGGGGTGAAAGAGGGCAAGTGTGGTTTTGAAAGCAATTGAAGTCTCATGTGTATCTAGTAGAGCAAAAAGATGTAGATGCAGACTGCTTTCAAAGCTGGTTATTGCCCACCTCGTGGAATTAAATAGGATATAGCCTATAAGGTATTGAGGGCATTATATATGTAGATAGATATTTTAAAAAGAAAAAAAAAGGACAAAAAGTTCACTTTATCAATAAATCACCCTTTAAGTTTCCTGAAAATGTACTGTTCAACAAGGAAAACACCTGGCTGTGCTTGCACCTGGTTGTTTTGCTATGACCCACTCCAGCAGCGGGAGGAGAGAGAGCTGCTCCTCCTCTGTATTAAGGTTGATATAAAATGGGTGGCTATGAATTTTCAGGATGAAAGGGACTAATCAACATGTATGTCTGTGTCTATATCCCCAACACTGTGGGAATATGGACAAGCATACATGCCGTGTTACTGCAACAGTATATATGTTTTAATATATATATGAACACATTGTGAATTCCAAAGGGCTTTTTTGAGATGAGGAAGGTCTTTCCTGGTGTGAGGTGCTGGCACTTTGGGATTTGCAAGCAGGGTTGAAAAAAACATTCCTTGTATTTTTTTTAATTTATTTATTTTTAATTAAAAGACCATCAGAAGCTTAAAGTCCATCTGAGGAAATGCTGTACCACCCGATCTTCCACTTCTTAAGTAATTTGGAAGCCAAAATCAGACCAAAAATAAGGGTCAGTATAAATCAGTAAAGTTCCATTGATGGCCAGGTGCCTCCTTACACTCCCCGTGCTAAAAACAGTCATTTCTATTGGTGCCAGGGAGCCCAAACTGGGCCCCATTGCTCTTTTTCTAAGCCTGTGCTAAAAGATTTCATGTTTGAGCTTGTAGGTTTTGTCAAAGCCCAGGCAAAACTTGGACAAAAGCAGGAGTATCTTCCCAAGTGGAGCCATCTGAGTGTAGCATACCCCTGATCACATGGGGGCTTTGTAGCCCTGAGGAAGAGGTGGTTTCTCCTTCCACCAGTATCACCATTACAATGACAACAGCCCTGTTAATACACAAAGCAAACAGGGCCCTCCTTCGCAGGGCTTAAACCCTCCAGATCTGTTTTCAAGCCCCTTAAAATTCAAATGCCAAATGCCACTCAAAGGGAATGATTATTGTTTTCCCTCCAGATGCCATTCCTGCTCATCAGTCACAAGGACAAGCAGCTCATATTTTCCTTTCTAGCTGTATTTACCAATAAAACTCACTGCCAGTGCCAGAACCTCCTTCCCTCAGAGCCAGCTGAACACCACCTGCAAACCGCCCCCGCCTCTCCTCCCCTCCTTCCACTTTCAGAGCAAGCACTGTTCCTTCCTAACTAGCGAAGATCCAGGACAAATGCCAGCTGATTACACCTGCAATCTGTTCTCCTTAGGATTTTGTTTCAGTTTCTGAGGGCAGTCGAGTACACGCAGGGACACGTGCCCGCAGAAATTTCAGTGGCCTGAGGCTGAGGCTGCTTGACCTCACCTGGGTGATTCTTGGGTTCATCCCGTGCAGGGACAGGAGTTGGACTTCCATGATCCTTGTGGGTCCCTTCCAACTCAGGATATTCTGTGATTCTCTGATTCTCTGATTCTATGAGCTGACACTGCTGTGAGAGAAACTATAGACCAAGTGTTCCCCAGGCCACCCCCTCAAATTGCTACAGGTTCACACCATTCCCATAGATCCTATTTCTTTCAGTAATCACTGAAGGTGTCAGTCAACAAATTCATGATGGATAAGTAGTAGGGCAAGTGAACTGGTTTGCACTTAACCACAGATCTCCCAGAACTACTTGAGCAATTAAACAAGCCTTAAATTGGGTGTAATTGCAGCCATTTGGAGGAGAGCTGTGATGGGTATTTTCTGAAAAAGTGGCTCAACAGGTGTCACAGCCAAATCCCTTTGGCCCCCACCTTTTCTGTGTAGGGACAGTGAGAGGGAAGAAATTCTACACTGAGCATAAAAGTTTGCCATTAGCTACAAAATGTGCCCCCCTCCCAAAATAGATCTAAAACTTGAGGGTTTGGGGTTTTTTTTGTGGAAAATATTTTCCCATCAGAAAATAATCAGTGGTTCTGATTTATGTTTCTGCTCTGCAAACTTTTACCATTCCAGCCTTTTTTTTTCCAATGAGGAATGGGAATTAGTTTCAAAAGTGTTTCATTTACTCAGGGAAGGACTATTCCACATCTTGGTTTTTGGTGACTTTCACTCAAGTCATCAGGCCAAGTTCAGACCATTCCACTAAAGCTGATTACGCAGTATGAAACCAGTAGGAGATAACAGATAGGGAGATGTCCTTGATGGTCTCCTGTGTGTTCCTTGTTCCAGACTAATAGCATTGTAATCAGGAACCTGACAGTGTGCCCTATCATGGGGTTGTTCCCCTAAAACCAGGATTTCCACAGGAAGGCTCTGTATTTTGGAGGCTTTGAATGACTTTCTGACTGCAAGGAAATATCACCCCTTTCTTGTGTACATTTTTTGATGCACTGTTTTATACAGAAGGCAAAATCATGGTGGTACCTGAAAATCCACATTTCCTCTCCATCTCTGCTGTGGGCTGTTGGCTGGGAGAGCCAAGGGGATTTTAGGGTTGTCTCTGCTGGCAGGTGAAATATGTCCCTTTGTACCACTGGCCTCTTCTCCAGGGCATGTGATATGGGAATGGTCAGGCTGTTGCCTGGCTCCCATCGCCAATCCCAGCTCCAGCCCTGGATCTCTGCCATCCTCGCCCCAGGTGTTGCAACGTGCATTTAAAGATCTTTGTCAACCCTACTTCTTGCAAAGCTCTTCCGATTGAAAGGAATCCTGTAAGCCCACAGTACCTCCTCAAATTAGCTTTCATCCTGGGAGAGTTTTTGATTAGTGAATTTTGATAGCACTGGAAAATTGGCACAGCCACACAGAATAGCACAATTTAAATACTTCTACTGCAGAAGTGCCACTTTTCCCATAAACATTGAAATTTGACTAATCACTGCTGGAGCTCGTGGTTACCACTCAAAACCTGGAAAGCACTCTTGCACTTGATTCCTCAGATAAACCTTATTCGAGGAGAACAAATTCCCCAATCACTACAAAGTGATCAAAAGAAGCTGTTGTAGCAGAACACCTGGGGGGGTTGGGTTTGTTTTGTTTTGTTTTGTTTTTTTTTTGCTCTGTGCCTCATCTGTAAATTGTGAAGTGTAGAGGTTCCCTCACAAGGGTGATGTGAGGATTTATTTGGTCAGTGTTGGTGGAACTGCTTCAAGACTTTACCATCAAAAGCAGTGCAGGGCTGTGGTGGTGGTGGTGGTGGTGGTGGGCAGAGCAGGACCAAACAATCCACCACGTCACCTTTCCCTTGTCTCCACGTAGTTCAGCAGTCACAAAGAGGGAGGTTGATCTGAAATGGCACATTAAGATTTTGGGGAGTGCTTTTCTCCTTCCCCTGAAATGCCCCCCTCTCCTTTTGGAAAGCATTCAGGGAAGTCAACTGGGAATCCAGGGTTTTGGCACAGTCCTGGTGGGCCGTGGAAAAGAAAGTAGAGATGGAAAGAGCACATGGATCCTCAGGTGCATTCCCAAGAGTTCATGCCACAGGCATGTCCATGTCTTATTCTTCCACCCTAAATCCTGTCTGGTTGAAAATCCTCCAAAGGAGAAATGTGCTCACCCCAGACCCTCCGGATCAGGCACATCAGGCAGAAATAATGGCCTAAGCTTTCCTAGCAAGAAGGACAATTTTTTTTTTTTTAATTAAGCTTGAAATTTAGTCATGCCCATGCCTTGAATTTGCCTTATAAACCAAATTCAGCCCATTCTGAATCCAGGTCATTCATCCTTCCAGTGCCATTCTGACCCAGCGTGGCTTGCAGGTGAAGATGCCCATCCATCCAAGTCAGGATCACAGATCTGCCAGTTCAACTGGGAGAGTTTGACTCCTTCCTAGGTCACTTCTCTACCTGAGCCATCCTTCCTGGGGGTCTAGAGAGACTTGGATCCAGAACCATACCCCCAAAAGTAGATCTGAATGAACAAGGAGTCCCGCCACACTCCATTTGTCCCCCACAGTGGTGTTCCAACACCATTTCAGCTTCTGCCAGAAGCCACACACGTGGTGCTTGGGTGACACAGGGCTGCCAAAACCCCCTGCTCTGAGCTGGCCAGAAGTGGCAGAGGGCAGAGCTGACCCTCCTCTTTGTCCAGACAGTGAATTCCTGCTAAACTCGTTGGCGTTATCTTTGCCTTGGTGCGACGCTGCTGACAGCAGCTGTCGGAAGAGTTAGGGATTTTTGGATGGGATGGGCTGACAGGTGTCAACATGATGCAAAGCTGGTGCTATTAACTTGGCATAGAGTGCCTGCGAGTCTCTTCTCTTTCTTTTTCGATCACCAAGCAATGACCTTACGCTTGGGGAGCCCGTTGTTGATGGACAACAGTGTCTGCAGTGACTTCTTCCTTCGCAGGAGGGCTCTGAGTTTGTGCTCTGTCTCATTCCCCAGCTCTTCCTCTATTTTCTACGTCTTGGAGGTTAATGTGTGTGCATGTTTGGGCATGGATTTATGAGCAGAAGAAAACAGAGCAAGGGCCCACACAAAAGTTTAGGGCATGTTGATTAAGAAAGGAGGGAATGAGAAGCAAGGGTTAAGACCCTGACGTGCAGGATTTATCTCCTCCTCAGTCTGGCAGGACTTCGGTCAACCCATCAGAATTGTTGCCTGTGCCCAGGACAGTTTATTCTCTGGGCTCCCAGGGAGTGACAGATTGAGATATTCAGGGCAGGGCTCTGCAGAGGGATGAGATCAGACTCGCTGAGTGCCTTCAACTTCCCCTGGCTTGGTGGAAGCGGAAGGCATCCAGCAATCCCAGGGGGGATCCCACGTCAGGCTGTGACCTCTTTATGTGAGATCATTCTCTGAGCACTCAAAGTTCAATTCTGCTTCTCTTACATCGGTGCAAACATGTTGAACAAGGCAAAATGCAGCCATTTTAATTTAGGGAAGGCTGTTAAAAAGCATCCAAAGTGCTAAATAGTCCTTAAAGGACCAAATTCTGGTCTCAGTTTCCCCAAGGCACCAGCCCACTCTGCATAAACCCCGTTGTTTCTTGTTTTTTGTTTTTTTTTCTGGGAAAACCCTTGTTTCCCTGTCATCAGCGAGGCCAGAATTTGGCCTGGCCCCACCTGCCCTCAGTAACTCCAAAAGGCTCTCTGTGTTTGTTGACGATGGCTTTGTCAGGGCAGCCACATTTCAACTCTCAAAGCCTCGTGGTGCCTTTTCTTGTGGTGCTTTTACCCTTCACAGGACTTCAGTCAAGGCAACCACTTGCATCCAACAGCAACGCCAGTACTTGTCCTCTGTATTAGGTGCCAGTGCAGTAACAGACTTTAATGTATACTTATATAAATATAGATAGATAGATAGATTGCTATAGTTATAATTATATATATATATATATATAATTGAGGTTCTGATGCCCCTGCAGGGGGAATGGACCATTCCTCTGCAGGATTACACACTGCTCGAGTGAAACCAACAGCTCAACATCCTGTAAAGCGTTACAACCTTGGCAAGGAGCTTCTCTTTCCCATGTTTTTTATGTTTTCGTGGCTCCCTTCTCTCCTCCTGCCCCTCTGAAACGCTCTCAGTGAAAGCTGCCGTTTCACATCACAGAAATTTCTCAGCATCTCTGAAAATCCCAACACCTTCCTCCTGCTGCGGGATGGGGAGGTCTCCCCTTGCCGTGAAAGGGGCTGGTGAGGCAGCATTCCGGGGCGGAATCCCAGGCAGCATCCTTGCCTTTTCTTGGCACCAAGGTGGCGCAACTCACCTTGTGGCCAGCGCTGTTATTGCCCCCCGAGCAAAACCATCTGCTGCTGAGCCTCTCCATCTCAGCTGCTCCAGCCAGACACCACCTCGAGGTGTTTTTTTTTTCCCCCCCCTCTTTGGATGCTCGGTTTTCCATGTGAGCTCAGCAGCCCTGGCTGGTGGGGAGGAGGGAAGCGAGGGCGTTGCTTTGCTCACACGAGTAGTTCTGCCTGACTTCAGAGGGGGAGAGTTTGTTTCTTGTCAAAATATTGCTGGGTTGGGTCAATTATCACCTTATTGTTACCTTCGAAGTATTGCTGAAACCAGAGAGAGGTGGCAGAACAGATGTTGAGTGAAGGTACTTTCTCCTAAAGGGAACAACACCAATAATACTGTAAAAGGTGCTAGAATCAAACCTCATTTTATATACTTTGGTTCTTGGAGATTAAAAAGAAAAATTAAAGTACACAGTATTCTTCCTGTGCAGCCTTACTGTAGATTGTTATAACCAACTCATTACCCAAAAGACAAAAAGAACCCAAGTGAAAAGGTTAAAAAAAAAAAAAAAGACAAAAATGAAGTGATCCTGTATAAAGTGTAACAAATATTACTTTCCTATATAAATGTAAATGATCAGACATATATTAAAATGCACTCGAGGCAGGCAGCAAGCGTGAAAAGCTTTTGAAGTATCTTTTTTAATGCACAACACCTGTCTTTGTTCCTTTGGCTGGTGCAAGAGGGAATGTGCCAAGTGGCTTCTGTTTCCTTTTCATTCTGTTTGTGCTTTTTGGGAAAAGGAAAAAGAGTTGGAAAGGGGGTGGGAGGTTTAGCCCGCACAAAAACCTGGAATCTTCATCTCGATTTTATTTGTTTGGGTTTGTTGTTAGTGTTGGTGTTTGGACACTTCATTTCTCAAATGCTTTTGAAAGCTTTGTTGCCTGCCCCGGGTGCTGAGCATAACTCTTACCTCAAGAAAGTTTATTAAAAATCAAAAAAAGTCAATTGTTTTTTCCCATCTCTGCAAAATTAAAGTGAACAAATGACAACAACAATAGAAAAAATATCAATAATAATAATGATAATATTAATTTAAAAAGCAAACAACCAGCAGTGAATGAAGGAATGAAAATTAAAAACAACAGAAAGAAGTCAAAGCAGAGGTTTGGTGATCAAACCGAGCCATTCTGGTGCTTTTCCCCTTTTTGTGTTGCTGATGATCAAAATTACATGAGATGGGCTTAGACAAGTCTGTGGTCTTAGGATGTAGCAAAAAATGTATTTAAAGAGAATACAAACTTTGCATGGAACAAACTCTGATGGAACATTTAAAGAATGGCTGTTTCAGTGTCAGACGTTCAATGTTAGCATGTGTGTGTGCTGTAAATACCTTTTCATGTGTGACATGTACAGTTGACTGAGGAAAAAAAAACACAAAAGTATGGAACCGAACAAAAAAAAATAATAATAATAATCAAATGCTATTTTATCAGATGATGCACTTTTTCACCTTGATGAGAAGCCACTGTTCACAACTATGCAATCTTCCAGTTTCTCTCTCTATCTCTTCTCTCCAACCTCAAATTTCCCAACTATTTTCCATAACCTAAAACCGTTTTTTCTTTTGTACAAAGAAACACAAAAAAGTTCCAAACTCTGGTTCAAGGTGAGAGTGCTACTGTGACTTTTCTCAAATGATAAGAGCTAACAAACAGACAAACAAAAGGGGTTTGGTTTGGTTTTGTTTTTAAGAAAAAAAAGGAGGTTCGGACATGACCCTCTTTATGTTCTCTAAGTGAATCGATGTTTTCTACATGTGCCAGGCTTCTGTTGACTGGGGTATATTTTTTTGGGTTTGGTTTTGTTTCTCGAGTCATTTTTTTTTTTCTCTCTCTCTCTCCCTTCGGGTTTTAGGATTTTTTTTTTTTAAATTCATTTCTTTATATATACATTTTTTTTTAATTCTGGTTTTGTATTGTAGGTATTGGGGGATGTGAAGAAGAAGGTGAAATTTGGCTTAACTCCAAGTGTTCTAGTACATGTGTGTGCTATATGTACATAGTTTTCTACATAGAAAATTTTACGCGCTTTTTAAAGGCACTTTACGACTTGTATGTACAAAGTTGTCTATATAGAAAATGTAGTGAGTGTTACCTGACCCTCAAAGAAGAGCATTTTGATTCTATGACTAAGAGGAGTTAAGATGTTTGAGTATCTCACCCGTGTGTGTGTGTGTGTGTGTATTATATACTATATTATATATTGTAGAAATATATAATAGCGTATGTCCACGGTAGGGTGTGTATAACATATACACACATCCAAACACAGGATCATGCCCATCTATACCACTGAAGTAGAGGTTTTGTAGTTCTTTAAGCTGTAATAAATAGCCTGACTCTGCTGGGTAAACTTCTTCCCTGTCCTTAGATGGGTAGAAAGGTAGAAAATCGTCTAGAGAGGTAGAAAACGTCTAGAAATTGTCTAGAAATTGTCTAGAAATTGTCAGGAAAGGTAGAAAATTCTCCTCCCCCAGTTCATACCCCTGGGAGGATTTAGCCTTGAGAACCTTTCTTTCCCCACCCCAGTTTCCCAACAGGTGCTGAGGAGAGTGTTGGTGAGGAAACAGGGTCGTCCAGTGATGAGCTCAGGAAAACACGCGCCCACGAGATGCTGTCACGTCCCCCGCCCACCACTGACTCACCTCGCAGCTTAGAGCATCACTCCCACTTCTCTGTGCCTGTCAAACTGGGGTTGCTGTTGCTTACCAAGCCTTTAAGCACTTTGCACTCACGGTCCTCCTCTGCAGATCCCGCGGGGTCCCTCTCCGTGACGGCGGGAGGTGATTCGGGCCAGTTTACGGTGAGATCTTCACCAACCTACCCCCCTGTCCTCCATCTCTCTTCTGTTCAGGAAGCCAGTGCTGCCTCCTTGGGCCATGCTTTGACCTTCATCCCCATGATTTTTTTAGGTGTTGTTCTTCTTCCTTCCTCTCAAGGCTTCCACACCCTTGAGAGCCACAGCCCGTGATATGAACACTCCTCAAATCCCTTTATTGGGCTCTCCTCAGCCTCAGTACCTCCAGGTGCTGAAACAACTTGGCCAAGGGCAAAACCCTGGGTTGCTGCCATCAGCCCACTCTTGTCTGACACACTACACACAGACCTCGTGGTCTGGATCCTTCTGGATGCCTTCCAGCTTGGGACATTCTGTGATTCTGTGACCTCGAGTTTCTTGGGGTTGGACAGATGAAACCCCATTCCTGACTCACTGGACACCTGATTTAGTGAAGCTCTTCCAAGTGATCAAGGGACAGTTGTGGATACAGAAAGGACCTTTACTGAAGCTAGTAAGGAAGGATATAGGGAAAGGATTCCTGGCACCTCTTCCATGTATTTGTGGCAACACAAGTGACCACATTAGTCTGTGACATGGTGGGTGCTTCTTTCAGCCAATCTTTTACATTTGTATTCTTACCAAGAACTTCATGTCAGTCTTCCTGCTGAAGTTACAGCCACATTTACCTGGAAACAACAGGAGTGGAAAAGCTGGATGCAATCTTCCCATCTTGTACAACATCCTGGCTGCAAGTGTTGTCAGTCAGTTGGTTGATCTGTAAATCCATGTGGGCCCAGAAGCCTCCTGTGAGTGTTTAATGTAACTGAGTTCTCCAGGAAGCAGCTTTCACACCGAAATAATTTACTGTAGGACATCTCACCCAGCCTTACATGTTACACACTGTCTATTTAATGGTGTGACACCTCGAGGGTCTCCTTATCTGCTCTTCCTGCACAAACATCAGCTCTTCCATCTACTGGTAGGGTTTGGTCTCTTCCATCTACTGAAAAGTTTTGGGGTCTGGTAGTGGCTGGTGTTAGCAAGGAGCTATAGTTGTCCCTTGGACTTGCCATTAGAATGCTGGCAACTACAGGCTGTATTAATGATTATAATGATTATTAATGATTAATTTAATGATTAATCCATATTTTGGGGAGACAGTATTCCCCCCCCCCCCCCGGCTCACTTTAAGTCAGAACACCTAATTTCCTCCCCTGAAAATGCAGTGCTGAGAGGTGCCCACCTAAGGAGGCCAAGTGGAGTCATTCTCTGGCCCAGTTTCTACTAAAGTTTTATGGGAAAAAATGAAGATCCTTTCCTAATTGCTACATTCAGTGAATGGAAAGAACCTACAGGGCAAGATTGACACAATCCACAATCTTTTAAGTTCATACACTCCAGGTTCTTAAAGGAAGTAGCTTGCAAAGGCTACTTGTTCCATGACTCACCTAGAAAATCTATTCAGGGCAAGAAATGTATGGAAGATGTTTGACAATAATCTTTCCTCTCTGGGTTAACCAGTCCCTTTGTAGCAAAGCAACGCCACCATCAGAGTCAACATACAACCAGATCTGTGTTTCAGTTCAAAATCATTTTTTTTGTGACATGAAAAACCAAATCTTTAAGAGTGTGTTTGGCAAAAAACAGGAGTTCATTTTGGTGGACAAGTATAAAACCACTTACAGCTTTCAGACCCTGAGAAACTATTTCTTGACACAGAGCCCTGGGTGGGGATGTTTATCCAAAGTTCTTTGCCTACTAGCTCTGTGAGCATTGGATCCAATCCTCTAATTTAGCCAGAAGATCTGTGTATCTGAGTTACCAAGGTCCATTCCATGCTTAAGACAGACAGCAAGATACTCCAAAGTTAATCCCAGTTGGTTTCCAGTTGAGATCTCTTGTGTGGTCTTTATGTGATTATGTTTAGGTGAGTTGAATCCCACCAGAAGTGGACAGGATTTACCCGTCCATGCTTCCAAAACACTTCCCATGAGACTCATCCTCTTGGTGCTCTGCTAATGAACATTCAAAATTATCTCCTCCAACACAGCTCCATGATGACTCTGCAGCCCCTGCCATGTCCACATCAGTCATTACCCTCCCAGCACTAAAGGAATCAGAGAGTGGGACACTTTCTGTGACCGTGTTCTGGTCGCTCTAAGGGTTCACAAAAAAAAAACCCCTTGAAAGTCAACGCACGAGCAATAACCTTCTGTGTGTTTTCCTGAAGGATAAGTTCATTCTCCAGCAGGTAGATTCACCAAGCATTCTGGTAACAATCACACTGTCTTCTTCTCCTGCTCGTTACCAGTCCGTTCTGGTCAATCCTCCTCATTTTCTTTAATTCAGCCATGACATTGTAAGTGATGTGAGAACAAAGCCCAGATTACCATCATCTAAATAACAGCTTGGGAATGATATTCCTTCCAGGGCACCCCTTCCTACCTTTGCAAGAGGATTAGGCGATGGTTGAGCAGCAGCAAAGGGGCTTCCTAGTTCAGAGCTTCAAACTTGTTTTGGTCTGTGTTTGTCATAAAGCACCTGAGAGCTCCTTGATTGTCCTCCTGATAACACGTGTCTCCTGAATGATGTCAGGGTGCCACGTCCATCCTTTGCTGCATGTGCATGGATGAAGATGGTTCAATTACCCCAGGAACTTTACCCAACCATGCTGGAAACATATTGGAAATGTTTCCCTGTATCCAACCTGGTTCTAGTCGCTGTAGTTAAACCCACTGCCTCTCCTCTCTGTGTCTTTTCGCCCGTGGAAGGAAGCACCAGGTGCATATTTTCCTGGATGGACAGACTAAATTTAAAAGCCCAAGGCTGTTCCAAATCCTTTCCCAAGATGTTGTGCTGAGAATTATCTGAAGAGCCCCAGTCATGCAGGTGCCTTAACGGGTCTCCTTGTGGGAGTGCAGATCCCACCAGGTACCACCAACACCAGTCACTTCAGCGGTACCGTCTTTCTTGCCACGTATCTGCTGTTCCCTGAAAACAGCAACAAGAATCCATCAGGGGGCTGCCCTTCTGCTGAAGCCTTGTTTGGTTGGCCACTATCAACAAGTCCAAGCTGATATCCACGAGCACACAAGTGCTGGATGCAGCCTCGAGCATTCCCAGGGTGTGCTGCTTCCTCTTGGCCATCAAAAAAAAAAAGGAAGGGGAAATGGTTTGTCTTTCTTTCGCTTCTGTTCAGCCCCAGTTGATTCCCCTGCTGTGGAGTCCCCCCTCTTTGCCCTCAGGCACTACCCCCTAGAACACAGGCTATTTCTCAGAGCTCTTTTATCACCATCAAAAGTCATGAAAAATCAATGGAAAATTTTCCCTTGGAGACGACTGGTTTTGTAGGAAACGGTTCTGATTTACTTTCCTCCCCAGTCCCAAATGGCATCATTACTAAATGGGCTCTAATATCAATATCAATGTTAGTAAGATCCATTGATCAAGCTGTGAATCAAAGCTCACTGCTGTGTTGGATATACATATGTTAATGACAGTTGTGTTAAGCCAAATTTAGCAGCTGGATTCTTCCACATCCCTTTGTTTTGTATCTACCTCACTATGATTTCTTTGATTTCTTGTGATTTAGTGTTGTATACAATGTCAGAGGTGATATGTAGATAAAAATATATATATATATATACAAATATATATTTTTTGCTTTGCAATAAAGCTCAAAGCTATAACACGAATATTCATAAAATGTCATAATCTTTATTGTAATGTTCCCTTCTCAGTTGTAAAATCCTGTCTGGATCCTATTTTCCTGTACACTGGATTCAATATTGTGATCATGAGTGAATGGTTATTATTTCTCTTCCTTTTCCATTCAAGTGATATTTTTGAGATGTGAGATAGACACCAGAATTGTCAAACATGAATTGATTTCCTTTTTTTTTTTTTTTTTTTTAAATTTTCCCCAAATACAGCCTGTTTGTAACTGGAATCAAACAGCAAAATTGAAAGAAAATGATTTGCAGTCCTGATCTTTCGGTTTTGGTCCTCTGATCTTAACACTGAATTTGGCAGGAGGAGGAAAGGGAGCAAACAAGGCTTTTAGGACTGGTGAAGGAAAAATATGTTTATCTGTTTCCATTTGGGTGAAGAGGGGTTTCATTCTTTGAAATAATTGACATATGGCATTTCCTTGAGCACAGGGACTGAGCACAGGCAGCCACTGACCCAGAGTCACTAATCCAGGTCCTTTTTGTGGGAATGGAGAGGGACAAAGAGTTGCCCAGGATAATTTACCCCCTGCTAATTAGGCACTTGTCTAAGGCACGTGGGATGAAGCTCCTTCAGGATGGAACTGAGAATTTGAAGCTCACAATGGGACACCTCACCTTGATGGACTAAAAACCAAGCTCAAAGACTCCCACTGTCAGTGCACAAATATCCTGGCAAGTGAAAACTGTCTCGATTTTGGGTCATGTGTATCATTCTGAACCACACAGGACCCTGTGCTCTGTCAGTGGAAGGGGTGAGGAAGGTGAGAGATCTTGGTGAGGTGAGGAAGACTTTTCCCTATGCTCATGTGGTGGAAAATGTCCTTGGACCCAGTGACAAAACAGTAACACCACAATAACCAACATCTGGCACAAAAATGCTGGATGAGTCCTACGGGGTGGGGAGGAGCTCCAGGGGGGAATATTGAGGTGGATGGGACCTCTCCTCTGCTTATTCCCAGTAAAGCCTTCCCAAGAGCCTCCCAGATTGATCCTGCTGCCAGAAATGTGAGGGGACAAAGCCCACACCTTCCCAGGGCAATCCTTCTCCAACCTCCACGCTGCTCTATAGGCTGGAATTGGAAAAAAAAAAAAAAAAAATAAAAAGAGAACCAAGCCCCAAATACTCTTAGTTTGATTAGGAAATATTTACAATGATCTCACTTTACTGTGAGCAAAATGAGGGGAATCATCTCCATTTCCTTTCCACCAGTCTGCAGGGAAAGTAACATTTTCCCCCAACTGCTTTATCAAAGCAAACAAAAAATTAGTGACCAGAAAGAATTGGACACAAATGGAGTCTGACATAGGTTGTTTTTTTTAAGAAAAAAAAGCAAGGAGAAAAATTACTACTGAACACAAATCCAGTTATTCCACTGAGAAATAAAATAAAATTACAAAAAATAAAGAAAGAAGCGGGAAATGAAACCCAAAGATGAATAAATCTCAGTGGAGAAAATGGTGTTGGGTTTCACTTAAAGCACAAGACAGGACTGCAAAGCACAGATTTAGGCTTGGTTTATGAGACCCCTCCTGTGAAGTATTCTCTCTAAAACTGGCACAATTGTTCAGTACAAACAGCATTTCTCCCCCCCTTAGTCTTATCTGGTGTCTGTACAAATCTGGCTTGTTTTTTGATTTGGTTCTGTTCTTTTTGTTGCCTGTTCCCACCTATTTCTATTTTTTATTGTGTAGTATTTTGTCTCTCTGGAGTGAAATACAGATGTGTTCATGAAGTTGTATAGCAGATGGAATGACAGGTTGGAGTTGATTTGGAAAAAAAGAAATAATCTAACAATGAGAAAAATACCTATATGAAAAGTATGCTTCCAAAGTGTGTGTTTGAATTTGGGAATTTTGCCATTCTACTGAGCTTTCTGAAAAGTTTATTATGAAATAATGTGACTTTATGGAGTTTGAGGGGCTTGAGATACCAAAAAGCACAATTTCTTGTTAAACTGCTATAATATGATTAAGGATCCATGTGGTAGCTCTTTTTTTGCCTATCTGACCATTATAATCTCCAAATTTTGAGATGAAGTAAATAATCCTTTCAATCTGTTCATTAATCATCTTGCATTAGGCAAAAGGGAGAGATGCATCTGGTTCGTTTCTGCTCAGAAATCACATGGAATTCCCAGCCTTATTTGCTCTTTATTTGCTTGAAAAATAGGGTTGGATTTTGTACTTTGTGGTTATTTTCTCTGAAACCTGCTGGAAGTTAAAAAGGTCTCCTTTTAGCTCAGTGACAAGAGAGTCTGTCCAGTAAATGGAAGAGACAGTCTGGTTTTTATCTCACCTGTAGTGGAATGTGGTCTGGGAAGGACTTGGTCATGGAAATCACTGGTGGATCTGATTTGGTCATGCTGATTATTGTTAACAAGATTCCAGGGGTATCCTTGCTGCCCTCCACAGTGGCAGGAGTAGATGCTGAAGTCTGAAGTCACGTCTGAAGTAGCATTAATGGTGCTCTCAGATGTTCAGAGGGACGGTGGTTGTTTGATGAAATGGGGAAAGTCTTCAGCATTTCTTTTCCTTCATCTCTTTGAAAGGAGCTTAGATTTTCTTCTCTTGCTCTCCTAGGTATTTCCTCTGGTGCTGATGGGATGCCTTTGGTTTTGGTCATGGGAGCATCTTTTTGTCCCACCTTGTTGGTTTGTTTACTGTGGTCAATTTGGAACAATCTGCTTATGCTGCCTTTGAGGGGTTAAGTCCTTTTGTAGCATCAGCTCTGCTTTACTGAGAAGTTCTTTGTGTCTCTTCCATCTCTGGAGGGGAGAGTGGTTCTAGATCCATGCTCTCTGCTGTCTCACCTGTAGCACAGGCAAGATTTTCCTCCACCTTTGTACATGTGGGAGAGCTTTATGTGTGGAGCTGAACCAACTTCTCCCCTGGCACAGAGCAGCAGCAGTGGTGAGCAGGGTGTGCTCTGAGCAGGAATTGCCTCTCTGTTGCCTGTTGCATGACAGATGGGGAATGGATATAATAGCATTGGGAATGTTTTCTGCTGTCTCACCCACTAGAGAGAAGATTTGGGTAAAGGGTTGAGCAGGTTCTGACAGTGGAGCCTTTACAGAAACCAAGACTCATTTGATTTGGATGAAGTGCCCCCTGAGGTCATTTAGGCAGCAGAGCACTGACAGAGCATTCAGGGCTCTGTTTTATTTTCTCTCAGTTACTTCGTGAGGTGTGGAGGCAAAAAGCCCTGCACAGAGTCACAACTGGTTCACTCACTGCTCAGGTCAAGTCAAGAAGCAGAGTTGTGTCCAAGGCAGGATGGTCAAACCATTGGTTGAGGGTTTCTGGGTCCCTTGATGGCCCTGTTGTTGGGTATCAGGACATGCCCAGGCTCACATGATGGAGACACCAGTGCACCATCAGAAGATCCTACAATAGCTTAAAATACATAGAAAAAGTGCTGTAATTTAAAGTCATTGAAATCCTTCTCTGATATATGGACTCAGTTAGCAAATGAGGTCATAATGCCTGTGAATTATTTTTGTTCTACACTCAGGAAAAGATAGTTGTTCAAACAAGCAATGGATCATCCTAATCCTGATGAGAATCAGCCTGGAACCACCAAAGCAGTCATGCTCTCCAGCCCACAGTCCTTTACTGGACATACAGGGAAGAGATATAATGTTGGCAGAAGCTGAAAGGACAATCTTCCCCCTTCTCAGTGGGCCTGTCCCATCTCTGAGGCTTCCTTGAGTCTCAAATATGCACCTTGAATTACTTTCCTGAGGTGTTAATGGCATTAGCTGTGGGGACACTCAGCTCTTCCTGCTGCCAGTCCCTGTTTGGATCATGAGCTCAACACTGATGACATCACTTGGCAGGGAAATTTTGTACAGCTCTTCCTGAGCACCAGATGAGCCTTGTACTGCCCAGCCAATTTGAGCCTTCAAGATGAGCAACCAAACCACCTTTCTGGTGGTGCTGCTTGGGGTCTCTTCATCACCGTCCCCGAGATGCATCGTGAGGGGTTGAGTGACATTTGGATTCGCTCCGAAGAGGCAAAAAGCTCTTAACTTGATGAGATACAGATTATTATCCCACTCCTGTTGAGTTCCTTGACTCCATCCACAACAATTAATTAAAAAGAGCAGGACCTGGCACTCAGCTGTCACAGTCCTTTGGTTGTAAGCAACATGTTGGCACAGTTTTGGCTGCAGACAGCGAGCGTCGATGCAAACAATTCCCTGTGTGAGGATTTAGCAGTGGGTCTGGAGACAACAGGCGCTTTGGTTGTGGGCACCCTGTCTTGGAAGCCAAGGGACACTATCACAGGGAGAAAGGATGGGCCCTGGAAGTGTTTCTTTTATTTATTATAGACACAGTCACCATGAACTTTGTCAGTTAAATGTCATGACAAGCTACGTGATAGTCAAGAGGAGGTAATATTAGGCTAGACCTGCAAAGTAGTCTCTGCTTAATAAGAGAGACAAGGTTTGAGGGAGAGGTCATATATTTTACAAGAAATATATATTTTATTATTAAAATACCTCCCCCTCTAAACCCTGCCTCTTGTATTACCTTAGACTATTCCAGCTCCCAAAACGTGACTGGAAAAGTGCTTAGAAATGCCTAAAAAAATGGATTTTGCCTCGGTGTTGTCATTCCAGTGTTAACAAATCTTTCGTGGCCCTTTTTAATCCTTGTGACTTGCACCCTGTTCTTCTCCCAGGGTACACACCAAAGCAGGAGGCTTCGACTTTGCAAGGTGCCAAAGGTTTCTTATGAAGTCCAAAAATACCATCCCTGCTTTCCATGGGAGCTGAGGGGATCAGTTTGTTCCAGGAAGAGCCCAGATTTTTATTTTTTTTTTGCCATGCCTTGCCTTTGTTATGCTGCCAACAGAGCCTCAAGGACAGCATATGGCCTTGTTGCACTTATTTTCTCGGTATTTTTTTAAAAATCAAGACTGTACAGTGGCTGCCCGAGTTTTAATGGTGTAAAATGTGCTGTGTTTATGGGCATTTCCCTTTCATAAGCAAGATATTCCTGCAGGATTCAGCATCTTCAGAGCTGGCTGCGTTTTCCTGCAATCATTCCTAGTTTTTCAGGCTAATGGAGTTTTACTGGCTACTTTTTTTCTGGCTTTCCCCCCCACATCCAAGACTGATTTAAAATGTAATCCTTTGTTTTCTTCCTAAAACCCGATGCTCACTAGAAACTCAGCCTTGAGCTTTCCTAAAACTCATGGCCAAGAGCATCGAGATAATTTGCATCAAGTGAGGCCTGGGGAGGAATTCAGCACCACAACATGAGACTGGGTTAAGAAACCCCAGATTTGGCAAATCAGGGGCTGCACAACTCTCTGGATCACTTGTTTACTCACTCCATCAGGTCCTGTATTCAATACATCAGATGTTTTTGCATTTTTTTTTCTATAAATATGTCACATTTTATCAGGAAAAACAAACGTATTTGCCACTTCTTGTATCATAACACAAGCAATTTTTATCCATATCGGCCAAATATTCATGATTCAAACAGCAGACATCACAAATAACACTTTATTTGAGCAGTACAGTTCCTTTGTCAGGAAAAGAAGTGCCTGGTTTACATGAAGCAAGAAGAGCTGAAATTATTCTGGTATTAAAAATTACACCAGATAATTGACAAAACTATTCTCTGCTCCTTTCTCGTTTGGTCTACTCTGAAATTATTTCAGCAGTGATTAAAATCTGATTATTGTCATGTCCCATGGCTGCAGCTAGAATTTATTTAGCTATTTGAGGAGGTCCAGAAGAGGAGTCCTTTAACCTTGCAGGCTTTTGGCAGCCCCGTGTGCAGCCAGATGTTCTTCCCCGGGTGTGTCCAGGCCGGATAATCGTGGCAGGATCTTGGGATGGTTTCTTTTGGAAGCACTAAGAAGAAAAAATGCCAGTTTTGTCCTTTGAAAACTTATCTCAGTAGCAGCAACATCAGTTTTTAGTACATGGCTTGTTCTGTCTTCTTTATTAAGGTACCTTTCGTGTCCATCCCCGTGACAATTTGTCACCCCTCTATACCTTAGATTGGGGTGGGGGGGAAGTGAGGCAAGATAGTGACACCCTGTCATTCTTCCAGGGGATTTTATTTCTTCCCCTTGCTCTTTATCCAGAACTGAAAAGGTCTCCCCCAGAGCTCCAGCGGGAATCTCTGGAGTTTTAAGGGTTTGACTGTCTCCACTTAGAAACAGGAACTCTTCAGTGTAAGAGATCCTCGGGTTCTCGACCTTTGTGTTTGCTCCATAGAGGAAATATTTTAAAATTAACTTAAAAGTAATTTAAAATTAAAATTAAAAAAAAAAATAAAAATTTACCTGGCCACTTTGGGACGCCTTACAAAAAAGATGTAAAAATGAGTAACTTTGCAATCGAGGGTGAGATTTTTATCTCACCTAACTTTAGACATCCAGAGTGTGGATGCCTCACTTGTGTAGATTAATGAATAGAATACCATTTTTACATCCTGTAGAAAGGAATACGCCTTTCTGGGATGCAATTCCTGTCATTGTAAAGCAGCTGCCTGCGCTCTGTCAGATGAATCATGACCTAGAAATGTCTGTGTCTGTCTTGACTGTAGAAGAAGTCCGAGGCACCAACTCAAACACGAGCATCAATCTCTGTTTGTTCAGCTAACGAGGCTCCCAGTGTCCCCAGACCAAAATCAATTGTTAAAGTGTGCCTTGCAGAATCCTCACCTGTCAAGGTGATCTTCTGTTTGGAAAGAAAAGAACTCTTCACGTCCAACACCGAGTCAAGTTGCTGACATTTAAAATTTCTCTATTTCTGCAAAACATTAATGGCCACTTTACACCTTATTTGCACAGTAGCGCTTCCAAACCATCTTATTTTCATCTTCTTACCCAAATCAGGGTTTCAGCAGAGAAGTGTCACCTGCTGAAAATGCAGGGCTGCTTTCAGTCCAGGCTTGGTCACAGCCAATGTTGCCTACTTTGGGAATTAAAATAAATTTGCAGCACAGCTTTAAACAACCCAGACCAGCTTGTCAAGCCCCTCCAAAGGGACACTGTAAGGCCCTTACAGGTTTTTATTGCAACATATAAAAACAATTCAAAGGCTTGAATGGCAGTGACTGATTCCATGTCACTGGAGAAGAAATCCTTAAGTCTCTTGCACAGAATCGGCTTCTTTTTTTTTTTTTTTCCTGGCAGAACAAATGGAATTGTTCGTTTTCATCTTCCAAAGAGGTTTTAGAGGACTGATGTCAATAATCCAGCGCTGAGACATTCCCTGTGTTCCAGAAAGCACAGATCTTGCTGATTTCCTTGAGAAGGTCTCGCTGGAAACAAGCTACAGGTGCATTGGGATGAGAGGAACTGTGCTGACAACTGCTGTGGAGAAGCAGCTGTGTTGCCTTGGTGTGAAATGAAGGAGCAAAAATTTAAGACAGCTGTTGCTCCAAGATGGATTGATAAGTTAAAGATGGAATAAACTAAATGTGTTGGTGCTTTAAAAAAATCCAAGCCTGCACAAATTTTTTAAGACAGAATATTCCTGGTAAGATCCACTTTATCTGACTTGGATAGCTAAAAGTTAACTCTCCAAACTCAAGCTGGTGCTGCTCAACTTCCTCTTTGATTCTTGGAGAATAAGACTCACCTCTCCTAGCAGAGATATCTAAAGGATGTGAGATCAATCATTCTCTGGAAATGCCAATTTCCTTCCACTGACTACAAAGGGAGCCAAGGGTGATCCTCTCACACAATGTGGAGATCACAGGAATTTCTTTTGTATAGGAATGAGGCAACATTCCAGCTGTCCTTCTTCCATCTGCAATTCATCAGAGAAGTTCAGACATTACCATCCAAGGGGCAAAATCACCCTAAAAGGTCCTCACTCTTTCTCAGAGTAACAAAGCCTGACCCTCTCAAGGAGCCTCACAGTCTCACATCCCAAAGCTTGATAGAGTTTAATGGAAGCAACTTGGCTTGTCAAACTTTCACCACTTCTTTTCTGGCCTCAGATCTTCTCCTTTAATTGCCTGAATATTTTCTGTGCAGGCAGTAAAAAGGTCTTCATGGACATTCTGACTTTACAGCATTTTGGGGTTAGGCTTGTGGTTCACTGCTTTGTTGTTGCTTAGAGTTTGGGAGGAGTGGTGCTTTTCCTTTTGCAAGGTTTTTATTGTTGAATTTGTCTGTTAAATTGATTTTAGCTTTAGAAAAACGATCAGAGCTAAAGAAATTCCTCCTGCAATGAGGCAGCACACCCAAAACATACCTCCATGCTTTGAGTGCTGCTCCACTCAAGCTCCCAGAGAAATGTTTCATGTAATTAAAGCCTGGGGTAGAGGAGCACTGGGATGAGAATGTGTCCAATCCTTGATCCTTTCCTCTTTAAAGGGATAAGAATCCTTCCTGACCGGGGATTTTGTCAAGGTTTTTACTTTTCTATGGGGCAGATCTCCACGAGCTCCCACGGTGCTGGGCAGGCTGGACCAGCAAAGCCAGGCTCTGCCCAAAAAAAGCAGGGAGTTTTAAAACTAAGGTGACCGAAGTACAGTGGCAGGTTGAAGGTTAGCTGGGAGAGAGGAGTGGATTCCTACACACAATTCCTGCAAGCAGGAGCTGAGGGGCAATGGTGGAACTGACTGCAGGAGGAGCTGATGGGAGGATGATGTGTCTGACAGAAATAAAGTGTGGTGACTGATACAACCAAGAGAATCCCACTCTTGTGTTGGACTCCTGCTGCTTCTTAAAGTCTCACAAGTGTCCAGAGGAGAGGCAGAGATGGATGAACTTGGTAAAAAACATTTATCCTTGTCTCCCTTGAGCTCATAATGCTCCTCAAACCTCCCCTGGCCTCTGGCTGGGACTGCATTTCGCTGAGGGTTGCAGATGCAATTTTCAAAATACATTTTTCAAAATACTTTTTTTTTTGTTAGTCTAAAATATTCCTTTTAAGTAATTCTTCAGCCTTTCCCACCTGAGTACTGTATATTTACTTACCCACCCATTTGGGAGTGAGGAGAGCAGCTGAAAGAGGGATTAAACCCACTTAACTTTTGCTCTGTAAAAGTTTAAAGTGTCTGGTTTGACCTCTTTGCATCTGCTCCCTCTGTCATCAGTGGAAGGAGATGGGCCCTTCTGGAGAGGAATTCCACACCCCTTTTTTGGGTTTAACTTTCAATAACTTGAACTCAGATGAAACTCATCCTATTTACCTGAGTAAAGAAAATGTGAGGAGGTAGAAATTGCAGAATCAAACACTAAATAAATTCCTGAAATGCTGTTTAGGGACAGGAACATTCCTGCTGTAAGCCTGTATTTTTGGTGGTTAGGAAGTCAGCTGGCTGCATCTTCTTAGAGCTGTGGTTTGACCTGCAGCCTCAGGTTTTCCTGGCTATTTTCTGATTACTGTGTTTTCTCGCTTAGATAAAAGTCAAGTTGGTTATGGAGTAAAATCAGTGTGTTTGACTAAATTAGTGAGTCACCACGAAGCTTCAGGCACGTGGTGGGATTGTTTGGGTGGCCTGTGCAGGGCCAGGAGTTGGGCTTCCATGATCCTCGTGGGTCCCTTCCAACTCAGGATATTCTGTGATTCTACTGCTATTCTAAAGCTTGTTTAACTCCAAGTCAAAGCTGGATGCAGAGAGACAGGAGTGTCCAAAAATCATGTGGATGTGGCACTTGAGGACATGGGTTTAGTGCTGAACGTGGTGGTGCTGATGGGTGGATGGTTGGACTTGATGACCTGAGAGGTCTTTTCCAACCTGAATGATTATGTGATGACTTTAGCTCATTTATGTGTGTGTCCAGGGCATGTGATGGGCTGGACAGAGAGATGTGGAGAGAGGGCAGATGTTCCTCAGCAGTGACAGAGACAGCGATGGTTCCTCTCTGAGCACTGGGGTGTTCTGCTGTACTTTCAGAGCAGACACAGGTATGAAGTGGTGGGACCTCAGCTGCTCTTATCCAGCCCCCAGAGACAGGGCAGTCAGCTGCACTAAAGTCATTCTGGATTAAACCCATTAAATCAAGGTTGGTTTTGCTCCAGTAATTTCCTGAATTCTCTCCTTTTTTGTAGCTTGCTTAGCGTGAAGTTGGCTTTTTGGGGCAGGAGCTGAGCATCTTCCGTGAGTTAGCTGGGTTATTGCAGGGCTGCAGCCATTTGCATCTCATCTTGACCATTTTAGAAAAAAAAAAAAAAAACAAACCAACAAAAAGAGCCCCTTCCAAACAGACCTGTGGCTTGGAGTCCCAGAGCCACTGTGGATGATCCTTCTTTAGGGAACTCGTCCACCTTCCCCCCCTCAAAAAAAAACAAAACAAAACAAAAAAACCTAGATTTTGTTATAACAAAAAATGCACAAACTCAAATCCCAGCTGTGGGAAACCGAACACCAGTTTGCCTGGCCAAAAAAAAAAAAAAATAAAAAACAAACAAACAAACAACTGGTGAGTGAGCAAGAAGCAGCAGTTTGGAGAGCACAGAATCATCTGTGACCTCCAGGAACTCAGTGGGGTGGCAGAACACCGGCACTCAAACGCACACCCGCGTCCCTCATCGACCGGTTTTCACGTTACTTTAAATGTCGGGGTTTTGGCAAAGTTTTCATGCTTTTTATTAAGGCAAAAGTCCATGCTTGTGAAACTTGTGAACTTGATGTGTTATTTTGTATCTGTTTAAAAAAGAAAAAACAAAAAAAAAAGAAAAGAGAAAAATGTATTTAAAGCTAAAGAGCCGTTATGGTGCGGGGTTTTTCTCTCAAACTGGTGCATACACTTTACATCAGGGACCTACTATACAGAACAAAAATCAGTGCTACAGTTACTGTAAAACCAGATACACACCTTTTACTGTAATAATAACTTTTAAAACCTTGCACTGTAATGGTTGCTATTAAAAAGGAAAAAAAAACTATAAAAAAAATTAAAAAAAAAAAGAAAAAACTATATTAAAAAAACCCACAAAACTTGTCAGAACTGATTTTGTATCTTTGATTATATCTGAAATTTTAGCATTTTTGTATGACTTGCCATGTCAACGACAGCATCCTCCATGGTTGATTTCCAGATTCTGTTTCCTTTCCATGTGTAACCAAACCCATGCATTGCTCCCTGTGGATGGGCAGGGAATGGCCATGGGAACCGAGTAGGGCACCCCCTTCTCTTGTCCGAGAGCCCGAACGAGCCGAGTAGAAGGAAAAGCAGAGAACCCCAAACCATTGGGATGGTTTCAGACCCCGTTCAGAATTCCAGCTGCCCTGACTGTGCGACAACAGGACCGGCGAGCGATTCCCGAGTCATTCCTTTATCCTGGCGTTGTTCTGGCCCCCTCCAGCTCCACCACCCAGCAATGCATCACGAGTAGGTAGGAAATCCAAACCAATATAGAGATAACTTTGCGATCACTACGTTTATTGAGTAATTATTGGGTTCGTTTTCTTCCCCTTTTTAAACTTTTTTTTTTTTTTTTTTTTAACTAAGATGTATTTGGAATCAGACAGCATGGTGTTGAAATTCTTTCTATTTTTAAATACTGATACATTCTGTGTGTAAAGTCTTGTTTCTTAGCTAAGAGAAGCTTAAACGTGGAGCTGAGTTTGAACCATTATTTTTTCCTTGTTGTACTGTGATTTGGGAATTTTTTTGATATAATCCTTTAATTTGGTAGAAGATTTCCCACACCTTCTCCCTCCTTCCTATCACCATTTCATATTTTTTACAAAACTGAAAAAAAAAACCAAACAAACAAAGGAACAAATAATCTTTTTTTCTCTATTTAGGCTGTGTAATGTTGTGTTGTCCAGATTCTGTATAAAAATATGTATATGATGTATCTGATATTTGGCAGTGAACGGCTGCAACTTTAACCAATATAATTAACAAAGAAATGCATAATGTTGGTGTTTTAAAAAGTAAAAAAAAAAAAAAAACCTAGTTAAGATGTTTGTGTAAACTTGCATGGTTTAAAATGTACTTAGTGCATTGAGAAATGTTGTTAGGGTCCTAAGTGAAAGGCTGGTTTACTTTTTGATTCTAATGGTGATTGGTTTGTTGATCAGAATATCCCCTATACTGTATGTCTTAGTTTATTTAGCATATTGATTTCTCTTTTTTTTTATTTTTTATTTTTTTTTAATTTTCTCAAGATCTAGCATAGTGTATCTATCTCTGTGTAAAACTGTTCCTTAAAACCAGGTTGTGGAAACTGCGTTTCGTCCGGCAAAACGATGTTTTGCATCACAGTCGCGGTTCAGTTGCGTTCCATTTAATTTGCTGTCAAGTCCAGGTTTGACTTTCCTTTGGGATCTCACCTCCAGGCCAGGCTGTGGCTGCCACTGGGACCAGGAGGACCCCAGTGTCCTGCTCCAGTCGGACTCCAGCGCCAGGCCTGGTGGTCTCTGATGATGGAGGGGCTTTATGAGGGCAGGATTTGCTCCTCCCCCAAGGAAAAAAGCCTGGGGTTTTTTTTCCCTCTTGGCAGTGTGTGTTTTATCAGGATCACAGCAGGCATCCCCTGGGGTTTCTCCCAGCTCTCTAGTGGATGAATTTGGCTTTTTGGGGCAGCCATCCCACACTGCTGAGATAAAGTGAACGACCAGCCCTTGCCACCATAAGAAATATGATGAGCCCTCAGCACTCGCAATAAGCTCCACGCTCCCTTCCAGAAGCACAAACCTTCCACGTTCCAGAGGAGCTGGCTCTGTGTCCTGCAGAGCTGAGCCTGGCTGATGGATGTCATGAGAGCCAGGACCAAACATCCAAGAGGCAATCATATGAGCAAGGAGCATTTTCACATCTCCTGCCCCCACCACACCTCTTCCCAGTTTTCCCTGGGCTTTGCTTCTGCTGAAACACCAGGATGGGGACATTTCCAAGCCTCCAGAAGGAACTGCACCAACAGCATCTCAATTTGCTGGGTTTACTGACCATGAATGGCTCCTGAGATTGCCCTCCTTGTGCTGGTCAATGCTGACATGAACGCTCTTTTCTCTCAATGCCTGAAAAAAAATCTCCAGTGGCCTTTCCCAAAAATCAGACAGAGCAAGACTTAGATACATAGAGCAATCCAACTTCTTTGTGATCTTCATCCTAGAGGGTCTCAAAGGCCTTTTCCAGCATAATTAACACGATCTCACTCGTGCAGCCTGAAAAGTGGCAGAGCACTGTTACCGACCCGCCGCCGACTCTGGGGTGAACCCATCCAGCTCACAGCAACTCTATGCAACAGTCTGGTGCAAGAGGTGTGGGTCACACCTTTGGGGGAGCCTAGCAAAGGTATAACATGCACAAATCCCAGCAGAGTCCTCACCAAGACCAGAGAAGGCAGGTTGAGTCATTTAATTTCCCTTTTCAGGGCAGTTCCCCTCTCACACCATGCTGGGCATTGAGCTGTCTGAGTAACCTAAACTTTTCCAGTTTCCTTCCATCAGCTTTTTCTTTCCTGAAAGCTTTCAAAGTCCTCTTTTCACACAGGAGGATAGGGAACAAATCTTTCCTTCTGAGCTCCAGAAACAAGACAACTCCATGCCTCTCTCCTTCTAGTCACTGAGCAATTAACTTCCAGTCTTCCCTAATCTCCACAAATGAGTTACACTCTGATTTTGCTGCTTGATGTTCTAACTGATTTTAATCTGGACAGAAACAAACAGCCTGGCATTAGGCACTGTCAGGAATCCTTGCCTGGCATGCAGATATATGCACTGTCCTGGGGCCAGATCCTACAGCTTGATGGATCCCGGCTCGTGGCCTTGATGCTGACTCAAAATCCTGTGATTTGTTGTAGGATTGGCTGCATCTCTGGAAAGCTGCTTGTGGTGGTCGTCTCCCCAGCTTGGTAAGCTTTATCCTTACTTTGTTCCAGGTCCAGTAAAACACTGGAAATGCCCAAGCACCAGCTCTCTGATGAGAGGAGATCACTGGTTGATGGTTCATGGCGTGGTGCTCAGTGCATCTTCCTTTAAGAGGAATTCAGTCGATCCTAAGTCCGAGGTCTTTATTTAAAAAATTTTTAATTTCAAAGGGCTGTGAGATCAGTGACTTCAGACCCCTCGGGGTTGTGGAGCATCCTCATATGGAGGACATCAGTCCTCAATCCCTTACCAGAGCTTTTCCTGTTAGTTTTGTTTCTGCAGAGCTGGCCTTCTGTGTCTCCAACACGTCTGGGAGAAGGAGCTGTGCCCTATTAGGAAAGAGTTTGCTCCTTGAGAGATGCAATCTGGATTTATGGACATGTAATGCCCCCTTGCCCTTGGTCCACCTGCCTCCTCATGGCCCCACACACATCAAGAGGAAGCTGGCTTTTAGAGCAGCCTCCTGCAAAATCTGCCTCCAATGGTCCATCCTCTTCCCTCGTCTCATGAAAATATTTCCATTTGAGGAATTAACCCTACACCTGATAGAAATTACCAGAATCTCACAGAAATAACTCAAGGCATGGCTCTCTACCAGCTGCCAGAAAGATGCTCATCTTCTAGTTGTCTACCAAGCTTTGATTTGCTCAAAGGACCACGTTCTAGGGTCAGACAAAAGTCGTCTTCAAAAGTATTACACTGGTTTCCAAGCTGAGCACTGTGTTTTGCTCACCCTTCAACCTCATCCTCACCACAACCCATCCAAAGAACCTCTGTACAGATAATTTTCCCTTCATGCCCCCAAGAAGAACAAATCCCACGACCAGCTTTCATTTCCATCCTTAAAGCAAACAAACAAAAAAGAAAATTAAAAACCCTCTCAAGCCCTAAACCCTGAAAATATTCAGCAAAGTCAAGGTGAGGGGGAGATTTTGCAGGCCATGGCTGTGGATTAATGCAGGACTTTCCATGACTGTTGTATTTCCAACGCAATAAAGAATAACCAACTTATTGTAGCAAACCTTGTGCCAGGTGCTATCTCCCAAAACCTTCTGCATGGAACAGTCTCCCTGTATTTTCTCCACCAAGCAGCACTTTGCTGAATGTTGAAAGGGAAAATCCTCCCATTTGCCTCTGTACCAGCAGGGGCAGATTCCAAATGGGGAAAAAAACTACGTGGCTTTACATGTGGTTTTTCTTGTTTTTTCTTTCTCTCTTCCTTTATTATTCCTTTTTTCTTCCTTTTCTCTATCTTAAGGCTTTTTTCTTTCTTTCTCTCTCTCTTTCTTTCTTTCTCTTTCTCTCTTTCTTTCTTTTTTCTTTCTTTCTTTCTTTCTTTTTCTTTCTTTCTTTCTTTCTTTCTTTCTGTCTCTCTCTTTCAATCTTTCAGTCTCTTTCTTTCTCTCTCCCTCTTTCTCCTTCTTTCTCTTTCTTTCTCTCTCTTTCTTTTTTCTCTTTTTCTGTTTTTCTTTCTGTCTCTCTTTCTCACTTTCTTTCTCCTTTATCTTTCTTTTCTCTATTTCTCTCTTTCCTTCTTTCTCTTTTTTTTTCCTTTTTCTTTTTTTAAATCTTCTCCTCCCCCAGTCTCTCTCTCTCCCCCATTACATCTGCCTTTCTTCCTCCCCTCTTTCCCTCTTGTGAGATGAGGAGGTAGAAAGTTCATTGGAAGCCACTGGATTTGGTTTGTCCATCATAGCTTCAATATTCAGTTGAGGGTGCTCATGTGAAGACCTCACAAATGTCCATTTGGATCTACCTTTTGTAGTTTGTGCCTCCATCCCAGTTTCGTTTCTTACCTCTTTTGGATTCTCTCTTTTGCTGGTGTTTTGCCCCAGTGTCCTTTTCTCACCTTTAACAAGCTGAACCCTGGACTTCAAACAGGAAGATGAATGTTGACCTGTTGTCTCAGGAGCTCATTTGATGCCTCCCCCACCTTCCAGCAGCCACATGAATTCTCCAGAAAGGAAAACGCTGCTCAGAGCAAGAGGCGCCGAGGATCCCTGGATCCTTGCAGTAGCTTTTCCTCTGAAGTCCTTTATGTGTAACTCTGTTTGCCAACCCAGGTACAATAAGATCTGTCTCAGGGGGGTTGTGAGGCTCATTCTGATTGCTGAGACCCTTCTCTGGAAGGTGGGGTAGAAATGCCCAGCACTGATCAGCTCATCGGTGTCCTCCATACCAGCTCTTTCTTGACACATCTTGACACTCTTTCTTGGCAGAAGCTCAACACTGTTCTGAGTTCTATTCACTCCTTTCATCTGGTTGATAGTTTGGGGCATTCCCATCAAAGGTAAGGCTGGATATGAAACGTGGAGGAGATCAGGTACAGGAATTTCTGCTCTTATTCCCGAGACACATGGAATTACCGACACAACTGTGCACAACGAGGAGTTGTCCCACTGTCCCAAGCCACCACCAGCCACCTAATCCATCTCTTTTCCTCCATGAACACTCAGCCTTTGCACTGAAAAATCTCACTGAAGAATCACAAGTGCACATTTTGGCTGCTTGGGAGATGCCAGTGCTTTCCTGTGCCACACCCTGGGCTGTCCTATGGCACCACAGGAACATCCCGGGGGGTGTTTGCTGGTTGCTCTTTGAAAGGATGTGCAGGGAAAATTGACTTTAAAATAATTTCTCAGCTTTGATAGAAGTTCAGCACCCCCAGCCAGACTCTCCTTGACTGTACAAACCTCAGTCAATGGATTTGGGCTCTAGGAGACAGGATGTGAATCCCAGCAACTGGTGCTGGAGGAGAGGAAAACTTTGTCCCAGTCCCATCCTATCCCACAGTCAGTGAAGGATGATGTTTTATCCCAAGTTTTTTTCTTTTTTAGAAAGAATGGTTAGCAGGCTGAAAACCATTCTGTGCCAGTGCAGGAATTTCTGCTTGGAATTTCTGCTACTTCCTTCAGGAAAGCTGGATACCTAAGGAGCTCCACTGAGGAGGGTTTTAGAAAACTGCAAGAAAATTGGATTAGAACACAAAATGGTAAAAAAAAAGAAAAAATCAAAGAAAAAAAAAAGAGAAAAATATGCTTAAGAGGTGCAAAAGGAGGGAGAACAGTAGGAGAAATTACTTCCTTTCACCCATGCTGGTACATGGAAATTCTTGGAGCAGCTTTGAGTGGGTCCCTCTCACTGGAAAGCAGCACTCAGAGAACTTCTGCACTGTTTGCCCCTGAAAACTGAGTCACAAACTCAGGAACAGAGGAGGGGAGAGCTTTAGTTAAGGTGAAACGAGTTTTCTGCACAGGGGAGTTGGGTAGGAAAGAACCGTTCCGTTCCTTAAGGATTTCTGTGAATTTATTTTTTCCAACCCACGTGGAAACCTCAAGGCTACCAGCAAACATGAAACAAAAATATGCAGAACAATGCATATGCCAACAAAAACAGTTTGGGTTTCTCAGAGGGAGATTGTTTTGATCTTTCCCTGTTTGCATCCTCTTTTTTTTTTTTTTTTTTTAATATAAATTATCCTGCATTGTGAAATAAAAGCTGTTTCTGAAATGACAAAAAAAAAAAAAAAACAACTCAAAAAAACACCAACTGAAGGAAAATATCCAAGAAGAAATCCAAAAGCTTCAAATCAAGTCATTCCTTTCCCAAAGGATGTGGTATTTTTCATCGGGAAAAGGCCCAAAGCTGCCATTTCCCAAAGAGTTTTAACTGTGACTCCCTGGCTTTTTGTGGAGGGAGAGAAAACTATTTCCCCAGAGAACACCCTTCCCACCCCTTGACCCTCTAGCCCATCTTACAGGGCTCACTTTGCAATGGGATTCCCTTTATCATGAGAGCCCTGAGCCTGCAGCAGCATCCAGAGCATATCAAACAGCTCATGCCACGAGATCCTTCCTCACAGGATGGGAACAACCAGGCGTCCAGGAGGATTTAGTCCCCATCAGCCTGTGGAGCACCAGGAACAGCACAGGCAGCACCACCTCAAGTCCTGCCTGCCCTTCAACCGAGGCAGGATGGGGCTGTCTTTCCTTTCTGAGGTGGTAAAATCTTCTACTGCCTTAAAACCAACCAAACGAAGCAAATGCCCCCCCTTGGTTTGTGTAGTTTCACTTGCTGGCAGCAACACAACCCGCAGGAAGAGTCTCTTTAGTACTATTTTTAAGGTAACTGTGTTTCTTTTCCCCTTTCAAGTGAAACCCTAAAAGCTCCTGGAATACTGAAATTTGGAAGAAGTCCCCATTATCCACCAGGGAAGCCCATTCTCTCTCGTCCTGCCCCAAGCAGCCTCTGCCCATTGCCCCGGAACGATAAGCACATGGTAGAGGTTCGAGGGACCACGACAGCCCAAGGCTGCAGTGACAAAGAAATAAGCACAGTGTTGAGACTAAAGCACATGAACCAGCCTGCTCCACGATCCTGATAAAAGCCACTGCCCAGCAGGGAATTCCCCAGTGCCTCTCCTCAAAGATCCCACGCCCACATTCACACTCGCTCCTCCGCTCCTCCCGCTCCACGATTTCTCATCCGGACTTCACTCCCACTCCCCCAGGCCAGGCTTACACCAGGATATCCCGCTCAGCTCAGCTCTTGCCTTCACCACCAGCGAGGAAGGAGACTCTGCAGAAGGTTCCTTTGTGCCAAGGGGTGATTTTCCCGGGAGCAGGAATAGCCCTGGGAGCTGCAGGGCAACGCCCGGTGTCATCAGCGTTGGGTGTGTCCTGGCACCCCCTGGGAGAAGCAGCTTATCCTGGCCACAGCTGTTTGGTTAGACCTGGCCTAGAGCTTTGCATCAGATCTGGGCTTGTGCACTCGCCTCTTCCTTGTCCCATTCGGTTTTCCGAGCTGTTTTCTTTTTTGCACTGTCAGGAGTTTTTTTCAGGGTGTTACTTGTCGTCGGCTGCATTAATTAATTAATGTTCGTTAAGCCTCTCCACCAAGCTCTTTAAATGAACGTCAGTGGCTGTCTTCCCTTGGACAATAATGAATGTATATATCGTAAGTGCAGACTATACAGAAAAGTGGCTAAGTCAAGGATCAGAGGGTTTTGTAAAGCCTGTTTATTTTTTTAAATAAGTTTGAGCATTTATATTTTACCACCATTTACGTGGTTTTGGGGAACCCAGATTGTGTCAAGATCTCATGCCAAAACAAGCCAAAAGTTGTTTGATTTCAACCTTTTTCTTCCATGAACCATATTTTAAACGATGCTTTGTCATTTTAAACGATGCTTTGTCATTTTAAATGTTTTATTGAAACATGTACTGATGAAAAAAAAGAAAAAAAACAAACAAAATGTCATCTTGACAAAAGATTTATACATGAATCAGAAAGTATTTATTTCAATTTTGTACCTTTCCATTTTAATACATTATAATGTATTGACTCAACTGAGATAATATAAACAGTTCATTTTAATAACATGTTTGCAGTGTGCTGTGTCTTTTTGTTCTTTCCTTTCTACTCCACGCTGGACACTGATCCTATGAAACCAAAAGCAGATCTGAAATCTTTCAGATCCTGGCAGTCCTGAGTTTCTTTTAAATCAGAGTAATAGTGTATCTTTAGCAGGATGCTCCAGGAAAAACAAAAACAAAAACAACAAAGGGGCACTGGGTCAAAGAGTGGGATGGGGTAGCCTGGGAGAGCAGAGGATCTGGGGGTAAGGATGGTCCAGGGTTAGAGAAAACCATTACACAGCTGGAAATCCAACTGCCTCCTGCTGGCTCTGGATGATGTGACCCCCTGTGGAGTCCCCAGAAAGGGAATGGCAAAACCACCCCATGTGTCCCACTCCAAGGGAAGCAGTCTGCATCCTCTGGCAGTGGGATGGTCCCTGAATTGAGACCCCCAGGTAACTCCCATAGGGACTGTCTGACACCTGTGCTGTCCCTCCTTGTCCCCACTCACTCAATCCCTGAGTAAGGATTGACTCTCTTCCCCACCAAATTCAACTCCAATTCCGGAGTTTTTTCATTCATCTTCTTTGTCACCCTCTCCACATCCCTGCCCAGGGTGGTGGATGAACCCCTCACACACATGAAGGGACAGGTCTCGGTTGCTGTTGCTGGGCTGTGTTTGGCTCCTCTGATTTGTGCCGTGTTGGGGCAATCCCAGACATGAGAACAGCCTGGGGGAAGAACTCATTGAGGTCAGCCCTGGGGAGAAGGACTTTGGGGAGAAGGACTTTGGGTGCTGGTGGGTGAGAGGCTGGACATGCCCCGTCCATGAGCTCTCCCAGCCCAGAAATCCCCCATGTCCTGGGCTCATTCCACAGCTTGGGCAGCAGAGGAGGGGGGAATTCTGCCCCTCTTCCCCCTCAGGTGAGACCCCACCTGCAGAGCTGCCTCCAGCCCTGGGGAACAACAGCACAAGGACGTGGAGCTGCTGGAGTGAGTCCAGAGGAGGCCACGGAGAAGCTCCCAGGGCTGGAGCCCCTCTGCTCTGGAGCCAGGCTGGGAGAGCTGGGGGTGTTCACCTGGAGAAGAGAACACTCTGGAGAGACCTCACTGTGGCCTTCCAGTGTTTAAAGAGGGGTTATAAAACAGAGGGAGAGAGACTTTTTATGCTGGCAGAGAGTGACAGGACAAGGGGGAACAGTTTTAAACTAAAAGAGGAGAGATCCAGATTAGACATTGGGTGGAAATTCTTCCCTTTGAGGGTGGGGAGGCCCTGGCACAGGTTGCCCAGAGAAGCTGTGGCTGCCCCATCCCTGGAAGTGTCCAAGGCCAGGTTGGATGGGACTTGGAGCAACCTGGGCTAGTGGAAGGTGTTCCTGCCCATGGCAGGGGTGTGGGACTAGATGGTCTTTAAGGTTCTTTCCAACCCAAGCCATTCTATGATTCTGGGATTCTCTGCTCTGGTTTTCTGGCCTCAGTTTGTGCGTGAAATGCTGATTCCATCCTGGGCTCTAAGGCACCGTCTGGCCAGGTCCACGCTACCAAATTCCAGAGGAGGGGGGGGTCACATCCAAACCAACATTTGGGAATGGTCTGTTCTAACTCCTGAGGCAAGTCCAAGGGATACTTGAGACATTTCCAGCTAACCTGGTCCAAAACTGTACTCAGGAGTGGGCTTGTAAACCTATCCAGGAGTTGTTTATTGCTACAGATATAAACAGTGCAGATGATCATGCCAGCCTGTTGGATTGCAAAGCACACTCACAACAAGGGAGGGTGGACACTCATTGCAGAGGCCCTCTGGGTGCTGATTTCTGGTCACAGCCTCTGGGTATTATCAGAAAAAGCAGGTACTATTCTCTATGACTGACATATAGAGCTGTTCCCCACAAGAAAACCACTGTTCTCTTCTCTTTGGAGAAGATTTTTATAGGAGTGGAAATCTGAACCTGCAATTTCTCCACCCCCATATTTAACAGCAGAATGAGCACTCAGGTAGAGACAGACTCCAGGAAGGTTCCCCCTCAAATTTGACAGTTTGGTACCAATTCTGTTGTCAAATACCTGACCCATGGGAGGTGATGGGGAAAGCGGACTTCTGGTACAGCAACGTCCCAAAATCTTGGTGGTTTCCTCCAGAAGTTTTCAACTTCATCTTAAGAAACTCCTTGTAACACAAAGACAGTAACTTTTTGTGCCAGATTAGTCCCAGTTTGCTGCAGGCAGGACCCCAGAGAGAGCCCTACACAGCTGTGAAGGTCCAGCATCACACTGCATGTCAAAGAATAAAGAGCAGGAAAAGAGATGGCTCGTACAGAGCAGTAGCTAAAACCAAACATTCCTGTGCCTCCCAAACGCTCTGGACAGGATCTGGATTTCAGGAGGCTGCCAAAGTTTGACTGGAAGGCAGGTCTGGGAGATACTGAGTGGGAAAGGAAGCAGAAGCGGGTGGGAGGATGTGCAGCCCCAATGTCACACCAAAGGGACAGCAGAGAAGAGAGCACGTGGGTTATGGAGGGGCATCGGGAAGAAATCCAGGTGACTGTGGGCACCCACTGCAGATGGTGTCCTTTATTCTGACTCCACTTACCCTCCCTGAGGTTGCCACTGTGGGGCACCTTCCTCTGCTTCCCACCACAGGAGGACTTGTGTTGGGATGGCATCCATGACAAACTTTCCCACCAAACTGCTCTCTTAGGCTTGAGGAATCTGCCCTGAGATGCAAACATTCCTAATCTTAACCAGCCCTGAAATGCAAAAATCTTGCCCCTCTTGACTCCCCAGATGTGTCAGGAGCGATGATTCCTGCACTTTTCCACATATAATGGCAAGTCTGGATCACAAGCACCAGGCAAATGCTTGGGCAATGTGGTCCTTGGGGCTGGGATGGGGAGGAGAAGGGAGAGAAGAGCAGTTGGATATTAGGATGAGGCTGAGGAGATCTAAGGACAGTGGGAGAAGCTGAGAAGGAATCTAAAAGGGAATCAAAAAACAGCCAGGACACCTCTGAGGGTGGGAAGTGAGGCAGAAATAAATGCTAAGGGAAGAATTCCAAGGGATTTTAACCCACACCAGGGCCAGAGCAGCAATCCTGAAAAGACCATCTTTTATCTATCAGGATGGGGAAAAAACAAGTCAAGAAATTGCTTACACAGCATTTATTTTCTTCCTCCTCATACCCATCCCAGAACATCCTTCTGACAAAACAGGCTCCCTGTTCCCCTTTCCCAATCCACCAAGTTCCCTTTTAACACTTTTCTTCATACTTTTCTCTGGTTTACTGTGAAGAAACAACTTCTGGAGAGCAAAACTTCAGCTCAGTCTTCAACCTGACTGCTTTTTGTGCTGTTCCCCACCTGCAGAGGGAACTCCTGCCACCTTCCAGCACAAGGTAGGTAGTGGTTGTGTCCACTTAGACCAGATATTCCATGGGAATTTTGTGGAGACTTTCCCAACTTTTGGTTCTGTAGGAAGGCCCATGGAGAGGGTCAGCATGTCCACCCCCAAACTGCATGTTGGGAGTAGAAAGCAAACTAGCAAGGAAAATATGAAGAAATGGACTTTGGGCTGAAAAGCAGTGTGAGGTGAGACACCAGCAGCAACTTCCTGCTGGTGGAATAAGTGGACACTGAGTGGGATGGGAGCTGAGCATTCCCAAGTAGAGATGAAGAAGGGGTTAGACATGATTCAGCAGCACTGGTTTGGGCAGCACTGATGCTGCCCTGCCCTCTGGGAACACCCTCTTTCCAAGTACCACTGGGAAAGTGAACACTACCCTAGGGTCTATCAGAGCTGCACTTCAATAGATTAAACTGATTTTTACAATTCCTTGCCTAAAGCTTAACAAACCATCTGACCACATGTGCATTTTGCCTGTTTGTAAATCCCTCTCTCTCCCTGGAACAAGTCGGGACCTGGATGCTGCATTAAAGGGATTTGCTTTCAGAGCTGAGCACTTTCCCAAGTGCTTCAGAGAACGTTAAGCAAACAATTGTATTTACAAGCACTATTAGTGCTGCTGCTGCTTTAGCTGTGGATTTGAGGGTGTCTGTGGGATGAGCAGCCAGGATACATTCCCTGGCTCATTGACTCCACAATGAGGGGAACACAAGCTCCAGCTCAGCTCCTACCTTACAAGGAGCATCTGGAAATTCAAAAGTTTCCAGTGTTCAAAACGTGTCTGGAACAAGGTGGAGTAACTGAGTGTTTTCTGACTGCTCAGAAGCCACAAGGACACGAGATGAGCTGATCATTTGTTTTATTTGTCCTGTTGCAGCTCAGAGATGCTGTTCAACCCCTCTTGCCACCCCACTGAGGCACAGAGCAGTGGCAGAGCATATGCAGATGGTTTGAACTGTCAGGGACCTAAGCAGCCAAATATGCTGTGAAAACCAACTGGTTTGATGTCTCTGAGCTCCAAAAAAAGCACCATGAACCTCCTTTCAGTAACATTTGAGAAGAAGAAGGACCATGTTAAATTAAACTGAAAGTGTACCTAGCCCAGCACGTGGCCTGAGACAGTGGCCAAGAGCTGATATGTAGGAAAGGGGTAAGAGGCATGGTGAGTCTGGAGTGACCTTTCTGTTTTACACATCTGCTATAATCATGTCTTTAAGGACTTCTTGAGCTGGCCCATTGTGTTTAATGTCACCCTTCAGCCACGTGTCTGATCCCTTTCCAGCCCCTGTATCCTTGCACAGCATTCTGCAGCAAGGAGCACCACGATGGAGCATGGGATAATGACTCTATGAATCATAGAATCTTTTAGGTTAGAAAAGACCTTTAAGATCACCAAGTCTGACTGTAAGAGGAGTTGTGATGTGGGAGGGAATGGTGGAAGACAGGTCCTGCAAAGAGAAAGGAGATGGGAGGTTCACAGAGGTCTTATAGAATCAGAATCACTGAGGTTGGAAAAGACTTCCAAGATCCTCGAGTCCAAGCTGTGTCTGATCCCCACCTTGACACCCAGCCCAGAGCACTGAGGGCCATGTCCAGTCCTTCCTTGGACACCTCCAGGGATTGTGACTTAATCACCTCCTTGGGCAGCCCCTTCCAATGCCTGACAACCCTTTCCATGGGGAAATTCTTCCTGATGTCCAACCTGAACCTCCCCTGGCACAACTTGAGACTACGTCTTGTCCTGTCCCTTGTTCCCTGGGAGCAGAGCCTGACCCCACCCTCGGCTCCCCACCCCATCAGGGAGTTGCAGAGAGTGAGGAGGTCCCCCCTGAGCCTCCTTTTCTCCAGGTTGAACCCCTCCAGCTCCCTCAGCTGCTCCTGGTGCTCCAGCCCCTTCCCCAGCTCCGTTCCCTTCCCTGGACACGCTCCAGCCTTCCTTGTCTGAGGGGCCCAGAACTGCCTTCAGGACTGGAAGTGCCCCTGCAGCACCAGCACAGGGGATGGTCCTGGCCACACTATTGCTGATAGAAGCTGGGATGCCACTGGTCTTCTTGGCCATCTGGGCACACTGACAAATCACTGACATCTCTTTAGCTGGACCCAGGGTTGTTTCTTTATCACAGGCCTTCAATTGAAGGCACATCTGGATTTCATGTGCCTCACAGGCTCTGAGCACTTCAGAGGCTGTTACTGTCACTTCCCATTCTGTTTTATCTGCATTTTCCATTCACAGAATCATAGAATCATAGAACAGTTTGGGTTGGAAATGACCTTAAACCTTATCCAGTTCCAACCCCCTGCCATGGGCAGGGACACCTCCAACTATCCCAGATTGCTCCAAGCCCCATCCAACCTGGCCTTGGACACTTGCAGGGGATGGAGCAGCCACAGCTTCTCCAGGCAACTCCTGCCAGTGCCTCAAGACCTCAAAGGGAAGGATTTCTCCCTAATATCCCATCTATTCCTGCCCTCTGGACCTGGGAAGCCATTCCCCCTTGTCCTGTCCCTTCAGGTCCTTGTTCCAAGTCCCTCTCCAGCTCTCCTGGAGGCCCTTTAGGCACTGGAAGGGGCTCTCAGGTCTCCCTGGATCCTTCTCTTCTCCAGGGTGAACAGTCCCAAATCTCTCAGCCTGTCATTCCTTGATGCTTTTCTTACCATGGGCTTCATAAGGGATTCCTGTTCTTCCAGTCCCTGGAAAATGATGGGAAGATGGACCGGCAGTGAATCACAGGGGTGTCCCCCACCCAAAGCAGTTCCTGGCATTCCCCAGTCAATGCCAGTGGAGGGATCACAGGACAAAGTTGCAAGTGCAGATGAGAGAAAGGAAAACTGATGTGTAATTAAAGAGCTAATGAGCCCATGATGGCTATTTTTAGTGCTCTTTTATTTTCCAGTGGTTGCTCAAACAGCCCCGAAATGACAGTACTGGGTCAGCCTTGAAAGTGCAGCTACACTTTGAAAAGTGAGCAATGTCCTTGTGGGTTTCCCTTTTTATTTCTGTTCAAAAGCCCTAAATCTAATTTGCTGTGTTTACAAAGCTGAACCCTGCTGAGACTGTGGGCAATGTTGGTTTGAAATCTTCAGAAGTAACCTCGATCCTGCCATAAGAATGTCCCAGACAACCAGGGCTAATGAATAAACTGGGCTCTAAACTGGAGGCATTAAAACAGTTTCAAATCCATTGCAGGTTTATTTGCTTTTTTCACTGTTGACCTGTGTTTGCTGCTGCTGATTCTGATGAGTCTTCAGCATATAATTTCTTATGAATAATATATCAAACACACTCTGCTGGGCCTGGCATTTCCTCCTTGTGGAGAGCAATCAACTTTCCTTGCAACCATTTGCAAATCCAAAAATATTTGGTATCTGGGGCAGGAATGTTTTGTTTAATTTCAATGTCTTCCTGAAATTTTTTGTGGGTCCTGTTGTCCATTTGTGCTGCTCAACTACTTTTTTTTCTTGCTTTGTGACTAGAGGAGTGATTCCTGTGTCTCCAAAAGTACCGTTTTCTTCTTATCTCAGGTGTGTGGTAAATAACACTTGAACCTGCTTGTCAACAAATGTCTTGTGTCCATGAAAATTTGCTGCCCAGCTGCTTCTCAGGAAAACAACACAACGATGGTGGAAAGGGATTAATTTTTAAAGCTGAACCAGCATCTGCAGGAAATCCTTTTTTTTTTTTTTTTTTCCTTTCCCATTTTAATTTGAGCAAAGCAAGTGAGTATTTCATGGGATTAAATGGGACACTTTATTTGCAGCATTATCTGCACTTTACTGAGGAATAAATACCACAGGGTTGGTTCTGTCAGACCTGAGTGAAGGTGCCTTCTCAGAAGGCTTCCTAAATTGATCCATAAAGTGATGAGAACTGGATGAACCAGAAGAGCCTTTGGGAAGCCACATATCTCCTATCCCCATGCTTTGGTCAGGTCAAACAGCCCATCTATGACAAATTCGGCCATCAAAACAGACAATCCCCACCACCCATCAGCCAGTCCCAGGTGTTCTGGGACCCTGCATGTTCACCAACAAGCTAAATTATGTTGATCTCTGCTTTTCCAGGAAATTATGTTGATTTCTGCTTTTCCAGGTGGCAGTGGACAAGGAAACCAATTGCCTGCCCTCATCCCTGGCAGCCTGCGCTGGAGTTCCTGTAGGCTTTTCATTTCTGGACTTAACAAGTCCAGTTCCTCCAAACTCTCCCTCAGACTGTCTCCTAATCATCTGGTTGTGTTCCTTCCTCTCCACTCTGCTCCATATCTGTTTCATCCCAGGTTTCCTTAAGTGCAGTGGCCAGATATGGACATGGAATCAAACCCATGGCTTTTCCATCTCTAAGACTGGAAGAAATTACCCTCTTCCATCACAGGCGATGTGGTCCAGAAAGAAATTTGTCCTTTTGAACCATTTTTTTTTTTTTTTTTACTATAGGTTCTCATTTCATTTGTTATTTTCTAGCTTTATTCCTTCCTCCTGTTTTATGTACTCCTCAGTGTTCGTGCCTTCCAGTCATTCCCACTTTCCCCACGTGGCTGTTGGCTGGATGAAAAGTCTTGCTCCCTTAGTCACCAAAGCCAGCTTCATGAGCAGAGACAAAAACTGGGTTGGTTTGTGGAGAATTGTTCCCAGTGAGTCATTTAGGTGGGTTTTCATCACTCTGTTGTCCTCCAGTGGCCAAATATTGACCAGTTCTGTAAAAACTTCTGCAGGGTTTTCCCAGGGACTGGAGACAAGGTAACTCATCCACGGTTTCCTGACTCCACCACTCCCCTCTCTCTCCCACCAGATTCATTAGTGATTCAAAGGCTGCTTCATGACATTTCACAAAATTTCCGGGCTGAGCTTTTCCCAAGTTACAAAGTGGACACGTCAGCCCCCTCTTCCTACCCCCAAACCTGCACCGTTAAATGGAGCTGAATATTCCATCAGGATTTTGGGGAAGATTGAAGGCAAGAAACATGCAAACCCTTTGGTGTTCTGACAGTGCTTCATATTATGGGCTTGTTACCATCTCACCTACATCAAGGTGAGATCAAGGACAGGTTGGACAGAGCTTGGAGCAACCTGGGATACTGGAAGTTGTCCCTGCCCATGATAAGGAGTTGGAATGAGATGATCTTTAAGGTCCTTCCAACCCAAACCATTCTATGATTCTTTGGTTCTCCGATCCCATAAAGCCCAGGCTGACGAAATAATGACAAAAGCAATAATAATAATAATGAAAACACACTGTGCTCCTGGAATAGAAGGAAAATTATCTGAATTTCCATCTGCTGTCTCCTTTGCCCACACTCCCTCCAGCGTTCCCTGCCAGCCACTACACAGCACTGCCGAGTCCTTCGCTGGCAGCATTTCCAGGAGCAGCAGCCCCTCGCTTGGAGCCTGGTCGTGCTCCTCGCCTGCCCCAGTGGCTGTTCTCTGAACCCTTCGTCTCCTGGCTGCGGGCTCTCGTTCTGACATCCTCTGCTCCGCGGGTCAGACGTTGTTAATCTCTCACTCCCTGCCTGGCACTTGATGGGCGGCTCCTCTGCTCGGCTCTCACAGCCTCATACCAGAGCTCACCTCTAATCCGAGTGCTCCCTCGAATCAGCGTCCTAAATCAAACCTGTCTTTTCCTTTTAAGTTCTCCAGGCAGTCCTTGTCCCTAGTGCTTCCATCACACCTCTCCCAGGACTCCCTCAATAAGCATTTCTAGCTTGGCCTCAGGCCATTTATCACACAACAGAGGCTGATTTGCTTCACAAATGACTTGTTGCACAGCCAGGACTCACATCCTATTTCTTTACTTGTTTTTCTTCTCCTTCCCCCCCTCCGCCCCCCCCACTTCTCTTTTTCCTGGCTGCCTCTCCTCTCCTTCCTCCCTGTCCCATCCCTGAGGATGTGACATCCTCACATCCCCCTGGTTGATGGGGCATTTGAATGGGGCACAGAGAGAAGAAAATGAGTGTTTTGACTAGTGCTGTTTGCTTCTCATTTGAACTCAGGGCAGTGCACTCTGGTCTAGACAACTCCTGCAGGCTCTACTCTTAGCAGACCTGAGCCCCACCTGCCAGTGCCTGTCTTCCCAACAACTCCAAAGGAATTATAACATGTCCATGGATCCCTCACCAGTGTCCTCAGGTGGGTATCAGGTGGGTATCAGGCCCAGATGAGCTTCCAACCCTCCTCCAATTACCTGCTGTTTCAATTCCCCCGTGTTGTCGGCTCTCTTCATCCCAGCTGGATCTTTCCCCGAGATCCCGACACTTCCAGCGGCAAGTGGCATCAAAGGAATTCCCCAAAGCCTGTGGGGACTCTGGAGCTGATGCTGACAGAGCAGGGATCGATAGTGATGTGCCAGGAGGAAAATTCCCTGAGCCCTGAGTGATCTTTGCAGGGCTGGCTGCGGGGAAACACTTCTTTTCAAGTAAGACCCTTGGGAGGGATCTCTGGAGAGCTCTGAATGAAATGCCCACCAGGCATCTTTATCCCTTTATTTTTTTCAACCTCTCCAAGCACACAGTCTCCAAGATTTCAGGCTATTTTCTCAGAGGGCTGTACTCACCCATGGCAGCTGTTATTTCTCTTGGAAGAAAATACATAAACAAACAGATACATATTCATCCAAATATTTTTCTTTCCCGTGTCACCAGATTTTACTCAGGAGTGTAATTAGGAAACAAAACTGCCCCTGGATGGAACCTTTCCCTTTATACACATTGCCTAATTTCACTGCCCCTGTGCACATTCATGGACTTAAATGTGTTTTAAACTATTAATTTGCAAGAACTGTATTTACATCTGTGTAAAACAATTTGGACCTTGACCTCAAGCCTCCTGTTAAGCAAATATGAAATTATAATTAAAGTAGGTACAGTCTCCTTTGTGTTTTGAGTTGTGATTCTTTGCAAGGCAGGAGTAGGAGCTTTGGAACTGGAAATGCTCTGATGCAGTTGAATATTAAGTTTCCAAACCAAACAAGAAACGAATCTGAACCTCAGGGCATCCTTTAACAGAAATTACTTCAGATTTTCCACCGCCAGTGATGTCTTTATAGCACAGCAAAGCTGATCCAAATGAGTGAAATGCTGCTACCTATTGGAATGATCAAATACTACACTCAGCTCTCAGCTAGAAGACTTAAACCTCTCTGAAATAAAAAAATGGAGCAGAACTTGCCTGATGTGAAATGGCTTACACAAGTGACCATTCAAACACTCAGGGGATGGGTGACAACACAACTTAGTCGATGTAAAAGAGATCTTGGAGGAATTAACAGAAGTGAAATTCATAGAAATGGATCTAAATGCCAGGAGGGGCAATTTGATTAGGGAATACAGGTAGAAGGATGAGGGAGGGGAGGATCCATCACCTCCTATTTCAGATACAGATGACAGCAAAGAGTGGCCACTGCTGAGGATCCCTGGATGGTGATGGAAGGGGAGGAGAAGACTCCCTATAACTTCCCTGAGAGGAGTTTGGAACCAGGTGGGGGTCAGGATCTTCTCCCAGGGAACAAGTGATAGGGCACGAGGAAACTGCCTCAAGTTGTGCCAGGGGAGAGTTAGATTGGATATTAGGGAAAAACATCTTCACTGAAAGGGTTGCCCAGCCCTGGCACAGCTGCCCAGGGCAGTGGAGTCCCCATTCCTGGAGGGATTCAAAAGCCTTGTGGCCTTGGCACTTGGGGACATGGGGCAGTGGTGGCCTTGGCAGTGCTGAGGGATGATCTCAGAGGGGTTTTCCAACCTTAAAAAGTCTGTGAAGATTCCCGTGGGTGACCTGTGAGCACTAGAAAGAGGACAAGGTGACACAGAGCTGGTGGTGAGATGAGAGTTCATCCAGCCTGTCATCTCTTAGGAAGACAGTAGGGCTGATGGGATTCCATTAGAGGTGGAATCTCTATCCAGAGAATCAGCTGGGCTCCAAAACCTCCTCTGGACTAGAAGACAGGCACCAGGAATTCAGTTTACAGAGCAGACAAGGGAAAGAAGGTGAACCCTGCCCTAGAGTGCCCAAGTAGGTCTCTTCTGCATAAGAATTTTGTCAGGACAGGACAAAAAGAAACAAAAAAAGGCTCTTCTAGGGTTGATTCTGATCTCCAGGGATTTCCTCTCGGTGGAAAACATTAAGTGAAACTTTCAAAAGGGAAAAGATTTGTCTCTCAGGTCATGAAGGACTGGGAGGTATTTATTTGTTTTCACATCAGTCAAGCCTGATGAATCTGACCTGAAAGTGCAGAGAACTGGCAATAAAGAGTGGGAAGAACAAACACTGTGAGGATTCCTGACAGCTGGATATGGCCTTAGAAGAGCATGAAAGTACCAGCTTGATACCCTTCTCCAAAGGAGGTAGTGGGTCAGCCAGGCAGCCAGTTTAATAGGAATGGAATATAAAGTATCCCTTCTCTGAAAGGGATATTAAAAAACAAAATATTACACTTGGATGCAAAATGTAGCCAGAGAGAAAACACAGGAAGCTGCCTACAATTCCAGTTAAGTGCTCTGGAGAACTCAGCAGCACATGGCAGGACTGGGGTGCTGTTCTTCTAATAAAACAAACTGCAGAGTAGGTAAAAACCAGAAAATATGAATGACCAAGGGCTCAAAAAGAAGATCTGCATGAAAAGATTGATGAATAGCAGTGGTTTGGTTCAGTGAGTAATCAAAGAGGGGTTGGTTCAGTCTTCAAATACAGTTCGTTTCAGAAAGGAAAAAAATCTTCTCCCATCAGAGATGGGTAAGACAAGAAGCACTGAGGGGATATTGTAAGAGGGAATATCTGTGTTCATAACAGGATCTCTAAACACTCTGAAAAGGAGAACAGAGATGTAATTTGCCTGAAGATGCTTCAAGCTGGAGAGGGACTTTTTACAAGGGCCTGGAGGGACAGGACGAGGGGGAATGGCTTCCCACTGTCAGAGGGCAAGGGTTAGATGGGATATTGGGAAGGAATTCTTGTCTGGGAGGGTGGCGAGGGGCTGAGATGGAATTCCCAGAGAAGCCGTGGCTGCTCCATCCCTGTGTTATAAGTAAAATGAAACTGAGTTGAAATATAGTAATAAAAATTTATTAAAGATTTATGTAAAATGCAAATAAGCAAAACAGCATGCTGGGTGGCCGGGGAGACTCCTGCCCCACTCACAGCACACAGGTGCAGTAGACAAAACCAGTAATTTTTATTCTCTCATCAGTTTCCCTCCCATTGTCACTCGCTGTCCCCCTATTGGATTCGAACTTTGCAGGTCTGGTTCTGGTTGGTTTTCCTACAGGCCCCGTTTCGATTGCCAGGTGCTTTCCTTTTCATGGTTTTAGTCCTTGAGGCCTCTGCTGCAGATGTCCATTTTGGATACTCTGTATCATTCTTCATTCTTGACCCTTTGATTCTTGTCCTTCCCTTTGTTACTTTATGCGTGCTATGGGACAATGAGCTTTTTAGAAAAGTAAAATACAGAAATACTTATTTAACAAAGCACAGTAACTTGTCTTTCTAGCTTAAGAACTGCAAGCTGCATGTTTATCAGCTTACAATGCTGATAGATTAATGAACCATTCTATAACTTACAGTCTTCTAACCATAACAGAACAGTGATTATAATAACATATATATATATAAGAATATAACATGCACTACAATTTAATGAGTAAATTACTATTACTACTAATTTGATGAGTAAATTTAACTACTACTTCTTATTAC
Organism: Pyrocephalus nanus; assembly: GCA_038380795.1. NCBI lineage: Eukaryota > Metazoa > Chordata > Aves > Passeriformes > Tyrannidae > Pyrocephalus > Pyrocephalus nanus. The sequence continues at coordinate 2,930,060 of CM076260.1, read as the reverse complement.
ACCTGGAAGTGTCCAAGGCCAGGTTGGACAGGACTTGGAGCAACCTGGGATAGTGGAAGTGTCCTTGCCCATGGCAGTGGGAGGATCTGGATGATATTTAATGTCCCTTCCAACCCAAAGTATTCCATGACTTTGTGAATTGGCTGCTTTTTGACATCTTTCAGGTGTTTTGTAGCAGGAGCTCAGCGATGACAAGCTGAGCTCTTTAACAGCAGGGCGGGGAGAGGATGCTGCTCAAGGCGCCTCAGTGTGTGCGTCCCCTTTCCCATTCCCTCCCACTACAGGAAGATTTGGGGAAATTCAGGGACGTTCTCGCCCTCATTTCCCTGGAATATTCCGACTGTCCGTGTCCCGTATTTTCAACCACACCCCGAGCGCTGCTCATCCCTTGCCCCGGCCCCGGGAACACCCCACACGCAACCCAGGCGTGTTTTAACGCACTTAATTAAAATTTTAGCAACTTTACACCCTCTGTTCTCATTTTGGTGCCCGCTGCGCTCGCCTGTTTCAAAACTCTTTTCACGACACGCCCCCTTTTTATGCGCCGGAGGTGAGAAAAGTCCCCGTGGAGGGAGGAAGGCCCCCAAGATGGCGATGCTGGCGGAGCGTGAGTGGAGATCCCGGCGGGAATATCCCGGGAATGTCCCGGGAATGTCCCGGGAAAGGGGACGGGGAGCGGCCCCACAGCCCTCGCTGAGGGGCCCGGGCCGCGCTGCCCCTCCTGAGGGGAGCTGGGGGGGGGGGGGGGGTGTCGCGGTGCCGGATAAGGGGGTTCAGGGGGTCCCTAGTGTTAAAAAAAGGCTGGGAAAGGCAGGAATGAGGGTCCAAGTGCTGCCAGTCTTAAGGAAAAGGGAGGTCTGAGGTGTGGGAAAGGCAGGAATGAGCGTGTAGGGGTCGCGGGATCAAGGAAATGGATGATTGGGGTCTGGGAGACCCGAGGTGGCTGGGATTGGGGTTCAGGCGGTCCCTGGTGTTGAAAAAATGGGGAATCCGGGGGCTTGAAAAGGCAGGAATGGGGTCAAGGGGGTCCCAGGGTCAAGGATATTAGAGATTGGGGTCTGGGAAAGGCAGGAAGGGGGGTCCAGGCATTCATAGTGTCAGGGAAAGGGAGACCTGGGGTCTGTGAGACCCGGCATGGCCAGGACAGGGGTCCAGGGGGGCTCCCATGTTGAAGAAAGGCATGCCAGGGGGCTGTAGAAGCCAAGAATGTGGTCCAGGGTGTCCCATGGTGAAGGAAAAGGGGAGGTCTAGGGGCAAGGAAAGATGAGATGGGTGGGAAAGGGGTTGCAGGGGGTTGTTGGTGTTGAATAAGGGGGGCAGGGGGGTCCTTTGTGGGGTCTTTTGCATCCTGGGGATGCTGTGCCAGGGGAGGGTTAGGTTGGATTTTTAGGAAAAGGTTCTTTTCACAGAGGGTGGTTGGGCACTAAACAGGCTCCCCAGGGCAGTGGGCACAGCCCCAAGGCTGCCAGAGCTCCAGGAGTGTTTGGACAATGCTCTCAGGGACAGGGTGGGATTGTTGGGGTGTCTGTGCAGGGCCAGGTGGATGATCCTTGTGGGTCCCCTCCAACTCATCATATTCTGTGATTTTATCAACTTTGTTTAACCTTTTCCTGATACTGGAAACAAACAGAGCTTCACTTTTGCCTCTGGGGTGATTGAGAACTTGGGCTCCCCATATCTTAAAGAATGGATTAAAATATTGGATGAATATTCTGTCTGGTAGCTCCCAGGGAGAAAGAGAAAGAGAAAGAAGAGAAAGATAACTCTCTCTCTGGAGTTCAGGAAACAGAATGTCTCAGAGCTGGCCACTATTAAATGTTAAACACTATATGAGTTAAACCACTAAACTCAACTGGATTTTTATGTAACAGAACTAATATTCTCATCCCTATCCCTGAGTATTGTTAATATTCTTTGGTGCTTTCAGTAAACTTACTGCTGTCAAAACACCCTTAAAATGAGAGCACGGAGTCTGATGAATTTGTTTGCTTGACTGCAGGAAATAGGGGCTATAACGAGTACTTAAAAATTGTGGTTTCTAGTGGAAAATACAAGTGTGAAATAAGGAGAACAAAATTGCATTTGCATCTGTGATTTTCTGGTTATTTTAGGTGTGAAGTTTGGTGCCATTTTTTCAGAATTTGTTAATTATTTTAATTGGACACTGCACATGTCAGTAATCATAGAGTAATGTGGGGTGAAAGGGACATTTAAAATTCATCTCAGTCCATGCCCTGCCATGGGCAGGGTCACCTTCCACTAGCCCAGGTTGCTCCAAGCCCCATCCCACCTGGCCTTGGACACTTCCAGGGATGGGGCAGCCACAGCTGCTCTGGGCAACCTGTGCCAGGGCCTCATCATCCTCACAGGGAAGAATTCCTTCCCAGTATCCCATCTCTTCCTGCCCTCTGGCACTGGGAAGCCATTCCCTGTCCCTCCATCTCTTGTCCCCAGTCCCTCTCCAGATCTCCTGGAGCCCCTTTAGGCTCTGGAAGGGGCTCTGAGGTCTCCCTGGATCCTTCTCCAGATGAACACCTCCAGCTCTCCTAGCCTGGCTCCAGAGCCTTGTCTTTCCTGTGACCCCCAACCATCCATGGGCACACAGCAGGGGTTTGGATGAGAACTTTCAGAAATTATAGTTACAAACATGCCCCAGGCCCAGAATTAGTCTTGGTAAAAGGGTTTAATAATGGATCTTCTTCAAATTGTAGGATATCTGAGTGAAGAGGTTGAGTTGCCCAGCCCTGGCCCAGCTGCCCAGGGCAGGGGTGGAGTCCCCATCCCTGGAGGGATTTAAAAGCCGTGTGGATGTGGCACTTGGGGACAGGATCAGTGGTGGCCTTGGCAGTGCTGAGAGAATGGTTGAACTCAGTAATCTCAGAGGGCTTTTCCAACCTCAGTGAGTCTGTGATTCTATAAAGAAATGACAATTTTCTCCACTGGATGGTGCTGCTCACCCAGAATTGCATCACTTCACCAGCAGCCCAGAAGGTTGGTGTTAAATTATGAGCTGAATCTTTTAGCTGGAAGTTAGTACCCTGTGTCCTGCCTCGCTCATTAAACATCAGTGAACAAACATTTCTGATAAATTATTGATTAAACATTGTTTTTTGTTGTTTATTTGCAAAGGGAGGATGATTTTATGGTTCCTGTAGGTGGCATGGAGCTATTTCCAACTTTCTTACATTCTTCTCTAAAGGTGAAAGCAAGTTTGTTTTTGCTTTTTTTTCCTGCATTTATCTTATCCTATTTAAAAATAAGAGCATGTCAACCTTGTAGAAGTGTGAGGATTAATCCCACAGTGGTATTTAAGAAGTTTGAAATACATGAATTGCAAGTGCTCTTAATTTCAAGCTTAAGAAATTTTTATGTCGGGTGCCCTGGTGTTTTTGTTACAAATGTCTTGGGAGTAAAACATCTCAGGGGCTTCTGCACAGGGAGATATTCAGGAAAAATAACAGCAAGTAAATTTTAAAGTGGATTAGTTGGACTACTTCAAACAACTCAATTTGGAAGTTAATTTAAATTCAACCATTCAGTTGTCATGGATCACTTCACTGTGCAGACAAACCCTTAGAAAGATGCAATATTTTAACAGCTGTAGGAGTTGGGATCTGCAAAGTCACCACCCAGGGAACTGGTAACAGAGAGTGTAAAAGAGTATGGACATCCTTATAAAATGGTGTTAAAATTTAAAAAAAGGATTGAATAGTTTTTGGTGGCTGAGTGAGGGAAAGTTGATGTTAATTGAGAGATTTTAGAGGTAGAGATGAAGAAATATGATTGAAAAGGAGGGAGCTGCTCAGTTGGGCAGCATAACCTCTGGCAGAATCCTGGAATCAGAGTCATTAAGGTTGGAAAAGAGCTCTAAGATCATTGAGTCCAGTTGTTCTCCAGCACTGCCAAGGCCACCCAAGTCCCCAGGTGCCACATCCCCATGGCTTTTAGATCCCTCCAGGGATGGGGACTCCACCACTGCCCTGGGCAGCTGTGCCAGGGCTGGACAATCCTTTCCATGAAGATGTTTTTCCCCAATATCCAACCTGAACCTCCCCTGGCACAGCTTGAGGCTGTTTCCTCTCATTCTGTCCCTTGTTCCTGGGGAGCAGAGCCTGACTTCCCCCTGGCTCCCCCTCCTGTCAGGGAGTTGTGGAGAGGGAAAAGGTTCCCCCTGAGCCTCCTTTTCTCCAGGCTGAGCCCCCCCAGCTCCCTCAGCTGCTCCTGCAGCTCCAGCCCCTTCCCCAGCTCCATTCCCTTCCCTGGACACGCTCCAGCCCCTCAGTGTCTCTCTTGTCTGAGGGGCCCAGAACTGCCCCCAGCCCTGGAGGTGCCCCAGCAGTGCCAGCACAGGGACAGGCACTGCCCTGGTCCTGCTGCCACACCAGGGCTGGTCCAAGCCTATGGAATTGCTTCTTTTGTTGCTTCCCCACCTTTTGTTGGCAGCACAGGCAGGGCTTGGAGTAGATCCTGCTCTAAAGGCTGCCTGGTGGGAATAATCATTGATTTCCAGAATGGTTTGGGTTAGAAGGACCTTAAAGATCATCTCATTCCAACCCCTGCCATGGGCAGGGACACCTTCCACTACCCCAGGTTGCTCCAAGTCCCGTCCAGCCTGGCCTTGGACACTTCCAGGGATGAAACAGCCACAGCCTCTAAGGTTAATAAGTTGTTTCCTGTGGAGAAGTGAACCAAGCAAAGGCCTTGTCAACACCTCTCACAGCTCTTATTCATTTAATCTGCTGTAAAATCTTTTTATGGATCTTTTTGACCTTCAAAGCTCCGGAAGTTTGTTAAAAAAAAAGCTCCCACTGTGCACCTGACAGTGCTGGTTCTTTCACAGCAAAACTAAACAGGGCAAAAAGTGAGTCAAACATCCCCGTAATATTCAGTCCCTCTGGCCCAGATCCCAAATCTGGTGTTTTAGGGAATGATGACTTCCTGATTACGTTGAAAACACCTCAGTGGGTTTGGCTTCTCCCTCACTTTGTGTGGCCTTGGGTGAACGGGTCATTTTTGATCCCTCGTTTCCCATGGTGGTTAATGAAGTTTGTGATCTTCCTGTCTCCCATCCTTTGTTTGTCTTGTTTATTTAGCTTCTCTTCCTGCTTGTGCTTAGGTGCACACTTGAAGTGCCTTGTTAACGGGGGTTGGCTTTTCCTCCTTGATTTCCAGGAAGCTATTCCTGGTGGGAGAGGCAAGAACACGCACGTGGGCCTGGGGGACTGGAGTTTCTTCAGGAATCTGCATAGGACAAAGGAGCTTTGATTCTCCTTTGGATCTCTTAACTCCTGCAATAATTTCTGGTGACTTTTCCCAATAAATTTCCCAATAAGTTTCCCCATTTTTGGCAAATCCAGAAGCTGAAATCCCGCTGGTAGTTGTTCTGTCATCTCTGGGCATTTATATTTCATTTTTGATTAATTTTTTGTTGTGAAGGCAAGTATTAATACTTCTGTGTTGTGGTTAAAAGGAAGACTGGATAATGAATTTTGTCCAGAGCTGGGGAAGCAACACTGTAATCACCCCCATCCCCCCAAGACTTCCAAAAATTGGAGTAAATATGGAATTTAGGCCTGTACACTTGCATGGTAATCCTTGAAGCCTTCCTTGAATTGCAGCTCATCCTTAGGGACAACAACTTCCAACTTTATGGGTTAGAACTAGATGATCTTCAAGGTCCCCTTCCAACCTAGGTCCTATATCAATTTTACCCTGGCATTCTTCACATTAATAATGTAAAGAATTTCTTTTTTCTTATTGTTGGGTTTTCCGTTGAGTAAAATTAACCCCCCAAATATATTCAGCCTGGAGTAAGTTCTGGGGTGTTTTTTTTGGCAATGAGGAGCTGTAGCTGAACTGATCCCATACCAGGAACACCGTGGGAATGTCAGTAGAGCCTGTTTGAATTTTTCCTCCCTGTCCCAGCCCGGAGAAAGCAGAAGTGGTCCGTGGATCCACGAAACAGCGCTTGGAGTAAAGATGACTCTAAATTCGGCCAGAAGATGCTGGAAAAGATGGGCTGGTCCAAAGGAAAGGTAGGATCCAAAGGAGAGTTCTGTATCTGAAGGATCTAAAACTGCCAGGGAGCTCTGATTTGTTCTCTTAAGTGCACAGAGAATTTGAGCAATGTTGGATTTCTGCGCTTTGGTGCAAAGTTTGTGACTCTCCTGCTTTCTGGTTTCTCTCCCTTCTTTGGCAAGTTCATGTCCCCAAAGAGGAGCAAGAGTTGGCACGTTAAATTAGGTGATGGATAAAGTCTTTTGAGTTGCTTTTGTACTCTCAGTTTTCTCCCTGCTTTTGATTTGAAACAACTCCGGGACCTGCTTTAATCTTTCACCTGTTTTTAAGTGTCACTTTTGATCTGTTCCTTGAACCCCCAAAATGCAGCGTTCTGGGAGCTGAATCCCTTCCCAGCTCCAGCCAGTACCTGTGGGTGAGGACACTACTTTCTGGCACTAATAATAACCTCTGGGTTATCCTGCAAACTCCTCAGCTGCCCCTTAAAACCACTTTTAATTCCACAGAGATGCCTCAGCAAAGCTGAGATTTGGGCCTGCACATCAGCGTGTTTAGTGCTAAGAATGCACACAAACCCCCCACTACTTTTATTTAATTCTCCCTCCTGTATTTCTTCTCCCAGACTTTCTTTAACAGGAATAAGGATCATTCTCTCTTCTGTGAATGCTTTAAAGCCTGTTCTTGCATTTCTCAGTGTAGCTGCTGTTGCCTCAGTTGCCTCACAACAAGCTTCCCACTGGAGCTGCTGGACCTTCCTTTCCAACAATTACAGCTGTAAAAGAAGGATTTCTCTCTCCATTCCACTACAAACTCAAACAAATGGAACCTCACCTCGATCAAATTAATGGGCAAAAGCCCATCTCTGCAGTGAAATGAAGCTGCTTACACTAGTCCTGTTATCAGTTGTGTTGGAATTGGGTCAGGGCAGGATGTGTGGCCGAGTGGCCTGTTTACTTCCACAATTTTTTTTTGGTTAGCAGGAGCTTCAAGGGAAATTTTCCACCCCAGGGGACCAAATGAACTCAAGTGGATTTGTAATAGCAACAGCCTTTTTCCAATATGCTTCATTCCTCCAAATATTAGATATTCCAGGATCTCTCCACAGGGCTTTTCCCCATTGCTGCACCACATCCATGTGTATTAAAGCCAACACACTTGGCTGGTGATTGGTTACTGGTGACAAATTAGGCAAAAAGCAAGTGAATACTAGGAATAAAGTTATAAATAAGATGCTTTGTCTTTTATTTTTTTTAACCCTGATCATACAGTTAAGAAAGATAACACTGGACCTGAGAATTGCTCCCCAGGTTTGAATGATTTTGGGTTTTAGGATGGAGAAACCCCATAGTTTTTTGCTCTAACATTTGCATCAAATGATGAGTGTGAATGAGGTGGAAGAAGTTGTTAATGCCCTGATTCTCCCCTGCCCCTCCCCTGATTCCCTCTCATATAAGTTTATTCTGGATTATACTTTCCATGTGGATCTGCCTTCCCAGTGACAGGTATTCTGGGAGAGAGGCCTCTTCTTTATATGTAGTGTTGTGTTTTAAAACTGTAAAGACTCTGGGCTTGCTTAGGAATGTCAGGTGACTTCCTGATTAATCACCCAACTGCTTAATGTTGTTGCTATTTTAGTGTTTATAATACTTTGCTGGAGGCTTAAGTAGTAAATTTTAAAAACTGAGTATCTCATGTGTGCTAAAGCCTGTGAATGAATTCAGTTCAGGCAGGAGAACAAATAGCAAGTTGTGATTTCTTGTTGTATTTCTTTGCTAAGTCTCTGATTGCTCAGTCACTGCTGTGAAATCCTTACTTTTTACCTTTAAATCCTCCTTAGGGTCTTGGGGCTCAGGAACAAGGAAATCCAGAACACATCAGGGTGAAGGTGAAAAACAACACTCTGGGATTAGGAGCAAACATCAACCACGAGGTGAGAACTAGGCCCAGGTGAGCGAATGGTTCCCATTTCATCTAAAACTAATTTTTAAATGGAATATTAATGAAATCTGTTGTCACATCTGGTGGTAGAATGTACCAAACAGGATTGTTTATGACCTACAAACACAACCCTTATAATTTTATCTCACTTTGGAGTGACTGTGTGAGCTGTTGGTGGTGTTATCGCCCTGTGGAACTTCCCAGGGTCCCTCCCACCCAGAAGGATTGAATATACCCGATTAAGTTATTACTTAATATCTGTTTTAGCAGAATTTATGTTAGTTCTGAAGACTTCTGCCTTGTACTCACGTGGGTGATGTTCACAGGACAACTGGATTGCTCATCAGGATGACTTCAACCAGCTCCTGGCTGAACTGAATAATTGCCATGGACAAGGTGAAACAGGTAGGCCCATCCTTTGCTCAGTCAGATGCTGGAAGCTCAGCAGAGTTTCCATTCTGTGTCCTAAAAGATGAGCTGAGGCCCAGTTTGGGCTCCTTGCTGAGGTTGACAATTCCTCCTCCTCCCCCAAAATTGGTGGGAGCCAAAGGATGTGTTGCCATCCATGACCATGCTGAAGTTTCTCTGCCTGGATATGCAGATATCTCAGTGGATCAGTTTTGCTCTCAGGACTCAAATAAAGGCTTTTTGTTGAGGAAAGAAAACATAAAATGTTGAACTTGTTATTTTATCCAGGATCATGATATCTGGGACCTTTTCCTGGGCTGTAATACAGCAACACTTGTTTCTTTATCCAGAGTCTGTCTGAAGGCTCACAACAATCACTCACAATTGCAATGGTTTGCCTTCCTTTTAACAATGAATTGTCACTCCTGGCTTCCATGTTCCACTGGTTTCTTAAATACCTACTTTTCCTGTCCTTGGAGAGTTGCACCATAGCTTCTGATTCAGAGTTTATGCATCTCTGCTTTGAGTGTGCTGTAATGTGATTTTTGTAGCCCTGGTGTTGAGCACACAAGTGAGGAAACCACAACTTTCCCAAAAGGGCTATTTATAAAGTCTTTTTTTTTTTTTTTTGAAAAGCTTCGTACAGCTTGGCCTTGGGTTGTAAAAATGAAGTTGTGGTAGGTGTGAGCTTGCAGAAAGAATTGGTTTATCCAGTGGTTTATCACCTCTCCTTTAGTTAGACTCAGGTTTAAGCCATTATACACCTAAACAACTCTCTAGAACTAAGTGAATTTAGCAACTCTTCATTCATTCATTCTTAACCCTTGAGCACTGAAGGTTTTCTAGGAGAGGAAATGCAGAAAGGTGAGGGTGGAAAATCAGTTAGCAAGAAGGTTTTCTAATCTTAGGCAATTTTGGGATTAAAATTTTGAACCTGATACTTGAAAAACACCTTTTTTTTTTTTTTTAAACTGCTGTGTAAGTTCTCCTTGTGCCCTGGAGCCCTGGTCGTGGGCTGAGGCCACACAGCACTCGGTGCTGTCCTTCAAGTCCTCGAGAGGTAGAAGAGCATATCACAGGGAAATTCCAAAAGTTCCTTTCTGCCTCTATAACTAAATCCTACCCAAGTTCCAACTTGAGCCATGGGAAGATGAGGAAGGTGCAGCTGGTGGGAAAACCTGCAAAGTGCTGGGCAGAGAGTTGAAGTGACATGCCCAGGGACACAGTGAGTCAGCACAGAAGCAGGTTCATTGAGCAAGGCTGTCTTGTTCCTAAGGCTGGGCAGTGTTCCCTGGGTCACTGATGCAAAATGTTCCATAAAAGCTGTATTTCTCCCTGCTTTACTCAGTTATTTTAAGTTTTCCATCACTGAGAACAAATTTGGGTGCACATTGAAAATTCCTGGTCACAGTCCCCTTGGGTGATTTACAGAAAACACAAAGCTCCAAAACTTGGGTTTTTGGCAGTTTGCTTAAGCTGGCAAAACTCATCCAGCAAACTCTGCCTGCAGCTGTGCTGCAGGATCAAATGTTACATTATTGGCCATCAGCCAGTCTCAAACTGCATTAAAAGTCAGCTGAAAAACTTCATTGTTCTTAAAGAGCTGCTGGAGTTGCCAGAGCTGGGTTGCAATTAGAGGTCGGAAGGGAAAGGCCCTGTGGGGTTTGATTTGCCAACATTCAAATACCCTCAGTGTAGTTTTACCTTTCTTTTCCTTGTTTCTAGGTGAGCACCCAGTGAGGGCAGGTTTAATTAGATTAGATGTTGGGAAGAAATTATTTTTTGTGAGGCTGGTGAGGCCCTGGCACAGATTACCCAGAGAAGCTGTGGCTACCCCATCCCTGGAAGTGTCCAAGGCCAAGTTGGACAGGGCTTGGAGCAACGTGGGACAGTGGAACAGGGTTGGAACTACACGGCCTTTCCCACTCAAACCGTCCTATGATTCCTGGCTCTTTTGCTGGGATACTCAGGGATGAAATCTGTGTCCCTTTCCCATTCTTAAGATGCAGAAACAACATCCTGGCTGTGCCTGTGACATACCTTGGAATATCCATCTACAGAAATAACATGTGACTTTCTTGCTCGGACTTAATGGCTTTAAAAAGCACATTAATATTGCTGCAGTGCTCACTCAGTTTGTCTGAGGATTTTTTTCCAGTCCCTGGAAGACACAGGGATGCACCTCCCTGCCCGTTGCAAGTGCCAGCACGTTTGAGGAGTGAAATTCCTCCCTGGAGGCACAAGGCGGTGCTGCTGCGCCTTTTCCTGGAAGAATAATGTGGGAAAGGAAGCGCTATGAGAACCCTTTGCTGTGTAATGATCCTTCTGGTACGAGCAGCTCAGAGAAAAGACTTGAAGTGTTGTCTCTCTGATCAGGATATTTAAGTTGTGATGCTTGTTTTCCCCACAGAACGTTTTTATTGAGGAATTTCTGTTAAAAATTGGATTTGCTGGTGCTTCCTCTTCCCATTAGGGCTTAGTGTGGAAGTGGGAGGGTGGATCTCAGCCTTTTGGCACTCAGCTCTCCCACTGCAGGCTGAGGGTTTCAGGTTTAGGTCAATGATTCCATCATCAGGTGGCACTACCTATCAAACAGGGAAGTGCTGGAATTCCAGTGTCAGGAAAGCTTGGGCTGCAAAGCTTTCCAGGGTGGGATCACATAAAAAAGGTGACTCAACTTGGCCCTCAGGGTATGGGTTCATTTCCTTACCCATTCCCAGTTGCCACTGGGAGGGAAAAAACATCTCACCACAGTAACCTTTCCATGGAGTTACAGAGCAGAGAATCCCGTGTTGTCTATTTTCAGGGAAAAACTAATAAAGTACTTATTAACTGTACAGCAGATTAATTCTCTCCTTCTGAGATTTTTTTTTTTTTTTTTTGAGGGGGAATTAACAGGCTCTGTGAGTGCAAAGAGAAGGTTTGTACCCCTAAAATAACCTGCCACAGCTCAGGAACGTGATGTCTCTACTGTTAAATAATGGGACTAATCCTTCATGTGGCTTTAAGCTGCTGCCAGTCTCCCAAACTTCTGAGTGAATTTGGGACTCAGCCAAGCCCAGAGGGCATTCCCAGTGGACAGTTTAGATACAATCCCTGTCCTGGAAACTAGGAAAATGAAATAATATGGATGTGGCAATTTGTTCTAGCTGGCCTGAGGGACAGAAAAGCTTTGCCGCCATTCCGTTTCCTTAAACAGATGGATCAGCTTATGTCCAAATAAAGGTATTTTGTGTAGGGTTAGAAGTGGAAATCCTGTAATTTCCCCCCCCCCTTTTTCTACACAGACAGGTTCAGTATTTTATTTTGCACTATTTCTTACATCTTTCTCAGACTTTGGCACTGGGGATATTTTGTAGCAAACAGCACAATAAACCCTGACCTGTTATTGTTTCCTTGCCACAGAGATGGATCTACCTTAGACCTGGAGTGCCTGTATCTGCCTTTTCAAATTACATTGGATTGGAAAGGGATATGGCAAAAAAAAAAAATCAAGCAGTGACACGTCTCAGACAAAACTTGCCATGCTTCCTTCAGTGATATATTGTGATATATTGTCGAGATTGGGTTTTGAGAGGGAAAGTTAAATACACTGATGTTTGAATGTGATGGTCAAAGTGCCTCCAACAGGGTTGGAACCTGTTTCCTTGGATTTTTTTTTTTTTTTTAGAGCCCTCAGTGAAAAATCAGAAAAAGACATTCAGCCTCGAAGAAAAATCCAAATCTTCCAAGAAACGTGTCCATTATATGAAGTTTGCCAAAGGTAAGAGGGGTTTTGTTGTTTCATAAGCTCTGGCCAAGGTTAGAACAAACCCTGTCAGGGTGATCTGTTGCCTTCTGAAGTCTAAATTTGGCAAGTTAAATCTTGGTTTAGGAATACCCCCTGCAGCAACTTGTTTAGAGCTATAATGTGCCGTCCCTCCTTATTTTGGGTAATTTTGGATGGCTTTAGGCTGACTTGTTGAATAAAACAGTTCCTACCTGAAGGAGCCACCAGCTGGATAAAGGAACAGTGAATATTCCAAGCTGTGGGTGCGTGAGCAGGGGATGGGAGGGGGGAAAGATGATGATGGAGAGACTTATGACTTAAGAGCTGCGTGGCACTATCCCCTGAGATCTCCAGTAACCCTGCTAAGAGATCATGAGGATGGGATCAGGGATCAGATTAAACCTGAAGGGAGGCAGGAAAGCCCGCTTACGTCCACCAGATACTTTATGGGATAAATTAGGACAGTGGTCGGTGGCCAGAAAAACTATCAAAAAATCACAGAGTTCAGTAATTTCTTCCTTTCTTAGAGCAATTACATTATTTCAGTCGTCCCTGGGTTTGGCTCCTGGCAGTTCTGGAATCCTCTCTCTGTTCCTCTGCGCCCCTTTCACACACCCACATGCACATGGTGTGTGTACCTGTTTCAGGGTATGGATGGGATCAGATCCACTAATGGCTGATTTATTAAACTGAAAGCTCTCTGCAGTGTTTCCTGACAGCAAATGCCTCTGCTGAAACAGAGCTAGTTGATGTGTGAATGGAGGCCAAATTTTTTTGTACTGGGGTTTGGGATTTTTGATTAAACAAATTGGCCTTGGAGTCAAACCTGTTAACACGACCCTGCCACTTTATGACATTAAACAATTAAATTGGTTCAGGGCTTGCAAATGCAAAGGCCATGGCCTGTTTGAGGGAGTGGCAAAGAGGATTTATTTTGATTTGGATTTATCCTTTTGCTAAATATAGAGGAAAAAAGAAGTGTCTTTTGAGCATGTAAAATACAGATCAAGGCTTTCATATTCACAGTATCCCTTATTTGTTTGGTCGTGTTTCCACAAGGCAGCCCCTTGTTGGCTTGCACCCTCTGTGGTCTAAACCAGGGAAATTGTCCTTTTTGCAGGGAAGGAGGAAAAGTTATCTGAGAAGGGCTGGTGTTGTTGTGGCCCTTGTTGTTCAAGCCTGATCCTGCTTCCTTTCAGACTAAACAAGACAAGCTCACACAAAAGCTGGAGAAGGGAACAGCGACGACACAAAATGCAGCTTCCGTCTGCGGGGCTGGAGAGACACAGGGAGCACACACAGCCCTTGGATCTGGGAATACACACCAGTCTGAGATTAAAACACTGAGTGCAGCTGCTCTTCTAGCAGCTGTTCCACTGGGATGCTGCAGGAGGTTATGGATCTGTTAGAGAGAGAGGAGCAGGGACAGGCACGGACGGAAAGTGTAGGGTAAGAGGAGGAGCAGAAGGATTTGAAGTGTCATTTTCCAAACCTTGGCCAAGGTAAAACTGAAAGCAACCACCAGTCTCATCCAGCTTGCTTGGGTAAGGACATTTAGAGGCTGTGCAGTGAGGCACCAGGAAGCTGGGTCACACTTTCTCCTCTAGGCTGATGTGTGTGTTTGCCCTCTGTGGGCAGTTCAGGATCCCACAGAAAAGAAACACGTTAAATAGTCAGATTTTGGGTTGTTTGGAGTTTTTTGTCCACTACAAGATTGGTTTTGAGGTCAGTGATTTTGGAATCAGAAAATGAAGTGATTAAGATCCCAGCAGGCTCCTAAGGAGTTGATCTGTCTGGACTAATTTTGTTTAAATCTTTAATTATTTTCCTGAGCTTTTTTAAAAGGATTTTCTGAGAGAAGCTGTGGACAACCTGTTATAAAGGTTCCTGCACTGTGGAATTGGCAAAACTTTTGCTTGAAACTCCAAATATCACATCACATCACACCCTTCTGCTTCCCCCTCCCTGCTCCATGTCTGATATCCAGTTAGCCACACAACAACCAGATGGGAATAATGGTCCTGCTGGGAATCTTTGCCTCACCCTTGAAATTGTTTTGAGTTGGAATAATCCAGTGTGTCGCAGAGATGGAGGTTTTGCTTTTCAGAAGCAACATCATGAATCAAAGGAAAGTCCCCAGGCAGTAAAGATGGATTTTTTTTTTCATTGTATGGGGGAGCTGCCACTCCCTAATTCTGTCAGAGACAGGGAATCCTCCTGAGAATCCAGAGATCCCACACAAACACACATTTCCTCATAAGTACCTTCATTTAGTGTCTTCATCACAGGATCACGGAATGTTTTGGGTTGGAAGGACATTAATGATCATTAGTTCCAACCCCCTACCATGGGCAGGGACACCTTCCACTAGACCAGGTTGCTCCAGGCCCCATCCAGCCTGGAGTCTCTGATTTTTGTTCACCTCCAAAAGCAATTCCTCTATCTCTGTGGGTCAGTTTGTGTTACCAAAATGGGATTTTTTTTTTCCTCTCTTTTCCCCTGCCAGGTAAGGACCTCTCATCCTGCAGTGAACATGATCTGTCCTGCATCTTTGGGAGGAGACAGAAGAGTGGCAAGACACAGGTAAACAAGAAGCTTCACTTTTCTCTTGTTTCCTTGCTCGTTATCCCTCATAACAAAACAATGTTTAAATGTTTTGCTGCTAATATGGTTTTTCTATTAGAAAGGCTATGCTTGAACTGTGAGGAAATAAGAATGAATTTAATCCACATTTTGTGAATTATTGTGATGTAACTTCTTTGGAGTTAAGCAACTCCAGTATTTTAATTTTACAGTTGTTAGGAAATGTACATCGCCAAGGAGAATTTTGCTTCATCTGAAAGGTCAGAGGTTGGACTCGATGATCTGACACTTCTTTTCCTACCTAAATGGTTCTGTGAAAGACCCATAAATATCCCAAATAAAATTGGATATTCCATAGCAACTGGGCAATCTCAACAAACTGCCCTTAATTCTCACAAAAATTGGGAAAGGCTGAGCAGCTGCAAAGGATTCAAAGGTGGCTTGAGCACTGATAAATATTTAATGAGGAGACCTTTCCCCTCACTTTGTGTAATGAGAGCAAGGTTTGTACTGGCTTTTATTTTATTTTATTTTATTTATGTGTCCAGTAGCATTTTGCACTTGCAGAGAACAGACCTGCTGTATCAGTGTGTAAAATAACAGACACTGTGACATGGAAAATCCAGAAAAATTCCATGGGAAAAAATAACACCTGGAAAAGCACAAATGAACATGTTGCAAGAATTGGTTCAGAGTCCTCTGAAATCTCCTGTTTAGAGGGAAAGAAGGGGCTTGAAGTTGAGTGGAAGTTTCTGGAATGCCCAGTATGTGTTTGACACCTTGCTCCTCGTGCAGTACTCTTGGAAATTGTTCAGGAACTTCACATCAGGCCTCTGGGAGCTTTGGGAGGAGAGGAATAAGGGGAAAATGTGCTGAGAGATCCGAGATTGTAGTGGAAATAATACAAGGTTTTTTACCTGTAGAATGACAGGGGAGCTGGTGAAGAAGGAATAGTGATCCAGCTGGGGATTCTTCCCTGGAAAACCCTCTGTAAAATAAAGAATATTTCTGTGGTATGTCTTGACTTGAACAGTTTGAAGGATTTGTGCCGTTATCATGTCCAGTGTTGTAATTGCAGTGAATCTGCTGTAGATTTTGACGTGGTTGGTAAGTTTATTGGTGACAGAGAAAGATGTCAAGTCTGTTCTTGAGTTCTCTGTAAAAAACACTGACAGCTAATTAAACCAGGAGGCTGGAAGAAAGTTAAACAAACTAAGAACTGCCCTGTCTTGTCTGCCACTGCAAAAAACAGTGGGAACCTTTGTTACAAGTCACGTGGTTTGAAAGGTAAGAGCTTGGGACCAATCCATCAGCCACCACAGGACCCATCTTAGCTTATTACTGTCTTGAAAAAGGAATTTGGGAACTTCAAATCCCTGAGATTTGAAGACTTCAAATCCCTGAGATTTGAAGAGCTGTTGGAGCTCTCAAATGCTATGGGTGAACTTGCACCAAGGGGAGCCCTGTTGGGCTGATGCCCTAAATATGCCATGGATTTGCTGCTTGGCTCCCTTGCTGTCAGAGCAATATGAAGCAGGACAGTCTGGGATTTAAAACAGCTCAGCAGTGCTGTGGGTGAGGGAGTGGGTTTTGCCCACCCCTGAGTTGTCCCAAATTGCTGGTCTTGTTTTCTCCATATGTTCCATATCTGTTGAAACTCAGGTTTGGAAAGTGCTTCTCCTGGGGCTTTATCCTGGAGAACATCTGCTTTTTGGTGGATAGACACTGCAGATCATGTGGATTCTAGGCTGCTTGTGAAGGGTGTATAACTCTGTGCATGTTTTTGCTAATCCCAGTGGTTGGCTGGTGGCTCCTGTGCAGATTTCCTTTTTCCCCTCGCTGAAATGGTTCAAGGTTCTGGCAAAAAGAGTCACGGGCTGTTCCCTCTTAGGCACCCAGATTTCCACATGCAAATCGAGGCAGGAGGTAATGTCATTTGGAGCTGCATTGTCATCCTCTGGCTACTGTCTGCTGCTGAGCAGCCATAGGGAGGGACAGCCAGAGGCAGCACAATTGCTTCCCCCAGCCCCCCCTTCTCCTTTTCTTCATGGATCAGAGATCTGTGGAGTTTGCACACAACAAAAAATGCACTGCTCAGGCCCTCCAGCTCTGAGCAATTTCATTTCACTGCACCCATGAACTCTCATGATCCCTTTCCATCATGTTCCAGAGCCTGGTCCTTAAGGTGGCACAAATGGAACTGTGAGGATTTGCAGGAGTTCCCTGTTTGCTTTCTGGTTTGAAATCCCCGAGCTCTGGGCACTTCCCTGGTGTGGCAGAGAACTCACTACAGGAGCAGGAAAGTGCTATCATTCTCCTGGAATTGAGTTGTTCCTATGTGTTCCTGTGTGCAGATAATGTAGGAAGAGTCCTGGTGTCCAGCAGAGCCCTGAGTAGGGCCTACAGGAAAGATGGAAAGAGACTGTTTACAAGGGCCTGGAGTGACAGGACATGGGGAATGGTTTCCCACTGCCAGAGGGCAGGGTTAGATGGGATATTGGGAAGGAATTCTTCCCTGTGAGGGTGGTGAGGCCCTGGCACAGGTTGCCCAGAGAAGCTGTGGCTGCCCCATCCCTGGAAGTGTCCAAGGCCAGGTCGGACAGGGCTTGGATCTACCTGGGCTAGTGGAAGGTGTCCCTGCCCATGGCAGGGGGTGGAACTGGATGGGCTTTAAGGTCCCTTCTCACCCAAACCATTCCATGATTCTATAGCTTGAAGTCCTGTTGTTAAGGCTGTTTCCAAGGTATCAGATCCCTCTTCTTTGTTCAGAGGTGCAGTTTGAGAAGCCTCCAGCACAGGTTTGATTTGGACTGAGTATCAATCCTCAGCTCACACCAGAGTTGTCATTACACTCGACCTTTTGACAGAGATACTCAGCATAATCCTTTTTCCCACATTTCTAGTTGTTTCAGTCTGGGATCAGAATAATCTTGGATGTAACTTCATGGAAAGATGCAGGAACTGCTTTTCACAGTGACAGAACTGCTGAGGTTGGAGGAGTCCTGGTGGTTTCTGGAAGAGGCACTCTGCTCAAAGCAGGGCCAGCTCTGGCAAGTCTGAATACAGGAGTTTGTCCAGCTGAGTTTTGATTGTCAGCCTTCCTTAAAGCCTCCAGTTTAAGCCTGTGACAAAATTCAGTGGATGGATGGAGGAGATCCCTTTAAGGAGCAGAAGATCATGGAATCATTAAGGTTGGAAAAGGCCTTTAAGATCATGGAGTCCAAACCTCAACCAGCACCACCACCACGTTCATCACTAAACCATGTCCATATCCACACTTTTATGAACATTTCCAGGGATGGTGACTCCACTGCTTCCCTGAGCAGCCTGTGACAGTGCTTGACAACCCTTTCCACGAAGAAATTTTTCCCAATATCCGATCTAAACCTTCCCAGTGCCATCCTAAGTCTGGCTGGTTGATTGGATCATACCAGACTTGAAGATTAGGAAAAAGGAGGGGAAAAAAGCAAAACCCAGGGAATTCCATCTGTGCTTATTGTCAAAGGGAAATTAGTGGAAGGACTCAAGGCTCAGTGACACGATCTCTGGACCAGCAAGATAATCTGGCTCTCCTGAAGTGCTTGTCAAAAACAGTCACCTCTCAACTGGTGCTGTGATAAAGTGTCCCAGCACATCAGATGTGTCACAAAGCCACTGTTCCAATTAGCCCTGCCCAGTCTTTTCCAGTGTGGTCATTCCCAATCATTTTATGATCTCGACCTGTGGAGTAGCCTTTGGCAGGAGATGGTTTGTGTGAGCTTAATCTGAGCTGCCTTAACTGTATCTCAGACTCAGGTTTTCACTCAGTGGCCAAGGAGTGATCTGAGTGATGGATCCTTTGTCTTGTTTCACACCAGCACTGCTGCAGTAAGTGAGGAATGTTGAAACTTGGATTATCTACCTTATCAAAGGAAGAGGGAGTTGGCTGGAGGATTGTAAAGATTGCAAAAGAGTGGAATTGCAAAGGATGTGGAAGGAAATGCTGCTTGCCCCTGAGGGTCAAAAGGAGTTTCTCTAAAAGTAATAAAACCAAGATACAAGTTGAAGCTGTTGTTTTGATGGTTCTGGGGTATGTGTTACTAATCAGAGGCACTTGCAGCCCTTAATTCTGAATGTCCAACACAGCAGTGCGCTTATTTTTAATTATTTTTGATAAATCATGTGCCCAACTCAAACCTCCTTAATAAACTACACGGGGACCTTTGTTTAAAAAAAAAAAAAAAAAAAAAAAAAAAAAGAAAAGAAGTCAAAAAAACGAGGGGGGAAGAAAACAATGGCTGGGCTTCAGAGTGGACCTAAATTGAAAACGTCTGCAGTTTTTCCCAGGGAGAGCAGCAAGTGATCGAAAATATTGAATTGTAATTATGATGCTCTCTGGAGACCTGCAGAGAGGACCTGTTTTGCAGGGTAGGATCTTGCCAGACTGTTTTTTGCCCCTTCCCCCCCACTCTCCCTCTGATTTTCTCACTCATTCGGGAACACTGGGAGCTGGGGAAACAGAAAAACAAATTCCATTAGTTCCTATCTGGTTGAACTTCCTGGAACCCCCACTATTTTTTTTTTTTTTTGCTTCTCAGAATTTCCTTCCTCCATCCAGCTGTGTTTCCTGATGGAGCCTTATCACTGGAGAAAATGCTCCTGAGTGAGACTGAGGATTTGGGAATGAGTTACAGACGGTCCCAACTTGGTTGCTGAACAACATGAATCTGGCACTGATTTCACTCTGGGGGCTGGGGGGAGTAGCTCTGATTTGCTCCAACTCCGTTTGAGGGTGCATAAAAACCTGAATGTTTTGCATCCACCTCACATCCACGTCTCAGGCCATTCCATGAGTAATCTGCTTCCTCCAAATTTGTGTAACTTGGATGTAAAACCTGCGTAAGTTCCCTTAAGCCACCGAGTCCAAGTAGCCCGAAAGTCTCGAGTTTGCAGTGATCTCTTCCTTGTTAGTCATTAAAAAGTGGAGTGATCCACCCCTTTGCTTTTTCACTTTTTTTTTTAAATCAGGAAATTGTCTTCTGACACATTTTGCAGAACTTCCTCAACTGACTTATATTTCCCAGCACTTATCAGAAAGGCATGTTGGCTAATCTTAAGGGACAGGACTGAAAATCCATTAAAATCTGGCTCTGCCATGGGCTCCCTGAAGTTATGGGTAAACTGAACATTCCCCCAATTTTCTCTCTGCAAAATGCCAATTTTTATATTGATATTTATATTGATCGCAGTTGTGACTTTTAGGCAAGTTACAACTTTACTCTTAGGGGTTTTTTTACCTGTGACCAAAGTTTCTGTTGCAGGAGTCACACATAAATTACTTTCCTTGCTGTCCTTTTTTTCAGGGAAGAAAAAAAAACCTGCAGAAGAGAAAAAATTAGTTACAAATTAACATAGGTTTTTCACTGTTCTGCTTTGGAAACCACAGCCAGCATAAGGTATTTGGGACTGAGAGGCAGAACAAGAAAAAAAGGACATCAAAAACCTGGAGAGAGTCCAAAAGGATTTAGTAAAATGGGTGACAGGGTTAGAGGGCATGTCCTAGAAGGAGAGAGTGGAGGAACTGGATATGTTGATCTCAGAAAAGAGGCAGAAAAAGGTGACCTCTCTGCCTATAAATATCTGGGGGTCGCAGGGAGGGAGGAGCAGAGGAAGGGAAGGGACAGTAATCAGAGCAGGCAAAAGCCAGGAATGGTTCTGGGGGGTGAGAACTTCAATTAGAAAGAGGAAGACACAAACTCACTCCTCGCAGGCTTCCTCGCAGTGATGTCAGCAGGGCACTGGAGGAGTCTCCTGAGGGAAATCCCAGCTCCTCAGTAAGTGATGCCAAGAAGAAAACATGAATTTAACACTTTTAGCCCCGTTGGAGAGGGCAGAGATGAATTGGGTTAATAAAACATCTCCCACCAAGGCATTCCATGAGGGCTCCGGTACTCCAGGTTGCTTCCCGGTGGTTTTGTTGTGCTTGGATTCTCTGTGGCTGAAGGAGGTGAATCCCTGTCCATGTGCACATGGATCTGTCAGCTTTCCCCATCCAGCTGCCTGTTTCCATGGAATGTTTTAGAATATTAATATCCAGGCTTCTTCTGGGTTGGATTGAAAAGTTGCTGGAGAGAAAGAGGGGTGTGATGTAAACAAATGTCAAGGCAGACATGGAAAATTTGCTTCCTTAAGAAATCCAAGTAAAAATGTGATTGATGTGATTGCTGTCAGTGTGTTCCAGAGGAGGACAGTGAGGAAACACTGAGATAGTCCTTCAACATAGCCCTTCTTTTTTAATTATACACTTATAGTCAGAAAGAGAATAACTGCATTTTTAGAAGAATTATCTTGTGCTGGGTATTATAATTATTCACAGGCTTAAAGTGTCAGATTGGGGGTTAAAATTTAGAGCTGCTTATTCCTGGATGTGACTTGACCATTTTAGCACGTTTCATTGGAAGAGGGAATATAATATTTTGCAGGAATTGAGGAGGCAAAGGAGAGCATAGGTGCCAAAAAGGTGGGATTTGGTAGAAGATCTAGACATCTTCTCCAAGCTCCCCTCATAGTGATGAGGCACAGGTGCCCAAAGAGGTGCATCAGTTGTCTCCAGAGATGGGAAAGGGGAGGTTCAGATTGGACATAAGGAATTTTTTTCTTCATGGAAAGAGCTGTTAAGCACTGGAAGGGGCTGCCCAGGGAGGTGGTGGAGTCCCCACCTCTGGAGGTATCCAAGGATGGACTGGACGTGGCACTCAGTGCTCTGGGCTGGGGGACAAGGTGGGGATCTGTCACAGGTTGGACTTGATGATCTTGGAGGTCTTTTCCAACCTAAATGAATCTGTGATTCCACATGAAACCAAACCCTTCCTAGAGGTTAGTGCCTCTTCACTGATCACAGAGGACATCGAACAGTCAGGTGAATCCTATCCAAGAAGTTCTATTCTGAGCATATTCTGTTGCAGTGCAAAAGCTCACCATGGTCTTGTAAGCACTTGATTATCCTCAACTCTCTTGGCCTATTCTGTTCCTGTGAAAGCTGCATTTTTTAAATTATTCTCACTTTTGCTTTGTGGGAAGAGGCTGGTGACCTAAGGCAGAGTCTGCAAGACAATATAATGGGGCTTTTATGCATTTTGTATCCCCAGCTTGCTCCTGAGTGGAGAGATTTCTCTCAGCCTCTGGTTCACTGCTGCCTTGACCAGCATGTAGTGGATTTTTAGACTCGGGGAAGTTCCAACACTGTTACAGGTTACAGTATCTTAGTTCTCCTTGGGAGAATTATCAATGGAGAGGGACTTTTCACAAGGGCATGGAGTGACAGGACAAGGAGGAATGATCTTGAGATTAGGGAGTGTGGGTTTAGATTGGATAGTGGGAAGAAGTTTTTCCTTGTGAGGATGGTGAGGCCCTGGCACTGGTTGCCCAGAGAAGCTTGGGCTGCCCCATCCCTGGAAGTGTCCAAGGCAGGTTGGACAAGGCTTGGAGCAACCTGAGCTGGTGGAAGGTGTCCCTGCCCATGGCAGGGGTTGGAACTGGATAATCTTTAAGATCTCTTCCAATCCAAACCATTCCATGATTCCATAATAATTAGCAAGGGTTTTCTACAGCATCTGTAATGCTGCTGGTACTTTGTCCTCTCCAGTTTTGCTCTGCAGCCATGGACTGTGAACAACCAGAAGGATCATTCCCAGGAGGTAAAAAAAAATCCCTGAAAACCAGGTTCTGCCAGCATTTAACAGGACAAGGCCTTTGCCTGAGGAGCAGCCAGGACAGGCTGGTGACACAAACTGACAAGGAGGACAACATGACAGTACAGCTGAAGGGCTAAATCATGGACTCACAGAACAGTTTGGGCTGGAAGGGACCTTAAAGCTCATCTGGTTCCAACCCCCTGCATCTTCAGCGTGCACCAGTGGTACAGGTAGAGCAAACCTGGCAGCACAGACCAGTGTCAGGTGGATCTAAAGCCATTTATAGCAAGTCAGAAAATTAATTAGGCTCAAGCTGTTAATTTGGACCGTATTTCTAATATTGCTCCATGCAGATGAGGTTGTTTCAGGAACACTGGGAAGAATTCCTTTCCCCAGCATGGTGTCCTTTTGATAAAAGGAGGAAGAGCAAGGTATTGATGTTTTGTTGCCTGTTCTGTAAGCACCCTGTTAATCAACTGGAGGATAAATTATTGCTGCTCAGGTATCAGCAGAGAGGGAGAGGAGGAGACATCTCCCAGTTTGGAAGAAATGGTGCTTTTTTTTTCTTCTCTCTTCATTGGAGAAGAGTCTTGTTCCTTGGGGGGGTTGTTAGGAACAGAAACAAAACTGGGGGGAGCTCTTTTGATTTATCTTCTCTCCTTCCCTTTTGGTCACTTCCAGAGGCTTAAAAGAGCCGAGTTGGCTTTAATGTGTTACCATTAGAGACCAGGAATTAGCTGGAATAAACCATCATTCCTCACAGTGAAAAATACCCCTTGATTGGCTAATTAATCAGTCAAAGGGGAATGACATGGCCCTCGGCTTGAGGGACTCTGCTGCACAGGTAAACAGGTCATTGATAAATGGTTTACCCACAAATTCATATATCAAGAAAACTTAGTCATTTTTTTTAAACTCCACTTGGTGTGAAAGCTGTGCTGCGGTTTTTTTGGAGGTGGATTTTTGCTGCCTTGGCTTTTTTTTGCATTGTGGGAGCTTTTAAAGTTTTCAAGTGGGAAGAAGCCAATGAGAACTTTGTTACAATTCCAGTTCTGTTTTCAGTGGGTCTATAATCAGCCTTTTGTCATTTAAATATCCTGAGGCTGCTCAGGGGGGATCACATCCAGTCCTGAGGCACTGCATGGACAAAGCTGACATCCATAAGTAAAATAACTGGGGAAAATGCACGGAGAAAGATGCAGGTTTGTTTGGTGAAAGGCTTGGACTCCCCTGATTTAGTGGCTTTTGGCATCCATATGCTGGACCTTGTCAGATGGATAATTTATAACACTTTATCCTGCAAAGATGGTTCCCCTGTGGGATCTGCACTGAGAGTTAAAGGAAAAAACAGGGAGGGAGAAATAAAATTAAATGAAAATTAAATAAATTAAATAAAATAAATAAAATTAAAAAGGGAAGAAATCCATCTCTAAGTTAAATTGCATAAAATTGTGATCTAGAAACAATTGTAGACATGGACTAAACAGGGCTGAAGCAGAGTAATCATGGAAGGAACCATAAGAAAGTGATGTTTGACATAGATGATTAACTGGGTGTTCAACCCAAATCCTAATTGTGCTTTTTCCTTGCTTGCTTCTTACTTTTCCTCTGCTTTTTTGTTGCCTTTTCCTTGCTTTTTCCTTGATTTTTTCTTGACTTTTTTCTCTTTTTTTTCTGTTTTTTTCCTGCTTTTTTCCTTGCATTTTTGTTGCCTTTTCCTTGTTTTATTCCTTGCTTTTTTCTTGCTTTTTTCCATGTTTTTTTTGCATGCCTTTTCCTTGCTCTTTTTCTTACTTTTTTCTTATTTCTTTTTTCTTACTTTTCTTGTTTTTCTCCTGCTTATATCTTGCTTTTTCTTAATTTTTTTCTTGCCTTTTTTGCCTTTTTTTTTTTTTTTTTGCTTTTTTCTAACTTTTTTCCTTGCCTTTTTCTTATTTTTTTTCCTTTTTTTTTTTTTTTTTTCTTTTTTTTAACTGTGTATACTATGAGAAAATAACACACCAGTACCTAAGAATATGGGTTTGGCTACTGGGGAATAAACTTCACCTTATTTTTGTCTTGTGGAATCCCTTCCTCCCAAACAGCCCTTGCCATTGGCATTTGCTTTAGAGACCAGCCTTGGTTTGTTTTTCCTTTTAAAAATATTTGTCTCATCAAAGAGCTTTTTTTTTTTAAAAAGGAGAAAAAAAAAAAAAAAGAGAAAAAAAAATTCCAGTGCAGCAGCAGTTCAAAACAAGGAAAAGTGCTTTTTTTTTTGATCCTATCATAACAGGATTTGTATATGGAAGTGTGAACTAAGCAGGTGGTTTCCTGTTGATTTGAAAGCCAGGTGGGCAAGTTCTTGATGAGGAATTGATGTCTCAGGCTGGTACCTGCCCTGATTTCCCTGCTGCTGGAATGTGCTTCTGCTGCTGCACCTCAGAGCCAAGGTGATGGTCCTGTGCCCAGAGGAAATGATTCCTCTGTCTGGATAAGGTGGTATTTGGGCTTGACATCTTGTAGGGATAATACTGCTGTGGGAATAAGAGGGAAATAGCACCATGTGTTGTCTCCCATAAATCAGGGAATGGAATATGTGCTGTTACCCTCTGCTGGATCCACTCCCTGCAGAAGCACTGGGTGTTCACAGCACAGTTGGATTTTTGATGACTTGGTGTTATTAAAGTGTGTCCAACCTTTCTCCAAGGGATATTTGGCTCATCCCACTGGTTATGAAACTGCTGGTTGGTTCAGGTGGGTGAAGCAAACCAGAAGCTGGAGCAAAAGAAATGATTCAGCCTGAGAAAGTGCTTAAAATCAAAGAAACAGGCTTTTCCACTCCCAGCCCAACCTTTCAGCTTCTCTGCTGGATCGTTCTTCCTTCAGCTGTGATTATTTGCTTCTTGTCCTCTCCAGTGAGGAGAAATCGGGGCTGGAGTGTGAGTTAGTGGTGAGCTGCCCCATCAGTGTCCAAGCTGGTCCCTCAGCTGAGAAAAAAGGAAGAGTGTGATGGGGAAGATGGTCATGCAGTGAGGTACTTGGTGCCTTCAGTGCTCTGGTGGCTTTAGCATCATCTTTAAAATGATGTGTCAGTTTTAGTTATCTTGTTGGTGATGGTTTATTGTTCCCCCTCATGGAATACTGTCTGGAAAGATTTAGTGTTTATTTCTGGTTTCCTGAGATTTATTTTAAATGTTCTCACCAAGAGCCAACGTTTTCCCAAGGTGCTGGGACGTGTTTTTGACAGCAGAATCCAAGCCAGCTCAGGCTGACTTGATCACCTGCGTGTTACAGGTTGTTTTTTAACAAATGAAGAGAAGATCAAAAATATTGTCTGCCCTAAAATCCTGTTTTCCAGAATATTGAAGATTTTAAATGTCACTCAGTGCTTCAATACTTGAAAGAAAATTATTTATTCTCAATACCCTTTTTTTTTACAAAGAAATATCTGATCTTGGGAGTAGAAGAAAGTTACTGGAGTACAAGGTAGTCAAAGGCTAATGCTAATTAGGAAATGTTTTCTAGTTCACAGAAAATACCATCAATTTTTTTTTTAATTTCTAAAAAAAATAAATTTTTCATTTCAAACACTCAACTTTATATTTTGCAGTGAATATTTGCTGTTAGAAAAATAGTAATTGCTGCAAACATCTTGCTGTGGTCAATGCAGGCTTGCAGGTGCTTTTTCTATTATTAATATTCATTAAACCACTATATCTCATAATGGAGTAAGAAGTCTTAGATGAGAGGAAAAATCAAGCAATTTTATTGTTTCAGGTAATATATTTGTTTGATGTCTCATAATATCAATGTGGCTTTTGTATTTAGTGGAGGAAAAGGAGAACAGTGTAAATAACTATGAAGAAAGTTTTTGTTTATTCCTTTAGCTCTTAACTGTGTTAAAGAAACACCTTAGTCTGTCCCAAACATTCCAAAGTACCTGGAACACTTCCTAGGCTTAGGAAAATGGCTGTAAAGCCCCCTGGGTATCAGTGGATGTGGAATTTCTCTGTAACTCCTAATGTGTTAAGACACTAAGAAATTTGGTATGAAAGATATCAATGTCCTGAATTCTGGTTTGATGCACAGCATTTCAGAGGCTACTAATTCTCTGTCACATCCAAGTAAAAGATGCTTCCTCCCAACAAATTCCCAAATTATTTTAGAGCTCCAAATCTTTATTTACTTGCCTGTCTCAGCTATCCCAGTGTCAGGTCCTTAATCAGTTCGTAAACAACACATTTCGCCCAGTGGGTTATTAAGTTCTCTAAATATCTTCCTTTTCCATGGGCTCAAATCTGTCCAGTGATGGCACCAGTTCAAAATTCGGATTGTTCCACGAAGACCACCAGAATAGTTGCTTATATAAACCTTTTGGGGCCACTCAGCCTGAATCTGGGGCAGTGATATAATGAAACACATGACTCTGGGGTTATCCAGTTCTCAAATTTGCTTCCACCTAAAAATGTTTCTCCTCACGAATTGAAAGTTCTGTGGGGAGCGATTCAGCTTTGGCCAAAGTGACCTAAATTCAGCCTTTTAATACCTGTGACTGTGCTGGATGGGAGCTTAAGCATTCATTTACATTTCATCTTAAAAGCAGAGAGAATGCTAGGCCAGCCTTGGAGGTGATGAGAGAGGATTGTGTAATCCTACACGTCAGCAAGCGACTGGAAGAGGAAGTTTTTTGTTGGAACTTGCACACTGAGGAGGCACAATGTCCCTATTTTAACTTCTGCCTTGTTAAGCCTTCAATTAATCACTGCTTTTAAACTCCTGTCTGCCATCCCCTCTGGATTTGAGCATGTGATTTATTGGTGGAGGACATCACCCTGCAGTGGGTCCCAGGAATGTGGCTCAGGTGAGGCACAGCCAGCCTGGAGTCAGGGCTCTTAGGTTCCCTTTCACCTCGTGCTGGGCAGCCTTGGGTCAAGTTACTTCCCTGCATCCCAATTTCCCAACCACAAAATCTGGGGATTGGTGGTTATGATTACCCCATGGAAGTGGTATTAGCCTAATTTGTGTTAAATATAGTCATTCATGAAGTGCACTGAAATATTTAGGTGATAATTGAGAATTTTGAAGTGCAAAGTGTCTCACACTGTTTTAGTTTCTCCTGATGGTTATTTCTGGAGAGCTGGAAAAGCTGCCTAAAGTGTTCTATAAGTGCTTCCCCGTTTTACCTTTTGAACTTCTCAGCCATGGTGCCTATATTGTGGTTTTAAGACATTGTAACTTAATTAAACTTTCAGAGATTCCTGGAGCGTGACTGTCTCCAGCTTTCCTGAAATCCCTGGAAAAGCAAAACTGTTTGCATAAAATCTGGATGGGGGGGGGGGGGGGGGGATGTGCTTTGGAGCATCACCTGAGGGCACGGCCGAGGGCTGGAATGGGGAACCCTGGAGATTTGTGGGTCTTGGAAAGCTGAGGTCAAGGCAAGATGTGGAGAAGTGTCTTTACCTGCAGGAGTGTTTGTACAAGCGGTCAAGTGGAGCAGCAGCCCTTGTTTTGACAGCCAGGACTTAATGTATTGCTTGGGCTGCTGATTCCATGACATCCCTTCATTCCAGACCTCCCTGTCCTTTCCTTACCAACCGGAGCACTTTGGGGTTGGGTTTTTTTGTTTTTTTGTGTTTTTTTTCCTTTTTAATAAACCCAGTGTTTGTCAGTTACCAAATGGCAAAGGAATGCTCTGCGTAGCAACTGGGATGGATCCCATCCAAAGGCACGAAATGTGGCCTGTTCCTTTTTCCTGCGTTGTCGTAGGGAAATGGGCGTCTCCACGAGACGCCCGTCGGCAGAGCCCTCGCTCTTCAGCAACAGGAGTCTGGCTGCTCTGATTTTAACACTTGCTACTAGAAAACAGAGGTTTTGTCACTCCTGGCAACTGGCTTTACAAAAACACTGATAACAATAAAGGGCTGCTTGCCCAGTCCTTGCGCTTGCTTTCTGGGAATCTTCCAGTGGAGTGGAGATGCTGCCCCTCAGCTTTAACCCGCTCACAGCGTGGTTTGGAGGGCCCTTCTGCTCTTTCTGGATCTGCACAGCTGTGATCACACCTAAAGCACCTTGCAGGGACTGTGGCAGACACTGTTCCAGTCACAGAATTAAAGTTCATTTAGTTTTGAAGCTTCTTTCTTCCCTGTATTAGCAGAATAGAATGCTCTTCACCTGAGCACAGAGTGACTGAAAGGATGGAAACTGGTCACACTCTCCGAGGAAACCTGCAGGGCTGGGAACTAGGAAAAATTATCTCAAGTTGATATCAGGCAACAAAACATTAGAATTTTTCCATGACATCTGGAAAGCACTTTTTGTTCCTGTTTTTCCAAGAAGCTTTCATGGTTAAAAATTTTGAACTGAGTGCTGCAAAACTCCTTTGTCCTAATTAGTGACCAATTTCTGTGGTACCTGTCAGGCTGGTAGGAGAATTCCCTGTTTTCCTGGGTCTGAAGTCCTTGAAAGAAAACTTGAGATTGCACTCAAGGGACAGCTGTGGGGTTTAACACCATTTCAGGGCCCTGACACACAATCATCTTCAGGGTCTCATCCAAGAAGTACCCACTTCTCTTTCCTATTGTATCCTTCAGGATATCTTCTTGGTGTGGAGATCTGCTGATTCTGATGGATTCCAGGGAATAATCTCCAGTTGTTTCAGAGTTAAGCTAAATGGCTGAAACAGAGGGAGATTAATCCTGGCTGAAAGGTTGAGTGTAGTGATGTAACATCTTAGAAGCAGGGGAAGAGAAAAGCCCCAGTGAAGGGCCATTTAACCTGCTTAAGGTGTGACCTATGCATTTCAGGGTCACCTCTCTCCATTGAATACGATGGTTTGGGACTGCAAATTTAAAGCTCCCACTAAATATAAATATTGGATTTGAGCTTCAGGTACAAAGGTCTTGGTTTACATAAATATGTTGCAAATTTATTAAAGCTTTATATTATTTTTCTTTCCATATGGAGGCTTAAATAAGGCACTGTGGGTTTTCACAGAGCAGAATCACAGAATGGTTTGGGTTGGAAGGGGCCTTAAATACCCTCTAGTTCCTACCCCCCTGCCATGGGCAGGGACACCCATTTTTGGTGCTATTAAAAGGATTCGTTCAATACACAAAAAGTACCTCAAGAGCCTTGGAAGGGACCACATGAATACAATTCATTCTGTCAATTAATACCTCTTCCTAACTTTTCCATAGATAAATATTCCTTCTGTCCCTTCTGATTTCCTTGATCAACTTCTGCAAATAAAAACACCTTTATGTAGGAGATCCGAGCAGAAATCCTTCTTGAGGCGGTGGCTTTCTGTGACCAGGAATTTATAGGCACCTCTTCCCCGGTGAGCAGCTTGGAATCAGTACCTGGCTCTTATTTAGGAGGGCATATTATTCACTTTTCTCCAACATTTGGGAAAGCAGGACGTGCTACTCGTTTGAAAATCATACCAGCTCCTTTATCACTGCCAGTCACAGTCAGCAATGCTGCATTCCCAGCTTGACACAGAGGAGGAGGTTTGCCCTGAATAAATACAGGAGATAAATGGTCTTTCTGTTCCTTAGAAGAATTTGGGCCACTTCTCAAAGTTGGTGCCAGCAGTACAGTAGAGAGTGGCATGGTTAAAGTTAATTGCCCTCAGATTTTAGTTAAAAGTCTAACTAGCTTGTCAGCTTTGAATTTATATTTTCACAGTTCACTAGGGAGTGATAATAGGGAGGCTTTGATGTAGCTGGCTGTGTTTTTTTGCTTTGTATGAAATGCTCCAAAGTTTAGTAAATAAACTTTTATTGAGGAGGGGCATAAGTGACAGCTTAAATCCAGCCAGGAGGATCAGGATATACCCTCCCTGAGGGGGCAGAGGGACAGCAGGGCTGGCATGGTAAAGATTTCCATGGAACACCAATGCTGAGCTCTCTAAGAAACAGCTCATCAGAGATTTGTTAATTAGGTGTTACCAGAGACTTGCTGAAACAGTGAAGCTGTGATGCACAATTAACTCTTTATAGCCCTGTGATACACTTGCTGGTTCTCTCTGTTCTGGGGAGCTGAGGCACACTGGTTTAATTCCCACAGGATTCCCAAGGCTGATCTGAACAGCAAGTATTTGAGAGAACAGAGATGTGAGACTGATTAAAAGCTCATAACATGAGACTGTGGCTTCTAAACCAAGAAAAACCTCTCTAGAGTAATTGTTTAGAAAGATGGACACTCTGGCTTTAATTGGAACCACAATATATTTTCTTTATTGTTTTTGTAATACTGGGGAGAAAGTTTGATGTTGAATTTTGCTCTGTACCCTTCCTCTGTAGCCAGCTGGGAAGGACCCAGGCTGTTCAGTCAGCTTTCATATACATGAGCAAAAAGACACATTAAAAAGTATTACTAGGATTTGCTACATCTTATTCTAATATTATTATCTTATTCAATAACATATGATAATA
This sequence comes from Pyrocephalus nanus, assembly GCA_038380795.1. NCBI lineage: Eukaryota > Metazoa > Chordata > Aves > Passeriformes > Tyrannidae > Pyrocephalus > Pyrocephalus nanus. The sequence continues at coordinate 2,899,257 of CM076260.1, read as the reverse complement.
TCACTCAGAGGGTGGGGAGGCCCTGACACAGGTTTCCCAGAGAAGATGTGGCTGTCCAAGGCCAGGTTGGAAGGGGCTTGGAGCAACCTGGGATAGTGGAAGGTGTCCCTGCCTGTGGCAGAGGTGTTGGAAATAGATGGTCCTTAAGGTCTCTTCCAACCCAAACCATTGATTTTATTATTGGTTAACTATCTGTCCCCAAGATTACTGGGATTGAGTTGATACCTCCCAGCACCTGCTCACTGGTTGGAGGACAAATCAACTTCCAAAACCTGGAGGCCACCCCTAATTCTTGTTAAAACCATTCTTAAACACTGTAAAAGCATTTAAATACAGATTTAATTCTTCTTCCTCATTAAATGAGAAGGAATAACTTATTCTCTTGCTTTACCTGTTTCACCTGGTGATGTGCAGACCACTGAGCTGTCGGAAGGTGCAAGTGGTTTTCTGGGAACTGCAGCCAGTTGTGTTTTCCTGGGTGGATGGATTCCATTCCCAGGATCTTATTGCAATAAAGGCCTTGTCTTTTAAAGCAGGCTTTAAAAAGCTTGTCTTTAAAACAGGGGGCTGCTGTTTTTTGGAGAGCTGTTCCTGAGCTGCTCTTTTCACTGCGGGTGGTTCTGCAGAGCGAGCTGGCTGCACTCAGACATGGAGATAAACTTCTGCCTTTGCACCTGAGCTTACACAAGCACAGATTACCTGCTGGCCAACAGGAATGTGGTCTGATCTTGTTCTGGCCAACCCCAGAGAAAATGGGAACAAGCATTGCCAAGACTATTGGAGCATCCAGTTGCTCCTGGGAGTCCAACAGGCCACGGATAGGTTTGAACCGTCTGAGTGGGAAGTGACTTTTTGTTTTGCAAGCCCTGCAACACTGATTGCAGCTCCTGGCTGGTTGGTTCAGAGGGAATGTCAGTACCTGGAGGAATAGCTGGGGCTTTATCCGAAGGAAAAGTTGGGGGTTGTCCACTCAACAGTGGAAACCATGAGACAGAAAATTCTTAAAGGGGCATTTGATGAATCCATTTGTGAGGCAAACAGGGAAATAGTTCTTTGTAAAAATCATTATTGTTTTAACAAAATATTAGAATCACAGAATGGTTTGAGATGGAAGGGAACTTAAAGCTCATCTCATTCCACCCCCCTGCCATAGGCAGGGGCACATTCCACTAGCTCAGGTTGCTCCAAGCCCCATCCAACCTGGCCTTGGACACCTCCAGGGATGGGGCAGCCCCAGCTTCTCTGGGCAGCCTGTGCCAGGGCCTCCCACCCTCACAGGGAAGAATTCCTTCCTAATATCTAATCTAAACCTAATATCTAATCTAAACCACAGCATATTTAGGATGGCTTCCTAAATTTCAGTGCAGGCTGAAATATTGTGTTGGTATTTACCATCTTACCTTCTCTGTATTTGAACTTCTTCTCATACCCTCTGTGTATTTGAAGTAAGTGAGCCTCACAGTGAAAAGAGTCAAACATTCCAATGTAACTTTTTCCCAATGGTTTTTAGTAAAATGTATGTTTGAGTGCTGGTTGAACTCAAAAATCTGAAATGTTTGTTCACAGTTTCTGCCTGGTGTCATAAGCACTGTATTTGAAAATTCTTTGTTTGAGGGAGAGAATGTTGCCCTTGGGTTTTTATGGCAAAGTTTTGAAAGAGGTTTCTCTCATGTCTTAAAAATGTTTACATCTACTCCTTTAGGTTGTCTTGAAAATACTTGAACAAATAGAATCATAAAATCATGGAATGGTTTGGGTTGGAAGGGACCTTCAAGCTCATTTAATTCCACACCCTGCCATGGGCTGGGATACCTCCTACTGGCCCAGGTTGCTCAGAGCCTCATCCACCAAAGCCTTGAACACCAATTAAAAAAAAAAAAATAAACAAACTATGAATTTCTGGGGAGGTCTTCTCTCCATATGACCCATGAGGATGCCGCACAAGGAGTGTTTAAGCTGTCATGAGAATTTAATGCCTGTACTTACACCAGGTTGGGATTGCATGTTCTCACAGAGATTTCGGGTTGGCTGCTGAGTGTGGATGTGGCTGTAGTTGGTTGAAGTGGTTCAGGCCGTGTCTCCTACAGACCTTTATATAATGCCCTTCTTGCACAGTCAGGAGTTGATTTCCTTCTTTTCCTGCACTCTATAATAACATTTGTCAATACAGAGTATATTATACTGGACCCAGTTCCAATACCAGTTTGTGTAAGGGCTGCAAAAACTAGAAATGCAGAATCTGAGATTGATCATGTAACTCGACTCGCTCCAGCCCTACAATAAGATTATTTAGACAATCATAATTGTTAATTACATAATTATGTACTGCTCATTTCTCTGGAAATGACACTCACATAATGGGCAGCTATTCAGTATTTTGTTTTTATTTAGGGTGTGCCCTTGGTCTTTATTTACAACATACAACTCAAATGCTGCTCTAGAGACAGAATTGTGAGTTTTCTTGCTGGCTTTCCATGTTGTTTGCTGCAGTAGTATCCACATCCCTTCTTTTCTGTGTTTCCTGTATGGTCTGGGGGAGGGATCTGGTACTTATAGAGGACAATTTGTTAGGTCCTGAACAGCAAGTTAAAATCTGGAGTCTTCTAAGCAAGGAGAATTCCTCCCTTGCCTCTTCCAAGTTGCTGTGAGATGGAGAGCACAATCCCAACCTTCTGATGGACAACAAGGCTCAAAAGCTGTATTTTTTAATAGTAAACTTAAAAGTTGACTGGCTTATGATTCTCCATGACTGGAAACATAGTCCCTGGACAAATGATGCTTCCATTCAATACCCTGCCCTGTTTCAGGAAATTAGCACATACCAGGATCTCTTCTTGGGAAGTAATTTGGGTGCAGCTGCCCCATTTTGTACAAGGCACTACAGATATCTACTGATTTGGGGTTTGCAGGTTGAGATACCTAAGACCTCAGCTCTTTCGCTTTTCATTTTTCTTCAGATGATTGAGTTTGAACTCAGCTTCACACACCTGGAGCTGGAAGATTTTGGGTTTTCACTATTAGATAACTCAGAAGTATTAAAGACGAGACAGTTTTTGATGTCAACCCTGCTGCTTTGTTGTTCATTTGTTATACATGGGAATGCATTTCTCATCCTTCCATGTACTCCTGGATTAAAGAAATAGGCATTATTTTAGGTGATATTATTCATGACAGCACAGTGGGAAGTTACTGCTTTATTAGAGAGGCAAATTATGCCTCAGGGAAATATGCAGGTCACATCACCTTTCATTTAAAAGGCTATTCCATATCCAACATGTCAGCAAACAAAACAGACAAATTTAGATCTTTTTTTTCCTGTTGGATTTAATTTTTTTGATGTATTGACACTTCTGCCTCTTCTTTTTTTTTGGGTTACAGTTTCTTATATAAGTAGAGTCAGCTCACAATGGGAGGGGATATAAATACCTGGCTGGGAACTGAGCCTCTGGAGTTGCTCTATTAATCCATGCCATCAGGGATGAGCTTATATATGTCACCTTGTGAGCAGTGCAGGTGAGAAAATGGAGCACAAGAGCTTTCCATTCCAACAGTGTTTTCTCTAAAAATCCCACGTGATATTTGTAGGTATTTTTAGACCCCTTTGGCTGTCATATGTGCTGTCCCTGTGTATAATGTACACATGCCTGTGTGCCTGGATGTGCCTGCAAGTGACAGTGAGCACAAGCAGACAGCCCCTGTCTTGCTGGCATGGTTTATTAATTAGATCTAATTGATTGCACTCATTGGGAATTCCCTGTGAACACTTCAAAGCGCTCCATGCAGAGATTTGCTTGCTGGTGTGTGATTCCTGGTGCGTTCCTTGCTGTCATGTGGCTGGAAGACTTTGAGTCTGCAAAATACCTCATTTGTGATGGATCAAGGTACTCAGATAGAGAGTCTTTAGACCCTGAGAGCTGGTGGAGAACTGTGTTAATTGCTGTGTTTACACTGGGGAGGACAGAGCAGCTCCAGCTCTTCATCAAAGGCCCACGGCTCCTCAGAGAGCAGCATCCTGCACACTGTCCCACCTCCAAAGGTTTGGCAGCTGGAGGGGGGGTAGAGAGGGACCAGTGCAGTTTATATTGAAGTAAGCAAAAATGTATTATCCTACAAAACCCTCATTTTACTGTTTCTGTTGGCTTTTTAATTGGATACTGTGGGGAATTGGTTCTTGTCTGCGTCTGCCTGCACCCAATGGCTCATCCCCATCAGCTGAGGGTAAACTGATTTTATGGAGGGGTTTGCAATCATCCCATGGCCCTCAAATCAGCATCTTGGAGTGCTTTGCATTGGAAGGGACCTTAAAAACCATCTCATTCCAATCCCTTGCCATGGGCAGGGACACCTTCCCTTAGACCAGTTTACTCCAAGCCCCATCCAACCTGGCCTTGGACACTTCCAGGGATGACATCTTGGGTACAGAGCAAGGAAGAAGTCAAGCTCATTCTGTTTTCATGAAAAGAGCTTATTGAAGAATAAAAATGAATATCATATTGTGGTTGTTCAGCCTAGAGAAGGGAAGCTTTTGGGTGACCTAATTTGTGGCCTTCCAGGACCTGAAGGGAGCCAACAAAGAAAGATGGAGAGAGACTCTTTGCAAGGGCCTGGGGTGACTGGACAAGGGGGAATGGCTTCAAACTGACAGGGAGTAGGTTTAGTTTGCATATCAGGAAAAAATTCTTCCCTGTGAGGGTGGGGAGGCCCTGGCACAGGTTGCTCAGAGAAGCTGTGGCTGCCCCATCCCTGGAAGTGTCCAAGGCCAGGTTGGACAGGGCTTGGAGCAACCTGGGCTAGTGGAAAGTGTCCCTGCCCACGGCAGGGGGTTGGAACTAGATGAGCTTTAAGGTCCCTTTTCACCCAAACCATTCCAAGATTCCATGATTGTATAATTTGAAAGGCAGGACTGGTTGGGAAGACAACAAACAGCTTGACTGGTGCACTTGGGTTAGAGAGAGAAAAGTGCATGTGAGTGTTTGCACAGTGGTCTCTTTACACTCCAATTTACATGTTTGTCAAAGCAAAACCTTTTTCCAGTTTCCCACCTTCCCCACAATTCAAATATTCCTGATTCAAATTCAAATATTTCTGGTGTTTTCATTTAATATAAGACCTGTCACACCGGTAATGTAGCAACAAAATGGAGCTGGGACCTCACTGAAATACCTCAAAATGTCCATGTTTGTGGGTGGAGAAATCATTTATATTTTGTTACTGTGGAGTATTTAAAGAGTAGCAACAGGAGGAGTATTTGCAGGTCAGGTAAAAGCTTCTTGTGCCAGGGTGTAAAAGCATCAGTAGTATGTCAATATTATGAGATTCTTCTCCATCATGTCACATTCCTGTGACAACCCTTACCCTCTCATCCTCATTTGCCACTCTCCAGCCTGAACTCTGCTTTTGGGCTGGATCAGGGCCGAAAAGGAAAGCTTTGTGTTTCTTGGAGAGCTGTTCAAGTCAATCCTGGAGAGCCAGAAGCTGCCCAGGTTTTTCTCCCTTTTCTGAGCTCCTCAGATACATGTTATCACACATTAACTTATCTTGATTAATTCTTCACAAGATATGGGAGCAGTTCCCCGGAGTTCTTGTGAAAATGAGAGGGACTCACTATCTCCCCATCATCCTCTCCCGGCGTCAGAGTGTCTGTCTGCTGGCAGGACTTAAAGCCAAGGGAAATTGCTTGACATCACTTCAATTTGGGAATATCAAGGGGTTTGGCACTTGGAAGGTGAATTCTGCAGCCAGTTTTATCCATTGGATGGTATAGATCATGTTGACACACTTGCTTCACTGAATCCTCCAGCAAGATTTCCCAGCTGGAGAGGCAGCAGTTGGAAAAGTTCAGGATTTTCCTTTTTTTTCCCCCTTTTCCTTCCTTTTTTTTTTTTTTCCTTTCCTTAGCAGTGATGCCACCCTCCCATCTAAAACCACACTATTTCTGAGCATAGCATTGTGATTACAGTGAATAAAAAAATTATGGCGAATAAAAAATTTCTGAGCATAAAATGGTGATTACAAGAGAAGAATCCAGATGTTTTTCCAAGGCTGAAGTAAATCCTCTTCTGTGTCCTATCAGCAAATTAATCAACACTGTATAGAAAGTCACAGTTTCAAACCCTGGTTCAGTACACTGGTGTCATATCCAGGTAATAGGTCTGTGTGTCTTTAAGACAGAAGGTATTAAAATATGTCACTTTTTGCTCATTTTAGTTGATGGAAACCTCCTTTTTTTACAAAAAAAATCAAATTCAAATAGCCTACTTTCTGCTTGGGAAACTTTCTTCTGAATTGAGCTTGAAATGCTTTTTTTTTTTCCCCTTTTTTTTTTTTCTTTTTTTTTGAAAATCTATTTCAGATGTGTTTCAGACTTTAGCTTTGATCAGGAAATGAGTTGCCAATCAGCCCATTGAAATTTGCTTTGCCAAAGGAGACCAAAAGAAAGAAAAAAAAAAAAAAAAAAAAAGAAGTATTTTAGGAAGTTCATTCTGAGTTTTGTTCCTTCAGACACCACCTCAGAGCCCCTTTGCCAAACAGATTCCCCCTGAACTGGCTGGTGTCTCTTTCTCTTTTATTTTTTTTTTTTTTGCTTTTGCTTTTCATTTTTGTTGTTCTTTGACAAGACTATCTGAGCTGTGTCAGAAAGGACCTCACTTAACCAAAACAGGAGCAGGGAACAATATCCAGCCTCTGATCTGTCTTTTCCTCTCGAGACCCGTGGAAGTTTATTTTGCCATTCTTGAGAGGTGGTTGCTTTTCCAGTCAGCTCTGCCTTTGATATCCCAGCTCAGTGCAGCTTCTAAATTTGTCCTGGCTGTGTTTTCTTTTTGAGCATTTTCTGGACAAGTGTTTCGACTCTTCCTTTCCTGTCCTGTCTGATATCTGGGGATAAACACACCCGGACACATCCACACGCAGGCTGCTTTATCCAGAACGCTGGGCTTAATGCTCATGTTCTTTCATGTGATCTTGGTCTTAAAATACTTCTTTTATTCCAATTTGAAAGAATATTTGACATTTTTTGATGCCATCACCAAAGCTCTTGTCTTGCCCAAGGAGCATTTTGTCATCATTTCCATGTTTTCTTATTATTGCAGGGGATTTGAGGGAGTAAATTTTTCTTTATTGTGGTATAACTTAAAGAGAAATGGCAGAATGACTTGGGAGAAATGCTGATATATCATGATTTTTGAATACTCTGTATAACAGTAAGAACATCAAACTAAGTTTTGGTATTTCATGGATACAGGGAAGTGATTTTTTTGCTTTAATGAGGTTACTCAGGTTTAAGGGTAAAACATATCAGGAGCACATTAATTTTGAAAGCAAAATTTTAGAAGCTTCTTTTAAGGAGGAGGAAGAACAGGAACTTCTAACAGGGAAGTTCTGCTTTGCCTAAAAAACCAGTACATGGATTATAGATTTATTTTGGGTCTCCAGATGTTCTTCTGTGTAAAGATGTAGGTAGGTCTTTCAATCACCTGGAAAGTTAATGTATTTCATGATTTTGTGTGCTTTTAAAAATGGCATTGGACTGTTCTTTTAAATTTTATCCAAAATACCTTGTCCTGGAAGAAAATAGGAGCAGAACTGAGTCTAAAAGTCAGGACTCTTGACCTACTCAAGAACTTTCCTGTGGCCTTTCAGTGATACCTTGAGGATCCATAAAGTTCTCCCCCCATTTTTTGGCACCCTGTGACTTCCATGATGTATTTAATAGGTGCTGCAATTACATGAGGGGCATTTTCTACCATTGTTCCATTTATAAATTGATCACGCTGATTTATTTCTTTTCTGTGAGTTTTGGTGCTTCAGAAAAGCAGTAGGAGATGGGCAGGTGTCATAATTTTAATACATTGAGGGCTGAGGAGGAGCAGAAGAGCAACTGCTGAGGTTTCTAATATATGTGGGGTTATGCTAAGTGGTTTTTGGGGTTTTATACATTGGTGGGTCAAAGTGGGGCTTTGTAGAGAGACTTGGTTTCCATCTGGAAGGTTTATTTATCACCTGCCTGTTCAAGTCTTGTACTGGAAGATGCCTCCTAAAATGATGTTGAGTCCATCTCACTTGTGGATGACAAGGTTTTAACAAGAAGTAACACCAGTTTTATAGAGGGTGGAGGCTGAAGAACCCATAAATTAAATCCTGTGTGGGCAGGAGAGGGAAAGATGGGAGATAAAGCAAAACCCTTGGAGGCTCTGCTCTGTCTGGCCTGTCCTCTGCACACTAAGTGAGGTGGAAGGGCTGAAGTAACATAAAGAGAAGGAGGGAGCAGCAGAGAGAGAATGAAAAGCAAAGGAAACCATGAAATAAAAATATTAATATCTAGAATGAGCAATTGGTCTAGTGGAAGGTGTCCCTGTCCATGGCAGGGGATTGGAACAAGCTGATCTTTAAGGTCCCTTCCAACCCAATACACGCTGTGATTCTGATGATTTTCCATATACAGGGAATGTCCTTTTACCACCCAATTGTTTTTATTTGCAAGGTGGCTGTTTCAATATTTGAAACCCTGAATCACCCTGGCTCTGTCAGAGGAGGAGATCAGTTCACCCTGAAGATATACAAGATTTTAGGTAGTTTTCAGTACTAAAAATCCCAGCCTGATTTGTTTTTTTCCCCTAAAAAAAAAACCTTCAACCTTTTGAATTACACTTATGAGAAATACTTGGGTCTCTTTTTTTGACTTTTTTTTTTTCCCCTTTTGCTTAAGTTTAATTTTTACTGCCAGTCTTGGTGTGGTGTCTGTTCTGGAGAGTTAGCAGGAAAAGCTGATAAGGGCATAGGACAGAAATCTTTGTGCTTATCTCCCTGCAACACATGGAGCTGAGAGTGCATCCTTTTCCTGTCCTAGGACAGGAGACGTAAACTGACCATCTCCTGACAGCAGTGACTTCAAACAGAGCCTCCAACGTCTACAGGGTATGAATCTTCTCTCAACTTCAGAGGCCAGCTAGGTGAAAGTGGGTCACTGGTGTTTAGAAAGCTGGTTTTTGTGCCAGAAAGCAAAGCAAAAAAAAAAAAAAAAACAAAACAAAACAAAAAACCCACCACGTTTCTGGTAACTGCTGGGTCAGTAGGCATCTCTGTAGATATTGGAGTGTTTTCTGGTTTTTTTTTTCTCCAAAAGGACATAAACTTGTCGTGACTCCTAATTGTTTAGACTTTTCCCAGAAGGTGAATTAAGTTTAAAGACAGAAGGAAAAAAAAGAAAAAGAAATTTAACTGTTTTTTCTAGGAGAGTTTTATAAAAATCAAAGTTTTGCTGTCAGATTCAGAACAAAGGTCAGACAAAAATTGGCCTCAAAGAAAGGGTTGTTTGGACAGTGAGTGTCGTTATAGACGAACATCAGAGGTTTTCTTTCATGTATTGTCTTCATGTGACCTAGAAATGAAGGGTCTAAGGCAAAGGGAATGGGAATTGGAGCAAAGAGAACCTTCCACCAGGAATGCCTGGACCTCAGGAGCTGTGCCAAGGTCTGGGCTGTGACTCTGAGTTAGGAACCAATCCTTGGAAAAATACAAACCCAGCAATGAATTGGTCCTACCAACTCATTTGCTGCATTTGATAATATTCAGAGTTTATTCCATGACTTTTGCCTGAAGAAGCCCCAGCTTGCAGTTTTTAGGGAAATATATCTCAGGGGCCAAAGCTCAGGAAGAGAAATCCGGGAGCAAAACCAGGAGCTCCCCATCAAATGTTGATGCTGAACAGTCTGGGACAAACTGCTTCGCTGCTCCCTGGGCCTTGGTGTCCCTGTTGGTAGCACAGCCCAGGAACTCCATGGGAATGCCAAGTTCAACACGCAGGATCACAGTGGGAAAGAGGCTTTGGAAGTGTTTCCCACCTAATTACCTGCCTGCCTGGCAGCCCAGCCCTTTCCATGGTGGCTGTGCTCCGGAGTCTCCCTTCAGGTGAACGTGGCGCCGGATCTCCAATTACCCAGAGATCCCGGGATTCCACAGGTTGCCTGGATTTGACAGCAGTGCTGCCACATCAGCTGAAGGCGCAGCCTTATTATTTGAGCGTTTATTTATTGCTCTGACATTGGCAGGCCTTGCTGAGGCAAGTCTCCTCATCTGCTTCTTATGTTAACTTTGAGACCTCGGCAGGGCTGAAGAAATAGGTATGATCTCATCCTTTCCCTTTGTTTCAGGATGCAGAACAGTTCCTCCACAATGATTGATTTGTTTTATTTTATTTTTTTTTTTTTAACAGTCACTCCTTGTAAATGGTGAGAGCTGTAGGAATTAGCAGCATTAAATCTCAAAAGGTTTTCAGCTCCAGTCTGGAATTTGAGGTTTAGTACAGTCCTTAATCTTGGCTTGTGGTCACATAACTTTGATACAGTTTTGAGTGGAAAACCAGCAAACCTTTATCTCTTCCCTCCTTCCAATCTGATATTCCTGTCCCAGCAAACCCCAAATAGCTTCCTAAATGCAGCTCAGACAGCACAAAGTAGCTCTAGGACCCTTCTGGAGTGGGATTAATGGGATCCCTGGAGTCGTGTAATTAATCCCATTATAATCTCACCTTCCCAGTTCTCTTCCAGTCCCCGTGAATCAGATGCAAACTGGCTGATCTGTCACCAATAGCAGGCTCTCAGCTACCTATCCAGGCCTTCTGGTGTTCCAAAAATCCCCTTGAAACCTTTACATTGTTCTTCCATGACTATCAGCTCTCCAGGATCCATGTTATTGTCAGCTGGGCTTTAAAAACAAAGCACAGCTTCTGGGGAAAGGTGCCAAACCTTCTCCTGGAGTGCTGCTGAGACCAGATTAAATTTGCTGAGATGAAGGTTTTTCCTCAGCCTTCAAACTAGGGATGGACTAAAGGCCTAAATTTTGGATTCCAAACCCAAGTGTAGGGATGCTGATGGCAGTTTTCTGAGCAGCTGGAGCTGGGAGTGCCAGGCTTACACCCACGTCCCCTTGTCTTCAAGGCAGGAAAACTGGAAGCTGGGCTAAGAACTGGATGTGAAAGATCCCAGTCTGCGAGTGAACATTCTGTGCCTCGTGCACAGCTCACCCTTCCCCTGGACTTGGGAAAATGAGCTCAGCTTCCTCCCTCTGAATCAGTTCTTACCTTCAGCACCGGCACAGAGTTGTCTGGTTGGATGGTATGAGCTGGGGTATAAAATGCAGAGGCAGAAATTTGGATGGTAATTAGAATTATAGGTGGTTTGGGTTGGAAGGAAGCTTAAAGATGATCTAATTCCAAACCCCTGCCATGGGCAGGGACACATTCCACTAGTCCAAGTTGCTTTAAGCCATGTCCAACCTGGCCAGTAATTCTTGTGGAAGTAACTTGCCATTTGCTTTTGAGCCTGAAGAAAACTTCAAGTAGCTGTTGGTTCTGCAAGAATTTCTGTCCTCTCAGGAGAAGCCTGACCTGCAGTCAGAATTTATCCCCCATCCTTGGCCACTGTCTGAATTCTTGCTGGATATTGCAGGGGCTGTCACTCATCTCTAGATCTCAGCGTGGTAGGAACCGTTGTTACGTGAGTCCCATCAGCTTTTCCGTGCCCCGGGACATTTGGGAAGTGATCCCCAGCACCTGCCAGAGATTTCATGGCTCTCGGTGAATTCCTCAGTTCCTTGAGGAGCGTTGCCATAGAAGGTGGCCTTTTATTCCTGTTTGTACTGGCTTGTCTGTCAATACCAGAATCTGAATGGGCAAAAAAGTCCTGTCGGTATCTGCCTCGCGATGTTAACGTTGGCAGCCGCTTCTTGGAACTGTTGCAGGGAAGGAGCTCTGGTGGCCAAATTCTTTCAAAATTCAGATATTAACCTGTTGGAATGTTTAACCCTTTCATGAGATCTCTGAATCTCACCCTTTTCTGTTTCTGAGCTGCTCTCCAGGTTTCTTTTCGTAGGGGGTAGGTTAATAAAGGAACTGAAGTGCTCATCAAATCCGTCACCTTTGCTCTGCTCACGTGAGTCCTGACAGATGTGTTTAAAAAACACTGAGTTCTCCCTCACATGAACCCCACAGTCCCTGCACAGTCTGTTGTGGGCTTGACTAAACATGGAAAGGCTTTCCCAGCTCTTAAAAAATGGGTCTGTGTCACTGCTGTTGAAGATCATTATTTCTTTTCCATAGGGAGTACAAGACCCTTGTTCTCTCCTTTGACATCAGTGTTGCTCCAGGAATCATAAAGCCCAGATCATTCATTCCTTGCTGTAGCCTTGGTTAGGGTTTTAATGCCTTCTGGTATGTCAGGCAGAGATGTGACTGGCAGATTTTCAGGTTTTGTCAATCAAGGCTAAATTACTATTTTTCTGCTTAGAGCAAGTACAATCTGATCATCCCTTGGTGTGAATCATGGAAGGTTCAGACTCTGGATCTGTGGTTTGACATCTTAACCATTACTGTGACCCCAAACCAACAGATTTCTGCTGTGTTTGACCTTTCCCCTGAACATATCTTAAGGGAGATAAATCAGAAAAGACATTTAATATTGTTTAAAAAGTGTGCGTGGGAAGTGGGGGATGAGGCTGTGTTGGGTAGGGCAGGTTGAAAGATGAAGGGGCTGGAGCAGCAGGAGCGGCTGAGGGAGCTGGGGGGGCTCAACCTGGAGAAAAGGAGGCTCTAGGGGGACTTTCTCACTCTCCAAAACTCCCTGACAGGAGGGGGAGCCAGGAGGGGTCAGGCTCTGCTCCCAGGGAACAAGGGACAGGATGCGAGGAAATGGCCTCAAGTTGCACCAGGGAAGGTGTAGGTTGGATATTGGGAACAAGTCCTTCACTGAAAGGGTTGTCCAGCCCTGGTACAGGCTGCCCAGGGCAGTGGTGGAATCACCATCCATGGAAATGTGAGGATGTGGCACTTGAGGACTAGTGTTGAATGTGGTGGCAGTGCTGGGTTGATGGTTGGACTTGATCTTAACAGCCTTTTCCAACCTTAACAGTTCTGTGATTCCATGAAAGGGAAGCTGGTGGTGTCTTTGGATTAAGTTCTCTTGGTTTACTCTGTACACCATTGCTGATAGAACATGGTGTTCCTTTTCCCTCCTGGATGCTGGAAGTAAATTCCCTCCCAAAACTCTGCTTCGAGGTGAATGAGCTGCTTCTCCAAAACAACCCCCCGTTGAACTTCTGGAGATGGTGCCAGGAACCCTTCCCAGTCCAGCCATGTGGACAAGCCTGAACCAAATCTGGCTCCTTCCACCCTATGTAGTCTTCCACTACCATTCCAGCAGTTTTCTAATTCCCAAAAATGCCCCATCAGAGGATGTGTAACAGGTACCTTCACTTCCATGCCTGGAAAGCAGTGATGCCTGACTTGTGCAACCTCGGGTGGGCTTTGCAACAATTACACTGTTCCTAATTTAAAACCACCTTCAATACATATATCTGGAATGTGTAAGAAGAATTCCCAGAGCAGCATCCTGTGGTGAACTCCCTCTGAATCAAAGCAGGGAGAGAAATCCAAGTTTGTGCTTTTTAACTCCTGCAGACTATTAGAGAATAAAGAATGCGGTCTCTCTCCAGAGAGTTGAGTCTGTCCTAGTGACTCCAGGCAGAACAGGAGATACAAATGGTTCTATTTCACTGCTTTGTTTTAATGTTGATTTGTTTGTAGTCTGCCCAAGGTACTAATTGGTGTTTTACAAGTAGAAAGACAAAGGTGTCTGCCCTGAAGAGCTCGCTAACAGAAAACACAATTGTACCGTGTTAATGCACAGTCAAATCTTCTGCCTAATGAACCAATCACTTTGATAAAATCTCTACCTCCTGGTGAATTCCCTGCTTTGATTTTCCTCTCGACTCCCATCTCCTTTTATGCCTCACTTTGTATTCTTTTTGCCTCTGCTTTAAATTTTGGGGGCGGTTTGCTCTTTAATCAACATTTTAAGGTGGAAGAAAGTGAATCACCTCCTTCATTAGGAACAAAACAACATCGCTCTGATGTTGCAACTGGGGATATTTAGGCTGAGAAAGTGGGAGACCCTGGCCTGGCACAGGATTTTAGGAGGAACTGTGGTTTGTCATTAGCTCTTAATCCCTTCGACGTGCTGCGGTTGATAACAGGTTGTAACATGGATGTCAGTGCCTTTTGCAGAATAATAATTGGACAATTCCTCCTCTTCACTGATGTGTTGGCTTCTTCCCACCTATGACTTAGCATGGATTCTTTCTTTTTCCTTCAAGAGGTGTTGATTGCTGCAAAAATAGTCGTGTTAATGGTTGCCATCTGCACCTTCCCCTCGCTGCTTCCACTTTTATGTTATTGCCGCTTTTCCAGAGGTGATTTCCTTTCTGGAACCGGCTCTGTGGCTTCTTCTCCTCTGCTTCAGCACAAAATATTACTCCAAGGGGTCTTTAGTGGTCATTTTTACTGTCATTCTTTGCCTATTTCTCATTGAGCCTCATTTCCACCTTAAATCAACACCTGCTTTTAGCACAAGTCATGTTCTCTTGGAGGGCATGAGATGTGTCTGAGAAAGCACATTAAGGGCACAATGAATTACCAGTCAGTAGTTCTGGCACACTTGACTTTGGGAGACTTTGGACTAGTCATTATTACATGAATTTCTTTTTAACCTCTATCCTTGTGTTGTGATGCTCTGTAAGTTGTCCAACTACTAACGTGTTTGATATTTTAGACACTCAGAACTATTAATGACATCCAGTAACAGGATGAACTGCTGAAGTATGTCCTCACTTCCTAATTTTTATTCTATTTAATGTTAGGTTCTATTCTTCAAGTGAATTTCTCTGTATTTGTCAAAACTGAATTAATTTTGTTGTTACTTCAATTACTTAAAGGATTGTTTCCTTAACAATAAAACAGATCAGTTAAAGCATAAATTATTATTTTTTATTTTTGAGCACTCACCATCCCTGGAAGTGTTCAGAAGACACGTGGTTATGGTGAACTTGAGCATGTGGTTTAGTGGTGAACGTGGTGGTGCTGGACTTGATGATCTTAAAGGTCTTTTCCAACCTTAACGATTCTGTGATTTCATTTATCTATTCCATCCCCTCTCACTGATTTCCACCACATTACACAGGCAGACAGACAGAAGCCTTACAGATATTAAGTTCCTACTCACAGTGAAAATAAATGGTGTCATGAAAAGGAAAGACAAATTGTTTTCCCAGCTGGGCCCAACTGTATAATCAGACATCAGAGAGTCCACGCAGAGCAAAGTTGTTACAAACTCTGTGACCACAGGAACAGCTTCTGTCAGAAATTGCACCAAGCAGGGGCAGGGCCATCCAGCCACGAGATGCAAAGCCACAGGAAGTCGAGTTCCTTTGCTCAGAGTTACTACAACCATCCTTTTTTGAACAAAAAAATCACAGCTCACACCTTGTAGTACCCATGACCTTCACATGTGCTTGGAATGACGTCTTTAAGAACTTCCCTGGCTCCACCCTCCTGCTTTTCTTAGGGCATTAAGTGTGGGGTAATGAAGGGAAGAACTAACCCTGAGCTGGCACTGCTGAGTCACTGCTGGGATTTGACTGGGTGGTGGAGCTCAGCTGCAGGTGGAGGGACCACCCAGCTCTGGAGGCAGCAGGGGGGGATTAGCAGAGGGCTCACCTCGTGAAAGAAAGGGCAGGGTAGGGGAAGATTAAGGGAAAGGAGGTAAGGCAAAGGTGGAAAGCAGATTTTAAGGTGGATTGTGGAGTCTAACTGGGTCTAAACATCTTCTCTTAAAGCTTCTGTGCTCTTGCTAAAAGCTGAGCCTGTTGAATTAGGGGACACTCATCATCCCTGGAGCTTGGATGGGGCTCTGAGCAACCTGGCCTAGAGGAAGGTGTTCATGCCCATGGCAGGGGGTTGGAACTGAGTATTTGTTAAGGTCCTTTAACCATTCTGTGGTTCTTTTCTCCTCTTTTCTCTACATCCTTTTAATGCTCAGCTCTAAGCAAGAATTTCTTTGCTGTGTTCCCTCTCTGCTTCAGTAGACTTAAGACATCTCAGGGAACTACTCCAAGCCTTCCACTAAGGATTTGAGATCCCAACCAACACCACATCCCTCTCCACAGAACAGCTTCCCATGACACGGCTGAGGGACTGGAGATGGCAGCTGTGTGAGGCTTTTACATGAGGTTGGAGCCAGGTGGGGGTCAGACTCTTCTCCCAGCTAACAAATGGCAGGACCAGAGGAAATGGCCTCAAGTTGCAGAGAAGGTTTAGGTTGGATATTGGGAACAATTTCTTCCCCAAAAGGGTTGTCCAGCCCTGGCACAGCTGCCCAGGGCAGGGGTGGAGTCCCCATCCTTGGAGGGACTTAAAAGCCTCGTGGATGTGGCCTTGGGGACATGGGTTAGTGGTGGCCTTGGCATTGTTGTGGGAATGGTTGGATTTGATGATCCTAGAAGGCTTTTCCAGCCTTAAGAATCCTTGTTTCTCTGCCTTTGCTTCCTTGTAAACCACAGAGCAACAGAAGCAAGTGAGACATTGGGAACAAATTGGTCTTTCCTTTAATCTGACACTTCCTCCTGAGTGTTCATTTGGCTGCCTATTCCTGGAGCACTTTGCTGTTAAGCTGGGATAAAGCATCCCATTCCCACTCCTTTTTCAAAGTTCCTGTGCCAGGAGATGTTCCAGCTTGGAACACCCAGGCTGCCTGTGGGATTGCCTTCCTGGCAATTACTTGGATTGTTTTGTACCCACTCAGGGCTTTAACCTGCAAGTCCCTTGGGGCACAGGTTGTGTGGTTCACTGGGCAACCACAGAGCACCTCTCTCCCCTTAAGGCATTAAAGAACGTGTTAATAATAAAATCCTAGGAAATCTATTTGGAATTACAGGCACGGGGATTTTCTCATTGTAATTTTTTTTCTGCATTGCTGCTCAATCTTTATGCAGCAGCACAAAGATAATACTTAGTGTAATGAAAGATGTGTGCCTTTAAAACTCACCCAGGTCAAAATTAGAGAAGCAGTCATCACCAAAACTAAAAAAAAAAAAAAAAAAAAAAAAAAGAAGGGAAGCATCCCTGGAAATGTTCAAGGCCAGTTAGGACAGGGCTTGGAGCAACTTGGGCTGGTGGAAGGTGTCCCTGCTCATGGCAGGGGGGTGGAATGAAATGAGCTTTAAGGTCCCTTCTAACCCAAACCATTCCATGGTTCTGTTAAAAGCGGAGCAGAAACACAAAGGTTGGGCTTGAAAAGAAAGCCAAGGGAAATACAGTCCAAGGATGGGTTTGAAGGTGGAAAATCAGGCTCTTTACTCCCAGGAGAGGAAACTGATGTAAACTCCAGAGCAGTCTGGACAGATATGGATGTGAAACACAAATAAACCAAATGTTTCCACCTCTAATGCTTGGGAGATCAGGGCTGGATTGCCCACGAGCAGAAAAGCTGAGCTAAGACACAGACTGTGAGGCTACAAACTGCCTCAGTGTTAATGGATCATCAAATCACAGAATAGTTTGGGTTGGAAGGGACCTTAAAGATCATGTAGTTCCAATCCCTCTGCCGTCAGTTTTGAAGGACAAGACCTGTCTTCTTCTCTTGGATAATTAAGACATTCTTTGCCATCAAAACAGGCTTGGAAACGTAGGCACTGCACGTGCTGATCTGAGCTGTTCTCTCCTCAAATGACCTGCTTGCTTGGGTTAAACCAGGTGAGTTGTTCCACAGGTTGCCAGCGCCAAAGTTCTGCCAAAAACTGCAGATTTCACAAAGTGACCATCAAAAGTCCTTGTCACAAGTCACAGCAAATGTGCCCCATCTCGCTCAGGCTACAAGTCCGTGCTGGCACTTGTAGTCCCCAGGGGATTGCCCAGAAATTAGTGCCAACTGCTCCATGACAGGTTTCCCCCAAATGTTCCGTTCATTATCCTGTTCTCAGCAGGGACCACCTGAATGTGGTGTTTCAGGACAGGATCAGTGATGGGTGGATCTAAAATCAGTGTTTCAGAGTACAGTCATCATTGCTGGCACATTCAGGGCTGAGAAATTTAGAGGTGTAATCACATTAGTCTTCCTCTGTACATTCCAAGGGCCACCTTTCTTCATCCCAATAACCACTCCAATCTATCCTTTTCTTCTCCTTTTTCATCCTCCTTTATTCTTCCTTAGCTCCCCAGCTCCCCATGAAGTGGGAATTCTACTTCACTGTATTAGAAACCTTTCTCTAATTGCTTTGGCACCTTAACAGCCAGACTTATTTTTCAGCATCAAGGGGATAGAGGCGGCATTAAAGTGTTACCCAGGGCTTGTTACACTTTCTAGCAAGTGTGCAAGACGCTGGAAGAGCTTCTTTTTGCAGTAGGAAGCCTCAGGAATTGGAAAATATTTTGTTTCCTGCTGAAATAAGAGGGAGTTTTTAGGCTTTCCTGGATAACTGTTGCTATTCCTTACTGGTTGTTGTGGAGTGTGTGGATAAATACCCAACAGGGAGGTTCTGTCTTTGCCTCCTTGAGTAGTTTTTTCACACCAAATGATGTCATTGCAACGTCTGTGTTGCATCTTGCTCGTGGTTACAGTCATCCTGTCTTTCCTTCCTTTCATACTCTCCTTGCCAAAATTAATTTAGACCCAAATTACGAGCCTTTCACCTCCAGTTCTGAAATTTATTGCAGTGTTCTGTGTAAATACTTAAGAGCTGGTGGTGTTAATGAGCGTGGAAAAGCAGCAAAGCCTGTAAATCCAAATAAAGCCAGAACATTTTATGTCAGCGCTCACCTTTTGCTTTTGTGCTGCTTGGGAGTTTTAAAATTTGCCTCCAGGAACTTGGAAGCTGCCAGTGAGCACAGAACAATACAAGTCTCTGCAGAAATGGTGCTGTGATAACTTTGCTTTTTTGGCCTACATTTCTCAGTGGTTATTATTTGTTAATTATGTTATAGAGTGCTCACAAGTGGGCTAATTGCTTCCCCAGAGAGCTTCCAGTGGAATGATGGACAGAACAAGGGCAGGATGTTACACATCTCAGATGGGAAGAGGATAAGGTAGGACACGGGGAACGTGGTTAGTGAAAACACGGGAGCAGCATCAGGAAGCTTGGAGGAGAAGAGCTGGGCTGGTTCTGGGGGAGAGGATGAATCCTAATTGGAGTTGATCAGAGGAGCTGACTTGTCGGAGTAGTTGTTTAAGGAAGCACCAAAACTGAAGGCAGAAATGAAGAAGAAATGCAAGAATTCATGAAAAAAAGGCAGCAGGGAGATTGTACCTGGCTGGGTTATAGTCACATAGGGGCTGTACTGTGGGAATCCTTAAAAACAAGGATGAGATCCATATGAACTGTAGGTGCACTGCAGGAGTGATACTCCTTGTAAAATAAAACCCTTTCCTCACACAGACTCCTTTCTTCAGACCCTTATAGATGGGGCAGAAGTAAAAAATGTGTATACACATCCATGCTGTTGTATTGTAAATTTATTTCTCTCTCTTGCCGTTTATCTTGTGTTTCTGCATCTGTCCTTTAGTCTGCACAGGAGGGCCCTGCTGGTATTTGTGGTCTCTGCTGCTCCAAATTTTGATGTTCTGATTCATTTTCCTGTGCTGTGAATGCCCCTTCACACCTGCTCAGAGGAAAGGAACCAAGGCACACTAAAAAGGGACTAAAAAGTGACACAAGGTATTTCTCAGCAGCTCCTCAGCCACTGCTGGGACTGAAAAACAGGAAATGTCTGTCCCCTTGCCCAGAGCTCTGAGCTGGTTTCGATGCTTGGATCAGCTCTCCAGCATTTCACCCTCTCAGAGCAGAGAAACAGAAGAGTTTCAAGTGTGTATTTTCCTTTTGAGAGGCATTTTCTAAGGGGAAGGGGAAGGTTTGGTTTAAATCATCTGCATGAATGCTCCTAGAAGCACTTTATTCATACACAGATCTGCTTTTCTACATTTATTATTAGAAAAGAGCTGGAAGAGGAGTTTTACATGGGCAGGTGTTATTTTCAGATTTCAAGGCACTTGTGGTTTCCTCTGCCAGAAGCCAGGCTGAGATTCTCCTGTGCTTGCTCTTGGAATTGCTACCAGAACTCCTTTTTCTCCTCTGGGTACTTCCAATGGTTTTTATTGCATCCTTTCTCTTGGCTTATCTTGGCATTTGAAATCTTCAGAGCCCTTTTCTTGTATTCACAATTTGGCTGCTCTTGTGGTTCATTCAGTTCTTCTGTGTCTGTGGAGCAGTTAAAAATCCTGAACTCAAGAACCAAGGAGGGTTTTGTCTTCCAAATCCTGATTAGCAGCTGCCTACAGGATAAACTACACTGATTTACAGCCTGGGCTCATCCCACAGTGTGGGCAGCAGGGGAGGGGGGGATTCTGCCCCTTTGCCCCCTCAGGTGAGACCCCACCTGCAGAGCTGCCTCCAGCCCTGGGGAACAACAGCACAAGGACGTGGAGCTGCTGGAGAGAGTCCAGAGGAGGCCACGGAGATGCTCCGAGGGCTGGAGCCCCTCTGCTCTGGAGCCAGGCTGGGAGAGCTGGGGGGGTTCACCTGGAGAAGAGAAGGATCCAGGGAGAGCTTAGAGCCCCTTCCAGAGCCTAAAGGGGCTCCAGGAAAGCTGGAGAGGGACTTGGGACAAGGGATGGAGGAACAGGAAAAGGGGGAATGGCTTCCCACTGGCAGAGGGCAGAGTTAGATGGGAGATTGGAAAGGAATTGTTGGCTGGGAGGGTGGTGAGGCCCTGGCACAGGTTGCCCAGAGAAGCTGTGGCTGCCCCTGGATCCCTGGAAGTGTCCAAGGCCAGGTTTGGACAGGGCTTGGAACAACCTTGGCTAGTAGAAGGTGTCCCTGCCCGTGGCAGGAGGTTGGAACAAAATGATCCTGCAGGTCTCTTCCAACCCAAACCATTCTGGGATTCCATAATTATACTCCTGCCCAATCCTTTGAAATACTGTATTTGAGAGTCTCTTGATGATTTGGTTCTGTACAGGTAGATCACAGAACAGAAAAGTGGTGCTGTGTGTGTTCTCTCTTGGGTGTCCCAGCCCATGGCAGAGCCATTTGAGAGGAACAGCGGGGTTATTCCGTCCTTGCCCAGTGCCCTTGGGATCCATCTGGGATCCCTCTCTGATGGCTCCCCAAGCACTTCCCAAACACTTAATGAAACTCCTGAAGCTCTGCTGCAAGTTTCATCCAGTTGATCAGGCACATTCTGTGCTTTGATAAGCTGTGCCAGAGCTGGAGGGAATAACTTCTCCAGGCTTTCCCACCAGCCAGGAAGAGAACTTGGGAAACGTGACCTTCCCAGTCCCGTGCTCGCTTTGCTGGACTTACTTCCTCTGTTATTCGAGGTGAGAACGGGACGGTTAGAACTGATTCAGGTGCTTCTGGGAAGATGAAGTCACTGTGTTTGGATCTCTGTGCTGTGCCAATAGAGAGATCCTTGGGGAAATCTCTTCCTTTGGGTTTGTTTATGCTCGGTGGAAGGCACAGATGTAATTTGCAGGGAAATGCGGAGGAGCAGAGGTTTTGCTGGGCTTAGCAGTGAAATGGGATGTCACAAGGATATCTAAGGGGCTCTCAAGAGATGAAAAAGGTTTTCTCTGCCCCTGTGCTGAGTTTTTAACCCTTTCCCCCACGTGCCTTCTGCACCTCTTGGGTGCTGCCTCATGGTGTGTGTTCCCCCTTCTCCTCAGCTCCTGGGTTTTGTTGTGCTAAAACTTCGATAAATGCTTTTTTTTTTTTTTTTTTTTTCCTGAAAAGTGGAAGAACAGTAGAAGGAAGTCTGTGCAACACAGGGTTCCCAAGCTGCCACTGGAAGTACAGGTGCTGTGGACTGCCCAGGATCTGCTAATGACAGCTGGAATGAATCCCCATGGCTGTCGTTGTAATCAAGGCTCTGGCCAAAATTTAATCCCTTGCACTTTTGCAACCCTGTTGTTTCCTGTTCCCCTGTTGTTTGCAGGCTGAAGGCAAAACCTGGCTGAGTGTTACAGCTCCTGTTTCATTGATGGGAACAGGCTGGGATCCAACACATCCTAAAACACTAAAAATGTGTTGTTTAGATGACAAACAAATGGCATTTTGGATATCGAGAGATTGCATTCAGCAAGAGAGGTGGTGGCTTTATATTGTCTGAATTACAAGAATGAAGGAAAAATGCTAAAATTGGCCCCTTTCTGAGGTACAGGATGAGCTTTTGGCACAAATATAAAACAGAATTACAAGAAAACCTGGGAGAATTTGAATATAGTTCTAAAAGAAACTCATCACCACAGAGTTTAAAACTGAAATAAAAAATGGAATCAGCAAGTGCAATGTAAATGTACTTAAAAACCAAGCACCTATAGATTTATGCAGTGGAATGAAATGGGTGCTGTTATGTGGCAATAAAACCTCCTCACTAGGATATGGTGCCACATCCAAGGCCAGGTTGGACAACCTGGGATAGTGAAAAGTGTCCCTGCCCATGGCAGGGGGTTGGAATGAGATAAACTTTAAGGTCCCTTCCAAACCAAATCATTCTGTGCTTCCATGATCACAATTTGGGTGTCCTGAAGGACGGTGGAACCTCTGTCTTTAGGGGTTTCCATGATTCCACTACAAAAACTGACCTGGTCTAGTGCTGACAACAGTCCTGCTCCAGCCTGGAGACCTCCAGAGGTCAAAGATTCTGTTAATAACCCCCAAATTATTCTATGCAAAGAATCACTATAATAAAATTCCTTTGCTTTTTAGCTGCAAGAGGAGAAACCTGTTTGGTGTAGCCAAAATGGATCTTCTTAATTCCATGGAAGAACAGTTGGATTTTTTAAAAAAATTTTTCCTTGTCCCTTTTCCATTAATTACTTCCTAACCTCTCTCCTTGTCCTTGCTGGGTTGGAGACAGAGCTGATAGTTCCTGTGGAGTGTAGCAGTTGCTATCAACTGCAAGACAGCAGCTGATTTTTCAGTGTCTTCTAACACAGAGCTTATTTTAATGGAGTCAGGAAAGTGCTTCCCTGTAGTGATTGCAACTTGTCCTTTTTAAAAGTGTTCTGTGTCTTACAGGCATTAGACACTCAGGATTTTCATTCCATTTCCCCCTGGGTGGATTCATTGCTTTATTGGCACTCAGGAGAAATAGTAGTGAAATGACACCTTGCTATGGCTCTGTGAGGTGCCCTGGTGGTTAAAATACCAGTCAACAAAACCCAGAAATTGCAGGTGTGGCACTTGGGGACATGGGGTGGCCTTGGCAGTTCAGGGGAATGTTTCAACTAGAGGACTTTTCCAACCTTAACAATTCTGTGATTACCTGGAGGTCAAACTGGATCCCTGTTTAAGTTTTTAAAGCATTGCAGGGCTGGGAGATGTTCCTGGGGATCCTCCATTTTCCATTCCAAGCAAGGATTAACTGTACCTAATGCTTTCCTGGGAGTTGTTTCTGAGTTGTTTTCAGAGGTTGAGACTCCCAGTGGTTGTTGAGGCTTCACATACCTACTGATTTCTCCTACTGATGTTTCATGTGGGTGATTTACATCTGCTGCTGCTTGTCCTTTTCCTCATGAGCACCAGAAAGATTGTCCCATTTTCCCTTTGCATCAGCCCTTTCTCTACTGGAAGCCTGTTATCAATAGTTTTTCATAAAATGCTGTCTGCAGGTGAATTAAAACCATCAGAGCCTTCTGAGTACCTGCCCTGGAGCCAGAATTGAGTTCAGAAACTGATGGTATGGGGCCTTATTTATGCATGTATTTATTTTAATCCTGCTTACCCTCATCATGCTACAAGTCTTTGTTCACTCTCTTGCCTGTTTGATCCCAATCCAAATGTTTATGCTCATACTTAACTCGAAGTTGTCAGCTCCTTCAGGCAAGGCTCTGTCCTCACTGATGTCTGCAGAGCTCCAGAGTGGCTCTCCAGGAATAACCTGCAGCCATTCCTGGGTTAGAAGGATTCAGGGATTCCCTCAGTCCTGTTTGCTTTTTTGCACTGCATGGGGGTCATCCCAAAGCCCCTCTGGGGGGAGGATCTGAAGCAGCAGGAACACAACTGGATTATCTTAATCTTATTGTTACACTTTCTCAACCAGAAAGTAGGTGATGGCTGTGGTTCAGCCAGGAAGGGGTGGTTGCATTGTAAAGCTATGAATTATCTATCATGTGTTTTCCAGGTTATTCAGGCTCCATGTTCTTCATCCAGCCCATTTAAGTGAGAATCTACTGAAATTAGAGTTTAGATTTATTCTGCCTTTGCCTTTTGTGTCATTTTTGTGAATTGGAGCTCACAAAACTGGTGTGAATTAGAATGAGGAAGCAAAGGCTTAAATAACAGCAGTTCATACAAAGCATATCTGAGATGGGATAGGAGATTTTTTTATTCCCCTATTCTAAGCTTTTAAGTGCTAGAAAAGACATACTTGCATTCTGAAGAGTCTCTGAATTAACCCAAGCTGCTTCTGTTGCTCATGTACCGACAACCCTTGCTTTGCTGGTTGGTTCTACCTCACTTTTCCTCCCAGAGTAACATGCAGGTGCAGTTTTACTTTTTGAATATTAATTATCATTGAATCACAGAATGGTTTGTGTTGGAAGGGACCTTAAAGATCATCTCATTTCAACCCCCTTGCACGAGCAGGGAACCTTCCACTAGACCAGCTTGGGTTTCATGAGGTGTCTCCACTTCAGCCTTCTGCTCTTGCCAGGCTGTTTTCATGATGTGATGTGAATTGCTTTGATAATTAATCATAATCCTCTATTTTTTCTTTCTCTAAATAACTGTGGCTGGAAGGTAGTTTCAGAGTGTGATGCCTTGGAGATGCAATCCTGATCCTGCAGGATTCAAGGGAACCAGGATTTCCCCTCTATAAGTTTAGTGTCCTGACTTAATGATTTAATCAGCAAGTGAAGCAAACACGGCAGTACATAAAGTGCTTTATGTCCTTCAGATTATTTTCCATACATTTAATTACATAAACAGATGATATTTACAGGGGACTTCTGGCTGTAATTGACCTTCATCTTTTCCTGTGCCCTTCCCAACCTCTCCTTGAATTTTCCTATTGTTTCCTCCTAATCATTCCACATTTAACATCACGTTTCAGGCAGTTGTTTTCTCCTGCTTGGAACCATCCCACCAATTCCCCAGAGACCAGGATTCCCAATTCCTTTTAATTCATATTTTCGGAACTTTTTCACTGGCAATTTTGGAACTCATGGAGCTCCAAAGCCCAAATTTTCAGGTTTTCCACCAGTTACAGCACAATTCCTCTTTCCCTTTTACATGATCATCATTTTTTTAGGGGTATAGGAGTGCCCTTATCTTGTGAAAAACTGCTTTTCAGAAGTTGCAGCAGCACAAGGCACATTTAAGGATACATTTCTTATTTTTGTTGGAATTTTTTTCTATGTGTATGTTGGGTCGGGGGGAGGGAGGGGAATTGCATAAACTGAGGGAGGTTAGAGAAAAGCCATGTTTGGAGTTCAGCAGGGTTCCCATGGCTACTAGGACAGGTACATCACGGAAGTGGGAACACTTTGGCATTTAACAGCCCTTCCAGGTGATTTATGGTTTTACATAAGCTTCTCCTAAACCCAGAGGTTTTCTAGGGTTGGCACCTCTTTGCTTGTCTCCATGCCCTGTTAGTTCTGTGCTCAGTGGCCCGTGGTTATTAAAATTCTTATCAATAAAGGAGTTTCTGAGCAAGGTTCTTATTTTCTGGGCTCGTGCAAACCTTCTGAACTCCTCTGCTTAACCAAAGGAACATTTGTTTTTATGCCTAATGTATTTTATAAAAAGAAACGCGTAGAGTTCAAGTAATATTTGCCTTCAATTACAGTAATTAAGTTGTCAGGCCTTGAAGTCACCAAGGGAATGAGAAAATCCTTTCCTGGTTGGCCAGGGGGTATCTGGTGTTCTTGGTCCCAAGTGCGTTTTACATCTTGGGGTGGGGAGGGAAACTGTTCAGGCTGAAAACCTGGGAGACTGTTTGCCCTTTTGCAATCCAGGGTGTCCAAATCCTGCTGTGGGTAGAGGGAAAATGTCCTGTTTCACTGTGCTTTAGCAGGGCAGCAGGTCTGGATCTGCTGGATCCACGGGCCAGTGGTGTGAGAGTCAACAGGGCCAAGAGCCAGGTCCTGCACTTGGTCATCACAACAAACCCCTGCAGCTCCAGGCTGGGGCAGAGTGGCTGGAAAGCTGAAAAAGAACCTGATGCTGCTGGTTGACAGCAGCTGAACACAAGACAGGGTGTGCCCAGCTGGCCAAGGAGGCCAATGGCACCTGGATTGTATCAGCAGTAGTGTGGCAGCAGAGCCAGGGCAGTGCCCACCCTGTGCTGGCACTGCTGGGGCACCTCCAGGGCTGGGGGCAGTTCTGGACCCCTCAGACAAGAGAGACACTGAGGGGCTGGAGCCTGTGCAGGGAAGGGAACAGAGCTGGGGAAGGGGCTGGAGCAGCAGGAGTGGCTGAGGGAGCTGGGGGGGCTCAGCCTGGAGAAAAGGAGGCTCAGGGGGGACCTTCTGGCTCTGCAACTCCCTGACAGGAGTGGGGAGCCAGGGGGTGGGTCAGGCTCTGCTCCCAGAGAACAAGGGACAGGATGAGAGGAAACAGCCTCAAGCTGTGCCAGGGAAGGTTCAGGTTGGACATCAGGAAGGATTTCTTCATGGAAAGGGGTTGTCAGGCATTGGAAGGGGCTGCCCAGGGAGGTGGTGGAGTCCCTATCCCTGGACACATCCAAGGATGTGGTACCCAGTGCTCTGGGCTGAGTGACAAGTTTGGGGTGGGGCACAGGTTGGACTTGAGGATCTTGGAGGTCTTTTCCATGATTCAGTGATGGACTGGGATTCTGTGCTTGCTGGGCTAGGAGGTAGGTCTTATTAAAACCAGTGTTACTCTGAGCATAGCTCAAGCCATTTATCCTGGGAATTCTGTCTCGTCAAACTTCTGCTGCAGCTCCCCTTTCAAATGTCACCTGTATGTGGATGTGTGTGGACACATCCTGTTTTTCCCCATGTTCAACATCTCTTTTGCAGGCTTCTCTGCCAGAAGTCAAATAGTTTCAGTTACTCCATAAACCTGCAGGAACACTACAACATATTCCTACAAGAAAAGTACCTGATTTTGATAAGTGCCCACACAAACATTCCTGGAATCTCAAGTGCAGCCTTACTTTCGTTCCACTGGAACAGCTCTCCTGAAAGCAGATGTATGAGGAAATCCACTCGTAATGCATCACTAATGACACCAATTTTTGCATTCCTGCTGATGTGAGTAAAGGGTTATGGATGCAGAAGGAGTCAGACCTGGAAAACCTTCCTCCCAAACCCTGATAAACCCCACTTCAGGCAGCAAGTTTAACGATGCCCCGAAGAGAACCAGCTCACTTATCTCCACCATCGTGCAATAACTGTAAAGTGTGCAGATAAGTGGGTTTATATCTCCCAGTTCTCTGCTGGCCTTCCCTGGGTATCAGTTTATGGCAGTGAAAGTGGCTGTAAAATATTGCTGCCCTGATTTGGTGGTGTTTTATAGTCCCTCCAGTTCACATTCAGGATGCGTGGGCAGAGTGGATGCTCTTATCTCTCTGTGCATTTATGAATGGAAAACCAGGGAATTATCTCAGTCATACTCACCCTGTTTGGCTGTAATAGCTGTGGTTTAGCTCCCTTTCAAGAACAGGTTGTAGGGCAGATGTTGGTGAGGATTCCACTCCAACCTGATCTGCTCAGCTTTTCCCATCCAGAGGGGGCTGTTTGGTTACCTGCAGTGTGAACAAGGATTAAAAATAAAATTTTGAGCTGAGGGAGCTGAGGGGGCTCAGCCTGGAGAAAAGGAGGCTCAGGAGGGACCTTTTTGCTCCCCACAACTCCCTGACAGGAGGGAGATCAAGCTCTGCTCCCAGGAAACAAGGGACAGGTTGAGAGGAAACAGCCTCAAGCTGTGCCAGGGGAGGTTCAAGTTGGACATCAGGAGGAATTTCTTCATGGAAACAGTTTTCAAGCATTAGAAGGGGCTGCCCAGGGAGGTGGTAGAGTCCCCATCCCTGGAGGTGTCCAAGGAACAACTGAATGTTGCACTCAGTGCTCTGGGCTATGTGGCAAGGTGGGGATCAGTCACAAGTTGAACCTGATGATCTTGGAGGTCGTTTCCAACCTTAATGATCCTGTGATTATTTGAAAATCTGGGACACTTCCAAGAGTCATTTGTGACTTCTGCCAAGCAAAAGCCACAAAGGCTTTTTTTTTTGGGTGCTTTGGTATGTATGTGAACAAGCCTTAATTTCAACTGCCTGTTTGGCTTGTTTATTTTGTAAATCCCAGACAATTTAGCAAATTACATATTTTCAACTTGTTGCATTTGTTGCTTTTTCAGAGTCAGTTCTCTTCGTGCCATACAAAACATCCACTCCACAGCTATACTTTGCTTTTAGTTGTATATTTACTCTCTAGATACAAGACTCTTTTAATAACTCCTCTCCTGCAACCAGAGTTGAGCAGCTCCTCAGTTCACGTCTGCAGAAGCCTTGTAAGATGTAACCTGTGATGTTGTTTTTGCCATCTGATAACTTGTGATCAAATGGAGCCTGTTTAAATAACAACATCTGGGACACAATGACAGCGAAGCAGCGGCGAAACAAACATTTCAGAGGATCAGATAAGATGGAAGAGATGCCTCAGTGCTGGATTGCTCCCTGGTTCTTGAGCCCTTTGCTGGAGAGGGATGCCAGGCATGGGATTTCCTTTGTGCCACGGGCTAATAGATTGTGCTGGATTATTTTTCCTGTAGGTTTATGTCTTGCAGAGACATGTGCTTTTGTAAAGGGGGTGTAAGGCACTGAGTGTGGTGGTAGTAAACTCAATCTGCCTGAGTTGCACAGGAGCAGGCTAAAAAAGGAGTTCAAACCAACTGAAAATTGTCTTGTTTTGTGTTCTCTCGCTGCCTTTCATCCTTCCACCTCTAAACCTACAGCATCTTTTGCATCAGGGCTGCCTCCCTTCCACCCAAGCCTACACTTTTACAGTTAATTTTCAAAGCACCGCGTTTCAATATTTTTCTTCTTAACGTGCAGAAATCAGCTTTATATTTAAAGCCATTATTCCTGACTCTCACTCCTGCTTCTCTTTGTTCACTTGCAGGAGGATATCACTGATCCTGAGTCTCAGGAAGACAAGGAAAGCAAGGGCTGGCTCTCTGACCCTGCAGATGGTTCCAACACAGTGAAGAGCGTTCTCACTGTGCAGGAGTATTTTGCCAAGCGCATGGCAAAGCTGAAAGGATCCCGGAAGGAACCAGAAACAAAGGTGGATAATTCCAGCCCAACAGCTGATGAAGCTTTGGATCCTGTGGAAGAGCTGGAAACCAAAGTGAAGAGGAAAAAGAAGAAGCAGAAGAGAGATGAGGAGGCAGAAAGGACAGAGCACTGCGAGAAGGAGCCCGAGACGGGTGGTTTAGATGGGGAGGAACTGGGTACTCCATTAAATGAATGTCACAGAGGGAAAAAGAAGAGGAAACATAAAGAGCAGCACGAAGGGGAAAACACCAGCTGTGATGAAAATATGGGCCATGGAGAAATTTATGTGGGAATAGCTGATGGGGAGGATCTCGGTGTGAAGGACCAGGAGGAAAAGCAGAAGAAACGCCGTAAGAAGAAACACAAAAGGCAAAAAGAGGAGGTGGAGGAGTGTGTGGAAGGAGCTCCCAGGAAGAAGAAGAAGCACTGCAAGCACATTTAACCATTTCAGAGTCACTCTGAGGTGAATTAGAGGAGGACTCTGTGTAAACTCAGCAGCAAACACGTTGTGCCCCAGGGTAGAACGCGGTGCTCCACCTCCAGCTGGGACCACAGCCTGGGTTCAGGTGTCTCTTCCAGAGGAGAACGTGGTGATGGCCCAACATGAGCTTCAGTGCCATGTTAAAAAGGGATCCAGCACATGATTCAGACTGTGAAAGGCAGGGAACTACTTCCTGCTGCTTCACCACACCGACTATGTTTTTCCCAATTCAGGAAAAAAATACCAAAAAAAACACTGCCTTTTTTATTAAAGTTATTTTCACTTGTGAGAGCCCAGCTCTGCTTCTGGAAACAGGAGGGGGTTTGCAAAGCTGTTTGTGTTTTTTTCACTGATTTTTTGAAAAATGGTGTCTAATTTTTTTCATTGATCTCCTTTTACAACTAAAATAAATGTTGTTTCTTCCCAAAGTGCTTACCCTGATTAAAGGTTTACAGTTGAGTGTCAGTACTAGAGGATGAAATAAAAATGCCTCCCCGTGTTTTCAGACCAGTTGTTTAACTGTGGTGAAACAGTTGTAACTTTGCACCAGAGCTAAAGGAACTGCGTATCAACCATCTCTGCTTACTTAGATGTGTATTAATCATTTATTAACCATATCTAAATGTGTCATTTATTAACCAAATCTAAATCTGTCATTCTCAGGCAATATTCAGGGTCACCTCAGTGATGCATCTGGCATTCAGAAAGTTGGAGAGAGCGAGGTTTTTTTTCTGAAATTAGGAGACCAGTAGATTTTCAAAGCACGGTCATTAGTATTGCCACTTCCACATTGAAAACTTGCAATTCAGATTTATAACCATATTAGAGGTTGTTTCTAATTGTGAGCCTGGAATTAAGTAAGGCTGGAACTCAGCACTGCCAGGAGAAGTTCTGTGTGAGATCTTGGAACATTCAGCATGAATTTTGATGTGTTCAGATGTCTCAGTTAAGAGGTGTCAGGAGAGATGGGTGAGCTTGGAAGTGGTGGAATGGGAAGAGAGATTCGCCATCCTGATGTCCTGCTCTGATATTCCTTTGGCCACAGCAAATGGACAGCACAGCCCTGAAATCCAACCAGTTGTCCTGGTGCAATCCAGAATTCAAATCCATGAGCTGCCCATTTCATTAAGGCCTGGCTGTGTCTCATCAGTGTAAATCTAAACCACTCCATTGGCTGCTCTGCTGAATAAAATGGGTACATTTTTATATTGTCTTAGCTCAGTGGAGTTGCTTAACGTGGTTTGAGAAACATTGTCAAGATGCAGATGTTAATAGGAAAAAAAATTTCCTTAAGCTGCCTTTATTGTCCAGTGGAAGGAACTTCATCTGCAGCACAGACCACATGGCTTTGAGTGTTTGAGTCGCAGCTGAACTCTTCCTTTTTTTAAGATCTCTTGGTTTCTAATGCACCTTTTTTTTTTTTTTTTTGCCCTTAGGACATGTTCATTCATTGCTGCAAAATTACTGTAGTTTTACTTATTGTATGGGAGAACAAGATGCCTTTCTCTGTGTCTCACATCACATGCCAGTGGTTTTTAACCCTTGTAGCATCTCCTTTTCAGGAGAAATACAATTATTATCCAGTATAATCCTGCTTGTTCCTGGCTTCCTTAAATGAACTACCAATTAATGCTATCAGGTTGCTTTGAAGTTGGGAGTAATCTCCTTGACTGAGGTGAAAAAATTATCTTTATGGTACATCTTTGAATTTTTCTTTATTAGTAGAATCCAAAAGTCTCAGTGTTTTCAATTCTATTTTTCTTTTTTACTTTTAAGCAGCAGAATTTCCCAGTTTAAATGTTTGTTTGTTAGAATCCAAAAGCCTGATTGCTTCTAATAATTTTTTTTTTCTTTTTTTAACTCTTAAACAGCTGAACTTCACAACCTCTGTGGGATTTCAATTCCAAAAGGTCCTAGTCAAGGAATAAGGTTTCCTTCTCCAAATCCTGCTGGGCTTGTTTGTTTGTTCCCTCTATTAATCTTCTAGTTTCTATGTGCTAATTCTTATGGGTGTTTGGCCACATCCAGTGCCAGTTACAGAAAGAATGAAATTCCTGGAATAAATCTTTAAATTTATGGTGTCCCTGCAGTTAAGTGCAGTATACCCAGGATTTAAATCTGGCTCAGATGGAAGTATCAGCTACAAATGGAAGATCCTCTCTTTCTACAAGAAATACATGGCACTTTATCCCATGAAATGTGAGATTTTAATGTGCCTCAAGCTCTGCATGTGGTTGGGGGGGGGGGGTGGATCATAACAAATAAATAATCATAAATCATAAATTGCTTGCATTTGACACAAGCAATTCATTTAAGTGCCCTGCTCTGTGTTAGTGGTCAGCCCTCAAATGTGTTACTCAAATGAAAGGCTCTTCTTACAAGATACTGCCCAGTGAAATTGGAACAACAGGAACATGTTTCGAAGTAATAAATTATATTTGATTTTTTTTTGATTGTTTGTAGTGGGTTGTGAGTTCAGTTTTAACCAAACCCTGGTTTGGCAAGAAGTTCTTCTTTTTTAGAAAGCATAAGAAAAAGAATGACATCACTGCCCAAGTGGTGGAATTAGCAGAATGTGAGCACAAAAGGAACGACTTGGTTTCATTTCTGCGAAAATCAGACTTTTAAACTACGGGGTCTTTTGTGGCACATTTCTCCATTGTCCTTAATTTACCCATTGTACTCCCCCACACTGCAGCACAAAAATGATGTTCCTCCAGCAGTGGAATTACCTAAAAACTGAGCAAAATGGGCTCTGCTTTCCCACCCAAGCAGGGAATGATGGACACGCAGCACAGATACTGAAACACGTTCAGTTTTGGTAACCCCAGGTCACCAGAAACAGAGAAGATGATTTTCCTTTTTGCACTGGGAACATTCTAACATGATGGATTCTGCATTCTCTGCAGGTTTGGGGGTTGTTCTTTGCTTTGATCCTCGGAATTCCCAGTGGGCTCCACGGCCCCTGACGTGTTCTGCAAGTGCAGTTTTCAGAGCAGCAGTAGCAGAGGTGCCTTGGGCTTGGAAATCCAGCAAGCACTGAACTGTCCTGGGAAGCAGAGGCCATGGAAAAATTGTCCTGGTACCAGCATTAGAGCAAAGTCTGCGTGAGCTTTATGGGTGTAGGAGCTTTGGTCTTGGTGTGTCTGGAGCTTTCCTTGGAGCCAAGGGTGGGACACCACACTCTGGTGCACTGTGTGACAACCCAGATGTGTGGAACAGGCACCATTCCTGGAACTTCCTTCCAAGACATTTTATCTCTAGTGCTTTACACACAGCCAGTGTAAAACAGAATCATGGAATCCTTAGGGTTAGAAAAGCCCTCTGAGATCATCGAGTCCAACTGTTCCCCCAGCCACCACTGGACCCATGTCCCCAAGTGCCCTGTAGTAACAGCCAGGGTTTAAAGCATAAATGTAAGACACTTTTAAAGATTTCAGGGCCACTTACTCTGGGTTTAGGTGAATTTGAGTCCATTTGATGGTATCCAAGATGCAGCTGGAAATTGTGAATTGAAGGTGCTGGAGCATGTGCAGGGAAGGGAATGGAGCTGAGGAAGGGGCAGCAGGAGCAGCTGAGGGAGTTAGGGGGGCTCAGCCTGGAGAAAAGGAGGCTCAAGAGGAACCTTCTCACTCTCTGCAGCTCCCTGACAGGAGAGGGGAGGTGAGGAGGGAGTCAGGTTCTGCTCTTAGGGAACAAGGGACAGGACCAGAGGAAATGGCATCAAGCTGTGCCAGGGGAGGGTCAGGTTGGATATCAGGAACAATTTCTTCACCAAAAGGGTTGTCCATCCCTGGCACAACTGCGCAGGGCAGTGGTGGAGTCCCCATCCCTGGAGGGATATGGCTCAGTGGTGGCCTTGGCAGTGCTGGGGGATGTTGTACTCAATGATCTTTGAGGGCTTTTCCAACCTAAATGATTCTGTGACTCTGAAATGCATTTGGGGACAGCCCAGCATCATGTTCCTTGGTGCAATTCCCCCTTAGGCAGCCCCTGGTTCTCACTGCCTCAACTCAGCATCAAAAACAAGCCTCTTGCTCCGATGGAATGAACCGAGTTTGTCCTGTTTAAACACACGAAACCGAAGTTCTTGCAGGATCCACCTTCAAAAGGCACCATTTACGTCACGAAACCTCCAAACCTGCCAACACTAAGAGGAGGAAGGAAGCTCCAAGAAGAGAGGAAAACCACACAAAGTCTCTTGGAAGCACTGCCCAGCATCACGCCTAGCTGGAAAAAAAAGATCTTGGAATTGTGTGTCCTCGAGCAGCATAAAGACTGTGGGCATCCAAAGCCATCCTTTGCTTAATTCCTCCTCATTCCTTGAGCAGGAACCTCCAGGAAGGTTCAGAGCTCAGAGAACTTGGGACAACAACCAAGGCTTTTGTCTCTGTACCTGTCCCATCCAAGGATAAACCAACTTTTTTCTTGGATTAGCAAACTTTTAGTGATGTAGGCCTGGGAAATAGAGGAAAAATACATATTTTTGTGGTGGCAGAAGTGGGACTATTGTTACAAAAACAAATTGAAGCTCCATTTCTCAGGAAGTCGGAACTTGAAATCCACTTCTGAGTCACTCAGAGATTTTTGTTCATATCTTAATCCATTTTTATAAATTCTAAACCGTAAGAGGGAAACTCTTGCTGGTTCCTTTTGACCTAAAGGCATTAAAATATATATTTTTTTTTAACTTAAAGCAGCATTTTAAGAATAGTAAGAGGAGAAATATTCAGCACCATGCGTGCTCACTGAAAATGTTAGCATCTTTGGGGTTTTTCCCTGCATTTTTTTGTATAATGGAAAAGCTCTGGTTCTTTTTCCTAGAAAATAAATGGTGCAGGTAGCGATCCCTGGGGAAAACCTGGTGGGATCAGGGAGGATGGGCGGTGGGCAGGGTTGGGAACTGCAGCTCTTCTGCTGGGAACCCTCAGCTGTCTGTGCAAAAACTCCCCTTGGGAGCCTGAGAGTTTCATCAATAATTAAGGAACATGTGAATATTGAGCTAATTTAGGATTTGCACTTTCTCACACATTTTAATGTCCCTGACGAGGGGG
This sequence comes from Pyrocephalus nanus, assembly GCA_038380795.1. NCBI lineage: Eukaryota > Metazoa > Chordata > Aves > Passeriformes > Tyrannidae > Pyrocephalus > Pyrocephalus nanus. Next base: position 2,864,600 of record CM076260.1, on the reverse strand, counting down.
GAGGGCGTAGGGGAGGTGGTGAAAATAAACCTGCACTTTGCAAGCCGAGTAAAAAGCCAGATGTGGGGTCCACCCAAAAAAAAAAAAAAAAAAAAGGGGGGGGGGATATTTTTAAAGGGTGAGGATGCTCATTCCATATTGGGTTCAGTCACTAATTCTCTGCCTGACCCAGGGGAGTTGCTGCCACTGTTCCCCAGCCATGAAAATGGGGAGAACAAAGCTTTCTTCCCCCCTTTGTCTGCTCCTTCTATTTTAGCTTTTAGCCGTAATTTCCCTGTTCCCGAAGCCCTGGGAGAGCTCTGCTGCTTCCTGTGCCCCAGATACAGGTGAAGCCTCTCACCAGAGCAGGGAAGGTGAGCGTGGAAAAGGTAAATGCTGAGTTTTTTCCAGCCTGCTGGTAATTACCCCGATACGGTGGCAATGAAGAGGTGGCATTTTCACCCCTTTATGTAACCCAGCAGCTTCCTCCAGGACAGGTTTAACCAGCATTTTAGGCAGGGTGCAGAATGAAACCCTTCTTACTAATGCCATCAGAATGCCAGGTGCTGTGGGAGAGGGGGAGAAGGGAAAACAAAATTAGTTATTATTATTATTATTATTATTATTGTTATTAGTGTTTGCACTTACAATTTTGGAGGGGGGGCCTGGGAAAGGAGAAGATCCAAACAAGGAATATTTTGCTGGATTTCCCTGCGCTCTGACCCCACAGTTTGTGTCTCAGGGAATTCTGAAAAGCCTTAAGTCAACCCTTATAATACCTGTGGGAGATCAAATGTCACCCCTGGGATGTGGAGGGAGTGGTGAGGACCAGGAACACCCAGGGAGGTGCTCCGAGAGCCTCCAGGCTTCGGCAGCAGAGGCAGGAAGGAGGTGGATGCAGGTCCTGTCCATGCTCAGTGTTTTATCCTCCCCCCCAAAAACCTTTCCTGCCATCCTGCAAAATGTGGAAACACAGGGCAGGGTGGATGCAGTCCTGTAAAAGGGATTGGGTGGAATTCATCCATTCCTATCCTTTTCCCTAGGGAGGGGAGGCGTTCTACTAAAAATTTCTGGCCTGTGGGACCTCGACAGAGGTGCTGGTTTTATATTAATGACATCCAGGCCCTGAGCACCCTGAGGGTTCATAAATAAGGCTGAGCCATGCACCATATTCACCATATTCAAAATACCACCCTATTCGTAATAAAACCTTGCAACCTCAGGCAGCCTCTTTTTCAGGGCACTTCGACCCCAGCTAAGGGAAATCAGAAGGATTAGGGATGTCACGGGGGTTTTTTCCCCCCACTTCTCACTGCCAAGCTCTGCAGCAAATCCCAGTTGCAAAATACACCCAGGAGACCTGTTTGGGGCAGGATGGAGGGTTTGGCATCTTCCCTCCCTGCCCCATCCCGGCACTTCCAGGCACGAGACGGGACTTTGGGAGAGAACTGGAGCTGCTGGGACAGGACAAGCTGTCCCCAGGAGCGTGCCCAGCTCCAAATCCCAGATAAAAGGCAGCTGCTCTGTGCAGGCCTTGTGTGTGTGTGTGTAAAGGGTTTGTAAATCTGTCCCGAGACCAGGAAATCTCCTGCGCCTTTTAGATTTAAGAGAAGTTGCCTTCCTGTTGTATTCCCAGATAACACAGCTCTCATGGAGCCCACTTGTAAATAGCTTAATAGATTTAATCAGTTCCTCTGGAAAATGCTGTTGCTTCAGCGGGGTTTTGATTGGGTCCCGGGGAAAAGCTCGGAAAGGGCAGTTGCTGCTTCTGCTCCGAGGGAAGTTGGCAGATCCCAGCTCTCCAGACCCCAAAATCCCTGTAATCCACGAGAAACCGGAGCCATCCCGCTCCTGTGCGAAGGGAAGGGAGAGACCAGGAAGCCCAGGCGGATCCTGCTCACATTTACACTCCGCTCTCTCCATCACTCCTAATCTGACAAGAGTCAATAGGAACACCCAGGCACGTGGGAAAGCTGCACAAACACCCCCGGCTCGGGATCAGCTCCTGGGTTTTCCCCCCTTCTCTGGGCTCGGATGGGGCAGCGGCGCCCAGCCCGAGGAAATGCCTTCCCATCCCGCACCCCGTCCCACTGCTTTTCTGGCAGCAGGGAGAGGAAATCCACCATCAGTCACAGTGGAGCCGCTGCAGCCCTGCAGCCCATGTCAGGGGGTCAGAATCATAAAGGAATCCAGCGACTAAATATATTCCTCAGGGCAGGTTTGCAGGGATGAGCCGGGAAAGGGCAGCCAGCTGGGGATTTTCAGTCCCATCGCCTTCCTGGAGATCCTTTGTCCTAGTGAGGGGAAAGCTGCTCGGATGACTTTCCCACCCTCATGAGCACCAAACTGGGGTTAGTGGGAAATGCCACTGCGTGGCTTTGGGGCTTCCATCCCATCCAGGCTGGGATGGCTTTGTAGGATGGGGCAGTGCTCCATAAAATGCAGCAGCGAGGAAAGGATCCTTTGTCTCCCGGTGTCCAGGGGTGGGCAGGTGGGACCGACTGGGAATGCTGGAGCCCCCCTGGGCTCTATCCGGCCCCATCCCTGCCTCGTTTGCCCCTGCAAAGCTCCCTCAGGAGCCCAACCAGGCTGGATGAGTGCCCACCAGCAGGTCTACCGCATCCCAGTTTCCATCCCGTAGGAGGGGACCTGGAAATTTGGGGTGAAACCCACATGGGGTGGCAAAGCACAGCTTGGACTGGTGGTTAAAAGCAGGATTGGGGAAAAGGGTCCCTGCTTGTGGGACTGTGGGATTGCCCCTGGCAAAGAAGGACCCTGCAGCTCCCAAATCCTGGGGAGGAGGGCTCTGTGGGGGGACCTTTTGCACCCCTGTGGGAACCTATTTGGGGCCATTTTCCTTTTATTCCCAAGTTTTCAGTGCTCTCATCTGCTCTCTCTGCGTTACCCCCCAGCCTTTAAAGTTTGAGGGTCTCTGAGGTGTTGGGGGCAGCGGGGCCGTTGGGGGAGGGCAGGGACATTTCCAGCTCCCTCCTTACTCCTTTCAGCGGGCAAAATAAGGAAAAATAACAATAATAAAGAGGGGAGGGGGGACGGGAAGGAGAAGGGAGGGGGGGTCTTGGGGGTGTGCTCCCCTCCCCCGGGGGGGGCGCCGGGCGGAGGGGTGGGGAGAAGTTTTTCCTCCCCGCAACCATCCCGGCCGGGGCTGAGGAGTTTGCAAACAAGGAGGAGCAGCGAGTCCCTTCGGTGTCATTGGAGGAGGCTTTTTCCAAGGAGCTCATAAATACGGGAGAGGCCGGGCGGGAGGCTGGGACTGCGCGGGGACCCCGAGGGCAGCGCAGCGGGGGCTTGGGGGGGGCCCGGGGGTGGGGTGGGGGCCATGGCTGCGCTGCTCAGCACATACCCCTGGCCGGAGCGGCTGGAGGGGGACGCGGGCGAGGGGCTGCCCCCGGGGCCGCCCCCACGGGCCCCGCAGGGCGAGAAGGGCTCCGAGAGCCGCATCCGCCGGCCCATGAACGCCTTCATGGTGTGGGCGAAGGACGAGAGGAAGCGGCTGGCGGTGCAGAACCCCGACCTGCACAACGCGGAGCTCAGCAAGATGCTCGGTGAGCAGCCGGGGGGTGCGCGGTTTTTTGGGGGAGAGGAGGGGAGGGTGGGGGGGGAGAGGCGGGGGTGGGATGGTGGGTACCCACCCGGGCATCCCCCGGGGGGCAAACACTGCCCGGATCCTGTGGCCGGGGGTGGGCACCCTCCCAGGCATTCCATGAGGTGCAAACCCTGCCCGCATCCTGTGGCCGAGGGTGGGCACCCTCCCAGGCATTCCTTGGGGTGCAAATCCCGTTCGGATTCACTATTCCGAGGTGGGCACTCAGGCACCCACCCAGGTGCAAACCCTCTCGGGACTCAGTGCCCCGGGGCACCTCCAGGCACCCCCCGGCGATCCCTGGGGTGCAAATCCTGCCTGGATTCAGCACCCCGCGCTGGGCACCCATGCACCCACCAGGGCATTCCCGGGCTGCAAATCCTACCGGATCCAGTGCCCCAGGATGGGCACTTAGACACCCACTGGCCATCCCTGGAGTGAAACCCTGTCTGGATTCAGTACCTTGGGGTGGGCGCAGAGGCACCCACCACCCACCCTGGGGTCCAAATCCCATCCAAATTCAGTGCCCTGGGGTGGGAACCCAGGCACCCACCTGCTCATTCCCAGGAGTGCAAATCCCATTCAGATCCAGTACCCTGGATTGGGAACCCTGTGCACCATCGGCCATCCCTGGAGGTCCAAACCCTGCTCAGGTGGGGACCTGGTCTGGCACACAACAGGTGGGCACCCCTGCACCCACCTGGCCCTGCTTTGGGTGCAAAGCCAGCCCGGGTCCAGCATCCTGAGACAATATCCCCTGGGATTCTTAGAGGGTGTAAAACCTCTCAGTGTCCTGCACCTCGATGTGCACACCTTGGCACCCCTCGGGTACAAACCCTGCAGGTCCTGTCTTGCTGTACCAGGAAGGACCCCCAAACTTCCCTGGCCTGTCTCTGCTGTCCCACTTTGTCCCCACCTCACTCACCCACCCAGTGTTGCCCAGCCGGGCTTTGTGTGTGTGTATTTTGAATTTCTGCTGTTTCATTGGGGGATCAAAACCCACTCTGAGCACACATTTGTTTCCCACTCCCCATCTACCATTTTTCCCTTCTCCCAGTCCCCAGTTTTGATGTGAAACCAAGAGGGCAAACCAAAATAACCAGCCCAGACAGCCTGAGAAAGCGCTGCCCAAATTGCAACACAGCTTTTTGCTGCCCAACCTCTTATCCAAAGTTTGTGTTTCCCTGGACAGTTCTGTGGTGTTTTCTTTGGTGGTTTGGGTTTTCTCCTCGCTGCTTAGCCAGGCAGCATCTCAGCTTGTTAGTGTAATTTCTGCTGTCTCAGGCCATGGGAAGGCATCAAAGGCTTTGATCTGTATCCTCATTTCTCCCCCTTACCCTGAGGAGCAGCCTGGGACAACCTCTCCTTGGAATGCACCCCCCCCCAGCCCGGCGCTGCTTCTCTCTCCTGTGTCTTGGTGACATCTTGTGTATCTCAAACAGGGAGCAGCGAGGTCACAGAATCATAGAATCATGGAATGATTGGGGTGGGAAGAGACCTTAAAGATCAGATCATTCCAGCCCTCCTACCACAGGCAAGGACACTTTCCACTAGACCATGTTGTTCAGACCAGGTGTCACAGTGCCCAGGTTTCCTTGTGCCCTGGTGCAAGTCCTGGCAGGGCACAGGCTGGGGCACATTAAAGGACATCATGTCCTGACCCCCCTGCTCAGCCAGGCATGGCTTTGGCTGTCCCTGCTCCACAGGCCATGGAACTGGGAGAGTTTATCTGCCCGGATTTATTTACTATTTACTAACCCTCAGCCCACTAGGCTCAGGACTTGGGATGGAGGGAGTTGGAGAACCTACAGTGGCTTCAATTCCCCCCTCTCCATTGCTGTTTTACCCTCTTGTGGGGCTTGTGGGATGTGTCCTCCACGTGTGCCGGCTCGGATATTGGGAGCCCCCGCCTCGCCCTTGGACTGAGGCACCTGCAAGCTTTGAGGAGCAGCTCTGGGTGCTAAGGGAGTGTGTTCTCCGTTTCAGGGAAGTCCTGGAAGGCTCTGAGCCTCTCCCAGAAGCGACCCTACGTGGAGGAGGCCGAGCGGCTGCGGGTGAAGCACATGCAAGACTATCCCAACTACAAATACCGGCCCCGGCGGAAGAAGCAGGTCAAGCGCATCGGCAAGAGGGTGGACCCGGGGTTTTTGCTGGGCAGCCTGGCACGGGACCAGAACACGGTGCCGGAGAAGAGGACCTGCAGCAGGGCCGGGGGGGACAAAGAGGGGCCGGGTGAGTACCCGCCTCGCCCGGGGCTGCCGGCTGTCCGGGCGTACCGGGAGGCTCCGGGCAGCGGCAGCAGCGCCAGCGTGGACACCTATCCCTATGGGCTGCCCACCCCCCCGGAGATGTCCCCGCTGGACGCCATAGACCCCGAGCAGAGCTTCTTCTCCTCGCCCTGCCCCGACGAGCACCACCGCTCCCACCTCGCCGGAGCCACCTACTCCCCGGAGTACGGAAACTCCCTCCCGTGCAACCACCACCCGCTCAGCCCCATGTCACAGCCGGCCACCTGCATGATCCCCCCGGCCTCCAGCTGCCCTGCCCTTCCTCCTCCTCCTCCTCCTCCTCCCAGCTACTACACGCCCACCTTCCCCTCCCTGCCCGCCCCCAGCCTCCATGCCCACCTGGGCCAGCTCTCCCCGCCGCCCGACCACCACGGCTTCGACACCTTGGACCAGCTGAGCCAGGCGGAGCTGCTGGGGGAGATGGACCGCAACGAGTTCGACCAATATCTCAACAACCCCGGCCACCACGGCGACCACCACGGCGGGGTCTTGGGCAACGGGCAAGTCCCGGCGTCCGGCAGCTCCCACACCTCCGAGAACAGCCTCATCTCCGTCCTGGCCGACGCCACGGCCACCTACTACAACAACTACAGCGTGTCCTAAGAGCCCGGGCTGGGGCCACCTGGAAGGACCCACACAGTGTTACGGGGCATTGTCCCCCAGGGCCGTCGCTCACCACCCCTCGGGGTGACCGAGTCCGAACCGCCAGGGCCACGGAGGCTCCTCGGGGCCGTAGGTAAAGGATTTTGGTTGTTGGGTCACCACCGGTGCAAAGCCTCTGAACGGGGCCGGGGGGCACTTCCGAAGCCAAAGCCCTTTGGCCGAGTCCCTCTTCCAAAGCAGAGATGCTCGTGGGAGCACAGGAAGGCTGCCCCTCAATTCGAGGCATCCCCAGCTCTGGTTTGGAGCCAGAAGTGCGGCAGCATCCCAGAAATGTCAGGTTTGAAGTCCTCCTGTAAGGGGAAAAGGCAGGGATGGGAGGAAAAGGGAAGGATTTGGGGAAGGGGAGCATGGTCTGTGAGCTGTTCCTGGGTTCCAGCGTTGGCGTCGCTGCAGCCGCCCTGACCTGCCCGACCACACCAGTAGGGGATTAAACCCCCCTTCCCACTGCCCCCAGAGCATGGACTGGGGGTTCATCCCTCAGGAAACCCCAGAGGGGATGGGACACCAGCCAGGAAGGGGGCAGCCAGCCCTGAGGGCGCTCAGTGCATCCTGGAGAAGGGTAAGATCAGAGCTTGGAAAGGCAGGATCCATCCGGCATCCACCCCTGGGAACGAGTCCTGGGATGAACGTTTTGGCCAAGAGGTGATGATGTAGCAGACACTTTTTTTTATAAAGATCCTTTGAAGGCTCAGGCTCCATGTTTGGAGCCGCAGTGCCCAGTTCCTGTCCTAACTCTACCGTATTACTGCTTGTAATAAAGCTGTACATTGATTTATTCCTTCCATTATTCCCCCTCCCCTCGGATTTTTGTATTGCTCGAGTTCTCTTCCTTTTCATAAAGATGAAGCTTTATTTTAAATCAGTTATATGACATGATTAATCTTAGTGTTTACTGTATGGCACTTGGTAATGATTAGTTAGTAGGGTGGTTATGATTTCCTGGTTTCAGTCCCCAAAATGTATTAATAATAATTGAAAATAATACTTAAAAAAACCCAACAAACAAACCACAACTTAAGCTAATACATTCCATCTCTTTTGTGTGACTCTATGCATTTTGAATGAGTGTAGATATGAGTTTGCATAAAATATTTAATTTAAATAAATATGTTTTTATATGATGATCATTCAATGATTTAAATTGCTGTCGCTATTGACAAAAGTTTTCCAAACAGAAACATTTCCCATGCGAGTGCTATTTTTTTATTATTATTTTGTTGTTGTTGTTGTGGTCGGTATTTTCAGCCAAGTTTTTCTACTTCCATTTTTTTTTTTTTTTAATAAAACAAAGATCTGTGGTTATCTTTACAAATTGTGGATTGCTTTCTAAGAAAACGACTCGAGGAACGACAAGTTCCTACCTTTGCTTTTCATGGTGTGTTTTGGGGGGGCAACAAGTCACTTTGTGGTGGTCTCGATCCTGCTTTTGCCATCTCTCAAGTATGATCTTTCAACACCAGGTCCTGTGTCAGTATTACAGTGAAGTTAAGGCAGAGCTTTGCTTTTGGTGTCTTGGTGAGCAAAATTGCCTGGAACGTGGGTTTTATTCCCATTTAAGTCTGTCTTGCACATTTAAGGTGCTCCACGGTGCGAGGGGTCACATAAAGGGTCCTTGGTGCAGGTGCAGATCAAGGTGATGAGGCCTGAGAAATGTGTGGGTCAAATTTGGGGATCTGTGTGAAAGTGGATGTTGATTGATGGCCTTCAGGCCTGGCCTGCAAAGAGAAAAGCTCCATCTGTTTTGTTGTCTGTGGACAAACATCCCAGCCTACTCCTGCCAGGCCCTGAGGTTAAACCATGTGCACGGAATTGTTAGGGTTGGAAGGGACCTCTGGAGATCATCTGTTCCAACCTTCCTGCCACAGCTGGGGAAAAAACCTCCCAAAGCACTGTCCTCCCAGGCCGTGTCCTCCTGCTTGGCCCCAAAAAGTGGAGGAGCACGTTTTCTAGCACACTTTGTGATGCCCATCTCTGTGTTGGCTGGAAGGGGTCTCCAGGGCTCACTCACCCAACCCAACCCAACCCAACCCAACCCAACCCAACCACCTGGGCTGCTTTGCCTTCCGTAAATGACTTATCTCTGCCCCAGGGAGCCCATGGTCCCAGAAGGTGGGACTCTCTGTATTAGGGGAGACACCAATATGTCCCTGTCCTGTGCTTATGGTGCTCCTTTGTTCCCCACTTGTGTGCCCTGGATCCAGCTCTGCCATCACACACAGCCCCTTCCTTCGTCCATCACTCAGACATCCAGACTCACCCTTGGCCACACTGGTTTCCCTTTCAGGGGGAATGAATTTTAGGGGATGCCTTTGGGTATCTTGCTGGCCCCAGGCACTGTGGTGGCTCCCTGGCTGGGCTGGCTCACCCCAAATGTGACTTTTCCAAGAGGATTTATGAGCCAGCCTGATGGGGCTGGAGGGAGGGAGGTGCCATGAGTCTGTCTGGCCTCTCTGCCCAGCAGAACTGACTCACATGAGACCATGCCAGGAGCAGGAGAGGGGCTGGAGAAGTCCTGTTTCTCCCTCCTCCACCTCTGCCTGTGATCCCTGAGGTGCCCCAGCCTCGAGGGTCAGCTGAGAACGGTGTAATGAGTTTTAAACTGCCCTGGGGAGGAGGCTCAGCCATCCTGGCCCCCCAAGAAAACCAAGCTCTTGAAAGAAAACCAGCTTGCTTTGGGCTGTTGCATCATCCCCCCAGTGGGACCCTCTTCTTGTCCTTCCCTTTATTCCCATTCCCCCAGCAACACCGGGATCAACTGCAACACCCCACGAGCCCTCTCCCTCCTTCCCTTCACCACATTCACAGCTGGCAGAGGTAAAGCCCCCGCCAAGAGCTCCCAGCAGTGCCCAGAGCCTGTTTTCCCCAGGAAAAGGGGTTTCTCCATGCATCCCAGCCCCGAGGAGCCTGGCATAAGCGGAGAGTCCCGCCAGCCGAGCCTGTCCCCACTTGCTCAACCTGGAGCCACGTGAGGAGAGGTGGGAGCGTGTCCCTGTGCTCTCGGCACGCCAGGAACAGCTACAGGCCCCAACCGGGAGCCGGGGCCCCCCGAGGGCGTTGGGAGCCGCAGCCAAGGCGAGGTGCGGCTCCCTGGGAGCCGGGGCTCCGAGGCCGGATCCAGGCACACGCCCAGCGCCAGGAGCAGCCAGCTCCCACCTCCGGGACACCGGCAACCGGCATGGCATTCAGGAGCAAAACCATCCACCCCTTCTCTGGTGGGGTGGAAAATGCGTTGCTACAGGTCGCTACCCACCCCCCACAGATGATTTTTTGGGATGCAGGGCATTGCTGAGGGGATCAGCCGGAAAATAAGTGGCTGACTGAGGTGGGAAGGAGGCTTTTTTTCTTGGAAAGAGGACATCTAAGTAGAAGACTGATGGCCATGCTAGTTTATGGACAATGGGGGGGGGGTCTCCACCCCAAGCAGGACTTATTCTGTATCAGTCCTGTTTCTCCTCCGTCCTCATTCCAAACCCAGAAGCCCAAGGCTGTCTCTGTGCACGCCGAGGAGCCTTGTGGTTTGTGGCCTGCTTTCTCCCCAGGCTGGGATGGGCTGGGAAGAAGCAGGAAAATCAAATCAGGGCTGCAGGAAGGCATAAAACGGCCTCACACCACATTTGGGCTCCTGCTTGGGGGTGCTGGGTAGGGCCAGGACAAGGGTGTCTCCCTGCCAGGAGGTGCTCAGGGTGGGAGCTCTCTGCCCCCGGTGTCTGGTGGCCCTGGCCAGTCCTTGGCCCCTGTGGCTGTGCAGGTCGTGGTGCCGGGCACTGGGAGCAGGGATGAGGTCACCTTCCCGGATAGCGCTGGGATTTGGGCTGGCTTGGAGCTCTGGTGTGTGTCATGCCCTGGGCGATTTCCTTTGCATCCCTTGAGCAGGTGGTGGCTCCTCTCTGTCCTCTCTGGCCACCTCTGTTTGTCCCGGGGCCACTGGGCAGGGGTGGACCCCGAGGACTAGCAGCCACTTGTCAGCTCCATGCCTCAATTCCATGCCTCAGTTCCATGCCTCAGTTTCCCTGTTTGTAAAACAGAGATAATGCTTCCTTCCCTTCTATCTTTCTCTGACCATTGCTGGGACACCAGTGCTGCCTCTTCCCAAGCCTTTGAACGGCTCCAAATGCTTGTGCTGCCCTTAGCAGAGGGGTCCCTACCCCATGCGAGGGGAGAGGATCCTACGACAAAATCAGCCGAAAGACGATGTTTTTCCCTGCTTTTCAAAGCGGAACGAGGGTAGAGAAGCAGAGGCTGAGAGGGGGGGTGAGGTGACTCGGCCGAGTGGCAAATCCCCCAAATCCCAACCCCCCCCTTTTGCCCCCATCAACGAGTAAACACCTTCCCCCTCCAACTCTTTTACCCCCCCCCCATCCCACCCTGACTCCAAACCCCGCAGGGAGGGCTGGATCGGGCCGTCCCTCCCGTCTCTCCAGAGGAGGGAATGAGACAAGCTGCTGAGTGGTTTCCTGCCCGGCACTGCCAATGGGAGCTGCTCGGGGTGCCGGGAGCAGGGGAGGATGTATCCGGAGCTGAGTGTTTCCTGGCAGATAAGGCCAGCCCCTCCTGCCGGATGTTATGAGTCCAGGTCCTACCTCCACGTTTCAAGAGAAGGGGCCGAGGAAAGGCTTGGATGTTTATGTCAAGGAAAAATAACTTCTCTGTGTGCAATCTTCTGGCTCCCCCCAGGGCTACGTGCGGGAGGGTAAATGCTGGGAATGGGAAAACAGAGGCGAGGGGATGGAGGTGGGTGATGGGGGAGGAGGGATATGGGCAGGTTGGGGTCTCTCCCTGCCCGATGGGGATGGGGCAGGAGGGGGTCAAGGGAAAAGGCAGGGGGAAACAGGGAGAAGAGCCTGGGGCTGGACAGTGCAGGATCAGCGCTGTGGGACCAGGCTCAGCATCAATCCAGAGTCACCTCGGCCAAACCCAGCATGTCCCACCTGGAGGAGATCCAGGGCCCAGGCAGGACTTGCTCAGATTGAGCCCCTTCAAGGCAGGAGCCAAGGCCACCCACAGCAGCTGCAGGTCCAGGGTGAGCTCCTGCCCACCTCTGTCATCCAGGGAACCAGAGGTGTTGAAAATGGGTGGATGGAGGGGAAATTGGGTCCAACAGCCCAGCAGTGCCCAGCTGGCTCGGGAGGACGGAGGGGTTGTGCAGTGGGTGTGGAGGGAATTAGATAAATATGGATTTTCTCCATATTTTTGCAATAAATAAATAGAATCCAGTGCTGGTCAGACCCTCCTCTTTTGAATGCAGTTTGTGCACTCCTGATACCCTTCTGGGGTGATCCACAAGGCTCAAGCCAAAACCTCTGCCCTGCCTGAGGGCTGGTGCATGTGCAGGGTCATCTTTGGGTGCTGGAAGGGGCATGGAGAGACCTGCACTGGACTCAGACTGCTCAAGAAACCAAGACAGGGAAGATCCTCAGCCCTCAAGCACTGCCATCCACACTGAAACTCCTCCAAACATCAGCACAGCAATGCCCAGGCCAGCAAGTCCTGTCCCAACCCTGGCACAGGGGTAGTGAGGACATTCCAGGTGAAGGTTTGGATGTGTCCACCTGTTTTGGATGTGGCCAAAACAACCTAAGGGGCCTCAGGGCCAAACATCGACCGACTTTTGATTGAGGGTTTTGTCTTTGGCATCAACAAGGTGAAGTCTGAAAATAGAGAAAACCTGGGAACCTCCTGTCCAGTTTGATTACCAAGAGCTATTTAGATTTATCTTTGAGCTGCCTCCCACTCCCATTTCAATCCAGAAGGAACTGCTGAGGGTCCACTTCCCACCCAGTGGGGTCAGAGATAGGACTGGAAGACACTCAGAGCAGAAAAGAGAGAGGGGGAGCAAACCCCTTTCCTTCCTCCTCTTCAGAGCTTGAGGAGCCCATGAGCATTCCACCAGCAGCTGAAGGACATCCAAGGAGCACTGCTGAATGCAGGGAGAGTTTAGGGATAACAAGGCTCATGCTGGAGGCCTGACCTGTGCCCTCCTGCCAGCCCTCTTCCCCTCAGCGCCCCGAGTGCCCCCCCTGCCCCAGCCAGGCGGGGCCCGCCTTGCCAAACCCAAGATGTTGTTCTTTCCCTTTGATTTCCAGGAGCTCCCACTTGGCCCCCAGAGCTTCAGTGGCAAACAAAACATCAGAAGGCCAGGCTGGCGGTGCAGGAAGGAAACCGGCTCACATGGGGGGCTGAGTCACGATCCCGCTGCTCCCTCCTGGCATCCCAGGGAGCGGGATCGGCTGTCAGGGGACAGCAGGTCCCACTGACCCCTGACCGGCTAGGGCACCAAAATTCCTTGTTCACAGCCACCACCCTATTTTCTGGTTTTGATAAACAAAACACTGCTTTCAGGTGGGTGTTTTTTTGTTGTTTTCATGAAGTTTGAGTGGGAAAGGCTGGATATGCTTCCCTGACGGGTGAGGAGACTCCACGCTGCCCTTTTGGGACTCAGCCAAAATTCAGGGCGGGTGCCAAAAACCTTAGTTTAAAACTCAGCGCCCCTGACCTGGGACCAGCTGTTTGATTTTCTCCTCTCTGGGCCGCACTTCACGTCCTGAGCATCACATGGTTGTGATTGTCACCACTCAGAGCCTCCAGAGTAGAAAGGGCCAGAGGCTGAATTTGTCTCTAAACCCAGGAGCACCATGAACTCTGCTCTGGAGTACTTGGTGTTCCCAAATCTACCCTTTTTATTTACTGGAGTTAGAAAATATACAAATATATAGATAGATAGAGTTATATATACACACATACATAAATATATAAATATTTGTGTGTATATATATATATATATATATATATAAGAAGATGGGTTCAAAATTTTTAGCAGGGCCTGTCACAATAAGAAAAAGGTGATGGTTTTAAACTAAACCAGGGTAGATTTAGACTTGATAGAAGGATGAAACTTTTTATGATGAGGGTGGGGAGGCCCTGGTACAGGTTTCCCAGAGAAGCTGGGGCTGCCCCATCCCTGGAAGTGCCCAAGGCCAGGTTGGACAGGGCTTGGAGCAATCTGGAATAGTGGAAGGTTGGCATGGCAGTGGAGTGGAATAAGATGAGCTTTAGGGTTTCTTTTGACCCAAACCATTCTATGATTCTGTGATTAGATATCTATATATCTATATATCTCTGTATCTATATATCTATATATAGATATACATGCACATACATCCCTTGCTCTCCTGTTCCACAACTGTCAGCACTGACTGGTGAAGGTCTCAGCAGAGTGCATGTCCCAAGTGTCCTATCAGGTTGGATCTCAGGAAAAGGTTCTTCCCCCAGAGGGTGGTTGGGCACTGAACAGGCTCCCCAGGGCAGTGGGCACAGCCCCAAGGCTGCCAGAGCTCAAGGAGTGTTTGGACAATGCTCTCAGGGATAGGGTGAGATTGTTGGGATGTCTGTGCAGGGCCAGGAATTGGACTGGATGGTTCTTGTGGGTCCCTTCCAACTCAGGATATTCTATGGTTCTGTGATTTCATGAATTTATGATTCTGATTCTCTTCAGTGCTGTTCTGGGAGAGGTAACAGTCTCCTACTGTGCCTTGGTGGCCTGGTGCTTCCAGAGGCTCTGATGGCTCTCCTGGATGCATCTACGCAGGAAAATAAGGAGATCAGCTTTGAGTTCAACTCTCCCAGCCTTCCAAAAGAGGATGACAGAACCCAAACAGCCTCCTGTAAATGAACCCTGGCCTTTGCTCATCTTGCCCCTTACCTGGGCATTGGCTCCATCCCTGCCACTTGACCTGGGCCATAATCACACCAAATAACTGGAAGGTCATTGCAGAAGTGTCTGTGCCCCTGATCTTGGTCCAATTCATTGATAAGTATAAATGCAGACTGAGGCCTCTGGGTAATTCTGGAGCGTGGGTTTGCCTGTTGGGCTTTTACAACCTTAGAAAACATTCCCGCTTCCCTCCCCCATGCACAGGGAGATGGACGTGTTGCAGTTGCAGAGTCAAATGCTCTGGGATTAGGAAATGCCAGGCTGGAGCATGTTTGTGCAACCTCCCTGCTCCTTCCAGGTGCCAGGCTGTGCAGGAGAGTTGGAGTTGCAGGGGATCCTGTGATGTGAAAGCACTTTGGAAGGCACTGATTGCGTGATTACAGGATTACAGATGAACTTTTCCCCCGCCTTGGACCTCGGTCTGTCAGCTCGCAGCCAGGTTTGAATGCATCCACTCAACATTTCATTTTAACAGGGCCTGCCAGGTCCCTTTCAGTGACTGCACTGGGCAAGTCTGATCAGTGATTTAAGGTGGGATTTGCTTCCCAGGCGTGCCCAGCTGCCTCCACTCTGATCCCAGGGTAGCAGAACTCCCAGATGGAACACCATCATTTAACTGGCTGAACCTCCAGCACAGACCCTTGGTCATGAATTTATGAGAAATTGCTGGATTCATTCCTTCTCCATGCCATGCCCAGCTCTGGGCCTCATTTTCTGCTTGCTCTACATGTCCTACTGAAAAAGAAGAGGATTTGGGTGGCAGTGCCTTCCTGATGTTTGTTGTCTCTTCACTCCCAGCATGTGGGACTCACCTTCCTGGACGCCTGGAGAGGGGTGTCCCTAAAAGTAAAGGAATCTGTTCCTTAAGGGACCTACCTGGGTGAATGCACAGTGTCCCAAATCCTTTGGGATCCCCTAAGCCAAGTGTGGGTGACAGTCAAACCCAGCCTGGCACAGCAGCTTCTCATAGAAATGTTCTAAGGGATGTCTGGAGGTCCTGTGTGTCATCTACGACAGATCTTTTCCTAGAGGGAGGCCCAGCTTTGAGGCAGAAGGAGGTGGGATTCTCCTCAGGTTGATTGTCCCTCTCCAAACAAGGATTGCATTACAAAATGCCTTTCCCTGGTGGCCTGGAAGCCCTTCACTTGAAACAGAACCCACATCTCCACCAGCAACAAAAGAGTGCCTTTCTCTCTCCCCCATGGTTCCATGGAGATCCCTGCTCATCACCCAACTCTCCCAGGATCTCCCCTGCCAGAGCTCCCTCCAGCCTCCTACCTACTCAAAGGAAAGAGAAGGAAACTCACAACCCAAACCACCCCCCCTGCCTGCCATCCACCTCCCAACCTCCTGAAAAGTCCCAGAAGTGACTCAGAGGGAATTTCTCCGGGATGCAGGATTCGCACGTAAAGGACCCGCCGTACTAAATGACCCATTAGAGCTTCCTGGTTGTTCTTCCCTGCTGCTTTCCCGAGTTCAAAAGGTGATTTAGGATGACATGCTCTGCTCTACATGAACCTGCCAGCCATTGCCAGCAGCATGACGAGACGCCCCTTCACTGTACATTAATTCCACTCGGCGCACGGCCCAGCAATCAAAGTGCCTCATTAAAGTTTAATTAAATTTCCCAAGTGATTTGCTCCCGGGCGGAGAACCTGTAAGGCAAGCTGGGGCAGGTCTTCATGCATATGTGTGTATGTGTGTGTGTGTGTGTGTGTGTGTCTGTCCTTTTGGGGTTTCTTTTTTTTTTTCCCCCCAAGTGTTATCAACACTTCATGGCTGGGACATGAAATAAAACCAGAGGTGGCAAATCAATCCAGACTGCAGGAAGGAAAGCCAAATTTTACAGCCTTTCTGCACCCACCGCTCCTGCTAAGAGTGTTGTTCTCCTGGAATAAAACTCTCCAGAGCCTTCCCTTCTCTAGGCTGAACAATCTTAACTATCCCTGCTGTTATCCTGGAATAAGGCTCTCCAGAGCCTTCTCTTTCCAGGCTGAACAACCTTAACTCTCTCTGCTGTTCTCCTGGCAGACCAGCAGGATTTTACTCTGCAGTCACTTTGGAGAACACAGACAGGAGATACAGTGATAGATCAGTTCCCACATTCAAAGCCTGGCAAAAAAACCCGGAGGGACAAAGGAATTCCAAACTCGACTGGATGGCAGACAAAATTAGATCTCTTTATATCAAAGACAAGTCTTAGAATCATAGAATGGTTTGGGTTGGAAGGGACCTTAAAGACCATTCAATTCCTGCCATGGGCAGGGACACCTTTCACTATCCCAGGTTGCTCCAAGCTCCATCATTCCTGGCCTTGAACACTTCCAGGGATTGAACAGATGCAGCTTCTTAGATGAATCACAACCTGTGCCTATCTCTGTGGGTTTGGTCTGGTAAAGTCCATCCAGTTAAACTCTCTCCAGAACAAGGTGGCTGCACCTAAACCCCGCCCCCCCAAGAATGGTCCGTGGACTCCGCTGACTCCTGACCCACGTCTCGGATCATTTGGGTTCAGGGCAGCAAACTCGAGCCAAACCCCAGCCAACAGTGCAAATAACCCATGTCCAGCCCATATCGAGATATATCCAGGTCGTCTCTGTTATTTCCTGCAAGCTGGAAGTTTAATCTCCACATTAAAATTCCCTGAAGGCTCCTGAAGGAGCCAAGACCAAAGCCTTGCTCAGGGCACTGCACAAAACCGACCCGGGCGCCGACTCCGCGGGTCCCTGCGCCGTGATCGTGCCCTGGAATGGCACGGGGTGAAACTTTCCTGTATTTTTCCCTGGGCTGGAGTGGATGGATGGCAAACAAAAAGCAAACGCTGAAACACTTACTCATAGCGAAAGGAGCACGAGCACAAAAACCAGTCACCCCCTTGAAACTTGGAGTGAGGTGGGGATTTCCATGTATTGCCTGTGTTTCCAGATGGAAAGATAAGAGTACAGCTGGTCAAACATTTTCCATTGATGATTTCCTTGCAGAAAACATCCTTCTAAGGCAAAAAAAAAAATTAGCTCAAAGAAAACTCTGGGTTTAGCTTTGTTTTCCTTAAAAAGAAAAGGCATTTTATGCAACTTTTTAACTTTCTCTCCTCTTTAACAGCCCTTCATTCCACAAAGGAGAAATAGTAGTGAGGACTGACCAGTAAGAGTGAGATTGTTTGATTTATTTAAATGACAATACATATTGTTTTTTAAGTGATGTTTTTCATGGCAATGCCCAGGTTCCCCCAAAACATCCAGAGAAAATAGGAAATTCAAGATTTTTTTTTTTAATGTTCTGTATTTCTTTCTTTCCATCTGCTGTACTTTGTTCCATTTCCATTTCCTTTAACAGCTTCTTAGTCAAGTTAAGCTTGAGCATCATTATCAAATTCTACCAGTTTGAAAACCTACTAATTTTAGGAGTTGGACTGGATGATCTTTGAAGATCCTTTTCAACCCAAATAATTCTGTGATTTTGTCATTTAAACCCCCTCGACTTTAACATTAATTATATTCAGGTGAATGCCTTTAGTTGATTAAAAGTAACATATTTAATATTCATTAATATAAGTGAATTAAATGTATTAATATAAATACAAATATTTGTGTATATAAAAATATAATTTAAAAAGTAAAATATTTAAGATTGATAGATTACTCTTCTCAATTAAACAAAGATAAATCTAAATAGAGAAGAGATATTTTCCCTCTGAAAAAATGGGATTTTTATAAGAAATTATTTATTTTCAGAAAGGCAATTTTTTGTTGAGGAAAGAATAATGAAAACCTAAACTTAGAGAACAATTCAGATAACTCAAATTGCTGTGTTTACTTGCCCCTTTCACCCAAGCTGCAAAATGACATCTACAGGATTAGGGAATATTCCTAAAAATCAGGTGTGGGCATCCCTTCGCCTCAGTGAGCTCTGTGTAACCTGCCAGCAGCACCAGGAGGATAATTCCTCTCAAAGGATCTGGGAATATCCTTACTCTTTGCAAATTCCTAAAGAGCTGGTGAGCACACACTGGTTTTCTTTTCCTCCAAGATGACAATAATGAGTTGGAGAGAGCTTGGTGTCTTCAGGGAGAAGTGTCTGTAGCAATAGGCCTGGGGACATAAAACTGTTAGCATGGAATTATCTGGCCAGGAGGGAAGATCCATGAAAACACATGGCAAAAGCACAGCCCAGCCCGTTGGTGGGGAACTGAGGAGAAACAGCATTGGATAAACTGCTGTGGTGATTAAGCACAACATTCCCCTGATGACTTTTTGATGGGGAATATCTGACAGAGCTTAATTACACGAGGATGTGGAGCCTGATGCCCACTGATTTCACTTGGAGCCACATCTCCCGGACTTTCTTCAGGCTGGATGTCCAAAAATGAGTCACGGCGTGGGAATGGGGATAGTGAGGGGGGTGAGACCAGGAGCTGGCTGGGTACGCCTCATCCTGCCTAGGCATGAAATATCTTTCAGGGATCCTGTGGGATGAAGAGGAACAGGTTCTTATTGTGCAAAGTGCCTGACTACCACTCTCCAGCCTTTTGCAATTATGGGCTCGTACGTGAAAGTGGAGTTTGCAGCCTTTGTGCAATTAGAGAGGAAAAAGCTGGCGATATGTAAGTCCTCAAATGCTGCAGCTTTGCACTCGTTTCTCAGTGGACAAGGAGTAATATTATTTCTGAGTATTTGAGGGCCAGAGAGCCACTTGCTGCTTCTAATTCATGCACAGCATTGGTGAATGCCCTTGTAGTGAAAATGGCAGGATAAACCTCAGCATCCATCTTGGGATCGTGGTTGGACTTGATCTTAGAGGTCTTTTCCAACTTTAACATTCTATGGATTCTGTGACCACAGAAGAAAATGTAAGGTGCTGTTTATCCCAATTTAATTAAGACATTCAGAGTTTTGTCTCCACTTGTTATCTAAATATTCTAGTGGAAGGTGCCCCTGTCCATGGCAGGGGGGTTGGAACGAGATGATCTATAAGGTCCCTTCCAACCCAAACCATTCATGATTCTGTGGTACTACTATGTCCATTCCCTACCCAAATAACCATAATATTAATCTTTTTAGGATGGTACATCTACAGAGCCTGTTGGGAATCGCCCTAATCAGAGCAAATTCTCAAAATGTGCACAGGAATCCCCTGGGTCAGCGCTGGTTGGCCAAGAAAAAACAATTCCTGTGTCTATCAGAGTGGACAACAACGCCTCAGCACTAGTGCCTTGGAATTCCACAGTTTGCTGGAAGAAGCATAGCCAAAAAATCCAAAACTGATTTAATTTAAGCTTCCTCTAGACAAAGAGGAGGACTGAGAAATGCCAGATGTGGTCAGGGTAATTTATTCCTGCATTTTGAAATAAGAGAGCTAGTTCTTTGTAAAAGTTTTCTGTCATTTCTACTCCATTCTGGAATTGTATTTCCATTCTTGAATTGTATTCTCCAGAAGGTATAAAGGGAAGCAAGAGCAGTGAGGTTGGGTTTAGGTGGCTCCAGGGTGTTTCTTGCAGTTCAGTGAATCCCAACAACACATGAAGAACCTGGGCAGCCTGAGCCAGGGCTGGACAACTCTTTGTGTGAAGACATTTTTCCAAATATCCAACCAAACATCCCCTGGTGCAACTTGAGGCTGTTTCCTCTCGTGTTGTCCCTTGTTCCCTGGGAGCGGAGCCCGACCCCCACCTGGCTCCCCCCCTCCTGTCAGGGAGTTGTGGACAGTGAGAAGGTCCCCCCTGAGCCTCCTTTTCTCCAGGCTGAGCCCCCCCAGCTCCCTCAGCCACTCCCCATCAGACTGTTCTCAGAAGTCCTTCACAAACAGGGGATCCAGGAAGCTGAAATACTGAGTTAACAATTGCACTCAGTGAAAGCAGGATGTGGTTGGAGTGAGGCCCTATCACAGAATCACGGAATCTCAGAATGGTTTGGGTTAGAAGGCTTCTTAAAGATCATCTCTTCCCAACCCCCTGCCATGGGCAGGGACACCTCCCACTATCCCAGGTTGATGCAAGCTCCGTCCAGCCTGGCCTTGGACACTTCCAGGGATCCAGGGGCAGCCACAGCTTCTCTGGGCAACCTGTGCCAGGGCCTCCCCACCCTCACAGCCAACAATTCCTTCCCAATATCCCATCTAACCCTGCCCTCTGGCAGTGGGAAGCCATTCCCTCTTGTCTTGTCCCTCCATCCCTTGTCCAGAGTTCCTCTCCAGCTCTCCCGAAGCCCCTTTAGGCTCTGGAAGGGGCTCTCAGGTCTCTCTGGATCCTTCTCTTCTCCAGGTGAACCCCCCCCAGCTCTCCCAGCCTGGCTCCAGAGCAGAGGGGCTCCAGCCCTGGGAGCATCTCCGTGGCCTTCTCTGGACTCTCTCCAGCAGCTCCACGTCTTTCCTGTGCTGAGGACCCCAGAACTGGACACAGCTCAATGAATTCCATCTCAGAGACAATTCATTCTGACTTTTTTTGCAGGAAGACTATAAAGATCAGAGAAGGAACCAGAAAACTGTGTTTCCACTACTCAGTCATTTGCTTTTTCATCCCAGTGCATTTAGACATTGGATGCTGGAGAGCTCAGTGTTTCTTGTGCTTCACCTGGCTTTGCTCCTCCATCTCCTCGTTGGACTTGTTCTGCACTGGGACAAGGCAGGAGGAGCCTTTCTGCACTCTGAATATGAAATAATTTAAGGTGGCTTAAATTCCAAAGCCACACACTGTGGTTATAGCCATTAACCTCAGGGTTTCTGTTAAAAAAACTTTCTGAGGGGAGAAAATGTAGTAACAGAGTGAGAGCCCAGAAGGCAGTTTCTGAAACATCCAAAAAAAAAACCCAACCAAACCTGCAACTCCAGATATTTGTCAGGAACTCACAAAGTCCTCAAGGCTCTGTTTTCCATGATTTCCATCCTGTCTTCCTAAACTGAATGATATTTTTTTTATTATTCCCCTCTCCCCACCTCTTCTCAAGAAGAAAGGAGGTGTGGAAGTACATTCTGCCTCCTTCTCAGGACTTTGGACTGTCATTAGCATGTCATGCATTATTCAGGGAGCTGATTGTGAATGAATCAGCACAGATCCCTCCCCTTGGAAAGCTGAGAAAAGCTGCAACTCCATCAGAATGCCCCATGGCCCTTCCTGACCCAGCTGACTGCAAAGGGAAATTTAGCTTCTTAGTGATGTTTAATTAAAATTTAATTAATTTGTCAAGAAGCGGTGGATGTCCTGAATAGATTTTTATTTCAAAGGGAATGCTTGAAAATCGGTGCCCTGCTCTTGTGTAGGGTTGGGAAAGTACTGAATGGACACATTTTTATATGGATTGTGAGATCGAGGGGGCAAGAACACAGGAGGGCTGTAGGGGAGGGATGTTTGATCCATGACTGAGGTGGTATTATTTGCAAAACAAGGGGGGAATGATTATTAAGCATCCTCTGATTAGGAAGGTCAGCAAGAAGCAAAGATGCCATTCAAGTTAAAAAGCCTTGGTTAAATTCTACCTTAACCCAGCAATCCAGGAGCAATCATGACAGTAAAGCCCATCTACCTTTCTGGTTGTTCTTCCTTTTTCCTCTTTCCTCCCTCTCAAGCTTCACCCTGTGACAGTTTCATCAGCCTGAGACCTGATCCCGTATCGAATGTGCTGAATGGATAAAACCTGCAGCAGAAACAAGTTGTCTGTGAGATTAATTCGACTCTGAAATCAACATTATGCAAACGGGACCCACCCTAATTTGTGTGAACAGGCTGTGTGTTATCTCATGATTAAACAGCTTTGTAAGCACCCAAATATCTAATCTCTCTGGCTTCCCTGTGCAGGGGCTGATCCAGACTGGGACATTCTCTTCAGCTCTGCTCTGCACCTTCAACCTGATGCTTTGGGCCTAGTGGGGTAGAGGGTCCAAGCAGTTTTAAGATGCAGACACCAGTTGTTTCAAATTATAAATTAGTAGCATCTTTGTTTCAGAGGTACCCTAAAAATCCCAGTGGGCACAGGTTTATTCCAGGATGAGCACAAACCCTTGTTATCTCTCTTTAGCCAAGGCCATGGAACACCTCCAAAAGTTGAGTGAGATGTGAAGCCAAGAGCATGTCATGCAAAATATCCTGGTGCTGTAATACCATTCCCTCTTCCCTCTCCATCCAGTGCAGGAGATGTTTTTTCACCCAACTGTTTTGTTGACATCTGCTGCTGAACTGTGTTGATGGCGCTTCGCTGCTGGTTTCCCTCATCATTTGCTCCATCCTTCTCATTCTCCTTGAAGACAAGAAGGAGGAAGGGATCATCCTCACCTCCCTCTGAGCTTAGATCTGATTCCTGACTTAGAAGATTAGTTCAAGTAAGAAAGGACTTCAAAATCCCAAGGAGATGGATGTAAAATGCTCCAAGAGGAGAAGAATCCTTATTACACCTTCTGGAGTGCAATAGAGTGTAACAGAACAGTGTTAATAGTCTAATAAAAAAAACCTTTCCCCCTTTTTATGGAAGCCTTTGGTGCATGTGAGACACATCCAGAATACTGTATCTGCTTTGGAGCTTCTCAGTTTTGAGCTGTTCCACAAGGAGAAGATTGACAGACTGGAGAGAGTCAGGCAGAAGGTCACCAACGTGTTTGGGGAGACAAAGGGCAGGATTTAGAAGCAGAGGGTGAGGGATCTGGGGTGTCTAAGGGGTATCTTACTGGTGCCTGCAGCTAATGGGAGGGTAGAGAGAAGGTGGAGTCAGATTCTCCTTGGATGCTCAAAGTGAAAGATAAAGAGACAATTGGCTTTAACTGCAAGAATAGAAATCCCAGATAGACATCAGAGCACTGGGGACAGGGGAAGAGAACAACACCATGAAGAGAACAAAAATCTGCAGGGGGTACTCATAGATTTGGGGTCTTTCTATTCATTCATTCAAAACACTGCTGAGTGTGACCCAGAGCAAAATAACCTTGAACTTGGATCTAACTTTGAACAGTGGGGTGTGGATCAGAGACCCCCTGAGGTCTCTCCTGAAGTGCATCACTCCAGGACTCTGTGAGGAACCTGGACAAGCCTCCAGCTGCAGGTGTTGTGGAGGCAACACTGGAGGTAAGGGAAGCTTTAAGGAAGTTCCCACCGAGCTCCTCAGGCAGAGGGGGCTGCCCATCACCCTGGAGAGCTCTGCTGGCTGCACAAAGGGGCACACCCAGCAGTGTGAAGCCACAGTTATCTCATAGGCAAACAAGGGAAGTATTAACTCTGATTTATGTCTTGGCAGCAAGCGCAGGAGAGAAAGAAACCAACTGAAGATGATGTTTATAAATGGCCATAACAATGCAGACACTTCAAAGCACCGAACGACTGAGTGGGTTTTACCTGCTCTGAAACCACTAACACAATGCAAATTGGGGATCTTGCAGGGTAAAGCCCTCGAGATACTCATATCTGTCTGTGTCTAAGACATTAATATTCAGCAAAGCCACAACCAGCAGAGGCAACATAAAAGAAGTTTATTGCTTTATCTATAAATTAAGCATTTCCTTGTCCGTTCTCCATGACTTGGTTCACCTGATGAGGTTGAGACATGTCCATAGTGCCAAATTCAGCCTTCAAAATAGGGTGGACCTGGGCTGACTCCTGATCCACATGTGAGATTTGTTCCTGAGAGTGGTGCAAGGTCATGCTGAAACCGTGCCAGGGATTTGACACTGGTTTTTGTAGTAGCCAAATTTCCCAGTGGCTCAGGGAAGTGCTCTGGTTATCCATACACAGGCTCAGACACACTTTAATCCATTCCTTATATTTACCTGAGGATCCCCAGGGGACTCTGCTACTGGAAGTGGGTGGAAAATGCTCCATTAAGAATCTTCTCATTAAAAGAATTGGGGCCACTTCAGAGCTGGACAAGGAGGTGACATGTCTCCTGCAGCAGATGGAGGCTTAGCAAACGGAGACAGCAAATTGGAAGAGGAAAAATGTAAAGGCTCCCCTTGTTCACTGGGAAGAATCCATCTGCATTCGTGTTTCCAGCAGTGGCATAGCCAGGTTTCTGCAAACTCCATTCAGCAGAGCCAATTTCTCACTCCTGACCACGTTTTCATGCCCAGCATGAATAGAATAATCAGCATCAGGTGAGGGGTTGAATTTTGGATTCATTCCAATGGTGTAAAGCCATAGCAGCTCCCCCAAGTTTAATCTGATTAGATTAATACCACTGTGATGAGGAATCTCTGTCTAGATAGACCTGATGCCCACAAATATATATAAGCCCAAAGCAATATGAGCTACAAGTAAAATCAGTACTAATATTTTTTTACTGCCATACAAAGAACTGAAGTCTCGGGGGGTTTGTTTAAATTTTTTGCTTCTGATGTGGTATAAATATACCTTGGGAAGGCTGGGACAAAGGCAGCACAAGGAAAGGGTCTCTGGGCAGAACCCAAGACCTGAGCTCTAAGCCACGTTGCCAGAGCTAAACAGTCACTCCTTGAGCCGAGCTTACACAGGAGCAAATCCTCACACACCTCCATGTCCTGAGCGGGTATGTGTTGAGTAGAGCCACTTAACAGCAAACCACAGGTCCACAGAGGTGAGCAGCACCTCACCCCACGTCAGCAGGAGCTGTGGGCAGGACCCTCCTCCCTGCCGGCCTCGGGACCACAGGTATGTTTACCTGCAGCACTCGGATCCCTGCTTGGCAGGGGACAGAGGGATGTTGTCATCCCTGTTACAAAACAGGGAAGCTCTTCAGCAGCTCACTGGGAGGTGGGGTGAGGGCATGATTTCATACCAGTCACACCAGCCACCCCACCAGACTCGTTCTGCCAGGCTGCGCTCCCAGAGCACAGCAGAGCGTGACTGCTCCTGGTGTCCCCAGCAACCACAGCTCCAACAAACCCTTCCCTCCTGGGCTTCTCCCAGCCTGGGGCAACTCTCAGCCCGCTGTGGACTCATCTGACTGTGTTTACACGTGATTTAAATTGAACTCCCTCTCTAAAGCAACATGGGATGGTAAGGGTTGGAAGGAACCTTGAAGACCATCTAGTCCAACCCCCCTGCCATGGACACCCACCTGTTATGGCCTGGATTTTGAGCCAACCATCCCACACTCTTAATATAAACCCCCTCTGGAGGCATCTTTTCCTTTCTTTTGCATGCACCTGTGTCACTGGTTGTGTCAGGTTGACAGGTAAGTACAGACTCGTCCCCTTTCCTTGCACAAGGGCTTGGCCTCAGCTGAAGTAGATTAATTTCAATCTAAATAAGCAGAGTAAGATGAAGCTCCAAATGACAGAATGGCAAGTTTCCAAATATATTAGTTAAACCTCATCTCTTTGGGACAGTTACCGAGCTCTGGAAGAAGTAGGACCCAGATTTTTTTTCTGATTTATCAACTTAAAGAAATTTTGCTTGGCTTTCAAATTCTCAGCACCAGCTGCTCAGAAACCACCTAGAAATACCAGATTTTGAATCTTTAATTTCTCTGATAATATTTATTAGAAGGACTAGAAGATAATTACATACAAATGTCTGTGTACTGCTCAAATTGTTTCGATTGTCAGTTCCTATCATGATGAGGAAACTTAATTTTTAAAATTCAGATTTTTTTTGAGGGTGGCTGGATTTGCATGAGGTGAAGAAACAACTGTTGGAGGAGATGCAGAGAGGACAATGTGATGTATGATTTGTAATTAAATGCATTTGCTTCTATATAGGCAGGGAAGACCCAGAGGTTGTGACAGGCCTTACTTAGAGGCCTTGGGAAGGTCTTAAGTATATATGGGATGAAGCTGGGGATGACCAGGCTGCAGAGATCAGGTGGTTGTAGGGAGCCCAAGTCTGGGACTCACGATGGACTAGAAGAGACTGTTGGTGCTGGACCCAAAAGGGATCTGAACTGAGGCCATCCCACAGTCTGCATGTGCTCCATTAACCATCATGCTGTAGATGTAACCTCTGAGATGAATGCTCAGATGGAAACTGTGCATCAAAAATTTGGGTTATTTCTTTCCCTGCTGGTCTTGGGATGTTGGTCTCCCCTCCCTGCTTCCCCCCACCCTGGGAGACACAGTGGCCAAACAGCTCATTCTGGACCACACAAGCTCAGTTCTCCATTTCCTCGAGAGGCTTCTCCATCTTCCTCACCACGGTTTTCCTGGTCATCCAGGTGGGCACAGCACTGAAGATCTCAAATTCATTTGCAGGGCTTCCATCCTGGGATATCCCAGAAGAGCTGGCACCCCATCCCTCTGCAATGGCTACTTTTGTGGTTGTGGGGGGGGGGGTCTCTGGGCTCTGCAAGAGGCTTTTGGGAAGCCAGAGCCAAGATCTGGTGTCCTATTAGAAAACTGTTGGATCCCGTTGTTGGCTCCTTCCAGGGAGAAAGGAAATTAAACTCATCCCTGAAGGTGAAAGCAAAATGGATGCAAGAAAAAGAAGAAAGAGGGCCTGGGAAGAGGAGAAGTTCAGTGAAATAGCTGAAAGGGTGGATTTTGAATCCCAAAAGGAGATGTGGTGCACGCTGCAATGTTGGGGAGTTTAAGGGTGTTTCTATTTTCAGCAATGCCAGGAGAAATCCAGGCCACTTTCCCTGGAGGAGCCAAGTGTCCTGAGTCTCAGAATTGTGATTAAATCTCATCATCCCCTGAGAGTTCTTCTGAGAGGACCAAATCTGGGGGGTGGGTAAGCAAGGAACCTCCAGCTTACAGGCAGTGTCATTTCCCTGGGGAAGCGTCTCTGCCCTGATTCACATCCCCTCTGGCACTTGAGGTCCTGACCATAGCCAGATTTCCTCTTCCTCAAGGTTCAGCCCTCTCCACCCTTCAAGTCTCCAGCTTTTTCTTCTCTCTGAATCCAAGAAAGTGATTATGCTGAATAGAACAAATTAATGAGCAGAGGGACACAGGCACTGGGGGAACTCGTCTGTACATGCTGTTACACAGTGACCATGGCTGCAGTCTTACCCAGACTGGGGGATAGCAGGTACCAAAGGCCATCTCTGGTGCCACACATGGTTAGGAAGCACTGACCTTGTTGTGGAGGAACTTTAATACTGTGGACATTGCCTGACAATTGTCCTTAGGACCAGAAAATGACTACAGGCACTGGTTTCCTGGTAAAAATGTCACCTTCCGGTCCTGTATCAGCATTGCTTCCCAAAAAGTGATACAGGGAAAATGTTGGAGTGAGCAAATCCTGGTTATCATCACACCTCCTCTCTAAAGCAAACAATCTGGGATGGTTTTGTTTTAACTCTGAGATTATCACCCACCTTTCTGTGCCTCTCCCTTCCCAGGCCCTGTGTTCATCAGGACAGCTGCTGCTGTGATCTTCTGTATGACAATCCCAGAGAACACAGGACGTGCTCCAGCAGCCACCCAAAGGCTGCTTGGTGTGTTCAGCTCCTACATCCTCTGATTAACCACAGCTGCCAACCAGGTGAGGTGGAATAAAAGTCCATGTCCCAGCTGCAGAGGATGTGCCAGAGCATCCTGAGTCTGTGGCACAGCCAGGAGAGCGCTGCAGGTTTTGGTGTCCTACTCAGCCTCATCCATTCCATCACCATGTTTTGGAGTTTATTATGTTCAAAGTAACAAACAGCTCCTGGGATGAAGGGGAGATATTTCCCCGGGTGCTGATAGGATGGGCCAAATCTTCAGGTTCAGATTTAGGAGAGCTGCATCACTACTAAGAACACAGAGATTTCCACATATAGGATGTTTTCCCCTCAGTCTCTTCCTGTCTGCATGGCCTGAATTCTTCCCAGCAAATATCTTCCCTAAGGAAGATCTGCATTTACTCTGCAAATACCTTCAGCTTGGCTGGGTGAATTCAGGCCAGTGCAGCTGAATACGTGGAAAAAAAACTAGCCTGCTTTGCAGAAACTGCTTCTGGATGAAAGGCAATATCTCAAGAATTGAAGTATCATGGTATGACTACAGAAATCAGTCAAAACTGCTTGCAAAGCAGCTGATTCCTGCTGGGAGATTGTATCATCTGAGGAGAACAGGGGACATCAAGCCTGTTTCTGGCACATGGCTGTATTTTAGTATAGCTGCAGGTTAGGGGTGACCTAATTCAGGCCTTCCAGTACTTGAAGGGAGACTACAGGAAAGATGGAGAGGGACTTGGGACAAGGGCCTGGGGGGACAAGACAAGGGGGAATGGCTTCCCACTGACAGAGAGTAGGGTTAGACGGGATATTGTCTAACCTTGAAAGTGTCCAAGGCCGGGTTGGATGGGTCTTGGAGCAACCTGGGCTAGTGGAAGGTGTCCCTGCCTATGGCAGAGATTTGGAACTAGATGATCTTTAAGGTCCCTTCCAACCCAAACCATTTCACGATTCTATGATTCTACAAGATGGGGAATGACTGCTGGAAGGCACCAGGACCAGGCCAGGATGGAGCCCTTTAAAGCCATGGTGACGTGGTGGGTGGGGAGGTTGCAGAACTAATCAAGTCTCTAATGCTCTTAGTGCTAATATCTTAATGCTTTGGTATCTAAGGCATTTAGTTCTCTCTTATACTGATTTTGGGTACAAGGGGATTAGTCCAAAGGGTCTCTCATCCCTTGTACCTGTGTTCTACACCGTACCCATTGCTCTCTGCATCCTTGAGGGGTGAAAAAAACCCCAGCTCTGAAAACCCTGACCGCTGCAGGTGCAACCGTTGCAAGGCCAGAGAGCTTCCCTTCAGCCCAGCGAGGCCTTGTGGTACTTGTGCTGCCTCCCAGCAGCAACAGGAGATCCTAATCTCAGAGCCCACCTCACAGGGAGCGTGGTGAGTGAGGGCAGGGGGTTTGGATATCACGCCGTGCATCTGCCGGTCGTGTCACAGCACCACGAGACGAACCTCGGGAGGTGCATCAGACAGAGGCTGCTTTCCAGCTGAGATAAGCTCAGCAAAGCCTGGCAGAGCTCCAGCTCTCCTTTTGGTTCACCCAGAAGAGCTGCTGCTGCTGCTGGAGGGTCCTGCTCAGATCTCCCGCTGTGGTCACAGGGTTGGTCCTCAGGAGGAGCCGAGGCAGAAGGTGAGGTGTGGGCAGATGCTCGAGCCTCCCACAGCCACCCCTTATCTCTGTAACGGACCAGAGCAGGGGGATCTCACCACCCTGTCAGCCAAAAACCTCCAAGGCAGTTGGTGTTTTGAGACCTGTGGTTTTGGCCTCACCACCCTCCACCTTTGATGGGTCTGGTGTTTCAGGTGCTGTTGGGCAGCCTGTGATGTGACCTGGCTTCAGAAAGGTGTTTCCCACCTTAGGGGTAGCAACACCATCATCATAAACTTCGTCCGACGCGCTTTGCTTCCCCTCTGCCCTTTTAACAGCCTGATTTTTTATTTTTTTTTTTCTCTCCCCTGTCCTGACTTGATGAAGTGACAATCCCTTCAGGTGCTGAACACTAAACTCCTCCACCACCCCCAGCAGTGTGAACCTGGAGCCATTGTAGGAAAATGAGCAGAGGACAACTGAGTAACTTCATTTCCACAGAATCATAGAACAGCCAGAGTTGGAAGGGACTCACAAGAATCATCCAGTCCAACCTCTGGCCCTGCACAGACACCCCAATAATCCCACCCTGTCTCTGAGAGCATTGTCCAAACACTCTTTGAGCTCTGGCAGCCTTGGGGCTGTGACCACTTCCCTGGGGAGCCTGTTCAGTGCCCAGCCACCCTTTTTTCACTGACCCCTATAGTTTAATGCATTTTTACAGCTGAATTTCAGGACAGGACAGGCTTTCCAGGCTTGTTTGGCTTTCAGGTGTTCCTATTTTTACAAAACTCCAGAGCAAATGAAGAGCTTTCTCAAGCGACCCTGCAATGCTGAAGTGGGCTGTGTGTTTGGTGAGGAAGGAAGGGAGATTTGGCAAAGAAAGAAATTGAGTTTCAGTGGGAAATGGGAATCTGCTGTACCTAGGACAGAGGTCTGCCTGCACCTGTATTTCCTAAGACTCTCTTTATTTAGTCTTATATATAGAATATATAGAATAGAATCATGGAATGGTTTGTGTTGGAAGGGACCTTTAAAGGTCATCTAGTCCAATCCCTGCAATGAGCAGGGATGTCTTCACCCAGAGCAGGATAGTCTTGACAACACCCAGGCTTCATAGTCCTCCTAGAAGTTGGTCATCCACTGTTGGACTCATCTGAGCAAACCATCCTTAAGTACAGTCTGGCTAAAATTGTACAGTATTGACACATCACCAAACACACTGGGGTTGATGAGCATCATTAGTTCTGGGAATTATTTTGGGAGAGAGCAGAAACTGATAATTGAGACATGCTCATTCTGTTCTCCTTGGCAGCACAATTAACTCTTGATGAATAGCTCTTGAATACCTCTGGGATGTTGAGGGTGAGATCCTTTCACTGTATATAAAATATCTCTAGAGAGAAAAAACTTCCTATTCAGGAGGGGAAAACATAGGAGGAGGCCAAGCACCTCCTGGAAAACGAGGTGCTGTCCTTATATTCCTCTATGAACAGGAATTGAGTTGCCCACAGCAACCCCAGTTGTGCTGTACTCAGATTTTCTGGGTGAGACCTGACACTCCCGGCAATTTCAGCTGTTCAGCATAAAATCTTTAAATAATGGATTAGAAACAGGTGCTAATAATACTGAAAGGTTCTCCCTGTTTGTCAGTCAGCAAATTTCTCCTGTCTTGTGCTAAATTTCTCACTGAGAGGCAGTAGGTGTTTATTAATGGAAGAAGGAATTAGGAAAGGGGGACCCCTGGTTTTGTTGCATGACCTGCTGCTGTGCCACCTTCAATCTGCTATTCCATCTGCCTTTCTCTCACTGCCCATGCAGATGATCATTGCTGCTCTTGGGCTCAAGACCTTATAGAACTCTTTATTTGGGAAGGAAACAGAGTCAGAACAGCCTCTGTGGTGTGGAGTCAGGACCTGCAGCTTTAATTTATTTAAAAGGCTTGAATCTGGGTTAATAGTTTTCCACTCTAGATGTGTTCTCTCTCCTGTAGATTTAACTGGGGTTCAGCCTTGAATCTGAGCAATGTTCCCAGCATGAGTTTTTCCAAGCCTAACACGTTTTCCAAAATGCCTTTTCCCGCCTTCACTCTCCTTTAGCACTTCTTAAAAAAAAAATAAAAAAAATCTTCAACCACCTTTGTAGGTGAGTTTATTTTCATTAATGCCTTGAAGTTACACGGAGATTTACAGGTAAAACAGGCCAGGGAGGCTGCCAAAATGCAATTAATTATAATAAACAATTCATTATTGAGACAATCTTGGAGGAGAAAAGTGCTGGAAATCCCACTCCGAGCAACTCTGTGTAATCTTCTCTTGGAAAAAAAAAAACCCAGTCAGCAACGGCAGTGTGAGGTCAAGCTGATCACGTGCAGCTTTAAGTGCTGGAGAGATTCCCCTGTTCTGATGATAAACAGCAAACAATCCCTTGGGAGATTTAACATGACACCTGCCTGAAGTTACAGCCTGAAACGTGTGGGAATTCTCACACATGGAATGGGGAATTCTCAGACCCGTTTTCAGCTGCCTGTGTGATTTCAGCCTCAGATGGGATGGGCAACCCACAAAGGGAAAAATCTTTTTACACCACTCTTCACGGGGCCTTGTCTTTTGGACTATTATTTTGGGCAAATCATGCAGAATTAGATTTTTCTCCAGCTATAACCATTCAATAATACATTGCAAAACAGCCCTAGGTCTGCCCTCAGTGGGGCAATAGTCACCTGTAAGGATATTTCAGAGCTGATTGAGGTCCCTCCCTGTTTCCCTTCATGCAGAAGAAACAGAAGCACCTGAAAGTAATAATTTCTGGGAGTTCTTATTTAAGGCCACAGCTCGTGTGGAGTGGTAGCATTCATTGTGTAAACTCAGATAAATGGAACTGTTTATGTCTCTACTGTGCTTTGCACATGATGTTGTTCCTCTTAGATGAGACACCATCATCAGAGCCTGGAAGATGATTCAGCTCATTCTAAAGCAAAGATCCCAGAGGGGTTTGTCTTCCCCTAGGTGAGATCCCAAAATTTGCAGGTTTATTTCCTGCTTTTTTTCCCTCCCCAAAAGATAAGTTCTTCCAAGGGGGGCAGTACAATTTCAGCATAAACCCAAGTTATTTCCCAGGTCTCCACGGAGTGCCTTTAGGCTCAGCTGTCCCAGAGCATGGAACCCCTCCTGGAGATTTGTTGCCTGCTGGGCTGAAGCTGATCTGCATCCAAGGTGAGATGGGAAGGAATGTGACCTTGTTAACTGACTACTTCACATTGGGGAGGAAAATATGGGCATCACCAAAGCTTTTGTTGGCAAAACATAAGTAAAGACATATTTGCAATTAGGATTCCTGATCAACACCAAAGGAATAGTAGCAATTATCAGATGGCTCCGACCTGGTCTAGTGGACCCCGTGGCAAGGGGTTGGAACGAGATGGTCTTTAAGGTCCCTTCCAACCCACACCATTCTAGGGTTCTATGATAGTTATTCCGTTAGTTTTCACTTCAGGATACAGAAAGATTTTGGAAGTGCCTATCTTTCTGTGCAATATCTGACTGGGCAGGACAGGAGTGGGCAACCCTCTCATGTAATTCCAGATGTCTGTGAGGTAGAGGTCAGTACCTGATCCTACATTTGGTCAGATATTTCCACCCACAGGTTTGGGGTGACAATCTGCCAGAGATCTTCATCTCCACATGTTCTTGGTCTAATCCAAAGGAAGCCTGGATGAGGAAATGGGGATGGAGCCTAAGCTGAGAAGTTTGATGGTGAATGATCATTGACACACACTGCAGAGGACAGACATTTTGCAGGTCTGGAAGCATTTTTGCAGGAGAAAACATGAGAGTCTTTTGGCAAAGAGGCCTGGTCTGGGGTGAGGGTGTTGAGCTCAGCATTAGGACATTTGGGATCTGCACCTGGACTGACTGTGGGGAAGAAGTACCAGAATTTGAAGATGCCTCTTTTCCAACCAATAAAGGAGGAATAAATTTCTCCTCACCTCTCTGGGGTTGTGATTTTTGTCACTCCTTATAAGTTTTAGGTACACTTTAAGATCCTCTGATGGAATATTTGAAACTCTGTTCAGGGTTCTGAGTTTTTCATTTTGCTATCCACGAGGGGTTTTGTGTTTTCTTTCAGGTTGGAAGAGGTTTTGCCATCATTTAGTCTAATTTAATTACTGCATAGCAGGGGCTGGAGACTTAAAATACGGGCTTTGTGATCAGACAAGGCAAGAAAGCCTTTCCCACCAGGAGCCAGCTTTTCCTCTTCGCTCCAGCTCCTGGTGGAATACATTCCTGGCTGGAATAGATGTGCAGAGGAGGAGCAGGAGGCACTTGATCACAGGCTGGGAAAGCAGCAGAGACCACGAAACAAACACTGATGCAAAATTCTCCGTCTTCAGACCTGCAGGAGGAACAAGAGGGGAAAAAAACCACAACTCTTTAAAACCTCATTAGTTAATCATCGTCACCGCAGATGCTGCCCGGCTCTAAGCTCCTTTCTGCTCATCCTAATCCCATTCCAAGCAGCTCCCCTTGGCAGAGGAGCCTGTTTGCTTTGTTTCCTGGAGAAGTGCTGGAGCATGGGAGCACCTTGCAGAGGGCAAAGCTGCAAGAAAGGCAGAGATGTAAAGTTTTAGGAAGGGAGGTGGGGGCCCATCTCCCTGTGCAGCAGGGAGTGAGCAGAAGTGTTCCATCCTTCCCTTGTCGGGTGAGGAACGGAAACCAGGGAGATTTCCCTGCTTGGTTTTTGATCTCCACTGTCAGTGCTCAAGGAAGGCCTGACCTGGGATGGATTATTGACCTGGGCAAAGCAATGTACCTGGATTACCTGTGCTGTGGTGAGTGAAATCTGCTTCCTTCTGTCCCTCTGTAAACTTTTTAAGCCAACACTGGGAAAAGGAGCAACAAGGGAGGTACTGGAGGACTGGCAGGAGGTCTAATCATTGCTTGTATTTTTTCAGTAGCTCTGTCATCCTTTTTTCTTCATTTCTTATTGGGAAACTGAGGTGTTAATGGTCACATGGGAGCAAAAGGTGCCTCCTAAACAGGAGCTATGCTTGTAGGGGAAGGTTGCTGATGGGAACAAGCCATAGCTGCTGGCTGTACTTTGCTCTGTTGAGCAATGCAGATGTTATCCCTGGAAGCTTTCCAAGGGCTGTGTTTGTGTTTTCCTGGGAGGCTTTGCAGTGGGCTCTGGGTCCATCCCTGTTATGGCATTTCCCAAGCAAACAGGTCTCCTTTCTGGGCAGAGCTGGATTCCAGTTTTCCTCGTGTAACTTGCTGCGGCCACTTAAAGTCTCTGCTCTATTTCGGGCCAGCAGGAGATTGAGTGGGTCAATCCCATAAGCAGATATGTGTTCCTGTGCAGGGACAGGGGGACTCCTGTCTGTTTGAAGCAGGCAGGGAGCTAGGCTGGTCTCAGCCTTGCTCCAACACTGGTCCCTAATGGGAGAGATGTGACTGTCACCACAGTCCCAACTGGAGTCTAACCCAGTGTTTCTGATTTTCTTCTGTAAGATCTGAATAACCACAAGGCCATTCTCCCTGCCCCCCTTTCTTTTTCTTTTGTTGACAGCCCCTCAGTCTCTCTAAGCACAAGCTGGAAGAGTGAGATTGTATTTTTTGGGCAACACAAGCCTCAGGTCGTTAACCCTTGACAGTTCTTCAGTGAATTACTATCAAAAAAATAATTCCTTTATTGGGCTGAAGAGAGAGTTGATGACACAAGGGTCATTTAGATCATCAAATATGACCCCTTGAATACAACATGGAATTGAATTTCATCCTTTAGCTCCTGCTCTTTCATTTATGGTCTTTATACATCACGTTAAGAAACTCACGTCAGGACTAAATATCTGTAGAGGGAAGGTGGGTGCTGATATAAATTCACCAGGAGGCCACAGGTCAGCATCCCATCGAGCCTTTGAAGAGAGGAGCCTGGAATACACAGTTGCCTCTGCTAAAAATCCACCTGGTTCCATCTGTCTGTTACAGAAAAATATTGTCTGGTGGCCGTACCCCATGATCTGGGAACTTCTGTATCCCTGTGACTCTTCTCCTGGGGTTTGGCTCAAGATCTGTATTTGCTTTTGAACATCTGAAATACAGGAAGTTCTTGGCATGTCTGTAATCACTATGAATTACTGGTTGTGATGGTGATTGATTGGTATTTATCTTCTGCATCTTCTGCTCCCCCAAATTGCTCCTTAGAGCAACCGAGGGCACAAGATAATGTTTCCATCTCTTGCTGGTTTTCTGCTTGTGGGCTTTTTTATTTTGCCTCCTGCTTCACTGGATCTCCCTTGGCTTTTCTTTGGAGTTCCAATAAGTCTCTTTTTCATCTCTTTTTAATAATTTCTGTGTGATCATGGCTGTATTCTTACTGTGCTTTGGCGAAACATGAATAATTGGCAAATAGATGAGTTTTATTGCTGTCAGTTGTCACTATTAATTTGTGTCCATTAGGGTAGCAGAGGGGCAAACTGCACATTTAAGTACAAAATGACATTTATAAGGCTTAGGTGGCTTTAACATATTAAAAATCATTTGGAGAGATAAACAGCAGATCTCTTAATCTCTTCCCTTCTCAGTGCAATCCTTTTACACCAAAGTCTACTCTTCCTTAATAAAAAAAGAATAATTAAAAAAAATATATATATAATGAAAACAACCTTTTTTTTCCCCACCCAGTCTAGTTTTAAGTAACCTGTGGGAGGGGGCTTTGTCACTTCACTTGAAGATTATTCCAATCTAAATGACCTCCCTTGTCCTTTCCTCAGTTTTATCCCATCACATCTATTTTTACCCCCTTGCTCTACATTAAGCTGTTCCTCTGCACGCTTGAGAAGAAGAATTAGCACCTTAACATTTCTGACCACGTAGAGAATGAAAAACACAGGAAAAAATCAAGACCCAGGTGCAGCTGGTGCCAGAAGTATTTCAGAAAGGACATGATTTCATCTCTCTGTGGAGTGCCCACACTCCTCAGCTTCCCCTCAGCCTATCTTGTCTCCTGGCTCATGGAACACAGTTCATTTACAAGGGCTGAGAGTTCTTAACAATGGAGATCCTACTTCTTCCTTGGCTCTTGGCTCCCTCCTGCCTGCCAGCTCTTTTATTTTCCCTGGGGCATTAGTTGGCCAAGCAATGTGTATTTAGTGCCCTCAATATTTTGTTTTCTCCCTCCTTCATCTCCCTTCCCATCCACTCAATCATTCTGCTGCTTGTCTCCAAAACCTCTCAAAATCATCGGCCTGTGGTTGTCCAAAGTCCCCCTCAGCCTCCCTCCTCCTGCAGGCCATGGGAGTTGAGTTTGTTGCCTTACTTTTTGGGGTGTTCCCGCTGACGTTGGTGCCCTGGATTGCGTGAGAAGGATCCTGCCTGTGCTTAAGCGCTTAAGCAGGAGAAGCGGGCTCTGGAGATGGCAAATCCTCCCATGCCTGTTTGGGAGCAGCTCACCCAGAAACAATGCACTTGTGTCAGACTTTGCCTTTGTCCCTTTCTCTTTATTTTAATGAACAAGTGTAAATCAGAATATCAGGACCAAGGATACAAAGACTCTGTCCCAGTGGCCAAATAAGCAGTGCCAGGCAAGTCACTTGATCTGTCAGAACCTCAGTTTTCCTTTTGGGCTTTGTCTCTTCTTTCTTATTATCTGGAAACCAGGGAAGTTGTGGCTGCTCCTGGATCCCTGGAAGTGCCCAAGATCAGGTTGGACAGGGCTTGGAGCAACCTGGACTAGTGGAAGGTGTCCCTGCCCATGGCAGGGGGTAGAACTGGATGGTCTTTTAAGGTCCCTTCCAGCCCAAACCACCCTCTGTGCCATGTGCTGGCCTTCAGCTGGGACTCAGCATCCAAAAGGTGCTTGGATAGCTTGGATAGCCTGGAGAAGGGAAGGCTTTGGGGAGACCGTAGGGCCCCTTCCAGTGCCTAGAAGGGCTCCAAGAAAGCTGCAGGGAGGGACTTTGGACAAGAGCCTGGAGGGACAGGACAAGGGGGAACGGCTTTAAGATAAAGGAGGGTAGATTTAGACTGGAGATTAGGAATAAATTCTGAACTGTGATGGTCAAGAACTGGCACAGGTTGCCCAGAGAAGCTGTGGCTGCCCCATCCCTGGCAGTGTCCATGGCCAGGTTGGACGGGGCTTGGAGCAACCTGGGCTGGTGGAAGTTGTCCCTGCCCACAGCAGGGAGTGGAACGAGATGATCTTTTAGGTCCCTTCCCACCAAAACCACTCTGTGTTTCTTTGATCTGGTGATGACATGTGCAGGACGACCTGGGTGTTCCCCAGCTGAGAGAGGTTGGCTCACGTCACGGCCCCCAGAGAGCAGAGGTGACCTCTCTGTGCTCATCTGCCTGATCCCAGCATGGTGGTGGGCGAGGCTGTTCCTGCCAGCAGGTCTGGGCTGGTACTGTCTGTGTCCCAACCTGTGCATTTACCATCAGCCACCTCAGAGCAGCCTCAGAGCAGGCTGTTGGAACCCAAAGGCGCAATAAATCTGTAGAAATGATACCTGCTCCTTGCTCAACACACTTGGTGCAGGTCCCAGAGCCGCATTGTGCCAGTTCTACTCCTTAAAAAAATGTATTTATTAGACCTTTTAGCCCAGTGCTGCCAGTAAAGCTGTGATGCCTTATGGAATCATGTGTACAGGGGCCAGTTAACCTCCAGCTTCTGTCCTGGGTAGCACTGGGAGTGACAGAAGAGCAGAGAAGACCCCAGAGCCCAGAAAGCAAAAAAGCTCTGGCAGGTACTAAAAATAACCTGTAGAGTTCCAAGTTGGTGGAATCACCAGGAGCAGCTGAGGGAGCGGGGGGGGCTCAGCCTGGAGAAAAGGAGGCTCAGGGGGGACCTTCTGGCTCTCTGCAACTCCCTGGCAGGAGGGTGGAGCCAGGTTGGTCTCTTCTCCTGAGGAACAAGCAATAAGATGAGGAAACAGCCTCACATTGTTCCAGGGTAGGTTTAGATGTGATATTGGGAATTATTCCTTCCCCCAAAGGGTTGCCCAGCCCTGGCACAGCTGCCCAGGGCAGTGGTGGAGTCCCTATCCCTGGAGGGATTTAAAAGCCATGTAGGTGACTTGGGGACATGGGTTGCTGGTGGCCTTGGCAGTGCTGGGGGATGGTTGGACTCAGTGATCTTAGAGTTCTTTTCCAACCTAAATGCTTCTGTGATTATAAATGTCGAATATTTGATCTAAATTTACTAGAAGGAAACATATTTTCTTTAACCTCTGGTGCTAAAAGTGCACCTCAGAATAATTAAATCTATCCCAAACACAGACTGTAACTGAGAGCTACTACACTGGGCTCAATAAATTACACCAGTTTGGTGGAATTTTTTGGTCCTACTTGTGGGAACCTTCAGAGCTGCCTGAAAGTTTATTTGGAACTGTCCCATACAAACTGCTCACAAGTTTCTTTTGCATTTTGCATTCTTTTTGCATTAGCTGACCAGGCTTAGTCACCCTGGTGTCATCCTCATTTCTTGACTGCACAAGCCAATCTCGTGTCGCTGAGATCTGGCCATGAGGCCTCTCAGGGAGGGAGTTCTGACTTGCCCTCCACGAACACCTCAGCAAGCCCACAAGCACATTTGGCACATGCCCTTGCCATTAAAGTTCAGGCAAAGTGAACACTGAAGACAGAAAAAAACGTGGCACTTGGCCAAAAAAAAATCAGCACAGATAATTCCAGGTGTATTCTGCAGTACTTTTCCAGACCTATTCCGGTTTTGTTGGGGATTCACTTACCCATTTCAACACACTATCACTTTAAGCTTCCTCAAAGGCATGCAAAGCTCCTTAATAAATAATCTTACTATTTCTTATCACATCTGCCTTTGAGGGAGAGACAGGACAAATGGAACAGCGTTCATGGCTGAATCCAGGTCAGGATCAGATGTAAACTGGGAAGTGCTGGCAGTGAAGAGCTGAGTGATCCCTGCAGTGTTATATGAGCTTTGAATTAACTCCTGCATGTTCCAGAAGATCTGTGTTTTTAGGGTGGGTGTGAGGCCAGGGAAGGCAGCAAGAAGGACTGAATCTCTCCCTAAACTTTCCCTTGTTGCCTGTTCCTGGAGTATGTAAACACTTCTTGCTCCATGGATTGAGAGGTGTGAGCTGGACTGGCCAACCTGTAATCTTCAGGAGAGTCAGGAGCAAGAAAAGGGAAAATCTGCAGATCTGTTGAGATTGGTAAAGGCAAATGTGAAAACATGGAAAAATGCAGGTGGTTAAGCATCGGAAGAGGCTGCCCAGGGAGATGGTGGATTTTCCATCCCTGGAGGTTTTGGAGGAATGACTGGACATGGCATTCAGTGCTCTGGGCTGGGGGACAAGGTGGGCATCGGTCACAGGTTGGACCTGATGATCTTGGAGGTCATTTCCAACCTCAGTGATTCTGTGGCTGCAGAAGGGAAGAATTTTACAGGCAGGATTTTGAACAGTCCTTGCCTAATATTGTGAAAGCTGGTAAAGTTTATAAAGGCTGAGATAAGCTGACACAGAAACAGGTGTTTTAGCAGGAAGGGATG
Source organism: Pyrocephalus nanus (assembly GCA_038380795.1). Lineage (NCBI taxonomy): Eukaryota > Metazoa > Chordata > Aves > Passeriformes > Tyrannidae > Pyrocephalus > Pyrocephalus nanus. The sequence goes on along the minus strand of CM076260.1, from coordinate 2,824,908 downwards.
GCAGGAGAGTTTGCAGCAATTGCAGTCAAGAAGCTGTAAGATCTGGCAGCAATCCAGGTGTGGGTGTTTGGTGTGAAGGAGATGTGGGTGTTGAACACAGCACGGAGATTGTGAGTTTGAGTGTCATATGAGTGCAGATCATTCACAGTGAGAGGGAGGAGTTTGTGATGGGAGATAAGGAGGTGTTCTTTTAGCTGTGAGAAAAGCCTGCTCGGGGATTTTGTGGAGTTTCTCTCTCTGGGGACATTCCAAACCCACCTGAACGCATTCCTGTGTCACCTGCTCCAGGTGACCCTGCCCTGGCAGGGGGGTTGGGCTGGATGATCGCCAGAGGTCCCTTCCAAGCCCAACCATTCTGTGAAAATTCTGTGATTCTGTTGTCAGAACCAGTGGGAAAGAGCTCAGGAGGGACAGGAGAGACCCAGCAGTGGAGAGGAATAGCTGCTACCACGAGTCTAGAGAATGATGTCACCAGGAGAGAGGATGAGGAATAAGTACCAGCACACTCAGATCAGTTGTGGGGCGAAGGCAGCAAAGCAAAATGAGTCTAAAAAATGTAGTGTCCATTGCTGTGAAGGAGAGCTGGATCTCAGCTGCAGCTCAGATAGAGGACGGCCAGGAGGTGGTTTTTTTTAGCTGGTTGGGTTTTTTTAAATGTCAAGTTCAAACGTGGAATCTTTTAAAGAAAACCAACCATTCTTTTCATGAAGTTTTGAGTGCCTCAGTATGAAATTTCTTCCTTTTTTTTTTTTTTTTATTCACACATTCTTTCAGCTGCCTTGGGTAATTGAGATGAAGAAAAATTCAAAATTTTTCATTTAATTTAACTTTTTTTTTTTTTTTTACTTTGTCATCTCTCAAAAATCTCAAAGGAATGCTATTTGAAAGGTAAGCCCAGAAGGAAATGCAGTGTTATTTTGGTTTTTTGTGTTTTTTTCTCCTTTTTGACTTTGGTTTTGTTTGCTTGTTTGTTTGTTTTTCCTCTTTTCCGTATTTCAGATTTTGATTTTAGGCAATTTTTTTTTCCACACCATGTTTTAAAAAAATATTTTTTAAAAATTTTATTTGAAAGGTCAGCAAGGAGATTCCCCAACTTTTTAGCACTCAGGAATTCATTTCTGGTAATTTAGAGCCAAGGAATGAGACACAGCTGATGAAACAGCCTTATTGTCACTGTCTGTGTTCATCACCTTGAGCTTTTTTCACAGATAGTGGAAAGAAATAATAGTTTTAAAATAGAGTTCATTTGAGACATCCAGTTAAGGTTTAAGAACGTGGAGTTGTTGGAGCCAGTCCAGAGGAGACCACGGAGATGCTCCAAGGGCTGGAGCCCCTCTGCTCTGGAGCCAGGCTGGGAGAGCTGGGGGGGTTCACCTGGAGAAGAGAAGGATCCAGGGAGACCTGAGAGCTAAAGGGGTTCCAGGAGAGCTGGAGAGGGACTGGGGACAAGGGATGGAGGGACAGGAAAAGGGGGAATGTCTTCCCACTGCCAGAGGGCAGGGTTAGAGGGGATATTGGGAAGAGATTCTTGGCTGTGAGGGTGGGGAGGCCCTGGCACAGGTTGCCCAGAGAAGCTGTGGCTGCCCCTGGATCCCTGGAAGTGTCCAAGGCCAGGTTGGATGGGGCCTGGAGCAACCTGGGCTAGTGGGAGGTGTCCCTGCCCATGGCAGGGGGTTGGAATGAGATGAGCTTTAAATGAGCTTTATTTTTCTGGTGCCTCTGAAGAAGGGCTGCAGTGACTGTCTCAGGCAGAGACTTTACATCCAGCCTGAAGCATCCTGCCCAGCTAGGACTGATTTGTCACAGGGTATCCAGGCACTGGCTGATCCTTGTCCCTCCTCCCTGGCCGCACACGATCCCTCCGACCCCGCTGGGGGTTGAGCAGTTGTGGGGCCACCTGACTGTTCTACCCCAGCAGAACACTTTGTTCTTCCAGGACGGCCCCAAAACATCTGGGAAGGAGGGTGTGTGTAGGAAATACCCCCCCCCCCCCCCCCAATTGTCCCTCAGCTGGGGGAAGAGGGAAAGCATTGTCCTTTCTGCTCCTGCCCAGTGCCCGAACGGAGCAGGTGTTCGGCAAGCGCTGATCCCAAGAGATCCCGGGAACTCCTGTGAGTCCTGCTGGCTCATCTGATCCAAGAGTCTGGCACTGGGATTCAATAGGTGGGGAAAAGAAAGAACAGCTCATTGTGTGGAAAGTGTAGGCAAGCAAAAATTGCAGAAAACACCACATTTAGACTTTGGCTGGGGTACCAGGATTAGCAACGCTGCCCTTGATGAGAGGTCAGAGTTCTGCTGACATGAACTAAAATCAAGAACAAGTAAAAGTTGGAAGGATGTAAATCTTGGGGGTGGAGCAAAAGCAGCGGAAAAAAACCCAGGATTATTAATAATTTTAAAAGGAGGACCATAATTCAAAATTGGCTGAGTTATTGAACACATTTGGGAAAAAAAAAAAAAACAAACAACAAAACAAACACAAAACAACAAAAAACCCCACTATCCTAAAGAAGAAAATTATAAGAGTAGTTTGGACAGGATTTAAAGTGAGGAAGGAAGTCACTATATATAAAAAAAAAATATAATGAGTAAAGAACAAATGGAGGAATCCTTGGGAAAAAAAAAAAAAGGAAAGAACAGAGACCAGATTTGCTGACCATGTTGACAAGTTGGATTTAGAGAATGAACTGAGAAACCAAGTGTGTCGCTTCTCAAAAATGATAACTGGAATGAATAAAAGAGAAAGGACTGGGATAATATCCCTAATAATTCTTTTTTCCCTGCTACTCAAGGCCAGGAGAGAGTCCCTCCAGATGAGATACTGTATCTTCTAATACAATGGAGTAAAATGTTAAGGCACAATAAGTGCCCAGCTGGATGGCACAGGAATTGCAGGGAAAAGGCCAAATAAACACACAGTTCCAGAAAAACCTGACTGCTCCTACTGCTTATCAGATTTGATACAGTGCTTAATTTGGCTTGGAAAATTATTTAAAAGGATTTTAAAGAGGAGACATTGTTGGCTGAATAAGTACTGGCCACAGACTCAGTAATAAACACTGAAAAAGAGAGGAAGAATATACATGTTGAAATGTGGAGGGATCTGATTTGATTTACTGTATTTTAAGGGTGTAAAAGGCATGTTAATGAAAATCCAAATTGGTTATCATTTGGAAGGAGCTGAGGGCATCAGAAAGGAAAGAGAGATGGTATCAAGGGGCCGAGAAATGTTGTCAATGGTCAGAAAATGAGATCTGTACTGGGGGAAAAAGCAAATATTGCATATCAAGGGTTTAATAATCTCAAGTAAATGTTTTATTATAACTGGAAAGTAGGGAAATGATGGTGGTGTAGAGGAAATTTACCTGTGCCTTACAATGGATGGAAAACTAGGATGCAAGTGTTGTTGTACACATGGACAGCCCCACACTGAGCTCGGGAGGTCAGTGCCCCGAAGTTTGCAGAGTTGGGTGCTGTCCTGAGGAAAAAGAGTGAAACTGGGGAAAAAAAAAAAAAGATTCCAACACCTCCAGTTGCTGGAACCCGTGGTGAGGTTCTTCTGAGCTGCCAAATCAAGATCCATCTGCCTATTGAAACCTCTTCAAAGCTTGTCATGGCTTTCTTGGTTCATCTCTCAGCAATTGGCCTTTGGGTGTCAATTTTTAGGCATGCCCTGCCTCAGATCCTAAATTTTGTGCATATTCCTAGTTCTTCTGCCTCTCACTATAATCAGCTGCTTTGTCTGCCTGGGTGCTGAGCTTTGCTCAGCCTCTTTATTCCCCTTCACAGAGAGGAAGATGTGGAACAAAGCTCGGGGTGTTGAGGACAATGGGTGCATGTGAGTTAACCAGCCTAGGAAATCTCAGCTGGTTGTCTATAAAATAATTGTGTGCCTGAGCTTCCTCCTTGGAGGTGGAAACAGCCTTGGAATGAGGTGTGGGAGGTGGAGGAATCACCTTGTGTGGCTGTGATCATGTAATCAAGGGACAGAAATACCAGACAGTCTTTGTAAGGAGACACAAGGATTGTTAACATCTGCTCAACCCGGGCCTAATCCTTGTGATACACATCTGGTCCTGTCATCACGTTCCTTTTGGGTAATCAATTGTGTCAGTTCTAGGTTTGAGTTTGGCAAAACCAGTCTTGCTGTGCTGTCTCCTCTGTCTGATGTGAGAAACAGAATCATAGAATCACAGATTTTCCTGACTTGAGAGGGACCCATAAGGGTCATCAAGTTGGCCCTGCACAGGACAACTCCACAATCCCACCCTGTCCCTGAGAGTGTTGTCGAAACACTCCTTGAGCTCTGGCAGCCTTGGGGCTGTGACCACTGCCCTGGGGAGCCTGTTCAGTGCCCAACTACCCTATAGGGGAAGAACCTTTTCCTGATATCCAAACTAAATCTCCCCTGACACAGCTTTGTGCCCTTCCCTCGAGTTCTATCACTGGTCACCAGAGAGAAGATAAATAGCACATCTCTTTATCAGTTTCCTGGCACAAACATGCAGATCAGGTTGGACATAAAACTTCAAGCTTCACCTCAAAAGGAAGCTCAGGGTTATTTTCCCTGATATTGCCAGAAATGTGAGTAAAGGGCAGTACTGATCACCTAAACCCCTTTATAACTATTTTATTGGGAAATGCTCAGCTACCCTCAGAAACAACAGCTTTGTCCCCAGATTCTAGGGGTGTTTCTGGCTTGTTTCTGGAGCTCAACTGTGCACAATCTGAAATACTCAGATGTAGCTGTTGAATTTCTTCCTGGAAAAGGTTGTTAAGCAGTGGAAGGGGCTGCCCAGGGAGGTGGTGGAGTCCCCATCCCTGGAGGTGTCCAAGGAATGACCGAACGTGACACCCAGTGCTCTGGGCTGGGTGACAAGGTGGGGATGGGTCACAGGTTGGACCTGATGATTTTGGAAGTCTTTTCCAACCTAAATCATTCTGTGATTCAGGGTTGTTACCTTTATAGACCACAGCTGGGTGTTGAGCAGTGTGGGGCAGAAATGGCCTCTCTGCCTCTGCTTTCTCAAGCCCTCGGCTTCGTTTTAGGAAAGACAAATCCTACCTTTCTTTAGGAAATGAAAACCAACCCTCTGCATTTGGGCTTCTCTGCTCCTTGCAGTGGGTGAATGTTTTATTCTCATAGTGGATTTATCAGCACCCCAGGGGAGCTGTCACAGTACAATTACACTGAGGAACTGACTGATGGGAGATAATGGGATGTGTAAGGGAAGGGATGAAAAACAGGCATCACCATGTCCATGTCTCTGCTCATCAAGGATCATAGAATTGTTAAGGCTGGAAAACACCTCTGAAATCATCAAGGCCCACCATTCACCCAGCACTGCCAAATCAACAACTCAACCACATCCCCAAGTGCCACATCTTGAACATTTCAAGGGATGGTGAATGAACCACTCAGAGAACCTGAGAGGTGCTCCACGTGCTGCCCATCATCTTGTTTTGTGATGTAGAACTCAGGTTCAACAGAAAGCAAATAACATCACTCAGGTGTTTGAACAAAGTGTGGAGCTGAGGACTTCTGTGATTCTGTGACCCAATCCAAGCAAGGTCTGTCCAGTCTGAGATCCCAATCCTGCTACCAGATCTTCATGGCTCAGTCCCCATTCTCTGAACTTCTGCTGATACCACAAGCTTTGCTCTTCAGCTTCATAAATGCACCTGTTATTTGCTATTTTCCAAGGCTGTGACTCTTGGAAAAGTAATATTGTTTCTCAGCTATGTTTTATCTCATATTGAAGGGACCCCAGTTCATAATTTAAACCCATGGAGACTAATGTATCAACTCTAGAGACACTGTCAACAGAATAAATGCTTTTCAAAGTAAGAAACATTGAAAAAAAACACCCCAGTTTTTAGCAATTTCAGTGGATTTCCCCCCACACACACACACCTGTGGTTGATGGCTGAAAAACTAATTAGATAATATATCTGGAATAGCAGGGAGATCTGCTGTAGGTGAATCTTATCCCTAAGACTAATTGTTATCCTCCAGAAAGCTGGGCTTCCTTATTACCCAGGTTAAGTGCAATGTAATCCTTTGCATTGGAGGCTGTACCTGGAAAGGCAACCTGGATTGCTGTGCTTTGAAGAATGACTTGTTTCAAAGGGATATGGACCCAAATAAAGGAAAAGCAGCCCATTCTTTAAAAAAATAAAATAAAATTAAAAGTAATAAAAAACTACTCCCCTTTCAAATTCCACCAAAAATCATCCCAATCTCCAGAACGAGAACAAAAAAAAGATTATTTAGTAAATCTGCCTCACATATATCAATGAATATTTAAGTTTCTTAGAAGTGAATCACAGAAGGGAAGAGCAAATAATGTTAAAATATTTAAAGGTGGAGGATTCTACCAGATCCCAGCAAACATCTCTGATGATGGAACAGTTTGAATGGCTGCAAAGGATGGATCACATTAAACTGGCACTGAGATGGATCTCAAATACTGCACGAACCTGGGGCAAGAAGAGTTCAGAGAACCTTTGGAGAAGGTGCCTTTGGTAAATCACAACATAAACTAGGCTGGAAGGGACTTTGGAGGTTCTCTGGTCCAACCACACACTCAAGCTCAGTAGGTCAGACTGTTGAGCTGACTTTTGAGTGTCCCCAGGGTTGGCTATTCCTCCACCTCTAAGGACCCAGTCTCTTATTGTCATCATGAATATTTTTTTTCTAATACCAAAATGGCATTTTTCATGCTGTCACTTTTATCTGCTACGTTTTAGGACTTTTACTAAGCACTTCTGTGAAGACTCTGGCTCTCTCTCTATATGTTATATCTACATCATGCCCTAGGTGATTACAGACAATGATATGGATGTTTCCAAGTCCTTGTCCAGGTTCAGAAATTCTGGTGCTCTCATCCTCCCCCTTCACATCATGCACTCTTTGAATCCTAGAAGGGACCTTAAAGACCATCTCATTCCAACCCCCTGCTATGGGCAGGGACACCTTCCACAAACCAGGTTGTTCCCAGCCCTGTCCAACCTTGGCCTCCCGTTTTGCCCCATCACCCTGGTGGAATTGCTGGTCTCACTCCATCATTCCAGCACCTTTCTTGTCCTGTGGAGCACAAACCTGGACACAGTGTCCAGATGTGCTCTCAGAAGGTCCAAGCAGAAGGGAGTTATGGCTTCTCGTGGCCTGTTCAGGCCACTCTTGCCAACACATTGCAGTAGGTGGGTGATGTTCTTTGCCACGTGGGCTCAGTGTGAGTCCTGTTCAACTTCTTGTCCACTGACAGCCCCAAATCCCCTTCTGCAAAGCTGCCTCACGGAGCCTTGGTGTTCCTGATGCCAGGTTGGTGTTTGCTTCTCCTGGGGGTCACATCAGCCAAGTTCCTCAGGTTACCCTGGGGAAGGGTCTTTCCAAATGCCAATCTTGCCCTCCGGCACATCAGCTGCTCACAGCAGTTTGGTGTTACTGGGGAACTCGCTGGGGGTGCCCTTTGTCACCATCCAGGTCACTGGTGAGGGTTTCTGAGCAGTGCTGCCTTTCCCCTGCCACTCCAGCCCTGAGGCTCTGCAAAGAACCCCCCGCCTGTTGTCCTGTTCCTTTGAGTGATGAAATACCCAGGACACAGGCATGGACACCAAAATGGGAGAGGACTTGAGAGAAACTGTCCCTGGGCTTCTTTTTGCTCAGGACCCCTGACTGTCCTCAACTGTGAGGAACAGGACGTGGACACAGCTGAATAAAGGAAATATCCATGTGGTAAGTCCCAGAATCACAGAATGGTTTGGGTTTGAAGGGACCTTAAAGATCATCCAGTTCCACCCCCTGCCAAGGGCAGGGACACCTTCCATTAGACCAGGTTGCTCCAAGCCCTATCCAATCTGACCTGGAAAGTTTCCAGAGACAGAGAATTTACCCATCCATCTACCCAGTAAATTCCCAACTGAATCCCAGAAGAGAGGGAAAAGAAATAAATCATCTTAGATTCAATGAATCCAAACCCTCCTAGAAAATTATCAGTGAAAATCAAATAAGCTGTAAATGTCATCAAATCCAGGTTGCCTGGAACCTCCAACACACCATTCCTACCTAGAGGTGGTTTTCGTGGTGTTTAAAACCAGACCCAAGAAAGACCTGGCTGAGGAAAAGTGCTGTGTTTAAAGCTCATTCAGCCCTGGAATAGAAGGACAGTGTTGGCTTTTCCAAATGATGAAAAACTTAAAATCCATTTGATAATCCTTCTCAAGTAATTTTACATAACAGATAAATCGAGGAGAAAATATAAATTCTATCTGTTGTTTTTTTTGTTTTTTTACAGAGAATTTTTATATTTGCACAGGCAAATGGACAAACTGCTCTCCAGTTTAATCCTTTTCTATTTTTAATGAATCAAGTGTCTCAGTTTTTCTAGGTTTCCATAAAATACATCAGCTTGGTCAGACCATAAACACTCCTTGTTAATTAAGAGCACTTTGTGATGTAAAAAATATTTTTATTCACTGAAAAGAACACAGGACAAATTAAAATGAGCTTTTTTTAGAGAAACGTGATTAGGTCTTGCAAAATGATGATTCATCTTCCTTGCTAGAAACATTCACCTTTTCTGGGAAAAATTTCAAATGAAATCATTTTTTTTATGAATTCCCTGGAAGACACACCTGGATTTTTCAACCAGCTGCATTTCCAAATGTTAGTGGTGATCTGCAAATATTTCTTCTGTCTGGAAGAAATGACTTTGCAAAAAATAGAAGCTGCAATTGCTTTTAGGGGAAAAGAAATTTCTAGTACATGTCTGCACACTGATTAACCAACAAAAGCCATACAAACACTGACACCAGGACTATTTTGGAGAGAGAAAAGGCACAGATGTTTTGTACTGAGTGGGATTAATGAATTATTACTGTTGGACAGGGTGGATTCTTGATAATTTAAAGTATTTAAGTCTGGAAGCTTCTCATAAAGGCCTCCTCATCTCTCAAGCAGTGGTTGTGGACCTGGTGCTGAATTCACCGAGTCACATTCTCTGACAGATCTCCTGCCTTGGCTCAGGCACCTGAGCCTGAATTCTTCTCATTCTTCTACATCCCCAACACAGAGAGGGCTGCAAAATAACCCTTCCAAGATTACCAGACAAGGGTGAGGGACAGAAGGTGAAGGCTGATGTGAACAGATGTTAATACTGCAGGTGAAGAGGGCTCCAAGAGAGCTGGAGAGAGACTTGGGACAAGGGCAGTGACAGGACAAGGGGGAGTGGCTTCAAACTGCCAGACGGCAGGGTTAGATGGGATATTGGGAAGGAATTCTTGGCTGTGAGGGTGGGGAGATCCTGGCACAGGCTGCCCAGAGAAGCTGTTGCTGCTCCTGGATCCATGGAAGTGTCCAAGGCCGGGTTTGGTGGGGCTTGGATCACCCTGGGATAGTGGGAGGTGTCCCTGCCCATGGCAGGGAGTTGGAACGAGATGATCTTTAGGGTCCCTTCCAGCTCAAACGATTCTATGGGATTTTGGCTAAGGGTTCACACACATGGCCACAGAGCTTCCACTGTGTGGGCTTGCCTGCCTGCTCTATCTTAGTCTTTTTTGAGGTGTGAATTTGAACTGTAATGGAAGCAGAAAAGGAGGGCCAGGCTCCCTGGCACAGCCCAGATGGAGTAGAATGGCATCTGGGGGGGTTCAGTCTTTCCCATGGATGGACTCCTGCAAATATTCCTGTAGAGCTGCTGATCCCTAATACTAAATGCAAACCTACAGAGGGATGACCTTGCCCTTCTGGGTCAAGGATGCCACAGGAATGGCCTCTGGACCTGAAAGATGTGATGTCCAGAGGTGGAAGAGCAATGCTGTATGAAGAGGACTATTATGGCTCATACACTGCCCTCAAATTTAAAAGATTCATATTAAAGACCTGAAGTGTGAAACCTGCTGAATGTATTCTTTCAGGATCCCCAAATCCCTGCCCTTCCAATTAAAGCCCTCTATGACCCTGATCTCTCTGCAAGGAATTGGTTTCTAAAAAAGAAGGTACTTAGTGCTGTGAGCGATACTGGTGCACAGGCACAGTAGAATCATAGAATCACAGAACCATTAGGGTTGGAAAAGACCTCCAGGGTCATCAGGTCCAACCTTCAAGAATTCCAGTCCACACAGAAATGAGATTTTCCACTGATTTTTACCTAAATCCATCTCATAGCATTTTTTGGGGGTGTGTGTGTCTTTTCTTTGCAAAGAGGAAGTATGAGAGAAAGCAGGAAGGTTCTCACAGGTGAGTTATGAAAGAACAAGTAATTTCTCATTATTTATCATTCACAAGTTGCTTCTCTGTCCTTATTTCATGCCCAAATCTCAATGGTTCAGCTCTTGAGCATCCATCTGTGACTGTGACTTTGACATCTGCCACAAGCTTGAAAATACTTTTTGGGGGGGTTAGGATTCCCAGATTTTCCTTGGTTAAGGTAATATTTCACTGGAAAAAATTGATATGAACCTTGTTCATCAATGCCCTGAGTAAGGGACTGTCAACCAGACAGACACAAATCCTTCAGAGCTGCCAGCATCTTCCCTGTAGTTCCATTGATTTCCCTGGAGTTATTCGAAATATAAATGTGATTTCAAAGTATTGATGAGTGGGTTGGAGCAGGAAAGTTTTCCATGTCTCTCTAGGCCTGGAAAATATTACCTCTCTGTCCTGGATTGCATTTCCACTTGGACAGGTGTGATTTGAGAGGAGCAGCACCGAGTCAGGATTTCGGCGGAGTTACATGGGCACAAGCAAGGGGAGGATTGGACAAACTCTGCCTAAAGCCCTGGTGGATTTGAGAGCCTCCTCCAGAAGCTTAGGTAGCTTTTCTTTCTATCCTTAGCAGCACAGTCCTGATTAACCCTCCGAGCTGTGGTCAGTCATTTTGAGGACAGTTTGATTGACAGCAGTTAATTAACCTGCTCATGCTTTTCCCTGCCTGATACAGTGAGTTTGATCCTGTAGGTGCCTGGTTGGAAGTGTAGCTTTTTTTTTTTTTTAAAAAATTAATATTCTGTTGATTTGTTTTTAATCTCTTGGATATTCTGTAAGAAAAAGCCACCTTGAGCAAGAAGGATGAAGTATTTCAGTGTAAGTACAAAAATATGCTTTTAGACTCCCCTTATTTGTCTATTAAAAGATGCATTTGGGCAAGATGGGCATTTTTGTTGCCTTGGCTGATTAAAAGTTTGGGGTTTTTTTCAATTCTGACACTTCAAATAGATTATATTAAACTTCTCTGGGTGGGACCTGTTTATATTTCGTGCAAGGTTTTTGTGGAAGGCTCTTTATTGCCATGATAAAAAAGCAGATCTGACAGACCATCTAGCCTTGAGTGGGTTGCCAATTCTATCACCAAAATTTAATTCCTTTACATTCTTGATCCCTTCCCAATCCTGTGAAATCATTATTAAAATTATTATTGGGAAAGTATGCTATGATTTGTCCTGTATTTAATTCCTTGGTACTTCTTACAATATGATTTAACAGCTTGAAAAATGTAGAACAAATCCTTGGGAAGCAGATTTCTAATGTGGGACTCGTGCAGAAAAAGTTAACCCCACCTTTCTGAAAGCTGTTGAAAACTAGCGGAGTGATATATTTTTTTTTCCCCTGGAAGTGATGAGTTTGAGTGATGGATTGACCTTTAACTGGGAAATAAATTAGGGAATAATTGCTTGGTGAAATATGCACGTGGAAAAAAATAAATCATGCTGAAATCTTTTTGATGTCCATGGAGATATATATATATATATATATATATATATATATATATATATATATATATATATATATATATATAAAGCAGGAATTTGTCAAAATAATAGTATTTCAAATGCTGCCTCATATTTTCCCATTTAGCCAAGGTTTAACTTCCATTTATTGCAGGAGGGAATTTGCTGTAGTACAACGTGCACCAATATTTCACTTCAGAGTTGCATAGTGAGATTATAAAGGTTTTGTTCTAAAATATGGAGAAAATGAGCACTGACAGTTTTTTGAATGCTGCACCTCTGGAATCAATGACAAAATTCCCCATTATTGACAGCGGGCACCAAACTGATCCTCCAAAGAATAGTTTGTGAGTAGAATGACTATTGAAAGTAGAACTTTATTCAGCTGCTGCAAGAGGGGCAACCAGGAGCAAAGTGAAGGAAAACTGTCATTATAAATCCATTTATTGTGTTCTAACTCATTTGCAACCATTAAAAAAAAAATCTCCTTTCTTGTGAGATGTTTTTTAAAAGTTACCATGAAAAACTGATATCAACTAAGAACATAATTTGGAAAGTAAATTGGATGTAGTTGTTTGTAATCAGAACCATCCTCTGTCAGCTCCAATCCTACTGTATTCCTTGCTCACAGTTCCAATGGCTTCCTGTCTATCTGTGAGCAGAGAGATGATCAGAAGGTGACATCCCTAAGAGCTGTTTTTAGAGGCTCCATTTAAGTTTGAGTAATTAACTCAGAGTAAACTGTGGGATCAGCATCCGTTGGGCTCATTACAAGCAGTATTTTAGCAGTTGTGAATAGTATTAATTCTTTCTTTTTTCCATGTCAAAATCAAAGTGTCTTCTTTTTTTTTTTTTTTTTTGGCGTAATAATTCCATCCCACGCAAGGCCTGAATTTTTTAGTGACTGACTTCCAGGACAATGCATAAGAAAGAGTCCAGTCTCTTCTCCACTTGCTTCCATCGTGGCAAAGACATTAAAAACGCTTGTGTTCAAAAGTTGGGGTTCAACCATAATGAGACACTGAAGGTAGTTTATTTTTAAAAGTGGAGGACACTGACTGTTCCAACACAAATTGGGCAGAACCTTCTCCTCTCCTCTGTGCTTAGCAATTGCAAGTTTTCCCACTGTTTAGCAGAACCGAGTTTTTGAGGCCTATTTGAGGTCTTGTGATATTTCTTGCAGTTATTTTCCGTCATAACCGCCTTAAATTCTTCATCCAGAACTTACCTCGTGGCACGTCCGTGTGCAGCTGCTCTGAAACCAGACTCACTCTGCCCCTCAGCGAGCTCAGGACTGGTTTGTGCTACAAAGTGTAATCACTCCATGAGCAAATTCAGCTTTGGTTTGGTTTGGTTCTTGTTATGCTCCAGTTCACGGGGTTAAAAGGGCTGCGTGAGAATCTCAGCGCTCTGCTTGTAAAAATAAAGCTGAAATAATCACTGGCTCTGATAATTTCGGAGAAAACCTCAAAAGTATAAGCAAGGAAGACACAAAACTCCAAAGGACAACAATACACTTCTTGTGGGTTTCTCCTGGGGTCTGACTCATGCTTTTTGTGCCTCGGGGGTGACTAACACTGACTGGATTCTCACTGACATCTGCAGGACAAGGGGGATGTGATTGTGAGGAGCAGGGTTATGGCCTCTCTTCCTGCTGTGCTTCCTCATATCCACCTGAGCCATGACCACCACGTTGGTACAATGTGCTCTTGACCAAGCACAGATAGCAAAATTGTTGTGAGGAACAAAAACTTCGCTTCCATGTTGGTCAGGCACTGATTCTGGTGAAGGGCCTTCGAGGGGAAGCCATGTGAGGAGCAGCTGAGGGCACTTGGTGTGTTCAGCTGGAGAAGAGGGGACTGAGGGGAGACCTCACTGCAGTTACAACTTCCTCCTGAGGGCCAGAGAAGGGGCAAGCCCTGAGCTCTGCTCTGTGGGGACCAGGGACAAGACCCAAGGGAACAGCCTGGAGTTGTGTTGGGGGAGGTTTAGGTTGGGTATTAGAAATAGGTTCTTCCCCCAGAGGGTGGTTGGGCACTGAACAGGCTCTCCAGGGCAGTGGGCACAGCCCCAAGGCTGCCAGAGCTCCAGGAGGGTTTGGATGATACTCTCAGGTACATGGTGTGACTCTTGGGGATGGGTCCCATGCAGGATTAAGGGTGGGACTCGATGATCCTCGTGGGTCCCTTCCAACTCAGCACATTCTGTGATTTGCTGTCTCAAACAAACCCTTCTCTGTTCTTTCTTCTCTTTGCAGTTACCTTCAAGCAAGAGAGATGTCTCAGGTGCCTGCTGACCTCCTGTCGACCGCCAGCTCCTACAACTATGAGCCACCCCTTCCCTCCGTGGCTCGGGGGAGTGCTCTCACCCAGGTACCTCCAGCCAAAAAAATAACCTTCTTCAAGAGTGGAGACCCTCAGTTTGCAGGAGTCAAGATGGCCATCAACCAGCGGAGCTTCAAGAGCTTCAATGCTCTCATGGATGACCTCTCCCATCGGGTCCCTCTGCCGTTTGGGGTGCGCACCATCACCACGCCACGAGGAATACATTGCATCAGCGAGCTGGACCAGCTGGAGGACGGAGGGTGCTACCTGTGCTCCGACAAGAAATTCGTGAAGCCCATCGGCATCAGTCCGGGGGGACACAGGCCAGCCCCTCCACGACACGCTCGTCCCCCCTCTACCGTGAGGAGAGCAGCTCAGGAGAGCAAGCTGGAAGATTATTCCACGCCTTTCACTCACCATGGCCCCAGAATACCCAAGAAAATCACTCTGGTTAAGAACGGGGAAAGTGGGTTTCGGCGCTCCATTATCCTGAACCGCAGGAACGCCCGGAGTTTCAAAACTCTCCTGGATGAGATAACGGAGATCCTGCAGTTCCCGGTGAAGAAACTCTACACCGTTGATGGGAAGAAGGTGGGTATGTCTGATTCCTGGTGCTGGTCAGTTGTTCAAACAGGTGTTACCACATCAGCTTTTGCATTCCCTGGGATACAAATCCTTTAGAGTTTATCCTTCGGGCTTTGCCTCATTAATTACTTGCCCCTTAATTACACAGAAGTCTGATGTAGAAGAATCCTGTTCAGCCACTCAAGAACTTCATACAAAATGTTGGTTTGGGCCAAAGGGAGGTTCAGATGCTCAGTGTTTTGCAGCTGGGTATAAAATTCTAAATAAAGTTCTATTAGTGGAATTTTCCATACCTTCCTAGGAGGCACTTCCCCAAAAAAGGCTTAACTTTTCCATACCTGACCACTGGGAATTCAGCAGAATCAGATGGCCCTGTGTTAGTGTTCCTCACAGAACCCTCACAGGGTCCTGCTCATGGCATGGGATCTTCAACATCATGATATGACAACAAATAAATGCATAATTAATTAGGGTATGAGTGGGAGCAGGAGACACATTTGTGATGATTTGGTGAATGTGCCAACTGGGGTGGACTCTTATAATGAAGTCAGGGCATGACAACTTCTTTGTTCTTCTGGTCCCAAAGGAATTTCCTGGCCAACCTGGCATTCTCCTGACTTCTCCATCTCTTTGTAACATAGACTAACCTTTACTTCCCTATTTCTGAAGAGGCCTCACATGTTATCTGGGCTTGTCCCTGGCAGTGCAGCTGAGTGGAGCAGTTATCCTACTCCTTGCCACTTCTCCCACCCTTCCAGGGCTGTGTGCCAGCTCCTCAGAGGGAACAATACAACCATTTGTGGTGTCACTTTCTGAGCCAGGTGACTGAAATGTCTCGGGTTCAAATGATCCACTATCCAGGAGAGGGAAGAAAATGGAGGAATGTTTTTAGCCCATATCACTTTGACCTGGCACAGGGACAGGAACGTGCAGTAGGAAGGAGAGAGGGAGGGGATAATGTGGTTTAATTCCTCCTTCCTGGTGGAGGCAACGTGCCATATCACTGCTATGCCCCCCACTCTGGAAGGAGCTTCCTATTCTCAGCTGGAAGATCCAAGGAAAATGTCCTTCCCAAATATCCTACTGCTATAGCTTTCCCAATTCTACTTATCTAAGGCTGAAAGAGTATCAGCCTGAGTTTGATGAGATGAAACCTCAAGGAAAGGATGATGCTGCTCCACATGTGCCAGACAAGTGAAGCTGAAATATTGCTGAGAATCTGAGAGTTATAGAGTCATAAAATATGCTGAGCTGGAAGGGACCCTCAGGGTAACTGAGTCCAACTCCAAGCCCTGCACAGGACACCCCAAGAATACCACCACGTATCTGAGAGCCTTGTCCAAATGCTTCTTGAACTCAGAGAGGTTTAGGGCTGTGAGAACTGCCCTGGAGAACCCATTCCAGTGCTCAGGATTTGTGAGAAGGGACACAGGAGCAAAGGAAGGAACTCAGCTGTGGATAACCTGGGATGTGGACATGGACTGAGATAAATAAAATAGATACTTCACCTTAAATTTTATGTCTTGCTTATGGACTTGTCTAAGTGCAAGATGAGTAAGATGAGCAACCTACTGTAGGATTCATCTTTCCTAAGTGTGTCCAGAGCAGGTTTTGCTCCTAATGATAGGAAAAAATGATTCATTTTTGATAACTGGATGGTGGTCAAGGTAAATCCTGTGCCATAGACAGTTCCAACAGGGTCTAGAGACTAAGTCATAAGAGGAGTGGTTGAAGTAGCTGGAGTTGTTTAGTCTGGGGGAAAAAAGGATCGAGGTGGACCTTCTCACTCTCAGAACTCCCTGATGGGAGGGGGGAGCCAGGTGGGGAGCAGGCTCTGCCCCCAGGGAACAAGAGACAGGACAAGAAGTCTCAAACTGCACCAGGGGAGGTTCAGGTTGGACATCAGGAGGAATTTCTTCATGGAAAGGGTGGTCAGGCATTGGAAGGGGCTGCCCAGGGAGGTGGTGGAGTCACCATCCCTGGAGGTGTCCAAGGAAAGACTGGACCTGGCACTCAGTGCTCTGGGCTGGGTGACAAGGTGGGGATCAGTCACAGGTTGGACTCGATGATCTTGGAGGTCTTTTCCAACCTAAATGATTCTGTGGCATGAAAAGAAAGAAACAGGCACTTTAGACAGCAGCTTTCCAAGTAAGTGTCCAAATTATTGTGGTATCTGGAGTTGGATTCACTTCAGGTTCAACCACCTGAAATGACACATCAGTGCCCAAATGTTTCTGTAAGTGAGGCTGAGCTCCCACAGAGTGCTCAGACTAAGCTGACAGTCCACTGAGCTCAGAACTGGCCAAAATGGATGTGTACAGACCTTCAGAATCGCCAAGGTTCTTTTTTTCCCAGCTTCCATCACATTATTTGCAAGGTGAAGTTCGCTGTGTACCACAACTATACCACTAAATTAAAAGTGTTACAGCAGAATTTCATTCCTCTCTCTCTATTCTGCTAAATTCTTAACACCTTCACTGATTTGATCCATATTTTAGATTTAGGGCCTGGGACCATTCACTGTAGGTGGTTTGGATGTGTCCAGCCTGTGTTTGAGCAGCCAAGCTCAAAAACCCAACCCTGCTACCAAGATGCCTTATAATCTATGGATAAATATTTTAATTTGTCACTGATTTCTCCATTTTTCAAGACTTGGACTGTTCAGTTCACATGGATATGAATAATCTTGTGTAGTGGTTGTAACTTTGCCTCCATTTCTAGTATTTTTGAGAATTTTCACTTATTTCTCTAAAGAAAAGGTTTTTTTCTACTTCTTAGTGCAGTCATTGTTCTTCTTGTGACTCTTAAAATAATTCCCCACAATTGTCCTTCTAATCACTATAAACACTGATATTTTAAGTGGGATATGTATTAAATACACACTCTATAAACAGAACCTCTTCAATATTATTCAACCTTCATCTTTCTTTTCATCTAATGACACTCAGATATCTTACATTTTCAGCTCTGCTGATGGTCATCCCATCTAAAGGTCTAATACTACATTAAATTATATAATTTTGGGATTATGTCATATAATCTTAGGATTATTTTCCTGACTGTCTTGTCATTAAGTGGTTGATCTTCTGTACCTTAATAATTTTATTTTCACTCCTTTTATTCCTTTTATGTCTCAGTGATAGATAACTATGGGTCCAATCTGAGCTGTGTTATCATATTATATATATAGCCAGGAAATATGTGATTATTATTATATTTCCTGGCGAATCTTTCACAGTGATTTTTTTTTTTTTTTTAGCCATTCTTAATTTAAATCATTTACCTCCAGCTTCTTAACTCTTCATTTCTGTTCATTTAATGGCCATTCTTATTAGGGCTTCCTGTTACTTTAGGCTTAGGTACCATGGCTGTTGAAAGGTATCTGAGTGTTTCATATTTCTTGGGTATTTCCTTGTTTCTGTTATTATTCTCTTTGAATAATAATTCAAATAATTTTATAAACTTCTTTTAACACATGTCTCTGTAATTAGGATTGAGGGGAACAAGAACTTTTGACATTTATTCCCATGTTTTGACAGCTTAGCAGAATAAGACTCATTCCTAGACTTCGTCTGGCCTAGAATAACATAATTCACAGTATTTAATAGCTTGTTCACAATGTCTCTTTTGCTGCCAGTTTTTCCTTGATCTCTTGAAAACCAAACACACACACACCAAAAAAAAAAAAAAAATCTCCTAAATCTCCTGTCCTGCAGGTGACTCAATCTATTCCATCAATGGAAGAGCTATTCATGGACTTCAGAGTGTGTCCTCCTCGATTCCCTTTTGTTTTCTCTTACTGCAATAATTCCAGATCTAAACTCAAATCTAAAATGAGTTAAATCTGTCCCAGTGGCTCTGCTTTGATATCTTTTTAATATCTTTAATACAATTTTAATATCTTTACCATTTCCTTGAGTAAATCCAGGACACTTCGGAATTACAAGTCTTTATGAGGGTATAAATTTGGACACCCATGGAATAGACTGGTTGTTTCCTGTTCTTTTCATGCCTTATCAATTTGAAAAAGCAGAGAAAAGGGATTTCTTCCTTTTGCAGTCTCTCTAGTCCACAGATTTTTCCAGTAAACCTACAAGTTTAATTGAATAAAAACTCGGATCATCTTATCACTGGTGACCAGAGAGGAGAGATCAAGAGCCATCAGAGGCCAGCAGAACTTCTTGCTTTGTGATCACACTTTATTTTGCTGTAATTTTGTACTTTCTTCCTCCCCTTTTTCTGCCTATTTTTACCTGTCAAAAATATTCAAAACTGTATTTTCGAACTTCCCAGGAAAAGCCAGTTCAGTAGAAATAGTGACCTAAAAGCCTCAATTCCCATGTCAGTATAAACCCAGAGTGTCTCTATTGGTATTTACATATTTGCATTTTCATTTTAACTCCTGGAGCTTTGAGTGAGGTGAAAACAGTATTTTTAACCCTAAGGATCAAGCAGACTTCCTACCGGGAAAGCAGGACTAGTCCCACTGCAGGGAACAGGTGTTTAAGTGTTTGGGCACTCCTTTCATCAAGGAAAATAGCTCATTTTCCCAAACTAGCCATGATTTTTCTTGTCAGATTCTAAATCAAAGTAGTCATTTGGTGAGCATGGGACAGGAGAAAAATTTAATTTGATTTTTCAGTAATCAGTCAAAGTTTCAGCAAGAAAATCAGCAAAAATCAGTCAAAGTTTTAGCAAGAAAAGTAAGTGTAAATCAAAATTTTTTTTCCAGGTCAAGCCACTTGCTGCTGCTTTCCAGGTGATTAACTGGAAATAACTGGATTAACTGCCCAAATAGGGAGATTTGTTCTTAAGGTTAAAATGACACATAATTACCTTGTCAGTGAAACTTTATGCACATTTTCCCACTAAAAGATACAAAGGCCTGGATCTAATTCATTAATTCATCTAAATCTGATCAACTTATGAGGCATTTAGGATGGGGGGACCTTTTATCCATCAGCTTCTACTTATTGACTGTAGAAGTTTGGAAGACAATCTGGTCACATAAATTACCCAGGCCCAAGTTTTCACACACTTGTTTTAAGGTATTACAGATATTTAAATATTGGCAAACACAAGACTCGTGATTCTGCATCTGAAGATAAATTGGCTGATGAGATTGTTGGAAATTGCAGGTTTCTTAATTTTTACTGGTGACATTTTGAAAAGAACTAAATGTGCAGATGCTTCAGTTTAAAAAAAAAAAAAAAAAAAAAAGGTAAAGTAAAATTATCTTCTCCACCAGATGGACTTTCATCTTTATTTTGAGACGTTTTTAGTGGGTTTTCTTCCTCCATGGTCCAAACCACAGGAACACACCTATGTGCAGATCCCACCTCTGCCTCTGGAGAGGCAGGAATGCCCCTAGGGGCAAAGAGATCATGGAGAGGCCAGAAATCCTCACAGACTGTAAGGAATGACGTGTAGGATTATGAGACATCGACAGGGGATTTCCCTTACAAATGGCAATTATCCAGGGTCCACCAGCTGGACACTCATTAAGACTTCATTAAAGTCACAGGAACCCAGCAACATGACTGTGTGTCTAGTTGTCCTGACAGATGTCCTGATTTCTGCCCTTGTGAATCACCAGGCTTTCCTTTTACCAACTGTCCTAAACTAAAACAAAACCAAAAACAATTCCTTCCTTAAAAGCAAACACTCCTTCTCGTGTGGCATTTGAAACCCCACTGTGTTATGGCAAATACTCCACATAGTTTGTGGCAGCAATTACCATGAGCAGCTCAGCCAGGGTTTAGCAGCCTCCAGAAGAGTTTTCCAAGGGATGAGTGAGGCTGGTTTTGTGTTTGTTGGAGTCAGGCCAAAGCTTGGATGTGTTTTTGTTTAGGCTCACTCGAGGCTGACCATAAGTTGTTATTTTTAATGAGTGAATCTGATCCTGTCTGTTGTGAGGAAGGACAGAGGGGATGATCAGAAAGACTCTCTTTTGCCTCAGACTCTACAAGTGAGAACATTGCATAACGAGCTGTGTATGCCACCAAATGCCCCTGAGGGATCAGAGATTTCCCATGTGGGTTAATCAGGGGAGCAATAGGGAGTTAAGGAATGCTTCCTCAGGCACCACTAACTGGACACTGTAAAAGATTAGTTATTAGCAACTCCTTGGGGTGTGAACCCTCAGTTTTCTTCTGTGTTTGTGTGGAGTTTGGCTTGAGATGATGCTGTGGCAAGACTGACCATTCTGGGTCAAATCAAGCCATTTTTGGGCTTGCCAGCTGGAGCAGTTTTGGAGAAAGACAGGAGACACATGAAGTGATTCTTTCCCTGGTGTATCTTCCCTGTTTCCAGAAACTCATAGGATAAAGATCTTCTTCAGCCCAAAAGTAGCACCATGGGCCAAAGCTATTCCAGTTGCCAGAAGAGATTCAGGACACGTGCTCTGGCCCTGACACCAGATGGAACTATCTATAGATAATCCCACCACGCAGCATCCAAAATAGGGGCTAATTCCCACAGCCTGTGATGTTGGGTAGTCACATTCAAGCTGCTTCTTAGAAAAGCTCCCTGGCATGTGCTGACTCCCAGATCTGCCCAGGAATTGCTTGGGAAAGTGCCAGCTGGTCCAGGCTTTGAATGCACTAAAGACCACTCTAAGAAGAGTGGCACAGGCAGCCCTGTTCCAGTGCCCTGGATCCAGAATTGATTTAATTCAGCAGTAAAGGCAGTACTTTTATTTTTAGCTGCTATTAGTAAAGGTATAGACCTAACTATTACTGCTAAATAGTTCTTGGTACTAATGACTGCATTTACAGCGACCTCAGGGTGCAAGGCCAGGAAACAGGCTTGTCTGACATATTTCCTGGCTCATATTTACACATCCACAGAGCCATTCCTGGGACATCTGTAGGCTGCCCGCAGGCATCCTCTGGGCCACTCCGTGTTTGGGCTCTCTACCAAGCCCATCTGTCTTAATGACAGGTGTCATCAAGCCCCTGATGGAACTGTAAGAGGAAAAGGGGATACAGGGAGGCAGATAAGCGGGTTTCAAGTGTGGTGCGTGCATATAAACAATGAGAGAGGAGAGGTGACGATTTGCCTCCCTGGGATAGTTAATTTTCTGGTTCCACGCTGACACATTCACTGTGACACTTGCTTTCGTGCAGTGCTCAGGTATGAGGGATGGCAACCGGTTCCAGCCCCTTTTGGGGGTGCAAACTGTTGTTACCAAGTGAGCTGAGCCGCTTTTCCACCCACGGCGCTCGTGACTCACGGGCTAAAAACAAACGGGCAGGTTTCAGGTTCGGCGTGCTCTGATTCCCTGCCAAACCCGCAGTGACTCCGGCGAGATTCACGCCAGCGATCTGTAAACCTCAGCAAAACTTTCCATGAACCTGATCCATGGGAAGACTCACATCCCAGGTGTGTTTTGGTGAACCTCTGAGATGCCCTGAAATCATTTGGCCCGGTGCCTGACAAGGCAGAGTTAAATGGACCCCGTGTGTGCTGCCCGTTTTCTTATCTAACACACACCAAATCTAATCCTTTCTTATCTAACACTGCCAAATGCAAATGATTCCCTTCCCCTGAGGAGATTACTACTGAAAGAACAAAATGTAGCAAAGTGTAATTACTTTCTAATTCTTTTGAATTTAATCCAGGGCAGAGACATTTCCAATCACATTATGGAGTGTAAGCAGGAATATTTGTCAACATGATGTGTCTATTTATTCATTTACCCAGAGCACCTAAAAATTGCAGAATTCCACCCTCTCCTGGAAAAACTGTGAATTCTCTGCAAGTCCTTTAAGTAGAAATCACTGTTTCTGCAAAGAATTTTTGCAGGGAAGACTGGACTGGTTTTGGTTGTTTTTTTATTTTGTTTTTTGATAGGAAAATCTGATTTTCCAAATGCAGATTTTGGAGGTTTTACTAGTAATGGGAGAGGAAAAGAGATGATGTTTTGCATTTGCATTTGCATCAACTTTCTTCTTCCTTTTGGGCCTTGAGCAGGGAATTCAAAGAATTCTGGTGCAACTCTCAGCAAGGTCTGAGGTGAGACCTTAGTGCTCTCTACAACCACCTGAGAGGAGGTTGCAGTGAGGTGGGGGCCACAACAACGTGGAACAAGTGACAGGACAAGAGGAAACAGCCTCAAGTTGTGCCAGAGAGGGTTTAGGGTGGACATTAAGAAAAAAAACCTGTTCACTGAAAGGATTGTCAAGCATTGGAACAGGCTGTGGTGGAGTCACCATCCCTGGAAATGTTAAAAAAAATGTGTGGTTCTGCACTTTAGTGGCAAACATGGTGGTGGTGCTGGGTTGGTGGTTGGGACTTGGCGGTGTTAAGGGTCTTTTCCAGCCTTAATGATTCTGGGATTCTTCTATTTCATGGTTCTATTCTTCTATGATTCTCTTTCAACTTGCATCCTTTCTGAAATAAATCCACTTAACATCAAGGGAGCTGTTTCTGCCAAGTAGAAGTAAAAACCTTCCCATCTTTCACACTTTGCACTGTGGGCTTTGCACATTGAGAGCCAAACTTGGACTCAGTAACAAGAAAACTATTCAGTTAAGCCAAGTTTTCCAGCTAAATGTGTTTCTCTTTATGCCCAGAGCTTCTGGAGGCCACAAATTGTATCCAGAGTGCTCAACAAAGCACAAGATAGGAATGTTTATGCTAAGAGGGATCCAGGGTGGTAAAACCACAGATCAAGGCCCTGTGGATCTGTGAGCTTGACCTAACAGGGTTTATACACTCAGTCCCAGCTCCTACAGCTCCTTGCAGCACATCCATGTTGTCCTTCCCTCTTTCCCCCCTCACTTTCCAGCTGAAACACCTTTTAATCCACGCTGTAGATATTCTTCTTATAAAAAGAGTAAGTTTTGAGACCTTCTGGTCATGGGGACAAGCTTGAACTCCCGACTCGTATCCTTCCCGCTGACTCAGTCACCTCAAGGCTTATCACAAGAACCAAATGCTTGGCATTTTTCAAGACTTGTCAATTTTTGAGCTAATCCTGCCCTCGGAGAGGATCAGGGCAGGAGCCTGGGGTGGGGTGGATGTCACTCTGACTCATGATTTTCAAGTGCTGATGTTGGATGGACCAGGTTTAATGAACCTGACACCAGAGGAGCAGGTGGTGGGCTCTGATTTCAGGGAGGAATTGCAACGTGTCAGAAGGTGGAAAACATCTGCAGCAAAAAACTTTCTAAGAAATGCCTCCTTCTCTTCTCTGTTGGACTTTGCACCTTTAAAAGCAATTTGTTCTTTCTCAGATAGAACAGGGTAAGACCTCACTTTGAGCTCATGGGGGGGGGGGGTGGAGGAAAAGGCCATCAGCTTTCCCCCTTCTTTCCTTTTTTATCCCTGAGGTGTTTCTCTTCTGCTGTTACCCAAATGGTTTCCAACAACCACTGGATTTCTGATTGCAGTATTTCTCTTGGACTGCTGCAAGACTTGTTGATCCAGATTATTTCCAGGGAGCAAACTCAGAAAGGTTATTTTTTTATACGCATGAAAATTGTTGCACACACGGAAAAAGCACCTGTGATAACTCCAGGAAAAGCTGCCAGAAGCGCAATAGATAACCAAGATCTTCAACAACGGTTAAATAAATCAGTGCAGGGGATTATTGTTCCCTCTTTCACTTCTTTTACTTGGCTGTTTGAGTGCTTCATGATCTTCCAAAATTATTCTTTTTCATGCAGCTTTCCACAGTGGTCAAAGCTGAAAGGAGACAGGTCATGCCTGAAAAGTTCTAGGAGATGCTGATATTTTTAGGAGTCTTATAATCATCTTATATTGCTGCATTTCAGCATCTGGAGCATTGGACTTGCCCATATTCCCACGAAATAAGCATCAAACAAAGGTTATTTGTGTTCAGTTGAACACCTGTTATGGGACACTGGCATCTGCCCTGCTTCCCACATCTTTCTGTGGAGAAAAGAAGGTTTTGGGGTGACCTAATTGTGGCCTTCCAGTACCTGAAGGGGGAAGAAAGATGGAGAGAGGTTTTTGACAGGGCATGGAGTTACAGGGCAAAGGGGAATGATTTTAAACTGAAAAAGAGTTGGTTTAAATGAGGTTTTAGGAAGAAATTCTTCTTTGTGAGGGTGGTGAGACCCTGGCACAGGTTGACCAGAAGAGCTGTGGCTGCCCCATCCCTGGAAATGCTCAAGACCAGGAAGGTGCCTGGAGCAACCTGGGATAGTGGAAAGTGTCCCTGTCCCTGGTAGGAAGTAGAACAAGGTGAGCCTTAAGGTCCCTTCCAACCCAAAGCATTCCACAGTGCCATGAATTTATGTGGATTTGGGGGACCTTGTCTTTGATTTGATGAGTAAGAGACCATGTGAGTTTTGATTTGAGAGGTGTACAGGGTGCTCTCCACTGACATCTGGACTAATAATTTGGGTGCTACAGTTTGCAGAGGATTAGATCCACTTCCATGCAATAGTTCCTTGCTGTAAATTCAATCTCACCTCAGTGGAGAGCCTTCTGGCCATGCTGAAGAGAGGGAAAGGGAGGACAAGCCATGTGTCTTCCTCCTTCTTTCCTTCCGCTACTTTGCTAATTTGTATGTGGGCACGGAGGGGCAACACCCCATGATTCACCTCCTGACCAGCAGATTAGCACAGCTTTAACAAGCCACTCCCCAAGAAGAGGCAACTCTCTAATTCCTCCAGTGCAAAGTTTGGGGAAGGGAAGGGCGAGTGGGTTCTTTGCATGAATGAAATAGGGAATTTCGTGGTGTTAAACCAGGATATGTCAGTGCAGAGGCCTGGCTGGCCCCGGATTGGATGTGGCACAACCACAAAACAGCAGGGTGGTTCACACTCCAAGGAGCTGTAAATCTGTGTAGAAGACAAAAGGGAACAGATGAAAGAGCTCGAGGAAAGGAGGCAGTGAGTCAGCAGGATAGGGAATGGACTCAGCCCGTTAGCCTGTTCTTCTGCTCTGTTACAAACTTTTCCTATTTCTCCCATGAATCCCTGCACCCCTTTGGAAGGTGGATCACCTTGTGGTGGACTTGTCCTCTGAACATTGTCTTGCATTTTCCACATTCTGTCTAAGTCCCAAATGTCTCTGGCTGGCAGGCAGCCAGCAGAGGGAAAGAAAAAGGTGTCTTCTTCATTTTGCCTTCATCGTAAATTGGTATCCACATTCACCCTCTGAGGTGAGCAAGGCTTACAATGGCTCTTTTTTCTCTGGGAAGAGCCAGAGGATGGCATGTTCTCCTTGTCTAACAGCTTCCTTGTTTTAGAGATGCTATTTTTGCCCTGTTTCTGTTGAGGTATTGATGACATTGTATTATTAATTGTGCTGCAGTAGCACCTGGAGGTCCTTGCTGAGATCACAGCCCCTTTGTGGCAGGTTCTGCACAGTAATGTTCCTGGAGACAACCCATCCTGAGTGGACAGCAGCCAGACTGAAAAAAACCCCAACATATGGCAGAAGAGAGGATGTTCTTTTATTTTCACCCCACATATGGTGGTCTTCCCAGTGGAGCTTTGAGTAATGTCTGGGATGTTCAATATTCAACTCAAATGGGGCTTCCTGGTATCTGTTGAGTGGACATGTTGGCTGGAATTAATCTCTCTTACCATTGATGTCTCAGATTATGTTCTCATATTTTAATCCAATCTAATTTTTCATCTCTTTCTCCAGGGCTCTGATATTTCTGACATGTGAACAGCTTCTATGTCTGCTTTTCACTGTTTTGGTGTGGTGGGGATTTCTTTTTTTTTTTTTCTTTCTTTTTTTTTTTTTTTAATTTTTTGTTTTGTTTTGTTTTGTTTTTTTTTGTTTGGTTGGTTGGTTGGTTTTTTGTTGGTTGGTTGGTTGGTTGGTGTTTTTTGTTGTTTTTTTTTTTGTTTGGTTGGTTTGGTTTTTTTTGTTTGGTTTTGGTTTGTTTGTTTGTTGGTTTGGTTTGTGTTTTTTTGGTTTTGTTTTTGTTTTCAAATCTTGCAGTCTTATCTCTCACCAAGTTTATGTCTAATGTCCAGTTTCTTCTCCCAGCATGAAAATCAATGGCAGAAATTGCATGGAAAATACAATTTCATAAGTCAAAAGAACTCTTTGTCTTGTGTTTGTTATGTCCAAGAGGAAGAGCAGGGACGCTTCTCTTGCTCAACAGCAAAAGCAAAGGAGGCTGAGAGAGCTGGGGGTGTTCAC
Organism: Pyrocephalus nanus; assembly: GCA_038380795.1. NCBI lineage: Eukaryota > Metazoa > Chordata > Aves > Passeriformes > Tyrannidae > Pyrocephalus > Pyrocephalus nanus. Next base: position 2,798,134 of record CM076260.1, on the reverse strand, counting down.
CTGGAGAAGAGAAGGCTCCAGAGAGACCTGAGAGCCCTTTCAGTGCCTAAAGAGGCTCCAAGAGAGCTGGAGAGGGACTTGGGGCAACAGATGGAGGGACAGGACACAGGGAATGGCTTCCCACTGCCAGAGGGCAGGGACAAATGGGATATTGGGAAGGAATTGTTGGCTGAGATGGTGGTGAAGTCCTGGTACAGGTTACCCAGAGAAGCTGTGGCTGCCTCATCCCTGGAAGTGTTCAAGGCCAGGTTGGGCAGGGCTTGGATCAACCTGGGATGATGGAAGGTGTCCCTGCCCATGGCAGGGGGTTGGAATGGGATGAGATTTCAGTTTCCTTCCAAATCAGACCATGATGATGATGATGATGATGATGAAAAGAAAGCTCCCAGTTCTCTCCTACTAATAAGCAGTGTGATGCAGAAAAGCCAGGGGAGACTCTACCACTGGTTGAAATGGGGTCAGTATTTCCCTCACCACCTTCAGGAACAACAGTGGACACTGGCATGGCTGCAGGTCCAGGCTCTGCTCCCTTCAGACTATAAATAATATTTATATATTCTTTTAAAAAGAAATCCGAAAAGCAACACATTGGCCTCACCCTGGGACACCCCAAGTGAGCTGCAAGTTGCTAAACACCTAAGAGGGCACACACTGCCTGGAGATAATTTAGCACCAGTAAAAGATGTCATATTGAGGGCCCTGAAGATGTCAGCTGTATATCCCAGGCAGGGACATGTCCCCATGACTGTGGGGAAAACGTGCTGAGCAAACTGAGATGAACTGTTAGAACTGAGAGAGAGGACCTTGCATTAAACCAAATCAGTGGGATAAATATGATTTATTTAACCCTTAGAAAACGTCCATCTGTATTCACACTGCCAAAATGCTTTTAACAATGAAGCACCCCGAAGATGAATTTCTGCAATTATTAATTCAATTAATAATTGAATTGGCAAGGTATTAGGAAGGGAAGATATGTTATAGGTATAAAAACTGCCAAAGAGCTGGTGATGGCAGAAATACTCCCTGACAGACTATTTGAAGTGACTTAACACAAGTTCTGTCCATAGAAAAGGATTTGGCTTGTGCAAAAAAAAAAAAAAAATATAATCTCTATATATGAAAATATATATAAATTCAGTAATTCAGCTGGCTCAGCTCCATTGGTTCCTGAGGCTCTGTCATTGCCACCATCTATTTTCTGCACACACAGCGCAGTGGTGATGAGTGTGATTGAAGTATCTACACAGATCCATGTGAGGAAATATCCCTAGCAAAAAAATAGCTTTCACTTCAAAAAATGACCTTTACAAATCTAAACTTAGTGGGGGTTTCAAGACAGGTTGTTTTACATCAGAAACAAAAAAGATTTCATGTCTACTTTTCCTTTTTCCTCTCTTTCTTTTTCACTTTTCTCTTTCTTCTTTTTAAACCTCTTTTTTTTTGTTTGTTTTGGTTTTGGTTTTGGTTTTTTTGTTTGTTTTTTTTTTTTCTAATTCTATGGGGTCAGGGTGAAAGGCCTCACGAAAGGAATAAAAATGAAAAGAAAAAAAGCACAGGGAAGTAAAGAAGGAAAAGAAATACACAGGTGGCAAAACCCTACTCAAAATATTTGATTTATTAAATTATAAGCTTTTAAAGTGAGCTGGAAAGATGTTTTCTTTAGGAATATAGAAAGATGTTTTCTTTAGGAATAGATGGACCAAAAGTGGATTTATTGACCAATAACAAGCAGTAGAGAGATAGACTGAGATCTTGGGGTTATTTTGAAGTTTTATGTTACTGATCACAAGGACTCAGCAGTTTTGTTGCTTTGCACAGTGTGTTTAATGCAAGTTTTAGTGAGCAGAACTTCTCTTACTGGGGGTTTTATAGAAACAAACTCAATGTGTCTTAGTCACAAGTTTTGTTAAAGTGCAAACAGTAAATAAAGAATGAAGGGAAAACAATGGGATTTCAGTGTATTCTCACTAAAAGTGGATGCCTTATGGCTTATCGTAAGAAAAATGAGCAGAAGTGATTAACTGCACCTAAAATGTGATTTTATTTATCTCTACCTTGCTGTTTTACCCCACACACATTTAACCTCCTCTTATTTGCACCAGATCCAGCACTAATCCCTCAGTACCCCCCACAGCCCTGGTGGTACCAACTCATCTTGGAGAACCCCAGAAGAATTTCACAAATCAAGGCCCTGGGCTCTCCAGTGGGTCTGGCTCCTCATTCCTTGGCTGTAGCAAGATTTAGAGGCCAAGTTCTGTCCTTCATGTGCTGTTATTCCAGGCACGTGTGACAATGGCAGACCTGTCATTGCTGCTCCTCGGAGGTTCCTTATCTTCCATCCTCAGCTGCTCGTCAAAGGGATGATGATTAAGTGACACAGCGAGGTCAGGGGGCATCTTGAGGGCAAAATAGTGCTGAGCCCACCACCAGCTTGGTGTGGTCACCTCTTTTTGGGGGGTTCCCACGTGCTCTAGAGATGTTCTCCTGATGAAACAGACCGAGGAGGAGGGGATGTCCCAGCTGGATTATGGAGACCCCTGGCAGCACAAAGCTGCCAGATGCTGGCCCCTCTAAAGTCCTCTCAGACAGAAAGAGATCCTTCTCCTCCTTTTAAAAGCACTGAGTGTTTTAGCTGAGAGTTTACCTTCACTCTTTCAAATATGAAGTTGCAGGAGCCAGATGGAATCACAGAATGTGCTGAGTTGAAAAGGACCCACAAGGATCCTTCAGTCCAACCCTCAGCCCTGCACAGGACCATCCCCAAGAGTCACACCCTGTGCCTCAGAGTATCATCCAAATGCTCCTCGAGCTCTGGCAGCCTTGGTGCTGTGCCCACTGCCCTGGGGAGCCTGTTCAGTGCCCAACCACCCTCTGGGGCAAGAACCTTCTCCTGATATCCAACCTAAACCTCTCCTGATGGAACTTCAGGCCATTCCCTCAAGTCCTGTCACTGATAATTGGTCCAGACTCTATCTGGCCAGTGCTCATCACAGGATTGATGCCTATTCCTTTAGAGGAGTAAGTGTTGTATCTGGATGGGTTGGATGGGACTCTGAGCAACCTGCTCTAGCTGAAGATGTCCCTGCTCATTGCAGGGGGTTGGACTAGATGACATTTAAAAGGTCCCTTCTAACCCAAACTTTTCCATCATTATATGATTCCATGAAAAGTGACTCCTGTAGGAGTTGGTGTGTAATCCAGAAACGGTTCATGTGGTGAGGGTGAAGAGTGTAAATCTGGGTTCTCAGGGAGGAACAAAGTTTCCTTCACAGGCACTTCCCTCACTGAGGGACAGCGTCCCTCACTGTCCAGCACTGAGGCAATAAATGGGATTATAATTCAGGCAGTATTTGAGGTAATATTAGGGGTAATATTAGTCACAATTCTTGTTCCTCTTCCTGAGCAAAAAAATGGAAGAGAACTAAGGGCCAAAATGAAATGTAGCATTTGCCAGGTAATAACTGCTGTCCCATACAGGAATTACAGGAATTTAAAGATCATAATTCTCTGTAAGCAAAACTGAAATGCCTGCAGTTCCACTCTTTCCCTCACTACCACATTGATTATGCCTAAATCTTTCCCAGAATATAGGAAAGATATATTAATAAATGAGATTTCTCTTAATAAATGAGATTTCTTCTCCCTTAGGCAATCTCTCTCACCCCTTCCCTGCCTTAGGAAATCTGATTAAAACGTAGCAGAGCTTCTCTTTCAATGGAAGAATATTCCAACAGAGCCTGCCAGCAGGGTCTGGAAGACCCTGAAGTTCACGTTTATTTTCACAGAATCACAGAATATCCTGAGTTGGAAGGGACCACCAAGGACCATCGAGTCCAGCTCCTGGGCAGGACAACCCCAAAAGTCACACCTGAGAGCGTTGTCCAAACGCTCTTTTATTTAGGTGCCAACCAACAGCCAGATGATTCTGGGCCTGGAAGAGTCCAGCTCTTCTCCATCAGCTCCTGGTGATCCCCTTTGCTCTTCCCTTCCCAGATTGACAGCATGCAGGCCCTTCTCCACTGCCCCAACGTGCTGGTGTGTGTGGGTCGGGAGCCCTTCAAACCTGTGTCCATGGAGAACCTGAGGAAACACTCGGTGGAGAAGCTGCCCAATCTGCCTCCCCGCTCCAACGGCAACAGCGGCAACGAGAACAACGAAAGTAAGCAAAGCCCCTGGGTGTCTCCAGGCCTGTGTCCCACAGTGTGGGCATTACAGGCACCCATTGTGCTGCCCCAACGTGCAGATTTCACGTGGAAAGTGCATTTCCTTCTCCCTCCCTCTCTCCCAAGCCTTTCCATCCTCCCCTTCTTTTTCTCTGGTTTCCTTCTGGGATTTCCTCCCTATGCACCCCCCCCCCCCCCCAGTCTTTCTCTTACATGTTCCCCGTGTCTGGCTGACTTCCCTTCCTCTTTCATATCTCTGGGTCTCCTTTTCCTTCCAGAACTCCCTCCTTTCCTGTGTCTGTCTCCCCAAACCCTTGAGATTTCCCACGGATCCTCGATCCCCTTGTCTGTCTGGGGTGTCACGCCTGCACTCAGGGACTTCCCTGCACCAGGAGCAGAGGATGCCCTGGTTCTGTCAGCAGGAGTCTCAGTTTCTCCTGCAGGTTACAGCTGCCCTTTTGGGAACAAAGCATATTTTTAGGGAATGCTTTTTTTCAGGAAGGAGTATGTTATGGATTATTCAGGATTATATTTCTTAATAGAAAATCTAAGGTCAGAGATAATTAAACCAGCCACCCTCTGTAGCCTGTGAAAGGAAACTTCCCACTTCCAAAGGGCAATAATCTCACATGTACTAGGGATTTGTGGTGGGATGAAATTAAAAGTGCTCTGCAGGTGGACCTGTTTCCTCTCCCTTGTCAATACCAGGAGCTGGGAAAGATTCACTCATGTGTTGGCCACTAGTTGTAGAAATTTATGGACAGAGACATTCTACACTCACTGCCTGAGACATAAAAAATTGAGGAGGAGACATGGGAATAAATTGGACCCTTGTCCATCAAGAGACTGAGCAAATATATCAGTTCACATGCATAAAGATGATTAGAGAAAGCTATTTCACGTGTTATTGATCTTGGCTGATGTGCTCCTGTTCAACACTCTCTTCCCAAAATGCCTCCATCCAGCTGTGCATCCGTATGCCCATGGAGACACGTGATTGTGCAGATATATATACAAGTAAATTTTGGACAAACACAGATTAGAAACAAGATGGATGAATGTCTTTCAAGGCAGCCTGATAGCAACATAGTCTTCTTGAAATGAAGGGTCCAGGACCTCAATAAATCTATGCACGTCACTGCACTGGGTCATAGAGATGCTTCAGATTCCTAAATTGCCTTTCTATCACTCATTCCTTCTGCAAATACCCCTATTTATCACCAGATTACAACTCCTTTTCCATTTGTTCCTAATGTTTTAATAAACATTATGATTATTGATAGTGGCACATCCCTGCAGGGACTGAGTGTTGCACAAGAAATCAGAGAATCACAGAGTTGGAAGGGACCCATCAGCACCATTGAGTCCAACTCCTGGCCCTGCACAGCACACCCCAAAAATCCCACCACGTGCCTGAGTGCATTGTCCAAACATACCTTGAATTCAGACAAGTTTGGTGCTGTCATCACTTCCCTGGGGAGCCTGGGAATGTGTAACACTTGACCTGCAATTAAGGAAGAGAGTCACTTCTCCATATATTTTTCCCTGGCTGAATAAGAAGGATGAAAACTTGAACAGTTAAATAAAGGAGTATTTGCAACCTGATAAAATACCAAAACTCTGAGACTAAATTGCTCTGTGTGTGTGTTTGTGTGTGTGTGTGCATTTATATATTACTATATTTATTTTTTTTATTTGACTTCCTGGCATGCACTTAATACCACAAAGTGTTTCTGTTTCAATTTAGATTTTAAAAAATGATGAAGTTAGGGTACTGAAGATTTTCATACACATGATTAATTCAAAACTTAACGTTTAACAAAGAGGTTGGATTAGATGATCCCCAGGGGTCCCTTCCAACCCTAATTATTCTGTGACTCTGTGATTTATGGCCATCACTTAGTCAAAGACAAATTTTCAAATCACATAAATTGACACAGGCTTGGCTTTAATGGAATAACATCAGAATTCTCTAGTTTGAGGGTTTGACTCAGGTATTTTGTGTCATCTTTATCTGAGTTAACATTTATCTCCATCTCTCTTTCCTTGCCTCCAGTGAATTTCGGACTGAAAGCCAAAAAAAGCGTTATCCACCCGCGGTCGTCATCGAGCAACAGGTCCATGAGATTTTCTTTGTCGTCGGAAAAATCGTATCCCAACGGTCTCGCTGCCTCACCGGATAACGGAGCACCCTTCTCCAATGGCTGCTCCCACCCTAAAGCCGGGGAGCTGGTCCAGTCTCTGGTCAACGACGACATAGAGAAGCGGGTGCACGTGAACAAGGACGGGAGCTTGTCCGTGGAGATGAAGGTCCGCTTCCGCCTGCTGAACGATGAGACCTTGCAGTGGTCCACCCAGATCAAGAAGTCCAACCTGCTGAACCGGCTGCCTTGTGAGGAGTCCGGAGTGGAGGAGGACAGTGGAGTGGACCCCCTGCAGAAGATGAACCCAGAAGTCAGCTCGGAGGCGGACGACTCGTTGTATCCCTGTGAGATCGATTCCTACATGTCAAAACTTGAGGAATCCGAGTGTGACGAGGCTCACTGTCACAGCTGTGGGAAGAAGCACCAGGACTACGACATTTGGAAGAACCCCATGCACGCATCCCCGAGGGAAGAGCCCAGCGTACAGACCACCTGGCGCACGCGGTCGTCGTGCTCCAGCACGTCCTCCCGGAGGAGAGTCATCCACAAGAAAATGACTTCCATGGAGAGCCTCCCCACCACGTCCAGTGAGGAATTCTCTGAGCACATTGTGAGAGAGTCCTCGTCCTACTCAGAGACTGTAGAGAACAGGGTGGCGTATCGATCCGTCAGAAAGTGCAGGTGCCGAAGTGATTTGTCTACAGGTGCTTCCATTGGAGAAGATCAGCAAGGAGACACTCCAGCAAGCACAGGGAATAGCCAGAGACCTTCATCCCTGGGTTTAATGTCACATTCCAGCTGTGAAAACAACCTGAATACTCAAGATGCCCCCGAAGAAGATGAAGAGATCAGCAAAACCATTTCACAAAAAGAAGAGGAAAACTGTTTCGAAGCTTCCTCTGTGAAGGGCTTAAAGGATGACGTGGAAGAGGCTGACAGCAGCAGGGTTGGGAGTGCCATGTCAAAGTCATCCCTGCAGTCCAAACGGAGCAAGAATAACATCTGTGAGGAAAACAGCACCGTAAGTAAGAGCATGTCCTCCTCCTCAAGCCTTCAGAAGGCAAACCCAGGAGAGAACTCTCGGAGCTCCACCCCTGCCAACAGTGTGCACAGCAAGTCCAGCAACTGTACCACCCAAAAAGCAAAGAGTGAGCAGGATGACCAGTCTGATGAAAATCCAGCGGTCTCCTCCTTGTCCGGTGAGTCCTGCCCTAAGAAAGAGGCTGGAGAGGCAGAAGCAGAGCAAGAGGAAAGTGAAGTCCAAGAAGTCAGCTCAGTGTCAGCAAAAACAAAGCCCACCCAATCAATTAGGGGCGAGAGCTGTGAAGGGGAACGATGCTCCACACAGGGAAGCCACTCCTCCAGAGCTACTGACAGGAACAGCAAGAAAAGTGGCAGTGATGAGAACATTCCATGCAGCATCTCCTGCTCTTCCAGGGGATCCAAAAAGAGCAAACGCAGCCACATTCATCTGGATGCACAGTCTGAAGTGTCTGTGTCTTCACTTGGATCCTCTCCGAATAAAAAGAAGAATTCCCTACATGCAGATGATGCAAGATCGTGTAGCAAAGCATCCAGTTACTCCAAAAGCTCATGTGAAACCAAGAAAAAATCTGTTGGAAACGCCATGTCTCAGAGGGCAGGATCTATTCAGTCAAATGTTTCATCTACTAGTGCACCAGAAGCAACTGCAGGTCCTGCTGAGGAGAAAAGCTCTAAAAGTAACACCAGTCACTACAGTGAATCCTCAAAAGGCTCAAAGAAGAGAAGCCATAGAGAAGAAAGTAGTAAACCATCATCTGTCTGCTCAAAATTATCAAGTCCTAGTGGAAAAACTGGAGAGGGTCATGCCAAGGTTAGTTCAGAGCCCTCTTCTTCCAAACAGGGAAGTATGAGTGGGAGTGTATGTTCCAAAGCTGACCACGCAACTGAGAATGACATCTGGAATGGAAAGCCTACAAGTGTCTCCTCAAGAGTCTCTTCAAAATCAGAAGCAAAAGAAAAATTCTTGTTGACTCAGATATCCCAGGAGATGGATGAGAGGTGCTCACAGTCCAACATGTCTCAATCTTCGAAGTCAAGGCGGACAAAAAACAACAACCTTCACGTGAGGATGTCGAACTCCAGCCGGGCGTCGCTGTCTGAGACGATGTCCGTGCGCAGCCTGCACTGCCCTGCCCCACCCAAAGGGAAGCCAAAGAGGAAAAACGTGCGTCCAGCCATGCTGAAGAACTCCTCTGTTAGCAGCTTTGGTACCAGGTCGCTGCTGAGCACGGGGAAAGAGCAGAAAGAAATTGTAGATTCCTCCAAAGAGACGTCCTACGGGTCTAAGTCAGTAGCGCCTGAAGCAAACGATCAGAATAATAAAGAGACCGATGATTCTCAGAGCAAAAAAGCAGAGGAAGAGTCAGAGGGCACGGGTGTGCAGGAGGAAGGGAGTGATTTGGTCCCATCTGCTCTGCCAAACGCATCTCCAGAAGAAGTAGTGCAAGAGTGGCTCAGAAAAATCCCTTCAGAAACGTTGCTTGTGAAATACGAAATGGAGGATGATGTGGAAGAGGAAGGTACAGAGACAGCTACCGAGATATCACACTGCACACAGGCCGAGGAAGTCCCAGAGGAGGAAAAAGCCGAGGAAAAGAAGGAGGAGGAGGAGGAGGCTGAAAAGGAAGCAAAGGTTGAAGTGGAAGAAGAGACAGCAGGAGATGTAGCTATTAAAGAAGAGGTTGAAGAATGTGTGAACCAGGAAGAAGTCTGTGAGGTGGCGTGTGAGACTGCCAAAGCTGAGCAGGCAGAAAGCAACCAGTCAGTGAATTCCAGCCAAAATAACAAGAGGGACCTGCCCAGCTCTGTCCAGACTTCTGTACAGATCATGAAGGCCTTGCTCAGTTCGAAACACGAGACCAAATTTGACCGATCGAACAGTTTGCCCGAAGTGTCCCCCACCATGGGGAGGAAACTCAGCAACTCCGCCAACGTTTTGATTACTTGTCTTGCCAGTCTCCAGCTCCTTGATGAAGAGTCAGAAGACCCATCAGACACCTCAAAAGCTCTAAATAAGTCAAGGTATACGGAGCTGCTGAATATTTTTCAAGCCCTGTGGTTGGGATGCACAGCTGAGAGGAGCGGTCCAAGCTCCGCTCAAGGGGCCAGCGAGCAGGCAAAGCCAGACCTTGGGTTTAAAGGCCCCAAATCCATGGATCACACCTTCACTCGCATGTCCTCCTCCGGGGTGGATGTCTGCAGTGGTTCTGGTGGCTCAGGAGAAGAATGTGCAGCTGGTGCCACTTTAGTGGCACAGAAAACTGTAGAATTCAAATCAGCTGAAGAGGAAAATACAGAGAATGGAACTGAAATGACTGAGGCTGAGGAGCAAAGTAAAGAGGAAGGGCAGCCATCCCGCCCCTCTACAGCCTGCTCAGAATCACACAGAGAGGAAAAAGCACAGTCTGCTAATGAGGAATCTCTAATTCAGGAGGAAGAAGAGAAGAAGGAGGATCAGTGTGAACACAGTCAGGAGGAAGGGGGAGAAAATGAAAATGAAGAAACCAGTAAATTAGCTGAAACCGGAGAACAAGAAGAAGCTGCAGCTGTGAATGATGAACTCCCACAAGAAAATCCTGAAGCCACCATCGATGATACAAATGTCAATGGTGCTGATGGTGAGATGGAGATTAAAGCTGGTTTGGAAGAGCATCTTGAAAAAGAGTCACCAAGTGTCGCAGAGCCCAAAGTCAGTGCATCCACCAGTGTGGGGAAATCCCTTGTCCAGCAAAACTCAGTGGATCCAGACCCAGTCTGGGTCCTGAGACTGCTCAAAAAAATCGAGAAGGAGTTCATGGCTCACTATGTCAATGCCATGAATGAGGTAAAAATCAGGTGGAACCTGCAGAACAACCGGCAGATGGATGAAATGATACTGGAGCTGAAGGAGGAGGTGAGTAAAAGGATACAAAAAAGCATAGAGAGGGAGTTGAGGAAGATCAGAAGCAGAGCTGGGATGAGGGTGCCGAGACCTCCGGATGAGCCACTCACACCCCAGTCAAAATTCCAGACAGAGCAAAGAAGGTGGAGATTGCAAAATATGCACAACAAGTCACTCTTTGGTGGCAAGAACGGCAACCAGACCAGGCTGGAGGAGACATCAGAATTATCCTTCGATGCAGATCAAGACTTGGCACTTAGTGCAGCTTTTGATGACAGTGTTAGTAAACAATCAAGTGAGGAGGAATATTGTCCTTGTGACTCCTGTGTGAGGAAAAAACTGGCCTCCAAGCCCCAAAGAATTCCCATGGCGGCCACCAATGCCCCAGTCATGAAAGCGTTTGATTTGCAGCAAATCCTGAGGCTGAAGAAAGATGATAAGGAGGATGCTGTTGTTGCAGAAACAGCCCAGGACATCAAAGGTGAACCCCAGGCAGGTGAAGGAGAAGAGGAGGACAATGAAGTAAAGGAGCCAGAAGTAAATGAATTAAATGGAGGCGGAGAAGAACCTGAAATAGCAGAGAGTCAAAAAGGTGAGGGGGAGGATGAGGTGAAAAATGAAGAAATCAAAGAAGATGAAGCTGAAGGAGAGGAAGAGAAAGCAAAGGAGGAGGAGGAGGGAGAGAAAGGGGAAGAAGAAATTGTTAAGGCTGAAGAGGAGGAGGAAATAAAAGAGGAGGAGGAGGGAGAAATGAAAGAAGATGAGGAAGTAAAAGAAGAAGAAGCAGAGGAAAAGAAAGAGGAAGAGGAAATAAATGAGGAAGATGAGGAGGAGGAAGAGGGAGTGAAAGAGGAAGAGGAAGAAGCGAAGGAGGAGGAAGAAGAAGCAAAAGAGGAGGAAGAAGCAAAGGAGGAGGAGGAAGAAGTAAAAGAGGAGGAGGAAGAAGTGAAGGAGGAGGAGGAAGCAAAAGAGGAGGAAGAAGCAAAAGAGGAGGAGGAAGTGAAGGAGGAGGAGGAAGAAGTGAAGGAGGAGGAGGAAGGGAAGGAGGAGGAAGGGAAGGAGGAAGAGGAAGCTGCAAAAGAGGAGGGAGAAGTGAAGGAGGAGGAGGAAGAAGTGAAGGAGGAGGAGGAAGAAGCTGAAGAGGAGGAGGAAGAAGTGAAGGAGGAGGAGGAGGAAGGGAAAGAGGAAGAGGAAGGTGCAAAAGAGGAGGAGGAAGAAGCAGAAGAGGAAGAGGCAAAAGAGGGGGAGGATGAAGGGAAGGAGGAAGAGGAAGAAGCAAAAGAGGAGGAGGAGAAGGAGGAAGAGGAAGAAACAAAAGAGGAGGAGGAAATTAAGGAGGAAGAGGAAGGTGCGGAAGAGGAGGAGGAAGAAGAAGCAAAAGATGAGGAGGAAAGCAATGAGGAAGAGGAAGAAGCCAAAGAGGAGGAGGAGGAAGCAAAAGAAGAGGAAGTCAAAGAAGATGAAGAAGCAAAGGAGGAAGAAGAAGAAGCCAAAGAGGAGGAAGAAGTGAATGAGGAGGAGGAAGAAGCAAAGGAAGAGGAGGAGGAAGAGGAAGGTGCAAAAGAAGAGGAGGAAGAAGCAAAAGAGGAGGAGGAGGAAGCAAAAGAGGAAGAGGAAGAAGCTGAAGAGGAAGAAGCCAAAGAGGAGGAGGAAGGGAAGGAGGAAGAGGAAGAAGCCAAAGAGGGGGAGGAGGAAGAAGGGAAGGAAGAAGAAGAAACAAAAGAGGAGGAGGAGAAAGGGAAAGAGGAAGAGGAAGAAGGAAAAGAGGATGAGGAAGGGAAGGAAGAAGAGGAAGAAAATAAAGAGGAGGAAGAGAAGGAGGAGGAGGAAGAAGAAACTAAAGAGGAGGAAGAAGAAGAAGCTAAAGAGGAGGAGGAGGAAGAGGAGGAGGAGGAGGAAGAAGAAACTGAAGATGAGGAAGAAGAAGTGAAGGAGGAAGAAGAACGAGAAGCCAAAGAGGAGGAGGAAGGGAAGGAGGAAGAGGAAGAATCAAAAGAAGAGGAAGAGGAAAAAGAGGAGGAAGAAAAAACAAAAGAAGAGGAGGAGGAGGAAGGGAAGGAGGAAGAGGAAGAAGGAACAAAGGAGGAGGAGGAAGCAGAGGAAGAAGAGGATGAAACTACACAAGAGAAGCAGGAAGAGGAAGAAAACCCAAAAGAGGAGGAGGAGGAAGAAGAAGCAAAAGAAGAAGAGGGAGAGGGAGAAAAAGAGGAGGAAGAAACAAAGGAAGAGGAGGAGGAAGCAAATGAGGAACAGGAAGAACAAGAAGAAGAAACTCAAAGTGAAGAGCAGGAAGCTGATGATGAAGCTGAAAATGAAGCTGAAGAAACAGAGGAGCCAGAGGATGATGAGGCAGAGACATCTGAAGGCAGAGGGGATGCCAAGGGCTCTGGAACTGACAACAATCCTGGAGAAGATGATGCAGAAGGAAATGAAGAAGCTGAGCAGGATGAAGCTGAGGCAGTAGAAGATGCAAAACCGGAGTCAGAAGGTGAGGCTGAGGAGGAAATCAGTGAAGGAGGTGAGAACCATGACGAGAATGAGGAGGAACCCACCAATGACAACCCTGACAAGGCACATGAAAAACACGAGGGCAAAAGCAACAAAAAGGTTTCTCAGAAAGTCTCAAGGGCCAAAGGCAAGAAAAACATCAAAAGGAGTCTGAAAACATCCAACGCCCTTTCTTATTATTCTTCTGTAGGAAACTTCTCACAGCAATCCCAGAAGGGGTCTGAAGGTGGAGATGAAGGAGAAGAGGAAGAGGAAGGCAAAGATGACAACAACCCTGGGAGTGACCCCCCCAACGGAGAGAATCAAAGTAATGAGAGCTCCAAACCCTCCCAGATGTATCCTGAGAGTGAGGAAGAGGAAGAAGATGAGGACAAAGATTCTTCAGGCACTGATCCTGCGGGAGATGAGAACCCAGCAGATGCCGAAGGGGCAGATCCAAAGGAGGGTGAAAACACTGATGGAGTTCAGGATTCTAAAAAGAAAGAAAACTCTGATCATATCGACCAGGATGATTTGGACTTCTAGAACTGCTTATTAACAACTGGGGTTTTTTTTCTTTCTTTCTTCTTTTCTTTCTTTTTTTTTTTTTTTTAAGTACATTTTCATTACATATTCCAGTATCTCCAGTGAGTTGAGTCATCATAATGGGCTTTTCTTCTGAGTTAAATGTGAGTTAAACTTGATCTTGAATTCTATAAAGTTGCAGTTACCTGCCCTCATTTCTGGAGGGCTGGTAAACTCATTAATATTTTGTGGTCTCAATAGATAAGTGGTTTGGGGAAAGGGAAGGCGGTTTTGTTTGTGACACCTTCTTGTTCCCACTCTTTAAGCCATGCTGTTTGCTGCTTGAGTGACCTGTGGCTCTGCTGGGCACCATCTCTGAGTGACTTCGGGATGCCTTTTGTCCATTGCACAGCATTTTCCTGGGAAGATTTGCCAGTCCAAGGAAACACGGCAAAATCGGGATTCGTTGCCAAAGTCTGGTCAGAGCCCACAGAGATGGATGCTCATTTTCCTCCCTCCCCTACCTTAGCCTGCCCTGCCTTCTCTATACCCACAAAAAGGGTCTGAGATTAAAAAAACCCAAACAAACACATTCCCCGTTTTCCCTATTATCCCTTTAGCAGAGGTTGAGCTCATTCCTCGCTCAACACCCAGGAAGGTCATTCCAGTAGATCTCCTCTTCCTGCTCTGTTTGCACTGTGCTCCTCCCTGTAGTGGTAGATAACGAAGCTGAGTTAATTCAACCCTGTCGGGTGTCCGAGAAGTGGCTGAATGTGATATTAAACAACTTAGAGCTAGGTTCAATCCCTTGGGATGTCCTTTACTATGCCAGCGATGGCATCTAAGCACTTTACAACCATCTGGGATCCCCCCCAGACAGCTTTGCACGAGGCTCTGTCTGGAAGCTGCTGGGATTTGCAGTTGTTCAGTGCCTCGCCCTTGCAGACAACCAGCAAAATCGAAACTAATTTTCCCTTTAACACGAAAAAAACCCCCAAAAAGTTTGGCCATTTGTGCTGCAGCAAACAGCTGGAAGAGGCTTAAGCATTTATTGGAGAGGTTGGACTTTACAAACCACGATAGAGCTGCAAACTTCAGTTAGAAATGTTTTTTTACCAGATTGTTTCTTTTTTTGTTTGCTTGTTTCCTTCCCCTGGGGCAACGTATACATCTCTGAATAAATGCCCAACTAATGCCAGGAGAAGTCTGACCATACCTCATCTGCATTCACGTGGAAACCTCTAGGGAAACAGTCCATTTGATCAATAATTTGCAGGGAGAAGAAAACAGAGAGGGTGAAAACAAAATGCCTTAAACTGTATGGTGAAAAAGTATGTGTGTAGTGTCGCGTCGGGTTTGTGAAGATGTTTGCAGACATGTTGAAATAATCAATGTTCAAAATCAAATCATTCATATTGGTTTCATTTTTTTCAGTCTCAACTTCTTAAACTCGTATCCAACCAGTTCCACAGATCAGATTTCACTTCACTCACATTAAGAACTGGGTTCAGCTGCAGAGGTTCACACTTAATTTTAGGTGTCTGAGAAACTGGGCTCTTTGTGGAGGAGTCAGTGGAGAGCTGGATCTCAGCTGAGCTGCTCTCACAAAGGCTGAGATCCTGCAGAGAGTCCAAGACCATCCACAAGACAGAGAAATTAGATCTGGGCCTTCCTCAAAAGAGGGGTAGCCTTATCTGTGAGCCTCATGGAATCTTTGAAGTGTTTGGGTTGGAAAAGGGACCTTTGGGATCATCCAGTTCCAAACCCCTGCCATGGGCAGAGACACCTCCCACTATCCCAGGATGATCCAATCCCCATTCAACCTGGCCTAGGACACTTCCAGGGATCCAGGGGCAGCCACAGCTTCTCTGGGCAACCTGTGCCAGGGCCTCCCCACCTTCACAGCCAGGAATTCCTTCCCAATATCCCATCTAACCCTGCCCTCTTTCAGCCTAAAGTCATTCCCTTTGTCCTGTTCTTCCATCCCTTGTCCCAAGTCCCTCTCCAGCTCTCCTGGAGCCCCTTTAGGCACTGGAAGGGGCTCTAAGGTCTCCCTGGAGCCTTCTCATGGGGATGTCTTGGGTTTCCAAGGACATCTCAGACAGAACTGCACCTCTACATCTTCCTAGATGCAACTCAGTCAAGCCATGACTGTCTCCAAGTTTGATATCTTGCCTCATCTTAGTTCTGTGGTTTTTTTCTGTGGCCATTTCTATATCTAAAATGTGCTTTCAGACAGCTCATAGTCTGTGCAGTCCAAACATCAATGCTTAGTGCCAGCTGAGATGGCCTAGAGAATCCCAGCATCACACCCCAGGGTTGGTCTGAAGGGGTGCAGATCCCCTGTAGGTTCAGAGCCATCAGAAACTCCCTGTAAATGTCAGGGAGGCTCCAGGGCATCTTCAGCTGGGTTAGTCAGGGATGTAAAATAAACTGAATCCACCCCTAAAATTGTGTAAATGAATCCTACCTCAAGAAACCGAAGTACCAGCTTAAAACTGAATGTTGAAACTCCTTTGGCTTTGAAGTACATTTGTTGGGGTTTAACCCCAGCTGATAACTCAGCCCCAAACAGGCACTCCTTCATGGTGGCATCCAGGAGGCAGTGGGAAAAGGGAGAGAACTCACTTTTGGGGGTGAGATAAGGAGAGTTTCACAGGTAAAGCAAAAGCCACACTCACAAGGAATCAATTCACACAAAACAAGGAATTAATTCACTGCTTCCCATGGAAAGGCAGGTGCTCCACGAGAGCAGGTCCCCAGCACACTGAAGGGTGACTTGGGAAGACAAATGGCATCATTCCAAATGTCTCTGCCTTTCCTCTTCTTCCCCCCCCCCCCCCCCCCCCAGTTTTATATGCTGAGCATGACACTATGTGGTCTGTGGTCAGTTGGGATCAGCTGTCCTGGCTGTGTGACATCCCAACTTCTTGTGCATCCCCAGCCTCCAGAACAGGCCTTGACTCTGTGCAAGCCCTGCTCGGCAATAACAAAAACATCCCTGTGTTATCAGCGGTGCTTCCAGCACAAATCCAAGGCACAGCCCCGTTCCAGCCACTGCGAAGAAAATTCACTCTACCCCAGCCAGAACCAGCACAAAAGGAAAATGAAAACTTGCTCCCCTCACAGAAATACTTAAAGCTTTTCTGGTGTCTCAGCAGTGCACTTACAGGTGAATTCCCACAACTGGAGTATCTGATGCTCCTCACACCTTCCCTACAAGCCAGTCCTATCCCTTCTGTTTCATCAAATATCACCTTGAAGTGTCATTTGAAGGTTAAAGTAGAAATTGTTGTGTATGAGCTCGGTGCTGGGCTTTGCACAGAAATGAATATCCCTTGTATGAGCCAAATTTCATTGCAAATGATTTCACGCACCCACTGTTCACACAAGACTTGATATCCTCCTGAATCCTCCTTTCACAGACTTATGCTGGTGATTAAAGACAGCACAGTATCAGTGATCCCTCTGGGATTTACTCTCCAGGTCAGGAAGGAACAGCACTGCCACAGGGCAATTTTCCCCTTTCGCAGCGATGCCCGATGACATCAGAATTCTAAACCTTTCCAAGGGTTCCACACACCAGTTCTAGAACACTTTTTAAGGTGTCCAGCATGAGAAATGTAAAAAATATGGTTACATGCACGAATCTATCATCGAGGCACCAAGGAGAAAGTTGTGTGGACTGGATTCATACCACTGAGTCGAGGCCTGTGTGTCAGGTGGTGTGTCCTGGCTCCTCCAGGCCATGTGGAAAGACAGGATCTCCCTGCAGTTATTCAGAATGGATGCAGGACTGTCAGCTGGAGGGGTGAAGCCCATGGGCTGTAACATCCTAACCCAGGTACTTGGACCAAATGTTTGAATTCAGGCTGGGACTACCCCTGTCTTGTAAAGTAAGCAGGTACCACTGGGTGACTTAGTTAAAAACCCGGCCTGGGGACACTGGGTGAAGGTTGTGGCATTCCTGATGCCAGGGAAAAGGTGTTTGCTGCTGGAAGAAGCCTGTTATTCAGTGCTTGTCAGTCAGAGAATCATGGAATTATATGGGTAAGAAAAGACCTCTAAGGTCATAGAGAATCATAGAATGGTTTGGGTTGGAAGGGACCTCAAAGATTACCTAGTCCTGACCCCCTGCCATGGGCAGGGACACCTTCCACTAGCCCAGGTTGCTCCAAGACCTGTCCAGCCTGGTCTTGGACACTTCCAGGGATCCAGGGGTAGCCACAGCTTCTCTGGGCAACCTGTGCCAGGGCCTCACCTCCCTCACAGGGAAGAATTTCTCCCCAGTATCCAACCTAAGTCTCCTCTCTTTCCTTTTGTACCCATGAAGACCATCAAGTCCAATTGTTACCCCAGCACTGCCAAGCACCCCTCCCCCCAAACCATTTCCCTGAGTTCTACATCATGTGTAGAACCATTTTGGTTTCCCGAGGAACAAAGTGAAATATCTGCTTTCTAACACATTAATTCTTGCAGGATTCAGACCAGAAGGCTGCCTGGTAGCCATAGCTCTGATCTTGGCATGAGACACTCTCTGGAAGTGCTACACATTGACTTAACTTGAACCATTCCTGGTGTCTCCCTCCGATCCCCTCATCCAGACTCCCATCATAACCAGTGGAGAGAGAGAGAGACAAAGAGTGGGATTCATCTGCTACAGGCAGCCTTGTCAGGAGGAGAGGAACTACACCATCAGCAGGAACATTTCTCCCTGCTGGTGCACTAAATAAATTGCTCAGATGGAGATCACGGAATCACAGAATCATTTAGGTTGGAAAAGACCTCCAAGCCCATCGAGTCCAACCTGTGACCAATCCCCACCTTGTCACCCAGCCCAGAGCACTGAGTGCCATGTCCAGTCCTTCCTTGGACACCTCCAGGGATGGGGACTCCACCACCTCCCTGGGCAGTCCATTCAAAAATGTCTCATGTGGGAAAAGCTGCTCCCAGTGTAGCTGCTCAAAAGCATCTTATGTTGGTGACTTGGAGGCTGTCAGGCAACAGTTCCAGCCAGTCATCCCATGGAAGATTTAAAAGTGTTTCTTGGCTCCAAAGTCACGAGAGGAATGGCCTTAAACTGAATGCGAGTAGATTTAGATTGGATATTAGGAAGACATTTTTCCTGTGAGGGTGGTTAGGCTCTGGCACAGAGAAGCTATGGCTGCTCCTGGATCCCTGGAAGTGTCCAAGGCCAAGTTGGAGGGGGCTTGGAGCAACCTGGGCTAGTGGAAGGTGTCTCTGCCCATGGCAGGGTTTTGGAAGAAGATGATCTTTTAGGTCCCTTCCAACCCAAACCATTCTGTGATCCTATGATCACCCTTCTCTTCTGAAAGCTGCTACTGAAACATAGTGGGTTAGCAAAAGGGCAAACACTTCCCAGGATTTCTCCTCCAGCTGTTGACTTTGATCATTTTAAAGTTGTCTGTACAGGGTCAACAATGTCACACCCTATTTGTGTCCACTCAGTCAGTTCCTCACTCAGAGCATCAGCAACGAGAAAATAAAAAAGAACGCAGAAATACAACTGTGAAACCATGAAAACTGAGATGACAGCAGTCCCTGCCCAGGAGATCTGTCCCACTCATGTCTGTGTTTGTCACCATCTGTGTTTGGGCAGCGACTCACAGAATCACAGAACGTGCTGAGTTGGAAGGGACCCACAAGGATCATCGAGTCCAACCCTTAGTCCTGCACAGGACCACCCCCAAGAATAACACCCTGTGCCCCAGAGGATCATCCAAATGTTCCTTGAGGTCTGTCAGCCTTGGGGCTGTGCCCACTGCCCTGGGGAGCCTGTTCAGTGCCACTCGTGTGCCCATCCCAGCTGGGGCAGTGTGGGCTCTGCACCAGCACAGCCTGCTCCCCAAATCCCCACTCAGAGGGGCTGGGGAGCAGTCACAGCATGAATCCAGAGACAGATGCTGCTGAAATAGGTGTTTCCTTCCTCCATCAGTCTCTCCCAGAGCATCCCTGAAGGAAGCACACAGCTGAAAAGGATCCCTCGCAGTCACATCTCTCTCCTCCCAGGTTTGCATTTCCCCTCGGCTGGGGTGACTCACGTGCCTGTTGGGTCTTGCAGCTTCCCTCTCCCTCTCCCAGAGCAGGAACACGTGTTCCCACCGGCTCCAGGACTGTCACGTTTGTACTGGCTGGGAAGACACCGCCTGTCACCACCTGGAGGGGATTACAGCTGCTGTCTGTCAGTGGAGCTGAGGAGGAGGAGGAGAGGCAATGTGAGACTTGCACAGCCATATAGTGTGTTTTCCTGTGCACCTCTGCCTGTCTTTTGGGTGGTTGGTTTTGTTGTTTTGTTTTGTTTTGTTTTGTTTTGTTTTGTTTTGTTTTGTTTTGTTTTACCAGCCACACAAGTTGCTTCTTGATGTTCCTTGGTTTTGTTTGCTTGTTTGTTCTTTAATAGGAAATATTTGGTGAAAGGCGATGAGGAGCACGGGGAAAATTCAAGTGCAAACCACAGAAATAAAGGAAATGTTCTCTCTAAAGCTGAGGTCTTCACAGATGTGTGTGAGCAGACGCTCCTTTCACTAATGGAGAGCAATAATCCCCCTTTCCTTGCTGACATAGTGCCATATTTAGCTCCAACCACTCAAAATCCCAGCTGCCCAGCAGGAAAGAGTGGTTTGTGGTTATTTCTGAACCTCAGGCTCCTCCAGTAGGTTTTGCTCCAGAGGGCAGGGAAGCTTTCCAAGCTGTGCCCTGCAAGCTCCCTCTTTTCTTTAATTGGAAGGTGGAGAACTTGCACTGCAGGGCTTGGTGGCTCCTTGGAAAATAGCAGGAATCAGTGCTCCTCCTACGGGATTGAAACACTCAAATCCACACACACACCAAGCTCCAGGCATTTGGGAGCTGCAGTTTCACTCCAGAAGTGCAATATTTCTTTCCTGCAGCAAGACAGACCTTGGGGATGAATCCATCAGCCCTGTTGCTCCTCCAGAGGGGCACATCCTGATGGATGCAGGAGGAGTGGGCTGTGGCTGGGACAAGGGATGAGGAATACACAGCAGTGGTTTGAACTGATGCAGTGGGTGTTGCTCATGACCAGGCATTACATCCTTGGCAGGAGTGAATCCCTGCAATTTGCCCTCCTCCAGGTTGGATACCTGGAGCACCTGGAGGAAGAACTGGGAAAGGGAGTCTAAAGAGGTCTGGAACTCTGGGGCTGTGGGATCTCTCTCCATCTCTTCTCTTGGAGTTGCCCTGCTTTTGGTGAAAAATTTTCGCAGGCACGGAGCTGCAGAGAGGGGGGCTCAGATTCTGGGTTTTTGAATAGTGAATTATTCAGAGTTTGTAACCTAAAAAAGTGCCAGGCACAAGGACAATAATCTAACCTGCGTTCATCCAAAATAGCCTTTCTAGGAAGCAACTCAGCTGGGGATTCCCTAATTATTTCAGTCATTATTTCAGTGTGGACACCAATGTTTATACACACCCTCTATACGCCAGGGAAAAAGAGGGATTACTTAGGGAGGAATTCCTGGCAGCCCAAACCTTGTGTTTGAGAGAGAAGAAGAGGTGTTTTCTGTGATCCTTCACAGCATGTTAAGGCTGGAGATGTTTATTTTCTCATGCCCCCAAGCCACAGACCCCCCCACCATGTCAGGCTCAAGGAGCAATCTCCGCGACCCCGCAGCCGCTTCTAATTTTAACTCCCTGCCCTCTGATCCCAGCACCAGGCTTTGTGCAGCTCCAACAGGAAACATCCCTGCTGACCTTTCTAATTTCAGGAGCTTGATGCTTGCAATGCACAGGAAAACCCCTACCCAAGAGCAACCTGCACTGCTGGCAATGAATTGCATTCTGTCTTTGCTGCAGCTCAGAGGACCCAGCCCTGCTCAGGGAAAGGATATGTTTATTCTGAGCCCTGTGGTGTGAAAGTGGGGTTGGACTGTGAGGGTTGAAAGGGCAGGTTGTGGCAGGCTTGTGGGTTTGTTTTTTTTCCTTTGGTAAGAAGGGTTTTGCCTATTGCAGAGTCCCGGCCAACAGACATGACATGTATTAACCTTTCAGCTCTTGCATAAAGGAGGGTGCTCGGGCTCCTTTTCCAGTTTTGAAAGAGCTGAGCAAGGCTCTTTTCAGCCCTGTGACAGGGAGGGAGTGGGCGTAGGAGCAAGGTCAGGACAGTGCTTCCTAAGCGGATGGAAATGCTTCCCTGTGGTGCCTCATTAGTCTGTTACGGCACAGAAATCCTCCCTCTCCCTGGGAGTTCTCCACGACCCCGGGGGGAAGGGCAGGGCTGCCTCAGGGCAGTGGCTACTTTGGCTCCTGTCCTGGCACTCCCGATCCCTCGTGCCGAGGTACAGAGGAGTTTGTAGGACTCAGACCCAGGGAACACCATCCTGTCCTGAAGCAGTGCCTCTCCTGTCCATCCCAGCAACCTCAGCCCCTCCAGGCTAATTCCATCTTAAGTTTTGTGAAGGACACAGATTTAGGTCTCTGGAATATGCAAAAATCGATTTGTTGGAGACGAAGACATCTGAAGAATAATTTGCTGGTTGCTAAACATTTAAATTTCTGCATTTCTTTTTCAAGCATCAATTTCTTCCCAAGTCAGCCCAGAGCAGGAGCTTTGCTGAGGGACAAGGAACCAACCCCCACTCTTGAGAATCTCAGTGAGCAGAAGGACTCACCCTTTTTAAAGAGTCAGGAGCAGGAAAGGAATGCAGCCCAGTCTGGCTCTCACTCATCTGTCTGTCTGTCTGTCCTGCAGTCTCTCCCTTGCTGTGCCTTCTTGCATCAGAAATGATTCACCAAACATCAGGGAGGGCAGACACAGCCCAATGCTGCAATCCCTGCAGGAATTCACAGAATCACAGGATGGTTTGGGTTGGAAGGGACTTCAGAGCTTGGTAGGAGTAACAAACCCAAAAGCTGTTCCTCAACAAGGAAATATTGAGAGGCACAAGGTAGAAAAAACAGTTCCCACGAGGAGCTGCAAGGAGTGCCCAGCCCTGAGCCAGCTGCCATTCCTGGCGGGATCCCAAGCTTTCCCAAACATGAGGTGCCTCTTGTCTCTATTTTTCACCAAGGGCATGTCATAGAGCCATAGAACCATGGAATGGGTTGGGTTGGAAGGGATCTTAAAGATCATCTCATTCCACCCCCTGCCATTTCATTATCCCAGGTTGCTCCAAGCCCTGTCCAACCTGGCCTTAGACACTTCTAGGGATGGGGCAGCCACTTCTCTGGGGAAGAAGAGAATGCACCAAGTTGTCTTGAGGAAGGACACCCACCCTGTCGCTGGCTCACCACGATCCTCACTGACCCCATGGACCACCCAAGGTGGGCTGGGGACTGTTAAGGCTTCCCCTGTTCTTTGGGGTGACAGTAGACATGTGTGGTTGCTTTGGGCTGCTAAACCCAGTGAGATGATGGAGCAGACAAGAGAACAGAGGTTCCACATTAAAATCTACACTGATTTGAAGAACGAGGGGTTTCCTGACAATAAAAGTATCCCTGTGTTTCTGATAACACACATTATATTTCATGGCAGAAGCCTTGATCTCTTCCCCACTCTTCCACCTTGCTCCAAACCTAACCTCGAAAGCAAATACCCAACAGCCCTAACGTGCTGTATTTCACTTGATTTCCCTAGAAACCTGGAGAGTAAAGATGGAATCATAGGATCATAGAGTGGTTAGGGTTGGGAAGGACCTCAGAGATGGAGTTCTGACCCCCTGCCATGGGCAGGGAGAAAGGACACTAATGAGTACCCTGAGGACAGAGCCTTAATCCTTGTTCCAGAGGTAAGGAATGCTTCATTCAGACTTGGTACCACGCTGCACACCTGAAAATCACATCCCAAGAAGACAAGTCCACAGCAAGGGAGTAAAATTTTGGAAGTTGTTCATGGAGTAACTTAGTTTTCTGAGCCAAAGCCCTTAAAAATATAAGAAGTTCAGGGATGAGGCCAAGAAAGCGAGGGCAGTGATCCCTGGCAAAATCAGTCCACACTAGCAATGTGTGTTGGGAGGGAAGGAGAACTTGGGGAGGAAAATTGCACCCACTCTGTGAGGTTTTTATTATCTCCCACGGCCGCTGCCTACACTGAACCGCAAGGATTTGGTTACATCAGATGTCTTTTGGAGCTGTCAGCCAGTGGCAGCAAGGTACCTCATCTAATCTCATCAGGTTTCACCTTCCTGTGACATCCCTTGAGCAAGGAAAGAGGATTGTGCCTCTCTGGCTGCACCCCAGATCTGCATCACGTGTGGGAGAGCTGCTGCTGCTGGAGAGGAAGGACAGGAGATGGGAAAAAGCTGAGCCCCCCTTTCTTTTCCCTCACTTTCCTGTTGCTCATCCCTATCTCTTCCTGTCTGGGGAGCCAGGCAGACACTGACCTTTTCCCAGCAAGGTGACAGGAACCCAATGTCCCTCCTGGGCTCTGGGTGGCAGGGAGGGCACCAAGGGGAGCTGGGAGATCCCATGTCCCACAGCCACGGAGGAGAAGGGAAGGAACAGGGCATCCATCCCCAAACACTGCTCTGGATACATGAGCAAAGTGCAGGTGTCTTAGAGCATCTTTTCCAAACCAGGAGCGGGTCAAACAATTCTTCTCTTGGTTTTTGCCATGTTGGAGCATGAAAGGGATGGGTTTGGATCAGTGCCATTAATAAGCAAGAATTAGAATTCAGACCTATACTAATTACACCTGCAGTCGATGCTAAGATGGAAAGGCATTTTACAGTTCCCTGACCCTCAGGACTTTGAGAGAAAACTCCATGACCTGGGGCTCATAATAGAGTCTTATTGTTTCATGTAGATCATCCAGAGAGAGAGGAAGACCCACTGGGCTCTAGCAGAGGTTGTACAAACTCCTAACTTTGAAATAACCACACTGCCTTTCCAGCCAGAGACATTTAGAGCCCGTGCTCAAACCACAGCTTTTCCCTCAGCACTTCCAGCTGTCTAGATGACTTCCCAGGTGCCTGTCCTTCTGCTGTTGATCATGTACAGCCACCCAAGCTCTGGGTACTTCTACACTGAGAAGTGCAGGCTGGTATTTCTCCAGTCATCATTCTCATTGGCCTTGATCACCACAGAATCAAAGGATGCTTTGAGTTGGAAGTGACCTTAAAGATCATCCTGTTCCAACTCCCTGCCACGGGCAGGGACACCTTCCACTATCCCAGGTTGCTCCAAGCCCCATCCAAACTGGCCTAGGACACTTCCAGGGATCCAGGGGCAGCCACAGCTTCTCTGGGCAACCTGTGCCAGGGCCTCACCACCCTCACAGCCAACAATTTCTTTCTAATATCCAATCCTGGAAGTGAGGAGAAAGGGTCTAAGTGCTAAACAGGCAAAAGGTTGCTTCCGACTGCTGCTAAAATTTGTGCAAGGAGCAGGTTGGCATCTCCTGGATACACCCACTGGATCAATCCCCAAAGCTAAACAGGTAAGGACATGCTGGGCTGGTGAATCCCAGTGGGATTTAGAGGTGAGTAAGCTCCTCACTGATCCTCACTGTGGAGACTCGGGCAGCTCCAAACATGTCCAGAAATGTAAATGCTGGGAGGGCTGGACTGGGGGCAAGAAAGGAGAGTCTGGTGCATCTGGGGTTGGTGACTGCAAACTTTTCCTTTGGGAAATTAACTACTCTAAAGGTTTGCAGCACCATGAAACCCAAGAGTGATGGTAGCACAGAGCCCTTGCTAAGCTCAGGGAATCCAGAGCACTGAAGTCAGACAGTAATTGTCTTCATCCCTGATGCAGAAGCAACTTGTTTAGCAGAACCAGGCACTGCTCTCTGCTCTCTGGTGACCAGTGATGGAACCTGAGGGGACAGCAGGAAGCTGTGCCAGGAGAGGTTTAGGTTGGATATTGGGAAAAGGTTTTTTCCCCAGAGGGTGGTTGGGCACTGAACAGCCTCCCCAGGGCAGTGGGCACAGCCCCAAGGCTGCCAGACCTCAAGGAGCATTTGGACAACGCTCTCAGGGACAGGTTGGGATTGTTGGGGTACCTGTACAGGGCCAGGAGTGGGAGTTTGATGGTCCTTGTGGGTCCCTGCCAGCTCAGGACACTCTGCTTCATTTCCTGTGGCGATGAAACACTGAAAAGGTGGAGATAATTCCACCACAAAGGCAGCTGAAGCCTCATCTGAAAACAGAAATTGCCTCCCAGTTTGGAGAATGTCACATGTAAGGTTGATTAGTGCTGGACTGAAGCTTAACCATGTCTTCTTGGAGACTCACAGCATCACCCTGCTGGAATCACCCATTCTCCTGTGGACTCAGCAAGAAGAGAGCAAAACAATCCTCCTGTTCACCAGCCATGAGGACGTGTGTCACCTCAGCACTGTACAAATCCCTGCAGTCCAGCTCCTTTGACACTTGTGGCAACACTCCATCGCTGCCTTCCCTCCAGGAATGTGTGCAGCATTCCAATCTCTCTTCCCTTCTGGATTCTCCTCAGCTCCGAAAGCTGCAATGGCAGGGACCAGAGATGAGTGGGGCTTAACTTGATGCCAAGTGTGGAAATAGGAGCTGCCTCATTATGGATGTGATGCAAAGCAGACTCTCCTGAATATTTATCTAAACTCCATTGACTGGAGCAGTTTTCCAGCTCAGGTACCAGAGAGCACATCAAGAGGCACCAGATACCTGTGTGAGGGGCAACCAACCAAGTCACCACTTCTCGCTGTCGGGGGCAAATATTTAGACAGCCAGTTCATGTGGGGACACCTGCAGGTATCCTGACTTCACGTGCCCACAAACTGAAGCTAAAAGCAAAGCAAGGTGAAGTGAATCCTACCCTAAGAATTAGGGAGAGAAGTCTTGGAATCACGGGACGGTTTGGGTGGGAAGGGACCTTAAAGGTCATGTCATTCCACCCCCTGCCATGGGCAGGGATGCTTTCCACTAGACCAGGTCGCTCCAAGCCCTGTCCAACCTGGCCTTGAACAATTCCAGGGATGGGGCAGCCACAGCTTCTCTGGGCAGATGCTCACACAGCGAGTCTGGTGCTCTCACAGTCAGCAATTTTACCCTTCCTGTGTTTCCCAGAGCAATGGCACAGAATTGTTCTAGGAATGGTTTAACAGCTGCAGTAACTCCCAGCTCTGGGGAGGGGAAAAAATATGCAAGCATAAGTTATGAAGTTTGGCCAATGGGATGGGTTCCCTGCTGCTTTTGCCTTTTCTGGGAAAAAAAAAGGTGATTCATTGGGATCTGGCACTTTGTGGTGCTTCTTCCAGTTGGGGGAATCCAGCTGAAGACCACCCTGGCTCTCTGTTTGCAGTTCCTTCCTCCTCTGGGAGACCTGTGGGGTCAGACTTCCCTTATGCCTAAAAAGAGGTGAGATAAAACCCCACATGATCAGGAGAGGAATCAGGCAGCTGGCCTGAGGCATCCTTGGAAGAATCGCTGTTATTAAATAATAGTGATGTGGATATCTATTAATTATGATAATCCCAAGAAGCCCAGCAGCTTATGAAGGCTGGAGAGGGACTTTTTACAAGGGCACGGAGTGACAGAAAAAGGGGAATGGCTTTAAGCTGAAAAGGGGCTGGATAAATGGGATATTGGGAAGAAATTCTTCCCTGTGAGGCTGGTGAGGCCCTGGTACAGGTTGCCCAGAGAAGCTGTGGCTGCCTCATCCCTAGAAGTGTTCAATTCCATGTTGGAGCAACCTGGGCTAGTGGAAGGTGTTGGAAGAAGATGAGCTTTAAGGTCCCTTCCAATCCAAACCATTCCATGTTTCTGTGAGCTTGGAAGAACTCACCTACTCACCTACACTAAGCATGAACAAGCAATGACAGATTGGATCCCAACCCTTCAGAAATTGTCTCACTAAGAGACAGACTGAGATGGGGAAATGGGTTAAGTGGATCAAAGGAAAAAAAAAAAAAAGAACAAAAAAAAAAGAACAAAAAGAGAGGGTTACAAGACAGCAAAATGCCCATGGAGTGAAGGGCTCCACCATCACAGACAGCAGTGTAAATTCACCATGTGTTCCAGAAATAAATGAGAATACCACAGGACCATCCAGTTCCACTCCCTACCCTTGAAAAACACTTTCTGCCAGTCTTTTCTTGTCCAGGCAAGTTCTAAACCTCCTGAGGCTGGGTTTGAAGAGTGTGACGTGTGTTTTCCTGGGTTATTCATACCTGAATTGAACGGCAGAAATAAATACAGATGGACAAAGCACAGAAATATGGCAGCAGGGAAGATGGGAAGGAAGAGCAATGCAAAGGGAGGAAGAAATGTAACACAGCAATGCAAAAAGGCAGCTGGGAATAGCTGGGGATCAGCTGGAAGAGGAAGGCTTCAGTTTGATGTATGGTGCCAGAGGCATTATTAATGATTTGCTGGTTTTTACCTTTAAAAACTTGGGGTGGATTATTTATTATGTCACCACAGTGCTCATATGATCTATGAAAGGGGCAATAATATGTATCTGTTCCTGGCCTCTCAGATTCACTGACTTCTTACAGCCTTTAATTAGGATTTAATTCTGCATTCCTGACACAAGGAAAGAGCATGTGGTACCTTAAAGCAAAAGAAAAACACTCCCCCCTTCCTTAAAATAACCTATGTGTCTTTCAACCATGAATGAACAGCTCTGTTGACAGTCAATGCAGCATTTTCACAGGCCAAAGGATTTCTTTTCCTTTAAAATGATCATCCAGGGAAAGGCAATTGGACTAGAATTATTGCTAAAGCTCTGATTTTAGTGTCCTTCCATGAAGTTACTGCTGGTAAAGCAGTGGTCATGAGCTGGTTGCTGAGTGAGGAACTCAGTGGTTAGTTGGTTTTTGGCATTTGGGGGAAATTGCCTGTGATTTGGACACAAACTCATCATTTGAGGCTGAGGAAAGGCAGCAGAGGCTGCATATCAGACTTGGCCAACATCCTCACTGGTCATGAAAGGTCAGAAGTGCAGATACTCCTTTCCTCTCCTCTCCTGGAATCTGTGCTTGTCTGCAGCCAAGAGTCAGTCCCCAGATGGGTGACAGTGGCCTTTGGGATCCCAAATCCCTCTTGGCCCCTTTCTCCTGTCCTCCAGCAGAAAGTCTGTGCTCTCACTGCAAACCATGTGCATCCTCTCTTGGGAAAGCCAAAGGGATTGCACTGGGCCTGACATAACCTGGGAGTGAGTCAGCCCAAAATGACATGGAAAGAGAGGAAAGCTGATGGGTGGCAAGAAATGGGGTGGGTGAACTGTCAGAGAAGAGCAGCTCAGCGCTGGCACACCCAAAGGAGAGCTGCTCTGGGTGAAGGTCAGGGCAGAGAAGGTGAGTGTGAAGTGTTCTTCCCAAAGCTTTGGGATGGAGTGTGGCTGGATCACTCCAGCTCCGACTAGCACTGAGATCTGGGGTGATTTTTGAAGCTGTCTCATTGAGGAAAAACAGATTCTCTGGCTTCCTTGGTTCTCTGCACACACTGAGAAGTCCCATAACCACTGAACCAGGCTGAACTTGCCCTTTGGGCAGGAGAAGGCTCAAAACTTGCAGGTTGAATGTAGCTGTGGTGCTGAGCAAACAGAGACCTCAGAGGTTGTTTTATTTTGTTTCTGTTCTCTTCCATGAGGAGAGCATATATTCCTGGTGGTTGGGTGAAGGACAATCATAACACAATCAGAATGAATATTCTGAATAGTGGGAAAATGCACTTTTAACCTGCTGTGTAGACACACCTCCTGGGCTCATTCTTCCCCTTCTCAATGCCTTGCTGTGAGCTTTTGTTGATCAATGGCTTTAATGTGTGAGTGAGAATGTGGGGGTTCATTCCATTCCAAGGGGCACCTTTCTGCTGAGCAGCACCCAGGGTCCTTAATTCTGTTGCTTTGGGTTTGGGTGGGCTGGGAGGTGGGTGCTGGGGAGGTCAGGAGGCGAATTACCTGTGGGTTGTTTCATGGTGTTGATGGCAAGTTTCTAACAGAAGTAGAATCACAGAATCCCAAAATGGTTTGGGTAGGAAGGGACCTTAAAGCTCATCTTGTTCCATCCCTTGCCATGGGCAGGGACACCTTCAACTAACCCAGGTTGCTCCAAGCCCTGTCCAACCTGGCCTCAAACATTTCTAAGGATGGAAGACCACTGTTCTCTTGTCTGATTTTTTAGATTTACTTTTCAGGAAGTGAGTTGTTCTAATCATTCCTGCACCAGTGGGATGAGATCTGCAAATCCTCACCTTAGACTACCCCGGTTCGAGGTTATTAATGATGCCCACAGCAAACTTCATCCTTTGGGAAAAATCAAAAGCAGCAACCACTGCAAACCAGGAATGGACACATTTTACCAAACAGTCATGAAATCTCTGTGAGGGACCTTTTATTACAGAGCCAGAGGTTCTTCTGGCCTTTGCCACCTCTCTGCAATGTTCAGCAGTGTTTGGGAAGAGCATCTAAGAAGTAAGCAGCAGTACAGAATGCTCCTCACTAAACCTGTAAAATTCCCAGCTGCCATAAGGATCTTCCAACAGTAATTCAAGATGTTTACTATTCTTTTCATTAAACTGCAAGGAGGCACTGAGGAATCGTGGATACAATGTGACTTTGCCAAAACAACCCCAGGAAAAAACTTAATTCCCATCTTCCGGGTTGAGTGCCTGCCACTTCCCATGCCATCTGCAAGCAGGGACTGATATTACCACAAAAACCCAGTCAGAAGAAAAATAAGAAAGGATTATTTGGAAAATCAAGTGGTCCTTCAGCAGAGCAAGATGTCTCCATATTCCCTGGTGGACAGACTTTACATCAACCTAAGCTGATGTTAAAGCAGAAATAAGACCTGGTCCCAGCCTAATTTAAAGCAACCTTCTATTTAATAATGATAAGTTAGTAAAACTGATCACATAAACAATTAACAGCCTGAATTCACTTCAGTTGGACCATTTCCTCAAGTTGAGAGACCCTGAGGCTCATTTTTCAGCTTCAGTCTGTGATGCCTTGCTGGGGATGATATAATGCTCCCCATAACCTCTCTGTCCTGCAAGAAGCCACACTCAGTCAATACCCCATCAGGGTGACAGGTCCCAAATCCCACTGCAAGCTGTGATGGATTGTCTTGGGGTGAGATTTCATACATCTGCTGCTTTCAGGGGACACAAGTAATTGGTGTCGCTTTTGCTGGGACGGTGCCAAATGCTGACAAAACAGTTCCTAATCACAAGTGCCGGTGATTTGAGCTGGGATTTGTGTGCTGGACAACAGGAAAGTGTCCTCATAGCATTGAGCTCGAGGGGCCTCAGCTTGCTGGGACGCAGTGGCCTCTTGGATGGTGCAAGAGCTGGGTGTTGTGAGAAGTGTTGGTGGCATAGCGTGAGCTCTTTGTGGGCATGGAAACTCAGCTAAAGTCTCACCTTGAGTCCTGGAGAGCTCAGGAGTTCAGGAGAAAGGGCATCAGGCCCTTATTCTGCAAATCAACCCTCACTACTCTCTTGAAAGATCTACAGGATGCTGCTGTGACAAGTTCTTTGGTGCTACTTGGTGCTGTATCACCATATTCACCTTCAGCCCTAAAAGTCTGATCATTTCTACAGTCATTGAGAAGGATTGAAGAAGGACTAGTGACTTTCTCAACGTCATACAGGGAGTCTTGAGCCAGGGCCTGACCCCTTTTCCCCACAAAACTCCTCCATCCCCTCACTCCCCACCTCTTGGTTGCAGTCACCTAACTTTGCTTGTCACCAAGAGCCCTTCAAACCAGCAGGCTGGGACCCCAACCCTAACTCAGCCCTCAGTGCAACCAAAACATAGCAGGGCTAAGTAACTATTCCCTGGGAAGATGATCCACCTGAACAGCCTCCTGGGATAATCAAAACTCCACCAAGCCAGTGGGGTGAATGTCCCACTGAAAGGTTTGAATCTCTAAGAGATTCACCCGGTAACAACCCACACTTCCACCCTTAAGAACTCGCTCTCGGTGACACATGAATAGGGGGAGGGCACTTCACGTGTCCCCAGGGCTTCCAAAGGCTGCTTAATTGTCCTGCTCCTCTCCCAGTTTTCCTTTGCCTCATTGTTAGCGTTATCAACAATTCCCATGCACGGTACCACCACGCAGGAAAATAATCCCACACCTGGCACCGGGCTTGTATCCTGTCTGCAGGGGCCGAGGTGGGGGGAACAATTGGATCTGCATCCCCCGTGTGGCACCGCACGCGGAGAGCGGGGAAGGAAACCCGGGGCACCGCACAATTGACGGGGAAGAGTTGGCCGGGATGGGATTTGCTGTTCCAGCTCCGGGCTGGGATTTGGAGACACGCGGGCGTTGGACGCCCTCTGCTGATGGTAAAGATGAGGAAATCGTGTTTCTCTTTAACGCTGCGATTTGAAACACGTCATTTTTTAATTTTTTTTTATTATTTTTTTTATTTTGATTTGACCCGATGTCATAGAACCATAGAATTGTAGAATTATAGAATCATTAAACCATTGAATTATAGAATCATTGGATCATTG
This sequence comes from Pyrocephalus nanus, assembly GCA_038380795.1. Classification (NCBI taxonomy): domain Eukaryota; kingdom Metazoa; phylum Chordata; class Aves; order Passeriformes; family Tyrannidae; genus Pyrocephalus; species Pyrocephalus nanus. Next base: position 2,766,467 of record CM076260.1, on the reverse strand, counting down.
AATTATAGAATCATAGAATCACAGAATCATAGAATCATTGAATTACAGAATCATAGAATCATTGAATTATAGGATCACAAAACTATAGAATCATAGAATCACTGAGTTATAGAATCACAGAACCATGGAATCATTGAGTTACAGAATCATAGAATCACAGAATGTTTTCAGTTGGAAGGGACCTTAGAGATCATCTAGTTCGGACCCCCCTTCTATGGACAACTCTGGTTTTACAAGAGCATAAAGTAAAAAAAATTCAGGATGGAAGGACCTTCTAGGCCATGCCCTGCCCCAAACCCAACCCCAGTTTTACCTGTTGTAATGTAGTCCATCTTCTTCTTGAAACTTCTTTTGAATGATATTTTTTTCCCCTGCTCCCTTCTGGCATGTGCCAGTCTAACAGCATGGCCAGCTGACTTCCAGTGTCTGTATCCCAGCAGTAAGAATGCAGCCATCAGCTCTAAGCTCCTTGGGAGCTCATCCACAAATTCTCATTGCCCAGAGAAGCTGTGCCTGCCCAATCCCTGGAAGTGTTCAAGGCCAGGTTGGACGAGGCTTGGAGCAACCTGGGCCAGTGGAAGGTGTCCCTGCCCATGGCAGGAGGTTGGAATTAGGTGGTTTTTAAGGTCTCTTCCAACTCAAACCATCCTGTGATTCTATAATTGAGGTCCCCACAACCGTCACTCCAATGCCTCACAGACTTTCTGCATCCCTGAGGAGTCTGGCTCAGCTTTGTCTCCCAGGATCATGAGTTTCTCCAACCCTGGATAGCAAAGCTTAGGTTAAGAATGCAGACCTGAACTAACAGGTTGTCCAATTCAAGCAAATCTACTCTTTCCAAGTACAGGTTTGGCAATTTCCCCCTTTAGGAATCACAGCTTTTTGTTCTGAAGGAATGTATGTTTTTTTTTTCCCATGGAAGGGCAGTGAGAAGGAATCACCAGCATGGGCTGATTCCCTGTTGTGGAGTGACCAGCTGATCACTCACAGACCTTGGAATTAAAACCAAATATTAGAATCACAGAACCACTTAAGATGGAAAAGCCCTCTAAGATCATTGAGTCCAACCATTCCCCCAGCACTCCCAAGGCCACCACCAACCCCTGTCCCCAAGTGCCACATCCACATGGTTTTTAAATTCCTCCAGGGATGGGGACTCCACTCCTGCCCTGGGCAGCTGTGCCAGTGCTTGAACACCCTTTCAGTGACTTGCCCACCTTTTCTGACAATATTTCCATGCTTGCCTGGCAGCCTCCTGAGGTTCCCTGGTTACTGGAGAAGGGGGGAAGATGCTCTTTAAAAGTTGTATTTTGCTTTGTGCAGAGGCTTGGCATTACCTGAGTTAATAAGTGTGGTGCTACAGAGCAGAGAGGGATTTTATCCAGGCTCAAATATGGGTATGCTGAACACAAAGGACCTGTGCAGACACAGAAATCTGCATTTTCTATTGCTACCAAGATTCTTTCACTGGAATCCTTAAGAAATCCCTTTGTTAATTCAGCACCTCTTGCTCTCCCTCTGTGCCATGATCCCACAGCCCAGGCAATGACATGTCTGTGAAGAAACAGCCTTGTGGGGTTTCATGGAAGACACACATCTTGTGGACTGAATTCCAGAGCTCTCCAGTCCAAAACAGCAGCCAGGCTGCACTCTGGCCAATTTTTGAGGGCACACAGACCCTGTTTCAACAACCTTGGTGTCTGAAAAAAAACCCTTGGAGAATGAAGACCCCATGTCCAAAGTTCAGGTGCCTCCTCTGAACTATTTTAGTCTTGGAGAAAAACTTTTATCCTCATCTCTGTTCATCGATAAAAACAGTCACATGGATCAGGGAAGGGCTGAGGTTGAAATTCCTCATCCTAGGGCTGCTTCAGACCAACATTTCCTCATTGCACTGAGGTTTAATGTACCTTAGGATGAGTCTGGCTGTGGTCAGAGGTCATTTACCTCTCTTTGGACCACTCAGAGTGACTGTCAGCTGGAGAGCACCTGTGTGGGAGCTTTGTTAGAGCATTGCTCCAATGAATAGTCAAGGTATGTACAACTAGTAGGACTCTGTTCAGGACTCTAAGCTGCTCAGGAGTTCCTTTCACCCAAATTGCAATACCCTCTGCCCAAACTGACCAACAGAGAGGGTTGCAAAGGGTGTCCTCTGTCCTACTTTCTCAGCCAGCTCACATGGGTGACTTCCAGACTCACAGAATCACAGAATGTGCTGAGTTGGAAGGGACTCACAAGGATCACTGAGTCCAACTCTTAGCTCTGCACGGGACCATCCCAGAGAATCACACCCTGTGCCCCAGAGTATCACCCAAATGCACCTTGAGCTCTGGCAGCCTTGGGGCTGTGCCCACTGCCCTGGGGAGCCTGTTCAGTGCTCAACCACCCTCTGGGGGAAGAACCTTATTCTGATATCCAACCTAACCCTGCCCTGACACAGCTCCAGTCCATTCCCTGGGTGCTGTCCCTGGTCCCCACGTATCAGAGCTCAGGGCCTGCCCCTCCTTTTCCCCTCTCCAGGAAGTTGTAACTGCAGTGAGGTCTCCCCTCAATCTCCTCTTCTCCAGCTGAACACACCAAGTGCCCTCAGTGTCCTCACACCGGCTCAGCCCTTCCGATTTCGATGTCCAGGGAAACCAGGAGGTTTTTGGGCCGCTTTTTTGTCCCACGGGAGGAGAGGCAGAACAGTTTTCCAGCAAGAAATCTGGCTGAGCCACCCCCTCCCTGCAGTGCTCAGGGGAAGCAGGATGCCAAACTCCATCTCCCAGGGCTGAAGGCACTTGATGATTGTTGCAGTGACTGCCCCACTCTTGTGCTGCTCTCTCCCACGTCCCACCTGCGCCCAAACCTGGCAGCACTCCAGGCTCCCAAGCCCTGATGAAAGTGTGGAGATTTAGTTGGGAAATACTTCATCTTGACAAAACAACGGCCTTGTTTCCTGTATCTTTACACAAAAGAAATAACAGGCCTGTGTGTATCAAGTGTATTTATCTCCACAGGATTTTGCCTTACAAGGAACAATAGAAACTCGAGTCCATGTGGTTGCCCAACCACAGCAGAGGGTTTAGGATTTTTTTGGTTGTTCTTTTTTTTTTTTTTTTTCTTTTTGGGGGGTTGTTTTGGAAAACATCATGCATAGGGGAGTTCCTTAACACAGCAAGACAGGAGGCAGCTTCCTGTTATGAAAACAGTCAACAACCTGACATTCAGCAATCTGACATTCCCTGCACCCAACGTGATAAACAGGCCCCGATAAAGATCAGCCACAATGGGTACAATAGCACCCCCCACCTCCCCCCCAGAAAGGAATAGGACGTGGAAAGAGCCTCAATACACAAATATCCCAAGGCATCTCTTCCAGCTTCTTTTATACAGTAGATAATCTCATCCTGCTTTCCATATTTTCCCAACATTGATTCATTTCCCCTCAGGCAGGGTCAGAGTGGGAGCTGGGTGTTTGATACCACTTTCTCGCAGGTCTTTGTAGTTCAGAGGCAGCACTCGCTTGAGATCTGAAAGCTGTTTACTGGGTTTCCCTTCCTCCTGCCATTTGTGATCCCTGCATTTCAATGCCACAGCTGCTGAACTCATCCAGCTTGTCCCCAAAGTCACCTCCTTCATCCGAATTAAATTCCAGAAGCAAAACAAACAAAAAAAAAATAGTGGGAACCTCTTCCCCCTACCTTGACCTTGGTCATTGCCACTGACCTTGGTAGTGGGTGCTGGAGCTGCCTTTTTTCCTCCCTGATTCCATGGCATCCATCACAGTGATGCTCTGAGTGTCTCTGCTAAGGCTGCAGGAGAAATATCAGATGATATTAATTTCCCAATTTACCAAACTAGTGTTGGATGCACTTTTCCTCCCTCTGAAAGTGGCTGCAAAATAAAAGAGGAGGATCTCCTTCACTGCTCCTCAGCTCCTCGGTTGCCCAGAGAAGATGTGGCTGCCCCATCCCTGGAAGTGTCTAAGGCCAAGTTGGAGCAACCTGGGCTAGTGGAAGGTGTCCCTGCATCTCTCCACCCATGGCAGGGGGTTGGAATGAGATGAGCTTCAAGGTCCCTTTCAACCCAAGCCTTTCTGGGTTTCTATGGTTCCTATATTTAGGAATCTTCAGCCATTTTCCAGCCCCTTAACAAACCCCAGGGAGGTTTAGTGGATCATCTCCCAGCTTTCCCCCATAGACTGCACTTCCTTTTTTACATCCTAACAGAAAAAGGGTAAGGACTCAGCTGCTGTTTCCAACAGCTCTTTGGATACCTCCCAGGCCACCTGACATGAGGGGCACAGCCTAACCCTCATCTTTGGCTCTCAAAGAAGTGAAGAGCTCTCCCTGGCTGGCAGAAGTGTTTATGGAGCCAGGCCATCGAGCCAAGAGCTTGTCCTGGTGCTCCCAGACATCTGAGGAACACCTGTGAGATGGGGATGCAACTCCATGGAGGGAATATCTGTCTGGGTGGGATTCAGATCAGGTACCTTAACATAATTTGTTGGGGTTATTTGGGTCTGAGGTCTAAACTGGATCCAGGTGGAGAAAGCGGGGTCACTGTCAGGACTAACCAGGATGGTGGTGGCTCTGGACACACCCAGATGCAGGAATCAAGTACAAGAGGGATTGTCTTGGAGTAATTCTGGGTGCCTCAAGGACATCTACACATGGATGTGGCACTTGGGGACACGGTGGTGGGCCCGACAGTGCTGGGGGAATGGTTGGACTCCATGATCTAAGAGAGCTTTTCCAACATGAATGATTCTATATGATTCTATGACTAAGAGAAGTGGAAGGAAGAGACTGATGACTCTTTCTTTTGACTGATCCATCCAGGGCTGACAGTGGAGTCAGCCTGGACTGAAAAACTATTTGGGAAAATATGGGAAGGCTTAGGTTAGATGTAAGGAAAAGGTTCTTCCCCCAGAGGGTGGTTGGGCACTGAACAGGCTCCCCAGGGCTGTGGTCACAGCACCAAGGCTGCCAGAGCTCAAGGAGCATTTGGACAACACTCCCAGAAACATGGTGGGATTCTGGGGGTGTCCTGTGCAGGGCTAAGAGTTGGACTTGGTGATCCTTGTGGGGTCCCTTCCAACTCAGGATGTCCTAGTCTAGTCTAAATACAGGTGCAGGATCCCATTGCTGACTCCAGCACCGTCCTGCATCACCACTGAGGTTCTTGGGCAACCAGTTCAGAGGTGGGGAAAAACCCAAAGGGCAAAAGTATGGAGGTCCTTGGTAGTGCTTTGGCACAGAGACAAGACAGTTAAGGAATCAGCCAGGAAGGATCCTATACTGGGAGGAAAATCCCTATACTGGGATTCGTTGGCTGCTCAGGTCCAGGCTGCCCACAAATGGAAATATTAATACATCAAGTGAGAAGCAATCCAGATTTCAACCTCTTCCCAAACCTGGTCAAACAAGATGCAAATTAGGCATTGGCTTTAGTCCTTCCATTTAATATTATGGTGTAAAACAGTGTAGCTGCCTTATGGTAGGACTAGTACAGCTTGTCAAGGTAGAAAATGAGCTGTATCTCAACCATTCTCAGTGCCTGTTCTGCAAAGTATTAGGAGACAACCTGGAAGTATTTGTGTCATCCAATAACATCAAACAAGAACACTCAGAAAAACATCCTAAAAGCCAAAGAGAGCAAGAGAAAAATCAATCCCATCTGGTGAGAGAAACCCCCTGCTGTGCAGCAGAGACTGTCAGGGGTTTGTGCGTGGCAGCTTCGGAGCAGCTGAGACATCTGACTGCGAGGGCAGGGGCTGTGCTGTCACTCAGGTGGGAGTGACACAGGGTCTGTGTCACTCTGGAAATCACAAGGACCAACAGCTTGATCCCAGGGCAACTCTTTAAAACACCCTGAGCTAACACCTTGCAAGGCAGGAAAGTGTGAAGAGCACCAAGGGCAGTGAAAGCTGCAGTGGCAAACTGGGAACCAGAGCACATTGTCCTCGTGCAGAAACGTCATTGCCGTGTAACCACACTCGTTAAAAATGGGCCTGGGCTCATTAAAAATGGGCTGTATCTCTACTAACCAGTGCCAGGCCGTGCCCCTGTGGTGGTTGCCCTCTAAAAGGGTCCCACAGATGATGCCCAGCTAAAGCCTTTCCTAAAACCTGAGCCATTTCTGGGCTCAGGGACGCTGGTCTGGGCCAAAACCGTGTCAAGAAAGGCTCAAACAATTCAGTGATGAAGGAATTCCTGTCTGGGGTAATTTACTGGTGTGATGCAGCCCTTGAGCCCTCGGTGACCTCGGCTGGTCACGGGCTCTGATTTATGCCCCCGTTAATTGCTATAATTCACTATTTCCGCTGCAGGAGCAGCAAAGAGCCTCCAGCTGAAGAAGAAATCCTTGTGCTGGTTGCTTCTCCAAAGCAGAGTGGGACACCTCTGCTCTTGAAAGGGGCTCCAAATCCAAATATAACCTGTGAGAAGGAGAACCAACACCCAGAGGGCCAGGGGAAGGGGGCAGCCATGACAAGTCACGCTCAGGGCTGGGGCCTCCTGATGGTGTGTGGGCAGGAGGGTGGAAAATGGATTTTAAACCCCCCCAAAAAAGGACATTTTTTTAAGGACAGATTAGCAGAAGAACGAAAGAAAGCTTTGTGTGCATGCATGGGAAGGTCCTTGCACCCACAGGGTACAAATAATTTGCTGCAGAGAGGGCCCAGTGTTGCCTCCCAGATATCCACCTTGGAGCAGAAGGGTGCAAACCCTTCCCAGGCCACTCAGGGGTTGGGTCACACCCTTCTTGCACAGGTGCAAAGTGACCCACTAAAAGCAAACACTTGGGTTCACGAGTGGCTCATGTGTTGCACTTGGGTTGTTTGCAAACCCTTCAGCTTTTGTGTGCTTTGTAGCTGGAAGGTGTCAAGCTGAACAGCTGTGTTTGACAAGCAAAGCCCTCAGTGCCTCTGGCACCTCATCACTGGCTCAAATGGTCTCAGGATCAAACCCCAAAAGTTGCTCTTTCCACAGCCTTCAGCACCCAAAGAGGGGGGATCCCTGTGTGGCTACAGCACATCAGAAATGGAAAAACTTCCATCTGGTTTTGGATGCACCAGAGTGGTCAGTGCATCGTTAATAGGAGGCCTTTAACTGGTTTGGGAGGAATTACATTAATATTTTCCATTTGTTCCCCACAGCTGAGCTCCATCCAGGGCCTCACTCACCTCCTTTGCTCCTCGTTCCTTGAGAGGCATTTTTTGTCAACACGGAGCAGGCAGGATTTGCCCTTGTGTCCCGTCCAAGGAAAAGAGAGAAAAATAACCCCAAACAATTGCAAAGCTTTCATTTGAGAAATTAATTCACAGGGGAGTAAGGTTAAAAATAACGTTCTTTGGCCAGAGCCTTTATAAGGTCCAGCCATATTCTCTGGAATATAATTCATAAGCACAATATGTTTTTGTTGTGAATGAGTGTGAAGTACCAGAAAAGGAAAGAGGAAACCCCTAATGTAGTCCTGAATAGACCTGTGAAAAAGGATAATAAAACTTGTCCTGGATTTCCTTTAGCAGCAGGTGCTTCCTTTGGAGTTTCTATTCATTCAGATTTCGGACAGTCAGAGCCTGCCAAATTTTTTTTTTCCTTTTTTTTTTTTACCTTTTTGTAAACACAGGATTCAGTTGATCTGAATGAAGGTGAATTTGTCTTCTTGTCCACTGTCAAGCTCATGGTCTCACAAGGTCAATGGCAAAGCTTCTCCAAGCTTTTGTGGTGGGTCCCCTTCCAGACCTGCCAGAAAGGTGGTACCACCCTGCTCAGGTTTCCTCAAGCACCCAAGGCTTGAAGGCCCTAAAATTCCATTTTCAGTAGACCACCCATCCTTCCTGGTGAGATATCCATGCCTGCCCATCCTCAGCAACACACCAGCTGTGACTGGGGGAACACAGCTCCTCAGCCTCACTAGGCTGGGCTCACCTCTGTGGAAAGAGCATCTGGCTGATGTCTAGAAAACCTTTAGCCAGAGGATTAAATTGTCCCTTAATCAAGATATGCAAGGGCCAGCTTTGTCCAGAGGGTCAAAACGACCCTCCAGCTCCCAGCAGCTCTCTGGACAACACCAGGAAAAGCTTGCTTCTGTCAAACACAGCCTGACTTCCCTCCCAAGCCCTTTTCCCATCCAAAGACAGCACTGCCAACCTCCACAATTCATAGAACCACAGAATCCTAGAGAGGTTTGGGTTGGAAGGGACCTTAAAGATCAGCTGGTTATTTTTACAGACAGAAAAAGGAGTTTAAAATCTGAATGCACCTTCCCTGAAATTACAAAACAGTTGACACAAACATGAGGAAGGTACCAAATATATTACGAATCCTCCTGTCCTGCCTTAACAGGCAGAAGGAAAGGGAGGATTGGCAAGAGATGATCTTTAAGGTCCCTTTCAACCCAAACCATTCCATGATGAGAAACTGCACAAACTATCCAAACTGCTGTTTATTAGGTAACTTAAACAAATACTTATTCATCTACATAGTTGTTTTGTCTTGCCAAACATCCTTACTGCCCATTTCAACCCCCTCCAACTGAGGCAAACATTAACAGCTCATCCCATTCCCTATATTTAACACTCCCAATCTGGCATGGATTTACAACCAGCCCTGGTAACAATGGCATGGAACACCTGTCAATGATTGCATTTGCCCAGGGATTCGCTGCGTTCCATGTTGTGTGTTTAATAATTCCTGAACAATGGTACAAATAAACATATTTTTTTTTGCTCAGCTCTTACTCAAGCCAACACCACTGTCCAAATTGCACGAGAGGCCTGCAGAAGCTGGTGGTTGTTTCCTAGACTTGTCTCCTCTTTCCCTCCTAAATGACACTGTCAGCAGCTCTGGGCTCAGAGAGGGCATTTACCACTTGTATGTGAGGAAGGAAGAAGAAGAATGAGCAGGAAAGGGGCAGCGTCGTGCAGGGCCCTGAAGGCAGGGATGACAAATCTGAACTTCAAGGGGTGGATGACAGACAGATCTTCCAAGGAAGGTGGAGGCTGTCTGAGGAAAAGGATGAGAGACGTGTAGTGCATGGCCAGGGTTGGAATAATGTGGGGTTACAAGACCCCCTGAAGGAGTTGAGAGCTGTTGATGGTTGACACATTGAAGGTCTGTCTGGATGGGGATGAGGAGGATGTGGACCTGCTGGAGAAAGTCCAGGGAAGGGCCACAAAGATGCTTTGAGGGCTGGAGCACCTCTGCTGTGGATACAGACTGGGAGAGATGGGCATGTTCACCTGGAGAAGAGAAGGATTCAGGGAAATCTCAGAGCCCCTTTCAGTAGTTAAAGGGGCTCCAAGAGAGCTGGAGAGGGACTTTACACAAGGGCCTGGAGTGGCAGGACAAGAGGGAGAGGTTTTAAAATAATCAAGAAGAGATTTAGATTAGATGTTACGAACAAATTCTTTACCCAGAGGGTGGGGAGGCCCTGGCACAGGTTGCCCAGAGAAGCTGTGGCTGCCCCTGGATCCCTGGAAGTGTCCAAGGCCAGGTTGAACAGGGCTTGGAGCAGCCTGGGCTAGTGGAAGGTCTCCCTGCTCATGGCAGAGGGGTTGGACTAGATGACCTTTAAAGTCCCTTTCAACCCAAACTATTCCATGATTCTATGATTCCATGATTCTTTGTTCCCATGGCTCCATCCAGACTGCTCACCTCTGCACAAAACCCGCTTCCTCAGACTGTTTATCACCCTCCAAACATCCTTTTCCACCCTCCAAACATCCTTTTCCACCCCTGCACCAGCCACCATCCCCAGAGCAGGGCCCCAAACTTACCTGCCATCCTCACCCTCCCATGTCCCCTGTCCCCGTGGCCCCATCACTGCCCCAGTGGTGCCCATCCCTGACCACGGCTGCTCTGAGCCTCAGCAAACCCCACACACGAGCCACACCATTAAAACACACCCCATGCAGATTTTATCACCACAAGAGTCAACCTTTGAGGTACCTCAGTCTCCCTAAATAGCAGGCAATCCATCCCACAGCTGTACTGGAGCACCTCGTGCAGCTCAGCTGGTGACAGGTAATGCTGGGGGCACCCCAGCCTTGGTGGACCTCCAAAACCATCAGCCTTCAATTCACATGGGCTGTTAAAGGCCCTTCCTGCATGGAGAACAAAGTCTTTTTAGGTCATTTAACTTATTCCCAGGGTTCAGCAAAGCTTCTTGCGGCCCAACCTTGTTACAGATATGATTCACACAATCATATTTCAATCACTTCCTCTGGGAGACTCTTTCCAACAATGCAGATTTTTTGGCTGGAGAAGAATTCCCAGGGATGGAGCTGAAGTTTTCCTTTGCCCTTCAAATGCATCCCCTCAAACAGCTTCAAAAAGGGAACTTCCCTGCCTTCTCATTGCCCTGCTGAGAGGCCACATCGTTACCCAAGAGCAGGTGCCAAGCCAATGGAAAACCTGGGCTGCAAATCAGAAAATCAGACCTAAAATGGTCCTAACACAGTTCAAAGAAGCTCACTGGAGAAAAAATACAGCATGTTCTCCACAGCTCCCTGAAAAAGGCTGTAGCCAGGTTGGGATTGGTCCCTTCTCCCAAGGAATGAGCAATGGGACAAGAGGAAACGGCCTCAGGTTGCACCAGGGGAGGTTTAGATTGAATATTAGGGATAATTTCTCCATGGAACAGATTGGCAGGGGTGGAGTCCCCATCCCTGGAGGGATTTGACAGCCATGAGGATGTGGCACTTGGGGACATGGGTTAGTGGTGGCCTTGGCTGTGCTGAAGGAACGGTTGGACTCGATAATCTTAAAGGTCTTTTCCAACCGAAAGGATTCCATGTTTTGTCCTTTCCATAATTTCCCAGCTCTGGGGTATTTTTTTGGTACTGCTGTACCAACAGGGAGACCAGGAAAATCCCAGTGACACACCCCAGGATTGTCCCATTGCCTTGGCTCTCCTGCATATGCATCCCAGAAGATTTGCAAAGTCTGTGCAGAGGGACTTCTTCTAATCAAGGAGTCTCCTGAATGTTTGACAGGGTGAAACTTTGCCACGCTGAACTTCCAGAAAGTGGTGATTTCTGAAGCTCAAATGTTGTGTATCATGAACTCAGAACCCCAGAATTATCAAGGTTGGAAAAGCCCTCTGAGATCATCGAGCTCCTGGAAGGAGGAGACAAAATCTGCTACAGGATACCTGGTGACCTCAACTGGATGTTCTTCTGGAGAGCCCCTGTCAATGCACCTGCCAAAGCTTTAGCAGATGAAATGAGACCTTTTTACAGTGTCTGTGAGCAGGGGTGTGGGAGAGGGAGGAAGAGAGGCATTTTCCTGGCCTAGAAGACGTATTTATGTTCTGCAGGCCATAATTGAAGCAGAAATTCATTACCATTGGCTGGGTTTTCTTGCAGTACCCAATGATGGTTTGGCCACAATTTTCCTCCCTCTTGCAGCTCAGTCTCCCCCAGTTTCTATTCTGAAGATTCTCTCCCAGAAAATGCAGGAAAATAAACTTCCTACCCTGAAAAGAAATTGTCGGAGGGATCCATCAGGAAAGAAATAACTAAAAATACAGCCATATTTGTAGTGCTGCAAATATTGCATTGAAAAAAAAAAAAAAAGGGCTTTGTATTAGAATTATTTATTATCCATTGCTTGCACATCTCTGAAAATAACCTTCCTCCCCAGGGAAGGAATAATAAAAAGGGATCCATTTTTATTATTTTTATTATTTTTATTATTTTTATTATTTTTATTATTTTTATTATTATTATTATGGCACTCAAGACACCACTGTGGCATTAGATCAGTTGTAAATGTGTAGCTGTTTTCTCTTGTTTTAAGTGATGTGGAAATATCATGGGACAGCCCCTGATGCTGAAAATCTGCAATTTAAGTAAAGTAAAGAGTAGTTGATCACTGAGGAAAAAAAACAAGTAGGAAACTGAGGCACAGGAGTGAAGGTGCTGCTTTGCCCCGCTGTTATTTCAGTGCTTCCAAGTAGGAATTTGAGGTGTTTCTGAGGATTTGGGCTGTTGGAGGTCGTGTAGTGAAAGTTTAGTGTGGAGTCAAGAGGCAAAAGCTGAGCCAGATTTCCCAGTGTTTAAATCCAGCAGTGAATCCATGTCCTTGGGAGACAGGGAGCAAAACTGTGTGTGTTAGGAGAGTTATTCCTCCTATCCATCTGTCTTGACCAAAGTTTGAAGTCACAGAGTCATGGAATGGGTTATGTTAGAAGGGACCTTAAAGGTCATCTTGTTCCAACCGCCTTGCCATGGGCAGGGACACCTTCCACTAGGCCAAGTTCCTCCAAGCACAGCCTGGATGGGATCTCCTGCGTGCCATGTGCATGTTGAGATCTCCCTTCCTGCATCCCACCAGGCCCTGGAGCCATTGCAAAGCACTGGAAGGAATCCCAAAGGTGAGAGAAGCTTCTGGGGAACATCTGTGATGCAAGATATCCCAGTATTTGGGCAGCAACCCACAGGCAGGACCCATAAGTGTCATCCCAGCTTGTGTAGGGTGCAGGGGAGACAGGCAGGGTGGAGGTGCCAGATGAGGATACATCCCCAGATGTGTGAGTCGTTGGCTTGGCATCCTCTGAATCCTTTCTAGGAATTACTTTAAGCAAGGTATGAGGTGGAGACGGTCTCAGAACTCTCCTAGGGGGAAAGGTTGTGGATGCCCCATCCCTGGAAACATCCAAGGACAAGTGGGGCAGGGCTTTAATAAACCTGGTCTAGTGAAAGATGAACCTGCCCATGGCAAAGGGTTGGACTAGATGGCCTTCAGAGGCCCTTTTTCCAACCCAAACCATTCCATGATTGTATTACCACCTTCCCTTTTGCAGGTGGAGGCTCATACATCCCTCTGGATCCCATCCTAGGCTTGACCCCAATACACATCTCCTTGCCCCCATTGTTAGTGCTCACACAAACACACACTTGTTTTCCCCCACAGATTCCAGCAAAGCCTGTGAAAAAAAATGAACCTGACCATAAACCTTTGGGATCTGCTCCCTAGGGGCCAGGGAGGGGGATGCGAATCCCTTTATTGTCGGGATGGATTTGTTCCTTTATATTTTTTTCCCCTCTTTTTTTTTTCTCTCTCTCCCTGGATCAGGAGCCCGGGACGAGGCCGGGCTGCTCCCAGCATGAGAAAGCGGGGCCATCCGTGCAGATGTTGCCCAGGAAAAGCCGAGGTTCCCACACCGAGTAGGAAGCGGGGCCTCCCGGAGCCCGGGAATGGGGACTGAGGAAGTGGCAGCAGGGCTGGACTCCCGCGGCCGCCGATCCAGGGATGATGGGAGAGGAGAAGCAAAGCCGGGGAGGGGACCTGGGAGGGGGAACATCTATTCTTGGAGAAAAAGGGGGGCCCTGTTGGGGGTTGGGGAGGGAGGGGGGGCGGATTTTATTGTGAGGCTTTGTTTACACCCCGAGCTGAATGAATCAAATGACCTTGTTTATTGTCGGTCTCCTGAATGGACGGCAGAGGGAGAGGGAGGAGGGATGGGGGGGTTATATTATTGTTAATTCTGCCATTTACAACTTCTTCTTCTTCTTTTTTAGTTTTTTTTTTTTTTCTTTTTTTTCTCACAGCACATTGTTGCCGTGATAAAAGAATAAGAGGTGAAACTCTATTCCTTCCTTTCCCCATCTCCGCAGTATTCTCCAAATCCCCGGACAGGAGGCTGTTGGGATGAAAGTGCCAAACCACGGAGCCGAGCACAAGATGCAGGACCCGATCCTGCCGTTCCTGATCCCTCTCCTTGCCAAACTCCTTTTCCACGGTGGGGCTGAGGGGGCTGAGACTTGTCCCCCTGTCCCTCCCCAGGGGAGGACACAAGGACACAACAAGCATTCTCCCAACCCTGTTGGATGGATCCCTCTTTGCCCCTGGATGGAGGCAGCAGAGTGGCCACAGCTCTCACATGCCTGCAGTTTCTGGGAGCTGAAGGGAAGCCCTCTTTGAAGGACCCAGCTTTTCAGCTAAGGACCCGCTCTTAGGGCTGCACAGGGGTATTTTGGTGCAAGTCCTGATTATTATATTATTATTTTGCCTTTTATTTGGCCCCTGCTGATCCTCCTTCTGCTTGCTAACTCCCTAGCCAAGAACTCAGCAGTTTTCAGGGTATTTTTCCTTAAAAAGCTATGAAGTCCAGGCTTGAGGTACCACAGGGTTGCTGAGAGCATGAAACAGTTCTTTTGGTTTGAGGATCACAACAAGAGACATTATATTAGTTTCAAATTACAGTTTTCCCTCCTTGTCACCATTATAAAGACTTTTACATGCTCTAGGATGGAGGAAAAGGTTACAAGGTTTTTGTGGTCTCTTCAGGGGCATCCCTCTCTGTCCCTCAGGGTGTCCTTGGCTCCACATGGAGGTCAGCTCTTGCTCTGGGACTGGCTGTATTCATGGGTGATCCCCTCTATCCCTTCACCTCAATTCTCTTTCCCTTCACCTCTAGGCACTTTGGTTCCTTCAGGATCATATTTTAATTTCTTAATGACTTTAGAATTTTATCAGCACAATATCAGAGACTATTACCTGGGACAAGCTGAGACTTGAGCCCAACTTCCTCTCCTCCCTGCTGTGCAATTTGCACATGTTGGTGGAGTTTTCCTTACTGAGAGACATCAGTGCAACAAGATGGTTTGTTCAATCAATCTGCTGAGAACTTATTATTGGAAACCTGATTTTTCAGTTCAGGTCTCTAACTATGGACACCTCCTTCTGTGTGAGATGTTCGAGCTTGTCCCATCAGACCTCCAGGTGCTGGCCCAGAAGACAGAGATCTCCCATGTCCCACCTGCCAGGGGATGGGGATGTCTCAGGTGCTGCAGGACAGATCAAATGCCACCAAGTGCCCAGGTGTGGGCAGCTGAATGACACACCTCTTGTCTGTGGCACAGACCTCTCCACCTGAGGTGGCTTTTCATCCTCCTGTTAATGCCAACAGAAACCCAACCTGCACAGCCCATGAAGTGACTCTTCAGACCACAGGTAGGTTTGAGATTTATGGGGAGGTCAGTCACTGGCTGAGATCATCTGCCAGAGCTTTATGGGCAATATAAGAACCTGTAGATCTGATGAGATATAAAAGCACGGGCCAGAAGCACCCAAAGGCAGGTGAGATGAGCTGTGCTCAGCAGCACCTTGAGTTTTGCTTTGTAGCCCTTTCCTGTCTCCCCCAGGGAGCAGAAAACACCTTCCTGCAGCACAGAGGGACCCACAGCATGGGCAAGGGACATGAGAACCCATGAGGGCCTAAGTCAGTAAAATAAATTTTACCAAGGATTATCCCCAGTTCTTTGGTCAATGCTGGGCTACAGTCAAGGTTTTGCTCCTTGGTTTCCTATTTCCATGGGCTCCATCTTACTGGCAGAATAAATATTTTTTTTGCCTTATATCCTTCAGATTTGTCCATGGCTGGTTGTTTTAATAAACAGCTGTGAGTGTAGGAGACGCTTCTGGAGGGTAGGAGATGGCCATAAATCTTGAAGATTTACATCAGTAAAAGTAGTTTTGGCCAAGGTCAGAGAACCCTTGGAGAAGAACAGAGGTGGGAAAAGAGAATTAAAAATGTAAAGAGGTAGAAATGAGCCAAGAAAAGTCCTGCCTGTTGCACAGAGCCAGAAGAGAGGAAGGACAAGGTAAGGCAGATAAATAAAAGCCTGTTTTACTCTCAGTGGCCCATCCTGTCACTCTCTGCTTGCAGCAACATGTGAACACCTTCTTTGCCAACCATCCCATCAGTTCCCAGCCTTTGCTGTCCTCAGCTTCCAGGTGGGGATGGGAAGCCATAAATTCCAGCAAAAGAATCACAGAATGGTTTGGGTGGGAAGGGACCTTAAAGATCATCTTGTTCCAACCCCCTCCCATGGGCAGGGACACCTTCCACTAGTCCAGGTTGCTCCAAGCCCCGTCCAACCTGGCCTTGGACACATCCAGGGATCCAGGGGCAGCCACAGCTTCTCTGGGCAACCTGTGCCAGGGCCTCACCACCTCCACAGGGAAGAATTCCTTCTTAATATCTCATCTAAATCAATGCTCTTTCAGTATGAAACCATTTCCCCTCATCCTGTCACTCCAAGCCCCTTTAAAAAGTCTCTCTCCACCTTTCTTGTTGGCTTCATTCAGGCACTGGAAGGCCACAGTTAGGTCAATCCAAAGCTTCTACAGTCTGGACAATCCCAATTCCCTTGAGCAAAAAAGGTAGGAGGCTACAAGGGTGAGGCATCAGCACTGCTCCTTGGATGAAGTGGATGCCCCAGAGAGGAGGAACGGACCTGTCTCACTCCATGGAGGCCAAAAACCAGCTGTGTGACCCCTTTTTATCCAGATATTAAACTTTTAGGAAGCAATTTTTACCCCCCACCTGAGATTTGTGTGGACTGGACTGTGCAAAGAGTTTTGCAATGCCCCCATCTCTCTGTCACGCCGTACTGATGCATCCAAATAATCCAGATCCTCTCATATTTAGGCACTGAGTTCCTCCTGAGCTCCTTTAGGCTTAGACTAAATAACTGGTCACCAAAAAGCATCAGATCTGTCTTACTGAGAGGACAGACAGGTGCAGTTTCACATCAAGCTTGCAGCAGGAGAAGCACAAAGAAAATTTGGTGAGGTTTAGAGCTGGATGATGCCACACCAGGTTGTGAGATCTCCAGCCTTGGACAGGGCTGAGCATTTACAAATCCATCTATTATACTAAAATTTGGGATCGTGGCATTCTGTGCAGGGATTAAAACCAAACGAAACGCTCCAAAAGAAGGAATTTCTGCCATCTAGGGGTCATGTTTTTCCATTACAACCAAGGCTGCAAAATATAAATCAAAATTTCACCTCTCTTAAACATATGAATATATAAGTACATACATTTGAATATACACTTTTCCCAAAAACAAGCTTTAAAAGGCAAAAAGTGAGCAACTCCTCTCTATCTGTGAATTTTCAGCAAGAATCTCCATTTAATTTCTGTTTTATTCTTCCTGCAATAACTCAGCATTGTTCATGTTAGAAATGGATAAAGGACATGAGAAATCAAAGTTTATTTTTCATTTCCTGACAGGCAGGAAAGTTTTTAGATAAAGTCCCGAAAAAGCAGAGAAAACCAATTATTTATATAATTTTATTTTTTTCCCTTTCAAAGCTCAGTTTGCATAAGATTGCCGGTGGCATCATTAACATCACAGTTTTCTTGTGCTTAACGCCCACAGCTAAGCTCAGACCATAAAAGAATTTGGTTTATCCTTTCAAAACAAAGAAGTGACTTGATATTTTAAGTGTCCCACACTCTTCATTACTTGGGCACTGTGGGGAAAGACTTAAAATCTTAACAGATAATACCATGAATACATTAATATTGTAATTTCTTTATTTCACTGTGTTGGACAGATGGCCAAATTATGGGATGAGTTTCTTTTTTTTTGACAATGACATGGAGTGATAGGGCACAGGGAATGGCTTCCCACTGCCAGAGGGCAGGGAGAGATGAGAGACTGGGAGGGAATTGTTGGCTGGAAGGGTGGAGAGGACCTGGCACAGGTTGCCCAGAGAAGCTTTGGCTGCCCCTGGAACCCTGGAAGCATCCAAGGCTAGGTTGGACGGGGCTTGGAGCAACCTGGGCTAGTGGAAGGTGTCCCTGCTCACGGCAGGGGGCTGGAATGGGAGGAGTTTTAAGTCCTTTCCAATCCAAAAGCATTCCTGGATTCCATGAAAATCCAGCATTCCCAGTTTATGATTTGTCACAGTTTCCCCATTTCCATCTCATGTCGCTCAAACTTTGCCACCTTACCTGGATGATAAAGATCTAAAAATCTAAAAATATGAGAAGCACACGAAAAACTTGTCTTATTGTCATGACATTTCATTTCTCCACCAAAGTGGTGGCTGAGAGAAGGAGAATATGGAGTCAGATCCAAACTGGGACTGTTTGGCCCCTATTTTGTGTCTCCAGACTTGTTAACTGCGAGATGCTCAGGGAAAACTGTAAGAGCATGACAAGGATAAAACAACCTTTTCCTGGTTCCTGAGCTAGAGGAGCAACCCCAGCCTGAAGCCAACCTGAGTTTATGAAATCCTTGTGTTTAGCATTGCAGGACCCTTCATTATCCACTGCTCCAGGATGTTTCCATTTCCCAAGAGGCAGCTGGATTGAGGACACTCATATGGGGCAGGGAGAGCTCTTAATAGCCTGGACAGGACCCAAAAGAACCATATGGCCTTGTGAGGTTTCCTCCCGATTAAAAGCACCATTGTTAATTAACAGAATAAACCTTCAAGTGGCGGGTCTGTGGTTCCTACAACCCTGTCTGGGCTCTGGATCAGGTTGATCCAGGAGGTGCCTTTGCTTCTCCTTCACTCCTGCAGCTCCCTTGGGATTTTTCGGATTTCTTTTACAAATTACATTAGAAATTGTACAGCCCCTCACTCCAAGAAGGACATGGAAGGGCTGGAGCATGTGCAGGGGAGGGAACAGAGCTGGGGAAGGGGCTGGAGCACCAGGAGTGGCTGAGAGAGCCTGGGGGGGGGCTCAGCCTGGAGAAAAGGAGGCTCAGGGGGGACCTTCTGGCTCTGCAACTCCCTGACAGGAGGGGGGAGCCAGGGCACAGGGTAGGACTTTGCTCCCAGAAAACAAGGGACAGGACAAGAGGAAACAGCCTCAAGCTGTGCCAGGGGAGGTTCAGGTTGGACATCAGGAAGAATTTCTTTATGGAAAGGGTTGTCAGGCTTTGGAAGGGGCTGCCCAGGGAGGTGGTGGAGTCCCCACCCCTGGAGGTGTTCTACTGGATGTGGCACTCAGTGCTCTGGGCTGGGTGACAAGTTTGGGATGGGTCACAGGTTGGACTCGATGGTCTTGGAGGTCTTTTCAAACCTAAATGATTCTGTGATTCTTTGATTCCATCTCTCAGCCTTTTATCCTTGCAAATAGTCATTTGTATGAAGCAGAACAGCTCCCACAGAGGATCCCACCACTCAACAGCCTGTCCACAGGAGCTCAGGACCATAACTGGGGTGGAAGGTGAAGTTCCTCTCACCAGACTGTGGCAGGTGAGAAAAAGGGGTGGGAAGGCTTGAATTCTGCTTCACAGAATCGTGCCTGGATAGCTCAGGCTGGTTGTTTGTTTTTTTTTTTTTTTTTCAAAATGTAAAAGCTTCAGTTTAACCACAAAGCACAACAGGAAGAATCTTCAGCCTTTCCAAGATGGGATGCCCTTTTTCCATCCGTTTCTAATTGGGGTTTCTCCCGCTGAAATCATCAGAGGTTCATTATGCAGCAAAGCAGAAACCGATTTACCTTCATTAGGGAACAGTCCTGTGTTTCTCCATGAGATCACAGTGGGATGGGACCATTCCCTTTTCCTCTTTGTACAGTCAGCCTGTAATTGTGCAGGGACTGCTTTGAAGTCCTGGCAGCTGAGCAGGGACGTAGGTGGCACTGAGAAGTCGGTGATGCAGCCCCTTCCTGTATGAGGGTTGGCCAAAACCCTTTTCAGCAGTGACTCAGTGTCACAGTGGGGAAAACAGAGCACCAAAAGGCACTTTTTAAAGCCATTTGGGGATCTGAATAATGGCTTCATGACTCAAGAGAGCCTGCCAGGATGGTAGGAGGATGTTTGGGATGGATATAGAGCAGGAATCGCTGGCAGAAAAGCTGGAATCGAAGCAGGGTTTGGAGGTGGGAGAGATGCACAGGCTGTAGCTCTGTCCTGGTAAATCAAACAGGGCTGAGTGGGTACAGGAATTTGCTCACCTCCAGTTCATGGATGGATCTGGCCCTGGATTAAACAAACAAACAAACACCAACCCAAGCACAGGCCAGGGACCGTTGCCTCCTACCGGAGGCATTTTGGATCAGCCACCCCGATTTGGGGGCTGAGAGTTGAACCAGAGGGTCAGACAGGACACTGCCAGTTGGTTTCAGGGTTGGAAAGCAGGTCTTGGTGGCATTTAGGAC
This sequence comes from Pyrocephalus nanus, assembly GCA_038380795.1. Taxonomy (NCBI): domain Eukaryota; kingdom Metazoa; phylum Chordata; class Aves; order Passeriformes; family Tyrannidae; genus Pyrocephalus; species Pyrocephalus nanus. The sequence goes on along the minus strand of CM076260.1, from coordinate 2,746,562 downwards.
ATGAAGTCACAACATCTGTGTACTCGTTGCAAGGGAAATAAAACAGAGTCACCTGGAGTTTGTGAGGAGCAACCTGCAACAGTGGCTTTAAATGCATCCTTGAAGGTGTGGGAGTTTGGGATTTAAGATACCACCAGAATGGAAGTGCAGGATCGAGGGGAAAGGCAAAAAACCTGACAGGTCAAGATAAAGGCAGTTTAATACATGAAACAAAGCAGTGTGTGCAAAAGGGACCACAGAAACACTGAATGGTTTGGGTTGGAAGGGACCTTAAAGATCATCCTGTTCCACTCCCTGCCATGGGCAGGGACACTTTCCAGTAGCCCAGGTTGCTCCACCCTGGCCTTGGACACTCCCAGGGATCCAGGGGCAGCCACAGCTTCTCTGGACAACCTGTGGGATGGGATGGGATGAGAAACAGGGAATGCCTTGATGCTGTGGCAAGCACAGCTAAAACACTGGAGTGTTACTGGCACTGATTTTGTCACTAATATTAGACACAGGACCACAGGGGCTGGGACAAGGACATTGAACTCCACACCAGCAGTGTCAGTGCACAGAGTATGAATATCCTGGAAAAGATCTGACTCCTCCTGAATGGATGAACAGCAAAGTACAGTAAAAGATCATACCCAGAGGTCTGTCAGTGCTCAGAGGATTTTGGAGAGAGTTATATTCCCCTAAAGGACATGGAGTGCCAGGCTCCTCTGGGTAACAGTTTCAAACATGGGGCATCACAAAGATTTGCAAGTGGCAGCACACCCTGAGCCCAAATCCCAGGAATCCTGGATGTGGGAACAAGGATTTGCCCAGAGGCTCCTTCTGCACCAGTGGCTTCACCCTGACATTGCCAGCCATGCAAACACAGAGGCAGTGGCTCAGTCAGCCACGAAATAACCCTCTTGTCACAGGGCACCAGTGATTGGAATAAACACTCCAGGAATCTTCCTGCTCCTCTGCACATCCAGCTCCAGCTTTCCACTCCTCCTCCTTGGAGTTTGTTGTGATCAGGGCTGGGGCAGCGACACTCAGACAATGGGAGTTTCCCAACACGTCCCCAGGCCCCCTGAGCTCCTCCATCACTCATGGAATCACAGAATATCCTGAGTTGGAAGGGACCCACAAGGATCATCAGTCTCACTCCTGGCCCTGCACAGGACTCCCCAACAATCTCACCATGTCCAAACACTCCTTGAGCTCTGGCAGCCTTGGGGCCGTGACCACTGCCTTGGGGAGCCTGTTCCCACTCCTGGGTCCCCTCCCATCCTAACAGAGCCCTCTGCTCTGTAGAGCATCACTTTCACCTCGAGTGTCTGGCCAAAAGTTGTAAAACAGGACAAATGATTTAGTGCAGCTTGAAATAAAGGAACATGCAGACCACTGGGGTTTCACTTCCTACTGTTCCCTTGGCCCTTTCCCATGATTCTGTTCAGAGCAAAGCTGTTCCCAAAATTTTTATTTGAGATGACCCTCCTAAGTAGAAACTTTCACTTCCCTGTCTTTTATATAAGTTCTTATGCTGAAGCAAAGCTTTTCACAAGGGTGGTGAGGAAATTCCTTCCCATGCATGTCCCAGGCACAAATCCATTCAAATTATCTCCCACTGTGAGGAGAGGAAAGAGGACAAAGAGCAAAGCTTTCTTCTCCCAGTTCCTCTCCAAAGGAATTTTGGGTGGCTCACAACTGTCCCAATTTTCAAGAGCTCCTTTAGGATCTCACAGGGTTGCTGCAGAGCTGAATTCATGCTCCTGTGTCTACTTTCAGTGCCTAAATCATTCTCTCCACCTCCCCCCTGCCAATTCCCTAATTCCAAGGCACATGAGGTAGCTCTGGAATTTCTTACATTGTGGTTAATATCTGCAGAGTTGGTGTTAAGACACAGAAGTTCAAAAGCCTTGAGGAAGAGGAAATTTTACTTTCCAGCGTTGTGTCGAAGCCCAGGCTTTCCAGCAGAGGAGGCAAAGGCAATGCCACCTGCTAAATCATTTAGCTGGAACAAAGTGAATTCCATATTAAAAAGCCCTTGGAGCAGTGAGTCATGATGAGATATGGAGAAAGCAAAGTAGCTGTGAATACAAGAATTATTAGTGAGCACAAGACACCCCTCAGAAAAGTGTATGACAGGAAAAAACTTTGAACACATATTTGGAAATACCCATAAAAGGATGTTTCATGATGCTGCAGGATGCTGTAAGATCAGTTGCTGCCAGTTTGTTCATTTTGCTGCCCTTGTAACCTCCAGGAGTAGTGACCAATGTCAGAACAGTGCCCAGAGGTGACCAAGCTGGCTGTCTTGTTGCCCAGAGAAGCTGTGGCTGCCCCATCCCTGGAAGTGTTCAAGGTCAGGTTGGACAGAGCTTGGAGCAAACTGGGCTAGTGGAAGGTGGCCCTGCCTCTCTCCAGCCTCACACCACAAATGTTCAGTAGTTTTTCAACAAAGGAAGTAGTTCAGTGCTGTCAGTGGTGTTTTCTGTCCCAGAGACACCTTCATTTCAGTTGTCAGTGGTGATTAATCACTATCACAACTGGTGCATCCCAAGGGATACCCTTGCACTCTAGTTACCCTGTTACAGAAGGATAAATAGAGTCCATATCCCAAAAAATGGTGAGTCCAGAAAGCCACCTGGGAAAACACTGGGAAATGTGGGAATAGGTGCTGATCCTCTTCAGCCTCCAGTCTCCAGCTCAAACCTACCTTACTATCAGTAAAAATCACATTTCACTCCATGCACATGAAGTGACAAATGGATCTGAGTGGTCACGGTCAGAGCCATGTGTGCCCTCTGCCTTCTCCTCAGATCATCACCCTGAATCACAGAATCACAGAATGGTTTGGGTTGGAAGGCACCTTAAAGCTCATCTCATTCCAACTCCTTGCCATGGGCAGGGACACCTTCCTCCAGGAGGATGAGTAAAAGTTGCATTCCTACAGCAGCAGTGACCTGTGACCACGGATTGCTGCTTTTCCAACCTTCCTTCTCTGAGGTGGAGCCACACAGCTGTGCTTGGAGCCCTCCCCACTTGTCATCTCAACCTGCCCTTGCTGCCAAATTTGCACAAACATCATCATCTTCACATCTTCCCTCTCTGCTCAAGCTGGTGTGCCAATGCCACTGGGATTGGACAGACAGGGATATACAAAGCCCTTTAACCTCTGCAGCACTAACCCAAAATTATTTTGATGTATTGCCTTTCAAATTCCTGTCTTCAATGCTCACAGGAGATGCTTTTCCTCTTCCCTCCTTAGCAAAACGTGCGAGCAAGCCCTGAGTACCTCTCTTCTGTGCTTGAGTACCCATATCCTCCTATTTTTTTTCTCCCTGAATCCTCTTACAGATGTTTTCCCAGGTCTCTAAGCATTTCCACATCCTGTTTCTCTGCTGATATTTGCTGCTAAAGGTGTAACAAGAAAATCTGTATCTGGAAAGAAGGAAGGGGCAACAAGAAATGAGCTGTAAATTAAGACAAGAAGTGAACATCCCCAACTGCAGCTTGAAGCTTCGGTTTGGAAACTTTTCACTCTGATGTTCTAAACCCACAAGAGAGGTGGTGGCTGCCCCACCCCTGGAAACATTCAAGGCCAGGTTTTGAGCAACCTGATCTAGTGGAAGGTCTCCTTGCCCACTTAGGGAGGTTGGAACGAGATGAGCTTTGAAAGGTCCCTTCCAACCCAAACCACTCCGTGGTTCTATAAATGCAGAATACAGTCACACAACAAGCATAGCACATCAGTGCTGCAAAGCTTAAACAATTCATGGGTCAGATTGACCTGCTGCTGATGAAGATGACACGCAGCATTTTCATTCTGAGTGACTCAAAACATGCTCCCATCAAATCCACACTGTCTCGACACACAAATACCTTTGGAACAAAACACTGCATCAACATGTTTTCCTCAGCTCTACTTACAGCCTGGAAATGTTAAACAAACATTTCCTTTCTCACCCTCATTATTGAGCAGCGGGTGAAGTAACAAAGATTAATTTCACTTTACTGATTTTTATGAAGTTTTAAAGAAGGAGGAGAAAGTCTTTCCTGTTATTTTACTTTGCAGCTCCATGGCTGGTCTCAACGTGCAAACTGATGCTTCTACATAGCAAAGTAAACCACTTTCATGATCTCCAAGTGGGGAAACTGAGGCAGGAAGCAAAAAATTCCCCAAATCCAGTGAGGAAATAAGGAACAGGATGGATCCAACCCCATACCAGCATTGCCCTGCCTTCATTTAACACAGACCATGATCGATTTGCAAATGCTACTGATGGAAAAGACCTTTTGCAGGTCCCTGTAAGTCCAGGCTTTTTCCCTGCCTTGTGCTGGAGACAAAAGGGCTTTATACGACCACTACATGAAAATAATTCAGGCAGGAGGACTTCTCTCATTTTCACTTGGGGGGGGGGAACAATTCTGTAGCTGAAGGGATTGCAGCATTAGGAAATACTTCCTGATGTCCACAGCTTCTAGAATCTGTTGATATATTATTAATAGAAAGGAAAAATAAATATAGGTATTAATGCCAGCAGACACCGTCTACTACTAATAGCTGTTAGAGTAATATATTCCCCTTGTTTTTAGCTCTTATTAGTCATTTTGCAAAGGGTTACAAGACCCTTATGCATCCATTAGCCAGTCAGCCATGTGAAATTAATGTGGAGCAATTTTCATAAGCATTACTCAGAACTAATAATAATTAAGCATTATTTTCTGCTCAGATAACACAGAAAATAAAGCCTGACTTTTATGCCAAGATGGGTTTGCATTAGCTTAAGGTAGATGAATTAATTCTCATTTACAAGGCTTCTCCACCAGCTAGCCAGAAAATATCAAGGTAATTAAAACCAATTTGTGAGGTTCTGTCCCATTGCACATTCACTGAGTTTTCTCATTGCTGCAAATTACAGGTGTTTTTATGCGAAGTGGGACACGAAGGGGACTTTGCTGTTTGCCTCCTTCCCCATCGCTTCCAAGAAAAAGCAAAAACCTCCCTGTGAGCACCAGAGCACATTTTGCAAAATGCCCTTTGCTGTTGGAGATCATGGAAGGACCATCCATGGAGTGAAGGAGCAGCTCAGTCCCAGCTCAGTCCCAGCTCAGTCCCAGCTCAGTCCCAGCTCAGTCCCAGCTCAGTCCCAGCTCAGGCTGGGATGTGGAGCTTTCAGAAATGCAGCTAAAAGGCCTCTAACAGAGAAAAAAAAAAAGTTATTTCCTTTTGAATTAGCATTTACTTGCAAGGGATTAATTTTGGCTGAAAAAACAAAGGGGTTTCTGAAGGCGGCATTTTTGGGGCAGCTCCGAAACTTTTCTCACATCATGGAATTCTAAAATGGTTTGGGTTGGAGGGACCTTAAAAATCAATTTCTGTCAAACCCCTGCCATGGGAAGAGACACCTTCCACTAGCCCATGTTGATCCAAGCCCCATCCAACCTGGCCTGGAACACTTCCAGGGATCCAGAAGCAGCCACAGCTTCTCTGGGCAACCTGTGCCAGGGTCTCACCACCCTCCCAACCAACAATTCCTTCCCAATATCCCATCTAACCCTTGCCCTCTGGCAGTGGAAAGCCATTCCCCCTTGTCCTGTCCCTGCAGGCCCTTGTCCCAAGTCTCTCTCCAGCTCTCCTGGAGCCTCTTTAGGCACTGGAATTCTGTTCTTCAGGCAGATAAATTTTTCTCTATCACTTTTAACATCCAACCCTAACATTTCCCTTCCAGGTAATTAAGACTAATTAATTATACAGTGCTACTTCTTCCAAGACTTCTTGTCCTTTTTCTAGGTCAAGGAGCCACTGAATTTGACAGGAAGTCATGTCCCTGAGGCCTCTGAAGATGCTCTTAGCTTGGCCAAGCTGTAAGATAAAGGATACTTTAGTCCAGCTAATAATTAGCTTAAGAAACATTAACCCAGAGCTGTCCTACCACCAGCTAAGCCAATACCCAATTGAGCAAGGGAAGATCTTTCCTAGTTAAAGCACCTTCAGATGTCACATCTGCACTTTGCATCTGAGCTTGGCAAATAACTGGGTCTGATGTGGAAAACCTGTGGGGTTTTTTGGAGGATTATGGGCCCCTCTTGTCCGAATTCTGCCTCTTCCATTTAATTTCTCCACCCCCTGTCTCGTTGGGGTGGAGTCTGTGTCCACACCAGTGAGGTGGAGCAGGTTGGCCTCTCACAGCAGAGCAATGAGAATGAGATGGAAGTTCTGACTTTTATTATATGCTCAAAAATCTTCTCTGGAGAAAACTTATTGTTATTGAAGAGATCAGTAAAAGGAAACAATGCTCAAAAAACACCAGCTGTGCCTCAGCTCTGGAACGAATGACCCTGGGCCGTGCCCCTTTGTCCACACCTTCAATGAAGAAGGGTTTGCCCCTTATGGCTGTTTCATTCTCAATCCAGCCCAGGTAGCTGTAAACAGGCATTAAAATCTTGTGGTTTGCCTTTTCCTCGCTGATGATTCCGACCTGGAACCACTTCATGGTGTTCCAGTAGCTGCAGACCAGAGGTCCCCCGCTGTCCACCTGTGGCAGAAGGAGGATGTTACAGCTGGATCAAACCTCGGGGCCCTCATAAGCAGCTACTTCCCACAGGCTTGACTGGGAAAGTCAAACTCTGTCCCAGTTTGGTGAGGATTTGGAGGAAAAAGGAAATTTAGATTCAACATTTCACAGCTCAGCCCTGATATGATGCAGAATAAATAAGACACAGAGGATAAGACAACAGTCCCAGGCTCTGGCTCAATGCTCTGCCCTGTCCTTCCCAGGCTTTTCCACATGCTCCCATAGTCCCAGGAGGATCCCTGAAACCTGTCAGCACAAGACAACACCCAGGAGTGAAAAGGGACATTTACTGTGACTGCTCATTCAGTCCTTGACTTCTCCACCAGGCTGGTGCGTGTGGGTGCTGGGGACCTGCCACTGTGAATTTTGGGGGCTGGCCATCCAGAAATTGGACAGGAGATGAGCAATAATCCTGACAAATCCTTCCTGAAACCACAGTGAAAACTTGCCTGGTGCTGGAAGGGCAGCCATCACTCACACAGTGTGGGCAAGGCTTCAACTGCAGGTTGCAGCCACCTCAAAGGGAGGAAGATTCTTCCTGGTGGCTGCTCTGGCTGGAACACCAAGAGCTCATCTAGCCATGGAATCTCTGGACACAACCCCGGGGAGAAAAGAAACCAGCAAAAAATCCACCCAGCCAGATACAGCCTTTCCTGAGGAAAGGCTGGGAGAGCTGGGGGTGTTCACCTGGAGAAGAGAAGGCTCCAGGGAGACCTGAGAGCCCCTTCCAGTGACTAAAGGGGCATCAGAAGAGCTGGAGAGGGACTTTGGGCAAAGGCCTGGAGGGACAGGATGAGGGGGAATTATTACAAACTGAAGGAGGGTAGATTTAGATTGGAGATTAGGAAGGAATCCTTCCCTGTGAGGGTGCTGAGGCCCTGGCACAGGTTGCCCAGGGAAGCTGTGGCTGCCCCTGGATCCCTGGAATTGTCCAAGGAGAGGTTGGATGGGGCTTGGAGCAACCTGGGCTAGTGGAAGGTGTTCCTGCCCATGGCAAAAGATTGGAATGAGATGATCTTTAAATCCCTCAGTGCTGTGCAGCACCTGCTCTAAATAAGTTTCCTTCCACCACGGGTTTGACTCTTTTTTCCACCTTTTCTCCAGCAGTTGTGGTGAATAAATTCAATACAAACCCATTTCCCAAGACAGCAAACTTTACTGGGAAATGTTGTCCTTCCCTGTTTGCACACTACTGAGAGAAACATCTCTGTCATTAATGGATGAAGCCTCTTTCTCCAGCAGCCACCCTGAGCTAACACACATTAATTAACGAGCGAGGAAGGCACTGTGGTCCCTTGTGCAGCTCATCAGCACTCACTAAAGTTTATCCTACTCCACTAGATGGAGAGCCCAGGTCATTAATATGCTTATCTTTTTTTTTCCTCTTTTTTTTTTTTTTTTTTTTTTTTTTTTTTTGGTTGTTGTTCAAAATGCATACAGGAGGGAAAAATTAAGATAAATACAGAGGGAATGTTTACAGAGTCATAGAGCGTTCTGAGCTGGAAGGGACCCACAAGGACCACAGAACCTTTAGGCTGGAAAAGAACTTCAGGATCATTGAGTCCAAACAGAAATCTGCACTGAAATAATAGTAGTGGTGCCTGCAGCTCAGGCAGTGCTGATGGACCCTATTTCAGCCAAGAATTCATGTGAATTACACCAGTGACCTTGGCCCCCGTGCGTTATCGGCGTCCTCGGCGAGGGCCTCCTGTTTGAATGAATGAGCGTCCACACATAGCTCAGTTACTGGGGATTTCTCTGCTGATTCCCTCGGGGCAGGAACAGGCCAAACTGTATTATCCTGGTAGTGAGAGGAGGGCACTCAGAGCCTCCCACTCAAAGATGATAAATGGTATTCCAGCTCTTCCCTGCACGGGAGGTTTTTGGCACTGGTGGAGCCCCTTCCCACCATGGGGCAGATCATTTCCAATGTCCAATTTAGGGGCTGTTCACGCTTGCAGAGGATCTTTCAAACACCAGTTCATTCCTGGTGCCTCGTGACTGCCCTTGGGGGAAATGTCTTATCGCGTTTCGGAGCCGAGAAATCCGCGGAACAAACGGGATGTGATTTGCACGAGGCAACAGCAGAGCCAGGAATCCCTATTTAAGCCGTGCCTTGTGCAGTTTTCCTTTCAAATCAGATCTGCTCTTCCCTGTTTGCCTCTTTAACCATGTCCATTTGGTTGGTGGGGAAAAGGGGATCGTGATTTAAAACCTGGGCAGTGCTGTGACAACCCAGGCAGCAGCTGCAAATCCATTTCCCTAATCCACAAGACCCAAATCCTGCTTCAGATCCCTTTCCATGTGGGCTGAGCTGGCTCTGCTTCACGGGTGCTACTTCTAACATGCCATTTCTCTCAACTTCAGCCATTTATAACGTGATGACTTTATCACGGTGTGGGCTAAATCATCCCCTCCGTGTGATCATGTGGCTCACACAGTTATAGGAGGAGCCCAGATGAATCAGTAACCTGGTTTCTACAGGGCTAAAGATGGAGAAAATAAACTCAGTCCTTGGACACTTCTGAATATCCCTGTATCCACCTTAAGCTCTCAGAAATGCCAGCCCAAGGTTTTCCATCGCTGTGTAGGAGAGGGTGTGGGAGGAGCGAGTTTTTGAGTGCTGGGACAATTATCTCAGCTCTGTGATGCTTCCAGTAACACTAATTTAATGAATGCTCAGGTTAACGACTCTAAGGATTGAAGAATTATTAAATGCTGCTTTCAGGCTACTCTAGCCTGGTGGTAAAATACTTCTGGTCATCAACATGCACCAGATACCTGCTCCTGCTTTTCAGTCTAAGTGCCAAGTTTCTGGAGAGGAAAAAAAAAAAAAAACCCAAACCAAACTAAAAATAGCATCTTTGCTTCTGTTGCATGTTTTCATCTAGAAGAGGAGGGAAAAGCAACCACGACAAATCAGATCTGGTGCTGAATTCGTGCCTTAAACATGTTAATCCTCCCATTAGGAGAGGTGAGAACAGTGATGTATTCGCTGATAAATAGCTCTGGGTTGTATAAAATCTGTCACTGACTAACAAGGTGCTTTGTTCACTGGAGCAGACCAAAAGTTTCATCTTTTCCCCCCTTGTTTTTTGTGAGCATCGGGAGCCTCTCAGCTGAACTCCAGTGGGCTTTGGATCAAAGGTGTAATCTTCTGCCTTTTATATTTGTATTCGTGTCTGCAACACAGTAATTGATCAGAACAAACACGTTCAGCCACACAAATCTTCTGAGGTGGGAGAAGCTCCGGGGGAGGGAGAACAACTCATCTGATCCTCATTAGGTGGATGCACAATCCCTGCAAGTCGTTGCCGGTTTCATTTTCATGTTGGTAAGCTCTGTGTAAATTGGAGACAATCAGCATGTGAATCACAGCACTGGCCAGCAGAGCTGCCCTGGCTGCTGGAAAGCAAAGGGAAACACGGGATCCTTCAGTTATTTCAAGCTGTCTTTGGGGAAAGGTGGGAGGAAGGAGGCTGTGGCCATTTTAGTGTGCAGGTACCACAAATGAACCCAGTAACACAGGGCACCTGGACCCCTGCCATGCAAAACGTTTGAGACCTCAGGTGAGATTTTTAAGCTACTTTGTCCCTCCATCCCCATGCTGGAAAATGGGAGAAGACCAAGCAAATCCATCCAATGATGTCAGCAGGGCCCATTAGTAACTGTGGTGGCACAAACAGTTAAAATACATCTGCCCAAAGCCCCGTGTGGCCCAGACTCCTGTCTCTGACTCTCATCTGCAGCAAGTGCTCAGGGAAGGAGAAGGAGAAACAGCACAAGTATTTACAGAGTTGTATTTACATCACAGTGGTTAATAGCCTCGGAGAGATCTCCATCCAGGAAGTTCCCTAATTGCTTTTTGAATCCATTTATCCCTTAGGATAAATACCCACAACATCCTGGTTGGTGACTTCCATAGTTTAATTATCTGATGGATGAAAAAAACACTTCCTTCTCTTTGTTTTAAATCTGCTGCCTGATAAGGCCCTCAGACACCCCTCCTTCATGTGTTTGGAACAGCAGTGACACGAGGACAGCTCTCGACTCCTCTCCCTGCTGCTCAGGAATTCGGAAATCTCTGTCACATCCCCATCAGACATCACTTTTACAGCCTCAGAGCCTTGCTCTGTTATTCCCTGCTCTGCCAGAAGCTGTCCCATGTCCCTGTTCATCCTTCCTGCTCTACTTCCCTCTTTTTCTATAAACTGCCACTCCTTCCTCAGATGGAGTGGATGGGAATCACACACAGCACACAAGGCATGGACTCACAAGATTATTGCCCTGGCACAACACATTTGCTTCACTACCTATTCCTGTCCTAATAATTCATAATGCTCTCATTGCCTTTTTGACCTCCACAGAGCCTCAGGCTGATGTTTTTGAAGGACTATCCACAGTTACTCCAAGTTCTTATGAGGTAATAGCTAAATTAGAGCCTATTATGGCAAGAGAACAGCTGGAGTTGCTTCTCCCTGTATCCATTATTTTTCTTTATCAATAATGAGCTGCATCTGCTCTTTAACCTTCTGCATCTGTTTTAACCTGCAGTCACTCAGAACAGTGAGACCTGCTGCAGTCAGCTTCCATTCTGACCACTTGGAATAATGCTGTGGCATTGGCCAGCTTGGTCATCTCAGAATTTGCCCTCCTTGAACATCAAAATTACTTGATGAATGCCAACAGAACTCTCCTTGGAAGCCCTTTCTCCATTCAAATCCTTCCTCTGTGTTGCCTCCCTTTCAAACTGAATCTCTTCCTCTTCACTGCAGTTCGGTTTCTCCATGAACCTCCGGTGAGAGTTTTGGAAATCTCAGCCCCTGTTAGATGGTTGGATCACCCTCTGCCACCTGCTTGGCAGCTCCTTCAAAGAATTTGGATGTGCCTGTGAGTCATGGTTTTCCTTCAAAGCTGTGTTGACTCATGGGTGGTGAATGAGAAGTGGCTCCTCTGAGTCATCACACCCGTTCCCCCAATCCCAGGGCAAGCACACAGTGGGATTTGATGTTCAGCTGGCTCCAGAGGTCTTCTGCTCCCCACAGCCTCACCCACCAGGCACACAGAGTCATGCTGGGCCCCAAGTAGCTTCAGTTTCAGGGACCAAAAGCTACGACCCAGAGGCAGAAAGCAGAAGAGACATCCGACATCATCAACAAGCCAGGTCCTTGCAAGAGGAATTAATTTTTGACAGATGAAATTAAGCCACCACAGCCTGAATGTGCTCACTCGTCTGCCCACATCATAAAATGATGGAATGATGAAAGCCCTATAAAACCCTGGGATGCAGGAAAAACGTTCTGGTTCTTCTGAGCTGCACATCAAAGAACCCTCTGGAGCAAATTAAGGAGACTGCAAATGCAGAAACACCTTTTTACTGCTTTGTTCTGGAGCTTCCCAGGACACCTTCCTACTTAAAGCAATCTATCTTAGGGAGAAAACTCATCCCATGGTGGCAGTGATAGTTCAGTGATGGAAAATCCATGAGAGGGATAGGGAATGGGTCACTCTTTTCCATAGGGGTAGAAGACACAGCCACAAGTTGCACCAGAAGAGGTTTAGATTGAACATTAGGAAAAAATTGTTCACTGGAAGGGTGGTCAGGCATTTAAACAGGTTGCCCAGGGCAGTGGGGGAGTCACCATCCCTGGAAGTGTTCGAAAAACCTGTAGATGTGGCACTTAGGGCCACGGGTCAGTGATGGCCTTGGCAGTGGTGGGGGAATAGTTGGACTCAATGATCTCAGTGGGCTTCTCCGACCTCAAAGACTCTGTGATTCCAATATTAAGATAAGGTACAACAAATATTAAGGTAAGGTACAACAATTAAGTAATTTTGTATAGCTCTTAATAACTTTGAGCTGAAATGTGATTAGTTTTGACTCCTGGTCCCAAGGAGACCTTTGTCTGATGGGCAGAAGGACCTACAACCTCAGACCTCAGAGGGATACTCCCCATCCCGAAGGGCTGCAGCCAGACCATCACTTCTCCACCTCTGTTTAGGTATTTTGAGCAGCCTGAGGGACTGACCACACTGTTCTGGTTTGTGATCTTCTCCTTGAGTCCATGATAATTCACATATACAGACCTCATTTCTGATGATTGTGTAGATGTTGATGGTTATAGAAAAGACATTTGTAATCTGGCTGAATAAATCCCACCCAGATTTTGCACAGATTTTTCACGTGGGGTGAGAGCCCTGAGCATCCCAGATGCTGTAAAGGGATTTTTCCCTTTCCAAACTGCTGACAGTTCATGTGGGTAGTTGAACAAAAGAGGTCCTTCCCTGCTTTTTCACAGGACTAAAGGAATCAACATGCAGAGCCCTGGATGCATCCTGGCATCATTTCAGATGTTTATCAGAGATGGGACATGAGGGGATGACTTGAACCTGACAGAGGGCAGAGTTAGATGGGATATTAGGAATAAATCCTTCCTGTGAGGGTGGTGGCCCAGGTTGCCCAGAGAAGCTGTGGCTGCCCTATCCCTGGAGGTGTCCAAGGCCAGGATGGATGGGGCTTGGAGCAAACTGGGATGGTAGAAGGTGTCCTGGGCAGGGGCTGAAACAAGATGAGCTTTTAAGGTTCTTCCAAATCCTGACCACTGTAATTCTATGGCCAAAATCACCTCATTCTACAGTCTGTGGGAGGGGGCAGATACCTGCAGCCCATGAGCTGGGACCATCCCACTGCTCTTGGGGGCCACACAAGGATTCCTTCCCCTGAAAGTCAGGCTGGGGACTGCCTCCCCCCCCCCCCCCCCTTCATCTGCTGCTGACCTGAACTGCACATGAACTTTGACTCCAGCTGAACATGCTCCATCCTAATCACCACATCCAGAGCTGCCCCCACAGCCTCTCTGAAATATAATTGGGCCATTTACTGAATTTTGCCTGGGCAGGGAAGGCACTGAAGGAGGCATTTGCTTTGTGAGTCCCTTATACTCTAATTATTGTTCAAGTTACCATTGCATCAGAGCCTGACAAAAGGTGCTTAAGAAAGCAAGGAATTAGATATCAATTGTGGTTCATGGGGTCATGGAAGAAATGTAGCCCACACAAAAAATAACACACAGGCCATCTCTAGTGTCTGTTCCTTAGCACTTGTACCCCATGAACATCCATTAATGCTAATGTTTGTGACTAAATAGAACTATAAGTCAATTATAGATCCTGTTAGTGTTAATTCACAGTCAATCTATATATTTGTCTGCAGAACTGCAAGGGAATCGGGATATAATAGATTTTGCTTTTTAAGTGAATGGATTATATTTTTTTTTTCAGGTACAAATACTGGGGAGCTCTGCTATTCAATCTCCTTGAGTTATTATAGGAATATGGTCAGTTATCCACAAATTAGTCTTGTCTGGTACTGGCATGATGGCAGCTGGTGAAATGTCTGAGCCTTTTTATTCATGGGCTTTCTATTCATGAAATGGCCTCAAGCTGTGCCAGGGGAGGTTCAGGCTGGACAGCAGGAAGGATTTCTTCATGGAAAAGGTGGACAGGCAGTAGAAGCAGCTGCCCAGGTTGGTGGTGGAGTCCCCACCCTTGAAGGTGTTCAGGAAAAAACTGGATGTGGCACTCAGTGCTCTGGGCTGGGTGACAAGGTGGGGGCTGGTCAAAGGTTGGACTTGATGATCTCAGAGGTCTTTCCAACCTTAATGACTCTGTGATTCTGAGTCCTGTGGCCACAGGGGTACTAAGGCAGTGGGCAGTAGGATGAACCTTCTACATGATGCCTTAGTGGAGATTCTGGTGGGACTTTAGTTATTCACATAAATCAACTTTAACCTGCAACAGGGGAAATCTGGCACACAAATGGCACACAGGGCAAACACTGAGGATGTTCATGGAATCATGAGTTCTTTGAGTCATGGAATGGTTTGGATCAAAAGGGACGTTAAAACTCATCCCATTCCAACCCCCTGCCATGGGCAGGGACACCTCCCACTATCCCAGGTTGATCCAAACCCCGTCCAACCTGTCCTTGGACACTTCCAGGGATTCAGGGGCAGCCACAGCTTCTCTGGGCAACCTGTGCCAGGGCCTCCCCACCCTCAGAGCCAAGAATTTCTTCCTAACACCTAACCAAAATATTTTCTGTTTTGGTTCAAAACCATTCCTCCTTGTCCTGTCACTATTTGCCTGTGTAAAAAGTCGTTCTCTCCATCACAGTTCAAAGACTTGGATCCAGATGGGGCTCATGTGCACTTACCACCTCAAGTCCAGCAACTTGCCTGCCTTAGCCTGGCTCTGGCCATGAACACGTGTATCCTGACACTCAGCCAAAGCTCAGATGAGGTTAATGTGAGGTTTTTGTGTACTCTGTGTCCAGACACATCATGTGGCCGTGCCAGGCAGGGGCTTCCAGGTTTCCTGGGATCACAGCTACAGTAACAAACTCAGCACCTCCAGGGCTTGTTCCCTGATCTGGAGTCTCTGCCTCGCCTGAGCTTCTAGTCCTTCCTGGCCTCTCCAAAATGATTATTGTGGGTGGCTCCTGATCCGTGCAAAAGCTGGAGCCGTGTCTGGAAGTCATCCAGTGGACAGCTGGTTGGCACAGACCAGCACCATGCCCAGGGCTGCTCTGTGTCCATGACAGTGATGGCTTTGTAAAGGATTTAGGTCTTTTGAAATCTGGCCTCATTCTCCTTTGACACAAACCCCAGAATCTTTACAGAGCTCAGTAGGTTTCAGTGCCCACAGTGCCTCACCCTCTGCCCAGGGCAGGTGAATTGTCCAGCTCTGGGCCCCTCAGACAAGGACATGGAGGGGCTGGAGCATGTCCAGGAAAGGGAATGGAGCTGGGGAAGGGGCTGGAGCACCAGAAGCAGCTGAGGGAGCTGGGGGGGCTCAGCCTGAAGAAAAGGAGGCTCAGGGGAGACCTTCTCGCTCTCTGCAACAGCCTGACAAGAGGGGGAGGTTGATCTCTGCTCCCAGGGCACAAGGGACAGGATGAGAGGAAATGGCCTCAAGTTGTGTGAGGGGAGGGTCAGATTGGACATCAGCAAGAATTTCTTCATAAAAAGGGTGTTCAAGCACTAGAAGTGGCTGCCCAGGGAGGTGGTGGAATCCCCATCCCTGGAGTCCAAGGAAGGACTGGCTGTGGCACTCGGTGCTCTGGGTTGGGTGACAAGGTGGGGATCAGTCACAGATTGGACTCGAGGATCTTGGAGGTCTTTCCCAACCTCAGTAATTCAGTGATTCCCTCCAGTGGTCCCTGCTGCAGAACAAGCATCAGGTCCAGCCCTGGCTGGACCCATTTATGGACAAGCCACCAGATCCCTGAACCAGTCTACTGAGGCCAAAATGTGCCATCCCCGACTTTAATCAGCACTTCCCAGAAAACCATCCATCAGCAAAATGCAAATTAGCAAATTCTGATGAAAAATCATGTCCCTTGTTTGTCCCCTGAAGGGCTCCACTTGCAGCCTGGGGTCTGGTTTTCTCCTGCTCTCATTATTTCAGGCTGTGAGACTTTCCTGCCTGCTCGAGCTCCCACAACAAGTAGGCAGATGCTGGATCCTGAGCAACATCCCACATGCAATCCTCGTGTGCTTCCACTGCCTGGAAAACTCACATTCCTAGTTCATTTCTCAGATAACTCTGACATTATTGTAGATCAAAATAGCTCCCTCATCAGCTCTCTGAATACAGGAGATTCATTTCTCTGGGTACAAGCGCTCAGCATAATTCACCCACAGAACTCCAGACTGGGCTGGGAAGTGCATTCCTTAATCATGTTAATGTTATCCCGTGGCAGGTTTCTTTTTAAAACTTTTGATTGCATTTAATGGAGGTGAAAGTCACACGCTGAATGGTTGCAGAGGCAGATGCTCCCTGGCTCATCAAAAGATCATTTTTGCAAAGCAAACTTCTCCTTCCCTGCCTGGCTTGCCATGGGTTTGCAGTTCATGGTCCTTGTAACCACTGTCTTTGCCCCAAGGGCAGGGGATCTCTCTCTGTCCTGGGTGCTGCTTTACTTCCTTCAGTGAATGATTCCTACAGGATAGTTTCTATTCATGTGTCTGCCTATCCATCCCTCTCCAAACACATGCACACATCTAAGATGGGCTTGGAGCAACCTGGGACAGTGGAAGGTGTTTCTGCAGGAGGGTTGAACTGCATGGTCTTTAAGGTCCCTTCCAACACAAACCACCCTAAAAAACCTGAATTCTAAAACCCTTACTCAGCAGAGCATGGAGGCTGCAGGCTCTCAGAGGAGGGGTTGGAGATTGGATGCTACAAGAGATAAAGTGTTTTTTGGCTTTCAGACTCTGTTTGACATCAGGTCAGCAATCCTGAGGGTGGAATATGTTCTGAGGGCACAAGTTCTGAGTGAGTTCTTCCTCACTTGGGTGTTTGTGTCAGCTCCCTGACACCAAATACTGCTCAAACTCTTTCTAATTTGGCTTGAAAAGTCCATCTTCCTCTATCAGGACCACACTGCAGTAAGATGGGACTGCTCCTGGCACCCACGGACCAACCTCCCATGTTAGCAAAGGACATTAGGATCAGAGCCAAGACCTCACCTGATAAACATTTCTAACATTCACATTAAGCACTCCTGGCCTAAACTCCCCCCCCAACCCATTCTTTTGCTTTGACCCTCCAGGACAAACTTTTCTGTCTCCTTTAAGTACAGAAGCAGGTGGTGAAGCAGCACTGCCTGGCCCAGGGCTGAGGGAACGCTGGTTACTTTACCTGGCAGTTGCTTCCTTCTCCTTCCTCCACCTCTGCACACATCACGTTCTCCTGGAGCTGTGGGATCTGCTTCAGGCACTGCTCCCTGCTGATGAGCTTCACCCGCGCCTTCTGCAGCACGTGGGGTCCTGCCACAGCATCTGCTGCAGGAAGTGGGAAGAGAACCATTAACAAACCTGCAGAGCAGCTGGAGACCTGCCTTGGGACTGATCTCAGCTGAATTTGGAAAGCATCTCAGGCCAAGGGAGTCTTAGGACACAGCCACGGGGTCTTGGGGTCACGGGGGATTCCAGGGGCTCTCCAAATGTCAGCAAGGATGAGTTTGTGCTCCTGGCCTTTATTATAGGATCACAGAATGGTTTGGGTTGGGAGGGACCTTAAAGTTCATCCATTTCCAACCCCCTGCCATGGGCAGGGACACCTCCCACTATCCCAGGATGATCCAATCCCCATTCAACCTGGCCTTGGACACTTCCAGGGATCCAGGGGCAGCCACAGCTTCTCTGGGCAACCTGAGCCAGGGCCTTACCTCCCTCATAGGGAAGAGTTTCTTCCTAATATCCAATTTAAATTACCCTCCTTCAGCTTAAAGCCATCCCCTGTGTCCTGTTCCTCCAGGCCCTTGTCCCAAGTCCCTCTGCAGCTCTCCTGAAGCCCCTTCAGGCACTGGAAGGGGCTCTAAAGTCTCCATGGAGCCTTTTCTTCTCCAGGCTGATAATCCCAGTTCTCAGGGATTATTCAGTTCTCAGACATCTCCAGAGCAGAGATGCTCCAACTCCTTGGAGGTGCCTACAGCAAAGGACTGTCATCTGTGGGCACTTCCATGGAATGGCTCCATCTTAGCTGGAAAAGTCACCTGACCATTTTCTGTGTTTTAGATCTTACCACTGAGTTGCAGTTTCCTGAATGTGCTGGGAGGATTTAGCTCAGTGAAATATGGAAGGAGCGAATTTCCAGTGATCTGAAGGTCTCTGTTTTATCCTTCAGACTTAGGTTCACTTTAGAGATAAATGTAGGTGAAATTAGTGGGCTTTCCAAATGACCCACTGGGATATTTTCAGTCTTTTTGTCACCATCCAAACCATTCCATGATCCTGTACCGCTTGGCACGGCCCATATCACACCCTCACACCATCACACATCCCTCTCACCACGCTCAGCTTCTGCTGGTTTTCTCCTGAAGCCCCTCCCAGGCAGTCAGGGGGTGTGCCAGGGCTCAGCACGTTGACAGCAATTTTTGGATAACAGAATCAACGTCAGCTGAGCCCACACAGCAGCGAGAGGCTGATCTCTGGAGCCACACTGTGAATTTTGCAGAGAGATGAGCTGAAGAGAAATCCTGCCACGCCTCAGAGGGACCCTGAACTGCCACTGTGTTTCTGTTTCTAAGAACACGTTACCGTGGTGAAACGGGAGAGTTTCACAACGATGGCACGGTGTTTGTATCACTGTTACATGAGCAAAATGAAGCCTAGGAAGGAAAATGTAGTTTCAGGAGGGAGATAGCAACCCTTTGGAGCAGAATAGCGAGGATGAAACGGGACGTTCACTCTACATCCTAGGAAGCACTGCTGAATCCAAATCCACCCTGCCCACGCTGTCGTGATTAATTCTTGTCACTAATGAAATAGTTCACTCACTATTTAGTGACATTTGTTCAGGATAGACATTTTGGGTCACAATCAGTGCTGGAACTACTTTCGTTAGGGTTTAAACAAGAGCAATTAGCAACTGCAATCTGCTGTTCCAAATGAGTGGAAAAAAAAAAGGGTGGCCAAGACCAGAGTCAATCTGGCTCATGGAGGCAGTAAGCCAAAGGCAACCCTAGACCTTCATTTCCCTTATTCCAGACCACTTTAGACCCAGCCTAACTGAGTGAATTATAGAATATCCCGAGCTGGAAGTGACCCACAAGGATCCCACAAGGTGGAAAGTGTCCAAGGCCAGGTTGGACGGTGCTTGGAGCAACCTGGAATAGTGGAAGGTGTCCCTTCTCATGGCAGGGGGGTTGGAACGAGATGAGCTTTAGGGTCCCAAACTATTCTGTGATCCTATGATTCTTGTTAACCATCTTTGTCTTAATTTGGGTGCCAAAAAAGGGGTCCAAAGTCTGGGCTCCTGCAGAGCAAAGGTGGCTCTAAGGTTTCAGCTTGAACACACACGCTCAGAGCACCAGAGTTGGCTCTGGGGGTCAGTAGGTGACTGGTTCATGCACTGGACAGAGAACTGGTGGTTGTGTAGGAGCTGTGAGGGTCTGGAAGTGTTAACCAGGGGGGTGGGGAGTGGATGTTAGTGTGGATAACCCCTCCTGAGAGACAACAGCTACTTTAAATGGCTCAAACCCACCTTCCATTAGCAAAGCCATCTCCTGACAGCGCCTCACCTGCACTTTTGCTCCCCCAGCCAGCAGCCCAGCAGTGCTGCCAGATGTGGATGTCACACATGAAGGGCAGGCAGATGGGAGTTTTCTCCTTGCTGAACTCGATGGGAGAGCTGAGCAGGATCAGGGCTATGTCATTTGCCATGCTCGTGGCATTGAAGTTCTCGTGGAGGATCAAACTGTCCGGTTTATGTTCTTCCAGCGGGACACTGAGGTTGATTCCCCCCACTACAACCGTGAGATCTGGTGGCCTTATAAACAAAACAGCAGTGGAGACATAGTAAACATGAAGGATTTGGGTCCTAAAGGTCGGTGTCTCTTCCCCCTGAGCAGGGTAGGGGGATGCTCAGCAAATGGCACAGGTGGTCCATTCAGAAATACCATGGAAATCTACCCTCACTTCCAGGCAAAGATGATTTCCAGAGGTAGAATGGGAATGCAACCAGGTTATAAATAATCCAGTCACCAACAAACAGATGGAATGGGCTGGATCTTTTGGATCGCTGTGCCCTGGGCTGGCTGATCAGACTACACTGTCCCCAGCCAGCTGCTCCAGGCTGTGGTGCCACAGGTTGTTTGTCACCGAGCAGTCTCAGCTCTTGGGACCTGCCAAATTTTTGAGAGGGCTCACAGAGCACTGGGCTCTGCCCCTGGGCATTGCATGGGGTGAATTTATGCAGAAATTGCTGGTTTAAAATCAGAGTCTCCATGAGGCAAAGGTGTTTTCTATGAGAAAGCAAAGATAATTTGGGGATTAGAATAAACTGGAATGGAATATGTCACTTTTTGCAAGGTGCCACAACACCTGTAGATGGACGGGAAATGCTTGGGGCCCCCAAAACATCATCATGGGCATTCCACAAGACTGCTCAGACCAGCCCTGAAAGTATTCCCTTTCTGCCTCTCGTGGTTTCTGCACATTTCTGTGTTCAAAAATGGGCCTGTTTTCCCCATAAAGGAGAAAATTCCCATTTTAAGGGCTCAGTCACATATATATTGTGTTTGACCCCAAGGACATCCGTATCCTACACCCACCAGGAGGAATGTTACCTGGGCTGTCCCCCCTTCCCTGGAGCACTCACAGCTCTTTTGCAAAGCAGTGGGCAGCAGTTAAAATCCACAGTGCACTGATGATGGTGCCTCCACAGATGTGCTTCCTGTGGCTCTGGATGCTCACGTGCCACGGGAACTCCCCTGGCTGCACGGACCTCCCTGTCCCGACCCTCTTGCCTGTCTCCAGGAAGGACTCAAAGGATGGTCGGAGGCCACACTCTGGGGACAAAACGAGACACGTGGGACATGTCCAACAGTGCCACTGCCTCTGCAGCTCAGCTGGAGGGGCAGGACAGCACACAGAGCACTGGTCTGTAATATGTGTGAAATCATGGAATGGTTTGGGTGGGAAGGGACCTTAAAAACCATCTCATTCCACCCCCTGCCATGGGCAGGGACACCTTCCATTATCCCAGGTTGATCCAAGCCCTGTCCAACCTGGCCTTGGACACCTTCAGGGATGGGGCAGCCACAGCTTCTCTGGACAACCTGTGCCAGGGCCTCACCACCCTCACAGCCAGGAATTTCTTCCAATATCCCATCTGTCACTGCTCTCTGACAGTGGAAAGCCATTCCCTGTGTCCAGTCCCTCCATCCCTTGTCCAAGGTCCTTCTCCAGATCTCTTGGAGCTCCTTTAGGCACTGGAAGGGGCTCTCAGGTCTCCCTGGATCCTTCTCTTCTCCAGGTGAACCCCCCAGCTCTCCCAGCCTGGCTCCAGAGCAGAGGGGCTCCAGCCCTGGGAGCATCTCCATGGCCTCCTCTGGACTCTCTCCAGCAGCTCCACGTCCTTGTGCTGTTGTTCCCCAGACCTGGAAGCAGCTCTGCAGGTGGGGTCTCACAAGGGTGTAGGCTGAGAATCTCTCCCTCGACCTGCTCCACGATCTCTACCAAAGCTCCTGACGTCCCTGTCCCCTCCCCAACCCCGCACTCTGCCAAGCACTGCCCAGGCAGTTTGGGGGTGGGCAGGACCACAGACCATTTCCCACAAGCAGACTGGATAAAATCCTTGTTTGGGGAGTGGAAGTTCCAGCATCAGGCTGAACAAGGCCACGAGGTCCAAGGAGCAATCCCAGGCCTGTTTCCCTTACCCACACGTGAATATCCTGCAGGACCCCTGGCAGCAGCGGCGCTGCCGATCAGAGACGTTAAACAGGACAGGATGAGGAGCAGCATTTCAGTCCATCTTGGAACAACGCTCTTCCCCGAGATTCAGAGCAGTGATGCCTCTGCAGACACCTCAGAAGTGCCTGCATTCCATGTCAACACGGCTCCCTGCCAGGGTGTGACATCACAGCATCTCCTGTTCCTATTGACAGGGCCACCCTTCCTAAGGCCAAAGGGTATCAATGTTCCCTGAGGGAAAGCTCCGTGATTTCCAGGTCTGTGATTTCCTTTAGTTCTGACAGGGATAGGGTAGCAGGAATTTCTTCCCAGTCTCCCATCTCTCCCTGCCCTCTGGCAGTGGGAAGCCATTCCCTGTGTCCTCTCCCTCCAGCCCTTGTCCCCAGTCCCTCTCCAGCTCTCTAGGAGCCCCTTTAGGCTTTGGAAGGGGCTCTCAGGTCTCCCTGGAGCCTGGAGGCAGTTCCTGACTGTGTCCTGGACTAACCTCGCAGGGTGTGGCAGTAGTGGGTTTGGTTTGCTGGGTGTTTTAGCC
This sequence comes from Pyrocephalus nanus, assembly GCA_038380795.1. NCBI lineage: Eukaryota > Metazoa > Chordata > Aves > Passeriformes > Tyrannidae > Pyrocephalus > Pyrocephalus nanus. Next base: position 2,724,213 of record CM076260.1, on the reverse strand, counting down.
CTGTCTGGATCTTGAACCATCTTTGAGGGCCTTTGAAGACCTTGGATGCTGGTCCTTCATCAGCTTCCATCTTCAACTATGATAAATGCTGAATTCTATCAAACTCTTAATTAATTTTATCTCCACTTAAACTGTGCCTGGGGCACTTATTTGTATGTACTAAAACAGGACCATGTTGCCCCATCCCTGGAAGTGTCCAAGGCCAGGTTGGATGGGGTTTGAAGCAATTTGGGATAGTAGAAGGTGTCCCTGCCCGTGGCAGGGGGTGGAACTCGATGATTTTTAAGGTCCCTTCCAACCCAAACCATTCTGTGTTTGCAGAAGAAAGGGGAAGCTCTGTCACAGGGCAAATTTCAAATGGTGCCAAATCAAAAGTTTCCTATCAGAGATGTTGAGGCAGCCACTCCCTTCTTCCCTGTGGGCAAGGATGGCTCACAGGGCTAAATCCAGCTTAAAAAAATAATCCATGAGGCTGAATTAGCATCTCACCTTTACTGATCACAACCCTCATAGTCTTTGTCCCTTCAGCAGCAGCTGCAAGGGGTCAAGGCCAAAACTCCAGAAATAAATCTGTGGTGGCAAAATGTTTTGGTGTGGGCCAATTTTAGCATCAGTGGACCCATCTGGGCTGATTTCTACACCAACACATCATTTCCATCAGGACAGGACTTAAAAAAAAAAACCCTCAGCCAGGTTCAGACTTGAGCATATCTGTATTAAGGACAGAAAGTTACTTTTCCCCAAGACTTTCCAGCTTGTTTCAAAACAATAACACGGAGTGGAGGGAGGGGAATTTTATAAGCCCCCCAAATGATTCAGAAATGTTTTGCCTCGGAGCAAATCAGGAGTTATCCCACCGAAATTCCAATTACCAATGCACAGGATGAAAGCAATACTTTATTTTGCTCTCCTCTTTGCTTCTCTGTCACCTCATGCCAAGGAAATGAGACAGAATTTGATTGGTTACCTTGGCAGTGAGCACTGGAACAACTACATGGCACGACACATTAAGGACAGGATCAGTTGCCACAGCAACTAGAAATCCCCAGTGGGATGTGGGCACATTTTGGGGCATCTCCAGAAGAGCCTAACATGCCAGAGGCAGCTCCTGTGAGCATTTCCCAGGACTAAAAGGACTGCTTTCCTCTGGATTTTGAGACTGGAATGAACTCAACATCAGCTGAGCAGCAAGGGAAGATGGGGAGTTAATTTTTCTGGCACAGACTTACTGTCCATCTTTAGGTAAAGCAGGAGGGGCTTCAGCAATGGATTTACCAGACCAAACTGACTCTCTGATTCTCATTTTCAGTGCCTCCAAGTTTGGAGGGTGATGTGGTCTGCTGGGTAGGTACAGGAGATGTTCAGAAGCTGATCTAGGCCTTTCTGAGCCTAAAATATGAGTTGGAAACATCAAACCAAGATATACAGAGGAGTGCCCTGGAGAGTTCAGCAGGAGGAAATGCTGGGGATTTGTGTCTCTGGGTCTCAACTGTCCCACCCTCAAAAATGAGCTTTATGAGCCCAGAATGGATGGATCAAGGTGGGCTCCTACAAGCTTTACCTAAAAATTACATCTGCAAGCAGACACACCACTGACACATGTTCTTCAAACTCAGTGATCAAGAGAGCCTCCAAAAAAATTAGGGAACACATGAGAGGCTCAAGCTCATGCTTCCCACTGGGAAGTATTATGAGCAGCAATATGGATGGGACAAACCAATTCCCAACCCTCCTAAGGAAGCTGTTTGTCCTAGGATATTCCACAGCATGGAGTGATAGAACAGCCTGAGTTGGAATGGACCCCCAAGGATCATCAAGACCAACTCCTGGCCCTGCACAGGACAGGCCCAACAATCCCCACTTTGTTCCTCAGAGTTGCCCAAGCACTCCTTGACCTCGGAACCCCTGGGATCCCATATCCATTTTCTCCCCAATATTCCATCTAACCCCACCCTCTGGCACTGGGAAGCCATTCCCCCTTGTCCATTCCCTCCATGCTCTTGTTAATATGCACAATAATACAGATTTCAAAGTCCTGGTGTTTAATTAGCAAACTGCAGCCTTTTATAATATTTGATATTTTTTTTAAGATCTACCCAGATACACTTGGAACACACCACAGACAACATTTTTCTTCTCTTTTTCTGTAATTTATTGCAGTGCAGGAAACAAAACTGATTTCTTTTTGTTTTGGAACTGTCAAGAAGCAACACTTTACAATTTGAACTTTCTCTTACTAAGATTATTTCAGAAAACAGGCACTAGAGGTGATTCTAGAAAGCAGAGCTGTGGGACAATTACTGATCTTATCAACTCATCATTCCCAAAGACACCAAATTACAAGGTGGTGATAGTTAAAGAGCCCAACCATGTCTCCAGAAGAAGTCAAAGCTCCCAAAACATCCATGAATTCATCAACCCAAGGAAATCAACATTTCTGAAGGCATGAGCTGTGCAAAAGCAGTTGGGGATGCAACCACCTCCTAATTCCTCCTTTTAACAGCACTTGGAGCCAAACTTTGAGAAGTTTGAATCTCTTTCCACCTCTCCAGATTCCAAGGACACCCTGTGAGCTCCCTAGAGCAAGAAACTGTGTTGACCAATGGCAGCAATTTCTGCCTCTACTCTGGCTTTTAATGTTGATGAAGGAGAAGCTGCTCCAATTACAGAAAACTTCCCCGACAGATTCCCAAATCTTTATGCTCTGATGGTGTGGATGCACTGGAGCATCTACCAGGGTTGATGGTCTTTTCCCAACCTCCCTAAATAAAATTTTTTGCCTCAACTTTGGTCTTTAATGACGATGAATTTGAAGATGCTCCGATCACGGAAAACCTTCCCCAAGCGATTCCCAAATCTTTACACACTGATGGTATGGATGCACTGGAGCATCTACCACGGTCCATGGTCTTTTCCCAAACTCCCTGAACCAAAGTGGAGGTGGTGGATCAAGCACAGGTTATTTCTTGAGGCCGATGGGGCAGGAAATCCCCGTCCCCCCGAGGCCGCAGTATCCGCCGGGATTCTTGCTGAGGTACTGCTGGTGATAATCCTCGGCGTAATAAAACTCGGGAGCCTCCCGGATTTCCGTGGTGATGGCACCAAAGCCTCCCTCTGTCAATACCTGTCAGGAAAGATGATGGAAAGCCATTAGTGGTTTGCTGGCTGCTCTGCTGATGAATGACATCGGGTTTCCTCCCAGAAGGAGCCACAGGCATCTCTATTGGATCCCATTTGCAGCACATCCCTGAAAGCCCTTTATCCCTGCTCTCCTGTTGTTTTGCTCGGAGACATTGCAGGCTCCAGAGCAGGAATTGGTGAGGCCCCAGCCCCTCTTAATGGCTCATTTGGTTAATTTGCTTTGGCCACACATTTATCCTCTTTATTAACCCTGCCAGGATGGAAAACAAATGTGAGAGCACGCTTTGATTCATCCTGGCCGTGCCTTGCAGTGCCCAAAAAACCTCACCTGGCAGGTGCCTCAGCTTCAAAATGTGTGACCCACTCCCCATATCCTCATGCCAAGAAGAATTTCTGGGTGAAATTTTAACCCCACTGGGAAATAAGAGCATTGGGGATTTGTTCATAAAGTTGCTGCATCCCCTTTCTTCAAAAAGACCAGTTCCATCCTGACCAGAAAGGCAGTTTTAAGGCAAATTATGGCTCATTTCAGAAAGATTTGCCAACACATGGACCAAGAGCAATAATCACTTTGCAGGGAGAGAAGACAGAATGTGGGTGAGGATTTTAAATTTAACTTTAATTTCTTTCTGATCTCTCCTAACTGAGTTTGGAACTCCTGAGAGGTTTCTGACAGAGGGAATTTCGTTTTAAGATGGATTGCTGTGGCATTTTCCCTACTGCATTGTCCTTTTCTAAGGGAAATGGTAAACACCAACTTTTTGGAGCCAATTCTCATCTCAGTGGGGACATAACTTGCGCTCACCGAAGTCAACACAAACCTAATGAGCACTTTAATTAGTGTCAGGCTCCTGTTGAAAATTATATTTTTTTTAAGTACTGGATGTAGATGGAACTGATTGCAATCAGTCAGATTGACAGTAAGATCGACTGTAAGCAAGAAGGGTCAGCATTTAGGCTTACCAGAAAAAAATGTGTTATAATGCTAATACATAAACCAAATACAGGGAAATCATCACATGGAATCACAAAACAGAGCTGGTTATACACCATCAAATCCAACTTCTTTCATCATGACAGAATGAGTGATAATGCCTTGATCCCAACAAACATTGGTTATGAAAGATCTTTGGAGGTGGGGATCCTCCAGTTTCCTAAAGGAGACCATTCCAATATTTCCCACCCACTTAGAGAGTTTCTCCAGTTTAACCCATTACTTTAACTTCAACCCTCTGTTTTGCTTGTGCTTATCACGGATGTTGGCAGGAAATGATTCCCTTCCTCTTTACAATGCTCTTCTACATCCTCAGCTGGGGACAGAGAAAGATGACATGTAATGGAAATAATGCCAGCTGGCACTTAAATAACAGGATCAAAAAGTCTCAAATTTGGGACTAAAAAGTCTTCAAATTTCCCACAGCAAGGTTCCCCAGATCCTGCCTCAGCAGAGCTAAGCCCTGACCACACTCTGACTGCAGCTCCTGGACTTTGCAGAGCATTAGTCTGATTTATTCCCATCATTTCACTGTCTGGAGGATTCATTTTGCTGTATACAGTTTTCAGAATCTGTGACTGACCTGTCTGGAGAGCTCCTGAGTTCCCAACCTCACATCTCAATTCTCAGCCCAGCTTAGGAAGAAGTTGACGAGTTAATTAATTGTGTTTGAACGCAGAGGAGAGGGACGGCAACAAGCCCAATTTCACAGGAATCTGCCCTTATTTCCCCATGTAAAATCACCAAACAGTGTTTTTCATCTCTGGGATACACTTTGTCCCAAGGGAATCAGGTTATTTACCTGTCAGACCTGTCAGTGAGGAAGATAAAAAACATGAAGGTTCGCATCACAACACGTCGGCAACGAAGAACTCGAAGAGGTGTCAACACAACTGCTTCTCTAAAGCACTATTTCACTTACTTTCCAACCTTCCCAGCAAAGGAAAACACTTTTGAAATTATCTTCACTCCAGAAAGATGGCACAAAGTCTGTCATCACGGGCATTAGTCATTCCTTGCTGCTGCAAAACCATGCAAAATTGGTTCTCCCCCTTAACTGAGTCATGAGGACGCGGCTGGAGGGGGAGAGATTTTTCCACTGTGCAAAACAGTATTTGTTACACATTTTTTTACCTGGGACTTTTCCATCACTGGCCTCATTTTGTCAGTGAGGGAAGCCTTTCCGTTCGATAAAGTACCACAAGGGGGCATAAACAGCATTTATCCCTTTCACAATCGCCAGTGCTCTGGTAAAACACCCAGTAAAGCAGAAGCCCAAGACGACTCATTACACTGCACTTCGGTCATTAGCAAAAGATCCCAGCCCCGTTGTCGGGAGCGGTGGGAACCCCAGGCTCCTACAACTCTGCCAAACACCTGGAATGTTTGGATTATAAAGGGGAAAATATTTTCCTCGCCCTGACTGTGTCGACTGAAGATAAAAACAACCCTGGGGAAGGTGGTGAAGTTCACGATGTGCTGGCTCTGGCACGTGTAAATCAGCTCACTCTGGATTCATCTCCTGCCACTGAGGCAGGGTTTTCTAATCATAAATTGATGATAATCCTGTTCTGGAAGAATTTTTAGTCCTCACTCTCTCAAAATTCTGGAGCCATCAGACAGGACCTCCCATTACTGAGCTGCAATTACCCTTTTACTTGGTGCAAGAAATTTTTAAGGAGCTATTGGATCTTTTCCTCTCTCCAATATTCCACTGCAATTCAAGGACAACTCATTCATTCAAAGGATTTTTGTGGGTTTTGTCACAGGGGAGATCAAGCAATCACATTTATGTTGGAAAAGCCCTCTAAGATCATTGACTCAAATTGTTAACCCAGCACTGCCAAGTGGCTACAAGACCAAAGTGATCCTTTAACTTCTTATAATCCATCCCAAGACCCCTGTCAGGTTCTGAAAGTGAGGGGCCAAACAAAACAGAACCCAAAGCTCACCCAGCTGCAGAGGGGACATGGCCAGTTTGGGACACTGGGAGAGGTGCTGGAGCAGGAACACAGAATCATACAACCACTGAGGTTGGAAAAGACCTCCAAGCTCAATGACAGGTCAAAGCCAGTGCTGAGAACTTCAGCACAACTAGTTTTTTAAACCACCTGTCTTTTCAGCATGTAAAAGATGTTATGTTTGATGATTTTCCTTATTTATCATAGATTATGAAAATTTATTTCCTGTTGTTTGCTTTAAACTTCTTGCTGGATGACCAAAGGATGTCATCACATCCTCTGGCACAAAGATAGAGTCATAGAATGGTTTGGACTGGAAGGGACCTTAAAAGCATCTCATTCCACCCCCTGCCATGGGCACGGACACCTTTCACTAGCCCAGGTTGATCCAAGACCAATCCAACCTGGCCTTGAACACTTCCAGGGATGAGGCAGCCACAGCTTCTCTGGACAACCTGTGCCAGGGCCTCACCACCCTCACAGCCATGAATTTCTTCCTAATATCCCATCTAACCCTGCCCTCTGGCAGAGAAGCCATTCCCCCTTGTCCTGTCACTCCAGGTCCTTGTAAAAAGTCTCTCTCCATCTTTCTTGTGGACTCCCTTCAGGTACTGGAAGGCCACAATTAGGTCACCCCAAATCCTTCTCTTCTCCAGGCTAAACATTCCCAAATTCTCTCAGCCTTTCCTCACAGGAGAGGGGCTCCATCCCTCTGATCATCTTGGTGGCCTCCTCATATAATTCCTTATTCACTCCCTAGATTTTACACCTTAATCCTGCTCATTCCTGTCTTCAGCCAGATCCACAGGCTTGGTCTCCCTGTCCCATAATCCAGCTCAGCCCCCCCCCCCCCCCCCCCCTTTTCTGCATCCCTTCCAGTTCCACGTCACCGCTGCTTTCACTGGGATGACTGGAATTACACTCTGTTCAAGAGCAGCACCACAGATTTATTGTACTAACATTTTGCTTTTTATTCTCCCTCTCTTTCCCAGTAATTCTTAGCATTCCACTTGCCTTCCTGACCTCTGCTGAGCACGGAGCAGATGTTTTCCAAGAACCATCTGCAGTGACGCCATCGCCTCCTTCGCGGGCTAATTTAAACCCTGTCATTGTGCCTGCACTTGACTTTTATCCACATGGAATTTCAGCAGCTGTTTGATTGCCCAGACATTCAGATTCTTTTCCAACTTTTTTTGTAGTCATGTCTAGTTTGCCTTACCTGGAATAGCTCTGTACCACTGGCAGGTTTTGGTGCATCACTGTTGTCTGTCTCCCCCTTTTTCAGCCCTTTTAGGAGGATATTGAACTGCACAAGTTCCCAAGACAGGTTAATCTCTGTGCACTGAAAAAACCTGCACAGTTATTTGTACCTTTTATTCCCTATTTATAGCTAATCCTTGTGAAGTGCCTGGAGAATTTGGAATGAACTATGCCAAGAAAGCACAATTCCCTTGCACCTCCAAATACTCGAAGCCACCAACGCTTTGATGTGCTGTGCTGAAAATTCCAGGAAATTTAGAGAAGGGTTGAACCCACTTGTAAATCTGACAGAAAAGCTTTAAAATTGAGTTTGCTAAATGAAACCATTTAATTTTCTAAGCAGAGGCATTAGTAAAGCAGCAGAGTATTAATTGGCTTTGAGCATTTTGTGGCTTTTAATAAAAGTGGCATCATCCTGTGTTTGATTCAATACAGACTTTCAAAACAAGTTTACAACAGCAGCCAGTTTGTCTCATGTCCCAGGAAGTCATACAAAGCTGCTGTGTTTCTAAAATCTCCTCTCAAATCACTGCTGTTGAAAACACTACAGAGCATCTTGACACAGGTGACAGCTTCTGCTTCTGTATCCTCACTCATCCCTGATATCAAACTCCAAGGCACATCTCACTGTGCTGAGGGTTTATATAAAATCTGTAGGGCCTTTATTATAAAGGCTACTGAAAATTTACTATCAGTACCAAAATTCAGCTTTGCTTCCAAAATCACTGAGAACTGAAGGAGCTGCACTATTTCAGAAGACCTGCAGGAATTTTTTCCATGAACTTGATCCTCTGTAGGATGTATATATCCTGGATACATGATTACTGTGATATTTTTAACTGGGAAACAACTTAACTGACTTTGCCAGGTTTATGGATTTGTTGCTGGCACATTTGGGAGCAAAAATTTAGCTCACTTGATCCAGAGGAACTAACTTGGGTCCACAGGGAACAACATGATGAGTAGCATAAGGCCTTAATGATGTACAATTAAAAATGTTTTATTTACTCCTTCATTTATTTCCTCTTTTTCCTCCTTCTCCTTGTCTTTTTCGCTGTATCACACCTCAAGGATATATTATTTTAAATTGTTTCCTTTGTGCTGCCCTCAGTTGGCTGGAGCACCTCAGTTTGTCATGCTGGGCCCAGTCTTCTCCATGTGACTTACTGATGTTGGCTTTTCCAAATTATTTGATGCCAGCAACCTCTACAAGCCCTGGAACGGGCTGAAATCCTGTTTATCTGGTAAAATCTGCATTTGTACCTACGTAGAAGACCTCCTTTTGGATCCTGCCAAGGAAAATGTGGGAGCAGTGGCTGGCAAGTGAAGTCTCTCCCCAGCTACCACACTGGACTGGCACCAGATATCCAAATTCTCCTGTTTCCAGATACCTCCTCACAGCGGACTCCCTGATATGGATATATCTGAGAGGTGATGCAAGAACTGATCACTTAATGCTCTGCACAGGGCTTTGGAGTGCTACATAATTAGCTAATGCTCACAGAGGCCTTTGGAGCGCTTTAGAATTTCTAAGTATTATTAATATCCTTGCAGGAAAGCTGTCTAGGCTCAGAACCCACTTTGCAGCATGCCTCTGGCAGACCTGGGAATGATAGAATTATGTGGGAATAAATTCTTCATCCTTCATAGATTGGGTATATGGAGCTCAGAGCAAAAATGGCAAAACTCATCAACTCCAAAGCTTTCCTTGCTCTTTGCTGGGATAGAAAACAAACTGTTACATGATGACATTGTAGTCACACAGAATGATCTGAAGACACAAAGATCATGGAACAATGGAATAGTTTGGGTGGGAAGGAACTTAGAGCTTATCTTTTTCCACCTTCTGCCATGGGCAGGGACACCTTCTACCAGCCCAGGTTGCTTCAAGCCCCGTCCAACCTGGCCTTGGACACTTCCAGGGATCCAGGGGCAGCAACAGCTTCTCTGGGCAACCTGTGCCAGGGCCTCACACCCTCACAGCCAACAATTCCTTCCCAGTATTCCATCTAACCCTGTTCCTGTCAATTTGAAGCCATTCCCCCTTGTCCTCTCAGGTCTCCCAGGATCCTTCTCTTCTCCAGGTGAGCCCCCCCAGCTCTCCCAGCCTGGCTCCAGAGCACAGGGGCTCCATGCCCTCCTCTGGACTCTCTCCAGCAGCTCCACATCCTTGTGCTTTTGTTCCCCAGAGCTGGAGGCAGCTCTGCAGGTGGGGTCTCACCTGAGCAGAGGAGAGAGGGAGAATCTCCTCCCTCATCTTGCTGCCCACACTGTGGGGATGCAGCCCAGGATGCATCCTACAGGGACTATCCATTACCTGGCCAAAGAGGGGAGATGCTGTTACATGAACCTGCTGGAATTGTTCATGTGGAATTATCTACAGCAATGTGTTCTTCCAGTGCAGCACAGAGAAAATACAGATATGAAGGAAATACAACAGAAAAAGATGGTGGTGCAAAAATCTAAGCTGGAGAATCCTGGTTCTCATCCACAAGACTCCAAAACTGACTTTGTCAGAGCTTTTGCCTATTGACAAAACTCTCCCACACAACAGAACACATCACAGGAGTCAAGTGAACTGAACCTGGCTGGAGACACAGCCCAGCAGCCTCAGGCAAAAGCTGTGAGTGTATTTATAGTCTGTTCCCTCAGTTTGAAGATCTTCTCCCTCTGAAATGCTTTTCCCTTAAACACTTAGCTCAGAGCAGCCTGTTTGGTCACTCCCTCCTGCCCGAGGGGAAAGGATTGCTGGGCTTGGATCTACATCAGTCCTGCCAAGGTAAATCACAGCTGGCTGATGGCCTGGTATTAACATATCTGGGGCCCCAAGTGGTTGTGCTCAGAGGGTCTAGGAAAGACCAGGAGAGCAGTTAGTCTGATATTTCCTACTATTTCCCATCTGAGTTTTCTTCCCCATTGCCCACAACAATCAGCTGTGCCAGCAGAAACAGGCACATTCTTCCAAACAGGCTTGGTTGTACCTTCTAGCACTGGGAAAAGATGAGCTTTGAATTTGGTCTAAATTGTATTCAATGGGACTGACAGCAGAATAAAATCTATTTTTTCCTGTTGGACGCTGCTCCTGTGAACGTGCATAGGAAGGCAGTTATATCCTGCTCTCCATCATATCCATCTAATTCTGGATTCAAAGCTTTTGCTCCAGATACTGCCCTGGTATAACAGGATCAGCTTGACCCACAGCCTTTACAAGCTTGACCTTCAGCATCGAGCTTCCTGAACACCCATCCTGCCTTCTCCAGAGGGAAGAGAGATGAAAGTGGGGAATGGCACCGGGGGGCATTTAGGAGGGATAGGAAGATAACATTAGCAAAGATAAAAGACATCTTGCTCCACCAGCATCTGGGAACTAATTAGGTGTTGAAGGAGCCATTGAGAGAGATGGAAATTCTGTTTGTCTGGCCAATTTTAACGCAGCCAAACAGCCTTTTACTGCGCATCCTGCATGGATAATTTATGATGGCTAAGAAAAGACGTGCCCCCTTCTGACTCCCAGCGATCTAAAGCTAAAATCTATTCCGTGGTTGGAGACAGCAGAGTCTCCTCCACTAATCACCCATCCATTACTCTTGGATTCCTGAAATAAAAATGGCCAGGGCCAAACTGAGATGGGGCCACTGCAAATGAAGCACTTGTGGAGCAGGTTAGTGCAGAACCTCCCACGTTTCTGATGACCACAAATGGTACCTCCTGGTGGTGGAGCCAAAGGAGCTGACTCAGGTCCAAAAGTAATGTAAGATCAGGCAACTCCAGGCTGCCTGTGGGCACAATTAAAAACACTCCATGAATAAATGCCACGTTGACAAGACTTTACCACCTCCATCAGTTATGTCTGTTCCACAGCAGCTGCAGAGCTCCCTGTGCAAAGGTGCTCCCCTGTGTGGGAACCACTGGCAATAAATGGAAGGCACTCCAATTATTTCTCATTCAAGGGAGCTGCAGTGGAGAAGTGAAAATGTTCATTTCATATTTTGAACACAGAGGGCTCAGTTCAGCTCTGCCATCGTGTTGTTTTTTCTTGCTGGAGTCAACGCTGGATTTATATCAAGCATTTCTTCCATGATATGTAAGCATGACAGTTTCTCAGGAAAATATATGAATTTTTCTGAGAAAAAATTTATCTTTTTCCTAAACTCATCCTGAAAAATCCAGAAATTACTTCTGTTGTGATTGGAGAGAAAAAAAAAAACCTACTAAGCACGAATATTTACTTCCAAAATCATAAAAATTGCTATACTGGAATAGCTGGAAATATCCTTGTTATGGAAATCGTTGGGCAACCTGTCACCTCTGCCACTTATTTCACCTCTAATAACAAGCTCTGCCTTTCTGTTCAGCCTCCCATGGCCATTAATTTGTGATGCTAAAGCATTTCATCCCCCAAAAAAGCTGGGAAATGATTTGTACTGTGCTGTCCACACTCTGGAGAGGTCAACAACTCACCTTGAACACCCACCACTGGACTCACCTACTAAACTACCACTGCTGTCACCATTATTTTCAGGCTGTGTTGCTGGTTTTTTATATGAGGAAATATCTCAGAGGGATCTAACATGGATCTAACACTCCTACCAATTTACAGCAAAGCTATCTGCCATGGTTTATATTGAATGTTCCACTCAAAACAGAATCACAGAACCACAGAATCATTTAGGTTGGAAAATACCTCTAAGTTGGAAAAGGCTTTGAGTCCAACCATCCCCCAGCACTGCCAAGGCCACCACTGACCCATGTCCCCAAGTGCCACATCCACACGGCTTTTAAATCCCTCTAGGGACAGGGAATCCACCACTGCTCTGGGCAGCTGTGCCAGGGCTGGACAACCCTTTCCATGAAGGAATTGTTCCCAATATCCAACCTAAACCTCTCCTAGCATAGCTTGAGGCCATTCCATCTCATCCTGTCCCTCGTTCCCTGGGAGCAGAGCCTGATCCCTTCTGGCTCCCCCTCCTGTCAGGAGTTGCAGAGCCAGAAGGTCCCTCCTGAGTCTCCTTTTTCTCCAGGCTGAGCCCCTCCAGCTCCCTCAGCTTCTCCTGCTGCTCCAGCCCCTTCCCCAGCTCTGTTCCCTTTCCTGGACACGCTCCAGCCCCTCCATGTCTCTCTTGTCCTGAGGGGCCCAAAACTGGCCCCAGAATTCCATGGACAGGCTCATCAGACCTCGCTGGTGCTCAAACACAGCCTAAGGAAAAGGGATAACAAAGGATGTAACTTTTTCCTGGGAAAGGAAAAAAATCAACCCCACTTTACTCTGGTTTTCTGGATAGTCTGTCCTTTTTTTTTTTTCCCATGGAGATAAACACAGAATGGGAGAAGAGGAGCAGAAAGATCCTTGCCTACCTTCTCTAAACATCAGCAAACAGAGGAGGGTGGATGGATCCAGCACAAGACTGATCTGAACCACCATGACTTGTTCCATATCAAATGAAACATAAAATCAAGGTCCTTCCCAGTGGCTACAAAGCAGGGAGCACATCCCAGCGCTGGATCTCAAGGATCAGCACAGCTAAAGCTCTGTGAAACTTCCAGTTAAAATTCCCACTCTGATTTGAAATGGAAACCAAACTCTTGTGCCCCCAAACGTGTTGGCAGACAGCTGCTGCATTTCCAGCCTGGCTCTTTCTGACCTCCCTGTCCAGCTGATTTCAGTGGAATATTTGCTGGATTTCTCATCCATGTAACAGATCGAACACTTAAAGGCAATTTGGATCCTTCAGGATGACAAATTGTTTCTGTTATGGAATACATGCAAGATTACTACTAAAATTCTATCAAAAAAGGCTACCAGGAAACACAATTTTAGCCCATACCAAGGACTGAAAAGTCAAGAGAAAACGAACAGAGCATGTTTTAATCAGGAGACAGGTAGTTTTCCAGCTCCTATAAATAGAAAAGGCTGGAAGAAGCAGAAGAAAGTGTGAGGAGGGTAAAATTCCGCACTGTTTTGGCTTTGGACTTCAGAAGGTAGTGAGTATGAGATAGTGTGAAACACAAAGAAGCCTTTGTTGTTTACATCTGAAGTTTAAAAGTGGCACAGTGTGAATAAACAAAGGATGTTCCATGAAACTGCGGCGAGGACGCGCTCGCTCCGTCGGAGCTCCACAAACCGACACGTAAACAGAGGCATCGCCCCCGTGCTTTAAAAAAGGGAAGGGGGGGAAACTTTAAAGCCTCCCAGAAAAATCTCATTTACCCACATCTTTAGGTTTTTTTTATAGGCTTTTAAGTGGCAGAAAAAAAAAAAAAAAGAAAAAGAAAAACCAGCTTAATAAAGCCCGAGATCTGGATCATTAAGCGTTTGCTTTCAGGTTGGTTAAGCTTCTTACGAACGATAACGGAGCGCGTGCCTTGGAAAAACCTGAATTAGCTGGGTTGTTATCTTTTCTGGGAAAATAAGTTTTGCTCTCAAGTGTTGGGATAATATCAAGCAATTTATTTTTTGGCAGACAATGAAACATACTGCCACGGTAATTCCTGATTATTTTACGGGAGCGTGCATTAAGATAATTGATAAGGACAGAACCTGAAGATACCCAGATTTAATTAGATATTCAGGGTGATATTTCCTGTTGGGCAGTTATGTAGCAATGAATGTGAGTCATAGACCCATGGAATGGCCTGGGTTGGAAGGGATCTTAAAGATATCAAGGACACCTTCCACTAGCCCAGGTTGCTCCAAGCCCTGTCCAACCTGGCCTTGAACACTTCCAGATATCCAGGGGCAGCCACAGCTTCCCTGGGCAACCTGTGCCAGGTCCTCCCCACCCTCACAGCCAAGAATTCCTATCCACTATCCCATCTAACCCAGCCCTCTGGCAGTGGGAAGCCATTCCCCCTTGTCCTGTCCCTCCATGTTCTTGTAAAAAGTTTCTCTCAATGTTTCCTCTCTGCAACTGAGTTCTCTTCTCCAGACTGAACAATCCCAATTTCCTCAACTTTTCCTTATAGGAAAGGTTCTCCACCCCTCCAATCAGCTTGGTAGCTTCAAGTTAGTTATGGTATCAATACATATCTTTCAATGCAAAGATCCCCCCTATTTCACAAATCTTCAAGAAAACTTGATATTAATTGAAAGTATTCTCACCTATTCCCATGGAATAGACAGAGGGTAACTTCTGGTGAAGTTAAAAATAAAACTGTTATGGTTTGAATTTGCTGTGTGTGAGCCAGCAGATGCAAACATCTTTTGAACAAGTGTATTAAATCCTGAGAATTTCCATAGGGATCAGCCTGGTTTTGCTTTTTCGATGCTGAAATCAACTGATCTGAGCACAGAAGGCAGGTAATGCTCTCAGTCACACACTTTGCTTTTACTGCAGTGAATCCCATGGATGCAAGGAGCTCCAGGAAGCAGAGACATGCTCAGGAGGCTGGCAGGTCTGATAAAACACTGATGGGAACCCCCCATCCCACTGGAATGACACTAAAAGGATGCAAGATGCCTCCCCAGGATATCACAAATGTCACTGTGACACTTGTGAGTCAGAATTAAAGCCCAGCAGTCAGTCCAGGCACCAAAACAGGCAGAACTGATACAGCACTAAAAGGGGAAAAGGCACAGCTGGGGTCACACAGAGGCTGCTAAATCCAGGGGCACTCACTGCATCACCTTGCTAGGGCCACATCCCAACAAACATTCCTCTGGAATCAGCTCTACAAAAGTTATCTGTGACGATAAAACTGCTGGTGATTTTCTGCCATGGTTAAGCACAGCAAAAGAACACACAACTAATCCAATTTCTCTAATCCCTATCCAGCTACAGACTCTTCCACTAAACCAGGTTGCTCCAAGCCCCATCCAACCTGGCCTGGAACATTTCCAGGGATGGGGCAGTCACAGCTGTCAGTGCCTTACTACCCTCTGAGTAAAGAATTCCTTCCAGTATCCCATTCACCCCTGCCCTCTGGCACTGGGAAGCCATTCCCCCTTGTCCTGTCCCTCCATCCCTTGTCCCAAATCCCTCTCCAGCTCCCTTGGAGCCCCTTTAGGCACTGGAAGAGGCTCTGAAGTCTTCCCTGGAGCCTTCTCTTCTCCAGGTGAACCCCCCCCAGCTTTCCCAGCCTGTCAATGATTTAACACAATCCCCTTTCTTTAACAATTTTGAAAATTGGTTCAGTGCAGCAAAACTATTTTACCAGAGCAGGAGAGAAAAAGAAATCCACTTGGATGGAACATCAGCTGCAAAACCAGCTCAGTTTGGCAGCCACTAAAAATGCCGAAAGAACAGCAACAAGGGTGAAAGGAAAAAACATTCACAAGCAAACAGGGGAAATCCTTCAGCTTCAGCTCCTTAACAAACCACCCCTGAATGAGCATCTTCTGTGTAGCTGCTCCTTCTGAGCACACAGAGAGCAATTGTGTGTAGAGAGGACCTAGAACCACAGAATCATAGAATTACAGAGTGGTTTGGGTTGGAAGGGACCTTAAAGATCATCTAGTTCCAACCCCACGAGCTGCTTTTTAACTCCACATGCCTTTGATCAGCAACAGATTTCTTCCACAAGCTTTTTTTCACCAGCTATAGTGATTTTTTATTAGATGTGCACCTTAGGCTTAGAGAAAAACACCAGTGAAGGGAACTTCTAGAGCTTCTTCAGCTTATCCACCTGCTCCAAGCTCTGCTTACTCCTTCCTGGAAGAGTTTGAACACAAACAACTCCCATAGATGTGATCAGCAACCCTCACCACAAACATACCCCACAGGAGGGGGGGATTTGAATGAGACTGACTTGCAACAAGTTAATTTGTCAGTAAGCTCAGAAAACACAAGACCATTTTGGACTTGGGGGTCAAATTCCCCTCGTTGTATAAAGCTCCCACCACCAGTGAAAGGGATTTATGTGCCTGCAAAGGAGATTTGAATCTGGCCATTAGTAAAACAAAACACTGAGCTGATTGAGGCTGGATGGGAAGCAAAGAAAATGCAGGGAATGCACTTTACATTTCAGAGAGAACCTGGCATTTGCAGCACATCATCTTCCTGCCAGCTACAGAACAGCAGTGACTTGGCAGAGCTTCCCTGGCCAGATGTCACCCTCATCTGGCTCTCTTGGCTCGGGCTGCTCCTTTGAAATGAACAGCAAAGCAGGGCCAGGATGGCTCTGCCCGGTGCTTCTTGCACAAGGAACAGAAGCAGGAAAGGTCTTCTGGGCAAACCTGGCACTGCTCTGCACCATTTTCAGCCCTCACCAGGCAAAATGTGGGAGGTGGAAGAAGAGTCAAGAGTAAAAAGGGACAGAAGGATTTGTTTGACAGCTGTCTCTCTTCAGGTGATGGATACAGCAGAAATCATCTCCCTGAGTCCTTTCCCATGGCAGCTTTGAGCACATTTTGGCCCTCAAAGTCTTGGGTGCATCTCCCAGTGATAAAGCACTGTTATATTTCTCTCTTCAAAGGCATTGTTCTGTTTCTACTCCCCTGCAGATTTTCACCTCGTTGTTTTATTTAAGGCTCAAGAGATCCTTGAAATGAGATGAGCCTTAAGACCCCTTCCAACCCATTCTGTGATTCTATGATTTGTTTCTTGCATTTTTACTACGTTACCATAAGCAAGAGCAAAGAGAAAAACATCAGGGTTTTTCCTCACCTAAAACCTGCCTGATTTCTACTTAATTGCTATCTAAGCTATTGAAGATGTATGATAAATATGAAGGTACACAGCCTACATAATCCTCCTAAAACACACTGCTTTAAAAACAGCCGAAGAGCTGAACTAACAGCCAGATCTGTGGGGTTTTGATGTGGCAGCAAAGCCCTAAATACCTTTAGACCCGGGAAACAAAAGAGAGGAGCACAGCCCATCCTGGCTAAGCCCCCCCTCCACATGACTGACCTTGTATCAGAAGGAGAATTACTTCTTAAACCGAGAGCCTGAGAGCACGTGTGTGTTTGTATACACACCGCTATGTGTGACAAGGAGGCTGCTCCGTGGCAAAACCTGCCAACAATCCCATCTTTCTCGTTGCCATCTGCTCAGAAGAGAGCAAGCACCTGTTAGGAGCAGCTGCTTGAATGCAGAATGTAGGTGAGAGAGAAAAATCAGTTGCATTTTGGAGTTGGCCTGCTGCAGGTAGCACATGGCTCTCACCGCCGAGGGTGCCAAGTGGTCCTTTTTTTAAGTTTGGCCTAATTAAGAGCGTTATGAAACCTCAAAAATTGTTCAGTTGGGGTGCTTACAGAGAGCAGAGAGAAATTCTGGGGCTCCTACTGCTCCCCAAAACACCTCCCCAGCCTCCACTGGGGTCTCTGCCCTCTCCCCTGTCTTCTCCTTGCTTCGAAGCCAATGGAGCATTTGGAGCTGCCGCTCGTGGCTCGGTGCCTCTCTTGGCAGGGCAGGGCTGCACCAGGACGTGTTGCTCTGAGGAATCACAGCGTTCCCAACACCCCTCAACTCCTTCCTTTGGACAACAACTGCTTCCCTGCTGCTGCCCCTTTGAGTCCATCTCCGTGTGGGCCCTTTGAGGGATTTACAGAAGGGAAGAGGGGGCTCGGTCCAGGCGCTCGCTGTGATCAAGGCCGTGGGCACCAGCAGATGCCAGCTCTGCCAGGCTGTCCTTTCTCCACGGGAAGCAATGGGGGTCCCACCATCAAGAGAACTTGGAGTGGGCAGGAAAAACACATTAAAGGATTTCCCATACTCCTCCAAGTGTTATATCTGAGATCACAAGTCAGCATGGCCTCTCCCACCACGGATGGTCTCAAATCTGCTGCCCTTAACACACACTTGTGGCATCTGTTGCTCCCACTGAGGGAATAAGGTCATTCAGTTCATTCTTTCCCAACCTCCCAAGCACAGATTGTTCCTTATTTTCCTCAGCAAGCAAAGCTTTGTGTCCCATGGCTGAGCTAGTCCTGCACAGTCTGTGTGACGTGGCCGCTCACCTGATGAAAAAAAAACAGCATCTGCCCATCCCAGAGTGTGACAAGGCTTCTGGTCCTAAAAATCAGTCATCCTGCAGGGGATTTTCCTGTTCCCCTTTCCCACATAGCCCTAAGAGTCATGTGGGGAGGTGCAATAAGGAGCTCCTCTCTCCATCAGCAACAGAAGGTCAGTGGATGGGCTTCTCTTGAACAGGGGAACATTTGCAATAGGCACAGATATAAACATCTTCCCATTTTTCTCTTTCCCTCTTTTCCCTGCTTCCTCCTTTCTTTATCCTGCATTTCTTGTCTTCCCAAGCCCTTCTGATTTGCCCTGTGTCACCATCCTGTGCTGTGAGGACAATAAATATTTGGCTCCTCTAACCTTTTTATAAATAGCATCTCCGACTCATTTGACCCCAGAGATTGACATTTTCTTAAATGGCAGGAAAGAACTGGTCCAAGTGTCACAGCCTGTGAAAATACAGAGGCTCATTCACACAGGCACTGCCTTGAGGAACAAGAGATATTCCCAAAGTGGTTTTGAGGCTCCAGCCTCTGTGATTTGCATTACAGTTCAGCTGGATCAAATGCTGAGGAAAAAAAAAACAAACCAAACCAAAACAAACAAACAAAAAAAACCACCTTGATTTGTGGAAGGGAAAACACCCATCCAGATCCAGCCTGGGCTATGGAAATAAGAGAAGTATGAGAGGCTGAGAGGGAAATCACATTTCTCCTGCTTGCAAAGGAGTACATTTCCTCTTGATGCAATGAAACACACATAAAATCACACAAAGCCATCCCACAGAGTCACTTCTCCCTGCAAAGCTGCACTTGAAATCGTGTGGTTTAGCACAAATACCGCCGGTCAAGCAGGAATTTTTTTCCCCTAATGCAGATTTCTCAGTGTAAGTACATCTGTGAGCATATAGATCCTGCCTCCTGGGACAGGCCTAATGGGCTCTGCATTCACTCTGCCTCATTTCTTTGGGAAGCACTGGCTCTGCAGTGGGAGGATTGAATAGGGGCTTTCACTGATGGATGCTTTTTTTTTTCCTTCTGAGTTTAAATGTACAAACAGAGATCGTGGGTTATTATTGCTGAGAGGAACAACAGAAAACACAAGAGCCATAGACTGGGGAGTCAGTGACACAGAAACACTCAAGGACAGGAGGAGCTAATTAATGTTACTCTCTAAATTAGCCATATATTTCCTTAAGTGCCCCTGTCCCCAGTAGCCAAAGGGCAGCGAGGCAGGAGCGCAGGGAAAAGGCAGCTCGGGCTGTCCCAGATCCTTTCAGCCAAGGAACCTCCTCCTGGTTTATATCCTGGGATTCACTGATGGATTTGGGCTCTGGGAGGGGGAACAGGGATGCTGAACAGCTCAGTCTGACTTGGCACGTGGAAGAAAAGAGGAGGAAGCTGGTGTTGAGCTCAGTGTTACGGATCATGAGAGCAGGAATCCAAGGTGTCCAGGCCCAGGCATGAGGGTATCCCACCAGGAAAGCTTTCCCACAGGCACAGCTAAAGAAACACAGGTTAAATCCGTCCTTGAGAGCAGCACAGGTGCCAGTGAAGCTCTGCTACAAAGCAAAGCCCCAAAATATTAAAATATGAATATTCTCCCCATTTTTTACCACTTGCACTCAGATGAAGAACCCTCACGTCGGGAAGAGCTCAGTCTTTGAAACACTCTGGTGAAAAGTCCAAACTCTCCTGCCTTCTCAGAAAAAAAAAAAAAAAAATCCAGTGACTGAAAGAGAAAAAAAGGAGGAAAAAAAAAAAAAGATTAAAAAAAAAAGCAAAAGGCTTGTTCATGCTGTTACAGTTTAGGAACTGCTGGCATCCCTGTCTCTGAGAGGAAGGGAGAGGAGAGCTGACTGCTCAGCAGCTGAGAACGTGTGTTCTGGAAGCAGCTCCCGGAGCAGATGGTGCAATGATTACTGCCAGTAAATGTTAGAGCCCTCTTTTCCTTCTTCTTCTTTTTTTTTTTTTTTTTTCCCCTTTTTTTTTTTTTAAAAAAAAAAAAAACAAAACTTGAATTCTGAACAACAGGGGGAAAATAATTACAAAGAACACATGAAAGCAGCTTGATTTCCCCTCTCTTTTCCTTCCCTCGAAGGGTGTGTGTCTTGTTCCTCGCTAATACCTGACGCTGCAGAAGTGGATGTTCCCTGGGCTTGCTGGGATGTGAAAATCCACCACCAAGCACTTTGTTCTGGGGAGTTTAGCAGGGCTGTTGTGCTCCAAGCTGTGCGTTCCCTGGGAAATAAGGAGCTGCAGGATCATGTGCTGCGTGTAGGACGTTAAAAATGAGACGCAGGGGGAAGGAGAGGGGCTGCAGCTGCATTTATTGTAAGGTGTATTTATTGTAAGCTGTCCCTGCCCATGGCAAGGGGTTGGACAAGATGGTTTTTAAGGTCCCCTGCAACCCAAACCATTCTGGGAGATGATGATTCTATGATTGCAGCCCATGGCTCAGCCTTTACATAGTTACCCTCCTGGCTTGTGGTGTGGCAAACAGGACTTGGGCCAAGCAGTGGGAGTTATTTTAGGGCTATGACTCTTCCTCTCATCACCAGGTGGATCTGACTCCCCTGTGGGACCCCCCCTCTCCCAGCCCCTCTCCCAGATCTGTAGCTGCAAATCCAGGTACATCCCAGCAGGCTCCTGGCCCCATCTCCCCCTCTGATGCATCTGAGCAGCCCTAAAACATTTCCACCCCCACCAGCTCCCTTGTTCCTCTCTCTCTGTCCCACTCTTCTTTCTTTCTTTCTTTCCACCTTTCCAATTTGATTTCTTTCATTTCTTCCTTCCAGCAGGGCAGCTTGTCCCTCCTCATCTCACTGGGTGTAATTGCTTTAAAAGCCACGGGGAGTCCAACTCCCAAATTTTTAAAGAGCAAACATCAGCCTGGATGGGAAGGAGCATCCCTGTCTCTTGGGTTTCACAGGATAACAGGCTGCAGCCCCGAGCCAGGCGCAGTCAGAGCAGCATTACCCTAACCCTGCAGCATCTCTTGAAGGCTCCAGCTTTCAAATGCTGTGACATCTCTCCCGAATGTGTGTTGGTTTTTGGTTAGTTTTTTTTCTGTTTTTTTTTTTTTTTTCTTTTTTTTGTTTTGTTTTGTTTTGTTTTTTGTTTTTTGGTTTTTTTTAATGTCTGTAAATTAAGAAAAGCCAGGGAAATTTCCACAGGGAGATTTAAAAAAAAAAAAAAAAAAAAAAAAAAAAAAAAAAAAGCAGGATATGCTCAAGAAGACGCCTCCTTCCTGAAATTCAGATCCCTTCTCTGCAGCGGGGAGGGACCAGAGCTCCTCGCTGTAGACAGGGCTGGGAGAAATATTTTAGTATGGAAAACATGTTTTTCTCCAGCTTCCTGCTCCCAACAATTTTGGCTGGGACTTTAAAAATATCAGTCTGAGGAGGCAGAAAACTGGCAGGGAAAATTTCACCCCTCGAATTAATGTTTGCTGAAGTATCAATCAACTGAGGGAAAGACTTCCGAGAGGAACTGTCAGACGTCCCTAAAACGGGGAGCATCCAGCTCTACCAGCAACACTGAGGTGCCAAAATGTGATTCCAGGTCAAAGCAAAACAAATTTGCAATGAGAAGATCGAGATTTCTCTGTGACCATGGTCAACATCTGCTAAATTATCAAATTATTAGTAGTAGGATTATTATTAGCCGTGAAACGCCGTTCTTTGAAAGCCAGGCGTGATTTTTCAAGGTGAAACCCAACAGCAGTTCAAGAAGAAGATTTTTAATTTCAGTTATAACAACTTGGAGGCTTTGCAGGGGTATTTTCAATCACAATCACAGCTCTCATCCCTTGACAGTTTCCAGGGAAGAAAAGAGAGGAGTAATTGAAATGTTGCATCTTCATTGAAAGACTCCACCACTTACCAAACAAAACCGAAATGAAGGGTGCCAAGAAAGTCAGCAGTGGACCATCAGCACATGATCCCCTCCTTGAGATGCAGCACTTGTATCAAGGACACAAACCATCAGCAATGACAACAGCGCTGTTTGTCTTTGCAATTTGTGGATGTTCAGAGCCCTCTACTCAAATCCTTAAACAGTGAGAACATAAATGGAGTTGGACAGAGCCTGGTCCTTGTATCCTATCCGAGTTTCTGGGTTCAAAGGCTGAGCATTTTAGCTGTGCAATAATGGATAGTATTGCAAAATACTGTGATGAAAAGAAATTCTCTTTTGCACGAAAATACCCCTTTCCCACACAGCACAAACCCAGCTTCCTCCTCTTTCTGTGCTGCCTTGGTGTGATTTGAAGGAAGGCACTTGTGGGATAGCTCTTCATGCTGAGTTCCTACTCAGCAGGGCAGGTTTGGGTGTGTTTGCTTTTAATTTGTTGTTTCAGCTACCTGAGGACATTGGATTTACGACTGACAAAAATAGGTGACATGGGAATACTTTGGATGCACATCTGACACACCCGAGCTTTTCTTGGATGATGGATGAAATAACAATCAATAACAACTGTGGGACTGTGCAAGGGATTTATTTTGGTTATGACAAGCTTCAAGGTGATTTCCATGTTCATCAGGAGCTGAATCAGCTCAGAATATTTTTGTCATCCTCTCCAGGTTGGATGGGGCTTTGAGCAACCTGGTCCAGAGGAACTATGGCAAAGGTTTGGAACTAGATGGCCTTTAAGGTCTCTTTCTACCCAAACCATTCTATGATTCTATTTTAAAGCACATTTGCTGAAAGCCCCCTTTTTCTGCCCGTTAAAAGTGTTTGTCTCCAGCTCCTGAAGGTTTTTATTCTCTTCCCTGAGTGTGGCCTGGTGAGAGGCAAATACCCCACACAGCTCTTGCTTTATAGGGTTTATGATCTCATGCTCATCAAGAACAAGGCCAAACAACCTGCAAGAGCTCTGTACAACCCCAGAGGTGTGATATTGTTTTTATGATTCCCTCAGGTGCCTTCAGGAGCCATGTAAAGTTAATGTGCCTGCTATGATTGTCCTTACATCTGCCAATTCCACAGGATTAGAAAGCGAGGCTGATGAAAAAATATAACCCAAAAAAGTTGCTGCCAAAATCCTTCATGGGGAAAATTTACTTGTGACCCCACAAGATTTATGGGATTGAAGATGAGAGGTTGGGGCAGGTCCCTTCCCTGCCTGTCCCTCTGTTTCCTTGCTTGTAAAACAGATGTTACAACATCTGTACTTACAGAAGGGATGTTTTACAGCTAAACTGTGTGAGATGAGGGCACTGATCAACCTCCTGAGTGATTTGGCCTTGCCTGACCTGGTGAGGAGTCTCAGGAGATGGAACCAAGAAGACCATAAACCTTTTTGCTGGAAAAAGTGGTGAGGCCCTGGCACAGGTTGCCCAGAGAAGCTGTGGATGTCCCATCTCTGGAAGTGTTCAAGGCCAGGTTGGATGGGGTTTGGAGCAACCTGGGCTAGTGGAAGGTGTCCCTGCCCATGAGATGATCTTTAAGATCCCTTCCAACCCAACCCATTCTGGGATTCTCATGCCAGCCTTCCACTCCCCTTCCCTAGTTAGGATGCCATCCCTCTCCAGAGTGAATCATCTTGTCACTTCTGCATTGACAACTCCAGAGCAGCAGCTCCCAGGAACTTTATAAGGTTTTTTTTAAACTTTCAGCAGAGCTTTGCTCTTCACCTTTATCCAGCTTGTGCCTCTGAAGTGCTTTGAAGAACCTGAGGCAAAAAACACCACGTGAAGCTCAGACTTAATCCCATGTTGGCCTGTTGTTATCTGGCCTCTTAATGAGGATAATTTATAGAATTCCACTAACATAAATGCATTCCAACCATCCCTGCCCCACCCCCCCCAAAAAAAAAAAAAAAAAAAAAAGGAATCAATTGAGGTAAAATGGTCCATGACAGGAAAGCAGGAGAGATCAATTAAATATTTAAAGTGTTACTGTAAATGAAGAAGACGCCGAGGCCGGGTCAGTAATGAGCTTCCCCCGAAGCCACTGGGAACTCACATTAATGCTGCACTTGACTCTTGCAGGTCCCTCCCAGAGCCAGCAAAACTCCCACAAGTTGCCAAGAAGACACATCCTCCAAAGGGATATGTTGGGCTCTGAGTGTGTCTGTGTGTGCAGGATGGAAACTGAGATTTAGCTGCTTCTGCAGCACAATAAAATAGGGGGAAAACGACAATCAGAAATTTCATTTGGATCTGGGATTGATTTCTAGCAACGAGATAATCGAGTTCCCATAAAATACTCCGATTCTCTTAACAAAATTTCACTAAACAATAAATTAATTATGTAGGTTGAGACTCTTTAGTGTCTTCACAAAGAAGAGATGCTGGAATTACTCAGAGAATCATAGAAGATTTGTGGGGGGGAAGGGACCTTCGAGATCATCCAGTTCTGACTCCCCCACCATGGAAATTAAAACTTGTTGCACCAATTTTTTTCCAAAGGAATTAATTCAATTCCATGTGTAAACTGTGCCCTGCTCTGAGTACACTCCAGTTAAAGTTGAAAGACACAATAAGTTCAAAAATTTCACTTTATTGCAGGTGACAAACCTGATGGTCTTGGCTGCTGGGACATTTAAGTTCCATTCAAGGGAGGCAGACCCCGAATTCCAAAATATTCAGCAGACATAAGCCAACATAAACATATGGAACATAGACAATTGTCTAGGTTGGAAGGGTCCTTAAAGCTTCATCCCACTCCAACCCCCTGCCATGGACAGGGACACCTCCCACCATCCCAGATTGCTCCAAGTCCTGTCCAACCTGGCCTTGGACACTTCCAGGGATCCAGGGGCAGCCACAGCTTCTCTGGACAACCTGTGCCAGGGCCTCCCCACCCTCCCAGCCAAAAATTCTTTCCCAATCTCCCATCTCTCCCTGCCCTCTGGCAGTGGGAAGCCATTCCCTGTGTCCTGTCCCTCCATCCCTTGCTCCAAGTCCCTCTCCAGCTCTCCTGGAGCCCCTTTAGGCACTGGAAGGAGATCTAAAAGTTGTAGCCTTCTTTTCTCCAGGCTGAACAAACCAGGTCTGGCAGACAACCTACTGTCCCAAAACAGGATCAGCCACATTTCCAATTTTCCTAATGGGTATTTCCCCAATTTTTCTCATGTCACTCAGCCTTGTTTTTCACTCCAAATACCTTCAGTGACATTCTCTTGCCTAAACCAGAGCCCTGTGAGCTCCATTCAATGCATCTTTCCACAATGACACGGAATAAATGTCAAATCTATTGTTAACTCCTCTGACTACAGACATCCAGCAAATTTCCTGCAGAATTTCCAGTAGTTCCATGTAGACCTCTCTGCCTTGGTTCTCTTCCAAGAATGTCACAAGGGGCAATGTCAGGAGCTTTCTTGCACAAAAACCCATGACAATGACTACTTATCTTCCACCCAGAAGCCTTTTTATCCTCACACAGGAGGAAATTAGGAGGTTTTTATGTCACTTGCTCTTGAAAAGTCCACGTTCGCTATACTAAGCTCACTTCTGAGTGATTGTAAGGGCTCTGATTATTTGTGCCAGTGTCTTTCTAGGAATTTGAGTGGATCTGACACTGTCAAGTCCTCCTGTCCCATTCAGACAGGCACCAAATCTTCCTTTTTCCAGCCCTCCTCTACCTCAGCCATCTCCTGCAAGTTCCAGCCACTTTTAAGTGCTGACAGCTCTGAGATCAATAGGAAGAGGATTCCTGTAGAAAAACAACCAACTGATCTTCAAGAGTTCAGAAACAGCCGAAAATGAAAGATTTCAAATCCAGGAATGAAAAGCAAGATTTTCAACTATTAAAAGAAAAGCTAAGAAGGACTCTGAAAGGGTTGTCCAGCCCTGGCACAGCTACCCAGGGCAGTGGTGGAGTCCTCATCCCTGGAGGGTTTTAAAAGCCACGTGGATGTGGCACTTGGGGACAGGGGTCAGTGGTGGCCTTGGCAGTGTTGGAATGGTTGGTGATCTCAGAGGGCTTCTCCAACATTAATGATGGGCATGGGCAGAGGAACTCGATCATGGCACCCCAATTAAAAAGCCAAGTGAAATCCAGGGACAGAATAATTCAAGAAATCTCTTGGAAAGAGAGATGTAGATTAATAATTTCCTCCCATGACCAGAGCAGCCTGTTAGTGGGACTGTCTGGACTATTTCCTACATGGTTTATTCCCATTACAGAACCTTTACACAGCATCATTTCTGAGGCTACTTGGGGCATCTCCTGATCTATTCCATATTAATTGACACTGTTGTGCTTTCCTTTTTTCCCAACTCTACATTATCAAGCAGTTCAAAGCATTATTCCACCAATTTCTCCGCTGGTGACATGAGTTTGGGTGAGTGGCCTTAAGTTGTTTCTCACTTTGGCTCTGGTATTTACATCCATTTTCTGCCATTCCCTGAGATTTGCAGCTCAGCCTTTCAGAATTTGGTGGTTTCTACCTCCATGACCTCTCTAAGTCTCATGAACCAGAACCTGCAGCTCCCTCAAGCTCCAGTGCAAGTAAATCCTCAATCCTCCATGGCTCCAACCTCCCAAATTGTCTATTATCAGCTTCGTTGTAGTGGCTGGCATAAGCAATTAGTCCAACAAGCAATGACTGACAGTTTGCTTCTAAAAAATGGCACCATCTGGCAAAGCAGAATTGCCATTCCATGTTATCCTGGTCCTCCAAAGCATTTCTGTGCTCTGTCCAAGCCCCCTGAGCAACCAGCAGATGTGGACGGGGTTAGTGAGAGAATCTGAACCACATACATGGCTAAACTGGCCATGAAGAAATTCAGGCTGGAAATGGAATAAAAACCATTAAACCCAAAATCTTTTACTCTCAGATAAATGAAGTTATTCCCCTCTCCCCGTGGGAATAACTGAGAGAAAAACCTCACTAGATGTTAAATGGGGCTCAATTCATTTATGGGAAGGCTTCAATGACAGGGTTGCCCAGAATAACAAGGAACCAGATTAGCTGACCTAAGGAATCCTTTCCAGATCCAAGTTTCTGTTCTCTTTAAAGTGAGAACATGAAAAACGCAGTTCTGATTTCTCAAAGGAAAATCAGTTTTCCTGCAGCTCTCATATGCATCCAGGACTTATATTTTCCCCCATCTGCAGCAGTTCAGACATATTTAATGTGTTTAATGCTGCTAAACTATGTCACCTATGGCATTTTTCTGCTTTCCAGTAGATGAAAAGGCTTCTGTTCCAAAAGAAAACTGCAATATGTGCTGCATGAAATGCCAGCTGGGGGTGGAGGAAGAGAATGTAGTGATGGCAGATACTTGATTTAGCTCTGCATCAATAAAACATCCAGATTTATAAGAGAGAATGTGATGGAAAACATCTTAATAGAAGGACATTTGTAACAGCACATTGGGCCACTCACCTGTAATTACTTCAAGGATGCTCTGCTCTATTCCCTGTGACACCAGCAAATTTATTGTGGCAGCCTCAGCCTGTCTTATTTAGCCACTAGTAAGTTCATACATCAGGCACATGGACCATCTTCAACATCCTAATTATGGCTTGATTTGTTATGTATCAAAGTATCAGTTCTTCAACTCTGTGAATGCATTAGTTAATTTTGAATTTCTGGGATTAAAAAAAGGGTGTTTTGCACACACAGGGAGTGATGTTACAGCACTGGATTGTGTGTGTTCTCTTACAAACAAAGAGTTAAGGGCCAAATCTTGCATTCACACTTAGATCTCACCCATTCAAAGCTGCCACTGGTGCCAAATAATGAGCTTAAAGAACCTGAAGATCTCATCTCCTGCTCCCGTCACCCTGTCTCCAAACCTGCCAACCGACTGACCCGTGCCTTTTCCACACCTCATCATGTTTAGGCTGAGGGAAAGGCCCACCTTTGCTCCTGCCACGGGAACCAGAACTCCAGAAAAGCTGTAACAAAGTCCACATCATCCAAAAAAGTTATCAAAACGCCAGAAAAGCAACCATGGCCACCAAGGAGTGACAGTGATGGACACAAGATGAGGATCCTGCCTAGATGGATGCCATCAGGGCAAGGGGCTGGGTGGACCTTTGAGAGCCAACAGAGCAGGTCCTGTGTTTTCATGCACTTTGTGCAATTTTCAGCCTTCCAGAGCAACAGATTGGGTGAAAGAAAATTGGCCTGATGATGGTGGAAAGACATGTGCAAATCCCTGCCCTGATTCAAATCTGATTCCTGCTGGGTTTGGGTCTACATCTAGAGGCACAATTATTCCAGGTTTGCATAGATAGTGCCAGGAACTGTGAAAATCCCTGGAATGTCCATTAAAACCCATTTGTGTATGTTCCAGTCTCCTCTCCACAGCTATCCAGACACTTCACTGATCTGGTAATATTTATTGTGGGGAGTGCTCTTATGAAACAGAGGTAAATATGTTTTACAAGGTGTGTTTTGTGCACATTTCAAAACAATAAATGCAGTAGCCTTATATCTCCTGAAGTTCCTCCAAAAATCATCTCACTTACACTTTACCTACAGTCACTTCTGCCTCTTGGTCAGTCCCTCTTGGTAATGAAAGTTTGGTACTTTGGCAGTGCCTTGGTGGGTGTTTGGAACACAAAGAAGGTCTGGATGTAGGGGAAAAGCCCTGATGCTCTGAGAGGACAAGGATGAGATCATGATCTACCTATTCCAAAGGGAACTCAGCTGCCATCTTGGTTCATAGAATCATAGAATGTCCTGAGTGGG
This sequence comes from Pyrocephalus nanus, assembly GCA_038380795.1. Lineage (NCBI taxonomy): Eukaryota > Metazoa > Chordata > Aves > Passeriformes > Tyrannidae > Pyrocephalus > Pyrocephalus nanus. Next base: position 2,695,303 of record CM076260.1, on the reverse strand, counting down.
AAGGGACCCACAGGGATCATCAAGCCATGCACAGGACACCCCAACAATCCCACCCTGTCCCTGAGAGCGTTGTCCAAACACTCCTTGAGCTCTGGCACCTTAGGGCTGCCCTGGGGAGCCTGTTCAGTGCCCAACCACCCTCTAGGGAAAGTGCCTTTTCCTGATATACAACCTAACCCTCCCCTGGCACAGCTTCATGCCATCCAAGTCTGATGGCAAGCACAGGGTGTGGACACCAAGAGTTTTGCCATTGCTCACAGCATCTCCTTGGTACTTCACCTCCACCAGGTGCTGCTCACTGATTTCAGATTTTACTATTTAAGGTGGATCTTCCATCTGCAAAGCTGTGGAGACTTGTGACCTCTCCACCAGAGATGCTGGAGCTGGAAGGTGGCAGCACAGCCAGTGAGGCAGATTAAAGAGGTGACATTCCACATGGGATTCCTGCTGTGAATTGACATTTTTCTTTTAAGAAAAAGGAATATTACATGTATGTATAAAAGGAAACATCTGCACTGTGTCTCAGTGACATCTTCAGAAATAACCTCCACTGAGCCCCTCTCCTTCTTAAAGAATCACAGCCTACCCCTGTGTTTGGAAATTTGTCTCTAAGAGGTTTTACCTCATTTCAGATCACTCTTACAATACCAGAGCTCCAACATCCCCTGCAGCAAGTTATTAATACCTTCTAGGTTGCTTCCCAGACCGGGTTTGCCTTCCAGTCCCAACCAGTTGCTCTATGGAACAGCACCTGATGAGGCCCTGGCACAGGTTGCCCAGAGAAGCTGTGGCTGCTCCATCCCTGGAAGTGTCCAAGGCCAGGTTGGATGGGGCTTGGAGCAACCTGGGATAGTGGAAGGTGTCCCTGCCCATGGCACAGGGTTGGAAGGAGATGATGATCTTGAAGGTCTCTTCCAACCCAAACCATTCTAGGATTCCCATGATTCCATGATTTCATATTTAGCTTGTGTCTGTCAAAAAGCAGCACGGACTCTAATAACAGGTGGAATAAGGCACAGCCCAATTTTTATATTATTGGATGTTATGAATTGGATGTTGTAAATTGTATATTATAAATTGGAATTATAAATGTAGGTCGCAGCCGGTGTCACTTTAATTCACATCACGCAGATCCCATCAAAACAAGGCACTTTCCATGACATAATTCAGCATCCTCAAGAAGCAGGAAAGGGACTATTTGCTTATAATATGCTCTTCTCCTTTATTTTAATATAACATTAAATATGCACAGTTAAGCACTCAAAAGTCAGGAAATGAGAAATGCAAGGCTCATAGAGCTTTAACTCTGCCTCCTTGAGGATATTAATTATGTTGTCATCTTTGATCAGATCACTGCATACTGTTTCTTAAATAACCTTTTTCCGCAACCTTTCCCACATCCAGACATTCCACGGGAGCCCGGGGTGGCTCTGCTAGGAACCACAGTGATTCATAGTGACGAGAGGACACGTTGAAGGATTCACATTCCCATTCCGCCTTCGACTTCCTTGGCTTCTCAGAGTTAAAATGTGCAGCTTAAAATGCTGAAATACCACTCGGTTTTCACTGCGGGGCTGCAAAGAGTTACCATGGAACTCATGGGATGTTCTGAGCTGGAAGGGACCCACAAGGACCATCAAGTCCAACTCCTGGCCCTGCACAGGACACCCCAACAATCCCACCCTGTCCCTGAGAGTGTTGCCTAAACCCTCCTTGAGCTCTGTCAGCCTTGGGGAGCCTGTTCAGTGCCCAACCACCCTCTGGGGGAAGGACCTTTAGTTCATGAAGAACCTTTTCTCCAACCCAAACCATCTCAGCATTTCATGTGTCCTGCAGTTCTCCAGAATTTGAACAGCGGGCAGGAATTCTGGGTGGCACTTCTGAGTACTCACAGTGCTGCTGTTGTTGAAGGCCAGAGATTCCTGAAGACATCAGATTTCATGAATCCCCCTGGGTGTTGGGGAATGAGCTGAACTTGGGGTTAGACTGAAAATGGGAGTTTTGAAAGAAGAGGCATTTTCAGGTTTCCCTTAAAACATTTGGAGCAGTCACCAGTTATTTCAGCATCCCATGTAAAAATATCATGATGACCTTCAGCTGATCTTCCACTGTTGCACCAGTGGGACAACACAGAGAATGGAGTTCTTTTAAGTTGCTGGGCCCTTTCAACCCTCCTCTCCACGTTATTTTAGCGATTGTTCTGCAATTTCTTTTTACTGCTGCGCTGTTGGGCTCCCAGAGAGAGGTAAAATGACTTCCTATTTCATTGAGGCTGACCTTTTCCTTTTAGGAAAATTAATAGGACTGAAGACGTGCCTCCAAGAATATTCAGGCTGCATGGGAATTGCCCTGCAATAATGCCTGGGAGACCACACTCCCAATCAACCACCCCTGTAGGGGTGCAGGAGGGGCTTCCTCATCTGGGATCCTGCTCCCAGGCCTAAAGGCATTGCCCAAATTCAGCAAACTCTTGCCTGGACCCCAAGTGGAATATCCAGGCTGTACCTAGAGAGGTGAATTGGGTTGGGTGTGGAAAACCCCGGGAAATCCTCCATCATACCAGGCTGCTCGTTTCTGAGACCGTGGATTATGGATCCTACAAACCCAGTGAAGGAGCTTTCCCATTCCCTAAGCACCACCAGCAAAGCAGGACACCCAGAGGCCACTGGAGACCATCCTACTTGTCATCCTGCATATGACATCCTACAAAGGACACTCACATTTGATGCCCTCAGTGAAGTGTTCCCAGCAAAATCCCTCGTACCATGAAGTTGGGCTGGAAGAACCCTTGGTACTGCTCTGGGGAGGATAAAAGCTACTTCTGGGATGACACATCCACCTGCTTTTGACATTCCTGCTGCTTTTTACTTTTTCCTTGGGTGCAGAAATTTGGCAAAGCAAGGAAGAGGCAACAAGGTCGGAGTGGAGGCAGGAGAGTCACAGCAGGTGATCCCACTGCTCTAGGACAACACCTGGAGTTGAGGGTTATGTTTAGTACAGGAATCCCAGGTCTGGAAATAGGGTGGGATCATAGATACATGGAATGGTTTGGGTTGGAAGGGAACTTAAAGCTCATCTCCTTCCAACCACTTGCAATGGGCAGGGACAACTTCCACTAGCCCAGGTGGCTCCAAACCCCGTCCAACCTGGCCTTGGACACTTCCAGGGATCCAGGGGCAGCCACAGCTTCTCTGGGCAACCTGTGCCAGGGCCTTCCACCCTTCCACTTAGAGAACTTTTGCTGAATATAAAGATTACAGCTTTTTCTTTTCTTATTATAAATCAGCCTCATCCTGCAGATTTTGCCTTTTTCTTCCAGTATAACTCTTTTTTTTTTTTTTTTTTTTTTTTTTTTCCAGAGGAGATAATTAAGGGAAGTGCTGCTAATTCTCCTTTCCTATTAAGAGAGGGGCAAAATCTGTTTCAAGTCCTCGTTTGTCACTGCTGCTCCAGGCCACACCAGAAAGAAGCCAAACCCTGCCTGGTGCTCCCACAAAACCAGGAACTGAAATGAGACCAACACCAACAAATAGAGGTCACTGAATTCCCCCTGATTTCACCTCCTTACTCCCCCTACAAGCTAAAAATGTACAATAACGTGTTGAAAATGGTCCTTCCAGCTGCTGAAACACATAGAGAGTTTGGTACCTTTGGTAATAAAATAATAATAAAAAAATAAAATAAAATATTCTTATGATTAAAATTATAAAACATATAATTATATTGTTTGTAATTCTATATATATAATTATGTAATATTATATAAAACGTTATAAAATATAATTATAAAATATAAAATAATAAAATAAGAATAGTAAATACTAATATAATGGATAATAAAATAATAAAATATGCTCAGTAATAATGGAGTACCAGTTGAAGGCTAAAATACTCAGGTTACTACAGCAAGGAAAACCACGTGGGCACGAGATGGATGGAGGATTTCTGAGGATTTCATGAGGGAAGCAGAAGACCAATCCATCTCCAACTTGCATCTTGGAGCAAGCTGGTCTAGGTTAAAGTTCACATAAAATCCAACTGCAGAATGGCAACCTTAATGTTGTCTGGGGATTTTTTGCATGGAAGAGGCCCAACAACCCTCAAAAATAAAGCTTGACTGCAGTGCAGTTAATTTTAGGATGAAAGAAGGATTTCATTTGATATGGTAAAATTTCCTTTGTATTAACAATACTATATATTTTTAACATATACATATATTTAATATATACAGAGCAACGAATTTTAGGATGAGACAATAATTTCATTTTATATGGTAAAATCTCCTTTGCACTTGCAATATTATATTTTTAACATACATATTTCATATATTTTTCACATATAATTTATATATGTAATAATCTTGTCTTTATCTGCAATAATCTAATATTCTACCTCCTTTTTCAGGCTTCTCAAGGCCTGATCCCATCCCACTGAATTCCACAGGAGCTGAACTGCCCCCCCCCCACAAAGCAGCCCTACAGGGAGGGCAAAATTAATCCCTCTTTGCTTTTTTCACCTCTCCTCTGCTCATCCCTTCATTGAATATTTAAGGAACAGACCACAGGGAGGGAACAGCAGCTTCTACCCCTCGTGCTGAACTTTGAATTTTAAGAATGACACACAGGCCCTTCCTCCAGGAGAGCCCCAAACACCCACCAAAAAAAAAAAATAAAAAAAGCTAAGAATGATATTTGGCAAATTATAAACGAGGAGGAAGAGCTGACAGCATCTGGCAGCCAGGTGAGGTCCAAAGCTGGAGGATGCCCAAAATCCTCCCAAAAAGGCAGCTGCACAACCCTCTGGAGATTTTTTATTTTGCTCCCCAAGGGGTGGGTTGGATGCCATTACATATAAGGTGACTTGTCATATGGTTGATTTTAAATAAGTGGGGATATGTGCATAAGATTAAGTGCATTACAGCATTTCAGGGAGCTTCAAATCACCATGACAACCCTGGGCTTATATGCAAGATGTTTTTTTATATATGTTTATATTTTTATATATTTTTTTTAATACATATATATCAGCAAGAGCATGCTCTTGTTGGGATAATGGGGACTGATGGGTCTGTGTCCTGAGGAAATTAAGAGAGTGAATTTGGCATCCCAGAGCACGGAGCATTTCCATTCTGGGCAGTTGGGAGGGTGGAAAACACACCACAGCTATTTTCTGCAGTGATTTCCAAACTCAGCCAGATGAAACCACAGCATACATGTGTTTCCTTATCTTTTACCAGGAAAAAAAAAGAGTGGAAAAAAACCAACCCATTTCTTCCTCTAAATAATGCTGATCCGTGACATTTTTCTCCCACATAAACACCTGAGTTGGATTGCTCATCCCCCTCAGAGCAAGGCTCGGTTGGAGATTCCAAAGGCATTGCATCCCTGGCTTCCACACCAGGCACGTGGCACAGATAACCAGAGGTTATCTCCCAGGCAGGGAATTCCCAGGCCATTCCCATAATTTATAGATGAGCTCAGCTGAATGAACCCGACACGGAATTGTCACCGTCTGTTGAACAAACTGTGTTGAACTGTTGAACAAAGGGATATTTTTGCATCTGGCATCACACAACTGAGGCCCCACATGAGCATCTGTGCAAATCTGGGCTTGGTAATTGTGTTTCTTCGGAAGGATTCCTGCTATTTCACTGCTCAAATGTGCCTGTTCTTGCTAATCTTGGCTGTAAAGGTAATTTAATGTGTTTTTTTATTTTTTTCTGAGGATGTTTACAAGAAACTCTCTTTTCTCGGGGAAATGTCTCCGTGCTCATCGATTCCTGTAAAATGCACCTGAGACTTCCCCGTGCCCGGAGGTGAAATGTTACGACACAGCTCACATCCATCTATTAACCTCTCTCAGGCCCTCAGGATGGGTTGCCACGTGCAGATTGCACACTGGGAAGGGTTCCTGGCCTGTGTTAGTTTGTGCACCATGGCCGGGAATTGCCCGGGATGGTGCCAAGGACGTGCCCACAAGTGACGAGTGCGGATGGACCAAGGGGCATCTCCCCCAGCAAATGTTTCACGGCACAATTTATGGCATAAAGATAAGTCAGGCTGTGCTTTGTGCATTAATTCCCACTGCCAGAGGGCAGGGATAGATGGGATATTGGGAAGGAATTGTTGGCTGGCAGGGTGGGGAGGCCCTGGCACAGGTTGCCCAGAGAAGCTGTGGCTGCCCCTGGACCCCTGGAAGTGTCCAAGGCCAGGTTGGATGGGGCTTGGAGCAACCTGGGCTAGTGGAAGGGGCTATAACTGGATGGTCTTTAAGGTCCCTTCCCACCCAAACCACTCTGTGATTCCATGATTTACACCGGCCTTATTTTGCACTCCTGATGCACAAACCACTTCTAGATATTAGAAATAATGGTATCTCAATTCCTCTGGGTGATTTCTTTCCTGGGGCTATTTTTTTCCACTAATGTGTTAAACTATTGAAGCATTGCTGCACTGGAGAAACAGGGAGTAAAACTATTTTAAAACTTAGCTCTTTCTTCCCTCTGTAATCACAGCTCTGTTCTGCCTTTCATTTCCATGTACAGCTCAGTATCCAGGCAGTTTCCCTCCCCATCTGCCATGAGGAGCTCCAGTTCAGGGAATTATTTCAGTTTTAAGATGGCTGCTCTCAGAGAAAAGAATCACATGCTGTGTCCTACCCTTATATTTGGACTTTCTGTGTCCTTTTCCTTTCATCTGAAAGCAAAGTCCTTCACCCTCCAGGGATGCTACTGCTCTTTATTTGTGAGCAGATGCAGCAGCTACGAAAGGATGATGCTCCAGCCCTGCCAGAACTCATTTCTTTTTGGCTGAAGGGACTACAAAGGGAAATTTTAAGACTTCTGTTATTTAGACTAACCGGTCTTAACGTCTTGGGAACACTTGTGCCTCTTTAAGAGGAAAGGAAAAGGCTTTTTCCCCTCAAATATCCCTGACGATAAACACAGAGACAACACCTGTAAAACTGCCTTTTCCCTCGGCTTTCTGCAGGTGCTGTAAAACCTCAGCCCCTTCACAAAGGGCTCCATAAAGTTCTCAGCCAGCTCCATCCAAGCTGAAAACCTGCACTGCACAAAGCTTAATACATTTTTACTGCACTGCAGGTGCAGCTTGGAAAGGCAGAGCCGCTGGAAATGCAGGAAAAATTCCACGTTGCAACAGGGGGAGCGGCTCCTGAGAGACACAGAAACCCTTCAAAACAGCTCCTTGATTCACTGGGAACAACAGCAAGGTTGACACATCCCCCCACATTCCATCCCACCCGTGGGTTCATTACAGACACCAGAGAAATGCAGGCTCTGGAGAACCAAATTCCTTCCCCCACCTTTTTTTCCCCCTCCTCTTGCTGGGTTTTATCTGCAACTTCAGCAACAGCTTGAATTGCTGGGGAACTTGACAAGGTGATTTAGCAAAGCTTGTTGCATTTTCCTCCAAACATGCCAAGAAGATGATATTATGATAAAAAAGGGGAGGGGGAAAGAAGATGAAGTCATCGTACCTGACAAAAGCTCATTATTAGGGCATAAAAATAAAATAAAATCGAAGATTAGGGGCAGATAATGACATCCAGTGCTGAAGACAGACCAAAAAGAGAGAGAAAACCAGGCAATTGAATATAAAAATAGGATGGGAAGGACCTCTAACCCTTCCTTCCCTCTGGAGGCACGTTCAGCTTTCCCTGTGTCAGTCCCAACAGATGTTTGTGAGCATCCCCAGTAACATCAGTGCCCTGTGCTAAATAATCATGTGCAGGAACATCAGTGGAATTCTGAAAAGCCACACACTGTGCCATAACTGCTGATGAAACTAAATTTAAGGAGGAAGAAATAACTTGCCATATTGCAAAGGCATAGAAACCCCTGGGTGATACAGAAAGAGCTGACTACACGTATTCAGGGGGGCTTGGGGAGGGGGTCTAGGAAAGAAGATGTTTCCTTTCTCTCCAGAAGTGTCTCTGCATTGGAATATTATTCTCCTCTGAGCTTCCTTTGAGGCAGCACACACTCATTACATCACTTTGCTGCAATGTTAGAGATAACAATACTGAATCACCTGAAAGACAAGATTAAAATGTTTCCCCTTTTTTTTTTTTTTGCACATCCATCTGAGAAGAGCTTCCAAATGCCACGGAGAGAAAGACAAGGATGTTGCAAATGTGCTTCAAATCCCAGAAGTTTGGAGGGCAGGGTGGATTTGAACTCACATCTCGGTGGGTTGGGTTATTTATTTCGGGCGCCGGTGCGAAAGCAATTCCAGTTTTAGTTGTTAGATCAGGCCCAGCACACAATGGTTGGCATTTGATGGCCCTGTCAGATAACTCGAGTCCATCTTCTGATAAAAGGCTGGAAAATTATAGAGCTCCATGTGACGAAGCACTTTAAAACCTGCAAAGTACAAGAGCGGGGAGGTGACCTACGAGGCACCGTCTTCTTTTAGTGCTTATTCCACTGATCATCAGGGAGAGAAAAATAATTCTTTTCTTGAGTCAGAAAGAAAGAAAACAAACCCACGGCCCCACCACTACCTGAAAGGTGAAGTTATCCCTGTGCTAGGGCCAAGGTGAAACCCAAAATCAGCTTTAACCCTCGATGCTCTGAGCTACTGGTGTGACCCATTGGAGAGGGTTTCAGAGGCCACATCCTTTATTCCCTGGCACCAATTCCATGTTGGCACAGTGCATTGAAGTCAATGCATCCACACAGAAAGGAGAAATAGGCACAGAAATAAATAATCCATGAGTAAGAGCATCTCCTGTAGGTGAAGGTTGGTCTGCCCTGATATGCCAGAGTGCAGGGGGCAGATGGAAGGATAAAATTAAGGCTCTGCCTTAAAGTCAGTGGAAAGTGTTCTTCTCAATGAGGAGGACATGATCAGATGTCAATTAAAACAGAAAGAACACAGAATCAAAGAATGGTTTGGGTTCAAAGAGACCTTTTAAAGGCCATGCACCTAAAGTTCCAACCCCCTGCCATGGGCAGGGACACCTTCCCCTAGGCCATGGTGCTCCAAGCCCTGTCCAGCCTGGCCTTGGACACTTCCAGGGATCCTGGGGCAGCCACAGCTTCTCTGGGCAACCTGTGCCAGGGCCTCCCCACCCTCACAGCCAACAATTCCTTCCCAATCTCCCATCTGTCCCTGCCCTCTGGCAGTGGGAAGCCATTCCCTGTGTCCTGTCCCTCCATCCCTTGTCCCAAGACCCTCTCCAGCTCTCCTGGAGCCCCTTTAGGCTCTGGAAGGGGCTCTCAGGTCTCCCTGGATCCTTCTCTTCTCCAGGTGAACCCCACCAGCTCTCCCAGCCTAGTTCCAGAGTAGAGGGGCTCCAGCTCTTGGAGCATCTCCGTGGCCTCCTCTGGACTCTCTCCAGCAGCTCTGTCTTTGATATTTGCCCCAAGTCCTCAGGATTCAGTCACTCTCCAACCCAGCTTTAGTTCTGTATCTTGATTTCTGCCTCAATGCACTCCTGTGTCATTTGACCAGACCCACATTCCCACATTATCTTTCACCTGCCAATTCTTATTTGGAGATAATCCAAAGGTTTCCAGGTTGGTTGACCTATTTCTGTACCTTTAGGCAGGTATTTGCCAACATCAACGTTTCCTTTCCATCCCTTCCTGCAGCTACTGAGCCACAAATCCCAGTCACTCTAATAAGACATGTTAAGGCTGTGTAATGAAGTGTAAAAACAGAAGTGTGGACAGGAAACATTTTTTTCCCTACATAGAGCAACTAATTTTATTGAACTGTTGGGTTCATATAGAATTTTTTTTAAAATGTGCTTATATACCTGCTCCTAAGCTCTTTAGGGGGGTTTCTTTAAGGGATAAAGGACTGGTCTGTGGTCTAAAGAACACAGAATCAATCCCAGAATGGTTTGGGTTGGAAAGGACCTTAAAGATTATCCCATTCCAACCCCTTCCATGGGCAGGGACACCTTCCACAGACCAGGTGGTCTTCAAGCTCCATCTAAAAAGAAAGATTCCAGGGATGAGGCAACTGTCATGGTTCTGTTTGAGTACATCCAACTAAATACTCCAAAACAAGAGGCAACATCCAAACATCAGTTTGGTACCTGGCACGTGCCGACTCCGGCCCCATCTGGGAATGGCCCGGTTAATCTGGCCAAAACTGCATCAGAGGCTTTCCTAAAAAACCCTGGGCCAACATCTGAGCCCAAGTCCTGGCTGTGTTCAGTTCACTAATAGAGATGTATTTACCAGGCTGCAGTTAAAGCACATTAAAGTGCTGTGGGTCTGTGAATTCAGCTCTGCCAGGACGTGCTCACTGGGGTGGATTCACCGACGGGCTCAGCTCGGTGCAGCTGCAAGTCAGGGATCCTGCCCGGTGTCAGCTCAGCTCGTGTGGGGCTTTGTTTTTATCCAGAGTGGGTTGCCAGCACTCACTGCATATGCTAAACATAATTAAAGCCTCTTTCTTCAATTAAACCTTTTGTCTTTGGCTAATAAGGCAGAATCCGGTCAAATCTCTGGGTAATGCAGAGAAATGAGGCCGTAAATGGCTCGTGGAATTCTTGTGCAAATGCAGGCCTTGTGGATTTGATTTATTTCCTTTGTACCTTTATATTGTGGTCAGGCCTTGGCACAGCTGCCCAGGGAAGCAGTGGAATAACCATTCCTGGAGGGCTTTAAAAGCCACGTGGATGTGGCACTTGGGGACGTGGGTCAGTGGTGGCCTTGGCAGTGCTGAGGGAATGGTTGGATTCTGATCTTAAAGCGCTTTTCCAACCTAAATGATTCCATGATTCTATACAGAACATTCCACAGTGGACTGGGGCTCTCTCTGAGCCTTCTGCCCTCAGGCCTTTCTCCACTTTTCTTCCTTTTTTTTTTTTTTCTTTATTTTTTATTTGGTTCCTTATCACTGTTAATAGACATGGAATCAAAATGTCTTAATTACAAAATGTGCCCGAATTAAAATACCATGAACAAAACCGGTTTAGGAAAAGCCAGAGGGACCTGTGGCCTTTAATCAGCCAGTTTATTACTAATGTGATAAATTCTCTCAAAAAGTCCTCTCAGGGATCACGACTTTCTGAGGGAAGATTTCACTGGAGGGATGTGAAAGGTTCTTGTGCTCAGTGAGCCAAACTGTGCTTGGGGCACGAGCTGGACTGCTGAAAGAAAACATTTAAAATTGGGGTTTGTGTCACCTTCAGGGTGGAGATGTTTAAGCCAAACATAAATAAATAATTGCAAACCCCACGGGAGATAAAACCATAAAATAAATCCATGATGGGAGCAAGATTTGCCCACTTCCAGCTCAGTCAACTCTCAGGGATGCTCAGGAAGTGCTTCTGAGTTACCCTAATTAAAGTGAGATTAGGATGTGGCCACATGTGAATGTGTTTTGTCAGGATCATGTGTTCACATAAAAGGGAAATAATTTGGAGAAAGCACTTGGCTAAAAGCTTACTATATATACCCACCTGTTTTTCCAAGGGTTTTCTATAGCAACCATCAACAGAGAGGTTTTAGAGCAACAGCATCACTGTACAGAAATCTAAAGTCATTATATTTTCTTCTGAAAAACTAATTTTGGCTGGAAATGACAACTTCGGTGGCAAAGCTGCATTTTATAGAAACATTCTAGTTTTCCTAAGAAATCACAGTTTTTAAACTCCACATTAGGGATCTTCTGGTCTCCTACATCAGAATAATGTTCACCTTCATCAGTCTCTTTATCCCTATTTTTTTCCTCTCTTGCCATCACAAATAATATCCAGAAAATCAAAGATGGCCACGAAATGATGAAAAGGGAGAAAGATCTACATCTTTTTTTATTATATTGCAGGTCAAAATGGGGAAAACAAGAAGGCAAAGACACGGCAAAATGTGACTTCTTCGAAAACAACTTCATGAACATTTCCATGGAAAAATTAGAAATTCTATTTCATTTCTGGAAAAGAGTAATTCAAAATGCTAACAGCTTCATAAATTCCACCTCCCCTCCTCATAAACAGCTCAACTAAGGGCTCAAAATGGATTGAAAAGAGTTATATTATAGATTACACTTTATACAGAAATATACAGTTGCACACACAGCCCTGAACATCTCTGACCGTCCCCAGCTTTCTGGCTCTGAATTTTCTCTTTCTCTTGTGAAGTTGATGAATTTATTTCACCTCAAGAACAGAAATTCAATTCAAGAACGCAATGGCCCTAAGGAAAGTGTGGCAGACAGCAGGTGCCCCAGTTTTCCAAGAAAAACACAATAGGAACCATCTCCAAGAAAAAGGGTTCCACCAGTTTCTTGAACCACAGCAAGGCACTGATTAAAATTTAAGTGAAAAACAGCAAAAAAAAAAAAAAACAAAACAAAAACTTTTCTTTTTTTTTAAACAGCATGAGGAGTCCTGTTAAAAGTTGCAAACAAACTCATTATTTTTCCCTGCCTCTAAGGCCACTGAGATTGTTGGGAGCTTGGGGCACATGGCACACAGGAGGGGCTGAGAACGTGTTCTATTCCCAAAGGAGTGATTGATGGGAGATCTTACTGCTTTCCTAAACTGTTAAGGAGGGTAGAAAGAAGACAAAACCAGACTCCTTTACAGGTGCAAAGTGGGAGGATGAGAGGAAACAGGAAAGCATTTTTATTGTAAGTGTGATCAAAAAGTATATTAAAAATTCAACTGGGTACAGCCTTGAGCAACCTCATCAAAGCTGGACCTGCTTCAAGCACAGGCTTAGACCACAGACCTGCAGAGGTTCCTTCCACTCTAAATTATCCAAGTTTCTACAATCTAAATATTCAAATACTTTCAATTCCACTATCCCAGGTTGCTCCAAGGCCTGTCCAACCTGGCCTTGGACACTTCCAGGGATCCAGGGGCAGCCACAGCTTCTCTGGGCAACTTGTTCCAGGGCCTGCCCACCCTCACAGGGTAGAATTTCTTCCTACTAGTTAATACAAACCTGCCCTCTAATATTCTATTCTATTCTATTCTATTCTATTCTATTCTATTCTATTCTATTCTATTCTATTCTATTCTATTCTATTCTATTCCATTCCATTCCATTCCATTCCATTCCATTCTGTTCTATATGATTTGCATTAATTTCATTTCCCAATGAATTCCCCAGAATTGAACAGGGGGCATCAATAACTGCCTTAAAATCAGAAGCAAATCCAAGATCTGTTTTTCCTCAATACACCACTGGTACCATATTTGTTCCCTTTGGGTCAGACACACTGTGGCAGCTCACTCTACTAAACCATTTTTTTATTAGATTCTGACCATTTTGCCAGGATATTGTCTCCAGAACTTGTCTCCTTCATGACTGAATACCTGCACAGTCTCTGGCTGATCAAACTTTACATGACATCAGCACTGGGGAAGGTCAAGCACAAACAGCACAGAACCTTTTGCACCCACTGCAGCTGCAAACCGAGGGGGAATTCAGTCCCCAGCCCTCGTTCTCAGTGCAAGAGTTGAACATTTTCTGAATTCCATCCTTCCCACGGGCAGCATCTTACGCAGGATCAGTCTCCTGGAATATGTGTCTCTCAGGGAGAAACAAATGAATGGCTTTTCTCAGACTTAAAACATTCCTTTCTCCACATAACAGAGACGCTGCCCGGGCTGAGAGAGGTGAGGAAGTTGCACTGAGGCAAGAAAATGCAGGTGGAAAAAGTTGTCTGCATTTTTTGCCCTCCAGTGATCTTTTCTCAACCATTTTTATGGACATTTGCACCAACTGCACCCCAGTGACATCACTGCTCCCGTGTCTAAATCCGACCTCAGCAACTCCACTGCTCCTTTGCTCGAGTTTTATCTATTTTAGTCTTCTAAATGGCCAATGCAAAGAGCTTGAATTAATTCTGATGGGTTTTTCTTTTTTTTTTTTTTCTTTTTCACCAAATGGATGAGTCCCTTTATATCAGGATGGACATGAACTTCCAAACAGTTACATCCTTCAAAAATGACATAATTCAGATGACAACACAGTCTGCAAGTCTTCCACCTCTTAACTTGGGCAGTACATGTTCTCTCATTATGCATTTTTCTTTGGTAAAGTGTGTTTTCCCATTCATCCACCTACCATTCCTGTGTTCCCTTGGTTTCCTATAAATAAACGGCCCTGGAATTACGGACAATAATATTTATATCTCGAATATTTTTGTTTACGCATTTCTTTGGGCTTTAAATGCGTAAAGTTATTTACAGAACTGGAAGAAAAACACGAGGTCTGTTTTTCTGTGGGTATTTTCATCAGTGGAGGCAAAAATTCTGTGAAAATACATTGACTTTCTATTTTTTTTTCCCCTATAAAGGATTCCCTAACAGAAAGACACTGATGACATAAAAAGTCAAGCATAGATTAACTAAATCTCCCACAAACCTGAAGGGGTTGGGTTCTCGTGGCCTGAGCCCACCTAGAAAGCCCAGAACAAGTGAATCTCTCCCACCCCCCAAATATTTGCTGTTTCTTGTAGTTTCTTTTCCCTTTCCTGCATGATCCCAAAAGGACCCCAGGAAGAGCATTTTTGGTGGCTAACCTTCAACTCATGCACAAAGAAGAAACCACAAGGTGTGCCAGTAAATGCATTTAGGAATAAATTCAAATCACAGAACATGATCTAATCCTTCACCCTCGAGTTTCTAAAAGGGAGCTGTTCTCAAGTGCTTCTCTGAGAGTTTAAAAGCAATGAATAGCTGGAATTCAATTGTGAAGAAATGTCTCAGGGACCTTGGACAAGGGGAAACAGATTTTTGCTAATACTGCAACACAGCTGGCAGGTGAAAGGATTAACAAGGGCTTGGGCTTCTCAGAATGAATGAGGAGAGACGTGAAACATTAGCAACGAGAAAAACTAAGGGGGTGTGTTGAGGCACCTTAAACACCTTCAGAATCCCTACTTTGCCCATGAGCAGCAGGCTGAATGTGCAGACATGAAGCTCAACGTGGGCAATTTTCCCTGTTCAGAACCATTTTGAAAGTAATTTGAGTATCAATATGCTCCACTAGTGTTTCTGGGGCTGCAGTAAAGTCACATCTACCAGCTTGAACCTCACCAACCTCAAGCCCTAACTGAAGTTATTTTCCTGAGTTTTACTACTGGTTTTATCATAAACTACCTTTTGTGAGGCCTCTGGGAGAAAAGGCAGCAGAGGAAATTCGTGGAATGCCTTTACTAATGGATCTCTTTGTTATCCTGTGTTCCCACCATCTGTTTCTTGAAAATACTTCTTGCCTCTCATCTTATACAGGAATCACAAGTGGGTTTGGAGACAGGACAATCTCACTGCTACATCTCAACATAACACTTCACCTAAGTGGGTTTGGGGCTTGGAGTGGCTACTAAAACATGAGGATGTAAATAATGCAGAAAGCTCCAAAGCCAAAATCTGGGTCCTTGCCCAGTTCTGAGCAAACCGAGGCACGAGGTTTGGGCTGCTCCAGGTCCCTACTCAGATTTTATAACACCTAAAATGCAGGTGCCTGGCATTAATTCAGTACTTCAATTAAGCAGCAGAGGCTCCAGCTACCACCTATACCGGCATAAAAACGTGCCAGGCCTTGTTTTCTCCTCCTGAGGCCCAAATAACATGGCACAGCTACGCTTTCTTCCTTCCCAAACATACTGGTTGCATCCAAAGAGCCGACTGGGAATAGCTCCTTGTCTGTCCAAGTTTCCTAACCATGCCTGGTCACTATCCAGGAGAGTTTCTGTCCCAGGAATCCTTATATCATTTTTATAGTGGGGAGAATGACTTTCCAAGTGCCCACAACTCCGCTTGGCTCTCCAAGAAAATAACACTGACTTGGCCCAGGCACTTCTGAAGAGTAATTCAAAGTTGGCCTATTTGAAATTCCAAGCACAAAGATGGGTCAATCCACTTGATCTGAAGCTTAAACATCTGAATGAGGGGCTCCTACTACTGACATCCAACCCAGACTCAAAATATAAAGTGGACTCCTGAGGCCAAATATTTAACTAAGAAGAGCTCAGCTTTTTGAAAATCAATGGGAAAAAAAAAAAAATCTTCTCATGCAGCTCTTGGGTCCTGGCAGGACAAAGACCCTATGTGTCATTTCTGAAACCCAAAATGGTAGGTGGCATCTATTTTAGTAGGATTCATTTAAAATATGGTCATAGACTCATAGAATCTCAAAATGATTGGGTTGGAAGGGACCTTATAGATCTCACTCCAACCCCCCTGCCATGGACAGGGACACCTTCCACTAGACCAGGTTTCTCAGAGCTCCATCCAACCTGGCCTTGAGCACTTCCAGGGATGTGGAAAAGGCAGGGATGTAGTTCTAGTTAATCCTTTGGGTTCAGGAAAAAGGTGAGGAAATTTGCCATTGAGGTAAACTGACTCCAGCCCTACTCTGGGACATGTTGCATTGTTCCCAAGAGGAGCTTCTCTCTTCCCATTGGTAATGGAGGAATTCTATCTGACACTTTTAGGGCAAGGCCATTAGTTTTAAACAGCTAAAGCAAAGTAAGACTAGTTCCCCCTCTGAGTACTTAATTAATCAAACTGATGTGCTTCTGTTCTCTGGTCCAAAACATGTTCCATCCCAGTTTACAGATCCTGGAGGAAAGATGCTGCTGGAAAGAAGTGTTCCTGGGTATTTAGCATGTTTTAGGCACCACAGATAAACCATCTGACTCCTACACAGTGCCCAGGCCCAAATGCAGACATGTCAGTTCTGTGATGATTCCAGGTGAAAGAATTAATTCACTATTAGGGGATGGATATTGCTCCAAATGCCCCCTTTCCCACAGTCCTGGAAGATGAGAAGACTGAGTGTTATTATCCTGTGTGCTGGAATATGCTCTTATTTTGCCCTTAAATAGAACTAAATACATTGAAAATTTCTTTCATGGGCTGACAACCCCAAACATTTCTCTCTAGTCCTTCTTCTTGCACCTTCCATTACTAAGGACAGCTGATCTAACTGGACTTGTCACTGTAAGTGCACACACACTGTCCATGACCATCCATACGGATATCCAGCATCCATATCCAACAGTGGGGATATTTGCAACACATTGCCCAGAAGAAACCATCACACTAAGGCATTTTTTTGGGGCTCAAGAGATTCTAGAACCACATGGAAGGTTTGGAGGAAGAGGGAGAGGCAAGTGAAGGTCTGTTGGTGGCATCTGAACCCCTTTTCATGCCTTTCATGCCAGAGCTTGGATGTGCTGATGGACTTTTCCAAGGAGAAACACTGGTCAGTATTATGGTCTAGATCACAGAAACCATCAGAAGGACCACGATCAGTCAAACAGATTCCTTTAATTTATTAAGTTTTACAAGCAAACATCACCTGTGGAGACTTTCACTCCAGGTACAGAGTGGTAGGGATTCCTGGAGTTCAAAAGGCCTGTCAGGGGCATTATCACTAATATATCCCATGCTTTGGGTTGGAAGGGACCTTAAAGGTCATCTAGCTCCAACCCCCTGCTGTGGGCAGGGATGTATCCTAAAGCCTCGTGGTTAAATGTGTTTAGTATCAAACAGCAGAATGTGGTTTGCAGTTTTAGTAAATTTATTGGTTTTCCCCTTCATGACTGGGATTAAGGAGTTGGGAAAATCAGATCTCCACAAAGTTAATACTTTGCTACAGTTGCAGGTGCTGAGCTCTCTGGTGAGCAGTGATAAGGCCCAAGGGAATGGCTGGAGTTGGGTCAGGAGAGATTTAACCTGGATATCAGGAAAAGGTTCTTCTCCCAGAGCATGTTTGGGCACTGAACAGGCTCCCCAGGGCAGTGGGCACAGCCCCAAGGCTGCCAGAGCTCAAGGAGGGTTTGGAAAACACTCTCAGGGACAGGGTGGGATTGTTGGGGTGTCTGTGCAGGGCCAGGAATTGGACTGGATGATCCTTGTGAGTCCCTTCCAACTCAGGATATTCTGAGTTTCTCTGAACTGACTCCATTAATTCACAGCTTGCTGCTGTATCCATGAAAAACATAAACCCATATTGCAGACTGAAGGCCAGAGTACTCCAAGAAATTGTGAATACTTAATCTGAAGCATTTTAAGACAGAGAAACTGAGGCCCAAAGAGTGTTTGACTGCAGAAAAAGTCAGACAGCACCAGGCTATGCATAGAAACCAGTCCCTGACCCCCCTGCTCCAACCTACCAGCTACTGGGAAACTGCCTCTGTCCAAATAATCAGGCTGCCCAGAGAAACTGTGGCTTCCCCATCCCTGGAAGTGCTCAAGGCCTGGTGGGACAGGGCTTGGAGCGACCTGGGATAGTGAAAGGTGGGCTGGAACCAGAGGATCTCTAAGATTGCTTCCAACCCAAACCATCTAAAAGAGTTTCCTTTCGCAAGGTTAAAACCATCAGTCTTATTTTCTCCCTCCAGATCAGGTAAACCCAGCAAATTCAAAACTTTCCCTCTCCAACTTTCCCCCCTCCCTCCCTCCCCTCCCCGCTCCTTTCAGGGAGGCACATTTGGTATTTGTTTTTAATCCTGGCCGGTTTTCAGTTCGCAGAACCTGATGCAGGAGAAGAGTTACTTGATATTCCGAAGGCGTTATTTTAAGATGAAACAATGTAAATTCTGATTGGGGTGGCAGATGGCTGGCAGTTCACTGTTTGGCAAACCAACTGGTATGGTATGTTAGAAAGTCGGAGCAGCAGGTAGTACAGCTCAATTTGAAACGACCACAGATGCTCGGAGAGGCGCGGGGGAAGGGCGCAAGCTGGTCAGGAAATTAAGAACAGTAGTCAGAGCTCACAGGGGGAAAAAAAAAAAAAAAAAAAAGGGAAAAAAAAATAAAAATGACAGTAATTAGCTGAAAGTTTTCTTCTCCCAATCAGCACTTTTTGGACGAGAGTTACGAGGGATGAGAGCGAGCCCGGCGCGATTCGTGTGAACGCGGCGCTCGTTTCTGAGCTCTGCCCTCGTGGCTTTAAAGCTTTTGCACCGCTCACATCCCACATGAGGGGTGGGGGTTTATACAAGCTCTGTGCTGCTCTTCACAGAGGGATGAAAGTCATCCCCGTTGTCCAAGCTGGCCTGGTGTTTGCCCAGTCCTTGCACACTGCTGGGGCATCCATCTGGATGGACCAAGCGTTAGGTGGGACCTGACGTTCTTGGAGGTGTTTGCCAACGTTAATCATCGAATCACAAAATCATGGAATGGTTTGGGTTGGCAGGGACCTTAAAAATCATCTCATTCCACCCCCTGTAATATCTCTTCAGGAACATCTTCCACTTGAGCCCAGGTGGCTCCAAGCCCCATCCAACCTGGCTTGGAACACTTCCAGGGATCCAGGGGCAGCCACAGCTTCTCTGAGCAAGCTGTGCCAGGGACTCACCACCCTCCCAGCCAACAATTCTTTCCCAATATCCCATCTATCCCTGCCATCAAGCAGTGGAAAGCCATTACCCCTTGTCCTAAGTCCCTGTCCAGCTCTCCCGGAGCCCCTTTAGGCACTGGAAGGATGTCTCAGGTCTCCCTGGAGTCTTCTCCAGATGAACACTCCCAGCTCTCCCAGCCTCTCCCCAGAGCAGAGGAGCTCCAGCCCTTGAAGCATCTCTGTGGCCCCCTCTGGACTCCTGTCACTCCAGGCCCTTGTAAATAGTCTCTCTCCATCTTTCTTGAAGGCTCCCTTCAGGCAATTAGGTCACCCCGAAGCCTTCCTTTTTCCAGGCTAAACAATTGCAATTCTCTCAGCCTTTCCTCACAGCAGAGGGGCTCCATCCCCCTCATCAACCTGTTGGCCACCTCAGGACTCACTCCAACAGGTCCATGTCCTTCCTGTGCTGGGGACCCCAGAGCTGGAGGCAGCTCTGCAGGAGGGCTCTCACCTGAGCAAGGCAGAGGGGCAGAATCCCCTTCCTACAATTCCATGATCTCTGAATCCCCTTCCTACAATTCCATGATCTCTGTTCCCATCAGCTTCTTGCAGAAGGTGTCTGCCCTCCCCACCCGCTCTGCCACGAGAGGGGAGCGTCGTCGTCACCCGCTGTTGGTCTTTCCCAAATTGGTAACTCAGTGGGATGAGTTGCCCTCTGGAGCAGCCCAGCTTCCTGCACTCCCGCAGGTTTCAGAGCTTAGAGGAAACGTCTCACTTTGTGGTGGCTAAAAGTAGCTCTGCTGGATCCTGATGCAAAGGGTGGGAGATCTCAACAAGAGCTCCACTCAAACTGTGGAGCAAAACTTTTACACCTCCCCAGCTCGGCTAATCCGGGGCCAGGGGCCAGCTGGCACAGCCTGGCCATGCCCATGTTCTTCTGTGCTCCAGAACTGAGTAGCAGCATCCAAACTGCCTTTAGGGAATGGTGTCTGGTAGGTGCCAGCTCCCAAAGCGCACTTGGGAAGCGTCTGGAAACAAGAAGAACATCCCTGGAAGTGTCCAAGGCCAGGTTGGATGGGGCTTAGAGCAATCTGGGATAGTGGAAGCTGTCCCTGCCCATGGAAGGGAGTGGAACAAGATGATCCCTGAAATCCCTTCCAACCCAAACCATTCTGTGATTCCACGATGATGATTTTATGAACAGCCAGCACCCACGGGCCAGGCCTGTGCCCTGGCCATGTTTATCAGCAAATCAGCAGCACAGATTTTATCAGCCCCTCCAGGCACCCTTAAATGCTTACCCACAGCACCATGTCAGCTGAGAGGGCTGTAAACTCCATCCTTGCACAGGGTCCATCCAAGGAAGGATCCTGGTTGTTCTCACGGTGTGACCACTTGGGTAGATCAAGGCTACAAAGAACTTTAGAATCACAGGATAACTTAGGTTGGAAATGCCCTCTGAGATCCAACCATCCCTCAGCACGTGGTTTAGCCACCACTAAACCATGTCTCCAGGTGCCACATCCATGTGGCTTTTAAATCCTTGCAGGAATGGTGATTCCACCACTTCCCTGGGGAGCCTGTTCCAATGCCTGACCACCCTGGTAAAGAAATTGTTCCTAATATTCACCCTAAACCTCCCCTGACACAACTTGAGGTTGCTTCATCCCATTCCCCCCTACACAGATAATGCAGCTGTAAGACAGAAGGAAGCTCTCCTGTGGAAACACCTGCAGGGTCAACCTGCTGCCAGCCATCAGTCTTGACCTCACCTCAACCTTCCCACAAGCAAATAAGACAAACTGGTTTTGAACACCCTCCTTGATTCCTCACACCATGCACTACAAAAGAAGCACTGGGGAAGAGCTGTTCATGACCATGTAGCACATGAATTAACTGATTAAATATTCTCTGGATGTTCTCTGGATGCAGGTTCAAGTTTTCCAACGTGATAATTTCCAGCCTGGAAGGTTCCTCCAGGTATTCTTCAGCCACGCTCGTGCTGCCTGCTGTACATCTCTGGGTGCTTAATGAGCTCTGAGAGGGGCTGAGTTGAAGAAATTCCACTGAGAACATTTAATTAAGCAATCAACAAAATCAGGGAATGCCACAACTGGAGTTGTACCTGCACACATCCCCCTGCCAGAGAGTACATGTGGAGGAGACTTTCCTTTGATCTTGGATGGGGCTTGGAGCAACCTGGGATGGTGGAAGGTGTCCCTGCCCACAGCAGGGGGTTGAAACTGGATCATCTTTAAAGTCCCTTCCAACCCAAACCGTTCTGTGATTCACTGTCCCCGAAAAGAATTGCCCTGATCCAACTCCCCTGAAACGAACAAAGTTATCCACAGGAGGAGAATTTGGATTTTAAGGCGTTTCTGCTGTTTTCTGCTCTCTGTAATTTCATGGAGCTCCCTTCCAGGGCTGGTTTGTTGGGAAAGGGAGGCAGCCCTCCTTCATGGCACACTTACTCTGTTTAACATCATCTTCATCAACTCTAAATGATCTTTCCTCCCTCCAAGGTATGTATTTCAATATTTTAGCAAGCACATCGTGGTACATAAAGCTCTCCAAGCCCTTCCCACCTACAATTCATGGAAATGAAGCAGTTAAGCACAAAAACAATATACCTGTGAACACACACAAATTGCAGACTGGCAGATGAGGCAATTAGATAGAGAGTTAATTTACAGGAAAAAACACAGGAGAGCTGGATATTTCCTCAGATGTACATCAGTATTCTACAGCACTGTAGAAGATTATGTAGGAACACTGGATTGCTTTGCTCATACCATGCTGTATTTTTGTTTAAAATTGTAGAAAATGTGTATACAGGGCACTCGATTACTTGGAAACTCGTCTGCAATCAGGAAATTAAAGATCACTGTAAACCAAATTCAGGCAGGGGGAAATATTAGGGCTGTCACTGCTGTAATGCTCAAAATGGCTCCTGAATGTTGAGATGTTGATGCAAGTTTTCTCTGTTATTTATTGAGGGAATTTCATAGGTGCCTGGCACCTCAAATTAGAGAGCCATAAAAAGTGCAGATTATTGTTTAACAGCTGGGAGAAGGGAGTAACTCACATCCCCCAGCTTCGGGCACAGGGGACTGCTGACATCCCTCAATAGGCTGCAGGGAGAGGAGGCAATTCCATGTGTCCAAGTCCCAGCCTGTGCTGATGCAGAGCCCTTCTCTCTCCATTAACTCCAGCAGGAACAGGGACAGAGCAGATGGCTGAGTTACCTACCCAGATTTACCTCATTTTTACCCTTTTTTTTTTTTGTTTGTTTGTTTGTTTGTTTAAGCTGGACGCAAAGCAGGAGTTTATTTCACCATATTGACCAGGAATAAGCATCACAAGCATCACTACTCCCCATTCATCTGCAGCCCTGAGAAACTGAGAACCCCTCCTGCACATTCCCTGCTTCCCACTGGCTATAAAATAAACCACCCAGGCCACTTCCTCAGTGTTGCATCACCTTTGAAAGGCCTTGTCTTGAGGCTTAACACTATTAAATTTTCTTTATGGCCTCTGGAAATAAACATAAAACCACCTCTGATAACATTTGGGAATGACACAAAGTTTGACATCATAATAAGTATTAAGGAGGATGAGGTGGCCATAAAACCAGCTCGGATTTCTTAGTACATTAGGCTCAATCAGCAACCCCATATTTTAATAGAGACATATGAGTCTGTGTTCAGCTAAGGAAGCAGGAAAGCAGGAATGGAGGGAACAAAGGATTACATAATGGAAAATAGCATCTGAAAGTAATTTAGGGGTCACAGTAGCCAAAAAGCTTAGCACTAGGATCCCATTAGGATGCCGTGATGAAAAGCACTAATGCAATTCACAGACATGTGCACAGCAGAGGAGGAGTAGGAGGAGAGAGTGACTTGATTTTCATTTACAGCAGCACTGAGACTAATGCTGGAATATTAAATCCACTCCTGCCAACCACGTTTTGAAAGGATGTTGAAAAAACCGGGGCCGGCGTAAGGAAAATTTGCAGTAGGAACGTCAGGACCGCAGAGCACGTCTTTGGTTTCCAGGGGACTGCCTTCAAATTCTGCATGCCAGGAAACCCAGATTATCACAGAATGACTGAATGGTTTGGGTGGGAAGGGATCTTAAAGATCATCTCATTCCAACACTCTGCTATGGGCAGGGAACCTTTCACTAGACCAGGTTTCTCCAAGCCCTGTCCAGCCTGGCATTGGACACTTGAGCTGTGATAAATTTTCCTCTGGAAGAAGGAAAAATGATTGATCTGGGCATAGATCTGTGCACTGATGAAAATTTCTAAGATGAAAACATCCCCAATACTGTTGAATTCAGTGAAAGAGGATTTGATCTGTTCCAGAGCTTGGTACTTCATCAATATTTGACCATCAACATTTTAAAGCAACAGTTAATGAGGCAAATGAAAAACTTAATGTTACGTGGATAAAGATGATTAGGATCAAATTATGTTCATCAAAGGAAACTGCCTCTGAAATGCATTCCTTAAATGTCCCAAGGAAATCAGGGAGTGTCAGGAATGTTGTCATCTACTGCACTGACATATGCTTTGTGTACGTGGACTGAATTCCCTCCGGCCCCTGCATGACAGAGCAGAGAATATCTTCCAAAAAAACTGGAGTGACACCCTGGATCAGGCTCAGACACCTGGATTCAGGTGCCTGCACGGACTGGAATCACTTCCCAGACATTGACATCCAATGTGTGACCATCTGTGATGCCCTGGAGCATCTGAACCCTCTACAAGGGGCTGATGGGGGCCACACCTGAAGGATGGGGTCACCCAGAGGGACTTGGACAAGAAGGAGCAGTGGCCCATGGGAATCTCATGAGGTTTGACAAGAGCAAGTGCAGGTGCTGCATCTCGGTCAGGGCAACCCCCAGGATCAACCCAGGCTGGGAATGAACAGATGGAGCAGCCCTGGGGAGAAGGATTTGGGGGTGCTGGTGGGTGAGAGGCTGGACATGCCCTGGCCCTGGGCACTGCCAGCCCAGAAACCCCCCCGTGTCCTGGGCAGCAGAGGAGGGGGGGATTCTGCCCCTCTGTCCCCTCTGAGACCCCACCTGCAGAGCTGCCTCCAGCCCTGGGGAGCAACAGCACAAGGACGTGGAGCTGTTGGAGCGGGTCCAGAGATGGCCAACAAGTTGATTAGGGGGATGGAGCAGCTCTGCTGTGAGGAAAGGTTGAGAGAATTGAGATTGTTCAGCCTGGAGAAGAGGCGGCTTTGGGCTGACCTAAATGTGGACTTTCAGTACCTGAAGGGAGCCTACAAGACAGATGGAGAGAGACTTTTTATAAGGGCTGGAGGGATAGGACACAGGGAATGGCTTTTCACTGCCAGAGGGCAGGGAGAGATAGGATATTGGGAAGAAATTCTTCCTGTGAGGGTGGTAAGGCCCTGGCACAGGTTGTCCAGAGAAGCTGTGGCTGCTCCATCCCTAGAGGTGTCCAAGGTCAGGTTGGATGGGGCTTGGAGCAACCTGGGCTAGTGGAAGGTGTCCCTGCCCATGGCAGGGGGTTGGAACAAGATGATCTTTAAGGTCCCTTCCAACCCAAACCATTCCACAATTCCATGATCTACAACCTGCAGCTGACCTGCACCGACCTGGACAGACAGATTCCCACCAGGATGAAGGTGTCAGAACATCTCCTGTGACACTGGATCGTTTCATCCAGAGCAGATCACTTGGTTCTAAGGGAAGAACTGAGTCTGAGATGGAGACACCTACACAGAGGTGTCCACATAGACGGGGCTTCATAGAATCCTGGAATGGTTTGGGTTGGAAGGGACCATAAAAACCATCTTGTTCCACCCCCTGCCATGGGCAGGGACACCTTCCAGGAGACCAGGTTGCTCAGATGTCATGTCTGTCAGGTGTCTAAACTCCCTGTATGATTAAGGAAGACCTCATCACAGGACACAGGAGGAATTCCACTCTCCCTGAGCAGACATCTGGTCACCTGCACAGCTCTCTGGACCCCGGGGGCTCTCCTGACCAGTGCACAGGTGGTTCCTCCATGGAGACACTTGAATGCAGAAGCAGCATCTCCCCACAGATGTCATTTCCTGGCGTGCCAGCTCAGAAGGTAAAAGTTTAAAATCTGGTGTAAATGTGGACTGAATAAAACACCAGGATGTGGAATCAAAGGGAATCCAGAGCTGCTCGGAGTAGGAACACATACCAAAGGAAGCTGGAGGTGGCAAAACCCACTCAGGTCAAGGATTTTGAAGGATCCTGGACAGAAGATGTGAAATAAATAAAAACCAAGGAAGTGGTGCCTGTTTCACTCTGTTCTGGGGTAGCACATTCATCCTGATATCTGAACAGATCCCCCTGTTTTGGTAAATAGTCTCAGTCATTCTTGGCCCAGCATTCCCATGAGCCACCCAGAAATGTTTTTCCTCTGCTCTTAGAAAAACCTAAAATTATGGAGCTCTCCATCAACAGATCCACATGAGAAGGAGAAACTAGGGAAAGAATGAAATACCAAATAAATTCTGATTATCTATAGAAAAAAATGATCAGATGATATTTTCTGCAACAACCTAAGACTGAACTTTGAAGACATGAGATATTCTCTAGCAATTGTATTTTTAGTTGGCCCATTGCTACAATAATTCATAATAAACTCTGAATGTTATGCTGAGAAAACACTGGGTTTTGGCATGAACATCTGCCTACTTTGGATTTTATTAGATGAGAAAGAAAACGTTTTATAAGAGCAAGAGTACTTGCTTATCTTTCAGGGACTTGCAGACTTTCAAAACTGCCTTAAAAAAAAAATCTGAATTAAATTGTTTGTCAGAAATCAGGTTCCTCCTCTACATGCTGTCACCTCTAAAACAGAGAACACATCCATTAGGTTTCCTTCTTCCTTTTTATTTTTCTTTAAGATGTCTGCATTCAAAATTAAGGGGAGGCTGAAAACACAAAGGATTGGAGGTTTTTCACCACGAAATTATGAAAGCACAGGCTTTGAAGAGGGCAACCACCACGATAGGATGACACCCTGGCACATTGGGGGTTGGCAAAGTTGTTTCCTAAGGGACAAAGAAGAGAGAGAAGGGATGAAGACAGAAGGCCCAGGAAAGAATTTCCTAAACAGGATTAAAAGAATTTCTTATGGGAAAGAAATCCCAGAATGGTTTGGGTTGGAAGGGCCCTTAAAGCTCCATCCAGTTCCAAGGTCTAGAACCTTCTACTAGCCCAGGTTGCTCAGAGCCCCATGAATTTTCTGGTGAGACAGGATGAATCCCGCTTCCCTTTAACCTCTCTATTCCCTATTTGAGATATACAGAAAAGGAAGGGCTGATCAGCTGCAAAATACCATGATTTCTGTTGCCATCAGTCAGGGTTCAGGGCTCTGTCCACCTTCACTCCCGTTTTAGGAGGAGGCTGAAAGGCTTCTCTCCTATTTTACTGCAATCTTGAGGAACAGCCTCAAACTCAAAAACCTCCCCCTAAAAAAACCATCACCCCCAAAGTCATTATCCTTTAGCAGGAACTGCCTGCACCGTCATCTAAACCAGCACTGCAGGAACGAGGAAGAAATAAAAAGAAATAGTGTTTCAGAGGTTTTCCTAAGATAAAAGGGTTTTCCTTCAGAGTCAAACACACACCAGCTTTTGGAGGGACCCAGGGCAGGCTCCAAGCCCCCTTCCTGTGCCCAAAAATGCAGAGTTCACTCTGCTGCACCCCCAGCTAAAGCCCAGCTTTAGTGAAGGCTCAAACCCCACCAGACACGGGTGAGAAGTGTTCAAGTGCCACGGGCAGGTGACACAGAAGTGAAGTCCCCAGGACATGGGGCTGAGCTTCAATTTCAATTTTCAGACTCCCTGCAAACCCCAGGGTACGGATAAATTACCTTTCCTGCTGTTAGTCATGCCATGAACTTGCAAGAGATTTTTTTTTTCTTGATTTAGTCTATTAGAGAGATACAGAGTTTAAAAGTCCAGAGTCAGCACCTGGCTTGTGCAATTGGGCATTTCTAACACACAGGCAATGGCCAGAAGCTATGAATTACTCTTAAAAGTAGAGCTAGCAGAGGAAAATTCCCTCCTCTCCCAAAAAAAAACCCAGAAAAAAAAACCCCAAACCAAAACCAAACCAAACCAAACCAAACCAAACAAAAAAAACCCCACCAAAACAAAACAAAACAAAACAAAAAACCACCAAAACCAACCCACATCAAATCAAATAGGAGAATCACATTTTAATCTATTCTTACCCCACTGATTTTTTTAACTGTGATGATAAAAAAAAAAAAAATCCAGATAATGGCTGTTTATACAGCACATACACACAGCCATATGTCAACATATAGATACACAATCAACAGTCTAAAGTGGATTTTTGAGAGGCATCACTACCCAAAGATAAAAAATCATCCTAATGAGACAATTTCCCTTGTTTAAAAAGCACATTTTTGGTCAAGAAATATTTCTGTGCAAAATTTTCAGGGAAGTCTAATTTAGGTCTCTAATTTGCTGATGGTTCCAATCCTTTCCAGTTTCTTTTTCCTGAAAATCTAATCTCCATATGTAAAAGGGATAATAAGCCTTTTCTTTTAGAGAATGTGCCTGGAGCTGAAAGATGGAAATTTGAATCTCAGAGGCTGTAACTGCTCCATCCAAGAGCTGCTCATGGTGAATGGAACAACACACAGTTGGCATTTATTGGAGCGGGGTTCAGTGTTGACACTAGTCCAGCATTTTTCCTTGTGGAAGAGGTGGGGAAAGAATGGGATGCACAGAGGAAATGCTGTAATTCCAGTGTGGATCCACCACAGCGCTCTCTGATTGGGAAGGGGGAAGAAAAGACTCCAGGGAGAACTCCAGAGCTTCTCCCAGTGCCTAAAGGGGCTCCAGAAGAGCTGGAAAGGGACTTGGGACAAGGGATGGAGGGACAGGACAAGAGGGAATGGCTTCCCACTTGCAGAGGGCAGGGAGAGATGGAATATTGGGAAGGAGTTCTTGGCTGGGAGGATGGTGAGGCCCTGGCACAGGCTGCCCAGAGAAGCTGTGGCTGCCCCTGGATCTCTGGAAGTGTCCAAGGCCAGGCTGGAACAACATGGGATAGTGAAAGGTATCCCTGCCCATGACAGGGGGTGGAACTGGATGATCTCTCAGGTTCCTTCCCCCCAAAACCATTCCATGATTTTCTGACTGTGCCATTTAACCATCAAAAAAATAAAGAAGTTGCAAAGAGCTGCTCGACTGAGATGCTCAACTCCTACAAATGCTGTGAGGCCGCAGCATCACTGCAGCACAAATGTACAGAAACCTCTGCCTGTGTTCCAGAAAATGCCTAAATTATGTTTACATAAGGCTTTGACAAACAGAATTAATACATAAAAGGTGAATGAAGTCATGTCTCTGCCACTGAGCTGCAAAACCAATCTGTTAAGGACACAAAAGGAGAGGTTAATTCATCTTTTTTTTTTTTTTCTCTCCATTTGCAGCTTTTATTTTTAACCTTTGGAAATGAAAACAGTTTACATCCATTCCTATAAGGACTGGAATACAGGAGTACATAGTCTTTCTTAGAGAAGAAGTCAGTCTGCATTCTTTTTGTTCTTTGCTTATAAAAAGTTGTGGGTTATTGAAAATGTGAGGGCAGCATAAGGAAATAAAAGGTATTAATGCATCTCTTTGTATGTGGAAAGACATAATGCCAACCATGTTCTCTCTCTCTATCTCCACAAAGTATCCCCCTGGAAAGTTCTGGTTTTATATTTCTATGTATATACTCTTGAGAAATGAAGTAGCCACAAATGCATTTTCAGAGACTTTTGGACTCGATGTCACGAAATCAAAGTGAAAATGATTTCAATAACATCTCCCAGAGCCTTCTCATTGTGGTGGCAGGGAACCATCCCTTGTTAAAGGACTTACAGGGAGCTGAGCACCTATTTAGACACCATTGTAAATGAAGACAATGCATTTATTTCATTGCTATGGTTACTAAATCAAGTCTGAAGTATAGAAATAGGGTTCACAAGGGGAAAAAAAAATAAAAAAGGATGAAGGAAAATAAAATGATACACCGCTTTAGAAATGCAGAAGGAAGATCAAACAAACAGGCTGCACAGTTCAAGAAACAATTAATTATCAGAACTTTCACATCACAGTTGATATAATCTCATTGTTACCTGATTGCAGCCATTCTTCTACCAGTGCTGTCTCCCCCTCCTCACTTGTCCCCATCTTGTCTCCTGTGTCCCTGCTGGGGTGGGAGAAAAGCTGCTGCTTTTTATCTGTGAGACTGGGAAAATGATGCATCCCTGCAAGGCTGAAAGCTCCAGGGGGTGTTTTCTTCTGGCCACAGGGCTGGGCTGGGACAAACCCTCTCCTCCTCTCTGACATCTCTACAGGACCTCTTTGGTACAAATGGGTTCGTGGCAGGGACACGAGCTTCTGATGTGGGAGCTGCTGCGGGAGCTGCTGCTCCCACCCAGCACACAGGGTGGCAAATGCTCATCTCAAATGCCTGGGCATAAATCTCAGTGTTTTCTGGGGTGATTTCCTAAATCACAGAATCATGGGCTGGTTTGGGTTGGAAGGGGCCTTAAAGATCATCCATGGGCAGGGACATCTTCCACTAGCCCAGGTTGCTCCAAGCCCCATCCAACCTGTCCTTGGACATTTCCAGGGATGGGGCAGTCACAGCTTCTCTGGGCAACCTGTGCCAGGGCCTCCCCACCCTCACAGCCAACAATTCCTTCCCAATATCCCATCTAACTCTGACATCTGGCAGTGGGAAGCCATTCCCTGTGTCCTGTCCTTCAATCCCTTGTCCAAAGTCCCTCTCCAGCTCTTCTGGAGCTCCTTTAGGCACTGGAAATGCAGAAGCTCAGAGGGTCAAAGAGTCAGAGCTTTCTCTAAGTGACACAACATCCCAGCACCCAGAGTTGGACTCTTCCCCACCAAAGGGAGCAGATTTAGCCCAGAGAGGTGACCCAAAAGTACCAAGGTCAGATGAGTTGCCACCAGAAATGGTCAACATCACATTCTATTGCTTTGAAATGCTGTAAAGCTGCCCTTTATATGTTGTCCAATCAGGTTGTTTAAGAACTTCTCTGAACAAAAATGAAGAAAACTAATGGCTAAGACTGTAAATCCCTCTTTCCTTCCTTTAATGACACACGGTCAACAATTTAATTCCACTCACTCAGTGGAGCTGCCAGTCAACTTCCATTTGCTTCACAGGAGCCTCATCAGAACAGTTCAAAATTCAAGGCTAAAAACCCTGCACTCAAACTCCTGGGCAAAGAGGATGGGAGGCAAAGGGATGACACTCCGAGACAGGATGTACAGAAGCCAAGATTAATCTACCTGACATTCTGCTGCCAACTCCTCCAAGCAAATCCAAACAAATCCGGGACAGGACTTGCAGAAACAGCCTCTGTCTTATTTAGGCAAAGCCAGGAACTCGGCCACTGTCTGCCCTTGGCACCAAGAGAAATCTCTTTGCCGAGGCCAATTAGGAAGAGATCTGATTAATTAGGACTTCCTCATCCTTCTCCTCTGACCAACACACTGGATTATTTAACATATTAAATGGAGTTGTTCAGCTACGCTGCCTCAAAGAAGGGCTCTTCTGGAGTCACTGAATAAAGCCAAGGAGATCCAGATGGAATTAAAGCATTTAAATTAACGCTGTTCCCACATATCCAGTGTGAGGGCACAGCTGTACCCCAGCCATGGTTCTGCAGGGGATGGGCTGGCTCTGCCCTGTCAGTTCACGTTGTGCCATAACTCCCCGACATGGCATGTTGGCATCGCTCCCTGATGCTGGCACAGCATGTGACAGTCATTGTCCCTGTGAGCTTCCAGAGGAATGTGCTGGAAAGCCCCTAGAGTGACTGAGGAGCCTGAACTTTGCTGAGTTTATTGGGGCTGAGCCCATTCAGGGGATGTAGGAAAGGGGACCTCCTACTCCAAAAAGGATGCACAGAGCTAATGGGGAGAAAAGAGGGAAGCATGGAGTAAGACTAATAACAAGGACAATAGACTGAGTAAAATTCTTTCTTTTTATTCTCTGACACAAGATGCAGTTTCTGAAAGGAAATAGGAGCAGAACGCAAGTTCAGGTCTATGAAAATAACCCTGTACCCACTATGACCCCCTGAGATCTCTGCTCCTACAGATCAGGAGTTCCAAAGTCTCCCTTCCAAAGTCTCTCCGTCATCCCAATGAAAAACAAACTGGGAATGGCTTTGCTGAGGCATTTCTGTCCCACTGAGCATTGCACCCAAGCAGACAATTTCCATGAATTGGGAATGGCTGCCTCATGGATTGCAGCAAGGAAAACTGCAGGAATTGCTGGTCCTGGTGGATGAGGCACAACGTGCTCCCAGGCTGGGAGTTCTGCTGGGTCACATCTTGGAGTGCTCTTGGCTCATGTCAAGGGCTTGGGAAGCTCTGTATTGTCGCAGTCTTGTTCTCGGGAGGGGAACAGACCAGCGACAGGGGTTCTTGCCTGCTTTGTGAGTTGTCAGAGCTAGCAGCAACAAAGGCTTTTAGGTTAGGTTCACCTGTGCTGCGCCCCGCAAAGAAGACACGGAAACGAAGTGAACACCTAGAAAGCCAAGGCTGATCCAACTTTATTAACAAAATGGGGGGCTTTTTATACCCCCTGGGGAAGAACAGTCTGGAAAAGAGGAGGTGACTAGGCGGAGCATGCAAATCCGCTACATTCTATAGGGTAAAGGATAATGAATAAACATATGTGGGTGTCAACTGGGGAGGAGAGAACTTGGGATAACATGATTGGATGGTACCTCGGGGTAAACCAACCAATAGGGAAGTGTTGCCAAGCCTGACAGGGCTTACCGGCTAGGGGGGCAGAAGAAGGGAAAATGGGGGATGGCCAACCTAATATTAGGTTTAAATGAAGAATACAAGCTACTACACAAAAGTCCTTGAGGCACACTTAAAGTCCAGTTCTGGGGTGATTTCTCTGTACTTTCCACACATCGAAGTTGGTTTCCTTCTCTCTATTCTTCCTCAATTCATCTGTATCAGTGCAGGTCCCATTTCCAACACTGTATGTCTTTGTGGCACTTGGGGACAGAGTTTAGTGGTGCTGGGTTATGGCTGGACTTTATGATCTCAGAGAGCTTTTCCAACCTTAATGATTCTGTGATTCTGTGGTTCTGTCTTCTCCAGACAGTACAAAGTCAGGTGCTGTAATGAGCATTGACTTCTCTTTTGACACAAACTCTGCACCTGCTCTTCATCTTTGCTAAGGCTTGTTGTGAACTTGCTGCAGTTACCATACAAAGAAGTCATAAATTGAGAATAAAAGGATCATGGAATCACAGAATATCCTGAGTTGGAAGGGACTTACAAGAATCATTGAGTCCAATTCCTGGCCCTGCAGAGACACCCCAACCATCCCAACCTGTCCCTGAGAGCGTTGTCCAAACACTCCTGGAGCTCTGGCAGCTTTGGGGCTGTGCCCACTGCCCTGGGGAGCCTGTTCAGTGCCCAACCACCCTATAGGGGAAAAACCTTTCCTGAGATCCAACCTAAACCTTCCCTGACACAGCTCCAGCCTTTCTCTCAGGTCCTAAGGAGCTTAAGTAACATCCATGTGATAAAAATAGCATCAGAATCCAGAATTTTATTAACATCCGAAATCCAAACACTCAAACTGAAACATCATGAGACTGAAGGAGGAAAAGCAACCCCACAGAGAAATAAATCAGTGCAACTTTGAAGCATCTTTTAGTAGAAGATGACAAAAAAATCACCTCATCCTACGCAAAAAGTTACGTGAAAAATGAGCTATTAGAGCCTGAAAGTCACTCAGTATCTTGCTTGAATGAGCAGGAACGTGTGTTTCTCTTCCTAGAGGTGCCCAAAGGAGCAGCCAAATGGAGAAATCTGCAAAAACTCAGGTACAAAGTACTGAAAAAAAGAGGCTTCTTTGCAAGGTAAACTCGATTTCCCAAAGGATATGAGTAAGCAGCCACTTCCCTCGCAGGCAAATGAAAGCCATGATGAGCTTTCAAAGATGCCATTCACCAAACTGCCCTTAATGGGAGAGCAGAGGGGCTGAATCCAGGCAGGAAATGAAGAAAAGGGAGCAGGGACGGTCATTTTGATGAGGAGACTCAAAGAGAACAGAGGAAGGAAACAAGGGGGCTGTGCAGCACCATGATCTCCTTTGACTGGGGCCCATTAATGCCAGTCATTTAAGAGAGTGATGAAAAGAATGGGAACCTTTAAATAAAACACAACTTTTTTTCAAAGGCATAACTCTGAGTTTCAGAGTTTTTTCCGGAAAGAAATGCCAAAATACTTCCCAGCAGGACAGCCAAGCTTATGGTATATGGATTATCCAGTGATGGGGGTATTGTCATGGAAACATGATCTTTGTTCAGAAGTGATCACTAACTGCTGCTCTCCCTTCAGATATTAATAATAGATCTTTGGAACTTGGTTTTGGGGTTTTTTTTTGGTATTAAGTCAGTGACAGACTATGGACCTGAATCTTCTATCTCCTGATTTCATCCTGGGTTTCAGCTGGTTCATTCCTTATTTACAGACAACTGCAGTAGTGGCCCATGGGAAAGCCAAAACCCACAGGAAAAACTGGCCCCCAGTCCCCACCCAGGGATGGCACCTGGATTGGGAAGGAGACACAGCGTCCCATCTTTTTTAGGGATAAACACAACTTTTAGGCAAAGACCCAGTGGAGGACACATGACAGATGTAAAGAATAAAATTTACACCTCAGGACACCTAATAAAATAAATGAAATGGGATTCTCCTCCAGAAACTTTGGCTTGGGCATTTACAAAAGGTTTCTAAGCTCCCTTAAAGATAATAAAGTCTCACTTCAGGATGTGGTTCCTAGAATGAAAGAATATCCTGAGTTGGAAGGGATCATCCAGTCCAACTCCTGGCCCAACAGGACATCCCAGCAATCCCAACCTGTCCCTGAGAGCGTTGTCCAAACACTCCCTGAGCTCTGGCAGCCTTGGGGCTGTGCCCACTGCCCTGGGGAGCCTGTTCAGAGCCCAACCACCCTCTGGGGGAAGAACCTTTTCCTGACATCCATCCTAAACTTCAGCTGACACAGCTTCATGCCTAAACATAAGCATCCATAGGCATTATTTGAGATGTCACAGGGAATCTTGTCCAGCCCCTGACTACAATTCCCATGTGCTCAAATCTGTGGGTACCAGTTTATTCTGTCAGCTTTCCACCGACATCCCAGATACCTTTAACCATCTTTAACAGCACTTGATTTATATGTTATGGCAACTAAACTGCACCCAGTGGAGTCCAGAGAGCAATTCAAGTCCTCACAAAGCAAAAATCTACATCTTTGGTCAGCAGAAAAGCTCTGAATGCTCTGGGGGTTTAACTAGTTGCTCAAACACAGTCCTAAAGCAGCTTGGATATACTCAGGGAGTGATCCCTGTCCTGGGCAAAACCCTGTGAGGTACCAGTGAAACAGCTCAAACAATAAAAACAACAGCCATGGAATTTGTGGCTCTCAAAGACATGTAAAGGTGGCCCTTGGGGACATGGTTTGTGGTAGGTTTGGCAGTGCTGGGGGAATGGCTGGACTTGATGATCTTAGAGGGCTTTTCCAACCGGAACAATTCTGTGATTCTGTGATGAACTCACACAAACTTACACAGGTTTGTTGGTGGAGTTTGGTGACTTTGGATCATCTCACACAACATTTTCAGGCTTAAAACTGGCTCTTCCTCCCTCTTGGGACCACCTAGCTATGGCTGCAACCAGTGACAGACAGGAGATTGGAAGAGATGAAGGCAGAGCCCAGAAAAAAGCATCAACAGGAGAGGCAGGAACATTTTGGGACATTTGGGTGAGAAATGTATAAAGGCTGCCAGGTTGGTAGTAGAAGCAGATTTCATGGAATCACAGAACCACAGACTGGTTTGGGTTGGAAGGGACCCCGAATCTCATCTCATTCCAACCCCCTGCCATGGGCAGGGACACCTTCCACTAGCTCAGGTTGCTCCAAGCCCCAACCAACCTGGCCTTGGACACTTCCAGGGATCCAGGGGCAGCCACAGTTTCTCTGGGCAACCTGTGCCAGTGCCTCATCACCCTCACAGGGAAGAAGAAGAATCATTTACCTTGTAAAAGGCCCTTAAGATGGAATCAGAGCCTCCAACTACATATTATTTCTTCAACGTTTTCTACATAACACTCTGAAATCTGATCCAGTTACACCATAAGTGGAAACACCACTGACTTCCACCAGTGCAGACCCAGAAAAACTGCTTAGATTTATTTTTTAGTTGCATCTGTGCAGCTGCACCCTCAAGATGCATTATTTATAAATTCAGAGAAACAGAGCTGTTCAGCCATTTTTGCACACAAACCAGTTGGGATGACAGGTACCATCACCTTAATGGCAGGCAAGCACCCTGAATGCTACTCAAAGTGTCACCAAGGAGCCTGGGACACAGTTTTACAATAATGCAACATTGAGAGCAGAGTTAATTTTAAAAAGAGTGAAATCTATAGCCCACCACCCTCTTCCTCCGCCCCCAAGCCCCTCAAAGCCTGGGTCTGGTGGTTATTCTGATCCCTGGAGTTTGCTGCATGTTTGATTCACAGACTGCAGCATGTCTGCACCAGATGGCCCCGAGTTAATGAACACAAACTCATCACTTTTACTCACGAGGGAAATGTGCAGCTCAATCTGATTTGTACTCGACAACTAAAAATATTTTAGTATTTTTAGGGAGCGTTTTACTGTTACAAAATGGCATTTGAGGAAAGCAGTAAAAGAACACAGCCTACCCAACAAATGTACTTCCACAGATGAAGAACAGCACTGCTGCCTTTTCCCCTTCTCATCCCAGCTAAGTTAACATATTCCCAAACCTTAAAACTGCACATAAGGAAAGCTGTAAGATCTGGGCCTCCTCAGGAACCATTTAGCAAAAAGTCTCCTGAGTTTGTTGAAAGCAGGACTGGGATCTGAGTCTTTTACCACAGCAGGTTTGAAAGGATATGGGTCATATTCTCAGCACAGGACAAAGGAAAAGCCTGGAAAACACCAGAGCTGTGATTATTTATACTGGCTGAGGATTTGTCTGCACGGGGTCACTGTAATCATGGAATCCCAGAATGCTTTGGGTTGGAAGGGATCCTTAAAGCTCATCTTGTTCCAAACCCCTGCCATGGGAAGGGACACTTTTACCAGCCCGGATTTCCAGAGTAGTGCACAAGATGTGTGAGAATATAAACCACACAAACCCAGCATTCTGCTGCCATGATACAAAGAGGATTTTTCTCCAAGGAACCGAGACATTTGTGAACAACCAAAACACAGATCCCCCCCAGTCTACAACCCAAAAATGGAGAAATTGCTTCCCTTGGAGTCAACAGGCAAAAAGTCACGACTGCAAACACATGGCAGGAGCCACGTTCCCAAAATTTAAAGGAATCTCGATTTCATTCAGAAAGCTGTTGGGATGCCAACATTTTAATGTAATTTTAGCCTGGAATGTGACTCCCTGACTCCTGTCAAGCGTGTGATTTTACACAACTGTTTTGGTTGGAAAAGCCCTCCAAGATCATCCAGTCCAACCATCCCCCAGCACTGCCAAGGCCACCACTAACCCATGTCCCCAAGTGCCACATCCAAGTGGCTTTTAAATCCCTCCAGGAATGGGGAGTCCACTCCTGCCCAGGGTAGCTGTGCCAACAAGGGCTGGACAACCCTCTCCATGAAGAAATTGTTCCCAGTATCCAAGCTAAACCTCCTCTGGCACAACTTGAAGCCATTTCCTCTCGCCCTGTCACTCATTCCCAGGGAGAAGAGAGCGAGAAGGTCCCTCCTGAGCCTCCTTTTCTCCAGGCTGAGCCCTCTCAGCTCAGAAGCAGAAGACAAATCCATCATTTATTCGATGGGGGTATTCCCACAGAGCACATGGACCATCTTGAGGGCCTTTTTACCTCTCTAACCACAAATCCTCACAGCTACTCCCATCTCCATTGCACACTGGTGATAAATTTGTATAGTTATTAGAGAGCAAAGTACCAATATAATACCAGTTCCTGCAAATATCTGTGTCAAGCAGGATATTCCCAATGGCTGAGCTGATAAAAAAGAGAGAGGAAAACCAGAGGATGCTGAGAGGCCATTGTGGTCTCCTGAAGAACGGAAGAATCAATCAAAGGAAACCCACATCAAGGTCCCATTCATCACTGGATGCTGCAGGAATTCCCAAACCAAGCTTTGCTCCCTGCCTTTTGTGCTGCCTCAGTCAACTTTCCTCTTTTCTGAAGTCCACTAAAATCTATGAAATATTTGCTGTTTGCCATGATGGAATCCCCTCCCATCAGGACATCATGCTGTGTGAGGGCTGGAGATCCCATCTCACCAGGATAATCAAGGAATCAGGGCTGGGGAGGCAAACTCACACCCATCATAACCTGGGCAGGATGCACAAATCCTCCCTCCCTCAGGACATCTCTGTCCTTTCACACTAAACACCAAATAGTTTTTTAATTCACAAAAAACCCACGTAAACCTTGACAATATTGATATTTTCTAAGAAGAATAATTTGCTTTCTGAGCTGCCTCACATAGTCTACAAAGTATAATAGAAATAAATATAATGGAAATAAATCTGCTTTACTCAACTGAGGGAGTCAAAATTCAATTTGGAATGAAATGCTAATTATGACTTGAGCACTCTAATCATTCCTACTTATATGCATTGTGATGTGCTGGAGCTACAACCTGAACATGTCCTCTGTTTGAAATTCGTTCTTTCAGACTCCTCTAAGGACCCAAGTGGCTCAAGAAAACGCATCATCACCTTCATCATGGTCTTTAAGTCCTTTCCAACCTGAACCATTCCAGGATCCTATAAGGTTCCTAACATATTATTCCTGATTTTAGCTCCTCACAGAGCACTATTGCTCTGCAGTGCTGAGCTGGTGTCCTTGTCACCAGGAAACCTCAGCACGTGTTTTTGAGGCAGATTTCCCTGTTCACCTTCTCATTCTTTCCTCACTCACCTCCCCTGCCTTAAACACAAGTTGAGGAAACAAATCATATTCCAGACTATGCCCAAGCACCATTAAAAATAGTCATGCAGCACTTTCCATGCATAATTCATCCTTCCTGTATTTCCAGTCAAGGCGTCTTCACTTTGCAAGTGCAAAGTGACAATTCTTGCAGATTTGGGAAATAATCTTTTACATCTGTTACAAGCTCACAGACACCATTTGGCAAGTGTTAAAAAATCCCATGTAGGCCCAGAACTGCAGTGTTCTGTTTGGTTAGAAGAATTCCTGAGCTAAAGCTTGTAGGAAAAAAAAAGGAAAAAGAAAAAAAAAAAAGAGATTACTTGAATGTTCTCTCCTTCTAAACGAAATGTTTTAATTTTCCATTTTTTTTTGTGTGTGTGTGTGTATTTCACCCTTCTTATTTCTCTTCTCTGTCTCATGTTTCACAGAATCACAGAATATCTTGAGTTGGAAGGGACTCACAAGGATCACCGAGTCCCAACTCCTGAGTCTGCACAGGAATCCCACCTGAGAGCATGACTTCACTTCTTGTTTTGCAAACCTTGGTGGGGTGTTTTTTCATTTTTGAGTTTTTAATGCTGACATTTCAACCATCTTTATTATGCCAGACCCAGAACAAGCTTCAATCCCTGCTCAGGCTCTTGTGGCCCCGTTCACGTGGCCCGACTCCCTCGGGCCTCTCCTTGTCTACATTCCCTCTCTCCCTGCCTTTCCCACCAGCCCACGCTTTTCCATCAGCCCAGTTCAGTCTCTACCCCTGCCTTCATCTCCCATCTCCCTAATTTAGCTCTGCTTTTAAGTCTTATTAGTCTTGCCTCAGAAGCGCTGTCATAACAAAGGGGGAGCGCTCGCAGTCCCCCTTCGCAGAGCGATTTAGCAGAGTGAGGAGCATCTCCCTGCATACTAATGCTGCTTTAACAACGCTGCCCAAACACCCTGGTGCCTGTGCTAACACTCTGCAGGCTCCCAAGGAGCTGGGAATGCCATTTGTGTGCACATGAGGAGTTAGGAGGACGGGGGGAATTCACGTTTCAACCAGGTTTGCCATCGGCAGCAACATCGACTCTTCTCCGCGTTTCATTTAGATGTTTTCTCCTGCTATAGCACCATCCTTTGCTGTCTCCACTTAAATCCTCTCCATTTGCATTCCAGCCCTTCATTGAAAGCAATAACAGAGCCCATGCCATCCACAGAGCTAAATAAAGCAATATATATTTAATTAAAATGATGCTGATGCAGCAGCTGGGCTCACAATCCGCCTCCGCCGCTGCACCCGCCGGCAAAGACGGGTCAGCAAAAACATCTCCGATGCTCCAGGGACCCGATCCCGCCACCTCATCTGAAATTACAAATCTTCCTGAGCATCCTCTGAGGTTCCCCCTCGGAAAGAGCTCAGGACTTGGAAGTGCAGCCTCAGGCATGGCTGGAGGGGCCTGCGGAGCTTATCGGCCCCACGTGCTCCAGGCAGGTTTGGCAGGTCCAGGCACTGCTGCCCAAGGAGGAATTTGCTTTTATTGGTGTGGTCTTGGAAGCACAGGTGGGAAAAAAACACACTCCCACAGAGCCACAGCCAGGTGGTTTCTAAGAAGCCATATTTAATCACAGACTTACAGAATGGTTTGGGTTGAAATATCATCTCATTCCAACCCCGCTTCCAAGGGGGACACCTTCCACTGGAACAATGTGTGAAGAGGAGGAAAACAAGTTTCCAGTTTCATTTCAAGCTTTGGAGGTGAGACTCTAAAACAGATGATTTTTTAAATCATTCACAAAACAATGGAGGGGGGGAAAAAACCCACTGTCAGTCTGTCCTTTTTTCAGGCTGTATTTGAGGAACTTTAGACACGCTGAATGAACCACATTGATTTTTCCATTTGTGGTTTTGATGGGAATTTAATT
Source organism: Pyrocephalus nanus (assembly GCA_038380795.1). Taxonomy (NCBI): domain Eukaryota; kingdom Metazoa; phylum Chordata; class Aves; order Passeriformes; family Tyrannidae; genus Pyrocephalus; species Pyrocephalus nanus. Next base: position 2,655,053 of record CM076260.1, on the reverse strand, counting down.
GAAAAAGGTGGCAAACCAGGGTTTGAAGCTTGTTTGCAGCATGTTCCACAGGAAAACTGTGAAAAGAGGTTTAAAAAACCACCAAAACAAAGGGGTTTTTTTCTGATCTCCCCTCTCCTGGAGCTTGAAATCCTGTGTGCTTTATTCATTGCCTGTGGTAGAGCTCATCATGAAAGCTCAGGCTGAAGGCAATTAATTTTTCTTCTTTTATTTTCCTCCTTTTTATGTGTTTGGAAATGGTCAGTAGGATTTGCATCAGCATCACATCAATAAACTGAAAAAGGAGACAACACCCCAGCCCTTTCCTTTAGGGTTGATCAGCTTAGTAGGAAACATCAGGGAAAAAAATAACCTGAGACTTCTGAAATTCTTCCACACACATATCTTGGGTTCAAACACCCTTTATTGGTTCTGGATCCAAAAATGCCAAGGAAAAGCCTGAGGAAGGAAGGAGTAACCGGGTGGGATGGCACGTGAAGACACAGAGGGGCTTTTGAGCAGCAAACAGGTAAATGTGACACATCCCACAGATTTTCTCTGCTATTTTTTAGGGTCAAATGCCTGCACAAGGCTTTGGTGGGGTCACTATTCACTTGCCAGTCTGTAAAATGAGCTTTTAATTTAGGTCTGGCCCAGAATGTGAGGTTTTTAGCAAAATTTACATAGCAAGGAGCTTGAAACTTCTCCCACTAATCCTGGCCATAGCAAGGCTACTGATAGGAATATATTCCCCCAGAATTAGAGCCCAAGTTTAATTAAGACTCGAGCTATGGGTTAATACAGCTGCCTGTTTATTCAGTGGTATTTCCACATATTTTGTTTTCTCACCTGGAAGCATTTTCAGTTTGGGATGATAGCTCAATATTCCATTTTATCTGCAAAGCCTCAAACAAAATTGGATGTGTTTATGCTTTTTGCCTTGTAATGCAGCCAGAGAATCAGAGAATCATGGAATGGGTTGGATTGGAGAGGACTTGGAAGATCATCCGTTTCCACCCCCTGCCAAGGGCAGGGACACCTTCCACTAGCCCAGGTTGCTCCAAGCCCTGTCCAACCTGGCCTTGAACACTTCCAAGGATGGAGCAGCCACAGCTTCTCTGGGAACTTCCTCCAGCAGCAGGTTTGATCTTCCAGCTTCCCAATGTAGTGAAGAAAAAGGATGTTTTGTGATAATCTGAGGAGGATCCTTAACCAAACGAAGATATTTTAATCTGGTGTTAACATCCTCTTCTCTCAGCTTTCCAGAAACCTCCTGACTAACTGCTACACGTTCCTTACATGGAAATAATATTAATTAAACAGATATATCAGTCAGATGCAGCCTTTTTCCCTATCTCTAAGCTATGCACAATATAATACCCTGTAGTTCACAGCCTAACAGTGGCACATGAAAATGGAATTGCATTACCAGTGCAGTGTGATGATGAGAAAGCCATCCCATGACAAGCTGTCCCAGGATGATAGTAACTGTCTCACATTATATTATTTTGGGAATAATAAACATTATATGTAGGAAAACATGAAGCCAAAATAAGCTGGGCCATCCCACAGAGCTTGTGACAGATGGCAATTCCAGCTCCATAATCAAAGCAATAATTAACCTGGTTAAAATGAAAATATCAGAGTGGATTTGTAATCCAGTTCTGCACATCAGGGTTGTGCTGCAATATTCAGGAGTGTTTTCAGGGACACTGATCATCTAAATTAAATATGGCTCCTGACAGAAAAGTTCTGGTCCTGCAGCAACCGTGGATCACCAATACCTAGGACTTGTCTTTGCCAAAATGGAGCCTGAAAGTGGAAAAGAGGAACTGCTCAAAAGATCTAAACCCCCTTTTGCATCCATTCACAGCCTATTTGGCAGTTACTCCATGAATACTCTTTTTTATTCTATTTATTCAATACCTGAAAATGCTGATTTCAGCCTTTTAGTTCTTTTAGATCAGTATTCAGTTTAGATTCAGTGGTGAAAACAAATTCTACATCTATCATTTATTGGTGAGCTGGTTGGCTCTCAGGACATAAGTGTCTCTTTGACTGTTTGACAATCAAAACCACCTGAACTTAAAAATCAGGACTTTCTGTTTAGTTTAGTGTGAAAAAATACCAAAAATATTTTACACCATTTTTTTTTGTCAGCTTATTCTTGGTTATTGCCCACACAAACAGGTTGGGCCACAATGTTCAGGAAAATTGAATATTGACGAATAAAATTATGGGTTTTCCATTGAATCTATAAATGTATAATGGCTTAATGCAGTCCCAGCTCTTTCAAAATGGGGAAAAAATGAGGAGAAATGAGTTTATAAAATAGGAGCACTTTGCACTGATGTGGCCACAGGTCTGGAAGACCTTCCCCCTTGTTATCCAATTTGGTTTCCTGCCACTGGAAGCTCACCCAGATCCCTTCCTGAACTTTGCAAGCACTGTTGCATGAATTGTCAGATTTCCTACCCCTTCTATTCTGTTTGGGCAGCTGTTTGTAAGCCCAGCTGCTCTAATGATTATAAAACATCCAATTTCCCAACCCAAATTTAAAGATGGGCAATTCATACCCACCTGGATTTGTGCTAATGTTGTTCTTCACCTTGAACAGCTTTTGTCCCCTCCCTGATATTTACTTCTATCCTATTTCTAGGGAAAAAAAAAAATCTTTTCTTGCTCAGCCTGTTTGCTGAAACAATCAGTCTTTTCTCATTAAAGACTTCTTATTCTACAGATCCACAGAAAATAACTTGGCTGATGGATCCCAGATTTACACAGTGTCACCTCAGGGTCACCCAGAAGTTGTCCCCAGGTCATGGAATCACTGAATGGTTTGGAATCACAGGATGGTTTGGAGTTGGTTTGAGTTGGAAGGCACCTTTAAAGCTCGTCTAATCCAACTCCCTGCCATGGGCAGGGACACCTTTCACTAGACCAGGTTCCTCCAAGCCCCATCCAATGGTCCTGTCCCTTGTCACTGCTTGGAGCACTGGAAATCTCCAACCACCAGAGAAGGTTTTGACACTGTTTTTTGCTAAATATTTCCATGAATTTTCTCAACAGGCAAGAAAACACCCACTTGAGTGAAAATACTGGCAATAAATCTGTTTTACTCAACTGAGGGAGTCAAAATTGAATTTTTAAAATGAAATAGTGACTTTAAACACAATAATTGTGACTTTACCGAGCGAGTTGCTGACCGAGGCGGGTTATTTAAAACAACGCCGGAAAAGAGCATTCCTTGATTTTATCCTAATCAAAGGAAACACTGTAAGTCCTTCTCATTGACAGAAGCCATTCTTGCAGGGGAATGGCTTCATTCATGCTGGAAGCCGGAGTGTGCTGAGTCATTCATTATTCACTGTGCAGACCAAGGCCAGGCAGGGCTGGGCTCACATCCAAGGAACCAGACTCTCCTGCTCCCTACGGTCCAGTCAGCCTGAAAGTGCCCCTTGGGAAGCGTCCCCTGGTCAGCCTGGGATGTCTCCTGGGCGTGGCTTTGGAGCTCCTTAAGGAGCCAAGGCTGGAACCACGGCAGTGACCACAGCAAGAACGAGGAGTGGGCACAGACCAGGGAAGCACCTGGACTGGGGCCAGCACAGCATTATCAGCCTGGATTTCACTGGGATCCAAAACAGGGGATAAAAGAGCCCAAAGAGGGAGCCCAAGAGATTTGTTTAACTGTGGCTCACTCCATGTTAACTGCAGCTGTGTTCTGGACAACAGCAGAGCTGTCTGCTGGTAAACTGCAGGTTGGATACAGCCGCCCGAATTCAGATGCTTTGCTTTGATCTCCAGCTGCTGGTTCAGAAGTTGCAGGTCTTCTCCAGCTCCTTTCACCCTCACAGCCCCACAGGAATGTCTCAGATATCCTGAGGCATCTCAAACTGCACCAGGTGCTACTTCAGGCAACCAAATATTGCAGCCAGCATCTCCTACAGAATGACCAAGTCACTGGCCCCTTGTGTTCAAGCTTTAGGAACTCGTGTAGATCACCCAGGGTGGATCAGCCAGCCCAGAGCACTGGAATTTTGTAGAGGAAAAAAAAGGGTTTGGGGGTTTCCCTTCGATGCAGCACAAAGTCAAACCAAAGAGGGATCATTGCAGGAGAAGAGAGAGCCAGAACAGCCACGGAGAAGGAAAGAAAAGCCATGGGGAAGGTGAGGGCTACAATGGAGCTGCTGGAGAGTCCAGAGGAGGCCACAGAGATGCTCCTAGGGCTGGAGCCCCTCTGCTCTGGAGCCAGGCTGGGAGAGCTCGGGGGGTTCACCAGGAGGAAAAAAGAGAAGGATCCTGGGAGACCTGAGAGCACCTTCCAGACCCTAAAGAGTCTCCAGAAGAACTGGAGAGGGACTTGGGAAAAAGGATGGAGGGACAGGACACAGGGAATGGCTTCAAACTGCCAGAGGGAAGGGATAGATGGGATATTGGGAAGGAATTCTTGGCTGTGGTGAGGCCCTGGCACAGGTTGCCCAGAGAAGCTGTGGCTGCTCCTGGATCCCTGGAAGTGTCCAAGGCCAGGTTGGACAGGGCTTGGAGCAATCTGGGCTAGTGGAAGGTGTCCCTGCCCATGGCAGGGGATTGGAACAAGATGGTCTCTTCCAATCCAAACCATTCCATGATTCTGTGATAATTATTAACATTAAAGACTTCACCAAAGGGGTACAACAAGAATTTCTGCAATCCAGGCACAACATTTCAAAGCCCCATGAGAAATAAAACCTGCTTGCCACAACATGTTTTGTGGTTTTATGCTCAGAGATGGAGTTATTTCATTTTTGTGTTTTCCACTGTGGGCAAATTCCAAAAAAGTACAAGTTGAAATGGAAAAATACTCGGTGGTCTTTTTTTTTTTCCCCAGGTTGCATTTTTCCATTGAAGCAGCAGCATTAATAAACATTGCAGAGCTTTCTGAGGGGAAGATTTCACATCCCCTCTGTGCTCTACCTCATTACCTTTTCATTTGGTTTTGTTTGCTTCTTCCTGTCAGCACAAACACGAGGCACTGTCAGGAATTCAGCAGGTCAGGGGATGGCATTTTTTTAATGTTCACATAACAACCTGACCTCCTGCTCACATCCACTAAAAGGGAAATCAGGAAACCCCCTGTTTTAAGCCTTAAATGCTAACTGGCTTCTCTATTTGATTTGTTTCTCCTTCCCAGCAATGCTAATTTCAAATTGAACCTCTGACTCAATTAGCAAAATGGGGAACTTGTTGAGACCTTGGGTAATATTATGTCCCAGTAACAAAAAAGGAAGCCAGGAGTGGTTTGATGCCAGAAACTAAATCCATTTTAATGGGCTATTTTAATTAAACAAATTAAATTAATGATGGTCTCTGCACAAAGATGAATTACACTATTTAACAGATCATTGCTACGTGCTAATGCCTTTTTTTAATATTATCTTCTAACATTGATAAATATGTAGACACATAAGCCATAAACTGATGGATCTCAAGAAAGAAAAAGCAAACAACTGGTGCAAAAAGGCCAAAGAATGGAAAATGTAAGACAATTTTAGCTCCAAAAATAATTTCCAGTTGAGGTTGTGGCAATGAAATGCACAATTATGGGATAATATAAAATAGGTGGAGTGTACTGTGCCCTCTGTAAGCAAGGGGGAGGATCCAGATAACTTTATCTTTTTTTAGCAACATCCAACTTTATTAGGAACATCTTATTTTATTTTTCCTTCCTTTAGAAGGGTAGGATTTTGCTACCCTATGTGACACCTCAAGGGATTAAGGTCAGAGCTTAGTCAGTTTAAAGGCTGTGAAGCCTCTCTGCCCATAAACTAAAGGGAAAAAGAAAAGAAAAAAATGTGTTTATAAGGACTATTAATTAGAAATAGAAATGAAATGTCTTAAAAGATGGCTGGGATTTCCATTTAACTGGAGGAGGGTCCATACAATGTGTGGGAACAAGAGGGTAGAACAGGCAGCCCTTTAAAATAGGGAGAAAATCAGAAGTCCTAAGCAGCCTGACAAAAGATCTTCTTTTGCCACAATTTTCCACGACTTTTTTTTCCTAACAACACCTAATTTGTGCTATTTCAGAACAGCACCAGAGCACCACACACACCAGACTTCAGCTGAGGTTTAGAGGATGCATCGTGCCACTGACAGCTACTTAAAATGGGCTGAAGGGAATCTGAGGTCTGGGTTGCTGCTAAAGACTCCAGGAAAGATTATATGGGATTAAACGGGAATAACTGACAAAATGGATAAAGAAAAGGTGCAAGGTACAGGCACTGCTAGATAATAGGATCACTCAAAGTACAGCAGACAGGCCTGAAGATGCAAAATGTTCACGGAAGGAGAAGCACTTGGCCTTGGCACCTGAAATTCTGAGTGTTACAGACAATGGAACAGAAAGAATTGTTCAGAGAAAAGATGTAAAAGAAGGATAGGCCTAAAAAGGATTTCTTCATCTGCTATAAAAAGAACTTTTCAGCGTTCTCCAAAGTACACCCAACACTAAATTCCCCTCACCAAGGCAGTACCTGGCTCTCTGAAGACGCTTAGGGTCATCCGGGTGCTCACACCCCACACACTGGGGATGCACCACCTTCCTGACACCAGATTTGGGAAACAGGAGGGACATTCATCTCTAACAGCCTTTCCTCTCACAAGTGTCCCTGCACATGGCAGGGGGTTGGAACAAGATGATCTTTAAGGTCCCTTCCAACCCAAACCATTCTGGGATTCTGTGATTTTCCAAGTTCATATTTTACCGGTGAATCTCAGCTCCTGCTGGTTTCATCTCCCGTGAACAAACTGCTCTCTAATAAATACATCTTTGTGATGGTTTAAGATAAAGGAATCACAGAATCATTTGGGTTGGAAAAGCCCTCTAAGATCACCCAGCCCAACCATTCCCCCAGCACTGCCAAGGCCACCACTGACCCCTGTCCCCAAGTGCCACATCCACGTGGCTTTTAAATCCCTCCAGGGATGGGGACTCCACCACTGCCCTGGGCAGCTGTGCCAGGGCTGGACAAACCCGGCTTTTCAGGTTAAAAGCTGTAAATGAGGATCACATTTGCTAATTCCCACTCAGCTGGGTTCTCTCCAGTTAGCCAGGACTGCTGATAAATAATGGATTGATCCTGAACCCAGGACATTCCACGACAAGCCGTGGCACATGAGCCACGATGCTGCCACGCAGGGTTTTCAGCTTTTTCATGTTCTGATTCCACTGAATAAAGAATGTTTAAAAATGAAGAAGTGGGCTCTGTATTTTATCCAGCTCCCTGTAGCTGAAGTGAAGCAGCTCAGAGTTCTGGTGTTTATACTGGGGGGGACAGAGAATTGAAGAAGCCCCAGCCGACGTGGCAGGATGTTAATTCAGGCCTCTTAATGTATTTCCAGCCAGAACAAATCAAAGAAGAACTGTGCTTAAAATAATACTAATAAAAAAAGAAACAACAGCTACAGGTGTAGATTGTGAACTGGCATTATCCTCCCTTGTTTTAAAAATGACATGGTAATTCTAATGACAAACTGTGTTATAAATAGACCCTTAATTATAATATCTCGGGTTTGGCATCTGCATTTTCACCCTCAGAGAGGCAGAAGCTGAGGAGCATTTGCTGCAAAACTGGAGACCTAACAGAGCAAAAGGAAACCAAAGTGAAGTTCAACCAAACCCACAACCTGCTGCTCTTCACACCCTGCCTTTCCCTGCTGTCCTTCTGGCAGGGGAAGAAAGGAAATCAGCCTGGACCACAAATGCCTCAGCATGTGAGTGACCTACCCCTGGCACACCCCCTCCAAACTCATCCCAACCCTCTGGCCAAGGGTGAATGACCACCAAGCACCTGAATCCAGCCACTTAGGGAATTTTCTTCCTCCTCTCCCTGCCCATCCATGGGTCCACTGGCTCCAGCAGCTGCCATAGAAACCAAAGTGCTGCTCTGCAGCACACGGAGCAGATGTCACACGGAGCAAGATGAATGTGAATGTGGTGAGGGGGGTGGATGCAAGAGGAGGAGGAGGAGGAGGAGGAGGGAAAGCAGCATCACACATTCAGAATTAAATGTTCCCAGCAGAGGGAGTGAGTCATTCCTGAAGGAAAGTGCAAAGCTGCAATATTTTTTTCCCTGTGCTCTCAATGCACATCCGCAAACAGGGACATCCAAACCTCCATCCTGTACTGGAGGCAGGGAAAATTAAATGACAAGGGATGAGGAACAGGTGGAGGTACTTAATGCTGTCTTTGCCTCAGACTTTAATAGTTAGACCAGTTGCCTCTGGGTAGCCAATCCCCTGAGCTGCAAGACAGAAACAGGAAGCAGAATGAACGTCCAGAATCCAAGGGAAAATGGTCAGGGACCTGCTCCAGCACTTTGACACAAAATTCCACGGGGCCAGATGGGATCCACCCAAGGGTGCTGAGGGAGCTGGAGGAAGTGCTCACTGAGCCACTTCCCATCATTTATCAGCAGTCCTGGTTAACCAAGAAGGTCCCAGTGAACTGGAAGGCAGCAAATGTGACGCCCATCACACGAGTGGATAGAGAACCAAGGTTTGTGGATAGTGAATCCATCAGAAGGACAAGAGGAAATGGCCTCAAGTTGCACCAGGAGAGGTTGAAATTGGATAATAGGAAGAATTGTTCACTGAAGGGGTGGTCAGACATTGCACAGGCTGCCCAGGGCAGTGGTGGAATCCCCAAACCTAAATGGACTTACTTAAAAACCACGTGGATGTGACACTTGGGGACATGGCTCAGTGGTGGCCTTGGTAGTGCTGGGGTATGGTTGGACTTGATGACCTTAGAGGGCTTTTCCAACCTAAACAGTCCTATGACTCTAAACAAATGTGCTTCCATCTCTTTGGCACAGGTGCTTGAGTCCCTCGTGCTCTGCTCGCTCGTGAAAACTGTGATGTTCTCGTGGTATAAATCAATGCCTGATCTAAAACAACTCTCTGACACTGAATTCTGCTGTCACTTCAAAAATGCCCTTTAGGGCTTTTTCTTTTCCTCCTTTCCCAGGATAGTACACAAATATGATATTGTATGAAGTCAACATACACCAGACAGGCATTTTGCATCCAAAAAGTCACTAATTTTTCATCCTAACAAGCCTAACACACACTGTGTGTTTGCTCAGGGTAAAAATTATACCAACCAGTCTGGAGCAGTGTTTGATTTCCTCTGATCAGACTGTTGAAAATTAATATCTTTGCCTCAAGTTCTGTTTTGTTTTGCTGTTTAATTCACAAAAGGCCATTCTTAATATTATGATCTTTTCCCAGCACAGGCATCATCCCTCCCCTTTCTTCCTCCCCTTGATATGTCTTGTGTGTGTCTAATTCACTATCTGACATATTTGTTGAAATATTATCACGCAATGAAATTGGGGGAAGGGGTGAAATCATGTTCTTTTTATTCATAAACTGAAAATTGGAGCAACCTGGTCCAGTGGAAGGTGCCCCTGCCCATGGTAGGGGGTGGAACTAAATGATCTTCAAGGTCCCTTCCAACCTAAACCATTCTAGGACTCCATGACAAATCATAAATAAATGGGATGAAACGTTTTCCAAGCCCCCCTTCAGCTGGGCTGTGGGATGAATTCACAGTTATACATAGCAAAAACAGCAGAAAACGATGCTTAAAAAGTGGAATCTCCTTCTCCAGCCTTTATGTATTTAAATGTCCCTCCCAAAACTCACTTGGTGAAATAACGTTTCATACAGAAAATGTGCATTTCCAGCTTTCTGGAGCAAAATATCAAAAGCACAGTGTCCCCTTTGGTCCTAATTTATAAACACTGAGATTATAATTCTGCTTAAACTGCGAGATGAAACAACGTTCTGTGAATTAGACAAACGTGGAAAAATAATCCGAATTCCGAGAAACCTGATGGTTTGTGTTGCACAAAGGGAAGGGGAAAAGCTTCTCATTTTCTCATTCCCTGCCCTTGCACGAGTGCTTCGAGCCCACTAGAGGGCAATGAAAGAAATCAGGTTCTGCTCCAGCCCTGGAAAATCCCCTCGTTTCACACTGAAGGCTTTTCCTATAATAATATATCATGGGATAATGGGGGAATAAATTTCCTATGGTTGTTGGCACATAAAACAGCAACTACACACACAAATATATATATATATATATATATATATATATATATCTAATGGCAAGAGGAGCTGGATGAAAAATAACCACCCAGGATATAATTAGCTGATTGAGATAAAAATAAAAAACACTACAGGAAGTGAAATGATGGTATTAAAAGTGCACATTTGTGTGTGCATGTGGAAATCCCCTGTTTATTCAGAATTTTTCTTTGGGTGTTTGAAGCTCCACAAAACTTCATATTTTTGGGCTGAAAGTTGGAACGAAGTTGTATTTTCTGGAGTAAATTGATTTTACAGATTTTTTTTGGATAACCATTCAGCCATTTCTGAGAAATATAAGGGGAGGGAAATATTGCATTTACCATGTTTATTAAAAAATAATCTGGGATGCTTTGTTAAGGAATGCAAAAAACGAGCCTTGAAGTTTGCAGTACTTCAGTGCAAAGAACCAGTTAATAAACCCAAAGTTGTCTAATTTTTCAACTTCTTTTCGAAAAAATGTGGGTTTCACATAAAAGATGGTTAATATAGAATATTCTAGAAGAGGGAATGAGCACCAGTTCCCTGTAGCACTTCAAAAGTAACACAACACACACACACACCACTGTGAATTTGTACATGGTTAAAAACAAAAACAACCCCCCCAAAAAGATGACATTCAATTGGAAAGGAATATAATTAGTGTCAATCAACATGTTTTTGTAGAAAACAGGTCAAATATAAACCCAACATCTGTCTCTGATGCCATTACAAGTTCAGCTGGCACAGGAAACTTTGTAGATACAAAGCAGGGAACATTTTGTGTTGGATTTAATATCACATAATCATTTTAATTAAAAGAGAAGTGCTATATGGTGTTAATATAGGCAATGATAACTGGATTAAGATGGACTTTCACCAGAATTATGAAGAGCAGTGATCAAGGCTTAGAAATAATTATAAAATTAGTGCTGGTGCAATTGGAAGATCACATGAAGGTCAGAGTTTCAGCAAACACTGATAACACCAGGGTGCTCAAACTGCATCTCTGAGCTCTTTAGAACATGCTTAAACCCCAAATTCTACACCTAGGAAGGTGAAACCTAAAAATTATCCATTTAGGAACAAAGAATAAAGGCAAATCTACAGAAAGAGGTGTATAACCAGCAGTGACCTTTATTTATGGCATTGATTAAACTCATTCTGGGCTATTGCATCCAGTTCTGGGATCCATTTCTTCACAGGAAAAAAAAAAAAAAAAAAAAAAAAAAAAAAAAAAAAAGACAAAAAACTTCAAGAAAATTAAAAATTAAAAAAAAAACCCACTTAAAATTAAAATTTTTAATTTAAAATTAAAATTTAAAAATCCTTTTGGTGCAGGTCATTGGTACTTCCAGTGCCTAAAGGGGGCTCCAAGAGAGCTGGAGGGGGACTTGGGACAAGGGATGGAGGGACAGGACAAGGAGGAATGGATTCTCATTACCAGAGGGCAGGGATAGATGGGATATTGGGAAGGAATTCTTGGCTATGAGGGTGGGGAGGCCCTGGCACAGCTTGCCCAGAGAAGCTGTGGCTGCCCCTGGATCCCTGGAAGTGTCCAAGGCCAGGCTGGATGGGGCTTGGAGCAACCTGGGCTAGTGGAAAATGTCCCTGCCCATGGCAGGAGGAGGAACTGGATGATTTTTAAGGTCCAGCTCCTTTCCAAAGTGCCTTTATGTGTAAAAGAGTTTTTCTTCTCTGAACACCTTGAACACAGTTCCTTTAAAACTTGAAAAAGAGATGGGTTTAACAAAGTCAACTAAAAATAACCAAAGCAAAGGAGGAAGGAGCAGCCACAATGGAAGCACATTAACCTCAATAAGCCCCAGGAAGCTGCTTGCTCGGGGAAAGGTCAGGATTAAATACTGCAGAGCAAAAAATCCTGAGGGTTGGGAGCATGGATTCATTGAAGATGATTTCTCAGCCTTTGATGACACTTCCTGAAGTGGCCCTGGCCAAGCAGAGCACAAACCTCCACAATCCTGCAGTAGGAGGTATCTCAGGGTGCTTGAGGCAACAGGAGGAGGGAATAGATTTTGTCCAACTTGATATGTTGGGTAATTTGATTTACTTTTTGACCCTGTGAGTAAATGGCAGTAAAGGTCAGCTGGAAAAAGAAAAAAAAAAACAGTTTATCTTTGTCTGCAAGGATAAAGAGAAAGGAAGGATTTTCAGAAACACAGGCCTGAGGGAGAAGGTGGAAAATTTGAAGACTGGGGAAAATGTGGAACCAAGAAGGAAGGGATGTGGGGCAAGGTCAAATGGCAGGAGATCCTGGAAAGCAAAAGAACCAGGAAACAACATGGGGAGGAAACAAACAGCAAATAAAGGCTGAAATAAACTCTGGAGTGGGGAATGAAGAGAGAAAGACAGATGAACCGATTTCTCAGCTCAGTGGAGAGGTGTAAGACAGGCTTTGCTTGACCTTGTGAGCACAGCGTGGGGTGAGAGCAGATACTCATCTCACACCTCTCACTGGTACCTCACCAGCCAGGCCCTGCAGCAGAAGATGACAAAATAACCACCTGCAGAGCCACTGAAGACAATCACAGGCATAAAAGCAGAGATTCCTGAGCAGAGGTTTCTGTAAAATAGGATTGAACTCAGGCAAACCCCCCTGGTGTTACTGCCTGCAACCCTACAAAGCTGGAGCACAGACAGGGGGTGGGATTGTCCATCAACCAAACAGCACAACCCGACCTCCTTCTGCAGTCTGGCTCTTCCTGAGATCAGTGGACACTCTGGATGTGGGAGATCCAAGGAGGGAGTGGCTTTAAGCTGAAAAAGGGTAGATTTAGGTTGGATATTGGGAAGGAATTGGCTGTGAGGGTGGGGAGGCCCTGGCACAGGTTACCCAGAGAAGCTGTGGCTGCCCCTGGATCCCTGGAAGTGTCCAAGGCCAGGTTGGACAGGGCTTGGAACAACCTGGGCTAGTGGAAGGTGTCCCTGCCCATGGCAGTGGGTTAGAACTATATGATCTTCAAGGTCCCCTTCCAACCAAAACCATTCTGTCACTCTATGATTCCACGATAAAACAACAATAAAAGAAAGAGATCATTCTACAGGCTGTGGAATTCAATAAAGAAGAAAAAAAATCTTGATGAGAAAAGATCACAAGATCAAAACAGACGTGGAAACATCACTTGCTGAAGCATCCTCTGATTTTTCTTTGCAGGAAATATTGACTAGTTTTCCCAAAAGCCAAGAGCTCTGTTTGAAGGAGTGACACACTTCAAACAGAAAATAATGCACCGAATTCTCTGACAGTTCAGTGGGGAACAAAAAGGCTGAAATGAAAGAAACTCCTGGGACAGGTTTTTATCTCAGTGGCATTACTGGAAATCCAAAGTAATTCCATGGATTCTAATGGTGCTGCTTTGGATTTGCAGCTGTAAGGCTGATCTGCTTTGGCTTCTGCAAAAGAATCTTAAGAGTTATTTAAGCAAACATTAACATCAGCTAGAAAACAACTTCACCAGGGGATGACAGTTGTCAATAGATGCTGTAGCCCTGTGGTTATCAAATTATATGAACTTGAGAGCTTAAGAAGACACTACTATGCCCATATTTAGAGTCCCAAGCAGCAGATTTTATAAATATTGAGTATCTGTCATTTCCAAGTGAGAGCTTTGTGGAGCTCAGAACTTCCTGAAGTGTCATTTCGCTCAGATACAATTTTTGCTTTGTTTTTTAGAGTTGGATAAACAGTGGGAAAAGTGTTCCATGAGAACTTACTTGAATCCTGGCTCGGGCACACTCTTGTCACCAAGAAAACTTGAGGCTTGAGCAGTTCTTTGGATCCCACAGCTTTGCACTGAGGATAAGCAAACTGTTTGGATGGCAGCAGTAACTAACCCGTGCTCGTTAAAAATGTCTGTGCCACTTAAAAAAGGCTTTTTGTTTCATTTTTTTAATTTGTATGGCAGCCACAAACCAGGCCAACCCCTCTCCAGATCAATACAGAAGGTCCCACTACAAGCCTTATCCTTCACTTGGACATGGATGGATCCAAAGGCCAGAGCAGAATTAAAACACAACATTTTCACACATCTTGAGGCTGAACACATCTGGAGACATTTCTCACTTTTAATTCCTGGAAATTTTGGATTAAATCAGTTTTAAGGGTTATGTTTATCCCAAGGAGAGCAAGACCTGACACAGAACAGCAACAGCTAATGATCATCATCTTTCTTTTGACCTTCTTCTAGGCTGTTTTATCCTGTCCTCCACAATAGTTAAACTAAGCTCCTCGAGAGCTTCCTGAAGAGAAGGAACTCCATCCTGTTCCCTGTAATTCACTGTGTACTCTTCAACCATCATTATCAACATCATTAACAAATTTATGCACCTGACATTTAATATGCTTGTGAAACTTTTGGAGTGCTGGAACAGATGCATAATCAGGAGCAAGAAATTCAAAAGCCTGAACTAGGAGCCCTTAAGAACGATCCCAGATGCCACTGAGCCACGTGAGAACAAATTTACAGGCTAATAGAGAGGCTTTTATCCTCTGTGTTGGCATCACTGCAGACTCTGCTGTTTCCTCCCCACTGCTATGACCCAGGACCCACAGGAGATCTGTGTCCAGCTGGGGTGGAGGCTCAGATGGAGTAGGACACCTCAAACAACACTAAACTCTTGTAGACAAGGCAAATCAACCCTTTAAATATTCATTTTCTGAATAACACAGAGATCTGCCCTGAAGATTGAGAATTCATCTGCCTAAGTAGATGAAAATTTGATGTCTACACAAATTGAGCATGTTTTTACATCACTGGGAAGCTGAGCAGAGCAAGCCACGCAAAGCAGGAAATGTTTTATTTACAACCCACTCTCGGAGTCAAATCCATCCGATATTTACATTAGTTTATTGTAGGGCAATTTCTAACATCAGTTTAAATGTCCAATATAAGCTTCACATTCACAGTGCAATAAAGCAAATGGCTTCTCTGCTGACCTCTGTGACCTGCCAGACGAAAAAATGATTGCAAAATAGAAAATACGGTTCCATCGTGTCGTTCAGAGTTGTAATTTCAAATGCATGATTAGCTGTATTTGCATCAGTCACAGGGCCAAGTGAAAGGCCCTGCCTTTATCAAGTGAACACAAGATATGCAGAATTGAAAGCTATAAAAAAAATCTTGCCTTGCTCAGCATTGATAAAAGCACAATAAGATGAGCTGCTGCTGCATCCAGGGAACAGAAATAACGTGCATTTGGCTGAACTCAGCGTAGGATGGTGGCACTGCTCTGCCTCAGGGAATGCCCCATCCTGGGAAATCTTTCAGGCCAGGTTGGACAGGGCTTGGAGCAACCTGGGATAGTGGGAGGTGTTCCTGCTCATGGCAGGGGGTGGAATGAGATGAGTTTTAAGGTTCCTTCCAACCCAAACCATTTTGGGATTTCGGGATAAATTCAACAAAGGAAGCACACGCGGGTTGGTAATCAGTGTTGACAATAGGACACGTCGTCTCCCAGACATTTATTCCAAGAAATTCAAACAAGACAACTACAATATTAGAGAATCATAGAATCATTCAGGCTGGAAAAGATCTCTGAGATCATTGAGTTCAACCTTTGACCAATCCCCACCTTAGCACCCAGCCCAGAGGACTGAGTGCCACATCCAGTTGTTCCTTGGACACCTCCAGGGATTGGGACTTCCCCACCTCCCTGGGCAGCCCCTTCCAACGTCTAATCACCTTTTCTGTGAAGAAATGCTTTCTATTGTCCAACCTAAACTTCCCCTGGTGCAGAGAAGGCTGTGGTGTCTCCTCATCCTGTCCCTTGCTCCCTGACTCCCCCACCAACGGCTCCCCCCTCCTGTCAGGGAGTTGCAGAGCCAGAAGGTCCTCCCTGAGCCTCCTTTTCTCCAGGCTGAGCCCCCCCAGCTCCCTCAGCCACTCCTGGTTCTCCAGACCCTTCCCCAGCTCCGTTCCCTTTCCTGGACACGCTCCAGCCCCTCCATGTCCTTCCTGAACTGAGGGGCCCAAAACTGGACAGAGCACTCCAGGTGTGGCCTCAGCAGTGCCAGCACAGGGGAAGAATCCCGTCCCTAATCCTGCTGCCACACTACTGCAGGTATAGTCCAGGTGCCATTGGCCTTCTTGGCTACCTGGGCACACCTGGCTCATGTTCACCTGCTGTCAATCAGCACCCCCAGTGCCTTTTCCAGCTTTCCAGCCACTCTGCCCCAGACTGGAGCACTGGAGGGGGTTGCTGTGGCAAAAATGTAGGACCTGGCACTTGGCCTTGTTGACCCTCACACCACAGACCTCAGCCTACAGATCCAGCCTGTCCAGATCCCTCTGCAGAGCCTTCCTACCCTCCAGCAGATCCACATCCCACTCAACTCGGCGTCATCCACCAATTTGCTCGTGTTAGATTCGATTCTCTCATCCAGATCATCAATAAAGATAGTAAGCATTTGACACTGAGCCCCGGGGACACCACTGGTGACCAGATAACTGGATGCAGCCCCATTTCTCACCACCCTCTGGGCTCAGCCATCAGCCAGTTCTTAACCTAGCCAAGGTGCCCCTGTCCAAGCCATGCACTGCCAGCTTTTCCAGGACTATCCCATGGGAGAGGGTGCCAAAGGCTTTGCTGAAGTCCAGGTAGACACATCCACAAGTTCATCCTAAATCCATGCCATTAATCCTTTTATCTCACTGCCACTGTTACCAAGAAATGTATTAGTGTTAGTTCTCTGCTGTGAGGGGACCAAATTTTCTTGGAGTGACAAAGAACTCCAATTTTCCGCCATTTACAGTAAGATGAAAAGAGTTTGCAACTGTTCACACAAAACCTCCTCATCCAGAGCCAAATGCAGCTTTCTCAGAGAGGGATGAACATTCAAAGGGTATCTCTGTAGCACAGAGTAGTGATTACAAAACAAAGAATGGCTCAGCTTATCAGATCAGCTTTGCTTGTTTTCCTGAGAGCCACCAACCATCAATCAGGAATCGAGTCACTGCCATTCACATCAGAGTGAAGCAGAGATAATTTGATACATAAAGCTCTGAATTAGACAGAATTTGAAGAGCAGTAAGCAGGTGTTATTTTTTTTATTGACTATTGTATTGCTTTAATAAAAACAATCTAATTTTCAAAGAGCTATTTAACTTTTCCCAGCCAAAAATCACATGAAAAACCACCTCCCAGGCAAAGCCTGTTCTAAACTCACCCAGCACATCAGATAAAAAAAACCAGATGAGTGTTGGAAATTCACTCCACCAGGCATTCCTTCATGGAATTAACCACTCAGAACTGTAGATCTCAAAGGTCTGTGAAGAGCCTTTACTCCAGCTTCACAAATACAATCCCAGCCCCCTCATCTCCATTTAGTTGCTGCTCCAAAGCTCATTGCACTGGCCAGGAAATTCCAGTTTTTCAATCTCTTCTCTCTAATACCAAATATAAAGCTCTTAGGTTTGTACCTGAGGATTTTGCTGGTTTGTTCCCACATTATCCCACAAGCTTATGGAAGTTTCACAGTATCTGTTCAACTGCTGAGCTGCAAAGACTGTTGCATCTTCGGCTGGCCAGTGCTAATTCCCTGTTTCCCTTATCCTGCAGAGCACCTCCATCCATCACCCCTGCTCTGGAGCCAGGCTGGGAGAGATGGGGGGATTCACCTGGAGAAGGGAAGGGTCCAGGAAGACTTCAGAGCCCCTTTCAGAGCCTAAAGGGGCTCCAGGAGAGCTGGAAAGGGACTTGGGACAATGGTTGGAGGGACAGGACAAATGGGAATGGCTTCCCACTGCCAGAGGGCAGGGTTAGATGGAATATTGGGAAGAAATATTGGGAAGGTGGTGAGGCCCTGGCCCAGAGAAGCTGTGGCTGCCCCTGGATCCCTGAAAGTGTCCAAGGCCAAGTTGGACGGGGCTTGGAGCAACCTGGGCTAGTGGAAAATGTCCCTGCCCATGGCAAGGGGTGGAATGAGATGGGCTTTAAGGTCCTTTCCAATCCAAACTATTTTGTGATTCTAAGGAGGGGAGGGACTCACTATGTTCTTGGAGCCTTAAAACGCAGTGTTAGTGCTTCACAAAACAAATGCAGGCTCTGATTTCGAAAAAAAACACCAACAAATACACACTTCTTCCCACCCTGATTTCACTTCCTGGATTACAATTGCCTTGATAATTCATTTGAAAGCCAAATCCAGCCTTGCAACTGTCTTGAAAATTGAGTAACCTCAGGTTCAACTGTATTAAAAAACCTCAGCTCCAGGCAAAACTGATGGAACAGCTCATTCACAGTGATTTCACCAAGCCCTGGCCCTCACTGTATGTTTTTCTGATTACACTTGCATTGTGTTACCATTTACCAGCAACACTATTGTATTAGAATATATATCAGCACTGGCTGACTCTGACTGCATGTTCTCAGCTTCATCAGCAGCTCAAGACACACAGCTCGATGCATATTCAGTGCTGTGATGCCATTTCTCAGCTGCTGGAGCAGCTGCAGGAATCAGCAACAAGTTTCACAACTTGAAATAGATGCAACCTTGCAGGATCCTTGGGCTCAGGGCACATCCCGGCTCTCACTCACAGGCTGGTAATAAATCTCCTTTTCATTGTCATTTAATATAGAAGTACAGGATCGTTTAGGTTGGAAAAGCCCTCAAGGATCATCCAATCCAACCATTCCCCAGCACTGCCAAGGCCACCACTCACCCATGTCCCCGAGTGCCACATCTACATGGCTTTTAAATCCCTTCAGGGATGGGGACTCCACCACTGCCCTGGGCAGCCTGTTCCAATGCATGATCATCCTTTCCAGAAAGAAATTGTTCCTGTTATCCAACTTAATCCTTCCCTGGCACAATCGAGGCCGTTCCCTCTTATCCTGTCCCTTGTTCCCTGGGAGCAGCGCCCAATCCCCCTCCCTGGCTCCCCCCTCCTCTCAGGGAGTTGCAGATCCAGAAGGTCCATCCTGATCCCTCTTTTCTCCAGGCTGAGCCCCCCCAGCTCCCTCAGCTGCTCCTGCTGCTCCAGCCCCTTCCCCAGCTCCATTCCCTTCCCTGCACACACTGCAGCTCCTCAATGTCCTTCCTGAATGGAGGGGCCCAAAACTGCTCCCAGGATTTGAGGTTTGGCCTCAGCAGTGCTCAGTACTAAGGTGTTGACTTCACCTGCTGGTGGTTGAGAGGACCAACTACAGCTACTGAAGATCAAACCCTCTCGAAACACCCATTCTGGTCCTTGGTCCAAACTGGTTTGTTCTGCTCCTTCCAGCCCATGCTGTTTGCTCAACACACTCTTTGTCTTCCAGGGAAAAGCCAATGCCTCAGGCAGCCACTCTTGGAGGGAGGAATTCAAGATATTAACCTTGAGGTTGGATGGTTCCTACCCTCAGTAAACAAAATTATTTCCTTTAAATGATCAACCCTCCCCATCTTTCTGAAAAGGAACTCCTCTAACAAACACATCATTTTCTGGTTGAAGGCCATTCTTAGCTCTCTGCCAGGCCCTCAGCTCACAAACACCTCAAGAGCACATGCACGATTATTCAGGGAGCAAACAAATAAATGACATTTTGGTTTTATGCCTTTGCAGCCACAGTGCAGTTATTGTACTTGTCTTATTTGTGAGCCCTTTCCCCCCTTTGGTGCCTGAAAAAATCAAGCATTGTGCCATTCCCACGTGGTTTTATCCCTGATTATCTGGCACGTGTCACTGCCAGAAGAGCCTGATATTTATTTTAAATTGCTGCAATAATAAGGGAAGTGGTTGTATTAGATTTACATTAAAATCATGTAATGCAAAACATTTAATATGAAAAGGGATTCCTGAACAAATTGTTTGCTCAGTGTGCTTCCCATACAACCACTCCACTGCTCCTGCAATACCTCAGTAGATAATATTGTAGATATTGTTGTTAATAATACATAGGAACCACAGATCCCTGAGGAATTTCGGTACATATTTGCTGTGTTTCCTTAGCTGGCAACACCGTCCCTTCCTTCCCCACTTCAGTGCAAAAACAAACTCCACATGTGCTCACTTACAGTTGTGCCTAATTATATAAATGTACTAATTATACACACTTTTCAAATGGTGATAGACTTCAAAGTAGGTAAATTTTAAATGGTGCCATTAAGGAAATCTATTTGATGATGGAAATTTCTGTAATATCATCTTGCAATCTCCTACCTCGCAATTTTGCTTTCATGTCAGTATTTATTTAATGACAAATAACAGCAGAGAATAAAAGAGATGGGAAAGCAAATTAAAGCTGTAAGATTAACGGGGTGATATTGGTCAGCAGATGCTAACAGAAAGGAATAAAAGGAACTCGGAAAAGCAATGGATCTGAGGGAAATAACGAGAAAAAAAGTTCTGAGTGATAAATACGAGCAGTGAACCTTCCAAAAACCACTCTGTTAAATCACATAAACACCTGCAAGACTGACTTCTCCCCATGTGCTCAGCTACACATGAGAAAATACGCCACTGAACACTTCATTTACAAGCACAGTTCTCACACTGCTGAGAAAGACTTTCTGTTTATTTACTTGCAGTTCAGAGCATCTCTTTGCACACAAAATAATTCCGACTGCAGGTAGGAACCAGCCCTGCGAGCTCCCCCTGGAGCTCAACCCACCAGGCACACACACACTGGGGAACCCCAAACTGCTGCCCAGGGTTTCAGCAGCTGAAGCTCCTCTTTGGACCCTTTGACTGGCATATCCCCACCCTCCAAAAACACAGTTGTTTCCTTTTAATGTTAAATATTCACCCCAGCTCCTGGTTCTTACACGTAACACAAGCGAGATCGTTGTATAATTAAACATGTGAACACTGAGATTCTTTCAGCACTCTGTAAGTCCATGCCCTGATGTGCCAGGTTAAGTGTTCGGGGTTTTTTTCAGGTAAATTATAATCATTTATATTTCATAAAAATCATAAGAATTTCTATTCTTATGTTGTAGAATCCGGATGTCTCTTTGAAAAGAGCGTGAGGCAGCTCAGACAGCAACCACAATGCAGAGACACTGCAGGACACTAATCCCCCTGCCTTTAGTTAAATAATAGCTTATGTGGCAGGGAAGAGACAGAATCCATCTCCCCTGAAAAACAGGGCTGTACAGAAGGGGGAATTGGTTGATCTTCTCTCCCACAAATCCTTGTGTCAAAACAAATACTCTCAGCAAGTCACGGGCTGTCACATCCCATCACAGGCAGTTATGGAACGGCTTCATAGAAGCATCTTACAAGCAGCAGGTGGGTGATCCTGAGTTATGCAGCTCAAATATTGATCAGGACCTTCCCTCAACGTTCAGGAACTCTTGGGTCTGAGATTTTGGGTACAGGGTTCAGAGATGCTGGAATAGCTTTAGGATCACAGATTTCTGCTCTGATGCACCCACATTTAAAAAAAAAAATCTCTTCCAGAGATTCAAGATATCTCTGCACAAAGAACTATCTGATTAGTTACAAAATGACTCACACAAACCAAAACACTCATAAAAGATGGAATTTAAAGCAACTATGATGCAAGTTCAGTGTTGGAACGAGGAGCTCCAAGAGCAGCACAGAAAATGCACAGCACAAGGAGTGATTTTGTGCTCATTAGTGACATCTTTGACCTCTGCTCCTATGGGAAGGAATTCCACACCCTTCCCAGTGTTACCTTTTGATATTCTTCCTTAGACCTCAGGGCAGCTTCCATCTGTTCCTGGGAGAAGGTGTAGATGGCCGAGCGGTACTGAGTGCCAACATCATTGCCTTGTCTCATCCCTGGAGAGAGAGAAAACACGGAACACCGTAAGGATCAGCCTCTCCTCCTCCCTGGGCTGCTGGGAGAAGGTCAATACACCTGAATTTCATAGAATCTTAGCATGGTTTGGGTTGGAAAGGACCTTAAACCATCCAGCTCCAACCACTTTTCAACACCTTCCACAAAATTTAGGATGTTCCATGCAGCTGGATTGGCACAGTCTCTTCCAGCAGGTATTTTTAGGAAGACCAAAATCTTTGGTTAAAAAGTCCTGAAGAAATTCAACAATGATATATCCATTTAAATGGCATGCAAATGAAATATGAGCATTTTAGATTTATTACATCACGCCCCAGTCAAACTGGAAATCATCAGGGTTTGGCTTGTGACTGCCACCAGATTACAGAGACCCCTTTGAAGATTTCCACCAACTCTCAGGACTATGGAGATGAAATGGAAAAGAAAATACATGTCCTGATACCCCCCCAAGCAAAGGGCAGAGGGTAGGGAAAGAGCCTGTGATACTGGGGGAAAAGATTCATCAATATATTATTACTCATTAAATCCTGGGAAGTTTTATCCCTCTTTGCCTTTAGAAAGCAACAGAAAAACAATTTAAAGGATAGGACAGTAAACAAATGAAAACTAGCTGAAATATTTATGAACAAAGAGATATAGAAATACTTTAAAATATGTATTAGGACTAAAATTCCTTTTGATGACCAACAGTTACATAAAAGAACCCGATACCAAAACATGTTATGGAGTTTTCTGATGATTTGGGTCACTTTTTAATTGGTAAATTTTATTATTACACCTAAAAAAAAAAAAAAAACCCACTGTGCTCTTCATCAATACTTAATAGTGCCAACTGCCAGGCAGGGAATGTTTTGCTCATTCCTTTGCAGATTCTTTTCAGGGAGCTCTTGTAAATCCAGTGCTACTGAAGAGTTAGGAATAAAATTAGTCCAGGCCACAAAAGCCTTAATTTTGCCAGGATATGTTAATGCTGATTGATGCCTGAGCTTAAGCATTAACATTCTACAAATCTATTTACTGCTTAACAAACTATTTAACAACCAGCTAGGGAGTAGATTACAAAAATCTCTCTGAATGGGGGATCACTCCACACTGGGCTGGTTTCTTACCATGAGTTTAAGAGTATGAGTTTAGCAGGAGCTCGTGTGCTCTGGGTGAGAAGATAAGATTATTTAATATATGTACGTGCCACCAGGACAGAGTAACGGAGAAGCAAGTCAGCTAAATTAATTTATTGAAGAGAAGGTTAAG
The DNA here is from genome assembly GCA_038380795.1 of Pyrocephalus nanus. Lineage (NCBI taxonomy): Eukaryota > Metazoa > Chordata > Aves > Passeriformes > Tyrannidae > Pyrocephalus > Pyrocephalus nanus. The sequence continues at coordinate 2,631,947 of CM076260.1, read as the reverse complement.
GGGAGAACTGACTCTGAATTAAAAATACATTTAGAGAGGGAAAAAACCCAGAGAAATAAGGTTCTTTAGTCTTGCCAAAGTTGCTTAATGAGGTGGGGCAATTGAAAGCCAAAGTGTAAAAAAATGCAGATTGGAAATAAGGCAACATTCAAGTAGTAAAGAGTGTTTCTCCTTTGAGCAATGCACCTAAAGCCACATTCCATTCCTGAGGGCTTCAGATCAAGGATGGACATTTTCACAGAATCAGAGAATCATAAAACAGTTTGGGTTGGAAGGATCCTTAAAGCTCATTTCATTTCAACCCCTACAATGGGCAGGGATGCCTTCCACTAGCCCAGGTTGCTCCAGACCCTGTCCAACCTGGCCTTGGACACTTCCAGGGATCCAGGGGCAGCCACACCTTCTCTGGGCAACCTGTGCCAGGGCCTCACCACCCTCACAGGGAGGGATTTCTTACAATACTCATTTAGCCCAGTCATCTGCCATTTTGAAGCCATTCCCTGTGTCCTGTCCCTCCATCCCTTGTCCCCAGTCCCTCTCCAGCTCTCCTGGAGCCCCTTTAGGCTCTGGAAGGGGCTCTGAGGTCTCCCTGGATCCTCCTCCTCTCCAGCTGAACACCCCCAGCTCTCCCAGCCTGGCTCCAGAGCAGAGGGGCTCCAGCCCTGGCAGCATCTCCGTGGCCTCCTCTGGACTCTCTCCAGCAGCTCCACGTCCTTGTGCTGTTGTTCCCCAGGGCTGGAGGCAGCTCTGCAGGTGGGGTCTCACCTGAGGGGGCAGAGGGGCAGAATCCCCCCCTCCCTGCTGCCTACGCTTTGGGATGAGCCCAGGATACCAAAACTGCCATGTCAGTGATGAAAATATAAAGTTAAGGAGGATTCAGGCTGTGCAACAACAGCCTCTCCCAGAACCAAAATGCTGGTTTGGACTGTTAAACCACCCTCATGGAATGAAGAAGACTGAACAGACATTTTATGTATTACCTCGAAATGCAGCTTTAATGTGATCAAACATCTAAGCTAAAATGTCATTTATTTTCACTCCTTACCTAAATTAATTTGTACCTAACCCCCCCTCCTCCCCAATGCATAACTAATATATTTTCTAAGCCCCAAAGACTTTGGGATGACAAAATAAATTCCATGTAATAGACATAACCAAGTGCCACCGCTGCTGTTGTTATTTGTAATGTCCCTCACACGGACAAACTTACATCTCAAGGGTCCATCACTGACTTTTTAAAACCCTCTGGCAAGTCCTACTTGCTGAAATCCACTAACTCAATGAGTAGCAAACAAGACAAGAAATTCAATTTACTAAATAACTGTGGTAGGGTGATTGAGCTTAACAACCTTAACAGTCTTGTCTTTAAAAAATAAAAACACACATTTACTGAATAAAAAGTGACCAGAGCTTGGCTCTCTCAAAATTCCACAAGGTATCTGTGCTTAAGTTCTTAACTGGCAGAAGGAGTAATTCCTACAGAACATCAGCTGGATCTTCTAGGAAAATGCTGGTTTCCTCCAACTGTGCTGGAAGAAGTCTCAAAACCTGCCAATTTAGGGATAGTTTTTAGGGTAGTTCCAGGAGATAAATCTTTTCCTCAAGGACGTAATAAATAGGCAAATCTGTCAGTAGGGCCCGACCCTCCTTTTCATTTGAGGCTGAGATCATACACAGGTTCCTTCTTAAAGTTGTTAATAAAATATATTAACCCTGAGGAATCATGGAATGATTTAGGTTGGACCTCTTAAGATCACCGAGTCCGACCATTTCCCAGCACTGCCAAGGCCACCACTAACCCCTATCCCCAAGTGCCACATCCACATGGCTTTTAAATCCCTCCAGGGATGGAAAACTCCACCCCTGCCCTGGGAAAATGTCTCCCTGACCAGGTGATCAGGAACACATCCAACAGGGACAGGAACAAACATGCCCTGGAGTTGTAGCACTGGCACTTGCTGCTGGTGCCTGAGACACTGAAAATCAGCTTCTGTGCTGGGAACAGCCACAAAATCTGTCATCAAAGAGATATTTGGATAGAAATATTGATTTCAGAGCTAATAAAAAAAAGCAGAGAACTTCCACCTCTCTGACAAGAGACAAAAATATGTGGTTTTTTGGTGGGGTGCCAAAGTGTATAAGCCCAAATCCTGTGTGAGCACTGGCCAGTTGCTGCAAGCTCTTGTCTCTGGAGAATCAGAAAGGATGAGGGCACCTGGAGCTCTAAGGGTGTTTAGATGTTGGGCAGGGATTATATCCAGGACTTTCACTTTGGCTGACCAAAGAACCTCAGCCTGGACCACTCTGGAGAACATAAAATGCTCTCACTGTGCCAGCAGAGACCAGAACACCAATTCATCACTAAACGCCCTCAAGAGCTCAGCACTTGTTTTATATGAAACAGAAATTTGTGGCCAGGAGGATGGTAGAAAGAAAAGGCAGCTGTGAGGCTCTCCCAGAAAGAGATTGCCATGGAATATGAACACACTTCCACTGGGAAAGCCGTTATGTGCCCAAATTTAGAGAACAGGCAAAGAAATGGCTCTCAAAAGCTCCCTCTGACCAACACTTTGGCATCTTCTGATGCACCTGGGTAGGGGTGATTTAATTTTGGTCTCCCCCATATTCTTTGGTATCAGAGCAGCAAATATCATCTCTCTTTTGGTTTGAAGGACCAGAATATGGACTGGAATACGGGCTCCCCATCCCTGGAAGTGTCCAAGGCCAGGTTAGACAGGGCTTGGAGCAACCTGAGATAAAGGAAGTTGTCCCTGCCCATGGCAGAGGGGTGGAACGAGGTGATCTTTAAGGTCCCTTCCAACTCAAACCATTCTGTAATTCCATTATTAATTAAAAAAAAAAAACATATTTCCCAGCACTTTTTTCTTCAGAAATTGTCACCAAGCAAATCTGGTTCAAAATGGTGAATCTTTACTATATTACCTATAGAAAGCAAAAGACACTTTATTTTATTGGCTAAATCAAGGAATTCTTTTGAAGACTCAATCCTCTAATGACTTGAAAGTAATACTTAGACACCACTCCTTATCTTCTCTCCATTTAAAAATAATAAAAAAAAAAAGTAATGGCATCATCCTTCAACTTTGCTATTCCCAGAGGATCCCAGGCATAATGGAGATAAATGACTGAGGTCTGTGAGACTCTTCTCTGCCATCCAGTGAAATTTTAAAGGGCAGTTCACAGCTCTTATTTTTACCATAATTTTTTCTGTGATTTATAGACTTTTCTGCAGCTGTCACTTATTTTCTTATCCCCACAGAAACCTGATGCGCTGATTGGCCATTTTCTTTTCCCCAATCAATCCTCGCTGAGTTAAGACTAATAAAACTCCTTCTTCCAGCTCATCATAGAATTATTTAGTAAAAATCAATTGCACCATGTCACCCTGGCTTGATGTCATCACTCACTATAATGATTACATCTATACAGCTTAAAAGTTGCCAGGGGAAAGTAAAACTCTTTATAGCATATGATTAAAGGAGAAAAATGTTAATAAGGAAAGAAGTTAGTTACAGGGCTGTGGATTGAGAGTTCTTGATGATTTTCAAGGTGCTGTGGTGCAGGAAGGAGAAATGAAATATAAAAGAGTTTCTTCAGAAGGTTAAAATACATTAATGGGCTTGGACACATTAAAGGAAACTTTTACACTGTCAACAGAGCAAAAAGGTTCAGGAAGTTTTCAAGACACACAGTTTTCAATGTCAAGGAGGAAACTTTATTTTTGGTCTTCTTTTGAAAAAAAGAAGATGACCTTGGGGATGATCTTTAAGGTCCTTTCCAACCCAACCCATTCTGTGATTCATGTTCCACGTGCAATATTGTTCCTCTAACAGTTCCCATCCAAAACAGGACCAAAATTCACATTACAAAACTGAAAAGACTCAAGGAAGACTTGGTTTGAGAGAAGAGTTCCCTGCACACTTCGTTATTTATTAATTCATTCAGATATAACATTCCTTAAATGCTCTCTGAACGCTCTTTGACCTTTGAAGGAGGTTCATGACCCACCTGAGCCCAGAAAAAAAACAAAGCCACAGGTTGGTTTTAATGAGTGTCACAAAGCTCAACTATAAATGTCACTGGCAGACAGGAATTTGAATTGAAAATTGAAAAATAATTATTAATTGAAAATATATATTTACCAGTTGTGCCTAAAACAGATGAATAGAACAGTGAATTATAAATATAAATCAATCTTAATGGCACTAAACTTTTTGTAGGGGACTTTTAACTTCAATTAAATTTGATCAAATTTAATTTAATCAAAAGTTAAATGATTAGTTTTAGTTAAGTTTTTAGGCCTTTTCTGTCATAAAGAGACATTAGGCTCTTTCAAAGGTGCCTTCTCTCAAAAATCTGAGATGGATGAACCTCAACCTGCTGGAGCCAGTCCAGAGGAGGCCACGGAGATGCTCCAAGAGCTGGAGCCCCTCTGGCCTGGAGCCTGGCTGGGAGAGCTGGGGGGTTCACCTGGAGAAGAGAAGGATCCAGGGAGACCTTGGAGCCTCTTCCAGTGCCTAAAGGGGCTCCAGGAGAGCTGGAGAGGGACTGGGGACAAGGGATGAAGGGACAGGACAAGGGGGAATGGCTTCCCACTACCAGAGGGCAGGGTTTGATGGGATATTGGGAAGGAATTCTTGGCTGTGAGGGTGGGGAGGTCCTGGCACAGGTTGCCCAGAGAAGCTGTGGCTGCCCCTGGATCCCTGGAAGTGTCCAAGGCCAGGTTGGACAGGGCTTGGAGCAACTTGGGATAGTGGAAGGTGTCAGGGTTGGAATGAGATGGTCTTTAAGGCCCCTTCCAACTCAGACCATTCCATGATTCTGTGAACATGGGAAGGGAGTGAGATTTTTATCAATATTTATTGGTGCAGCAGGAGCAGCTTCCAGCTTTGGGCAACCAAAAGCTGCCCAAATGCAGATGCCTCCTTTGGGGCAAGTCAAGTGTGTTGAGTGGATCTCTACCCATATCCAAGGGTGCTGACACATCCAAGGGTGCTGACACTCTCCATGCCCATGGAGAGACATCTAAATTCAGGTGGATTTAGCTCAGCCTTATCCCACCTGACATGTCTACAGTGGTCACACCAACCTGACTGAAGATCTTAATATTCTTCAAGCCCAAGTAAGTGCACAGAGCAGAAATGTCTGGAGGAGGCTGAAGGGCACAACACAGGGCATAAAGGTGCCCCACATTTTCTGTGGCACAGATGGAAACTGGAAAAACACACAGGAGGGCCTGACATGGAAGAAGCCATTTCTGTTTGAGCATCTGATTTGGGCCCCCTTTGCCTATTTCATTTTTCTCCACGGATTAGCTGGGCTGTGATGCTGGAAAACAACTGATCATGCAAAAAAAAATATAATGAAAAAACACAGCAATTCAGGTCTGGTGCTGCAAACAGAGCTTGGCTATGGAATCACACACATTTGTGTTGTTTTCTTTCCGTGCCTTCTCTTTTCTCTTCACTTATCAGTTGCTCACTGGTGTCTTGCCTCAATTCAGACACGTGTTAGCACCGTGAATCTAAACCTACTACGATCCACCAGGTGCTGTTGCAACAGCAATAAAAATAATTAGTGATAACAAAAATAACAGTGTTGTCATTTGCCTTTATCAGCAGATAAGCTCAGGGGACACTGCTCTCTCCAAACACAGACAACTGAGCTCTTATAAATATGCAGGAGAAAATTGCAGGCGGAGAAAAACAGTCATTCACTGAAAATATTGTTGTTCAGAAGAGAGTCAGCTTTGACCTCTTGTACCTAATTATACACGAAAACAAAGATTAAAAGCCTACTAATAATCACCATAAACTATGATTAATGAAGCCACGCTTCAGTGCCTCAGATTTCTAGACCCAAGTACTGTAAATTCACTGGTGGGTTATTTGAAGAAGAAAAAACAATGTTGGGTATCACTTTGTTTTGACTTTGTCTGCTGCTTTCCTCACCTAAAATTAGGAAGAGTCCATCCAAAAATTCTGAAGGAAAAGGCATTCTAAGGTTGCTCTTTTCTAATCCACATGAAAATCTAGATGCTGTGATTCCCACCACATCAGCTTCATGGAATGGTTTGGGTTGAAAGGAATGGTTTGGGTTGGAAGGACCTTTAAAGACCATCTCATTCCAACCCCCTGCCATGGGCAGGGACATCCTCCCTATTCCAGATTGCTCCAAGCCTCATCTCATCTTCAAGAAACCATTTTCTCATCCTCAAGGAACTATTGATTACTGACCTTCACAACACTGAAAGATAAAGTTAATTTTTAGCAGCTGACACATCTTTGACAGATATAAAAGGAACAGCCTAAAAGCAGTTTAAAGGTAAGAAGAACTCAGAGCCCAGAAGGAATATTGCCCTTGAACCAGAATTGATTCAGCACCTCATAGTGCAAAAATTCAGCCATCTCAGCAACCATCCTAATAATTCCCTTCATTAAAAAAGATGCAGAGAAAACAACATCTCCCAAACAGGAAATATAGGTCAGAAAAAGTCTATTCTAATTTATGTGGGTAAGAAGAGCCCAGCGTGCAAATTAGGTCACGACAGCTAAAGTTCCTGGGGACCCAAAGCAGCCCAATAACACTTATTTATTTTTAATGCTTGTTTAGTTCCAGAGGAACACAAAGAATGGGAACAACAGAAGCCGAGACATTTTGGTTGATGAAAGGAGTGAAGCTGCATCCTCAAAGTGGGTAAATATCACAAAGACTTCACTGCTGACTTTATTACACGTATTTTAGAGGGCAAGGGACTAAGAGTGGATGCTGGTGGGATGGGCTGACATCAGTCAACTGTCCCACCACTGGCATTTCACTGGAAAGAGCGGGAATTGGAAGAACCTGAAGGCAACAGAAGACACTGTCTCAGGAGTCACTCTCTCCTACCAAACAACTCAGTGCACAGTTGAACGTTCCAACCTACAGAAACCAAGATACATTTCTCTTGATTGTCTCTCAGCACCTCGATTTCCACGGCTTTTGTTCATTCATCAACACAGAGCTGTGTTTTAGTTGCTTCCTTCAGGAGCCTCCCAGCAATGTCTTTGCCGCTGATTTAATTAGCATCCTCTCCACTGTATCCTCCAAGTCATTAATGAAAATATTGAAGACTATTGGACCAAGAATGGCTCCCTGAGGGCTTGGTAATTCTGTTTTGAATATATTTAATATGCCTGGTGACAAGAGAGTTTTGTATTTCTGCTGTGTTTTTGTTACACCTTTAATAACGCTGAAACCACCAAGACTCTTAATAACCTTTGAAATCCACGACAAAGGTGCTTTAATCTGAGGCTTGCCAATTTAATTCGAATTATTAAGGGAAGCAAGCTAGAGAAATGTAAGGGAAAAAGATAAAAAAAAGAAATGGTTCTACTTTACAGGGAGAGATCCTTCTCCCCCCCCCCCCCCTTTTTAATCTCTAAATGAAGTTCCAGGCCTGTAGCAGAATTCATAATGCTGCTTTAGGGTCGCTGTAGCGTTTTTTTATGTGTACAGCTGTTCTTCCACTGGTATAAGTAGACACATCTGCTCATTAGCAATACAATGTCATTTCTAGTGTCTAATTTTAATTATTTGCAGATGATAGATTCCTTGTGCAATGCCTAAAAAAAGTACAGCCCTTCAAAACTGGTGAGAAATAAATATACCCTCCGCCACTAAAGTGGGTCAGCACAACGAAAAAGCAGATATTAATCTGCAGAATTCCTGTCTCAGCACTGAGGCCAAATGCCAGCGTGTTTGGAAGGTCACAGGGAGGAGGAAAGGCTTGTACATCTTCTCTTTATCATGGATGCACAAGACATATGGACTCCGAGATGTTCTGAACGGATCTGGCAGGTGATGAGTTTGTTGTAGGACAGATGGTCCTCAACTGCTGGAAAAATATCAGAGCTGCTTACATTTCCTGTGCAAACACGGGCAAGATAAGGACTTGTCCATGGCAGGAGGGGGGCAATGGGATTACTCACAGTGACTTTGGGTCTGGTGTGTTCACAGAGAATCTATGAGGCCACGAGAAAATTCCTGAGTGGCCACACGGGTGGCTTTGCCCTTCACCTCATTGTCCAAGGGAGGCCAAAACTACTCTCAGCTCCTGCCACTAATCCAAAAATCCAAACAGGAAGGCAGAAGGAATGAAAAAAGGGTGGGATTTGTGTACAACAGGGGGTTGTAGTTGTACCTAAGGTATGGGCTGGGAAGGACTGGGTGCCCTTGATGAACGTGGGGAGCAGAACTGCCAAAACAAGCACCTATTTTGGGTTGAACTCAGGAAAGAAAAGAACTAAAGGAGGCAAAGGATTTCCCATTTCTCCCAAATGTGTTTTCATAGAATCCCAGAACGGTTTGGGTTGGAAGGGACCTGAAAGATCTCTTTTCACCCCCTGCCATGGGCAGGGACACCTTCCACTCTCTCGGGTTGCTCTATAGATAAATAAGGTTTTTCATGTGCTTGATCTCTGAACAGCCAATGAGTCTCTCTTCAAAATCTTCTTAGAGTGGGCTGAAATCTTTGACACACAAAGAACTTCACCCAGAGTCAGGAGAATCGTGAACACTGAAACGCACTCCTCTGGTAATCAGCTTGATTTTTCCGAAGGTTTGGAGAAATAGTTTTTGACCCCTCACAAAGAGCGGCCAAACTTTCTGATCAGATCAAATATGACATGTTCCTCCCCTGAAAATGAGCACAGTGGGGTTTGGCACTGGCTCATGCACTGCAGGACGGGGCTGATGCCAGAAGGGAGGTCCCATTTACAAGTCACGCTCCTGGCGATTTAAATCCTGGATGGAAATCAGCTTTCACTTCCATTCATGCAGGGCTGATTTTCTGCTTGAGCAGAGGACTTTGGGATTGCCAGTGTCAACACAGAGGTGTCATCCTGTGGAAAGGTCTGGGAGAGAGGAGCAAACTGCCCTGTTCCCTGACAGCGAAGTCAGAGATTCATTTACAGCAACCCTGAAATGCAACCTGAGGCAGAACACAAACTGCCCAAGCAGAACCACTGCCAGGGTGCAATTTTAAGGAAAGTCAGGCTTAGGTCTTAAAAAAAACTGGAAAACTCTGAAGGTTGGCCCAATTAGAACAAAAAACAGGCAATACAGACTCTGCCCTACACATCTAGAAACTTCAGGAAAACAAAATCATTCACAAAGCGATTAGTTGTAAGATTTTATTTTTTTTTCCCCGTATTTTCGGCCTATCACGACTGTTCTCCTTTTCTGTATGAATGACAAAGGAACAAGGATCTCAGAGCACTTACAGAGCTATACAGAGCAATCCTCTGGTAGATAAGATCATTCCTGGGAGGGAAAGAATGCTGCTCGAAGCATCGGAGGCTGAGCAGAGATGACAGCCATATGCCACTTGGCAGAAGTCAGGGAGTTGTTTGTTGCTTTTTTCAGGATCCCAATTCTAATGAATTATAAAATAGAACCTAAATTAATAGTCAAGAGGACTTTATCAGGGCCCCACGCTTAGGAGACGCTCATCTGGGAGAATCTCTTTCAACTCCGAGACTGTTTGACTTGATCAAAGGTTCTTGCTTTTCAATTGACTTCCGTACAATCCTCAGACTCAAGAGCTTCACGAAACAAGAGCCAGGCTGCTTTCCCAGAGACAATTCGAATCCCAGTGAGATGTCAGTCTCATCTTAAAGGCCAACTGCTTGGAAAGCAGGAACTTTTGAATATTAATGCCCTCCTATAACAATGAATGATGGGACTGCCAGTCCGTGCTCTTTAGCAAACTTGGTATCAACCAGGTTGGTATTTGAGAGGTCTTTATCTGCAAAAGAAGGTACTTATTTGATGTTTAATGACATCAGAACAATCACACAAGTGCGTTGTCTCTGCTGAGGGTAGAAGGGATGAAATGGTGTTATCCCAACTTCTGGAAAAAAAGATAAAACAGACAAAGCTTTTATAGTTTGGAGTACTCAAGAAGTCCAGCATTCACTGGCTGTGTGAGGCACTGGATTCAGCCAAAAGACTGTGCTGAATTCAATGAGTAAGAAATCTTTCTAATTTATGCATTTAGTAAAAAACTTCTCTTTGACAGACCAAGTCCTGCACTCCCATGAGGCTGCCTCAATAAAACTCACTGTGTGCACACAGCTGAACCTCAGGGAAGGAGGGAAAATACTGCAGGTCAGAGAGGTAACTCACTTTCAGTGTCTTTACATAAAACTACATTTCTCACAGGCAGCTAAAAACAGGGAGGAGATACAAAAAATCAAGGCAAAGAAACAATCCCATCTTAAAGAATTTTTGCTCAGATTTGAAAGGGGAGATAAACATCCCATCTCTGTCTTAGAGAACTAAGAAATTTGACACTGGGACCTCGTGGTTTAAGTTCCCCTCAAATCAAGAAAGGTGGTGGAGATGGGATGAGCTTTGCAAAGTTCCTGAAGAAAGATCAGAAACACAGGATCACTTAGGTTGGAAAAGACCTCAGAGATCATCGAGTCCAATTTTTGACCCATCCTCACCTTGTCCCCCAGCCCAGAGCACTGAGTGCCACATCCAGTCATTCCCTGGACACCCCCAGGGGTGGGGACTCCACAACCTCCCTGGGCAGCCCCTTCCAATGCCTGACAAGCTTTCCATGAAGAAATCCCTCCTTATGTCCAACCTGAACCTCCCCTGGCACAGCATCAAGGAACCATAAAAATGCACAGGCACAGCAACCTCTCCAAGGCTGTGTTGTACAAAGTCTTCCAAGAACACTCCCATCTTCTCGGGGGGTAAAGTGATGCTCTCAATTTTGGCAAATTATTACAGAAGAACCACTTGGAAATTCTATCCCAAGCTTAGGTAAAGTTTAGGAATGTTTCCACCAAGAGGCCTGAGACAGTTGTGAGTGACATGGGTATTTCCACAGCTCGGTGTCATACAGAGGTGGGAGCTCCCATCCCAGAGGGAATACAGAAGTGGGAGCTCCCATCCCAGAGGGAATACAGAGGTGGGAGCTCACATCCCAGAGGGAATACAGACACATTAGTGTGGCCCCGTGCCTGGGATAATTAGGTGATGTTTCCCCAGCCACCAGAAATCAAAGAGTGAATCACACACCCACCAGCACCCAACTTCTGACAGCGCAGACTGGGACTAAGTTGAACCTCAGTTACTGAGAGTGCAAGAGGAATATGAAGATGTCATGTCACCATTTTACTTTGGTTTAAAGGCAGAAGGAACCATAAAATCATCTGGTGAACTGATTTAACCTGTTATCACAATGACTACACTTCATCCACACACCCCTATGTCCAGGTAATGAACTTCAGTTGACCCAAAGCCCTGAACTCCTTTAGAGTCTGACCTATTCCACGTGGGTCACAGGCTGAGCCCAACCACACCCTGCCAAAGTCAAGGCCACAGATATGGCAGGTGACTGCTTAGGGGGTGGTTGTCCAAATTATTCCAGCAGAAATCCATTCTTATACTCTGGAAGATGAAGAATCTCATATTCCTGCCCATCAGCTCCCAGCTCTGGCAATCAGGATGAACCCAAACAAGTGAGCAAGACGTGGATCATTAATTTCAAAACAGGAATCTCTGCTGTATCAAAATAACCAGTCCATAGAATGACAGAATCCCAGAATGGTTTGGGTTGGAAGGGACCTTAAAGATCACCCCATTACAACCCCCCGCCATGGGCAGGGACACCTTCCACTAACCCACGTGGCTCCAAACCCCATCCAACCTGGCCTTGGACACTTCCAGGGATCCAGGGGCAGCCACAGCTTCTCTGGGCAACCTGTGCCAGGGCCTCACCACCCTCCCAGCCAAAAATTTCTTCCTAATATCCTATCTAAACTTTTCTTCTGTCAGTTTGAAGCCATACCCTCTTTTTCTGTCTCTCCAGGCCCTTGTAAATACTCTCTCTCCCTCTTTCTTGTAGGCTCCCTTCAGGTACTGGAAGACCTCAATTGTGTCACCCCAAACCTTTCCCTTTTCCAGGCTGAAATAAAGAAGGCATCCTCTGGTGATGGCCAGTTTCTGATAATCCAAAGAAAAAAGAAAAAAGACCTAAAAAACAAGGGAGAAAACCTCCTTCCTGACCCCTCAGGAAGGTCCAAGAGCATGAAGTGAGGATGGTTCATGTTGAATCGGAGAATCCTAGACTGGTTGGGAAGGGACCTTAAAGACCAGTTCCAACCCCCCTCCATGGTGGGTCTGTCTTAATGCAGAGCTGCAAGTATTTCAGGGAAGTGCAGACAAATGTCCCTGAGCCAGCTACAAGGGAAGGGGTTGGGAAGGGAGGCTCATCAATCACCAGCGTGGGCCACCGCCCTTGACAGACACCGAATTCCTTCTCCTGACTCGAACCAAGCACCTCTTTTAAAATGATAAATTATCTCATCTCAGAGATTCGAAATGACGGTGATGGAAAAAGACTCCAGTGTTTAATTACACTGGGAGATGTGAAGCTGTTTTATTCCAAGGTGGAACTGTTCAAACTTCAGCTTCCAGCTACTGGAGCTTGTCCTGGTTTATCAGGGGTCAGGTTGGCAGCTCACTGTGAGGTCCCTGCAAGGATTATTTGATTATGGTGTTCATAGACTCAGGGAATGTCCTGAGTGAGAAGGGACACCCAAGGATCATCCAGTCCAACCCCTGGCCTTGCCCAGGACACCCCAACAATCCCACCCTGTCCCTGAGAGCGTTATCCAAACATTCCCTGAGCTCTGGCAGCCTTGGGGCCGTGACCACTGCCCTGAGGAACCTGTTCAGTGCCCAAACACGCTCTGGGGGAAGAACCTTTTCCTGATATCAAACCTGAACCTCTCCTGACATAGTGCTGTGTCTCTTCCACTAGTACAACATGTTTATTCCCACCACCAGGCTGGTTTTCTGGGCTCCAGATCCTTTTTCTGCCCCTCTCCAAATCCCGAGCAGTATTTCCATATGATCCCAGGGATGGCAACTCAGGAACTGCACAAAATGTTCTGATTTTACTGACCCTGCACACAGAAAACAGATTTAACACTCTTGACTAAGGCTCTTTTCATGTGAAAAAAAGAGTTTCAACAACCACTTTTGTCTCTGCATTGTGCTCTGGGCTCAATGGAAGACACTTATCCACAACAATCCCTGAATCCCTCTTACAGTTACTCTTTCCCAGGAATGGCATCACATTTTGAAGGTAGCAACTGCATTTTTTTTTTTCTTGTTCCCAGATGTAGTAACAAGTGGCATCATTATGAGAGCTGTTAAAATAGTGCAGTATTTCTGGGAAATGGTGGAAAGGATGATGTTTATTGGAACTACATAAACGTGCAAAATGTTTTCTCAACACAGTTTCCCATTTCTGTTTGCACAGATGTGGGAAATGTCACCACAAAGCCCTTTCCAGGAAAGATAAATTAAATGAAAAGGTTTGAATCAGGCAAATAGATGGAATGATCCACTGATGCCTCCACACACTGTCTCTTACCTCTTTTTTGCTCCCTTTTTCTAATCATAAAGTATACTCAGTATCGTTGAAAAATGGAAACCCCCAACATTTTTATGATTGGTTGAAATGAAATGAAATAAAATTAAATGAAATGAAATTAAATGAAATAAAATAAAATGAAATAAAATAAAATAATAGAAGTGTTGAATCTGCAAAGAAATACACGTCAATTTAAGGGACAAAAGACATTACAGCATAAATTGTCATAATCAAAGTTGAAAAGAATTTTCCATTGTCTCCTGAGCCACTCTGTGGGAATTTTCCCAGCCCAGCCAGCTGGAAGGGAGGAGGGGCATTGTGAGGTTCTGTGCTCTCATTCTCTCTCTCCCTCTCTTTCTCTGTCAATAAATGTCTGCAATCATATTCTTGAGCTCCAGTGTGATTTCAAGGTTCATCTCTTCCATGCAGCTCAAACACTAATTATCCCAGCTGTAATTAGTAAGATAATTAAATACTGGCTCACTCATCACTCTACCTTGTGTCGGGTCATGATTCTCCCAGAAGACCTTGAGCAGTTGCTCAAAGCTGATGTTCTCTGGCTGATAAACCACTCGAACGGCCTCGGTGTGACCAGTCCTGCCTTCAGAGACACAAGAAAATCAGGGGAGAATTAACCAGGGCACATTTAGGGTTTTCTACCTGAGATACCAAGCAAAATGCTATTCTATTTTGATAAAATTATGCTGATTTATTAAGCTTTTTTTTTCCCCACTATTTTATACTTGTTCAGGCAAGGCCATCATGAATAAACCACCCAGAGAGGCAACAAGCTAAGACAGAGATGATTTGACAGCAGTTAAAGGAGAAAAAAAAATAGTTTTTACATAATTCTAACAAAAAATCAGTAAAATATTTTAAATATTCTAAGTAGAGCATTAAAATATGAAAATGTGTGAGTCTAAGTTGTCTTCAAATTCCAAAACTGGGTTTGTTTCTGTGGGGATATGGATAAAATAACTGATAATAATAATAATTACTATACAACAGCAATAATATTGATTATAAAAGCAAATTTCAAGGGCGTGTTTACACAAGATCACACAAATAATTTCAAGTTAATTCACAATATCCAAACCACTGATGCCAACAGAGCCAAAAGAGTCAGAGTATGAACTTCAAACTTTGTTACAGCAGGTGATGTACAAGGAAGATTAGCAGCTGTCACAGCACATAAAAAAAATATTATTCCTATTTTTCAGTTACACTGTGAACAGAATTTTTTCATTTCTTACTTTATCACTCACAATGTTATTGAAAGATCCACCTTTAGAAAATATGAAGGCTACATAATTCACCTTTAATTAATAGTTAGACTGATGAGTTTAGACCTCTCAGGGTGAAAGTCCTTTTTACTGAGCACTACACAAGCATTTTTGATTTTATATATATTATATATTTTATAATTTAATGAATTAGGCATATTTGTTGTCATTATATATTCATGAACGGGGAAAAAAATCTTATTCTTCATTGAAATCATAATAAGTGAACACTAAAATAAATAAGCTGGACAGCCTCATCTGCCTTTTGGTGGGGATATAATAAGCTCTTTGATCACACCAGGGAGGCTTTTATTTCATTTATACCAACAGAAACTCCAGATTTACTAATTTGACTTCAGTAGAATTGTTGGATTTCATGCAGGGCAGCAAGCAGGTGATTCTGGCCCTGTGATGGGTCCTGAATGAGCTGTCACCAAACAACAAAACCCAGAGTCTGTGAGTAAACTGAGGCTTCAGTAGAAACACCAATTCAGTACCAAGAGAAATGTGAATTAAATTAAAAAAAAAAAAAAAAAGTTGAAAGAAATAAAAAAGGATGTTTGGATACATTAGAGAGACATGATGGGGAAAAGTGTGACAGCAGTTTAGCAGTTAATGGGGCACCTGAAATGAAGAAAACTTAAATGAGGCACAGAGAGCTGGTCTAGCTCATAAAAAAGGTTTAAAAGTGGGATTAAATTTAGTCTGGAATGCAGAGGACTAAAAGAAGGCACATCTCAGGTACCTGTAATCTAGATTTTGATAAAACCAAACTGCTTCCTCTCTCGTGTGCTTCACAGTGTAACCAAGATCAGCTCCCTGAGATTAAAAGAGAACATCAAATTCCATGTGAAGCCGTGTCATCCCATCCTCCAGGCACTGTCCAGGCACAGGGTGACCCAATTCCCTCTTTCCCACCCTGCCTTTTGCAGTGCAGGGAAGCAGCTCATTACCTGCAGTCAAACCCTGCTGGTAGGAAGCAGGGGAGCATCAGACATTTAAACAGAATAAAACTACAAGTCAGAGATAATTGGCTTAATAATAAAATGAAATGGTCTTTCATATCGTGGCAAGAACTGACCTTAGGTCAGGGATGGAATTTATTCCAGATCTCCTGGTTTAATGTGGGTTATCAGTGAAAACAATGAATTTTGCCATAGTTGAAGCCCAGGTTGGGACTTTTTTAGTTGCTAGGGATAAAGGAGGAGAGCAAACAGCCAATGGTGCAGCCAGATCTTGCAAACCAACACAGTACCAACACAAAGATATTAAGGAGTGACTTCTGACTTCAATATTTTATTTCTATTTTTATTTTTTGTAAGCCAACATGAAGCCTGTGCAAGGTTCCTACTGCTCCAGGAGCAGATTGCTTGTCTAAGATGAACAGCTTTAGATCACAGGAGAGTTTCCTAAAGAACTTCAAAACAACAGAGGCATTACCTTCCCTCTCGACAGGAGCAGCAATTACACCTTGTCAGCACCGTCTGCTCTGACTAATCCAGAAGTTCAAAGAATCGGCTTTTTTTTTTTTTTCCCCCCCTCAGAATAAGGAAATAATGGTGTTAGTCTGACAACTACAACCTGACCTCGAGAAAAAAAATCCTCAGATATGCTGGACCAGACTGTTAGAACTTATTTGAAATCAATATTCATCCTCAGAGGAACAGGAAGGAAATAACGCTGCAGGTCCTATCGGGTTCACCCCCTAATTTTCCTCAAAGCCATCCCACAATCTGGTGGATTTTCTTTCAGAACAAGTTGTGGTTATTCGTAGTAAGAACAATCTTGGTCCTTGGTGGGGGAAGGACTTCTACTTCCCAACAATTTTAGTGGGAACTAAACCAATCAGCTGGGTACACATGAGGAAAGAGAAGGGAAAAAACTCCTTGTGGGATAGATTTACCCCAGCATTTCCTAGAAGGACAGAGAGAAAATGCCATGAGGGGACAGGAAAGGGAAAAGATCAACTTCCCACAGGTGCAACACAAGCCACAAGAAGGAGTCAGAAGTTACTATGAGGTTACCCCAAGGGAACAATCACTCACAGCCTGGGATAATGGAAGGTGTCCCTGCCCATGGCAGGGGCTGGAACTGGATGAGCTTTAAGGTCCCTTCCAACCAAAACATTCTGTGATTCTATTCTGAATATGACTCCTCTGCAGGCCAAGTGGCAAAAAGGAACTTAAATTGTGTTGTGTTGATCTTCTCAGTTCATTTTTTAGACTTCTAGTTTGGCTATGAGAACACATTCATCCCGTTTCAGTTTGGGTTTCCTACTTTTGTCACACTACAGAGCCAAAAAAAAAACCACGACATCAACCCAGCTCAGTGCTGTAAAAAAAACCAAACACTGAGATATTTCTAATTGAACCTTTTATGTAAGAGTTCATAAACCAGAGAGGAAGTAATCAAAGAGAAACAATAACTCCAAAAAGCTTCATGTCTTTAATAAGAAATGGAGCTGAAGAGCTGAAAGGATTTAAAATGGTCAGTGATAGATGGAATTCTCTCAGTGGCATTCAGCTCTTCACCTCAGTGCCTCCTTCAGAATTCCTCATGAAACATCCATTTATTTTGTCAGTCAGTGTCCTCAGCTCACCTCCTGCTTTTAATTAGCTGATCTTTAATATTCCATAGCCAAAGTTTTACCGACTATGAACATTTCTAGAAGCCCTCTCTCCAAAAACCCTCGATGTTTGAATGATTTTAAATAATTCATCAAACCACCAAATGTAATTTCATTTGCTGCTAATTGTGCAAATAGAAACCCTTTATTTTTAGGGGCCATTATGGTATTTCCAGTTCTGGTTCTCCTTCAGCCCTAAAAGGGGTTCAGCCATCGAAGAACCTCCCTGCAGATGGGAAGACTTTATTACACCGAGGGCTGTGTGCCAAGAGCAGATTGTCTGTTTATCCTGTATCCATTTCCCACTTAGAAAACATCACCTCTCTCAGAGGATTAGAGACAGAGAGCTCCTTCAGCAGGGATTCAAACCCTGCTGCAAAAATGTCCCTGTAAAGAGCAATAGAAAAAGACATCTGAGTGACACCTCGGCGCTGCTTTTCCATCCTTTCCCTTCCTAATAGCATTTAGATTCTCACCTCCTTAATCATGTCCCAGGTGAGTGCCCAAGCTGAGGGATTAAAGAACTCATTCTTTTTAACTGGCTGTACCCAGTGAGCATTTAATTATTTCCAGCAAAGTGGAACAACTTCAAAGGGCTGGAGAGCTCCTCACCTGTGAGCTCCGAGCCACCGGCACTGATGGCACGGGGGCTTCATCTCCAGCTGGTTCTGCCTCAGGTGAATTCAGTTCTACAGTTCAGGCACCACCAAAACTACTCCTTCCTGCCTCACACCACTAAAAAAGGGAGTTGGCTCTCCTGATTTCTGAATCCAATAAATCACAGAATAGCAGAAGGGGTTGGGTTGGAAGGGACCTTAAAGATAGTGTCAAATATTCAGAAAAAAAAAAAAAAAAACAAGTGAGGGATAACTTCCTTGTAGTCTTTGCACAGAAAGATCTTTAAATAAATAAACACAGGTAATAAAAATATGCTTGTTTTCTTTGGTTTTCTGCTTTGCTTGTTTTAAAAATGGGAGGTTGAGGGGCTGGAGTGTGCCCAGGGAAGGGAAGGGAGCTGGTGAAGGGGCTGGAGCACCAGGAGGAGCTGAGGGAGATGTGGAGGCTCCCTCAGCATTCCAACCCCTGACACCTTCCACTATCTCATCTTGCTCTAAGCCCATCCAACCTGGCCTTGGACACTTCCAGGGATCCAGGGGCAGCCACAGCTGCTCTGGGCAACCTGTGCCAGGGCCTCCCCACCCTCACAGGCAAGAATTCTTTCCCAATATCCCATCCCAGGGCCTTGTTGTCTCTGTGCAATGTAAAAAAATAAATGGCCAGCCTTCAGCACTTATTTAGTTTGGAGCTCAACCAATTTGTGCTATCTAAAGCCTCAGCCATAGTGATTATGCAAAGTGTTCAAATAAAAAGTTGTAGGTAGGTCTTCTGAGCATCTGTTTCTCCAAACCAGCCTGGCAATTTTTATTGTGTCACAGCTATCACTAAAAAAACTCCCAGTTCTTTCCTATGTGTTAAATAAATAAAGGATTCAACACTAGGATACTGAGAACCCCACCTTGGGGATCTGCTCGACTTTTACCTTTTTACCTTCAAAGCAACGAGGATGAAAAGAATGGAAATAATCACAAATCAATAGATTTTTATTTTTTTTTTTAAGAACGGTCCATTACAATGATTTTATTTCCTTCCTGTCCAACACAGCTGAGGGAATTCCCTGGAGAAGACTCATATTTTATACTTGTAAAAAGTAACAATTCCTGATGCAAAGAACCCAGTGGACTGAAAATCCACCAAAAATCAAGCCAAAGTTTAATCATAGGATCATGGAATCATTAAGGTTGGAAAAGCTCTCTCAGATCATCGAGTCCAACAGCACTGCCAAGGCCACCACTGACCCATGTCCCCAAGTGCCACATCCACGTGGCTTTTAAATCCCTCCAGGGATGGGGACTCCACCCCTGCCCTGGGCAGCTGTGCCAGGGCTGGACAACCCCTTCCATGAAGGAATTGTTCCCAATATCCACCCTGAACCTCCTCTGGTGCAACTTGAGGCCATTTCTTCTTCTCCTGTCCCTTTTCCCTGGGAGCAGAGCCCGACACTTCCCCCAGCTCCCCCTCCTGTCAGGGAGTTGCAGAGCCAGAAGGTCCCCCCTGAGCTTCTTTTTCTCCAGGCTGAGCCCCCCCAGCTCCCTCAGCTGCTCCTGCTGCTCCAGCCCCTTCCCCAGCTCTGTTCCCTTCCCTGGACACTCTCCAGCCCCTCAACCTCCCACTTCTAAAACAACCAAAGCAGAAAATCAAAGACAACAGACCCTTTTTTTTTTTTTTTCAGGGTAATTTTGGGGTGATTTTTGGGAGAGACACTAAAATATACCATGTAAACATTGAGACTGCCATACGACTGCTATTCTTTTACCTCTTTCTTTATATTTTAAACAACTTTAATGACTTTGCTAGCATGGAACTAGGAGATGATGTTTGCTTTATTAACCACTGTGAATTTCTGCTTTCCAAAATATCATTCTTCACCTTCTCAGTGGGATCCCCCCTCTTTTGTACAGTTTTATCAAAATACCTCCATATTCTACAGCAAGAAGCCAATTTATCACCCTGGGCCAGCCAATCCTGCAGTTCTTAATCCAAATAAAATTGCCCATCAATTCTAGAAACTTCTTTTTGGACCACAGGAAGTCAGGTCTCTTCCCGAGCCTACAGAAAGCAGCACATCCAGCAGGGTGGTGGATGTATCTAAAGGGAAAATGCTATTTAATTCTATTTATTTGGTTCAGGAGAGGACAGATTAATCCCACAGTAAATGAAAATGTAGAAGGAAAAATTGCTGATAAAACAATGAACTGCTTTAAAGTGCATTTCTGGTGCCTGTTAGAACCACTTTTTTTACCCTGTCAAAACAAAAGTAAGAGAACAAAGCTGACAGTAAAAAATGGGGTACAACATGCTGTTATTGTTAATTTTTTTTTCACAAAAATGCTCATTTTTTGAGTACAACTAGTTGAATAAAATTAAACTGAAGAAGATTGGCAGTTTGCACAAAGAATATGTGGGTTGTGGTTTTTTTCCCTAAAAACCTGCAAAACAAAGGCATTAAATGAACTTGTTTCTTATTTGCAAGTATTTAAAATTTGGATAGTAGAGCTCTAAAGATTCTTAGTTTGTTTCATAAAATCCTCTGTGTTCTTTAGAAGCAAATAGGTTTTGACAAAAAAGAATATCAACTGGTTTTGCTGAACAGAATATCTGGAAGTAAGACCACCACTGCTGTACTTTTTCTAGTCTTATTTTCTTAAATGGCTGAACATTGGGAAAAAATAAATGATAATTAAATAGTAAAAGGGAAAAAATAAATGATAATTAAATAGTAAACTCTAAAAGGGAAAAATAAATGATAATTAAATAGTAAACTATATGAAATAAAATCTATAAAACAAAATCAAAATAAACTATGTAAGCCTACAGGGAAAAAAAAAAAAAAAGGATGGCAAGACTTTAATGCTTTGTTCATTATACTTGGATTATGTTTTTGGGAGGCTGAATGTCCACGTTGCAATGACTTTAAATGGGATTATTTTTGACTCACTCTGGTTTGGTCCAGTGCTCTTCAGAGATGGAGCGAGTCAAGTGTGCTCCTAGAAAGTATATTTTGATTTAATTTCATTCAAGGGAATTAAAAATATTAGAGATGGGCTTATAATTAACATCAGCCCCCGTGGTCGTGTGGAATTTAGGTCTTGTCGGCCAAACTGGATTTCACTCTCCCATGAAATTACAAGTCTGGATGTAATAAATGTGGGATGTAATAGCAGGGATGTAACAGGCTTTATTAATGCATTGGACTTATTACTTCCTGACTGATTAAAAAATTAACACTACCCAATATTGACAGTGTTAAACAGATTAAGAACTGTCTAAAGGGCAGTTCTAATAAAACTTGTCTAAAGGGAACAAGGCTCAAATGGCAGCGTTTTTTATCTGTCCTCTGCAGGGACTGGGCCAAAGCCTGGTGCTGTTTAAGTCCTTCATCAGTAATTTTAAAGAAATTTAAAGTCTCAGCTTATGAAATCAGAGGATAAAATCAGATGAGGTTGATGGGATGGGCTTACAAAGCCATTCCTGGCTGTGCTGGGGCCATTCAACCTAAAACAGATTCAAACCAGCCAGAGGTAAATATCTCCTTAAAGGAAAAAGTGATACCTGGAATGGGAACAATCTCTGAGGGCAGTGGCAGCAGACAGGCAAATAAACACGGAATTTCACTGCAATATTGCAATAAAAGGGAGTAGGGACTGAACTGGGATGCCTGAGTGAAAAAGAGGGTGTAGGAACAGCACTGGTGACATCAACCTTGGCACTAAAGCAGATCCTCAAAAGCAGTTTCAGTGCCAGCCACAAAGTGCTTCTATATTGATACATGCTATATTGATATATGATCTATTGATTTATGCTATATTGATATATGATCTATTGATTTATGCTATATTGATATGTGATATGTTGACATATTATATATTTTCCTTCCCAAAAGAAACCCTCAAGGTTTGTGACTCAAGCAGGTCCTCAGGAAGAGGATTTTTGGTCTTTGAGAAAGCAACAAAAAGTCAGATCAAGAGCAAACGATAGGGATGGAAACCATGGAAAATTCAAATGGAAACCATAATTCGGATATGGAAGCTGGGTCCTGCTCAGTTGCACCACTGGATCATTCAGTGCTCCTCAAAACCTGTGTCCTATAAACCACTTCCTCCTTTCCTGATGTTTTCAAATCAGATTTTCAGCTTCTATCAAATATCTGCTAAACTTCAAGGAAAGAGTGATAGGCCTTGATAGAACAGTGACTGGATGAAACATAATGATCTGTGATATAAAAAATGTTCCATTAAATAATGCAGGGAGCCCTTTCCAGCCTTAAATGCCAGGAATATCTGAGTGAATTGCCCCTTTTTCCTTTGTTAGCTTGGCTTTAATGAAGCTTTTCTATCCCAAACACTCTTATCTGTACAAAGAGTTGGGACTCTTTTATTATCTCCTTTTCATCGTGGTTGATGAGGAAGATTTTAACAACTATAAATTCTACATCATCTTCCTCTAGGAGAGTTAATATCTTTCAGCTGCAGTGTTGGGAACAGAAATACTCCCCATTTTCAAAGTCCTCATCTCAAAATCCCAAATTTAACCCTAAACTTGCACATCAGATGGAGCTTTTATACGACAATAAATTCTGTTTCCTGACAAACTAATTGTACTTGGCACCGAGGAAATGCAATTCCAGGCTTTTCCATCTATCCCAGGTGGATCAGTCCACTAGAACAGTTGAATATGGAATAAAAGAAGGGAGAAACACAAGATTTGGGTCAAGACTTTAGTCTGCTCCTGGTTTCATGGATTTCTGCTCTCACGCAGTTGGGAATTTCACAGCTCAAACTGTTTTCACTGCAAAGCTCCTTTGAAAAATTAAATTAATGATGTTGACATCCTTTATCACAAGAGATAAACACAGCAAATAAAGATCTGCCCAGGAAATATATCCTGTTATCCGTGGGCATGAAAAGCTCTGAGGCTAAAAAATTAATACCGTGTCACAGTTGCACCAAGCCTTTGTCCTAAAGACTTCAAAGGACTTCCTAAATTTGGATCCCATTATCCCCATTTTTCAGACCCTAACCCCCGATTACACTGTGTTTTTCGTGATGAATTTCCATTTATGCAACATCATTCCTCTAAACACAAACCCTGGGCTGACACCATTTTGGACCTTTTCTAACACGAATGAAAAACCTTCCCTGAAATAAATATTTTGTGTGGGAATGAGGGGAACAACATCATGTTTAGGTAATACAAATTTCAGTTCTGACAGGATGTGTGGAATCGTGGAATCACTGAAGAGTTTGAGATGGGAAGGACCTTAAAGATCATCCAGTTCCAACCCCAACACCTTCCACTAGCCCAGGTTGCTCCAAGCCCCGTCTAACCTGGTCTTGGACACTTCCAGGGATCCAGGGACAGCCACAGCTTCTCTGGGAATTCTATTCCAGTCCCTCCCCACCTTCACAGCCAATAATTCCTTCCCAATATCCCATCTAACCCTGCCTCAATATCCTGAGTATTGAGCTTTACTTGTTTGCTTCCACTGTGGCTTGTTCTGGAGAAGGCAAATGGAAAACAAGGATTCCCTTTTGGCTGGAAAGGGAGGGATATTCCAGGAGAACTTCAAACAGTCTAATTAAAGACTCAAATCTGCAGAAAATATTCTTAAGAGCTGATTTATTGACAAAAATGGCTGTAATGTCCCAAACCAAAGCAGTGTTTGGGTTCTGCTCCAGCCAGAGAAAGCTTAGATGGAAAATTAAACAATGTATACAGAAATAAAATTCCTGGGCTGAGTAATCCAGCTTCAATCTATAAAGGGAATTATTTTAAAGTCAATTTGGCAGAAAACAGGATTGATTTTTTTTTTTTGCTTAAAAGTTTACAGTTTTTAGCTGCAAAGCCTCTGTACAACTGTTATGCAACACAGAGCATTTCCTTAAATAAATGGGCATAATGGAAAGCCAAGAATAATAGGAATGGGAAGAATATGCCATGCTTTGAGAACAGCTCTGAAAAGGGATAAATGGAGGTAAATATAATATCCAGGGGCATCTATTAATAGCGAGCTACAGAGTCAGAAAATATTCAATAATCTGGAATTTTAGAAAAGAAGAAATGAGAGTAAGATATTCTGATACCTAATGTTTTCCTTTAGAATTAAAAAAAATGTAGTTTTATCCTTTTCTCTCTAGAGGGAATTCAGTGAGAGGTTATTCCTCTGAGGAAATGTCTGGATACAAGGCTGGATTTCTAAAATATGCCAATTTTCACACTTTCTGAACTTGGATACCAACAGAGAGCTTAGAAGAAAACTGTACCGCTCTTAATACCTGAGAATGCCCCCAAAAAAAGGGGGATAAATATCTATATTTGTACTCTGGGACATTCTCTTTCATATCTAACTTTTATTAAATTACTCTGACGGTCCTATTATAAAAATAAATATGATTGGGATCATTATTTCCCTGCTGATTTCCCCAAAATAAATATGGGGGGGGGGGGGGAAAGCAGCACTGGCAATCTGCTTTCACCAGAGACCTTGAGCTGATACCAAACTGCAAAGAGAAGTTCCTGCTAACAGACAGACAGCCAGTCAGAGGGTTCCTGAAAAATAAAAAAAAGGGATTTGGGATGAAAATCTAGGATTAATTTATACTTTACAAACACTTTCAAGTCCACCAACGTTAATAAAAGAATTCTAGAGAGTTCAAAAAATGTCCAAGCAACCTGTTTTCTGCAGAAGTCCTCAACAAAAATGAATTGTAAAAGTGGGGAAGGCCTTAAAAAGATTAAATTTTTACAAGTTATATATCTAGGACAGCTGCATATATAGAAATTTATAATTTCTATATATGTTTTAATATTAAAATTATGTTTACAATTAATTAAAATTATATTTAATAATTTTATTTACAGTGCCCTGGCCAAACTGCCGCTTCCCTTGAAGAGTTTTAGAAATCCTACTTTTTCAACATTAATTGTGGCCATTGCTGCTCTTCAAGTGGTGCTCCTGGGAGATTATTGAGGGAGGGGGGTGAATATCTGCCCAGTAGAGGTGTTAAAAATTGCAGTCAGGTCTGAAAGTGGTAAATCAGGAACGTCCCAGTCTTTGGGGAGTGGTACAATTGTCTACAAGGAGCAAGGAGAGGGAGCTAAAATCAGAAAAGCTGAAAAAAATTGGTGAGCTGATTGATAAAAAGGTGTTTAAAGAACTGAAAATATGATAATTAAATGAGTTTCAGGGCAGAAAATGGAACTGGGAGCTCATTTTCACTTTGGTTCTGTGATTGCCACTTTATTTTTCCCCACCATGCCCACAAAGGGCCCTCCAGTGAGAAGAAGTTGCTTGTTTGTCCTACACTTGAGGCTACTGTAGCAGGAGATGATTTGGGCCATGGAATCATGGAATGATTGGGATTGGAAGGGATCTTAAAGATCATCTCATCCCACACCCCTGCCATGGGCAGGGACACTTTCCACTAGCCCATGTGGCTCCAAGCCCTGTCCATCCTGGCCTTGGACACCTCCAGGGATGGGGCAGCCACAGCTTCTCTGGGCAACCTGGGCCACCACCCTCACAGGAAGAATTTATTCCTAATATCCCACCTAACTCTGCCCTCTGTCAAGTTCAAGTCATTTCCCCTTGTCCCTTCTTGGATAAATATCTGAAATGATGCCAGAATGGATCCAGAGCTCTGCATTTTGATTCCTTTAGTTCTGTGAAGAAGCAGGGAAGGACCTCTTTTGTTCAGCTACCCACATGGACTATCAGCAGTTTGGAAAGGGAAAAATCCCTTTACAGCACCTGGGATGCTCAGGGTTCTCACCCCACAGAGCTGGAGCCATCACAGTGGTGGTTGTGCAAATTCTGCTTAGGGAGAGTGGAATTCCTCATCCCTGGGATCTCAACCCCACTTAGTGATGCCAAGGAGCTTCTTAAGGACACTGGGAAAAACGTGCTACTCCCCCAGATAGTCCACAGAGCACTGACTGCTGACTGCTCAAAGACACCCTCACACAGCATCAGAAACTTGGTGTTTTGTGCTGTGCAGGACTGAAGACCTGGCATGACAAGTTTGCTTCGCTGCTACCCAATTTTTCCTTTTTTGCTGTTGTTTGGTTGTTTGGTTTTTTTTTCTGAATAGATTTTGCTGTTTCCACTTCTTAAATCACTGGATTTTCCCGTGTGTGCAGGGATCTGACTCCCTCTGAGAGCATCATCTCCGTAATGGAGACCAAGAGGAGACAAAAGAGCTCCTTGAAGTTCCTCCTTGATTCCAAAAGATTCTGCTGGTGGCTTTGAAGAGAGGGTGGGGGGAGTGGTTTGCTCACTTAATTTTCAATTCATTTTAATCATTTAACAAGAATGTTACAAGAAAAAGTTTAGACCTCAAACTCAGACTAGGGGACTAATTTTTAGATGACTAAAAATAGCTGCAGTGAATCCGACCCAAAAGGCAGATGCTTATTTAAAAGAGGAGAAATTGCACTGGAAGAGGGACACAGAGAGAATTCACAGGGAAAAAAAATAATAACCATCAAGTGAGTCTTCTGCCCTATTTCTGCTCAGTAAAGTCCATGCTGACCAGAGACCAGTTCATGACAAAAATACACTATTAATAAATAGCAAATTACTCAGGAGATAAAAATAAGTAGCCCAGAGCTCTGAACCGGGGTCTGGGTGCACAAAGCCCTGGGAACAGATCAAACCCCCGCTGATGCCTTTCTACACCTCCATGACCCACATTTGAGATCAGGTCGAAAAAAAATAAAAGCAAGTAGATCAAGCCTGAGAGCCTTTTTAATAAATCTTTACAGATTTTTTTTTTTTCCTCTTTCTTGTAACCAACCTTTTAGACGTTATTAATTCTCACCCCGGTTCTAATGAGTGGCTGTGCCAGTGCTTAACCTCCAGAAGTCACCTAAAATGAATTATTCCTGATGATTAATTCTGCTGGAATAGGCCAATAAGAGTGACCTTTATTTCAGCCACTAATAAAATTAATTAAAAAGAATTCCAGTAAACAGTGAAGTGCTACTTAAACAAAACAAAAACTATTTTTCCCTTTTTTTTTTGTTTTTGCTAATATGTAAATGTCATAATTCTCATTAGACATCTGAAATCTCCTGTTTAAAGCTCATGACCGTTCTTTGTATTTGAGCATCCATTATTTCTATTCAACCAGGCCCAAATCAAGAGCTTTAAACTACAGGTCACTTGTATCCTTTTTTTTATATTCCATTTTAAATGGGAGCATTTAAGAAAAGCAAAGAAGGGATTTTAATTCAGGTGAAACCAGTATTCCTTGACATTTACTCATCCCAAAAGAAATGACCAATTTCGATGCTCAAAAGTACCTAAAAGACAATGAGGGGGAAAAAAAGTAATTGTTCATCTATTTTTAAAAAATGCCTCAGGGGACCTTAAAGATCATCCAGTTTCAACACTTTTCACTGTCCCAGGTTGCTCCAACCTGGTTTTGGACACTACTAGGGATGGAGCAACCACAGCTTCTCTGGGCAACCTGTGCCAGGGCCTCCCCACCCTCACAGGGAAGGATTTCTTCCCAATCTCCCATCTAACCCTGCCCTCTGGCAGTGGGAATCCATTCCCTGTGTCCTGTCCCTCCATCCCTGGTTCAACATCCCTCTCCAGCTCTCCTGGAGCCCCTTCAGGCTCTGGAAGGGGCTCTGAGGTCTCCCTGGATCCTTCTCTTCTCCAGGTGAGCCCCCCCAGCTCTCCCAGCCTGGCTCCAGAGCAGAGGGGGCTCCAGCCCTGGGAGCATCTCCGTGGCCTCCTCTGGACTCTCTCCAGCAGCTCCACATTTTCTTTCTCCAGCAGTGACAGACAGAACAGCAGGTGACAATGGCCAGAACCTGCCATGTGGAAAGCTCCAGCTGGACCTTTGGAGACCCTCTGTCCCCAGGATGACAGAGCCAGTGTAACCTCCATCCCTGGAGCTTTTCCTGCTTGACAAAGCCACTGATGGCCTGACTGGGGGTGGAACATGGTCCTGCTTCAGATTAGAGTTTGGAGTAATGACTCCCAACGAGAACTTCTCTGATTCTAAACCCTTACACTAATTATGGTCATAAATTACAGCAAATTCTCATCATTCTCCATTTTAATTTCTGGACCTTTTCTAGCTGAGACAGCACAGCTGGAACACACAAAGAAACTTCAGCATCTTAGTTCCCTTCAGCAGAATTTAAGACTGTGACTTTACTTGCAAACAAACAGTCCTGGGAACATTCCCAGGTACTGGGGTTTGTTGTCTTCAACTGTAAATCATTGGAATGGTCACTCCATGGCATTGGGTCATCCTGTAAATGTCTCCTCTCCCTACAGATGGAATGTAGGCCAGGTTGGACAGGGCTTGGAGCAACCTGGGCTAGTGGAAGGTGCTGGGTTTGGAACTGGATGAGCTTTAAGATCCCTTCCAACCCAAACCATTGTGGGATTCCAAGCAAA
Organism: Pyrocephalus nanus; assembly: GCA_038380795.1. NCBI lineage: Eukaryota > Metazoa > Chordata > Aves > Passeriformes > Tyrannidae > Pyrocephalus > Pyrocephalus nanus. Next base: position 2,603,544 of record CM076260.1, on the reverse strand, counting down.
GAAAGTCAAAAGGAAACATAAAACCCAACAGAAAACAGGGAAGGAAAACATGAGCTGAGACCTCCCATGCTGGGAATGCCCACAGTTACTCCACAGTCACACAGGACAGGGATGAGCCCTAGGAACTGCCTGGACCTGCCTAGTAGCATCCAAGGGGTAAATCAAGTTTCCATGACCAAAAACAGAGCTCTGCTACAGCTACAACCCTTCCAGCCCAACACCCTTAATTTGGGATTCCTAAAGCCTGAGACTTTTAGTCCTACAGGCCCTTTCCCTAAAAATGGGAGTTACAGAGTAGATTTAGATTGGATATTGGGATGGAATTCCTGGCTGTGAGGGTGGGGAGGCCCTGGCACAGGTTGCCCAGAGAAGCTGTGGCTGCCCCTGGATCTCTGGAAGTGTCCAAGGCCAGGTTGGACAGCACTTGGAGCAACCTGGGATAGTGGAAGGTGTCCCTGCCCACGGCAGGGGGTTGGAACTGGATGATCTTTAAAGTCCCTTTCAACCCAAACCACGCTGTGATTCTGTGATTCAATTCCATGATTGTATGATTCTGTGATTCCCTGTGTGTGCTGTTTAATCTCTGTTATATTTTATCTTTCCCTAATCCTGCCAGAAGTCTCAACTCCACTCTGCCCTGGACCAGCTGTTCTCATTCACATGAGAGACTCTCCTCTATAAACACACTGATCTTGTATCAAATGCAGACTTAAAGGAGGGATTAAAAATAATAATAATAATAATAATGAAAAAAAGAAGCAACTTTCATTTAGCAAGCTTATAATAAAAATTAAAAGATGTTAATAAATACTGTGTCTATAAGCTGGTCTAAATCTATCTAAAATGCCCCACAGTGAAGTCTTACATCAGTTATTATTGAAACATTAAATGCTTTTCTTACAGGCTTACAGCAATCCATTTAACTTTCAGTCATCTTGCACCCATATGTGCTGCTCCTGTTGATGAAATGGCTATTAATAAAGGAATAGATGGCTATGAATTAAAGCAAGCTCTACTTAATCACATTAATCCAGAGTATGTTAAAGGCTTCAATTTTCTAAATAATTTTGGGCTTAATGCCTCTGAGATGGGCAGACTGCTCTATTGATGCAGCATCTGGTCCAATTTGAGCTGCATTGTGAAGGAGGAATTGTCAGGCCCTTGCAAAAATAAGGAAGACTGACAGTTTTAGGGATGCAACCAAAACTGCTACAGCTGAGACAAAAGATCCTGCAAGATATTGAAAAAGGGCCTGGGACAATTAAAAAGGCTGCCCCTGCTCTGCAAATGCAACTGGGCTTGTTCAGTGAATTGTGTATGATTAACTTACTCCTCCTGATGGGATGAGAGCTCCCCACACTTATCCAGAGCCGTATTTTCCACTCATTGAACATCCAACAGCTGCTGCTGTGAAATATGTTCACTTACCCATTACATTGGGATACCAATTAGGGAGGAATTATTTCACCACCACCAACACCATCCTTGAAAAGCACAAATTTCTGGCTTTGGGATTTTTTTTTTCCCCCGAGCATGTTTGGGTTTTTTTATTTTTTTTTTTATTTATTTTTATTATTATTATTACTTTGGTTCTGTTAAGGTGGTAATTTGACAATGAAATAAGAGTTACCTTGACTTGTAGCACTGAAATGCTGCTGTGTTCAGTTAAGGAGACACAGGAAAAGTGTTTTAAATACTTCCAGCGGGAATAAAAACCCTCAGAGGAGAATTAGATTTTATAAAATTTTTGTAGAATAGAGATTTTTAAAACCCAATATTAATGGAAGGTCATCAGTGGAGGGGACAACACGGTACAGTCCAACCACTGGGAAAAAAAATAAATTATCATTTTCTATTATATCTAATATGTCAAAATTACACAAGTTTTAGGGGCAGATATTTTCTCAGTAATTGGATTATAAATGAAAAGTGACTTCCATGAATTTAGTGCTTTTTCACAATATATGTAGGTTCTGAATAAAGCCACCAAGTCACATTCAACAGAGCTGTAAAAACCTCTGTCTGAAATCTTATTTCAATTAAAATTCATGTTTTAATTGAATATACAGAGAAGGTCTGGGGGGCACACACTGCATCTACTTTTTAGTATTACATATTGTAAAAACGGGACAATTTGGACAATTCTAAAGAAGATTTAATACCAGAGCATCTCCCTCTGCATCCTACAGAACCAGAGTGGAACCAGAACTTTAAAAAAGGGATTAAAATTAATGTTTAATGGAAAATGTGCAGATACATCATTCCTTTTCAGCTGAATGAAACAATTTAGATGTATAAATATAAAAATACCCGTTAAATTCTCTATGACTACAGGAGATAAAAGACAACTTTAGATTTCCCCTTGCTGCCTGCGCTTTCCTCCAACACTCAGTCCCCAGAAAAATCCATATATCCATAGATTTCAAAGTGCTTTAGAAGATAAGATAAACTATCTCCTTTTTATAGGTGAGGACAACAGGCAGGAAGAGCTGAAGGTTATCCAAGTCAGCCTTGGAGCCAGGAATAAAAGGGAATCAGCTGAGCCTCAAGGAAACAGCCCAGCTGTGGTGCTTCCTGCTCCTTTCTGCAATCCCTCCTGCTCCAAAGGGCTGCCAGGCAAATTCCAGCAGGAAAACCATTGCTAAAGGGATGTGAAAGGGAAGAGCAGCAAAGGGGAGGGAAGCAAATCCCAACCCAGCCCGTGGGGCTGCACGAGAGATTCTGTCGCCCCTGTGCAGTGTGGGGGGAATGAAATGGGAATATCTCCAACTGCATCCAGGGATTTCTAGGAGAGATTTCAAAAGGGGTTTTTGTGACCAGCAGGGGAGAGGGGGATTCTGCTCTTCTGCCCCACTCAGGTGAGACCCCACCTGCAGAGCTGCTTCCAGCCCTGGGGAACAACAGCACAAGGACGTGGAGCTGCTGGAGAGAGTCCAGAGGAGGTCATGGAGATGCTCCCAGGGCTGGAGCCCCTCTGCTCTGGAGCCAGGCTGGGACAGCTGGGGGGGTTCACCTGGAGAAGAGAAGGATCCAGGGAGAGCTTGAAGCCCTTTCCAGAGCCTAAAGGGGCTCCAGGAGAGCTGGAGAGGGACTGGGGACAAGTGATGGAGGGACAGGACACAGGGAATGGCTTCCCACTGCCAGAGAGCAGGGAGAGATGGGAGATTGAGAAGAAATTCTTCCCTGGGAGGGTGTTGAGGGCCTGGGCTGGAATTCCCAGGGAAGCTGTGACTGCCCCTGGATCCCTGGAAGTGTCCAAGGACAGGTTGGACGGGGCTTGGAGCAACCTGGGACAGTGAAAGGTGTCCCTGCCCATGGCAGGGGTTGGAACTGGATGATCTTTAAGTTCCCTCCAAACCCAAACCATCCTCTGATTCCATGATTCAAAACAGGTTTGTGTTGCTGGAGTGACAAGTACCAAGGGGTAGTTCAGGGATTCTTGGAGGAGGTGAGAAAAGAAGGAGTTATTTTCTGAGAGCTCTTGGAAAATATTTGAAATGTTGAATCTGCTCCTTCTGAAACACAATGGGAGCAGGAGCTCTAATAGCTGAGTTGTTCCTCAAACTCTGGGCCATTCTTGTAATGAAGAGCTATTAAATAGGCCTAAGTACAAATAAATAACCACTTGTCATGCCAGTGATATAAAAAGAATTCATTTCTAGGTATAACTCTATGGCAACAGCTTTTGTGAGCCACTCTTTGACTCTGCAGCAGAGCTCCTGCTTAACAATTCAAATGCAGAAAGATGAGAAGAAAGGAGGCAAAAAGCAACTCAGTGAGATCCCTGCTCACAGCTCAATTGTTTTGATGAATTCTGTCCTCACACATTACATGAACGTATCATGTGCAGACAAATTCTATTTCATGGTGACAGTGAGGCTGCATGGAGAGAAGTCCATTATCACATGGAAAATAAAGGAATTAGGGAAGAATCTGAGGCGATAAATAGATGAATATGCAGTGAGACACTTGGCTTTCCACTCAGTGGAGCTGCAGAATTTGCCTTCCAGATCTGCTGTGACACAAGTTATTCCTGCCCTTTTAGTAGATCCAAGCTGCCTGTTATGAGAGCACAAGCAAAAAATGCAGTTTCTCTGTAAAACTCTTTGCTATTTAATTAATGACTCTGTTTTCCACAGCCATCCTTCGAGCAGGCCAGAGGAATCATTCTCTTTATGATGCAAAGTTCCACAAATCCCAACTGCTCCATGAGAGAGACTGCTAATCAGGAGAGACTTCAGGTTGGAGTGTGTGAACCTTTGGGAAAGACCAGGAGGAGTATTTTTGCCCGTCACACTTAATTAGATCTGAGAGGGTGGAGGCTGGAACCAAAATTTTGCACAGCTTTGCTGTGACAGCCCTTGGTTCAAACACCTGCTCAGCAAGTTTGAAGTCTGGATCCCAAATGACTCTCAAAGTAAGAGGCACGTCCACTGAAAGCATCCTGATCCGGGAAATGCTCAGGAAACACATTTGTTACTGGTCCTGATGAAGCAATGACACTGCTGAGCCACAAATGTAAGATCAGAGAATCATAAAATCATTTGGGCTGCAAAATCCCTCTGGGATCATCGAGTCCAACCATTCCCCAGCACTGCCAGGGCCACCCCTAACTCCTGTCCCCAAGTGCCACATCCACACAGTTTTTAAATCCCTCCAGGGATGGGGACTCCACCACTGCCTTGGGCAGCCTGTGACAAGATTGGACAACACTTTCCATGAAGGAATTGTTCCAAATATCCAATCTTAACCTTCTCTGGCACAGCTTGAAACCACTTCCTTTCATCCTGTCCCTGGGAGAAGAGCATGACCCTCATCTGGCTCCACTCTCCTGTCAGGGAGTTGGAGACAGTGAGAAGGTTCCCTCTGAGCCTCCTTTTCAGAATCAGTCAGGTTGAAAAAGCCCTCAAAGATCCAGTCCAACCATTCCCCCAGCACTGCCAAGGCCACCACTAACCCCTGTCCCCAAGTGCCACATCCACACAGCTTTTAAATCCCTCCAGGGATGGGGAATCCACCACTGCCCCAGGCAGTTCCTTCCAATCCTTGACCACCCTTTCTGTGAAGAAATTTTCCCTAATATGCCATCTAAACCTCCCCTGCCACAACTTGAGGCTCCCCCCTCCTGTCAGGGAGTTGCAGAGAGTGAGAAGGTCCCCCCTGAGCCTCCTTTTGTCCAGGCTGAGCCCCCCCAGCTCCTTCAGCTGCTCCTGGTGCTCCAAACCCTTCCCCATCTCCATTCCCTCCTCTGGACACCATAAGTCAGGTGAGAAGCTTGTTTTCTTCTACTGACTGGGGCAGTCAGAGCAGGGAGAAGAAGGAGAGAAAGAAGGGCAAGGTCCTGGAATTCATTCTCATGGTTAACAGCTGGTTTTATACACTTTGGAGCAGTTTCATGCCAGACACACCGTGGGAAGCCAAATCTGGCACTTCTGCTTTTCCCTGTGCAAGAATCTCCCCTGGTTTCCTTCTGTATCCAGGTTTCCATTTTGGATTATCTGTTGCTGAGTGCTCAGAAGAAGAAGGAAGGAGGTCCCCTCCCCATTCATCCAAAATCTGACCTGCTCGATGCAAAATGGATCCTCCTTTCTTTGTGCTTTCCATCAAGGTGATTAAATAAGCTCAGATTAAAGACACCAGATCCCAGTCTGTACTTTTCCACTTGATTTTAGCTTCACCTAAAGACTTGTGACTGGATCCCAAAGGCAGCTGGGACACTGCACTGTGAGAGAAGAACTCATTGCACATTCCTCCTCTCTTTGAACATTTTGGAACACCTGCAGAAGGGCTGAACTGTCCCCGAGCAGAGAGAAAAGAAGCAAGAGAGAAAATGAAACCATTTGTCAAAGCAAAATAAATGAAGCAGTGAAAAATAATGGTCCCATCTGCACCTACCACTGGTTCGGGGTCAGTTCTGCTGAAGTCAGTGCACTGCCAAAAAATGAGAGAAGAATGGAATAGAATCCACAATCCATTCAGAAAATAATAATAATAATAGCAATAATGACAATATTTAGCACTCTTCCAATGCTCTGTAGCTTCAAAACATTGCAGAAACAGGGCAGGATCAGTGAAAATGGAATTTCTTTTTCCAAGGCTTGTTTGCTCCTGAGTAGCCACTTTTTTATCTTATCATTGTATTAACAGGCTGAGACAAATCTCTTCCTGATGCAACACCATTGACATCAGCAGAATTATGCCCAGGATCAATCTGACTCCCATCTATTACTTCTTAGTAGATGATAAGAGTATAATAATAGTGTTCCATTTGACTTGGAACAAAGAATTTTCACAGCACTCGGCACACGGAATGACATGATTAAACCCTGCATCCTTTCCAAAAAAAATCTCAAGCACTATAATTATAACAGAAAAAAAAAAAAAAAAAGGGGGGGGAAGAGGAAAAAAAAAAAAAAAAAAAGAAGTAAAGAGTGTGTAATCATGCCAGTTGATGATAATCCAAACTTTCAGTTCAGCCCGTGGTACCTGTCACCTTTCCAGGATGAATTAAGGAAAGTTACAGCCAGGATAAATCACAACCTCCTTAATCCTAAATCACGGATCACCTCCTAGTGGAAGGTGTCCCTGCCCACAGCAGGGAGTTGGAACGAGATGAACTTTAAGGTCCCTTCCAACCCAAACTATCCTGTGATTCCATGACTGACAAAACAGGTTGGAGAGCCTCCTTTACTCCAGAGTCTCCTTTTGAGGGGGAAAGTGTACTTTTATCTCAAGGAGACAGGTAACCCAGGGCTGAAGGGATTTTAGAAAGGCAACCAAATAATAATTTCAAGCTTTGCAGTGATGGAAACTTTTACCTCATGCTGGAATCTCTTCTAACCTTTAGAGTTAAAGAGATGCATCTTAGTCAAGGCTGCCAGCTCTGGTTCATGTTTTAGCCTCAGTTCTTGGTTCTCCTGTTAAGCTGCTCTGAAGCTGAACAGGACCAGAGAAGCAAGAGAAAACAATTGCTCCAGCTACCTGCAGCAAATTGATGCATTGATGGCTGTAAAAACATGAAAGGATCTCCATTCCCACTGCCCAAAGAAGGATTGAACCCCAAAGGAGGCACAGCAGGGCAGGCAGAAGTGTTATGACATGGCCACGGAGCCTTTCTCCCCAAACAACTTTCTAAAGAGTTCCAAAATCTGCCCCCTCAGGTGAGACCCCACCTGCAGAGCTGCCTCCAGCCCTGGGGAACAACAGCACAAGGATGTGGAGCTGATGGAGAGAGTCCAGAGGAGGCCACGGAGATGCTCCCAGGGCTGGAGCCCCTCTGCTCTGGAGCCAGGCTGGGAAAGCTGGGGGTGTTCAGCTGGAGAGGAGAAGGCTCCAGGCAGACCTTGGAGCCCCTTCCAATGCCTAAAGGGGCTCCAGGAGAGCTGGAGAGGGAATTTGGACAAGGATCTGGAGGGACAGAATAAGGGGGAATGGCTTCCCAATGCCAGAGGGAATAAATCCTTCCCTGTGAGGGTGGTGAGGCCCTGGCACAGGTTGCCCAGAGAAGCTGCGGCTGCCCCTGAATCCCTGGAAGTGTCCAAGGCCAGGTTGGATGGGGTTTGGAGCAACCTGGTCTATTGGAAGATGTCCCTGCTCATGGCAGGTGATGCAACTGGATGGTTTTTAAGGTCCCTTCCAACCCAAACCCTTCCATGGTTCTATGATTCTATAACTTCCCTAATGGACAGAACTACTCCCTGCTCCCAGAATTGTCCCACTTATCACTGAAATATTTCTTCCATTTCCATATGATTGTTCCTGGAAAGTTTTTCACTGGAACACAGATGACCACCCCTTTAACACAGATGGGTTCAGTATCCTCCAGTAAGGTCAAACTTGATCCTTTGACTTCCTCAGATAGAAACCTTCCTACCCAACAGCAGCCAAAGCCAGACCTCTACTGTGACACCACACGCTCAGCAAGCTGACCATGGGCTTTTGGGGACAGAAGAGCTCTTTTCCCCACCTCTCCAGAGGTGCTCCAATGCCTGGAGAAAAGGAGGCTCAGGGGAGACCTTCTTACTTTCAAAAGTACCTGACAGGAGGGTGCAGTGAGGTGGGTGTCAGACTCTTCTCCCAGATCACAAGTCACTGGATGAGACAAAATGTCCTGAAGTTGTGTCAGGGAAGGTTTATGTTGAATATTAGGAACATCTTCTTCATGGAAAGGGTTGTCCAGCCCTGGCACAGCTGCCCAGGGCACTGGTGGAGTCCCCATCCCTGGAGGGATTTAAAAGCCATGTGGATTTGGCACTTGGGGACAGGGGTTAGTGGTGGCCTTGGCAGTGCTGGGGGAATGGTTGGACTCAAAGATATTACAGACCTTTTCCAAACTAAATGATTCTAGGAATGGAAGCCACAAAGTGCTCTAGACCAGTAACAGGTCTGCAGCTCCCCTTTCCGTGGCTGACAAGATTCCTGAGGAGAAGAACCATCACAATCCATGTCATGCTCCAGTAAACCCCAATAACAGCCTGGGAACCCAAGTTCAGTTCAAACTGCTTTCCTTTCACTCCCTTCCTCCTCCAAACCAGGCAGTGCCATGTCTGTACACACACTGAGATGATGGCTTAGCATATTCATTAAAATTCTCTTGAGGTTTGACTTCTCCCAGCTGTCTGCAGCAATCTGGTGTCTTTTCTCTTAGTGATTCACTTTGGGAGGAAAAGACCTTCTTTTTTTTTTTTTTTTCCTCTGCTTTACCCACCAAGGTCACAACCCATTCCAAGTCCAGCATTGAAAACATTAAAACCCCTTTCTTTAGTATTTTTGTTCTGCTGCTGTACTATTTTTGCAGAAAGCAAACCTTATAGAGCTTATGGAAATGTGACATTAGAAGAGAATCACTCGAAGGCATTTCAGCTACAATTAACATTTTTCACTCCTCGGAAAGAAAATAAAAATAGTTTCTAATTGAATCACTTGACTGAATAAACACTGGATTAAACCAAGAGGGGAACTAGCAGACAAAAAAAAAAAATGAGGTTATCCACATGTCAGGGTTGGGTTTGGGTTTTCCAGGCAGATTTGATCTGCGTGGCAGCATTGGGGGTGTACGAACACTCTGCCACGATGGATTTCTGTGCTCAGCAATAGGGACAGAAATGTCTCCAGGCACGAACTCTGGGCACAGTCAAGGAGACAAAGCTGGTCCTTCCTTCCTTCTTCTTCCCAGCAAGAGCATTCCAAGGATCCATGGATTTAAAAGGGCTGGTTATGGATGTCAACACAAACACCACACCTCAAGAAGATTGAAAGCAGAGCTAGGGCAGCCCAAAGAGTCCACTGAGCCTTTCATTTTCTAGTAAATACAAGTCTAAGCTTAGTCTCTGACTACAGAGAATCATGGAATCCCAGAATGGTTTGGGTTGGAAAGGACCTTAAAGATCATCTTCTTCCAATCCCCTGCCATGGGCAGGGACAAATTCCACCAGCCCAAGCCCTGTCCAACCTGGCCTTGGACACTTCCAGGGATGGGACAGCCACAACTTCTCTAAGCAACCTCTGACAGGGCCTTAGCACCCTCACAGGGAAGAATTTCTTCCCAATATCCCATCTAAACCTACTCTTTGTCAGTTTGAAGCCATTCCCCTTTGTCCTATCACTCCATACCCTTGTAAAAATTCCCTTTCCATCTTTCCTGTGTGTGCTCCCTTCGGGTACTTCTCATCACGCCCAACTTCCCATCAGAACTCCCCTTGCAACCAACTTTCTATCCTCCACACAGGGTTTGTGCACCCACGCTGGGTTTGAGTTATCTGTGCCTGGGAATTCTCCAGGACAGGCCACAGGCCTGGCTGCAGCCATGGCAGGGCCTCCCAAAGCAATCCAGGGATAGGACTGAACACATCCCTGTTCCCAAATCTGTGCCCTGTGCCATGTCCTGCCATAGATCTGACCTGTGTGACCTCTTGGCTGCTCTTTTAGGGATGCCACGAGTGTTGACAACAAAAGCAGCTGCTTGGGAAGCCAAAGCCGATTTCTGAAGAGCTCCAAGTGGGTTTTATCCAAAGCTTCTCCTCCTTCTGACAGGTCTAAGGTCAGACACCTTGGACTGGTCACTTTGTCCACATCAAAGGCTGAAATGATGCCACTGATGTGGAAAACAGGTTTGCTCTTAGTACTGTTGGAATTAGATGATCTGGAGGTCCCTTCCAACCCAAACCATCCTCCTGCAGATGCCATACAATGTGCAACCATGAAATAAAATCCCTCTCTTCATGCCAAAGTGAAAGCCTCCAAAGATGTTGTACAGAAATGTTTCAAAGCAAAAACAAATTCAGAACAAAACAAAGCAACACAAATTTATATTTTCAGACTTCCTATAATGCATCTTCTCTTGGGTTTTTTCCCTATTACGTTGGTTTTTCTCCCCTTTCCAGCTCACCTGCTGCTCTGAGCTCTCCTGGTGGTGTAGAAATACAACACATCACCATGGAAGACATAAAAAGTGTCAGTAAAGAAAATTTTTGCTCACTCCACAGAATAAATACCTCATTCCCAGACATGTCGAGCTGCCACCAAACAACCTTTAGTCAAATACCATTTAACAAGTTCTCTTGGAAACTTCCTGCACAGGTTCAGTGCTGGAGTTAATGAAACCACAATTTCCCCTCCTATTTGTGAATGCCAGAACTAAAATCGTATTAAAGAAGCGGATAAACAAATTAATAGGGAAAAGGTCATCAGTGATTATTAAAGACTGCATCATTAATCCCTGGAAGCTGGGAGGGTAGGAAGACAGAATGAAATCATGGAATGGTTTGGGTGGGAAGGGGCCTTAAAGCTCATCTTGTTCCACCCCCTGCCACAGGCAGGGACACCTTCCACTAGCCCAGGTTGCTCCAAGCCCCGTCCAACCTGGCCTTGGACACTTCCAGGGATCCAGGAGCAGGCACAGCTTCTCTGGGCAACCTGTGCCAGAGCCTCAGCACCCTCACAGCCAACAATTCCTTCCCCAGATCCCATCAAACCCTGCCCTCTGTCAGTTTGAAGCCATTCCCCCTTGTCCTGTCCCTTCAGGCCCTTGTCCGAAATCCCTCCTCAGTTTGCTCTCTATCCCCATGACATTATTTTTCTTCTTGTTTTCCCCCTTTTTTGGCTTCTTGTATCAGTTTGCACAAGATGCTTCAAATATTACCCAGCAGAATGATTCTTGTGGACAGGAACAGCCACAGGTGACCCCAGTGGAGTTCCCAACTGCAGCAATCCCTTATTCTGGGAGCACAGTTTGGCAGAGTGAGGAAACTGGCTGTGTGGCTTATTTTTATTTCAAAAGTGTCTCCACATTAAAAAACAAAAAGCAAGAAATCCCCACTGGCCACAGTAGCAACAGTGAGCTTTTTAATAACATCATTTTCACAAATACACCATGTTCTGATGCTTAAAAAAAGGAAGCATCTTCTGTTTTCAGGCCCAGTGATGTGGGAACATCCCAGCCTGATCCTGCACGGGGTCTCTCTTGAAAACAAAAGTCCTTTGGGAACTTCCTGGAGGCTCCAGGTCAGCAGATTGTCTCTTTGACTTTTTCTGTAAATGGCTCTTTCAACCTCTGGGGCTATCACATTTTCATCTTATATATACCTTTAATAAAACCAGGAGATGAGAGAGAGATGGAAACAACACATCTCGGTGGGATACAATTCAAATAAAGTTGTTAATAATAAATAATATATTTAGTATTTATACTGGCTGCTACAACCTGAGCCTGTGATTATGGGCAAGGCTGAGATAAATAGATGACAGGAACAGAGGACAGCAGTGGATTTGAAATTTGCCACGAGGCACAATCAGGCATCTAAATAATAAATATCACTTTGGTTTCTTGGAGCCTGAACCAGACAAGATATTAACCCTGAGAAGTCAACTTCTGAAATGGAAAAGGGAGCTCAACCTTGATTAAAAATGCAGCAGAGCTCCCTAAGCAGAGCTGCTGCCTTCCCTCGTGGACGAAGAGCTTTTTGATTTTCAGGCAAAAAATATTTATTCTGCCCTTTCTTTTTAAATTCTGAACCAGGCTCCATTTCTGTATCCTGGATTTTAAGGTGTAATGAAGTTTTCTTGGTCAATAAGAAGCTTTTCTGTCGAAAAAGAACATGTCAGTAATGTCAGTGTGGGCAATTTTGGAGGTAGAGCTGCAGGAACTGGAATTTAATGCATCTCTGGGAGTTCTGGTTGCCAAGGTTTTAACGTGGCAGCAGCAGCTGTTCTCACCTTTCCAAATGATTTTTTTGAAGTGAAATTGGTACATTCATTTTATTTCATGACCTGGCAATTGGCATCAAGGACAAATTATAGTTTATGGGGTTACATCAAGGTTTTGTCGGCACTTTGGGGAGGATCCCAAGACAACAATCTCATGATTAAAGAGACAAAACTTATTCTAACTGGTCTAGTTAACAAAAATTACATATTTTCTACTTAATTCTTGTTCTTCCACTTGCTACAAAAAACCCACACAAAATGCTAATACCCACAGTACATGACATTAACTTTGATCTCCACAGTATTTTGTACTTTGCCTGACCTTTCCTTCCCTCCTCACAGGTGAACTGGGAAAAAAAAAAAAAAGGGGAGAGGTGGAGCAATTGGCCAATCACACCAAGGCCCAGATCAAGGGCATGGGGAACACTGATATTCTTCACAGTCATTAAAATTCCTATATCCTGTCCTTATATGAAAAAAATAATAAAAAAAAGAACAGACAAAGGCACAACAGGAATCCATTCTCTTGACAGAGATTTAATAATAAAAGAAACTGTTCTGAGCCATTCTCATTACTGCTTGGAAACTTTAATCTTGTGGTCTTGGTTCCTGCTCATGAAAACCTTCAGATCCCTTTTATAAGCCTACAGAAAGTGAAGAGAATGTTTGTAGTTTGATTATAGATTTAAACACGTTGGAAAAGCAGAGCCACGTTGGAACAGTGTTGTGATGTCCAAAGGAAGGGGTTTATAAGCAAGGTAAGGCCCTGTGTCAACATAAGGACAATCACTGGGTTAATCCCAGGGCTGGAGCCCCTCTGCTCTGGAGTCAGGCTGGGAGAGCTGGGAGGGTTCACCTGGAGAAGAGAAGGCTCCAGGGAGACCTGAGAGCCCCTTCCAGAGCCTAAAGGGGCTCCAGAAGAGCTGGAGAGGGACTTGGGGCAAGAGATGGAGAGGGACAGGACACAGGGAATGGCTTCCCAGTGCCAGAGGACAGGGACAGATGGGATATTGGGAAGGAATTGTTGGCTGGGAGGGTGGGGACAGGTTGCCAAAGAGAGGCTGTGGCTGCTCCTGGATCCCTGGAAGTGTCCAAGGCCAGGTTGGACAGGGCTTGAATCAACCCTGGACAGTGGAAGGTGTACCCATGGCAGGGGGTGGAACAAGATGATCCTAAGGTCCCTTCCCACCCAAACCATTCCATAATTCCATGATTCTATGGACATGCTGATGGTTTAGGACATTCATCTGTGTTTTGTAGGGAAGGGGAAATCTCAGAAGGCAAGAACTCTTTTCCCATGTTCATTTGTTCTATATTTCTATTAATAACCTGTGAAAAAATGCCAGTCACATTTTCAGGGGTCACCTTTAATGACCGTATTTTTTAATGCATAAATATGCAAAATAAGCTCCACATCACGAAGCCAAACCCTCCACAAGCCTTTCCACTATTAAACCACCACGTGCCAACCATCAGCCTGGTCTGGGCTCATCTGGTTGTCCCGCCCTTCTCCTTCCAGTCTAAAGATGAAGCGGAGATGGAATTAACTTGGTAAATCACCAAAGGCAGAGGAGGTAACAGAGCAAGAAATTAATTTTGCCTTTCTCCACTCCTTTCCATCAGCTATTTCCAAGTCTTCTGGATGACCTTTGAAAGCCAAGACCGGGAAATCTCGCATAGAAGAATCAGTCCAAAGACTAATTGATATGCAAGAGGCAACACTGTCCCTCAGAAAAACGTGGGTTTGCTGCTTAGGAAATATGAAACAACCTCACAATCAACTATTTTATGTAACTCAAAGCAGAAAACCAACTCCACGTGGAATACTTTTATAATGAATTGTTAATTATTAAGATTTGTGATTTGTGTACGAGAGAAAAAGCTTCAGAAAGGTACTGAGAGTTGTCTGGGTTATAAATTGGTTTAATCTGCTGTTATGTTCACTAAGCCTTCTAACTAATATCATATAATAAACAGACATATTCATATTTTTTTTCTTTAAATTACAGTCACTGAGGATAAACAAAGAAAACAACTCAAAGCAAAGCAAAATGACCTGCTTAGATGTTGAACCACAAGCCTGTAAACTGCCCTGTTTTTAAGAAAATCATCGTTAGCAGCACATTTTATATGGTAATTGTACATCACCACTTTCTGAATAACAACAGCAGAGTTTTTCCCTTCTGATTTCAGTGCCACTTGAGCTATGCAGATTTCTAAAGGCTTATGAATATACAGATAAACAGAATTGTTCTGAACATCTGTAAGCAAAATATGAAAAGATGTTTCGTGCTGAATGAACATCCTGGGCTGTCTAATGCTGGCCAAAAATTGGTGTATTTATGGATTAGGCAAAAGCCCTGAAAATAGCTCAAAATCCTGCACTCACTCCAGAAAGCCTTTTCAGATTGTCCTCTATATGGCTGTCACCACAAAATGGAAAAAGAATTTTCCATTCCGTTCCATTCCATTTCCAATCCTGTCCCTTCCCTCTCTTTCCATTCCATTCCATTCCATTCCAGTCCAGTCCAGTCCAGTCCAGTCCAGTCCAGTCCAGTCCATTCCATTCCAGTCCAGTTCAGTCCAGTCCAGTCCATTCCATTCCACCTTAAACATCCCTTTTCCCATTTTTCCCTATTTCCACCACGTTCCTGCCTTTTTGGCTCCTTGCAGCACGTCTGCACCGTTTCTAAAGTGCCCATTATTTGTTTGTCTCTGAGCATTTCCCACCCTTTCCACCAAGCCCACGGGACAAGCCCAAGCCCACCAAGCCCAAGTTTGTCACTGAGAACAAGCACCAACATCAGCATTTGGCACAAAACTGTTAACAAGAAAAGAAAACTTTCAGGCTGTTCCCCATCTGCAAGTCCAGGGAAGCAAGGATTTACTTCCACAGCAACATTAGTTGGCTGCCAGTGGTTCTGTGGTTCAGCCCACAGAAAGAAACCGTGTGGGGTCATTAGAATGAAAGACAGATGCAATGGTTTGGCCTGGAAATGACAGGATGCTATGCATTAAGCTGTATGAAAAATTAACAAATTATTAATAATAACGCAAATGAGAAATTTCTGATTTTTGTTCATACTCAGATATAGACAAAAGTAAAAGCAAAACTCACATTTTTTTCTAAGGAACACACTTCCATCATTCGAAACAGAATTCCTGAAGAATCTTTTCTTTTGTTCACACCTTAACTCGTTAGTTATTAGGAAGTAACAATGGGACGGGCAAACACAGATTTCGGGACAGTTTAGGGTGCAAAGCCAAAACCAGGGTGGGCCAAACACCACATTTTTTTTGAGTCACTGCAGCCACTCATTTAACTCTTCATAATCTTTTGGGGATTCCACTCCCAATGCCCAAAAACCAGAGAGGAAGGGTTACCTGAGCAGACCTCCTTGTAGGTGGGGTTTGGGGTGTGACCTCCTGCGTAACCCACTTGAGTGGAGTAAACTCCCTTCTGCCTCCAGAACTTCCTCTCAGCTCCCCAGAAACAGCCCATACCTGGAAAGGGCACAAAACACACATTGTTACATCAAAATCTGCCAATTAATCACTCATTTGCATATTAATTACAGTCCACAGTGGAGGCAACATCTAATGGCAGCACCTGCTGGTCAAGTGTTTTCCAAGATTATTTATAGGGTAACTACACGGAAAAATCCATTCTGCAGCAGAGCATGACACAAATAAAGCTGATTTATGCTTCTGAATATCAACATATTACCAAGGACAAACCTTGCAATGGTTCAAAGGCCCAAACAAGGAGAACTCTCAAGCACACACCAAAAATAAAAGTTATTTAAAAGGCAGTCGTTCTATTTGTGCAGCACCATTTTTGCTTGAGTTGATTAGGAAGCTGTCAAAACACAATAATTTGTATTAATGGCAAACAGTTATTTAATTTTCTGCTTTCAGGCAGAGGTGGCAGCAATAATGGATTATATTATGAGTTACACAAGAGGAAAAATGCTTCAGTTTAGCAATTTATTCACAGAGATACTTGATGTTCACACAAGATTCCGGTGGTCGTTCGCCCACACGGCCAATTATCAAAGGACATCAGACTGACAAAGGTGTGAATTAGCAAAACTCTGCTGGTGAAAGGAATCAAGGAACAAACACAACCAACATTTCCAATTGTCTGATGGCTTAGTTAAATAAATGTTTAAGAGACTAATTATTAGATTATTCATTTAGAGTGTCATGCCCACTCCAGTGCTGTTAAGATGATCCCTGATTGTGTATTTTCTCTGCCTGTTATTATTCCCTTTCCAAAGCATTTGAAATAAAAGGCAGTTAAAAATAAGCTAAATATTAAATACACTTAGAAATCAATGATCCATGCTGGGTTTTCTACTGGTAACACTGAAGATATGACAAGGTAAAAAAATTACAGAAATGATCCTTCAAAGTACAACCAGAACCTTTCTCAACCACGATGTCTCACAAAGGCCTGCTATTCCTTTGAATCTTCAGAGATTAACTTAAATTAAAGTTGTAATGGACCAAAAATTACAGAAGTCTCGACTGGGATTTCTCCTAATTCAGGTGTTCAAGCAAACTGAATAAATTAGGAGCTCAACCTGCTCCTGGAGGCCATGGAGAGAGGGAGGAACCTCCTGAGGACAATTCAGCCCACACAAGATATAAATTGATGATCAAATTAGTTATTCTCCCCTAATTACAGAGATAACTGGGGCTGTTAGGCTTGGATTCCTCAGCTCAAGCAGGCTGGTGACAATTTGTAGGACCTCTCTTGAAATTCCCTCCCAGTTTTGCTTCGGAACTTTGCTCCCACAGGTTTGATAAGGGTAAAAAAAAGTCAACAATCTGCATGTCCCTGTTAAAGTGCTGGGAACAAGCGTTCCCCACTGTCAGAGACTGAAATAGTTAATGGCTTAAACACTGTAAGATCACCAAAAGACTTTTGTCCACTGCAGAAAACTGCAAGGAAGCAGCTGCTCACCCAGCAGGGCCCACCCCTCCCTGAATATGCCAACCGGGAAAGCACCTTCAGATCAGAAAAGTGGGTGCCACTGTCCACCCATCCCAGGTGCAGATGCACACCTGAAGCTCCAAACTGCATTTCCAGATAAGGGAAGAGGCTAAGAGAAGGCAAATCCTGCCAGGTGGGATAATCCTTCTCATCACACCAGTGTCCTCCCTTACATGACAGCTCTGCTGTGAAAACCCCTCCTGGGAGCATCGACCGCTTGTGGCACGTCCCGTGACGTGATCCATGGGGAAACTCCCCACCCAGGGGAGGCACTAGGCGTTCCCACCAGAGCTGGAAGTGTAGAATAACTCAGGAAACCTTTGAGGTTTAAAGAGGGAGGGCTTCCCTCAGCCTCAACAGGTCAAGAGCATCACTTCAACCAACAGACACGGAAGCTGCAACTACCAACTTTCACCGCTGGATCAAGTGGATAGTGACTATATATACCAGTCACCTTATATAAATATATCTTTATCCTTTCTTTCTCTCCCTTGCACATTCTTTTAAGTAGTATTTTTATGCTTTAATAGTGCTATCTTTCCATGTTTTAATATTGTTATATTGCTATAGATGCTTCAATGTTACTATAGATTATAACACCCAAACCAGCAACTTGCCTGTTTACCTTTGAAACAAAACTGTTCTAAAATAAACCCTACATCTCTATGTTTACAAACACTGATTACTCAGGGTTGTTTCATTCTAATCCACCCCAAGGGATTTATTAATAAGAACCTGGGTTACCCTCCCCTTCTGGGGTGAGTCCCAACACTCACACGTTTCCCAGCACTCACTGTACTGCAGCAGGGATTTTGGCAGGATCCATGGGATATTTTTACAAGGAACTTGCGTTCATGTGTGGTTTTACACGTAGGTACGAGAAATACAGATTAAAACACGCTTCCATATTGGATTTTAGGAGAAAATTCTTCACCAAAAGGAGTGTCAATCACTGGAAAGCCCTTCCCGGAGCAGTGGTGGAGTCCCCATCCCTGAAGGGATTTAAAAGGCACAAAGTGGATGTGGCACTTGGGGACATGGGACAATGGTGGCCTTGGCAGTGCTGGGGGATGGTTGGACTGGATGGTCCCAGAGGGCTTTTCCAACTCTGTGATTCCATGACCTCCAGATCCTCCTCAGAAGTTCTTTCCCTTTTCCCTCTCCCAGTTCATGTCTGAGCTCATCCTGCTGCCCTTCCCTGAGAGACAGAGACATTTTATTCCCTTGCTGAAGCCTCCTCCTCACTTCTCTGCCACCTCACAGCAACAATAAATCCTCCCATCCACGGCAACAGATAAAATTGAAATCTCTGTCACAATAAAACAACCTGCTCCTAAAGAGACATAATTTACAACAATACAGCACTAAATTGCTTTTCCACGGGATTAATACAATCAGAGGCCGATGTTTGTTATTCTGCTAAAGTGGTGCCAGAGAAATTGTCATAAGGAGAGAAATATTAACAATAAAAGCCCACATAATA
The DNA here is from genome assembly GCA_038380795.1 of Pyrocephalus nanus. Classification (NCBI taxonomy): domain Eukaryota; kingdom Metazoa; phylum Chordata; class Aves; order Passeriformes; family Tyrannidae; genus Pyrocephalus; species Pyrocephalus nanus. The sequence goes on along the minus strand of CM076260.1, from coordinate 2,584,858 downwards.
TTCCAGAGTTAAAGACACGTGAGCTCATGGAGTGCCTGTTTTCCAGAGCACTGCCTGCCTTAAGCCACAGAAAACAGGGACAACAACTGCTAAAACAGGGAAATAATTGCAGTTCAAGACTTGTGGAACAAAAAGAAAAGTTGACTTTCCCTGATTATTACCACTCTGGGGTGAAAACCGAAGAAATAAATAATTTAACTAATAAATTTAAATAATTAAATAAAACTCAAGAGGAGGGGGGGAAAAAGGGCAAAAAAACAGTAGGGAAAGAAACATAAAAGCCAAATAAGCCACTCCTGTTATAATTTGAAACTGGAAAACATGAATGTGATTTTAAACTATTCATGAAAGAATTTGCATAATCCCCAGTCCTGGTGAAGTGAGTGGAGCTTTGGAGGGGGATAGAGAGCTTCCAGAGGCATTCCTAAGAGAAAAGGAAGAAAGGAAATACTGGGGAACATCCTCATGTTCCCAGGAAAAAAAAAAAAAAAGAAAGTATTATTTGAACATAACGGGAATTGCAGAAGAGTGTTTGAGCATTGAAGATATTTGTCACTTTTTAATTGCTAATTTGCAAAACAAAACCTATTCTTTTAGTGATGGGTTTTGACTGACTCTTAATTGCTATTTCAAAAGGTATTTAAAGATTGCTTTTTTTTTTTTTTGCTATTTGAACTTCAGAACCAAGCAGACTCAAACAGGAATCTTTAAAGGTTCAGTCATCCCTATAAATAATATTAATCCTAGAATTGGGGGATAAATGATAGTACCCCTTTTCCTTTCTAGAATCTACATCTTTTTCCTCAAACTATTCCCTTTACGGATCCATACACACATAGATCCTCTAAACATCTCTTTTTGTCAGCCATGTGTTTCCACAGGCAACCCAGAGTATTTTTATATTTCTAAGAAACAGTCACCATAAAATTAAGTATTCTTCTAAAACAATGAAAGCCAAGTGCTACTCTGATAAGACATAAACATCTCATTCTTGGAGATAATAAATGGTGAGATATTCAGTGACAAACTGAGCAGAATTGCCCCCCAGGTGATTCCAGAGAGGAACAGCTTTATGGATTGTGTTAAACACATGGACCAGGTCTGCACTGACTGCACAGGGGCTCAGACATTCAGGGATTAATTTATTTGACTAAATGGAGACGTTTGGGGTCATCTGAGATGCCTCAGGACATCCAAGACATCTGAACACACAAGGCTCACACAGATGACACAGGAATTGGGAGAGACACAAGTCATTCCTGAAAGGCATCCTGAGGGCAGGGAAAATGCTCCTGGACGTCGGAAATGTAACTGTGACACGAGGTCACAGAACGGTTTGGATTGGAAGGGACCTTAGGATCATCTCATTCCAACCCCCTGCCACGGGCAGGGACATCTTCCACTAGCCCAGGTGGCTCCAAGCCCTGTCCAACCTGGCCTTGGACACTTCCAGGGATCCAGGGGCACAGCTTCTCTGGGCAACCTGTGCCAGGGCCTCACCACCCTCACAGCCAACAATTCCCTCCCAATATCCCATCTCTCCCTGCCTTCTGTTAGCGGGAAGCCATTCCCCCTTGTCCTGTCCCTCCATCCCTTGTCCCAAGTTCCTTCTCCAGCTCTCCTGGAGCCCCTTTAGGCTCTGGAAGGGGCTCTCAGGTCTCTCTGGATCCTTCTCCAGATGAACCCCCCCAGCTCTCCCAGCCTGGCTCCAGAGCAGAGGGGCTCCAGCCCTGGGAGCATCTCCGTGGCCTCCTCTGGACTCTCTCCAGCAGCTCCACATCCTTGTGCTGTTGGATCCCAGAGCTGCAGGGTCTCACCAGAGCACCCCATTTGCACTTTTTAAGGACAGAGAAACCAGTCCACGCCCCCCACCCCCATGCTGACATTACAAACCCCTGAAAGTCTCTGAATCTGAAGTTGAATCAAATCTCCCAAAATACATCGATCTGTGCCTCAAAGTTGCCCATTTGCCTTCCACACCTTTAAAAGGTGACTAACCTGACTAGCTCTGTAGGACTCTCTGCTGCAGCACAAACTAGATGGATCCCAAGAAAAATTGCTAATTCCAAAGTTATTTATCCTCATAATAATGTTCACAGCTTGTAATATAGTTAGAGCCTTTACTTTGTGTACTGCTCCCATCAGCCATCACACGGGGACAACAAACAGATTGGAACATTTATTTGAAAATTATTCAACATTCAAGATGTTTTCCCCCCTCCTACAGGAAATTTCAGGATCCTCAAAGGTACCTTTTCCTCACCTTTGTTCTGATCCCTTCTCCAACGCCCGCTCCCATCTCATCTTTGAATCATTCCCAGTCTCCACGCAGATTCCCTGATGCAAATTCCTATTTATGATTCCATTATGCAAATGAGCTGAGCAGTAAATTTGCATCAGAAGGGGATTCCTGATCCAAACTCAACCCTCACAAGCTGCACCCACTCTGTCCTAATTAGCGTCCATTAACTCCGGAGCTCCGGAGCTGCTGGAAAAGGCTGAGCTTCAGGGACTCTCAGCTTCCCATTTATTCCATTTATTTAAAGGAACTCACAGCAGGTGGATTGTTTCACATCCAGGCCAATTTTCCTTTTTTCTCTGATACATCCACATAGATGGTATTTTAATTTGCGGAAGATTTTTTATTTTTTTTTTTTTAACGCCTTTTGTCCTTTCCTTTTGTTGGCATTTCCTTCCCCTCTGGCATCAGGTGCAGACACACCTGATTCCTGAGTATCCACCGACCTTTCCCTCCTGCCAAGCTTTATTTCCAAGCCTTCCCATTCCCTACCCTCCCAGCAGTCCAGCAGGCCATCCAGAAGCCTCTTTTTTTGTCACATTTTGAGGAATGAATGCATTATTTCCTTGGCATGCCAAGCCTTCCCTGGCCTGCTGCCTGCAATCCCTACTCCCACACTCCGAGGCGCTTTTCCATGCAGCAGATTAAGGAGCTGTTCCAATGCCAGGTCGGATGATGAACTGCAAGGGGCATGGATCCCGCTCCTCCTCCTCCTGTTATCAGGATTTTACAATATATTCCACTGGTGTGTGGGGGGAACGTTGGGTTTAAATAAACCCTCAGAAAAATCCGACGTGCTGGTGCTGAGAGAACAAAGAGCAGCGTGTCCTGGAAACCTCATCCCTCAGCCCAGCTCAGGAAGGAGCAGGACAGGATCTATCCAAAGCTCAGACAGAGGAGCCTGGCTCTGATGCCAGGCTGTGCTCCAAAACCCTGGAAGCAACGGCTGTGCCAGCTGCTCCGGTGCTCCAGGGCCCTGCCAACAGGAGCTGCTCCCATACATTGAGGCAGGAAAGGACAGCCAAAAGTACATCCCACCGGCTACCTTGGAGCATCCAGCATTTCCCCTGGAGCTGGAGCCACAGCTGCCAATATCCCGCTTCCCTTGGCCACTGTAGGACTTGGCCCAGCTTTGGAATACGATTGATTCAGTTCCCTCTGTAAAATCTGGAGAAGGGAATGCTCAGCTGCTTTGAACTGAAACGGTTTTGGGGTTTTTTTTTTCTCCCTCCTGTTGGAAGGAATAAATTGAAGCTCAGCAAGTCCCATACCTATGGAATAATGCTCATTTCCAACATTTCTGCCAAGCTGCCAACTGTGATTGGCATTTTTCTCTTAAAAAAAAAAAATCGTGGAGAGCAGTTGGTTCAGCTGATTGATTGAAGTCGGGCCAAGGACTGGTATTTCTGAGCACTGAGCCAAAGGGAAGTTTCTGCTCCAAAACTGTGGGGCCCATTGATCTTTAGAATTCCTCAAGTTGAAGTGGGAACCTTGGATTCACCAGGGAAGGTCGGGATGAGACCTTGGTGGGCACCATCATGTGCCCTCCACTAAAGAAACAAGGGGCAAGTTGGTGACAAGGAAGATGTGATGGGATCCAGCAGATCCCTGTGGAGGAGCTGCTGGAGAGAGTCCAGAGGAGGCCACGGAGATGCTCCAAGGGCTGGAGCCCCTCTGCTCTGGAGCCAGGCTGGGAGAGCTGGGGGGGTTCACCTGGAGAAGAGAAGGATCCAGGGAGACCTCAGAGCCCCTTCCAGAGCCTAAAGGGGCTCCAGGAGAGCTGGAGAGGGACTGGGGACAAGGGATGGAGGGACAGGACACAGGGAATGGCTTCCCACTAACAGAAGGCAGGGAGAGATGGGATATTGGGAAGGAATTTTCTCTATGAGGGTGCTGAGGACCTGGCATGGGTTGCCCAGGGAAGCTGTGGCTGCCCCTGGATCCCTGGAAGTGTCCAAGGCCAGATTGGAGCAACCTGGGCTAGTGGAAGGCATCCTTGCCCATGGCAGGGGGTGGAATAAGATGAGCTTTAAGGTCCCTGCCAACCCAAACCATTCCATGACTCCATGATCTCCCTGTCTGAACAATCACATCAGGATATCCTGGCAGCCCAGGAGAACATCCAGCATATCCAATCTACCCACAAGGGTTGTTCATCTGATTACAATGATTTTTCTTGACTTTATAAAACCCAATAGCACCAGACTCCCAGAAGATTAACTTTTATTCTCTACAGGGAAATACTCCAGTCCCTTTTGGCCCCACTGTGATTATTAGACACAAATCCAGAAGTAAACTGGATCTCAAATCCCACATTAACTGAGTGAATCCAGCTTTGCTGAACACTTTGGTGCTGTCTGTGCACTCACCCAGCCTTTACTAAGGGCCTGAAAATCCAAAATGGTCAAAGCTGTGTCCTCAAGATAAAAATACAGCAACAAGCTACCCCAGAGCTTTTGTTCTGAATTTTTTTCAAGTTCTTGTCAAGAATCTGGAAAGAATTCCAGACTCAGATGGAAATGCACCATCATCATCTTTTGCATGGTGTAAGGTGCTTTGGGCAGCCATCTGGATGCACAGGGGATTCACGTTATCAATCAGGACTTGCAGCAAAATTGTATTATTGATACCCTCAGGGGGTTCAACATCCAGAATATTTGAGCAATTACAGAATATCTGAGATCCCTGGAAAACAATCAGCTAAGAAATGGTTGGGAGGAATACAAAAACAAAACAAAACAAAAAAAAATTGAGAACAAGCTCAGCTGAAAGAAATAAAACTCCTGGTGACAGATGGCATTAAGAGGATGATCTTCCCAGATAAGCATTGGCTCTAATGCTACAACAGGGTTGATATATATGTTGAACAGCTTGCCTGGGGCAAGTCAAACAAAGCCCTGGGCAAGGAATTTAAAATGCAGTTTGCCTAACAGAGCAACTAAAGAGGAATTTCTTGGCTCACCATTTTGCCAAGGCATGTTCTGTTCACGCTGCATGAATTCCCAGAGAAACTGTTGGGTTTGCTGGTTGGTTTTTTGTTGTTTTGTTGGGTTTTTTTTTCCATAGGAGAAGCAGAAGCCTCATGTTCATTCAAATTAACAAAAGCCCAGGAAATTTGTTCCTGCCTGTGAGGTGGCTCCTGACACCCGTGTTTGTGTATTGGAGGGATGTTTGTATGGAATCTGCACAACAGATTAGGGTTATTGTAAAAGGAAAAAAGCAGACTATCATCACAGAGAGAGGAATATTTTACTGTCAAGAGAAAAACTGCCACGTTTTCAGCACCACAAATAACGTGTCAGAAGGATGACTTCGGGAAAAGAAAAAGAAAAAAACAAACCCTGAGACAACAGCCCTGGAAGTGGGAAAAGCAAGAGGGGGATGCAGAGAGCGACTGGCAAAATGTGTTTATTCATTCCATCCTAAAAGCATGTTACAAGTTATAAATAATACAGAGTCAACAGGATTTAAACAAAGCTGAAGCCAATCTCAAGAATGTTAATAAGGCACGAAGCACAGTTGCTCTGAACTTCACAGTTTGAACACCAGAGGTTTCAGATATTCCTATTTAAATGCAGTTTTGAGCTTAACCAGCAGAGAGCAGGGACAGACACGAGTCAGTGCATCACAACACTTTCCAAGGTGGCCATAGGGCCTTGGAATTTTTTTCCCACCCAATAAGCAGGAATATTTAAACCATTTTTTATCCTGAAGATCCACAGATCTGTTTTCTGATGACTCCAGAAAAATAGAATTTTTTCCAGAATAAAATTCCATCATCCAAATTCTCTGTTGGAAAAATTTGCCTCTAATTCCAGATACAGCCCACTCAAAAAAAAATCACTTCTGCTGACCTGAAAGGTTCCCATCACACACACACTGCAAGGAGAAGATGGAAAAGCAACAGAGGCCAAACTTTCTGACATTTAGGAGATGACTCAGAACCTTCCTGTGCCTGTGACACATCCCATGAGCTGCACCTGGAGCCCTCAGAAGTTCCTCTTGGGTCTAAATAATGAGAATCTAAATAATCCACTTCTTAGGAAGAGAAGAACTTTGTGAGAGTGAGAAAATCCAACAACCTCTTCAGCTCTTCCCTCCCTTTTCCCACAGTCTTGGGGTACAGGCTTTGTTCCTGATCACTGCAAAAAGCATTTTGCACACATGAAATATAATATATTAAATATTACTGTAAATAGTCCACAACTGAGGAATTAATCCCTTTTGAAAAATACCAAAAGATGCCAATCAACAGGTCTTTGTTTAAATCTCTTTTTCATGCCATGACAATGACTATTAACAGTTGGAAGTCTTTTCCAACCTTAATGATTCCATGATTCTATGATTCTGGGTCTATTTAAACACCACTCTATAAAATTACATATTTTTTAACTCCTTCCTTCCCAAATTTTGGTAGGTTTCTGTTCTTCAGTAAAACTTTGGATTAAAAGCAGCAACTTTCACCTAATTCATCTTCTGCCCCTGGAATTTTGCTGCACCATAGGAATGGGGAAAACGCAACAAAATAAAGAGCTGCTTCCAAAAATACAGAAAATATACTGGAAAGTCACGATTGCTGGAACATGTGGAGCCAAAGAGAACAACTGGTGACCTTGATATTTGTGAGGTTGAGGAGAGAATCAGTCAGGATGCCCCAGGACAGCGGTCACAGCCTCAAACCTGCCAGAACACAAGGATTGTTTGGACAACGCTCTCAGGGCCAGGGTGGGATTGTTGGGGTGTCTGTGCAGGGCCAGGGGTTGGACTGGATGATCCTGGTGGGTCCCTTCCAACTCAGGATATTCCATGATTCTATAAAGACAATGCATGGGACAACAGGAATCAAAAATGTTTAACAACAAATCGAGGATTCACCCAAAAATTACTTCAGTGTCTCACTCCTGAAGATTTTCACCCTAAACAATGTATTTTGTCTTTGATCAGAGAAACAACATGGAAACCCCAGGATGGTTTGGATTGGAAGGGATCTCAAAGTTCATCTCATTCCACCCCCTGCCATGGGCAGGGACACCTCCCACTAGCCCAGGTTGAGGTTTAGTCTGTTCCACTTTAAAACTGAACTAATTCTGTCACACTTGGCTTTGTATAAATAATGGATTCCATTCTCTTTAGACAGGAGTAGAACTGGGAAACACAAGAGGAGTGGGAGGCTTTGGGAATTCAGCCCTAGATTCTGACTGTAAAAGCCATTCTCTCAGAGGGTGATTTCCATCAGTAGTGGGGTTGCTGTTTTCAAACCCACAGAACACAAATCCCTCATCCCAGATTTGAATTTCACTGTGCTGGGTTCTGGGTACAAATGCAGAACAAAACAGCAACACCCTCCAAAGCTGAGTTTTCAATTTACAGGGTCACTGGCATTAAACATTCCTTAAACATTCCTTAAACATCAAAGAGATCTGTCACAAACCCTTTAATTCAGCAATTGGAAACCAATAAACACCTGTTTCCTTTCATGTTTGGGGATTTGGGAATGCAAGGGAGTGAATGCACATGGCTGGGATCAACTGGTATCATTTTCCATGAACAACTGACTCACATCCGAAGCAATATTGCACCAAAGGTGGATCTGACCTGCAGAAAAGAAGTCTATTCACAGAGTAGGAACAATCAGCCCTTAAGTGCAAAATTTGGGATTTAAATTGTGAGTATTTCATGTCTAATCAATTAAAGAAGAGTCTTAAGGAGTACTCGAGGCACCTGAAGTTTCTTGGCCACAAATCTGATGACTGAGGTGTCCCAAGGATACAGAAAACAAGTCAGGGATTATGGTAAAAATTCTGATTCCTTGAGCTATTTATTTGATCTTTTTTAATTTCTTTTACCAAATAAATTATTGGAACAATGAAAATGGGATGAATAAAAGCATCAGAAGTTCTTTACACACCTCTGAAATGTCCAAAAATGGAATCAAATCTTAATCACAGAATCATAAAATCAAGAAATTGTTTGGGTTGGAAGAGACCTTACAGCTCATCTTGTTCCAACCCCCTGCCATGGGCAGGGACACCTTCCCCTATCCCAGGTTGCTCCAAGCCCCATCCAACTTGTCCTTGGACACTTCCAGGGATCCAGGGGCAGCCACAGCTTCTCTGGGCAACCTGTGCCAGGGGCTCACTGCCCTCACAGCCAAAAATTCCTTCCCAATATCCCATCTCTTCCTGCCTTCTGTTAGTGGGAAGCCATTCCCCCTTGTCCTGTCCCTCCAGCCCTTGTCTCAAGTCCTTCTCCAGCTCTCCTGGAGCCCCTTTAGGCCCTGCAAGGGGCTCTCAGGTTTCCCTGGATCCTTCTCCTCTCCAGGTGAACCCCCCCAGCTCTCCCAGCCTGGCTCCAGAGCAGAGGGGCTCCAGCCCTGGGAGCATCTCCGTGCCCTCCTCTGGACTCTCTCCAGCAGCTCCACATCCTTGTGCTGTTGTTCCCCAGGGCTGGAGGCAGCTCTGCAGGTGGGGTCTCACCTGAGGGGGCAGAGGGGCAGAATCCCCCCCTCCCCTGCTGCCCATGCTGTGGGATGAGCCCAGAACACGGGGGGTTTCTGGGCTGGGGCATGTCCAGCCTCTCCCCCACCAGCACCCAAAGTCCTTCTCCCCAGGGCTGCTCCATCTGTTCATCCCCAGCCTGGATCGATCCCACGGTTGCCCCCAACCCAAATGCAACCCCTTAATCTGAACGATCCCAGCAGAATATCCAAGGATACAGTGAATAAGGAATAAATCATGCCCATGCCTGGCCACCCTTCGACCTCCTCTGAAGCAGGAGCAGTTTCCTAATATATTATGTTTCCAAAGTCTGTCAGGGATAAAAAGAATCACTGCTCCAATAACATGTTGAAGAGATTGAGATGGAGCTACACGGGCCTATCATCAACCTGATTATTTGCTTCATTGCAAAGCATCACATCTTTAGTTCAGCCATTGATTTGAGGTTTTCAAATCATTTCATGATCTTCCTTCCCTCTGAGCATCCCAATGTTTGGCAGAGATTCATTTTAGATCATCCTCGGTCATTTGACACACTTTAGTGCTCTGCTGCTCATGGAGAACTTGATGTACACATAAAATAAGAGATGTCATCAGGGCTGTGTAATCCATTTGATTCTCTTGAAACTCTGTCTTTCATATCAATTCATCTCTGCAATAACAGCAAAGCCTTACCCTTGTCTGGTGAAAATCTCTCTAATCTCTGGGCCACCTCAGGGAGCACGAGATGCAGAAAAGCAAAACAAAACATATTCTGTCATTATGAAAGCAAAGCAGCACGTTTTGTTACCAGAAAAATAGGAATCACTCTTAGGGCCGTGTTGCAGAAAATAATAACTTGTTTACAAAGTTTGTTTACTGGGAGGAATAGAAAAATTGCCTTTTCTTTCCTTTTTTTTTTTTTTTCTTTTGGATAACTATTGCTGGGTTAAATGAACTGCTGTAGACACATTCAGCAAAAGTAATCTCATATTACTTATTATATTTATAGCCTTAGATTTCAGGCAACAATAGAAAGCTGTAGGCACCCTGACAATTATTTAAACTTGCAATCTATAATTGCTCAGGAGCAAAAAAATAATTACATTCAAATAACAAGGCAATTCAACAAGCAGCCCTTTCGTCCTCCTTTCCCCTTAACCCTTTTCCAAACTAATAAATGCCTTCCAAGTGCACCTAAAAGATCATTAAAATCTGTTTTGAACCATAGCTGTCCTTAATGGAAATATGGAAGTTCCAAGAGTTATTTTCTCATCTGTTGGGAGCCAATGAAATGATGGTGTGTTCTCCCTTGGAAAAAGAGAATAACCCTTCCCTGCCCAGCCCCAAAAAGACAATTAATCATTAAAATACCAGAGAAGATTGTTAGAGGAAAACTAATTTATATATTTGGCCTCTGTCTGCCTCCTTGGATATATGTGGTTAGTCATCTACCATTTATGCAGGAAACTCATTCCCAAAAAACACAGCTTGGCAGTGTTGAAAATGAGCTCCAAAAAATGCCAAGGCAGAGGGGCTGCACAGCAAGGATGCCTTGGCAAAGGAATTGTCATCACTCACAGCAAAGCCCATGACCTGCAACTCTGCAAGAGGTTTCCTTAGACATTCCAAAATATACTCTGGGTGTGGTTGGCAGAAGACTGAGGTGGAGAGGTGTAAGGGACACACTCCTGCTTCAATAAACAGCCTCTCTAACCTTGAAGCTGCCAGAGATCCTTGCAGGAATTTATTTGGGATGACTGGAGCTGTCCAGCCAGGCTGGGATAACTCCAGTACCGCATTTACAGAGATGGGGTGGGGGCAGTGAGAAGTCATTCCATGTGCTCCAGGACAGGAGCTGTGAGAGGTCATTTCATGGAATGCCTTCAGCCCATCTGCTTCCCAAGAAGCATCTCCCACATCCCTGTCATTCCAGAAAGAGCTGTTGCCTCTTTTACAGCATCACTGTGCAATCAGTCAATTTGTCTCCTTTGGGGCTTGGGGGTTTTTAAGGAGATGCAACTTCAAAGCAGGTCAGGGGTGATTATTAAAATGTTTGTCAAGTTTAAAAAGTTTTTCCAGCAGAAAAAGATTCACAAACATCTTTAATTCACCGTTTGTCATTATTGATCATAGAATGAAAGAATGGTTTGGGTTGGAAGGGATATTAAAGTTCATCTTATTCCAACCCCCTGCCATGGGCAGGGACACCTTCCACTAGCCCAGGTTGATCCAAGCCCTGTCCAACCTGACCTTGGACACTGCCAGGGATCCAGGGGCAGACACAACTTCTCTGGGCAACCTGTGCCAGGGCCTGTCCACCCTCCCAGCCAACAATTCCTTCCCAAGATCCCATCTAACCCTGCCCTCTGGCAGTGGGAAGCCATTCCCTGTGTCCTGTCCTTCCAGACCCTTATCCAAAGTCCCTCTCCAGCTTAAAGGAGTGATACCCAGAATGAACCACTCCCAGAACCACCTCATCCCAAAGGGAACCAATTTGTTCTCTCCAGAACAGCCTGGGAACAGTCACATGCACAGAGTAAGGAAAGAAAAAGAGAACCCAGGTGTGCATTTCTGCAGCAGAGTAGAAATAATGGTGTGAAGTGGGAACATTCAGTGACCAAAAGTCCTTCTGCATCTAAAAACCACAGCCAGATCTTTAGTGCAGCAGCACAGCAAAATGATCTTGGGTTTAGGAAGCAAAGCAAATTAAAGTCTCTTTATCTCTCAGAGCCAACAGACAGTGCTGAGGGTGTACAAGAGAGGGACACAATGACCCATTACCACACCAGACTTCCCATCCCAGAAGGAAGAGTCAAGAAGAGCTGGATGACCATCCCCCTGAGGCTCCACATTAACACCTCTGGATTCCAGGAGGACACCTTGCCCTTGCTGCATCCACGTGCCTTCAGATGCTGTGCCTAATTCCAAACACATTCCTGCATTCCTGTCCTTGGCTGCTGCATCATTCACGGGGCTCCGTAATTTCCAGTCAAGGTTCAAGCAGAAACGTGTCCCACCAGGATTATATTATTTATGAGCATAATGTTGGATTTCAGCCAATGACACACCAATAAATTCCATCTCAGAGCCTGACATACCACATGCTGTTTTCCCTGGCTCGCAAGCAAACAGCTTCAAATTTACTTACGTTCAACTCAAATCAGAATATTTTTTTTGTGTGCTTGTGATTAGTTCTTATCTCACTTGGAAAACTGATCATGTCATTTCTTTCTTCTGAAATGGATTTCTGCCTTCATTTCTCAAGCGTGTCCTGCACAGAGAACAAAGTCGGGGGGTCTAGAATGAAAATCTGGAATAAGGTGATGGTTCAGCCTCTTAAAGGAGGCTGAAATTCTCTTTTTTTATTTTTTTATTCTCTTTTTTAATTCTCTTTTTTAAGACAAAAGACTTGTGTCAGCCAGAAAAGGCAGAGCCTGTACCAGCCAGCATGGATTGTCATTGAATTTAACCTCATATGGGCATTACCCTAAAGACAAGGGTAAATAATGTACCCTTATTATTATATAAACACATAAATATTTAATAATATAAATAATATTTTATAAATATGTACTGGGAAATTCTGGGAGCAATGCTGTAGGAGCAATTCTTCCCAGTCAACCTCATGCAAGATGTGAATAACTTAAATCTCCACTGTTTGTGTTCCCAAGTGACAGGAGGAGCTCCCACGACAGTCAGCTCAGTCCCAACGATCCAGGAGATCCAGGGTTCAGTTCCAGTGGAATGAGATGATCTTCAAAGTCCCTTCCAACCCAAGCCAATCTATGATTCTGTGACCAGTGCACAAATAAAGGCATCTGGTGCCATCTGAGATGCCTTTTGCATGGGCATAAGAGTGGCACACACGACAAAAGGCAGAGCTGTGTCCTTGGAAGCTGGAGATCCAGGATAATTTCCCTTATACCTTACACTTACATTTATCTGCATGAAGAACCCCTAAACAAAGATTTATTCCTCTCTGAAGGAAGATTTTCTGCACCAACCTCCAAATGTATCCTCTCTGACTGGGGGGGAAATTGTTGAAGACAAGTTTAGATGATTGTACCTAAAATCTGCTGAGCTGAAACTCCAGCCCGAGGAGCTGAAAGCAACAATGAGATCAAGAGAAAGGTTCAAAGGTATTTAATGATATATTTCTTAAGATCACCAATACCTTGATCAGGTGAGGAAAAACACCTGAAAATCAGGACAATCAGTCTGAATTCCCCTAAACTGAATAAGTAATCCATATTTTTCAGTATAGGGCCCTATTTTCTCAGTCTCACATCCCCAGTTTTCAAACTGCCAGGCTGTGACAGCAGCCTTGAGAAGATAAATCCATTAGGATCTGCAAGATGGGCTGGCAGTGCTTTGTGAATGTCACAGGATGTCTAAAATTATCAAAACAACACCATTTTCTCCCTTCAAAAACTGCTTTACCTATTTTTTTTTTTCATGGCTTAACACAATAAATCCTCATCACTCTGTGCTTTACTAGCAGGAACCAAAGGAGAAAAGCTGATGGTGAATGTGGACATCCCAGCACATAAACAAACACACAGAGACACACAGACCTCCTGCAAAGCAGCATCCATCTGAGAAGGGCAGCCTTTAGTCATTAACAGGATAATTTACTTCTATTTTAAACTTAAACCAACTCACAGTGATGCCAAGCATATGTTCATCCCAGTCATTGCTGTATTCCTATTTATCACTGGCAGGGAATTACTTCTCTGCAAGGCTTTTGCAATTGCTGAAGTCATCCAGGTGCTCTGCTGGCTTTTTGGCATAGAAAATAAACTATAAATAAATAAAGTAAATAACACCCCTCTACATTTTAAAAATTAATAATTAGATAGATAGAAAAATAACACTCGAAGACAATTCTTGCTGTTGGAGATCACCGAGCCCTGTCCCCAAACTCATGAAAATTATCTGTGTCTCTTCTACTCATTTCTGTGGAAAAGTCCCGAAAACATAATGAAAAGGTTGTTTTAAGCTGAATGATGCTGATTAAAAAGCTGCAATCTGACTTTTAAAAACCTCCAGATCTTCCCTAATGTGCACCATCCACTCTAAGTGAAAGCCCACACAAAGCTGAATTCTTCATTACCTCAAGAAACCTAAATTAACATAAAAAAACTCCCTGATGGAGAAGCCCCAAGATTGTGTTTGAAGGCCACATTACTTTTGTTTTCAGAAAGAAAAAGGAGATGTGGCTCCTTTGAAAGAAGAGAATGTTCTGAAGGGTTGTGCTGATCAAGGACAGCTTTCACTTTGCATTAGGGACATTTTATTGTCCCTTATTAGTGTTTATAAATGTCAGGAAATGTCCTTGGTAAGACCAAGCGCTTTGTTTTTATCTGGTTCTGTCTCCACAGAGCTCTGTAACTGCCCATTTACCTCCACAAAGCTGAGGCACAATTCCATCAAATCAGAGCAGCATTTAATGCATAATGTCCATGGTATTCCATAGGACAAGAAAAACTGAATATGGGGATTTTAATCTCGAAAGGTCCCAGAATTGGGGTTAATTCTGTGTTTATCACCTTATTTTACCACAGGCTTAGGGGGCAATTTTTGGTTCAAGGCATCCCTGTTTGGACTTTTAAATCTTAAACAGAAAACCTTCCCTGGCTGGGGCTTAAGACTGAAAATCCCCTGGAGGTCTGACCAGCAAACAGAGCATTGCACTTCAGGCGAGGATGTGAGGGAGGAGAGGATCAGTGGAGAAGGATTTGGGGGGCCTGAAAGCTGGACATGCCCTGTCCACGTGCACTCCAGTCCAGAAACCCCCCACGTCTGGGCTGATCCCACAGCTTGGGCAGCAGGGGAGGGGAGGATTCTGCCCCTCTGCCCCCTCAGGTGAGACCCCACCTGCAGAGCTGCCTCCAGCCCTGGGGAACAACAGCACAAGGACGTGGAGCTGCTGGAGAGGGTCCAGAGGAGGTCACGGTGATGCTCCCAGGGCTGGAGCCCCTCTGTTCTGGAAACAGGCTGGGAGAGCTGGGGGCGTTCACCTGGAGAAGAGAAGGATCCAGAGAGACCTGAGAGCTCCTTCCAGAGCCTAAAGGGGCTCCAGGAGAGATGGAGAGGGACTGGGGACAAGGGATGGAGAGAGCAGACAAGGAGCAATGACTTCCCACTGCCACAGGACAGGGATGGATGGGATATTGGGAAGGAATTCTCTGTGAGAATTCTCTTCTCCCAGAGAAGCTGTGTTTGTCCCTGGATCCCTGGAAGTGTCCAAGGCCAGGTTACACAGGGCTTGGAGCCACCTGGGATAAGGGAAGGTGTCCCTGCCCATGGCAGAGGGTGGAATGAGATGACCTTTGAGGTCCCTTCTCACTCAAACCAGTCTGTGACCCCTTGTTTAGGCAGAGGTGGCAATAAGAATGAACCAGGACCCAACAGCAGGGTCAGGGATCTGGGCTGTGTTTCAGTTCTCTGGAAGAGGCAACAAAAAGACAAAGTCAGGTTCTGGAAGGCAGAAAAAAAAGAAAATGGGAACTAAGGATACATTTCTTTAATAAACATCCTGGGAAGGTAGGAGTAGGAACATGATTTGGTTTAGGGACAGAGCATCTTCTGTTTAGGCCATTCCTTTTTGTTCTGCTTTATCTTTACAGGTTTATTCTCTCAATCCGGATCTACAGAAATCCAGTGTCCATTTTTCCACCTCCATGTGAACACAGGACACCATTAATGCTTCAGAGCTCTACAAATCCAGCCAATTGGTGCCCCTCCTTCACCTTTCCAGGTGTTTAAAGAGAATTAGCATGAGAAACACAGATCCCTTCTGGAAGACCCTCCCTCTGGCTTTTGATTTTTCTACAACATGATCGTTGTAACATCTGCTGATGTCTCTGTAGATGTTTCTCAAACATCTGTTTCAAGATCAGCAAGTCTTCCATTCTCTTCAGACAGAGACAAAATACCTGCTGACCTGTATTATGATTTAAAGTTTTCTTCTTTTTCTTTGACCAAGAGAGGAAAACTGTTTGTTCTGTTTTCACTGTCTTAAAAAAAAAAAAAAAAAAAAAAAAAAAAAAAAAAAAAGGTGTTTTCTCTTGGTGGCCAAATCACAGAAAACTGTGATTTTCTTTTCTTGGTGAAAAGTAGTAATTGAAAACTGAGTCAGATTTCCTAACACACATTTTTATCTGCCAAGGCCATCAGGAGCTGTTTCAACAGGGAGTAAAAGAAACTCTTTTTTGCCAGGTTTATTCATTCTTCAACACATCATCCCCCTTTCAAGTGAAATTATTTTCCTTTAGTTGTGAAGTTGCCCTCACCAAGTCTTTAAACTTGAAATAAAAGTCTTTAAACTTGAAATAAAACGGTTTGGGATGGAGGGACCTTAAAAATCATCCAGTTCCACCCCCCTGCCATGGGCAGGGACACCTTCCACCATCCCAGGTTGCTCCAAGCCCCGTCCAAGCTGGCCTTGGACGTTTCCAGGGATCCGGGGGCAGCCACAGCAAAGCACAACAATAATCCAGCTCTGGGGAATTACTGGAATGTTCTGCTGTCTAATAAATGTGGAGCAGAAGGTGACCAAGCTTGGATTTGTTTGCCAGCCCTAAAACATCCATAATTAGATCTTATCAGTTACTGAACATCCTCTTTCTGTCTATACTTTGTTTACGTCAAGAAACCAATTATCTCATTACGAGCCACTGTATGTCAAGCAAATACAACTCAATTTAGCCCTATATTTTAGAAGTGTTATAATTACAAATCTGAACTATTGCCAGACTTGACTGGAGGTAAATAAAAGCCCTGCCATGAATGCACCATATGCAAGGCGCTTCCCTGTAGAGAAATAAGGGGACATGTAAAGCTTCAGTGAATAAAGAGGTGGTTTGAGATAAACTGGAGTTTTGTAACAGGAAAAGAAGCACTTAAAATTCACCAAGCTGGGACAGTGGTTGGTGTCTCTGCCCATGGCAGGGGGTTGGAACGAGATGTTCTTTAAGGTCCCTTCCCACCCAAACCAATTCTTGATTTTATGATAAGAGAGCAGAGCATTTAAATGTGTTTAAAATATGCAAAGAATTACAATTCTAGTACTGATGAAAGTACTAGTTTATTGAAATCTGCAGTTGTTCTGTAGCTTTGAAGCATTTATTTTTTTTTACCACTCTGTCCAAAAGTTGAATTTAGTCCTTGAAATGCTTATTTTCAAAACATTATTGACCCCCACTATATATGTTCAGATTTTGAATCTTGGTCAGGCTTTGGGTCAAAATCACTCACTACAGGCAAAATATTTTTAAATCAAAATATCTACAAGCATAAGAACTACAAGAAAACTTCCTAGACAGGCATTTATTGAATGGCTTCTACTTTATCATTTGTAACACAAACACATCTTGAGTTTCACAGAAACAGAATCACAGAATGGTTTGGGATGAAGGCACCTCAAAGATCATCTGGTTCCACCCCCTGCCATGGGCAGGGGCACCTTCCACTACCCCAGGTTGCTCCAAGCCCCGTTCAAGCTGGCCTTGAACACTTCCAGAGGTGGAGAGTCCACAACCTCATCACTGAACTTGGGAACAGACCTCAAGGGACACGCTGATTTTTGATGTAACACTCCAGTGCCTCCACTGAGGTGCCTGTGCTCCCCCTGTGCTCTTCATGCCTTAAAATCAGCTGGAAGCTGGATTAAGAGCTCACTGGACAAGCAGCACTAAAAGATTTCCACTAAAGAGTCACCCTCACCCTCAAAAGTGTTTTTTTCTCCATTGTAGGAACAAGGACACAACTCTTCATCCTGCAGAACAACAGATGCATCTCCAGCAACGAGTGACACTGAGCAAACAACAGGAGAGTCTCAAGATCATCTAAAGAGTCTTTTGAGACCTGTGAGGTTCTGTTGCAGCTGCAGCAACAAAGCCCAGGGTACATTCCCCCTGTAACCTCCATCAGAACCAGAAGTCACACCATGAAACAAATAATGCAGCATTAATAAGAGCATCTGGAAGGGGTTTTTGCAGAAGAGGGAGCTGTGTAATCAACCCCACTGCGTTTCCAGCAGGTGAAAGGATCGGTGTTTACGGCCCAGCATTACATTTTACGCCGTTTTATTTTATTGTTGCCTCTAAAACCATCCAAGAAGTAGGAAAATTCACTGCAAACAGGCTGTAGCTACACAATCATGTGGTTGTTTGTCATCTTTTCGCTTCTGTAGGTCTTTTGAAGCCATCACAGAACGGGTCAGGTTGGAGGGGAGCACAGTGGGTCCAACCTCCCTGCTCCAGCAGGAGCATCCCAGAGCACGTGGCCCAGGATTGGGTCCAGGCAGCTCTGGAATATCTCCAGTGAAGGAGACTCCACACCCTCTCTGGGCCATAAGAGGGATTATTCCTAAATAACTCCTGCACTTCGAGACTTGCCCCTGTGCAATCCCAATTAAAGGATTAAAGGATGTTTCTGGAGAAGAGGTGGGAAAATCCCTGTTCTGGTAAGGTGGAATCAGAAGGCCACCTAGTTCAGGCTCTTCCCCCAAGCTTCCAGAGTCCCAAAATACCAAGAACTTGCTGTTTAAATTTTATATAATTAAGAAAAAATACTTTTAGCATATTTTTGGGAGGCATGGCCATGTCCCCCCAGCTCAGTGGCTTTAGCTGATGGCAGTGATTGGAAAATGGCAGGAGCAGCCCAGATTTTAAAACTTGGAGAACTCAGGCTGAGATGAAGGAATTTGGAATTCAGGAACACTGCAAAGCTTAGAGCTTTTGTTTTAGAACTGATGTCTTACCAAACAGAGCCATCTGTGTTCCCTCTGGGAAAGGTTCCACCATTCTGTTTCCATTGACGTGATGTTTATCTGGAAGGGAAAAAAAAAAAAGTTAAAATGTAATAGAATACATGATTTGCATAAAAACAACTCTTTATTTCTTTAGATCTGTTGAAACTTGAAGTCCCAAAGTCCCAGGAGAGAAACTGAGGATGAATTTCAGATCGGTGGTTGAGATAAATGAGCTGATCCTGATGTGACAGGAACCTCCAGAGCACCAATCCCTGCCCTTGAAAGGAGCCTCCTCATGCAAGGAGGAAAAACAGGGAGCCATAATTCTCCTTTACTAATTTATATGATCAGAGAATCACAGAATGTTTTGGGCTGAAAGGACCTTCAAGATCATCTTGTTCCAACCTCCTGCCATGGGCAGGGACACCTTCCACTAGCCCAGGTTGCTCCATGCCCCATCCAACCTGGCTTTGGACACTTCCAGGGATGGGGCAGCCACAGTTTCTCTGGGAATTCCATCCCAGCCCCTCATCACCCTCTCAGGGAATAATTCCTCCCCAATCTCCAATTTAAACCTCCCTCCCTTTCATTTTAAACCTTTTTTCTCTGACATCCCCCCATTCAGTTCTCCATCTCCCAAGGTTCATCATCAACAAGGGTGGAAGGAAACAAAACTGCCTGAACTCAAAACACACATTTCTGCCCACAAAACACTTTGCAGGGAGAAAACCAAGATATTTTCTCAGTTCCAGGCATTATTTTCCTTCCTTTAGTGCTGAGCCTGGTGAAGAATAAAACAGGTCAAATGAAGAATTCTCCAGGAATTCTCTGAAAGCAACGTCAGGGAGGCACATTCCTAATCCCAGCTGGCATCCAACATTCATCAACACTCAAGAAGGAGGGAAAATCAGAGTTATTGCAACCGGAGCAAGAGGTGCCACGAGTCAGTTGGTCGCATTTAGGAAGATTGAAGGCTCTGAGACACGGGAGAGGGGCTTTAGGGAGCAAATTGCTGGGAGGTTCCAGAGTGGGAGTCACACGAGCAAGGTTTCAACCTCATAAGCCCGAGCTGGTGCTCCCAACATGATCTACAGCCACCTGAGAGGAGTGAACAGGCAGAAAAATTATGAGACATCTTGTAAGATCAAATAAAACTAACCCTGCCCCGGCCCTGAGAGCTGCTTTCATTTAAGGAGTGAGTGACACAGATGATGTATGAAGCGGTTTTCATTTCAAATGGGGAGGCTTTCAATATATTAAAATCAAAATTAAACTTTTAGAGGTGAGATGGGCTTGAATGAAAGTAATATTTTCAGAGTGCTCAAGTTGTCTTCAAGTGCATTCACACTTCCATTGCAAAGATCTCTGCCAGATAAAATAATTCATTTGCTTGTCATTCGCACTTTGGTTTACAGTTTTTCCAGTGTTTCCTGCCTAGATGCAATAAATAGTAAAAGAAACCCCACAAATTTAAAAGGACTTTTACAAAATATACATTCCACCCCGGGAAGAAAGTAACAACACATAAGTAATAAAAACTCTCAACAAAGACACTAATCAGAGAAATCCCAGTTTGGGGCTTTTTACTCCACAGTTTTTCATATGAAAACATTTTAATTCTCGCCTACAAATTGGATTGAATAATCCCAGAAAATCAGAAGTGCATTGGCAGCATGGAATTAGAAAAAAATTAAAAGGCCTTTCCCTGTACCTTGTAACAGAAAGAATAAATGACTTTTCCAAGCCCATCATCATTCCAGAGATAAGGGCTTGCAGTAAGTAGGATAAAACCTGGTGTTACAGAGACACGGAGAGTCAGGGAACACTGATCTTCCTTCAGCTTCCAGTGGGGAAAGCAACACATCCCACCCCAAATTCTGTTCATATTTAAGAGGCTAATCCATCAATGGAATACAACTGCATTCAGACACTTGGAAAACTGGTATTGGGAGGACATGGATTAGAGAATCCTAGAATGGTTTGGATCGGGAGGGAACTTAAAGCTCATCTCATTCCACCCCCTGCCATGGGCAGGGACATCTTCCACTAGCCCAGGTTGCTCCAAGCCCTGTCCAACCAGGCCTTCAACACTTCCAGGGATGTCCTTATGTCATTTTTTTACCTCTTGACCCTGGGGGTTTTAACAACCAGTTGGTCAGGAAGAGATTTATCCTTCTGTTCTATTGTTTTCAAACTGTCAGAATTTTCACGGATCCAAATTCACAATCGAACCGCAGGGGGACTTCCTCTCAAAGCTGCCAAATGCTGCTCCACCCTCAACTGCCAAAACTCCCCCCAAATTTCCCAAACAAAGGCTGAGAAATATCTGTGACATCCTTTGCTCTCCGCTGAACACGACCAGAATGAGCTGAAGGCAACACATGTCCTGGAGGACTCGACATTCAGCTTCGCCTCAGGCAAAGTCTGCTTCACACAGGTGCAGTGCCCGGCTCCTGCTCCTTAAATTCTGTGGGTTTTAATAAAAGCAATCCTTCCCACATCCTCTGGATCTGTGACACAGCACAATCCGTGGGAAGATAAGCAAAAGTTGCTAAACCATTTCCCTGGCACCGCTCTGGTTTTGCAGTCATTTGCTTGATGGTTTTGAACACACTCCTACAACTGCCCCTGGCTGAAGATTCACTGACTGCAAGTAAAGTTCTGTCCATGCATGGATTATCATGGAATCAAGGAATGGTTTGGGTTGGAAGGGACATTAAAGATCATCCCATTCCAACCCCTGCCATGGGCAGGGACACCTTCCACTAGCCGGGGTTGCTTCAAGCCCCATCAAACCTGGCCTTCAACACTTCTAGGGATGGGGCAGCCACAGCTTCTCTGGGAATTCCATCCCAGCAAGTCACCATCCTCAGAGGGAAGAATTCTTTCCCAATATCCCATCAATTCCTGCCTTCTGGCAGTGGGAAGCCATTCCCTGTGTCCTGTCCCTCCATCCCTTGTCCCCAGTCCCTCTCCAGCTCTCCTGGAGCCCCTTTAAGCTCTGGAAGGGGCTCTGAGGTCTCCCTGGATCCTTCTCTTCTCCAGGTGAACCCCCCCAGCTCTCCCAGCCTGGCTCCAGAGCAGAGGGGCTCCAGCCCTCAGAACATCTCCGTGGCCTCCTCTGGACTTGCTCCAGCAGCTCCACATCCCTCCTATATTGGAGACCCCAGAGCTGCAGGTGGGATCTCCTGAGGCTGAGAAAAGGTGGGGAATCCCCTCCCTCCCTGCTGCCCCCACCACATTAGTCCATATCTGTATTGCTAAACTATTAAAAGAGACAAGTCATGTCCAGAAACTGTTTGAGTGTTAATTATCCCAGCTGAGATCATGTTTGATCCCATCCCAACAATTTCTCAGCGTGGACAATCGAGTTCCAGTGCCCAGACCTATTAATTTAATTTATTGTTATTCATTCCATTTATCCTCACAGTTCCACGTGAGTCAATGGTATCACACTTGTAACAGATAAATTTAATAATGAAATGTGTTCCAGTGACAAAGTTCTGCAAAAAACACTTCCTTTCAAACCAGCCTGACTTCAGTTCTCACCACATTTATTCTTCTGCTACAAATGCAGCAGAACAAATGTAAAGAAACTGTAGGTTAAGGTAGCCACAGTCATTAATGAATATAATTTGTCGATTTGTGAACCCAAATGAAGCTGCTTAAAACAGCCTTGGCTTTCAGAGAATGCTGATCCAGCAATGAGTGAAAATCAGGAATTTTCTGGTCTCAAACTATTCAATCTCAAGCCATCACAGTAAAGATCTGAGGACGTTTAAATTTTATTAATAAGAGATTCATATGTTCTTCATATTCATCTTTTGATTTTTTTTAAGCCATCAGGGAATATTTAGACTGCATATCCAAACTTGTTTTATCAGAGCAGCCAGAAAGTTATTATTTTTAAATGAAAACTGAGATTCTCACATAATCAAATTAATCCAGGGGTAGGGGTCATATTTATACCCAAGGACTGTTAATTTTCCATGGCAAGTACAGCCAGGAATTGAATTGAAAATAGTTCATTAACCAATTACCAGGAGCCTCCTCCACCTCCTAACCACGGTGGGAACAGGGGAAGAGGGGGAGGAAAAGGGATGAGCAGTGATGGGGTGAGGGGGAACACCCCAAGGAATTCAGCTGCTGATTGAAGGACTCCTTTCCCCTTCCTGTTTTGCCTTTTCCTACCCTTTTCCTACCCTTCCCATCACACCACAACGGTGGAAGTTTTTCCAGTGTCAGCTGTGCATGGAATGTACAGATAATATTCACTGTGGTTTCATTTTAAACACAAGTTTAGAGGCAATTAAGGGGCATAAAACTCAGCTTTCCTCTGACTTCTTAGGAGGGGTGAAGAAAAATGTTCAGCATTGAATAAGGGAGTTATTGAAATGCCTCTTAAATTGTAGATGTCAGAGGAGTAAGTCACCCACGGTCACAGCTCCACCTCCCCAAAGCCAAAGAATAAAAAGCAGGATGGATTTAAAATAATAATTAAAAAAAAAAGAATAAAAAAGCAGTGCAGTTAAAAACTCATTGAATGCCCAAGTTCAGCTTCAGTGCTGGAGTTTGTACCTCCCAGAAAGGCCACAGGACAACGGATCATGGAATCCCAGGATGGTTTGGGTGGGAAAGGACCTTAAAAAGCTCATTTAGTTCCAACCCAAACACCTTCCACTATCTCAGGTTGCTCCAAGCCCTGTCCAGCCTGGCCTTGAACACTTCCAGGGATGGGAGTGGTACAATCTCAATAGACAGATATGGAAAATTATGGGAATTATTATGGAAAAATATTCTCAATATGGGAAAACTCTAATACACAGAACATAGTGGAAGGCCAGGGGGTTTCTTCTCTGCCTTGTAAACAACAAATTATCTTTTATTTTCAGTGAAAGACTGCAACATTTTTTTTTTGGGGGGGTGGGGAATGGAATTTTGGCATTGCAGTGTTACCATTTACCAGTTAATGAGAAGAAGGTCTCTAAGAGTCACCCAAGAGAAGAAATCCCAAGGTAAGGATGACTAAGTAGTAAAAATAAGGAATCACTGCCCTTGGGCAAAAGTTCAGTATGAAAACTGAGTTCCAAGGAAGGATAATTAGCCTTTCCTACCAGTATTTTCTCAACAAGTATTTTCTTTTTATTTTAACCATTTAATATAACCAGTACATGTCGATAGAGCATGAGCTAGACATCTGTTCACTCTTTCAAACAGCCCTATTCAGTCATATTTAGGAGCTGAATATGATCCTTGTGGGTCCCTTTCAACTCAGGTTATTGTGATTCCATGATCCTTTACAGTAACTATACTGAAGCTCACAGACAGCACTGAATTTATCTACTAATTTATCTACTAAATTCTATTTATCTACTAAATTTTATTTATCTACTAAATCTACTGAAACATGCACTTCCATTTGGCCATGTGGCCTGTGGAAGTAACACTTTAACACCTTGCTAATAACACATAACAGCAATAAATGTGCTATTTGCATTTTTCAAGTAGAAAACCTGATACCTTCAAAACCAAACTCTGTTTCAGTGTATTTACATGTTATTTGATGAGAGCTTCACTGGATTTCTTTCTCCTGGTTTAGAAAACAGGGATCTGACCTTTATTTGTGCTTGTGACTGAGTAAATTACCTGATTCTGAAAACCTCTGGGCTTCCAGAATTTCTATTAACTTCCCTGAAAGCCACAATTGGCTGGTACTTCTGTAAACCAGGTCATTCATTTACAGACCTAAATATGAACCTTGAACCTTTTAAAACCTCGGGAGGTTTATTTATTTCTTTTCACTGTTTCATAACCCAGAATATATTTCCTTAAAGAAAGGGGTTTGTTAATAAACTTTCCTGATGTTTGTGCCAAGAGGAGTTATGCGGGTACCAGGCACCAAATTATGTCAGAGATGGGGATTTGATAAATTGCATCAGGATAGGATTGTTCCAGTCATTAATACTGAGCCAGATCCTTCTTCAGCAGAGGGGAAATCATGCACCTTATTTAGAAATCCATCCCCTTCTCCCCAAATCTCCTGGATGCCAGAAAATGCTTCTGAGATGGTTTCACAATGAGCTGCAAAGGAATCGAGGGGAGGTTGGGCTGTTGAAGAGAAAGTCTGTACTTGGTAATGCTGAAGGAATTAATCCCCCCATTTCCAACCTAAACTGTTTAAGACCCCCATTAATCCTTGGTCCTGGAGGTGGAGCCTCTCCTCATCATTTTGGGAATTTCAAGAAGCTACTCTGTGGAAAAATCCAGGAAAGCAAAGCTTCACTGGGGTCATGCTCTTGGAGGAGCACAGGAGGGACAGGGCAGCTCCATTTGAGTGGGATTAGATGTGTAATTTACGGCAGGATTTCATCAACAAATCCTTCAGAGCTGGTGATGAAACAGAAGCTCTTTTTTATTTTCAGGTCTAGTTGAAGGAGCAGAACTGTCAGTTCTAAAAGCTCCTGTGTGACAAGGAGACCTGCTGTCACCTCAGATGGAACCCCAAGTGTGACCTTTCCAATCTCTTTGTCTCCCAAAGGGGATTTTCAGTGCCCCAAAGCTGGGCATTTATGTCTCTGTCTCCGAAGGGTCATTTTGATCTGTGCCTTTGGCACAGATGGTCAACGTGATCTACTGGGTTTCGTTCACCTCTCACTTCCCTAGTTCCATCCTCCATCAGTTGAGATCAGCTGTCAACTCATGACTATTTAAAAAGAGAGGTGTCTGTGTAATAGTAACTCACTGGTTACAACTATTTGTAGTATTTTGGGTTGTTCCCAGTTATTATTTAAAAAAAAACCATGATATCACTCAATGGAATAAAATAATTACCAATTTTGTTGAGAAACAAATAACTCTGCTTATCCAAAGAGGTCAGGAAAGGAAGAGCAGGGGCTGAAACCAGTTTTGCAATGTCTTGTGGAGATGATGCCCCACAAGGTGACACTCTGTGCCCCCCCTGCACCCACTCCATCAAACAGATCAGAGCACAGGAACTGACTGAGGCTACAAAATGTGGTGAGTTCCAGCACAGTGGGTCAGTTCAGACTCCAAAACACATGGACTCCTCAAAAAACAGAGGTTCTGCTTCATGTCCAAAGGACAGATATCCCACATTGGTTTTGTTAAGCAGTTCCTACCAGGAAATGGACCAACAGGAGCGACAGGAAAATAAGATTTTGACAATTAAGATGAATTAATTTCTTAGAAGAGGATGGTGAAGATGCAGAGGGGGAGAGAAAGTGATTCTGAGATCTGCAATTTACTGGGGTGAATGGACATCCTAGGAGAGTGGCAGTGGGTATGTGGCAGGTGGGACAGAGGATGGTGGGATGTGGGAGGGAAATATGAGGATCAGGGATATATATTTGGGGTATGAATAGAGGAAAGTATCTTAGAAATTACAAAACCAGACTTGCTGCTTTCAAGGAGACAAAGCCAGATACTGTGGGGGAGCTGGGGGGGCTCAGCCTGGAGAAAAGGAGGCTCAGGGGGGACCTCCTCACTCTCTGCAACTCCCTGACAGGAGGGGGGAGCCAGGAGGGGTTCAAGCTCTGCTCCCAGGGAACAAGGGACAGGAGGAGAGGAAATAGCCTCAAGTTACACCAGGAAAGGTTCAGGTTGGTTTTGGGAACAATTTCTTCATGGAAAGTGTTGTCCAGCCCTGGCACAGCTGCCCAGGGCAGAGGTGGATTCCCCATCCCTGGAGGGATTTAAAAGCTGTGTGGATGTGGCACTTGGGGACATGGCTCAGTGGTGGCCTTGGCAGTGGTGGGGAACAGTTGGACCCCATGATCTCAGAGGGCTTTTCCAACCCAAACAATTCTGGGATTCTGAGATTATGGGACTTTCCCAGACACAAAGCACACGAGGCCCAGTCAAACATGAGCACTCGCACCCCAACTGTGCCAGATGTGCTGCCTGATCTGTTCCTAATTCCATAGGCCACGTGTCCTGAGTTTTGGGGCAGATACATTAAAATTAAATAAAAGCCACTTGGCTTTATACCTGCCTGAGTACTGAGCCTTGGAGCCTCCTGCACTTTGGAAAGAACCAGCCACTTGTGTGGTGATTCATTTGACGTATTTTGGATATTTTCCTCGGGATAAAACAAATCATATTTAAAAATGTCAGTTTCTGAGCACTGATTATAAGGAAAGTAGTGACAAAGTCAGATGAATTCCACCTATAACACCTTCAGGAATATCATGGAGATTTAAGATCTGTGCAGTGGGAGGATTAGATGTACCTGTGTGTACATCCATATTTATTAAAATATGGCCTTGACACCAGTGGAGATTATGGGTTGTGAACCAGAACAAATGTTAACAGGAAAACATATGAGCAAAACAGCAAAGGGAACAACAGCAGAGAAGAATAATGGCACCAACTTAAAGGATTTGGTGATTCTGTAAGAATCCTGTCTACAAGGGTCACCAGATCAGAAAAGTATCACAGATATACTGGATACACAACTCGTGGTATTTTGGGGCTTGTGACATCATTTCACTTCCCAAAAAACCCCACATGAAAATCAGAGAATCATAGAACGTCCTGGATTGGAAGGGATTTTAAAGATCTCAGCTTTCATTTTTAGAACTCAGCCTTTTTGACCTGTTGGGAGGTTCAGAATGGAGAACACCTGTGGCAACAGTTAAAAAATAAACAGGAAATACAAATGTAATTTCTCTAAGGAGATCCAGGTAGACTAATGAGTGTCAGGTTTTTCATATATGTTTTCTTAACTAGAGGAGCTTTAAGGAAGGAGATAAGGAGGTGGCTCTGGTTTTGTGTGTCACAGAATCCCAGAATGGTTTGGGTTGTAAGGGACCTTAACGCTCATCCAGTCCCACTCCCTGTCATGGGCAGGGACACCTTCCACCATCCCAGATTGCTCCAAGCCCTGTCCAACCTGGCCTTGAACACTTGCAGGGATGGGGCAGCCACAGCTTCTCTGGGTTGAAAAAGAAACAGAAAACAGATAAGAAAATAGAAGGGCCCTAAACCTGGAGCAGAGCATGGCAGTGAATTATCCACCAGCCAGGTACTACCCATGACATCTTCACCATTGCTGCTTTTCATGGAGCACCTTGTTAGAGTAGGAACCAAATGAAGATGATAAAATACAACTGGGTTTATGTCAGAATTACAGCCAATGCCTCTCAAAACCCCACTTGAAACCCTTATCTAAACCAGCCTGGATAAGAACAGCCTCAGACAGGCTGGAAAACCAAGAGATCCAAACAAAGGACCACGATAAACACGAGCGGGAGGGAGCGGGGAGGGGATGTCCAGTGGGGTGTGGCGAGGAGGATTGTTAAGCCTGGGTTTATTTAGCAGCTTTATTAATGATCTCAAAGAAGGGGTGAAAAGCACATGAATAAAACATGCCCTGGATGCTCGACTGGGCCGTGGTGTGTACACCGTGAAAAATGAAAAGCAGCACAAAGCTCCGGGCAGGAATTCTGTGAGGGAGCACAGAGAGATGCAAGGCAGCTCCAGGAATAATGCTCTGTTTTCCTGGTATGGAAGAAGAGCTTGTATCCCATATTTCTTGGGGGGGAAAAAAAAAAAAAAAGAAAAAAAACTGTCTAAAGGGGCAGGGATCACAGCCTGAGGGAAGGAGAGAACATTCCCAGGAGAAATAAAGTTTTATAATGGGCAGACTGTGGAAAGCCATGGGCTGGAGGGTAATCTCTGTTGGTCAGTGAGGTCCTGGCACTGCTTAGCTCAACATCTCACTTGAGAATCAGCAGCATAAATGCCAAATTCGAGGTGAGCTTCTGCAAAGAAAGGCTGGGTACAGACCTAAAAAAATCCCCCTAGTTGCTTTAATTACACTGCTTATTTCTAATTTCCTTTTACGTGTTAATATTTACTTAAATTACCTTCTCAGTGTGACTAAATAACCATTTTAAGTGTGATTTTTTGATTTAGGATGATCCCTTTCCGAGGGCTCAGCCTCAACCTTGTGCCACTTAACACTGACCAGCTCTTATTGATTTTTATGTTCATGGCTTCTCAAAATGAGACATGAGGTAATTTTTGCTGGACACTCACACACATGTTCAAAGTGGGAAAAATCCTTTTGAAATTCATGGCTGGCCGGGAATTTGTAGATAAAAAGCAGAGCTGTGGTTTTTCAAGTCTTTAATTACCTACATGGGGGTTGGAACTGGATGATCTCTAAGGTCCCTTCCAACCCAAACCCTTCTGTGGTTCTATAATTCTATGGTATTAAAACTTGACAACATCCCAGAAAGATATTTTAGGCATATTATTCCAACACAGTGACAGGTTAAAGAAATTTACAGTATCACTGGTAAAACATGCTTTGATTCCCAAGATCCTTCTCCCAAAGAGTTTGTCCAACTCTCTCTCCAGCTACTTGGAAAAATGTGTTTACTGGGCTAATAAAACCCAGTGGAGGCAAATCAAGAGTCACTCTCTGTTAATGAGTTAAAATCCCTCAGTCACCTACAATTTAATTTTTCTAAGGCCCCGAGATTTTAATTTGGCTAATACTTCTATTAATTACAATGTCTAATAACAATGTCAAATTCAGACATCTGTTAAAAACATGTAATGTTAATTTATTGGAAAACCTCCAGCAGTGCTCAATTAAAATGTTCCCCAGTTAAGTCAATGCATATGCTTTGTAATGGAGAGCAAGAAGAAGATACAGTTAATAAAAATAATAGCAAATTAAAACCAGTAAGTTTTGAGTTGAAGATCAACGACATTCAAGATGCAGGATTTTTCATTAGGTGGCAGAGCAGGAATTTTGGGAATCAGGACATTCTCACACTGGTTTGGGAGATAACTCTAAATTAGCACCTACAGGAAGTATTTCACAGACTCATAGAATGGTTTAGGTGGGAAGGGACCTTCAAGCTTTATCCCATTCCAACCCCCTGTCACAGGTAGGGACACCTTCCACTAGCCCAGGTTGCTCCAAGCCCCGTCCAACCTGGCCTTGGACACTTCCAGGGATGCAGGGGCAGCCACAGCTTCTCTGGGCAACCTGTGCCAGGGCCTCACCACCCTCCCAGCCAAGAATTCCTTCCCAATATCCCACCTAACCCTGCCCTCTTGCAGTGGAAAGACATTCCCCCTTGTCCTGTCCCTCCAGGCCCTTAGAAAATTTCCCTTTCCATCTTTCTTGTCGATTCCCTTCAGGCATGAAAGGCCACAATCAGGTCACCCCAAAGCTTCTTTTCTCCAGGCTGAACACACCCAGCTCTCTCAGCCCTTTGCTACGCAAAACATCACAGGAAATATGTATCAATCCTTACTCATCAGGATTTTCATGCTGTTATTTCAGTTTTCCATCACAAGATTTTTTTTTCTTGTTCCTTTAAATATCCAAGCTCTGTCAGAGCCCTGTGTTAGGCAGGGGGAGCTTTGCTGTTTTTATATCATTCCACTGCTTCACGGCATCTTTGCAGTCCTGAGAATTAAACTAATAGGTGAAACACCCAGCCCCTTTTCATGGAATGTTGTCACCCCATTACCATTTCCATGCCTCTCTGCACGTCCATCCAGCTGGATTGAAGATGGATCCACACGAAATCCACGGCAACACCGCCCAACCCCGTTTTAGCGCCTCGCCACAATCTCCCCCCGCCCCCCCAGCCCCTCAAAGCCCAGCTGACATTTCTTTTTGCCTTGTGAAGATGTCAGGAGCTCCAAGCAGGGAGTGTGGCTGGTGATAGAGTATCTCCCTGGCACACATTCCCCCTGGATGGCAGATTATCCGCCCAGAGGTCGCATTAGGCTCCCATCAGCTGTCACGGCGCAGATGAGCGGGAACGGTCCAGTGCCTCGTCCCCCCTCACCCCCTGACAGTGATAAATGACCAGCCCTGGTGCTCAGCTGAGCCTGACGGGCCCCAACCTCCCCTCACAATCTGCTTCACACCACCAGCAGCCTTTTTCCTGCTGATATTCCAGCAAACGGGATCGGGGAGCACCAAGGTTGGGCCAATTGGCATTTTTTGAAAAAAAAAAAAAGGGAATTGTGATTTTACTTGAAGAAGCTCTAAATCTGATGGAAAAATAAAAATAAAGAAAAGAACAGTGTTATAAACCCCTATATTGGGTTTGTGTGGCCAGGTTTAGTAGCGTGGGGGGAGATGACCTTAAAGGTCTCTTCCAACTCAAACCATTCCATGATTCTACACTAAAAAAATCACAGAATGTGCCAAGTTGGAAGGGACCCACAAGGATAATCGAGTTCAACCCTTAGCCCTGCACAGGACCATCCCAAAGAGTCACACCCTGAGCCTATCATCCAAAGGCTCTTTGAGCTCTGGCTGTGCCCAATGCCCTGGGGAGCCTGTTCAGTGCCCAACCACCCTCTGGGGGAAGAACCTTTTCCTGAGATCCAACTTCAACCTTCCCTGACACAACTTCAGTCCTGTCACTTGGGTCCTGTCACTGGTCCCCACAGGGGGAGATCCTTCCTGATGTATCTGGAGCAGATGAAGGAATTTTAATAAAATCCAATTTTTAAGTGAAGTGGGATATACTTACCCAATAATAAAAATTTACTGAAACTTAACTAGGAAGAGCTACCACAGTTTAAGGCTCATATTCTATTTCTAATTGACTAGAAACACCACAGTTTAAGTCTCATATTCTATTTCTAATTGGCTAGAAACACATCATAAAATATTTCATTAGTAAAAAATTTTTTTTCACAACAAATTTCAGCTGAAAACTAGGACTTGTTCTGAAAATCATCCAAATGAACATTTTAAGCTATTATAGCAGAAGGTATAATCAAATAAAGCAGGTAGTGATGTAGGCTGGTGATTCCAACATGATTCATCTCCTCCCAAAGCCATCAGCTAAAATACTCCGGTCATACCTTGAGGATATTTATTTCCCTGTGATTGGAGCCAGTGGTGACTAATTCAGGGCTGAGATGGGCCTAATATATCCAAAATTTTTCACTATCTGTAAAAAAGTGATTTGTCATCTCCACTGTAGAACCCAATTTTGACATAATTTTCCAGGAAATCCTGTATTTCTAATGAATTTCACTCCTCTGAGGAAGAAAACAAGCACATCAAGCCCAGTGAGGGCTGAGTGTGTCATTATGGCAGCTCTGGCTGTACCTGAAAATGTATTCCCTTAGCAGACATAATTCCATAAGTAACAGTGAATCCACTTCCCTTCCACTACAGAAACTAAACCTTTCTTTCCATCAGGAAATAGAAAGCACTTCTAACCTAAATCCAGAGCACATTCCTTTGAAAACAGAATCAGTTTTCTAAGTTTCCTCCTTTTATCCACGAACAGAGGTCTAATTAATAAAGTGCAGACTTCTCACATTCTTCCCAGTCTTCTTTAGCTCTGAACAATCTTAAAACCAGAATTTGAGTCTTCAAATCTGTTATTCTTCCCTGGGAGGGTGGAAGGCCCTGGCACAGGTTGCCCAGAGAAGCTGTGGCTGCCCCTGGATCCCTGGAAGTGTCCAATGCCAGGTTGGACGGGGCTTGGAGCAACCTGGGCTAGTGGAAGGTGTCCCTGCCCATGGCAGAGGATGGAATGAGATGATGCTTAATGTCCTTTCCAACCTAAACCACTCTGTGATTCTGTGATCATACACCGAAATTACTTGACAAATTGAGCTTCCATTGTAATTGAATAAATTGGGCACTTACATTTAATAATGGCAGATTGCAATGGGAATATTGCATCCCTTCCTTCCTGGATGAGTCTGCTCAGCTCTCATCGCTTCTGAAACGTCCCATGTCTGTGTATCTTCCACTTCAGGGCCTGCCCAAAGTATTCCTCCCTCAGATGACAAGGAATAAAAGTGAAATAAAAGAGAACTGCTTGGAAATCCTGCCTTATAATTTTGCCAGCCACCACTCACAAATTTTGTGAGTGATACATGGTAATGTTTGTGATTTCAGGGCAGGCAAAGCAGATTTCGCAGAGATAAAATAGATGTGGATTTTTTCTTTTTTTTTTTTTACATTTTTTCCCCACCTAAAATGACAACATGGAATGATGGTTTTAGTGCTTTCATGTGTCTTGTTTTACCAGAAGTAAATATAACATCAAGTAGCCTGAGTTTATAATGCCTGGTTTGCAGAAAACCACAACACTCCTACAATATTTTTATCCTTTTACTGCTGAAATAGTGTTGCAAATGTGACTCCAATTTTGGGCTGATTTTTCCTGCCTCATGTTTTATGACCAGCTGCAGCTTCTGGTGCTACACAATCAAGGGCAGTTTTCCACAATGATTCAACAGCTCTCATTGAACTGATGGCAGATTTTCTCAGGAGCTCAGCGCTTTATATCATAGGATCTTTCCAAAAGCTGACTCCTGTGTGTATTATTTCAAGTATTCAAGGGAAATAAATAGATTTTTACAGGGTTGGGGGGATATTTCACAGAATCACAGAGTGTGCCGAGTTGGAAGGGACCCACAAGGATCATCAGCTTCAATCCTTAGCCCTGCACAGGACCATCCCAAAGAGTCACACCCTGAGCCTGAGAGTATCATCCGAATGTTCCTTGAGCTCTGGCAGCCTTGGGGCTGTGTCAACTGCCCTGGGGAGCCTGTTCAGTGCCCAACCACCCTCTGGGGTGGTTGAAGATAACCCAGTATTCAACATAAACCTCCCCTGAGGTTGGCTGATCCTGCGAGAAAGAGCAAACGCTGGAGGTCACATCCCAGTCTGGGGGGTTGGATGCCGATGGAACTGAGGAGGAGCAAGGAGAGGTCCAGGGGAGGAAGGGCTGCAGGAGCTGGGCCATGGGTGAGCTCCAGCAGTGCCACAGAGCTGGCAGGGCCATGGGCAGTGTCAGGGTCAGTGCTGTGGGCTGGACATAGGTCTGGATGTTTCTCCTGGAGCATCTCCAGAGATGGAATGCTGGGGATCACCTTGTTCTCTCACACAGACAGGAATGGAATGTTGGGGATCACCTTGTTCTCTCACACAGACAGGAATGGAATGTTGGGGATCACATTGTTCTCTCACACAGACAGGAATGGAATGTTGGGGATCACCTTGTTCTCTCACACAGACAGGAATGGAATGTTGGGGATCACATTGTTCTCTCACACAGACAGGAATGCTGGGGCTCCCCTTGTTCTCTCCGACCCCCAACAGCTTTGCCAGCTCTTCATGAAGAGAGAAAGGGCAATCCACAGAGTGAGAGTTACAGAAATCCTGAGTGGGAAAGGATCATCCAGTCCAACTCCTGGCCCTGCACAGACACCCCAAAAATCCCATCCTGTCCCTCAGAGTGTTGTCCAAACACTCCTTGAGCTCTGGCAGCCTTGGGGCTGTGCCCACTGCCCTGAGGAGCCTGTTCAGTGCCCAACCACCCTCTGGGGAAAAACCTTTCCCTGATATCCAACCTAAACCACTCCTGACACAGCTCCAGCTCTTCCCTGGTCCTATCCAGGGTCCCACAGAGCAGAGAGCTGCCCCTCCACTGCCCCTCTGCAGGAGCTGCAGACCCTGGTGAGATAAGAGAGTTTCACAGCACAGAGGTGACCAAACCACTCCAGTGGCCTCAAAGCCAACAAACAGGCCCTGGCTCTGATTAGGTTATTAAGTACAGAAGTTTCCTGAAGGCTTAAAAGGGTTTGGATGTCCTGTGCTGGAGGACTCTGGGCACTGCTGCCTGAGACCACCACGGGAAGTGGATTTGTTGAGGTTGAAGCTGCTTCCTAAGAAGTTACAACCTGTCACAAGCAGAGCCGAGCGTAAAAAATTTTATAGCAAGCAATTCACAGAAAGAATTGAGCCTGGAAAGTTCAGGTTCTTCATTTTGTGCTGTTTTTTAATCTAAATTTATGTCTATAAAGAGCAGGAATCGTTGTACAAATTAGATGGAATATAGACTGAGCTGCTGCCAAAATTCAGATGGCGAGTTTTGCCTGCTCCTGACTACCAAAGATTCCTGGGGGATGCCCGCAGATGAAAGGCTCTAAATGACACTATCAGAGCTCCAAAATATCAACCTATTCAGTGAAAAACACTCTATAATTAATTTTCCCTGACCCTCTCAGATTAAAACCTTAAACACTTCCAAGAACAATAACCTTGTTTTTTCTCAACACTTTCTAACACCTCTCAAAGTAAGATAATGTTTATTGCTCTAGATCCATAAAACACTCCAGACACAAATCAACAAGCAATGAGGGAATAATGAAAACATTATTAAGGTTTATTAAGGTTACTGCTGATCTTTCCTTGGTATTTGAAAGCTGGAAATCTAAGTTATGTGTTCAATATAAATATATATATAGAGAGAGAGGTGACAGTTTACAAGGTAGATTAATGTCAGTTAATTATGAGGTCAGTGGTGACCTCTGTGGGATTGGGATCTCTCAACTGGTTCATCCAGAAAGAGGTCAAGTGGATTAAAAGTGGGTTAAAAAAGGCACAGGGATCTTTAATTTTGATAACCCTGTTCTATTTCTTTGCATTTCACTGCCTTCCCCAAAGTCAAACACAAACTTTCTCTTAATATGGCCAGTGTGGAGTTGAATGAATATTGCTGGCAATGACGTAAAAGCACTTTGTAATAAAAATCATTCATATTTTAAAACTAATTTGCTTTGACCAAATTCACTTCACTTTGCTTTCTACAAATGTTCAGTTGACTGAATTTTCCTGCTACAAGAGAGAAACAATTTCAAAAATCACCTGAACAGGTATTCAAGAGGCAGAATTTCAAAGGCACCCTCCCCATGTGTCTTACTTAACTTTTGTAAGCCTGTGTAGCATCTCAGAGTTTTTAATGAGTTTATTCTCATCACAAAAATTATTGATTAAATCATCAATGTTACAGTAAATCACAAAATTATTGGGTTTACTGTTATTTTTTTAACAATGCAGCTGCAGATATTTGAATAAAGACCCCACTTTCCTGCTTGGGCACATCAGTTAATACAAATTATTATTGTTATAATTGCTATTTTATTTAACAATGCAGCTGCAGACCTTTTAATAAGGGACTTTTCATGATGATGAATTAGAAAATTACTTTAGGGGATAATAAAGGAAGCCAAGTCTATGTCTGCAATGATACACTCAAGATTGGAAGAAAAGGCACAGTAACATATTCAGCTGAACAGAAAAATAGCAGAAGAAAGCAAAATATCAGTGGCCATTTTATGGAGGTGATGTTGCCTTATACTGCCCCATTCCAGCACTCAGCCATCCCAAAAATGGCAAGTTAAAAGGATTTAACACCTCAGCCAAAACAGCTGCGATTGTGGGGAAAAAAACAACAGAGCAACGTGATTCATATAATTAATTTTAAACCCTCCTATAATAATATTATAAGTTTCTGCATAGTAAAAAAAAAAAAAAAAAAAAAATTCAGACACTTCTCTCTCAGACTCTAAAATTTTTTTGCATTAGACACAGATTTTCATTATGACTGATCTAATAAGTCCTATTCTCATCTGAGCTATCAGCAACTCAATAAGTAATTACCATTCACCTTAGGCTGTTCCAGTCCATTAGACCAATACTGATGACTCAGGGGAGGCACTGAATGAAGAGCACAAAGCTGATGAAGGCACAGAGAGGGAGGTGAGGAAATGCTGCAGCTGGAATTCTGTGATCCCTCAGAAATGCTCCAATAAAATCCAAACTACCAAATGGAAGGCAGAAGTTGTTGGTGAGTTCAATGGTTTACTGCCCTGCACGGGTAAATATAAAATCTGCTCCCTCTGATGTTACAGAGGGACATGGGATGGAATTTATTCCTGATCTAAGCTTAAGGGAGACTTGGAGCAAATGGCACAGATTTATCTCACAGAGCACAGGCTCTGCTCCCTCTCTGAAGGCCAAGAGTTGCCCGAGGATC
Organism: Pyrocephalus nanus; assembly: GCA_038380795.1. NCBI lineage: Eukaryota > Metazoa > Chordata > Aves > Passeriformes > Tyrannidae > Pyrocephalus > Pyrocephalus nanus. The sequence continues at coordinate 2,548,471 of CM076260.1, read as the reverse complement.
CAACACTTGGAGGTTTATAAGATAAAATAACCTCGATTCTTTTCTCATCCAGAGCAATAATTGCAGCATTCCAGTGCCTAAAGGGGCTCCAGGAGAGCTGGAGAGGGACTTGGGACAAGGGATGGAGAGAAAGGACACAGGGAATGGCTTCTCACTGCCAGAGGGCAGGGAGAGATGGGATATTGGGAAGGAGTTCTTGGCTGGGAGGGTGGTGAGGCCCTGGCACAGCTTGTCACAGAAATGACAATGGGATGACAACATTCCATGAAAAGGGCTGGGTGTTTCACCCATCAGTTTAGTTCACAGGGCTGTAAAGCATCAGAATTACTTAAAAACAACAAAACTCAACCTGCCCAACACAGGACTCTGACACAGTCTGGATATTTAAAGGAGCAAGAAAAAATATCCTGTGATGGAAAACTGAAATTACAGCAAGAAAAGCCTGATGAGTAAGGATTGATACGTATTTCCTGTGATGTTTTGTGCAGCAAAAGGCTGAGAGAACTGGGTGTGTTCAGCTTGGAGAAGAGAAGCTTCGGGGGGACCTGATTGTGGCCTTTCATGCCTGAAGGGAGTCGACAAGAAAGATGGAAAGGGAAGTTTTCTAAGGGCCTGGAGGGACAGGACAAGGGGGAATGGCTTCCCACTAACAGAAGGCAGGGTTAGATGGGATATTAGGAAGGAATTCTTGGCTGTGAGGATGGTGAGGCCCTGGCAGAGGTTGCCCAGAGAAGCTGTGGCTGCCCCTGCATCCCTGGAAGTGTCCAAGGCCCCAAGGATGGGGCTTGGAGCAACCTGGGCTAGTGGAAGGTGTTCCTGCCCATGGCTGGAACGAGGTGAGCTTTAAGGTCCCTCCCAAACCAAACCATTCCATGAATATGGGGATGGTGTTTGCACATCATCTGCTTAATGAAGGAAGAGTGAGACACATCCCACTGCATCTCAGCACAAGAACCTTCCCAATCCACTGCTCTCTCCAGAAGAGGTGACTGAGAAACTCAAGTCCTTTTTGAGCTGCACATCAGGAGAAACAGCAGAGAATCCCAGAATGGCTGAGCTTGGAAAAGACTTTTAAGATCATCAAGTCCAACCATTCCCCACCACTGACTCATGTCCCCAAGTGCCACATCCACATGGCTTTTAAATCCCTCCAGGGATGGGGACTTCACCCCTGCCCTGGGCAGCTGTGCCAGGGCTGGACAACCCTTTTCCATGAAGGAATTATTCCCAATATCCAACCTGAACCTCCCCTTGCACAACTTCAGGCCGTTTCCTCTTGCCCCAAATTGAAAGAGGAAAGGTTCCAACTGGGTGTGAGGAGGAAGCACCGGAACACTTTGCACAGAGAGGTTTTCTGACCCTGCTTTGAGCAGGAGGTTTGACCTGAGACCTCCTGAGGTCCCTCCAGCCTGAGTCAGTCGAGTTTCTAACACATGATTTGTCTTCATGCAAAGAGAAATCTTGGCAGATGACTGAGGTGCCACTGACTCTGTCAGTCTGCAGGACAAACAGATTTATAGGCATCAAGTGTCAAAATAAAATAACTCGGTAATGAACTTCACACAGAGTTTAAAATCCCAGCTCTTAAATTAAAGATTACATGTCACAGCATGTCCAGGGCTTGTGATTCACGGATTTGTTCTCTCATTGATGTTTATATAAATGAATTAAAATTGCATAGCTGTCAACAAAACATTTACAAAGGATTTAGATGGTTTTGCTGACTGGGGGAACAGCATAATAAATACTTGTAGATAAATGTCCTCAGTTAAATGGACATGCAAATACTTAAAGAGATGTACTGAGATCCTAAATATTCACAATAAAAGGACATTCAAATACTGAAATAGATGCAAAGAGATCCCAAATAGTCACAATAAATGCACATTCAAATACTGAAATAAATGCAAAGAGACCCCAAATATCCACAGCAAATGGACATTCAAACACTTAAATAGATCCAAAGAGATCCCAAATATCCAAAATAAAAGGACATTCAAATACTGAAATAGATGCAAAGAGATCCCAAATTTCCACAATCAAATGAACATTGAGATCCTGAAGTAGATGCAAAGGGATACCAAATGCAGATTTTTGTTGGAAAAAGATATGGCCTGTTTTGTGTGAAGGCTGTTTGTCACTATACAGATTATTTTACATTTGATTTCTCTATCCAGGAAGCTCTTTAGTTTGAGTAAAACCATTGCTTAACATTCATTTTATTGAACTCTGTCTCTCTGAAACAAAAGAAAAGTTATAAACCAATAATGAACCTCATTTTTCTGGAAGGTTCTAAATCCATCACAAACTCACAGCAATTAAAGACAGGGTGTTTCTAATATCAATATTTAGTGCTGATCATGGATAGGAATACAATAAATACATCTGAAAAATACTTTGACCATTTGGCCACCTACTTTATATCCCCCTTTTACAGCCAGAACTCCACAACCTTAGGGATGACAAATACTAGAAAAATTTTTAATGAGCTGATCTGGAAGGAAAAAAATGTCTTTATTAAGATGTGTTGTTCCTCTCTCAGTGGCTAAATGATTGTTTCCAGAAGCAATAATCAGCTCCTGATATGAAAGCACCCAGTTAATTAGCAAAGGGTTCCACTGTTGGAGGGAGCTGCATTATTCACTCAACCAGAGGAAATAGTTTTATTTTCCAGTATTATTAAATGCAGCTTTTGAAATTGTTTTTAGCTGGTAATGCAATTCTTGAAACATGATTTTCGCTGGGAAAAATATCTCCGCTGGTTAATAACGGCAAAAGGAAACAGCAAAGTCAGGCAGCTCCGTTGTTGTGCAACAGGATTAATTCTTTTTATTGCTTTTCATCTTTTAATTATTGTGGTAGAGGCAACAATAATCTCTAATAAACAATTATATAAAAATTCCTGGACAGTGAACTGAGAATCAAAATGCAATTAAAATCGTTTCCCTTGTTGCATTTCAGGCAGAACGTGGTGTGCAAAGTCTTTAATATTAAATATAAAAATAAAAAATATTATCTTAGGTGTCAAAGACTGGGAATAAAACTTGGTTCAATTACATAAAGAAAATACACAAGGACAAGGGACTGTTTTGTTTATCTACTTATAAAACCAATCTCAGTCACTGACCAACTGAAGAGCAGGAAAAGATCTGTAAATAACTTCCTCATCTTATTTTTCTTTTTTTTTTTCATCCTGAGAAAACAGGGAAAAAAACTAATTCCTGGTCTTTGCCTCCGATTTCCTCTTCAAACTTTTCTTCCTCAAACACAGGTCAGATGGAACAAGTGAAAATCAGAATCATAGAAATGGCTGAGACCTTTGCCCAAAGGTTCCCTCACAAATGACATTCCCATGGAAGATGTATCTGCAAACAGACCTCTTTCCCTGAACTGGGAAGTGCTTTAAAGGACAAAGATCCTGTTTCAAAAAAAATTTGCCAAAAAAAATTTGCATAAGACAGTAAGGAACAATTCCTGCCCCGGGGTTGGAGAAAATGCTCAGGAAATCAAAGGTGTGGAAAGGGCAGTTTGGCTCTTTGATCAGCAGTCTGAGAAGTTATTTAGGAATTGCCTCAGGAAAAAAATAACAATAATCCTGGAATCATAGAATGCTTTGGGTTGGAAGGGATCTTAAAGCTCATCTTGTTCCATCCCCTGCCATGGGCAGGGACACCTTCCTCTATCCCAGGTTGCTCCAAGCCCTGTCCAACCTGGCCTTGGACAATTCCAGGGATGGGGAATCCACAACCACCCCAAATATAAACTACACCTCCTGTTAACCAGGTTGGAGTGAATAAAAATAGCCCAGTAAAAGTCTTACTGATCCCAAAATGACACAAAACAACTACTCAGTATTTGATATTAATCTAAAATCCCCGGCCCTTTTCCTGCTGAAGGGTTAATTCAGCTTCATCCTGCCCATTCCCTTTGCAGATGTTCCAGAGATAAGGAGTCACTTATAGAACAGAATAATGGAATGATGGAATGGTTTTGGCTGGAAGGGATCTTAAAGCTCATCTTGTTCCATCCCCTGCCATGGGCAGGGACACCTTCCACTATCCCAGGTTGCTCCAAGCCCCGTCCAACCTGGCCTTGGACACTTCCAGGGGTCCAGGGGCAGCCACAGCTTCTCTGGGCAACCTGTGCCAGTGTCTGTAATGGAAGTTTCTGGACTCACCAGGAGAATTCCTGACATAAATAAGTGAACTCTGCCAGGGGAGATGTGGAGGCACAAGAATAAATCAGAGGAACACAACCAGATCCTTCATTTCAGCACTGCAGGGAGTGACAGCGATGAGGAAAGGGAGCATTAAAAAGAAAGAAGTGAAAAGTTATCCCAATCTCCCATCCTGCCCTGAAAAAAGGGGGGCTGGTAGTTGGACTGACAGGTTTTGAGATGTCACAGGTCAAAACAACTTTCTGGGGAGAGAAAAAGGAACAAAATAGGAAATACGAGCATGGAAGACAATTTACGTGAGTCTCGTCTTCTTCCCGCCTCTGTTTTCATCCAGCCCAGATGTTTTATATGAATTTATATGAATTTCATGACAAGTAATAGATGAATAGATAAAGGAAGTATAAGAAAATATACTCACAAAGAAGTAGGGATGAGGAAACTTAACTACTGACTATAAATTCGGGCCGAGGAAGCAGCACTTTCAACCACAGCACTTTCAGGCACTAATAAGGATCAATAATGACAAAATGACACTTTGATTAGAGCCAACTGAGAGGAAAAAAAGGATCCTGACACAGTTCATGGTAGCAGGAAGAAGTAGGGACTGGAAAAATGCCAAGCCATTTAATTTAGAGCTTGATTATTCCACCTTCCCTTTCTGCCCTTCCACAAACAGCAGAGCTGAGATAAGGGGCAAAGTACTACTTGAACTGCAAGGGTGACTTGATTTATTTTCAAATTCTGGGAGGTTTCCAAATCTGAAATAGGCTGTCAGCTTGGTGATAAATTAGAGAACGTGACAGGCAATATTTGGTTTGGGAACTGTTCTCAAAAAAAAAAAAAAAACACCAACACTCCTTCTTTAATCTCTCTCCCTCCTTTTCACTAATCCTGCCTTGCCATTACCCCCGGCACGGAAGGGTTGGAAGAAGTTTCTGTAGGGCCATCACTTTAATATCAGCCAAAAGAGCAGCTCAAAAGCAACTCAAGGCAGTCTCAAAAGCCTCCAAGCATTTTGGATTCCCTCCTGTTTAGTTTGGGGTTTTTTTGTTTGTTTGGGGGGGTTTTGTTGGTTGTTTTGTTTTGTTTTGTTTGTTTGTTTGTTGGGGGTTTGTTTTGTTTTTGTTTTTGTTTTTTTTTTAATATCAAGGAAAGCAGTTACTGGACTCCTGTGACACATTTGAAAATATTCAGGCACTTAAATAAAGCTGATGCTGTTTTAGGTGCCTGAGATATCTGAGACACCTGCACTAAATTGTTCAAGAAGAGTAAGATCTTTATAGTCATGTCATGGGTATTGGAGTTCACTGAACACACAGATTTCATATTCCCAGCAATAAAAATCCACAGGAAAAAGGGCAGACTCACTGGGAAAAGCAGTGGAGTAAAGAGACAGTATTAAAAGCAATTTAATAATATTCAAGCTCAAGAATCACAGAATCACAGATGGGTTGGGTGGGAAGAGACCTGAAAACTCACCCAGTTCCTTCCACCAACCCTGTCCAATCTGACCTTGGACACTTCCAGGGATCCAGGAGCAGCCACAGCTTCTCTGGACAATCTGAGCCAGGGCCTCCCCACCCTCCCAGGGAACAATTTCTTCCTTACATACAATTTAAACTTCCCCTCTTTCAGTTTAAAGAAAATCATAAAGGAGAAGTCCTGTTTGGAAAGATTAATAAAGTTGATGGCTAAAAAGCAACGTGAGGACATCCAGACTGATTAATTAGCAAGCTATTATATATATTCATTTATTCATGCAGTTTTTCCTCTGTTAAGTCCAGCAGCATATTTTTTCCTGCCATCAAATGGTTTCCATCCCTCTTCCCAGGGAGAAATCCATAGGTAGAGAGTTAGGACTGATGAATGAGGAGGGAATAAGTGTGGACAGATCACAAAGCAAAGGACTGCACTGGGAATGGCCAGAGCTCCCAGTATCACAAATAAATCCAGCCAGGAATCACTTCAGGAAACAAAAGGAGGTAAAAAAAATCCCTCCAGCCTCTCCTCAGGCTCACCAGGAAAACTGCAGCAACAGGAATGGTTTGTGCCCTGAGATCTCGTGGTCCATAACAGATCCACAGCCCAGGGCAGGGGAAAAGCTCCAAAGCAGAGCCATTAATTAATATCTGTGCCTGATTAGTGGTTTTGATGTTCAAATCAGTATGAAATGTTAATGACTTAATCAGCAACGGAAAGAGATATAATTTGAATTAGTGCTACTTCTTGACAAGGAAAAAAAATTTATTGCAGGGAAATGAAGTGACTTGAGTAAAGAAGTCACAGTAGTTACAATCAAGGACATAAACTGTGTGAACTCTAAATACACTCAAGGCAGATTCATAGGATTTGGATTCAGCCTTTAAATGTGTCACAAGCTTCCTGAACTGGGAAAGGCAAATCATACCAGTTTAACACTTGAAGTTGGGGATAATATTTCAGGAGTGTGAGAGATAAAAACCCCAAAAAAGAAGAAGGCAAAATTTCCAAGAGAAGAACAACTAAGAAATGGAAATCAGTGAGCTGAAAACCCGAGACTTGGCCACCTGAACCGAATCAAATCCCTTCTCCAGTCAAACTGAACTTCTTATAAAGTACATATGGGATCATGCAATGGTTTGGGTTGGAAGGGATCTTAAAACTTATCTCATTCCAACCCCCTGCCACGGACAGGGACACCTTCCACTAGCCCAGGTTGATCCAAGCTCTGTCCAACCTGGCCTTGGATACTTCCAGGGATTCAGGGGCAGCCACAGCTTCTCTGGGCAACCTGTGCCAGGGCCTCACCACCCTCCCAGCCAAGAATTCCTTCCCAATATCCCATCTCTCCCTGCCCTCTGGCAGTGGGAAGCCATTCCCCCTTGTCCTGTCCCTCCATCCCTTGTCCCAAGTCCCTCTCCAGCTCTCCTGGAGCCCCTTTAGGCTCTGGAAGGGGCTCTCAGGTCTCCTTGGAGCCTTCTCTTCTCCAGGTGAACACCCCCAGCTCTCCCAGCCCAGCTCCACATAATTGATGTATTAAACAGACTCAAGCCAAACTCATTTATATAATTACAAATCTCCAGACAGCAATTAGTGATGGAGAAATATGGTCACAAAAGGTACCACTCTGCACTGTTTTATTGTGTGGAACACGTTCATGCCTGAGCTCTCCGCTGGGTGAAGGACACGGGAGAACAAAGGGGCTCAGGGGGGTCAGAATCACTCTCTTAGTGCTGCTATTTGGGCAGCCTGAGCAAAAGCTGATCTCAAAACACTCCTGGCAAAAGCTGGGCTGAGACTGAAGCAGGATGAAAATCCTGGAACCTGCTCTATTTCTGCTAGAAATGTGCTCAGGAGCTGAGATTGCTCCCTCCTGCAGATCAATCGCACGGGAAGATCTCAGGCGAGTGGATAATCCACCAGGAAAAGGTGCTCCCCCAGTACCCTGAAGGATACTGTGCAGAATAAAAATGATAAAAATGATAAAAATCTTTATAATCATTTAATTCAAGAGTTCCAGTTGCCTCCCTGTTTTGAAACAGGAATTTGAGTGCAGATCTTGGCTTGCTCAGTCTCTTCACTTGGATTTCTCCAGCTGGAATTTAAAGCAGAAGCTTCAAAGCTCTTCAATCAATCTAAAAACTGATAAAATCCTCTGCTCTGGAGCCAGGCTGGGAGAGCTGGAAGGGTTCACCTGGAGAAGAAAAGGATCCAGGAAGACCTTGGAGCCTCTTCCAGAGCTTAAAGGGGCTCCAGGAGAGCTGGAGAGGGACTTGAGACAAGGGATGGAGGGACAGGACACAGGGAATGGCTTCCCACTGCCAGAGGGCAGGGAGAGATGGGAGATTGGGAAGGAATTCTTGGCTGAGAGGGTGGTGAGGCCCTGGCACAGGTTACCCAGAGAAGCTGTGGCTGCCCCTGAATCCCTGGAAGTGTCCAAGGCCAGGTTGGACAGGGCTTGGAGCAACTTGGAATAGTGAAAGGTGTCCCTACCCATGGCAGGGGTTGGAATGGGATGAGCTTTAAGGTCCTTTCCTGAACCTGCTCCTACCTCACTTCTTTTAACACAAAATGTGTTTTTAGCTCTTGTCTGGGCTTGATCTTAAAGCACAATGAGCACAAAGTTTGTCTGAGGCTTTTTCCAATCCCAATACAAGCAATACACATTGTTTTAATCCATGGAATAAACTGCTAGGGGAGCAGCTGGAATTAAATGGTGAAGGACAGGTCTCAGCTGAAGGGATGGACTTTGTTACCAATTACCATTGACACACTGAATTTGCTTTTATTCCTTCACACATGTTCCTATCCTACATTAAATCCCTAAAAATCCCCCATCTCCACAACCTCACTTGGAAGATTTTAAACAAATAAAACTCAAAACTGAAGGAAGATACAGAAGCTGCAGGTTTAAGATGACAAAAATTCTTAGAAAGGAGTATTTAACTGAGTGCAAACACAAAACTTTACAATTAAGGCACCCCATGATTCTGATTAGTTTTGTGGTAATAGATTGCCATGACATCATGGCAGTTTCTGTCCATGATTTTTCCAAAGCAAAAGAGGTGGAGGTTGTTCTGTTATGGTTTGTTTCATTTGGGTTTTAATTTGTAAAAAGGTTCAATTCTTTGTACACTGTAAATCAAATTAAGGCCTGCCTGGGGACTCATCAGCCCAAGCATCTAATGAAGAAAATACATCAGGGCTGATGCAAATTTATTGGATGATTTCTACACAAAGGAAACAGCAAAATGGCCAAGAAGAAGCACATATTAATGAGCAAACAGAGGATATTTAACTAAATAAATATTCTCATCAATGCTCTAAGGAATAAAATTCTGTGGGTGTCGGAGAGACAAATTTTGAAGCGGGTTATAAAGATTTAAACTACATTTTCTTTCTACTCATATAATGCATCTAAAATACAAACAGTTCCTAGAAATCAGACATCTAAAAGCACAATAATATCCCACAGTCTCTGCTGATGTTGAATTTTCATTCCTTCCATAAAAATAATTAATCAAGTTAATTATCGTAACACTAATGCAATCTCAGATAATACACCGAAAAGAGGTGAGAGAGTTTTAAGAATTCCTTATTTGGGAGGCAAATTAAGGAGGGATTTAATTAATATGGGGTTTTAATATGGGGGTTTTTGTGTATTTTAGGAATAGCCCAGCAAATAAGACATGGACAAAGAACTGGGTTGGGATGGAGGTGAGAGAGATGATTAATTTTCTAGTTTACCTGAGGGGTTACAGACACAGGGAAAGGCTCCTTGAGGTGAACCTTGGCAAGAGAAGGGGTTGGAATGGATGATCCTTGAGGTCCCTTCCAACCCAAACCATTCCAGGATTCCATGAAAACAAAATTCTGTTGGTCTTGGTACCTATTTTGGATTTGGAGCCCCATAACAAACCAAAATATTTAGTATTATTATATATGGAGTGTATTTATGTTTACTGGGGTATTTTTTGGACTATATTTTTAATTGGGGGGATGGAGGGTAAAAAGCTTTAGTGACTGACTAAAATACCTGTTCTCCCTGGGGATAGTGGGGTTTAATGATGGGCTTCAATTTAATCCAACTTCAGTCTAAAACTAAACAACATGGCACTATTTCTACTGACTTTTGACTGTAGGAATGCACAATTTGGGTTCTCAAATCCCTTCCAAATCACAACAACCATCAACCACCAGTGATGACTGAACAGTTCTAGAGCCAGTTGTGCCCCTTTGGGCCACCAAACAGGTGAAGTGACACCTTTAGTGCACCTTCCATTCCAGGGAATTCTCTAAAATACACTGCTTTTACTCACTCTTGTTAATTCACACCTTAAACAGAGAGCAGTGATATCTCCCATTTTTTTGTCCTCAATTTCCATTTAGCAAAAGAAAAAAAATCCTATTTTATGCAGGTGAATAAACCTTGATTATTAATTTCATCCCGACTCGTTTACATGTTCATCAGCAAATACAAACCCAGACAAACATTAACGATCCCACAATCTGCAAAGACTCTCTGGTTCAATTCCATGTGGGATTTTATTACCCCCAACACTTGGGAGTTGTTAAAAAGTCTCAGCAGAAGAATCACCCAGAACTAATATCTATATACCTATAATATCTATATTATCTGTAATATCAAAAGATCCATATCTATATTATCTATAATATCAATAGATCTATAATATCTATATATCTATAATATTTATATTTCTATAATATCTATATATATAAAATATCCAGCTATAATATCTATATATCAATAATATTTATATATCTATAATATCTATCTATAATATCTATATACCTATAATATCTATATATCTATAACATCTATAAGAGTGTTTCTATCACTTCCATTAAATTCTGTAATGGTCTTTCCTTCACCAGAACTCCCCACACATTTTTTTTTCCCTGGCACTGTTACTGAGCTTTGGAGATTTTTCTGGTGACAGGTTTGTCAGCAAAGCAGCAACAATTTTGAATCTCCCCAAAAATCCCCCTGACAGCCCTGAGTGCACTTTGAACTGAGCCAGCCCATTATTGCTTTTTTTGCAAGGTTGGTGTCGATGATGCCTCTCAACCACAAGAGAGTGAACAGCTCCTGAAAACGTTTTACAGGGAAGAAACATGCCTGGAAGATAAAAGGAATCTTCATCTCGGAAAAGTTATCAATAAACTATCTAAGCAAATGCAAATTCTCACTTTCATTATTATTAATCACTGATACTGGGCACGTTCTCCCTGGGAGCTGAGCAATCCTGGCTCCAAGCCAGGGAAGCACTTAAGCGTTTTCTTATCTTTCTGCATTGAAGTTGATATTATTATTCACAAGCTTCAAGTTAAGCCCGTGTAAAACAAGAGTGTTCAGCCTCACTCCAGCCTGAGCACGAAGTTAATGGAATATGGAAATGGGAAAATCCAACCCAGAGTGCTGTAAAGATTGGAATGATGTTCATTTTTAAACAGCTCTCTCCCTCCAAGATTTGCTCTGTTGCATCAGGTTGACACTCTGCCAGTGCACGTGTCCAACCAGCTGAGATTACAATTCCAATATTATCCTATTTATCCCTGGATCCCAGAAAACTGTAGCTGTTGGAGACTTGAGCCATGCCTGATGTGATTCTGGCTGAAATCAGGGTTGCAGCAGGGATGGAATCAGCCCATGTGCTTTTCCCTTGGATGTTTGGGGACTTCAGGACATTCAAGCTTTTGTCAAACCTCCATTAAAGAGCTTTTTTGTTGCTGTTTCCATAGAAACAGCTGATCATCATTTCTGGGAGAACATAAAACCTTTTTCCACACATTGGATGGTAATTTTCTCCAAATGACCTCCAGGTAATTAATGTGAGGGTTTGACCCCTGCTTTAAGGTGATTTTCTAAGAAACAAACTGCATTGCTCCTTTAAAAATCCGAATGCATTGCTCAAAACAACTGAAAAGAGCTTGGAAGTTTGGGATCTACTCCAGCTGGGATTGTGGGTGTGGCCAGTTCGTGTTCCTGCTTCTTCTAAGATGTTTCTCTGACCTCGGGGAGATCCCACAGACATGCAGGACCTCTGTGCCTTTGCAGAATTAGCAGAACCCCGAGACAATAAACCAAATGAAACTGGAGTTGTCCACCTGTTTAAATCTCTCTGAGGGGATCTCAAAAATTAAGGATTTATTGCATGACTTGCACATGACATGAAAGGCCTGTGATGCAGTGATCACATCATCAGAGCAACGCTGCCCTTCTGGAAACGCTCCTGAAGCACCAAGACAGCAACACAACATTCAGAATTTTACACTATTTTCAGAAGATGAGAAGCAAATCGAGTCAAAATACTCTATTGAAACCCCAGGTGTTTAAAGGAGCTGATTAATTTCTATTTTCTTCGAGAATTGATCAGAATTGGATTATGACGGTGGTATCAGACATTCACAAATTCGGAAAAATCATCGAATCATGGAGTGGTTTGGGTTGGAAGAGACACTAAAGCTCATCCAGTCCAACCCCTGCCATGGGCAGGGACACCTTCCACCAGCCCAGGTTGCTCCAAACCCCAAACAACCCGGCCTTGAACCTTTCCATTGTTCCCAGCACCCCAGTTCTCTTTTCCTTTCCCAGATAAACTCCCTTCACCCAGTGACACTTCTAGTTCTTCTAGACATTCTAGATTCTTCTAGACTTTCTAGATTCTTCTAGACCATAAATCCCGTATTTGCAATTTTTTTTAATATATATTTCCATGAGAAAACTCCATGGATACTCTGCTGCTTTCCACAGATCCATTTCCTAGTTATGCACTCCCAGCTTCTTTCACCATTTTACACCAAAGGTCACCTTTGTTCAGTGATGAGGAAATGGAAAAAACTCCAATGAAAAAGTAAAAAACTGAGAGGAAAAAGTAAAAAACTCAGAGGAAAAAGCAAAAACTTGGAGGAAAAAGCCAAAAATTCAACTGAAAGGATGCTGCTTCCTACATCAAAAATTTGGCAGTCTCCTCCAAATGGGATTATTTGCATATGGAATCATGAAACTGCAGAATCATTTCAGTTGGAAAAGACCTCTCATACTGTGGAGTTCAATCAGTTTGATCATCAATATACGAACATCACTAGCTGATTGAAAGTATCATGATCAATGTATCAACGAGAGTGTCCCCTCAAACAATCCGGGCTATCCTGTGGATTTATTTTAGACATTGAATGATGCAGAGCAGAAATCTGCCTCCTTCTGACAACTCCCTTCCACAACCGGTCTCTCCTGAGACAATTTTCCTTTATATGTGACTATTTATAAGGAATAAAAAGACATTTCTGTACAAGAGCTACTTCAGTTCACTCTCGGGGAAGAAGAAAGAAAAGGACATTTATTTCAGTATTTCAGTGTTTGTTCCCTGGTTCTCAGGACCTGATTACAGTTTCCAAGTACTCCAGGTTTTTCAGCCCTCCAGGGTGTAAATAAAAGGTATTATCTGCAAAAGGCTGTGTGACCCTTGGGTGATGCTCACAGGAAGCACCTCCAGACCTTTCTCTCTCACACAGGAGAGTTTAGAATTGTATTTCCATAAACACTAAAAAAAAACCAACCCTCTTCCTTTTCTTCTTGTATTTGTATTCTGCATAACCTTGTAAATAAGTATTTCACCTCATCACTCAGGACCAATTTGCTCTTTCTCCCTTGAAAACCTGAAATGGGGAGCAAAAGTCCTGTAATGTGACTGAGCCTCAGAACATGTTGTGATTCAACCTTTTGTTGTTATTAAACTTTCTCTGAGAGTGTCTTTCTTTAGGGCAAGAAAAATCATGGAGAAATAGAATGGTTTGGAATGGAAGGGACCTTAAAGATCATCCCATTCCACCTCCTGCCATGGGCAGGGACACCTTCCACTAGCCCAGGTTGCTCCAAGCCTCGTCCAACCTGGCCTTGGACACTTCCAGAGATCCAGGGGCAGCCACAGCTTCTCTGGGCAACCTGAGCCTCACCACTCTCACAGGGAAGGATTTCTTCCTAATATTCCATCCAACTCTGCCCTCTGGCAGTGGGAAGCCATTCCCTGTGTCCTGTCCCTCCATCCCTTGTCCCAAGTCTCTCTCCAGCTCTCCTGGAACCTCTTTAGGCACTGGAAGAGGGTCTCAGGTCTTCCTGGATCCTTCTCTTCTCCAGGTGAACACCCCCAGCTCTCCCAGCCTGGCTCCAGCCCTTGGAGCATCTCCGTGGCCTCCTTGGGATTTGCTCCAGTCCCTCCATGTCATCCTTCCATTGGAGACCTCAGAGGTGGAGGAAACTCTTCAGGTGGGGTCACACAGAGGAGCAGGGGGGTGTTAAAAACGTCCTGGACTCTCAGTTTTCTCAACTCAGCACTAAAAAAAGGAAGCCATGAGCAGGCACAACCTGCAGAATGAAGTCCAGAAGGGAGCTGCTCCTGCAGAGAATATTCAGCTGATGGACCTCATGCTCCAGGTAAAATGTCAGGTCACTCTTTCTAATCTTGATTTATTATCTCCATTAACATTTTCTCCCCCTGCCAGTCTTCAGAGTGCCAGAGGAAACCTGCCTTTACCTACACTAATATTTGCTCCACTCCTGGCAACGTGTTCCTGGTGGGCCTTGCTCAGCCACAGCTTCTTGGGAAAGAAAGAAACCCAAAACAGACACGGAAAAATTGAACTTGATCTCCCCAAAAGATCCTTAGGACTGTTCAGGATTTCCAACAAAAAATGGGCAGTGTTGTATCTGCTGTATCTGTTATTAACTGGAGTGGAAAAATTCCCTTCTTTCCGGATTGTGGTCTCTCAGCTTGCAGCTTTATTTATTTATTTATTCAGGGGAAATGCTTTGGATCCTACAGAAAACTATACCTTAATCTTATTCTGCAAAATTCAATGTATTGATTGATTTTGTACAGACCCAACTTGGCCTGGTCTGTGCTATTTTTAAAGGAGTGTCCAAAATAGAACACGGCACTCAAACCAGGCAAACAGGGCAGAATAACCCTTATTGGAGGTGTTTGACATGTTTATTAGGACACTGCTGATCTAAAAAATTCCTCATCTCCTGCATTTCCAGCCCACAAAATCACAATATCATTCTGTAAGACGATTTCCAGCATTTTATATATTTTCTTTACACCTCACACAGTTTGTGTTCCTTCAGCTGTCGTTTCACCTGTGATTCTTTAATATCTCAACCCTTTTTCCTGCTTTTTTTCCAGGGTCTCAAGGATTTATCAGCAAATCCTCATGAGCAATCTCACTGAAAAACCTGGTTTAGATCATCAAGTGAAAATCTCTTCTACCAGCAAATTGTAGTTGCAATGGATTAAGAAAAACTCAAAGCCACAACTTAGGACACTTGGAGTGTCCTTTGGAAATGGGATGCTTGGGTTTGCTGCCCTGATCCAGCAAATTTTACTTAGTTATTAAATGGATAAAATGTCAGAGAATCACAGAATTGTTCATGTTGGAAAAGATCATCAAGTCCAACCAATAAAGTTCAAAGGCATTACTTAAAAAAATGTGGGTTTTTTCACTGCTTGGTGATCAAAGGAATCTCTAAAAAAGCAAAGATCACTTGAAATCCTGGTAGGCAAAGGAAGGGGCTCAAAGCTGGATTTCTCACATCTGCTGAGAGCATCAGTGTCCCAAAACTCTTGGGTAAAATTCTTCTGGCCTTCCTAGAGGTGTCCAAATCACTACTCTTGGTTTTAAACCAAGGGGTTTTTTACCCAGTTTCCTTTGCTTTCAACAGGAAAATTTTTTATTATGCCATAGATAGAGTCATACAAAATTCTGGGTTGGAAGGGACCTTGAAGATCATCTCGTTCCACCCCTCAGCCATGGGCAGGGCCACCTTCCCACTGTGCCAGGTTGTTCCAAGCCCTTCCACAACTTCTTCAAATTGAATTTGTTAATGAGACAGAAAAACTGAGCAGTTGCACAGTTGTTTTCACCTCCTCATTTCTCCCCCCCCCCCAAAACAAACCCAGCAGGAGGCAGGGAAAGCACCACCTGCCCAGGAGCACCTTCCCTACAAAGCCACGGATTTTACTCCAGGGCAGCTCTGGGGGTGCCACCAACAGTGACTGTGACCAGAGCTGGCACCAAACTGCCTTTAAACACCTCCAAATTCAGGTCTTTTAACTCTGAGCTGAATCACAGGATCATAGAATCAGATGGGTTGGAAAGGATCATCAAGTCCAACTCTTGATCCACTACCACCACAGTTACTAGACCATGGCACTGATGCCACATCCAGTCTCTTCCTAAACACCTCCAGGGATGGAGAATCCACCACCTCCCTGGGCAACCCATTCCAATGGTTGATTACCCTCTCTGTAAAGCATTTCTTCCTAATATCCAACATAAACCTCCCCTGGCAGACCTTGAGACTGAGCCCTCTTCTTACTGAGGGTTGTCTGGGAGAAGAGACCGACCCCTACTTGGCTACAACCTCCTGTCAGGGAGTTGTAGAGAGTGATGAGGTCACCCCTGATCCTCCTCTTCTCCAGGCTAAACAATCCCAGCTCCCTCAGCCTCTCCTCACAGGACTTGAACACAAGTCCCTTCCCCAGCCTCGCTGCTCTTCCCAGCCCCTGTTCCAGCCCCTCCATGTCCTTCCCGAGCTGAGGGCGCAGAGCTGGACACGGCACTCCAGGGGTGGAGAATCCCTGCTCCTGCTGCCACCTCTGCCCGAGCCAGGCCAGGATCCATCGACCCTCTGGGCCCTCCTGGGCACCCTCTGGCTCCTGTTCAGCTTCCTGGCCATCCCAACTCCCAGCTCCCTTCCCACCTCCAGCCCCTCTGGAGCTGCCGGGGGTTGTTGTGGCCAAAGGGCAGGACCCGCCCTTGGCCTTGGGGAACCTCATCCCGTTGGGATCAGCCCATGGATCCAGCCTGGCCAGGTCCCTCTGCAGAGCCCTCCTGCCCTTCCAGCAGATCAACAACTCCCCCCCCAGCTTGGTGTCATCTGCAAATTTACTACTGGTGGACTCAATCCCCTCATCTAAATCATCCATAAAGGTGTTAAACAGGACTGGACCCAACACTGATCCCTGGGGACACCACTGGTGACCGGCCACCAACTGAATCCAATCCCTAACCTGCAGTTTTATCTCACTTCAGATTCTTGGTAATTCTTCCCCCACCTATTTCCCACCTATTCCTGGTATTATCCTGTTCATTTTTACACTAATCACAGCACAAAGAGATTTGCAAAGTGTTCGATTCCCACTTATTTTTGAGAGCCACACACTTAAGTATCTTTTGTCTACCTAAAGACATTCTCCACAGTTTACAGGTAAAATAAAAAGGAAAGCAACAATAGGGACATTGATACAAATTCTTGTTATTACCCAACCATCTTCCAAAGGGAAAATTATGATTTGCTAGCACTCCACAAATAATAATTCCGCACACAAATCTTCCTTTACTCGCAGATCCTACACAAAAACACATTTATCCTGCTGTCAGATGTTTACCAGTCACCACCAAAACCTCTCCAGCATTTATGTTTTATTAAAGAACCTTGAAATATTCAACTGTACCTTCCAAAAGATGGGAGAAACAACATTATTTTTTTAAAAAAAAAGAAGAGGTAGACTTGGCAGTATCACCTTGAGGCCACTCTAGAATTAGGACACACTGAGCCAGTCATATATATATATATATATAAAATGAATTATATATATGAATATATTACATATATATAATTAATCACAGAAGGGTTTATGTTGGAAGGATCTTAAAGTCCATCTCATTTCAACCCCCTGCCATGGGCAGAGACATCTTCCACTATCCCAGGCTGATCCAAGCACTGTCCAACCTGGCCTTGGACCCTTCCAGAGATGGGGCACCCACAGCTTCTCTGGGTATATATAAATATAAATAAATAAATACATGTAATAAATATATAAGTAAATATAAATAAATATATATGCACACACATATTGACACATAATTAACTCTTATTAATTCCAGATCTGTAACATGCTCACAAGTGACAGCAAATTAACATAATTTCTTGATAATGATATTATCGATGATTTGAAATGATCATGATGAACATGATCACAACTTTGCCATTCCTGAACATGATGTAATGTATCCACACATTAACTGGAATTTTGGTCACAATTAGCATGCATTAAATCCCTGATTAGTTGTGTGCATTTAAAGCCCTTTAATTGCTTTGTTTCCACTGATATAATGTGATGTGTTTTAAACTATGTAATTTAGAGGTGTGGAGTTCGTTGTCATTGATTAGTTAATCAATACCATTGTCACCCGTGTCCCAGTGCTGGGTTAATTATGGCTGAAATTCCCATTTCTCAGGGAACAAGTGATGTCACAATTTTCCCTCTGGCTGTGTGAGCACTTCATTTGCTGGTTTATTAAGTCATGTGGGCAATAAGATGAGTTTGCATTCTCTCCCTTGAAATGTCTCCCAGATTATTCCTCTCTTTAATTCTTTTAAACTTGTAATTCCAGTGACTTTTAAGAAGTGCTCACAAGAAATATTTACCACATGCTCCCACCAGGGAATGAACAGTTCAGACACCACAGACTGGAAAAGTGGCATCTCCTCAAATTAAAAATTTTGCTTTGAAAGGTTATATGGAGTTTTTAAGATTATTTCTTGGATTATGACAATCCAATTGACACTTGAACAAATTATTTAATATATTTTTTTAAGACCTGTCTCTCTACTTCTTCTCTGAGTTAATCTTGTCATTTGAAATCAAAAATTGGTTTCCTCTGTGAATTTATCCTTTTCCATTTACTAAGTTTGCTTTTCTCTCTGATTTCAGCAAAATTTGGTTTTCTAACTTCAATTATTTGAATTATTTGAGCTCTGTGTCGTGTCAAGAAAATTCTAATTCAAGGATTTCAAACATTCACCTTATTTGAGAGAGATCATAAAATTCTAGAATCACAGGGTGGTTTGGGTTGGAAGGGACCTTAAAGATCTTATGATTCCAACCCCCTGCCACGGGCAGGGACACCTTCCACTAGCCCAGGTTGCTCCAAGCCCTGTCCAACCTGGCCTTGGACACTTCCAGGGATGCAGGGGCAGCCACAGCTTCTCTGGGCAACCTGTGCCAGGGCCTCACCACCCTCCCAGCCAACAATTCCTTCCCAATATCTCATCTAACCCTGCCCTCTGGCATTGGGAAGCCATTCCCTGTGTCCTGTCCCTCCATCCCTTGTCCCAAGTCCTTCTCCAGCTCTCCTGGAGCCCCTTTAGGCACTGGAAGGCCATAATAAAGTCCCTCCTGACCCTTCTCTCCTCATTTACAGTTACATTTCTTAGTACACCAGTACAGTGACAATAAATGTGCTTTTGGGATTGTACCAAAATCTCACCAGAATTCCCAACAACAAGGATAAAACACTTATTTCAGAACTACCCAATTCCCTTTGCAGGCCCCAGGCACGACAGAGAACCAAACCCTGCTGTGTTATTCTCATTTTTCCCATGGCTCCAATGTCAGACAACACAGACCTGACCACCAAGCTCTGAGTTATAACCAAAGAACATATAAAATGTTCCTCAAAACCACCACAGTAAATGTTCAGACACTGAGTTTAAGGCTTTGGCCTCAACAGTCACAACATAGGCTAAGACAGCCTAGAAACTTCAAAATAAACATTGGCAATGTTGGAAATGTTTCTATTGGGAGACCACAAGGTTATATCATTCACATGGCAAGGCAATGAAGAGGGTTTGGTTATTCCAGTTCATCAGGAGACTCATAATAAAGTTCTGGTTCTCCTTCCCTGGCCCAGGGTGGCACAGCTGAGATGTTGAGTCCAGACTAAGGTTTGGAAGGGATTTAGTTGGCTGGTCATGGATGGAGCATCTCATGCTTTACCAGAAAGGTCTGGTGATCAGTCCACCTACAAAGGGATTTTGGGCTCAAGTGAAGGGATCAGCTTTGGCCTAGAAAGCCCTTTGGTTCCCACAACATCTGACACTCCCTCCTTCTCCCTTTCTCTCCACTACTCTCTGCACTTAATACTGAAGCAACTGAAAGCACTTAAAACATGGGAATTAATAATATTTATTTTAGCAAGAGCTGCCTTTTGAATTGTCTTTTTTACCTTTATATTGCAAATGTTCAGGAAAGTCCAACCTACTGAAATAGTCCAAGAGATGTTCTGGAAATTAATACCAATCATTTGGAACACACAAAAAGGCAAACTCTTGGTAAATACCAACTGAAATGCAAGAGGCTCAGTATTCCATATAAATCTAAGACCATCCAGGCTGAACCTGACCAAGAACACATCTGGGTCCCTTTCTTTGATGGTGCTTTAGATGTTTCCCAGTGTAACAGGGTAAGTACACCGTGGAAATTCCTCTCAGATCTCTCATTCACAGTTATCTGCACTAAAGGCATCTCCCAGAATTTGTGGTAATTGTTTTCATGGATATTTCTGCTCTGAATTTCTCTAAGCACCTTCTGAGTTCTTGTAAACTCTTGGCATTCCCAGCAGCTTTTGCCAACGTGCTCCACAGGCTCCCTGAGCCACAGAACCAGGAGATTCCCAACCTCCCAACAACGTAAACAGGCTTTTCTTTGAGTGAGAAAAGACCTCCAAACCAGCAGCTCTCATAACGACCTCTTAAAGAATAACCAAGGAATTTTGTTTCATTTTAGGGATATTTCAGACTGAATTAGTTGTAATTACCACGTCCTTCTGAGGCTGACACGGTTCTATTAATTTAAGTCTTGATAAAGTGCTCAGCCTTTCAAATGAGCAGGAGAAAACATTTCAATAAGAACTTTCTGCACGGTTATGTGTCATCCAGCAAATTCAGGATGTTGTGGAATAAATCCCTTCTGAATGCTTGCTTTGGATTCTTCTCATCCACCAGGCTGCCACTCAGAAAGAACCAACTCCCACTCGTGTAAACAGAGTTTTGATGTCTCCCCATGCCCAGTTCGTGCCCTTTTCTTGCTGCTCTCACTCGGCTCAGTGAACCCAAGTGAATCTTGACCCTTCCCAAGCTCCAGGTGGATTGCTTAAAGGATCAGTCAAAACAAACTTCATTTATTTCCACCCACAGAAACAGGTAGTTACGGCAAAGCACCTGTGACTAATAAAACTCCCACCTGAGGAGCCACAGACACTGAAACATTTAAAGTTCAGGGTGTTCACAGAATGCCAAATGAAAGATTTTCAAAGTAAGGGAGTGATGTGTAAAATTGTCAACAACAAAAGCACAACAAGGGCGCTTGCCCTACACGTGAGCTGCTAATAAAGATGGATCAGCAGAGGATGAGCAGGAGCCCAAACTGGCTGTGCTGTGAATTATGCAAAGAACTCAAAAGAAATCAGTCTATTTTCAACATCAAAATATAAACATGCTGAGAGAACGAGAAGCTGAGTGAGGGTGGATTAAATTGACAACAATTTGCTTTTGGGACGCCTTTAATAAAGTTCACAGAGAATGATGCCAAACCTGAACGAGGTGACACTTCACCTGTGGGTTTGGGTGGCCAAGAAGGCACCTGGCTTGGACCAGCCCTGATGTGGCAGCAGGACCAGGGCAGTGCCTGTCCCTGTGCTGGCACTGCTGGGGCACCTCCAGTCCCGGGGGCAGTTCTGGACCCCTCAGACAAGAGAGACACTGAGGGGCTGGAGCGTGTGCAGGGAAGGAAACGGAGCTGGGGAAGGGGCTGGAGCAGCAGGAGTGGCTGAGGGAGCTGGGGGGGCTCAGCCTGGAGAGGAGGAGGCTCAGGGGAGACCTCATCCCTCTGCACAACTCCCGGCCAGGAGGGGGGAGCCAGCTGGGATCGGGCTCTGCTCCCAGGAACCAGCAGCAGGACAAGAGGGCTCGGCCTCCAGCTGGGCCAGGGGAGGTTCAGGTGGGATATGGGGAAGGGATTCTTTCCCTGGAGAGTGCTCAGCCCTTGGAATGGGCTGCCCAGGGAGGGGGTGGATTCCCCATCCCTGGAGGTGTTTAAGGACAGGCTGGATGTGGCATCAGTGCCATGGGCTGGGAACCACGGCGGGGATGGATCAAGGGTTGGACTTGATGATCTCAGAGGTCTTTTCCAACCTGGTTGATTCTATGATTCCATGATTCTATGAAAAGGAGGCTCAGGAGGGACCTTCTCACTCTCTGCAACTCCCAGACAGGAGGGGGGATGTCAGGCTCTGCTCCCAGGGAACAAGGGGCAGGACAAGAGGAAATGGCCTCAAGTTGTGCCAGGGAAGGTTCAGGTTGGACATCAGAAGGAATTTCTTCATGGAAAGGGTGGTCAGGAACTGGAAGGGGCTGCCCAGGGAGGTGGTGGAGTCCTCATCCCTGGAGATGTCCAAGAAGTGCTGGACGTGGCACTCAGTGCTCTGGACTGGGGGACAAGGTGGGGACGGGTCACAGGCTGGACTGGATTATCTTTTCCAACCTAAATGATTCCATGTAATTCTGGAAAGAGTTTGTTCAGCAACACCCCAGCTCTGCCTTTACCAACTCATCCCACGTTTCAGCAGAACATATTTATTTATTTCAGCAGAATATATTTATTTATTTGAACAGCTCCCTGAAAGGGCTGCACCACAGAAGGGCTGCACAGAATTACCTCATCCAGTTCCTGTGGGTGACATCCCTTCCCTCCCCCTTGTGCCACTTGATTCTTGACTGAGCTAAAGCACTGAAAAATTAGACCTCATTTCAGCATTGCTAATAGCAATCTACCCAAAACAATGTAATCAAGGCCTCATGTGCTCCTATAATTTCATTCTTGACATAAGTCTGACAGCTATTTATTGTTGCAGGGAACTGGTGGGGAGGGGAAGGGAAAAAATTCCTGCAATTTCCCCTCCCCACCCACCCCCCCCCCCCAAGCAACACAACAGCTTTGCAGTTTAAAGCAGTATCTTTGTGAGCAGCAGAAAATGGGAATAATCAGGGGGTTTACATATGTCTTGTCTTAAGCAATCAAGGCAGGGAGTTAAGGGAGAGGCACATTCAGATGTGCCAATTCCCAAACTGGCCACCTCTGATGAGCCAGCTGTGAGCTTCAATTGTCACATTATAATTTAGGAGAGGAGGAGGAGGAGGGGGAGAAGAGAAAGGCATCCAGCTCCACGCTGGATGAACATAATTATTCACAGCAGGATGCTGCAGAATTAATTTGGCCAATCAGAATTACAGTGGGGGCTGGGCACGGGTTTGAAAAAGGAGAAGGAAGGGAGAAAAGAAATCAGGAAAGGGATCAAAACAACGTGACTAACACCTTGCTGCTGTTTTGATTGTGCACCCCTTGGTGTAACTTGGGGAAAATTGAAGTGAAAACAAAACTGTGGCATAGGTGGTCCTGGCTTGAAACGAGAGAGATGCTGGGAATTTGGTTTGTTGGGAAAAATAAAGGGTTTTTTGTAAAATAGCACTGAAAATCCTACCTGGCTGTATCACACTGATAATATTCCATCAGTTAAAGGCCAGGTTGGACGGGGCTTGGAGCAATCTGGGATAGTGGGAGGTGTCCCTGCCCGTGGCAGGGGGTTGGAACTGGATGATCTTAAAAGTCCTTCCCAACCCAAACCATTCTGTGATTCCATAATAAACCCAAATCTGGAGAAAATGCTGGCAGTTCTGCGGCCTTCTGGTGTAGAACTTTGGAAATTCTGCCAAAACACCACTCAGATAACAGAGCAGACAGGAAAATAATCCCCAGCCCAGTCTGGGCTCAAATAAACGTGACCCACCTCGTTTCAGCTGGAAATCCACCACAAGTTTTGTTTTGAAAACTTTGCCCTGTAGAAGTTAAAGGAGCTGCCCAGGGGAGGGAAGAGCTGGAGCTCTGCCATCACAGGGCAGGAGTCTGGACTTGGAGAGACAAGTGTTTTGTGGAATGATTCCATTAAACTGATCTCTGGTGAACACTGAGCAATACTGGCCATCGCTTCACTTATATTTTTTTGAGTTTTCTGTGAATTTTGAGTGCAGTGTTTCATCAATTTAGGATTTACCACCAGCTTTTTGGTTGTGGGTTTTTTTTTGTTGTTGTTTTGTGTTTTTTTTTGTTTTGTTTTTTGTTTTTGTTTGTTTGTTTGTTTTTTTGTGTGTGTGGTTTTTTTGTTTTGTTTTTTTTTTTCCTGATTTCCAGTTATATTTTTGGCAGCAAAGAAATAGTGAGACATATAAAGGAATCAAGCAGAAATGCACATCTTGGTTACTTTAAGCTCCCAGTGTCCAGACAAGTCCTTCAGCTCAGCAGGTCAGCAAGAGAGTAAATTTGGATGGAAAAAAAAATCCTCCTCCCATTTCTATTTCCCATCCAGAGAACAGACCAGAGGAGTCACATTCTGACCCTTTGATTCTCCTTTTTCTGACCCAAGGATCCTACAACCTACACCCATCTGTCCCTATTCCTGCCAACACCTCTTTGCAGGGACAGATGTAAAACCCCAGGGAAGGTTGAAAGGACACAGAATATTTTAGATTCCTGAACCTCAGCTGTTGAATCCTCCCTCCATAAACACAAGTCCCTCTGTTCTCACAGGAAAAGTTCTTAAATTGAGATGACCTTAAGCTTTAATTCTAAGTAAGAGATGCTTAAAGAAGGGATATGTAGACAATGTATCTCCAGAGTACTCAATTCACTTCCACTTAAATGAAAACTAAAATGATTATACTGTTAGGCTTGTTTGTTTGGGTTTTTTTTTTCCTTTCTTTTCCTGGAACTGTATAAGGGTGATGGATGTAACTGAAGCAGAATCCTTAACTTCCTGTAAAAGTTAAGTTTCTTCCCTCTCAGATTCTGGTAAAGAAGAGAAAAACCACCAGGAAGGCTGATCAGGTTTTATTTCTGGTGATAATGTTTGATGAACACCCCTGTCAATGATTTCATCTGGAAGGATATAAGGCCTTGTGGTAAAAATGGTTTAACTACAAATCCTGATTAACAATCACTGCAACAGTAAAATTGGTTCCCATGGCAACAGGACTGGAAGGATACAACAAATGGCAAAGCCACACGGGATAAATCACTCCATGAAATGTCCCTTTTTGAGAACCATTTGCCTTTCTGCCACAGTCAGCTCTAAGGACTTGCAAATATTACTTTCAATCTCCTGATCCTCACTGCTCATCCTCTAAATTCCACCATCATTTGTTCTTCTAATAGCCAAGGTAGAAGAATAAAATCAAAAGTAATAAGAAGACAATGGTATTTAACATCTCAAAGCTCCTGGCAGATCCTGCCAGTTTAAAAAAATACACATTCCTATAGATTTTAAATTTTTTTTCCCCTATTTTCATTTGCTCCATGTTTATTTTCTGGTCTTTCCATAACTTCAGCTTCCAAAAGCAAATATCAATTTTAGATGTTTTGCATTTTTAAAACATATGACTGCAGGCTTGGCAGGGATTGCTTATGGAGCAAACACTGTAACCCAGGAAGAAAATAGCACTTAGAGATGGAATTACAGCTTGGGCATTGATCACTTCAAACATGGACAAAATAAGTTCCAGTAAGAGTGATCCTCTGACTTTAAAAAATGTGTGATTTCATATATGCAGCCAGTGGACACTTTGATTTTGCTCCAGAACTGCTTAAAGACTTTTCCTCTCACCCACTGCTTTATGGAATCAGGTGATTGCTGTAAGAGTGTAAATAGAGAGGGCAGACAAAATCTAGGGGAGATTCACAAGGACCTTCTCATTCCAACCTATGGGACACCTCCCACTAGCCCAGGTTGCTCCAAGCCCCGTCCAACCTGGCCTTGGACACTTCCAGGGATGCAGGGGCAGCCACAGCTTCTCTGAGAATTCCATCCCACTCTCTCCCCACCCTCCCAGGGAAGAATTCCTTCCCAATCTCCCATCTCTCCCTGCCCTCTGGCAGTGGGAAGTCATTCCCTGTGTCCTGTCCCTCCATCCCATGTCCCAGGTCTCCTGTTGCTCTCTGTCCAGCTGGTGGGTGAAGGGAAGATGAAACCAAACTCATCTTGCAGGTGTGAACTGCATGACAAGAGGCAACAGACAGAAAGTGAAACATGGGAATTTCCACTTCAAAATGAGAAAGAACAATAAATTTACCACAGACCTGGTCAAATGCAGGAAGGCAGAGGGACCTGCCCATTTCTCTTACAGTCAAAGCCCTGAGAGATCTGCTCCAAGCACAGGACATGGAACTAAAGACCTCAGGAGGTCCCTTCCATCCAACGTGGTCCTAAGATCTGTTTCCACTAGGCCAGGAACAGCTTTCCCATCTTAAATTATCATGATTCTTCATTCCAACAAAAACACCTGGAGTAATTCTAAGAAAAGAGCTGCAGAAACAAGTCCCTCCATAAAACAACAAAAGGCCTCACGAGCCTCTTAGTCAGAAACAAAGGAACCAAAATACCAACCCAAGAGCTGCTTTACTCTTGTGACCAGTGACAGGAACCAAGGGAACAGCTGGAGCTGCTCCAGGAGAGGGTTAGGTTGGATCTCAGGGAAAGGTTCTTCCCCCAGAGGGTGGTTGGGCACTGAACAGGCTCCCCAGGGCAGTGGGCACAGCCCCAAGGCTGCCAGAGCTCAACTGGACAACACTCTGAGGGACAGGGTGGGATTGTTGGGGTGTCTGTGCAGGGCCAGGAGTTGGACTGGATGATCTTTACGGGTCTCTTCCCACTCAGCACATTCTATGATTCCATGATGATTCCAAGAGGAGGACCCTGGACACCTCATTGACCCTCAGTGACAACGGAGAAAGCGAGACATGAAAGGGATGCCAGAAATCACCGTTTCCACTGGGACTCCACTGGTACCTGTCAAGCCCTGGAAACACTTTCTGTTCCATCTTAACCCATCCCAAGTCTCTGAACCACAAAACTCCAGCTCTGGCCTGACAGGAGCTCTTGATGATGAAGAGTTTACACCGGAGAAGTTCAAGTAACAGAAGACTTAAATCACCACATCCCAGCTCTTCAAAGAGGATCCCTGGACTGTGCAGAAGCCTCCAGAAGCAATTCCTGCCTTAGATTAACTCCCAGAATCACAGAATCATGGAATCCCAGAATGGTTTGGGCTGGAAGGGACATTAAACACCATCTAATTCCAACCCCCTGCCACGAGCAGGGACACATGAAACAAATGATCTCCCTGAAAATTAGGAGGAAGAGTAGGAAGAATTTTCTACATCACATTGAAATGTAATGGTTTAGTATTTACAAACTAATTAAAACACAGGTGATGAAGTTGTAGTTCTTCAGTTATAATCTGTATAACTCTATATTTCTCTCTTCAAAGCAGCAGCTACTTGGAAGCAGGATGGAAATACAAAATCAGCCTATTTATTGATTTCCCAGATATCCTGCGTGTTCTAAATCCAAGAATCTCTAAGACCTATAAAGGGATCTCAGGCAGAACTGTGCAGGTATGACAAGAATCAAAGAATTCAGCAGAAAAAAACACCGGGAAAAGGAGCAAAAATAGCAGTTTTACAGTAATTTAACAATGAGCTGGCACTAAATAAATCAACCTGAATGACAATCATACAACTTTCAGCTTCTTAACACAGGGAAAACCTCCAAATTTACTTTGTCCAGCTATTGTTAAAGCTGAGTAGGGATGAATAAAAGAAAGGTAAAAGCTTGGAAAGGAGATGTTTGTTGTATCTTGTTCTGAAAAGTGGCACCTTGAGCTGAGCTTGAAATGCTCTTTATGTCTCTGTGCAAGAGTTCTATTAATACAGAACAAAACCTGAACAAATATATATAAACATATGTATTTATGTATTATGTGTGTGTATATATATTTATATTTGTATATATTTAGGTCATTTTTTTCAGAGCTATGTTAAGAACTAGAAGATTTCACCAAAAATTTGATCAACACAGTTTACAGACTGAATGGAGCAGAAATGTGTCTTCTGTTTATTCTTCCCAATACCACAAGTGCAGTGAGTAGAGTGAATTGAGGAAGTAATTCAGATAAATATGAGCATAGAAATATAGATATTTCTGTTCATTTTGTATGTATTTCTGTGATATATTTCTATTAGTTCGAAATAATTTCTGCTGCTTAAAGTAGCCCATGGGAATGATCAAATATAAAATGTACTTTATTTTGAGGAAAATCGGACTTATCAAAGCTCAAGGAATTATAATTATGTGCTTTTGTTTGTTTGTTTTGTTTTATTAACTCCAGGGAAAAGGCAGGAACCTTTTAATTTTCTATGTCTGCTAACAACAAATCAGTTCATCCCAAGTCTCTATCTTTAAAAAAAACCCAAAATTTGTGAGCATCATGTCTGCATAGGGGACCTTCTGGAATGTGAAATGGTCCTTCCTTGCTGGAGAACTGGTGATAAAAGAGATTTCCAGGGCATCTCTCCTGTCCATCATCTCTGCTCCTCTACTGAGATCAAATTAGAGATGATCTCATGTATTTAATCACTGTAATTACCCTAAAAAATACCTTTGAAAAGTCCACACACCACAGGGTTTGCTCAAGGATTTCTTTGTCTGGGGCTTATTCAAAAGATTGACGTTCAACCCCAGAAAAAAACGAAAATTAAAAATCGCAGGAAGCAAAGAATTGATTGCAATTTGTATCACAAATATTTTTTTCCTACCTCATTCCCTTGAATCTCTTTCCAAGTTGTTTCTTTACTTTTATAAGAGTAACATCAGCACATCTTCATTTTCTCCTCTTCTTGTCTGGGACAGAACTTAAAGTGTGTTTGATAAAATACCCCCTCAGTGCGACTTTACAGGTGTAAAATTAATAAAATTAGTAAATCATGCACTCATCTATTTACCTATTGCAATTAACCCAATTTCAGTCCTCAAAATCATATATTTTTAAGCCTCCAACCAGTTTAAAATGTCAATCACCGAATGAAAGGGTCTCTAAGATATATTGTCCCAATCCCAATTAGAATGAAAATGAAATTTGTTGAATGACTTTGTTGAAGTGAGATTCAATTTTAAAACACTTTCCAGAAAAAAACAACCATTTACATGCACGAGGTAGCAATGAGAACAAACTTGAAAGGAAAGATTTCTTTTTGTTAAAGGGAAATTTGACATAAATAATGTAAATAATATTGTAAACGCAGCGGAGTGAATATTTAGCGTCTTTATGGAACGGCACGGTTTTTTCACATGTTTAAAATGGAATCATTTTGCTCTCAGTAGTTACTTGAGCAAAGCAAACAGAATATTGAAGTAGAAAATTAATATACATCATATTTCTCCGGGAAATATCATATTTCTCCATAATTACACGGCCTCAAATTTAGAGGCTGACGTGCTCAGTAACTCAGAGACAGACCCTGAAAGCTCCCTCAAAGGAAATATATATTTTTTTAAAAATGAACTGCAAATATCAGTTCTTTTTTTTTTTTAGCAGGAGGAACAAGTCAATCTTTATTCTGTTAACATTAAATCTTGTCACACGACACTGTATCTTGGTGGAAACATTTAACCTCCAAGTTAACGCTGCAAGCTGCCAAAAACTCACAGCTGATGAAACCAAGGGTCAAATCCCATCCTTGGGCTTGGCATTTACACTTGGAATGTTGTTGTGGGGGTTTTTTTTAAGTCGTAACTCGTAGTGAGAACAGGATTATTTATGATGTCATGTCAAAGGGACACAGAGCTTTTAATAAGCCAAAATTATTTGAAGTCACGCTGGGTTTGCCACCATCTGAACATTCTGGTTATTCTGGAAATTCCTTCTTTATTCCAGCAGTTATGGAAGTTCACATCATTTACACCTCAGGAGGGGTCGGGCTTTGCTCCCAGGGAACAAGGGGCAGGAGTAGAGATTTAAATTGGACAGTAAGACTCTGCTACTGGTTACCTAAATTTTATCCTACTCAAGTATTAATAATTGTGCTCCTGTTCTAGACTGCCTAAAGAGTTCTGTCGGTTTGTGTCATTTTTCTCTGTCTTCAAATGATTGATTTAAAGAGGACCAGAAATTCAGCTTAATCATCATTTTATTTCTGTGATTTTTTCAAACTTTTATTGATTAGAGAAAGAGAGGGGAGTATTAGAAACCTCTAAAGTAGCTTAAAGTTTCCCTCACATAAACATGAGGTTTGGGAAGTTTTGTTTTATTTATATGTTTAAGTAAAGAACTGATGCTTTTTAGTAGGACATCTGAAGAGAAACAGACATGCAATCTAATATTTCTCTTTTTCAATTGAAAAAACTCACTAAGAGTTTGAAAGTCTCTTCACATGTGGCACGTCAAAGAAAATCTAACAAACCAGTTTTGGGATCCTGTCATGTTCTGGTCATCTGTCTTGGAGCAAAATGTAGCTGGAGCTTTGAGAACGCTATAGCACAACAGTTTCAGTCTAAGAATAATTTTGAGAAAATGCAGCAAATTTTCCCATTACACATTTCCTCCCTGGGCATTGAAACTTAATGATTACTGTCAATATAATCCACGTTGTTTCTAAGTGTAGGGCTGCCATTTTGAAAGAACTGAGAATCTCGATGCTTTTAAGATGAGGTTGGATGTGGCACTGAGTGCCATGGTCTGGTAATCACAGTGGGGTTGGATCAAGGGTTGGATTTGATGATCTTGGGAGGTCTCTTCCAACCCTGTTAATTCTATGATTATGGGCAATTCCTTCCTGGAAAGGGCTGTCCATCCCTGGCACAGCTGCCCAGGGCAGGGTGGAGTCCCCATCTCCCTGGAGAGATTTCAAAGAGATGTAGATGTGGCACTTGGGGACATGGGTCACTGCTGGATTAACAGTTGGACTTGATGATCTTTGAGGTCTCTTCCAACTTTAATGGCTCTGTGATCCCAAACTGCCACCACCTCCGGGTTTAGGGAACGCATCACCCACGGAAACACAAACATCAGGAAAGCTTCACGAACAACCCAGAGGGCACCTGGTCAAACCACTACCACCAAATGGCAGGAATTTTACATACAAAAGAATTAAAGTCTTTTTTTATATCAATCCCACACTGGGACACAACAGTTGACTTTGCACGGGCAACAGGACTTTTATTTACCATTTATACCGATTCTGTTGTTGAGCTGAGACTTGGTACTCCAGGAGCTGTGAGGAGAAACCTCACTGCTCACCCACAATCCATTCCCACCTTTCTACAGAGGATCTTTGGATGGTTCTTTTGTTATTGCACAAAGGATCTGACAGTGGTGATAACGACACTACCCAGTTCCTTGCAGTGCCTTTGAAAGCTCAAAAAGAACCAGTAAAGTAACCAAGAAAACCTTCTACCGACTTTAAATCCAGGGAAGAAATCAGTGCCTGCACAAAAACAGAGGGAAATGCCTTGAAAAGCCTTTGAAGGAACAAAGAACTGGCAATAACAACGAGAAAGACACAAAATCCTCGCTGCTTTTTAGGTGGCATACACAAAATCCAGCAGTGCAGGAGTCAAAATGTTAAAATCTCTGCCGGTGCCTCGGAGAACCCGGAGGGAGTTTAAATTAGCACAACAAAAGTTTGCACGGACCAGCTTTGATGGGATGAGCAGGCCCTGCTTCTGCTCGGGGTGTGAAGTTCCAAAGGATGTCAAACCTCACTTCGAGGAACGCTCTGATGATGCCTTTAATGGAACAGATTAAAAAAATTATTTGCTAATGTTTTATGGCCTCCTGATGGCAGGGGAAATGACACGGTGCAAAGAACAACACTGGGTCTTTCCTAGTTGAAAAAAAAAATAAAAAATATTTCCAGGTGTTTTAACTGGGTACCAGTCCCTGATGAGGTGTTCCTGAAATCATCATGGAGATAAAATCAGCAAACAAAAAGAATAATAAGGAATAATTGAGGTATACCAGTGCTATTTGCAACACTCTCAGAGCAATAACCTTTATCTCCTGCACCTCTGCCTTACTTCCCAAACTTGACTGCCCAACATCCAGGTACTGCTCAAGATAATGGCAATATAATTAAGACCCAGCCAAATCATCTCAACAATTTCCAGTAGAAAAGGAGAGTAAACTCAGAGGGAGAAGTCTAGGAGTACAGAGCTGTGCTGAGCTTGTCACTTCACTGAAAGCTTCTGAAAGGTTTTGAGGTAAATAAGCACCATACAATGGTATTTAAATAAGGGAAGACAAGCCTTAAATTCTTGCCACTGCTTAGAATAAAATCATTGAGTGCCACGTTCACCACCTGCTCTGAGAGTCAGAAGTGCCAGATATTCAAAGTATGAGAATTATAGAATCATAGAAGGGTTTGGGATGGAAGGGACCTTAAAGATCATCCAGTTCCATTCCCTGCCATGAGCAGGGACACCTTCCACTATCCCAGGCTGATCCAAGCCCCATCCAGTCTGGCCTTGGACACTTCCAGGGAACTGGTGGTCTTGGCAGTGCTGGGACTCGATGATCTTGGAGGGCTTTTCCAAGCTGAATTATCCCACGATCCTCTGATATGAATAAAAAATTCTCTCAGCTGCTCTGAGCCATTGACAGCATTTCAAACAAGCCTTTTTTTCTTCACAACATCACTCTGTTCAAATATTTCACTCAAGCCATGTTAAAATCCCCAAAATCAGGTGCTCAGAAGGTTGGAAATGCAGGGGTGATGTCTGTCCACACCCATTACAGTAACCCTGCTGTGTTTCCCCATCATGATACGGACACAATTATTTAATTAGATGATTTCTGGCAAGGCCTCAGTTTTGTCTGTGAACAGGGTTTTATTCAGTGTTTCATTTTAACCCTACAACTGCCTGTAAACCTTGGTGTAAACCCTTTGCAGCTACAACTGGTGGCACCCCAAGAACTGCTCAGCCAGTGCTGCAGGTCCCAGCTCACATTCCCAACTCTCCTGCTCTCACAGCTCACAAATTTTGAGTTTATCCACCCAGCACAACTTAAAATTTACTTCATTCCACGATCACCAGCACAGAAAGGTATCCCAGAATTACTAAAATCAAGATATTTGTGCTAAATCAATAAATAAGTGTACTATGTTGATTTTTCAAGCCCTTTTATTAAAATGCTTGTTCCCACAGACTGCCAAGATCAAAGTAACTCCCCAAAACTTTTCTGAGCACAGGATGCAAAGCCAGGCTCCAGGAACTACTGACTGGATCATGAAAATGCTCAATATCTGAAATTCAAGTGACATCATATTTGATCTTATGAGGTCCTGGAAAAACATCCAGCAGCCAAGGAGTGAGGATAACAGAGAAGGTGACAACACCCATGATCCTCTCCCTACAAATACCTGGAGGCTTTGCCAGTTCCCAGCTTAAAGAAACAAAATTGGGGTTTTTCCTTGTTTGCTCTCAATGTGGTGATTAATTAAACTGAAAAAAAAATGCCAGAAATTCAGGATTCTGGAAAACGCAGGTTTAGGGCAGGGCAGAGTTCAGGGAACTCGAGTTTCTTACTCTGGGTTTGAACAAGAGAGAAGGGGATTAGAAATGTCAGTAAGAAAAAGAAAGAAAAAAGATAGTTTGAGTCCAAAGTGCCAGAGAGGCTCCTCTGGGAAGTGGGAGGTGAGTGTTGGATGACAACAAGCCGTGCTCATGCCGTGACTCCAGCAAACCATCCCACAACGCCTTGGAAGTTGTCTACAAGGCTGGAGGGAATTAATGAGAGTTGTCTTTGTGTCCTCAGGAAATTACAGATGTTAGCACTGTAAATATTACAGATAAAGGCAAAAAAAAAAAAAAAAAAACCAAAGGCATAAAAGGCAACATCGTGGGCTCAGCTCTGATTTTTCAACGCGCAATCACATTTAGAAACCACCCATTTAACAGCAAATGCAGAAATACACAAAGTAATCAATTTTATCAGGTAGGTGGCAAGGTGTGACTTTGCATCTTAGGGCTGGTTTTCAAATTAACTTGTCATTTTTTTAAATTACAAACACTAGCTTCTGCCATAATTTAGTACCCCGTGAATGGTGTATCTAAATAAATATCCCCTTCCTGTCTAAATATGAAAATAATGCTTTTCCTATCACATAAAACTAATTATTGTGGTTTTGTATGGCTGTTTTTTTTCAAGATTGCATCATGAATTATTCATGAAGCTGAGTTTAATACACTTATTTTGATGATAATATCACATTGAAAAAAAGTTTTTGAAGAATTAAACACATCTTTAAACAGAAGAAACAAAGGGGACGGAGTTAAAATAATTATTTCGGTAGTTTTCGAGAGATTAAAGTTAAAAGCAAACACAAACTTGGTCTCTTCAAAGCCAGGCACTTGTTTGGCTCCAGGGTGACATTTAAAATTATAATGTAAAAACTCAAAATGTGGAAAACAGGGCTTGGGTTCACATGTTAGAGAGTCACAGAATCCCAGGATGAGTTGGGTTGGAAGGGACCTGAAAGATCATCTCGTTCCACCCCCTGCCATGGGCAGGGACACCTTCCACTAGCCCAGGTTGATCCAAGCCCTGTCCAACCTGGCCTTGGACACTTCCAGGGATCCAGGGGCAGCCACAACTTCTCTGGGAATTCCACCCCAGTCCCTCACCACTCTCACAGCCAAGAACTCCTTCCCAATCTTCCATCTCTCCCTGCCCTCTGGCAGTGGGAAGCCATTCCCTGTGTCCTGTCCCTCCATCACTTGTCCCTCTCCAGCTCTCCTGGAGCCCCTTTAGGCACTGGAAGGAGCTCCAGTGTCTTCCCAGAGCTTGCTGTTTTCCTTTAATCCCCTGGAACCACATCCCACGAAGTTTATCCATGGTAAAACCCAGCCTGGAGCCATCCCAGCTCCACAGAATCACAGAGTGGTTTAAGCTGGAAGGGACCTTAAAGCTCATCCAGTTCCACCCCTGCCATGGACAGGGACACCTTCCACTAGCCCAGTTTGCTCCAAGCCCCATCCAACCCGGCCTTGGGCACTTCCAGGGATGGGTTTCCAATAGATTTGATAACTTTGCTTCCTCCACTTCCTCACTGATCTCTGCTCCTTTCCAAATGTCATTTGACTCATTTTTGGCTGCTGGAGAAGCACATGGGGGGTGGTTTCAGGGCAACACCCACAAGGACACACTGACTGATGGGCCAACTCCCCTGGAGCAGAAGAACTGAATTTCCCTGCCTCTCCCTCAGCGTGAGCACCTGCTGATCCATTTCCCTCAGTTTATCCCACCCATCCTTCCTCCAAATTTGCTTGGAACTGGTCAGTTGGTTCACAAGTCCATGGGAACAACAGGGACAGACACGAGGCACAACCACATCCACTTTGTACAGCTGGAAGTACTTTTTGCCCCTTGGGCAGAAGGAGACGGAGAAGAACTAAGAAAGAAACATTTCCAAAATGCTCTGGATATTTAATGTCAGAGAACTACAGAATCATAGAATGGTTTGGGTTGGAAGGGACCTTAAAGCTCATCTTGTTCCCCTGTCATGGGCAGGGACATCTTCCACTATCTCAGTATCTCAGTAATTATCCAAGAAGAGGAATAAATAATTTTTGAGAGAAGATATGATGAGGATATTGGATAGCTGTGCCAACCTGGCCTTGGACACTCCCAGGGATGGGACAGCCACAGCTTCTCTGGGCAGAACTCTCCTATCCTTTGTCTTCTCCAAAGTCTTCTCAGTCTTCAGCCAGCAGGATAAATTGGGAGTTTTGAGGACAGAGCAAAATGATTCCTCCTTTGGGCTCCAGTGAGAGAACATTCCCACTTCCCTGCTAAAGGGAGTCAGATGGTCACACACCTCCCCTCCTCCTCCCCAGCACTGATCCAAGGCAGCTTTCTGCAATCAAATTGTGCTTTTTCCTTTTAATATAAACCTCCTTCCCTCTATTTTTCCTGCAGCTGAACACATATAAAAGATCAAGATATGAGGCCAGTGGATTGTATATTATCTCCTGTGTCATTAGATCAGATCTGTCCATCAAAGCTCTTCTTCACCTCTCTCTTGTCACAGTTCATTCCAAGGACCTGCTCTTTTATGACTAAATGATAGAGTAATATTAATCCTTGCCAAATGTAAAGAGGAAGATATGATAGCAGGAATTTAATAAAAATACTTTTATTCACCGAGGTATTTTTCTGCCTCTGTAAAATGGAATAATAGCACAGCTCACACTCCCTAAAAATGGAAGGGTATTTTCCTAAATGAGTTAAAGTTTTATCTTCAGCCCCCAGTTGTACAATTCATAAAGGCTGGAGAGTCAAATCATTTCTGTTTTTAAAAAAAAAAAAAGTCAGATATTAAGATAAACCCAATTTCACACTATTTGATATTCTAAATTATTGTTTAATTGCTATTCTATTTGGAAGAGACCACCTGGGTCACTGCAGTACACTGGTCATTTCTTTTATCCCACATTTACAGGATTTGCCTTTGGAAAGCCACTCCAGAACTTTAAAATGCTCTCATTCCCACGTAATCTTATTTTTGGCCACATTCACTGATCTAACCTGAAAGAGGGGAGTTCTAGATGAGATATTGGGGAATTCCTCCTTGTGAGGGTGGGGAGGCCCTGGCACAGCTTGCCCAGAGAAGCTGTGGCTGCCCCTGGATCCCTGGAAGTGTCCAAGGCCAGGTTGGACAGATCTTGGAACAACCTGGGATAGTGGAAGGTGTTGGGGTTGGATGAGCTTTGAGGTCCCTTCCAACCCAAACCATTCCATGATTCTCTGCTACCCCAACTTGGCCCTTTAAAAAGGAGAATTTAAAGCTGGCAAAAGAGAAGCCAATTTTTTTCCAGTTAAAACCACAGCCATCCAAGATCCCTCATCATATCTTCTCTCAAAAATTATTTCTTTCTCTTCTTGGATGATTACTGAGTAATCAACGTGGATCTAAAATGGCATCATCCCAAGGCTTTGCTTACACCATCTTCCCCTTCACCCCATTAACACTTATTTTATCAATCATCTCCCCACGTCCTGTGTGTCATGAAGCAGCAGCAAAGGGAATGGGACGTGTTTTGGGGTTAAATTTTCTTCAGTGTGCTTTTAAATCTGATGTAAAGCAACTTTGTAGAAAGAACCTCCCGGAGCTGAGGCTTCATTAGCATTCCAAAGGAACTTTTTCCAGCAGAGATGATCATGGCAAATACCCCAGTGAGAAGGGGGGAAGTTCTTTGAAATGTCTCTCACAGTTCAAGGCAGCATCTTAAAATAAGTGCAGAACATTTCTGGACTGCCCAGAAGTGCAGCAGGGACAGGTTCCCACACAGCTTGTCCTCATGTAAAGTGTTATTTGGTGCCCTCACCTGAACCATCTTTAGAAAGTGAAATTTTTTTTATTGGTACAGAGAAAATTGGGGTGTAAAGTGTAAATAAGGACCAGGTGACTTTGCAGGGATTAAAAAAAAATTGATTCCTGGATCGATGAGTGGATTACTGTGCTTTGATTTTTTATGATTATGCAAAATGAGCCAAAAAAAAAAAAAAAGTCCCTCAAACCAAGCATTTCATGACATGAAATGGTACAAAGCTGAGAGATCCACACCTTGGTTCCAAATTCATCAGCAAGAACTTTTTAACTATTCCCACACACAAGATCTCGCTGTAAGTACAGGTATCAAATGCAAAGTTGTGTCTTATGTGCTGCTTCTGCTTCGTTTCAAACACTCTTTGCTTTTAACTGCAGGTTTAATTTAGTTTTAATATCAGCATTTTCCCCCCCCAGAGGGTAGTCAGGCACTGAACCCGAGGATTCCAGAGCTCCAGGAGTGTTTGGACAACAGGGACAGGGTGGGATTGTTGGATTGTCCTGTGCAGGGCCAGGAGTTGGACTGGATGATCCTGGTGGGTCCCTTTGAACTCAGGACATTCCAGGATTCTGTGATTACAATTATCCATGAGGGAGGGATTGTGCTGTGAGTAAGAGAGAGTGAAAACACAAGGTGGATTAAGCCAGACCTAAAATCCTGATGGAGCCATGAAATGACAGAAATTAATCCAATCAATGCCAAGACCCACATGGACAATGAGCAGAAATCAGGAATGCAGGGACATTATAAACCACTGGTATAAAAGGCCATTTAGGATTTTGATTTTAAGCAGGTACAAAGTGAATCACAGAATATCTTACATTAAGAACCATCTATATTTAGACAGCTGAGCAACCCCCACCTGCCTAAGCTGGGCCTGCTCTGAGTGGGAAGTGGGGCCACTCCAGGAGACTCCAGAAGATCTCCAGGAGACTCTTCCAACCTCCATTATTCTGTGATTTCACAGGTGAAGGTTTGAACCCTTTCAGAGTTCATTTCAAAGCCTACAAAATTCCTCTGCTACAGAATTACAATATTTGAGGTTTTCTCTGAGAAGGAAAGGAGGTTTAGATTGGATATTAGGAACAATTCCTTCCTGGAAAGGGTTGTCCAGCCCTGGCACAGCCGTCCAGGGTGGAGTTCCCATCCCTGGAGGGATTTCAAAGCCATGTGGATGTGGCACTTGGGGACAGGGGTCAGTGGTGGCCTTGGCAGTTTATGGTTGGATTTGGTGACCTTGCAGGTCTTTTCCACCCTAAACAACTCTGGGATTCTATGATCTATAGGGGAGCAGGGAAAGGATGAATTAGGACAAAATCCTGTGATCTGCACAGTTTTGAGGCTACAAAAACTAATCAAGGTGACTTTGAAGATCTCTCTGCGTTTCTCAGTGTTGGTCACTGTTCCACTGGAGGATCCCACATCTCAACTGAGGATATTCTGCATCTCATAAACAGCTGTAACAGTCACTGACATGAAATAATACAAATTACAGAATCAGTGACATTCTTCAACAGCAACTGTTACTGTGCCTTACTTTAAAAATTTGCAAGAATAATCAATTCATAATTTTTTTTAATTGGAAAAAAAAAAAAACCTGCAAATGCTTCAGAAGTATTAAAACAAAAATATCAGCAGCAAGAAAAACAAATTTCAGAATGGAAGTATTTGGGCACAAGAACAAGGTGCCTAAAAATGTGATGAAAGCAACATCCTCAGAGATTTTCAGTACTCAGTGAGCAAGGCCCTAACTTTAAGGTTTAATTAGGAATTGAACTACATAACTTCCAAAAGCCACACACAACTCCTTCTGTTTATTTTCAAATTTAAGCACTTAGAACAACAGCTTCAAACGGATTTAAATGTTTCTAAATTTTAAATACATCCATATTTTTATCTCTTTTCCCTCTGTGGTTTGATTACTGGGGTTTCTCACTCCTAAAACACGGAATTCAAAGCAAAAAAAAAACCCAAATTCAACCTGGAGCAAGTTGAAATAAAAATCAGTTCAGGTCCTGGCTCTCCCTCCAACTTGCTGGAATATTTTCCAGCCTCCAGGGTGAGCCCTGTATTCCATATTCCCAGCAGATTTTTCTTCCATGAATTTGCCCAGTCACTTTGAGGAATGTGGACACTTTTAGCTCATGGTTATGGTTGAGATTTATGTCCTCTGCCCTTTACAACTTTAAAGAAATGGCATACCAAGCTGATTTTTACACCAATAACAACTTTATAACAATAACTAACTAAAAAAATCAAATCTTTAAGAGAGTGTTTTCCTTTAGTTTAATTCAGTGGGTGGTGGGTGATCCCTTTCCCTCCAGCAGCTTGGGTCGTTTCCACTCTTCAAAACCCCCTTCCACAAACCTGCTGTTGGAATTCCTCTCATTACTGGAGCTAAATAAGCCCCTGAAAGCCTTTGGTAGAACAGACACTGGATTACATTAATTAATCATTCAAATTTTCTTCTGATTTTGCCTCCACTGCCACAGGCAGCTCTGGCTCTTCAAAGGTACCTCCAGTGCCACAATAACCACAGTTCAGAAGGGCAGGGAGAGAATTGGAGAAAGGCACATTAAGGGAAAATTTGAGCCAATTTATTTGCATCAGATCCTCCCAATTATGCTGCTCTGAGGGAAGTTAAAACACTCCCCCCTGCTCTGAGTTCATCTGCACAAAACAATAAGAAATTAAGGGCTGGGGGTGCAGAAATACATTTCATTTTTAAGCAAGAACTCTCTGGAGGAGCAGAGGGAAAATATTTATTAACCTGCGTGTCCTAAATGCAGGGGGTGGCACATGAGGGCTCCTCTTTTCTGAATTTAAATTGGTTTTTTATTATAAACCTTTTCACAGATTTGCTGCCCCAAACCCAGCAGTTCAGTCCTCTCCTCCTGCTTGCCAAAACTCACCCTCCTAATTGTGCTTTTTCTCCTAATTCTACTTGTTACTAATTAAGGTTTGATAGTTAAATATGCTTTGTCCATCCTATTCCCAACTTGGACACAGTAAAAATAAAAATGCACATTACAAAATTATTAAATAATTGTAAATAATTGTAAATAATTGTAAATAATAAAACAACACTGTTGATAAAAATCCTTCTGATATTATTAGTGTTAAACTGTTTCATATGGGTAAACTGAGATTTATCTTTATTCTATGGTTTGCCAGGGTTTAGTGGTGGATTTGGCAGGGCTGGGTTAATGGTTGGACTTGATGATCTCAAAGGTCTTTTCAAACCTGAACAATTCTCTAATTCTATAATATTCAAGAATCAAAGACCTTTGTAAAAGTGATCAGAACTGGCACTTGAAGAACTGAAAAATTCTGATTTCTTGGGTGATCAGACGTGTTCCCATTTCACCCAGAGAGCTACAGACCCTGCTCAGCATCCAAACTTCCAAAACTTCTACAAGTCTCATGATTTCCCTCCAAAATAAGATTGAGGATCAAGCACCCATGATTAACCACTGTCAGGTGGTGAATTATCAATATATCTGGTCTCAAAAAAAAGTCAGTAGTGAGACATGGTAATTTGTCTCATTTATGTGCCCATAACATACATTTTTACATTTTACACTTTATGTATTTATAAAAACTACAAAATGCAGGGCACAGAACTTGACTGTGAAACCTGTGTCCTGCCTTACTGGGTGAGAAAGAGGAGCTCAGCTCACTAAAAGTTAATAAATTCCTTGTAATTCAGGCAAGCACAAGAGATTCCTGCATATGGAGTGACAAAAAATGGCATTTTTCAGAGTGTCAGGTCACTGAGCTGCCAGCAACACAAGAGCAAGAAATCACGTGGCTGAGTAGGAAAGGAAAGGGAGAAAAATTCTAATTTAAGGCAATTAAAAAGATTTGATACAAACTGGTCTCCAAAGAGACCTTGGAGTCCCTTCCAGTGCCTAAAGGGGCTCCAAGAGAACTGGAGAGGAACTTGGGACAAGGGCTGGAGGGACAGGACACAGAGAATGGCTTCCCACTGGCAGAAGGCAGGGAGAGATGGGAGATTGGGAAGGATTTCCTGGCTGGGAGGGTGGGGAGGGGCTGGGATGGAATTCCCAGAGAAGCTGTGGCTGCCCCTGGATCCCTGGAAGCATCCAAGGCCAGGTTGGACAGGGCTTGGAGCAATCTGGGCTAGTGGAAGATGTCCCTGCCCGTGGAAGGGGGGTTGGAACGAGATGATCTTTCAGGTCCCTTCAACCCAACCCATTCTGGGATTCCCTGATCCAGGACCCTGCAGACTGGCTGGTGTCATTTATCTACCCAGTCACTGCCAGTATGGACCAGGAACCTTCCCAAAAGGTGTTTTTCAATGTTGCCATAAAGTTGTGGCAGGTGAAAGGCTTTCAGGTGGACGTGGCCAGGCTGACTCCAGACCAGGAAACCAGTTCATTTACTTTGCTGATGCAGCCCATTATACACAGAGAAATACATTTCAGGTGGGATCCTTGGATGGGCCAAGCAAGGCTCAGCTCCTTTCTCTCATCAAGTCTTTGCAAAGCTTGTAAATATTCCCCACATAATTTAACTCTGACTTAACTGGGGATGTGTGGTTTGAAAGCAGCTGATCACCACAAAGCTACTCCACCAGAACCTATAACTGAGAGAGCAGAAAACCTGTGCTTTAACCAGATCCCCAGGGCACATTGTCCAACTTATCCAGAAAGTAACAGGAAGTTTCTCCCTCTGGTGCCCAGTTTATGAACTTCTAAAGCAGGAGGAGGAGAAGAGAGCAGGGAGAACTCCAAAAAAGTGACACAGAAGAAGCCCCCTGGAATCCATGGCTCCCTGTGCAGTTTGTAACAGTGGCATGAAGGCAGCACCTCCTATTTCCAATCCCACAAGGATGTAGCATGAAAGGACCACTGAGGTCTGAAGCCCAAACACCTGCTCAAAGCAGCACAAACTCAACGTTCCATCCAACTGCTCAGAGTCACCTCCAGCCAAGTTTTCACCATCTCCAAGGATGGTGATTCACACTCTCGCTAGGAAATACTTTTTAATTAATGCAATCACACTTTTCCTTGTCACTTTTTTGCTGTTCATAAAGGAAACAACTGATGATCATCACTGATGACGGCGTTGGGTGTGTGACAAACCCTCCAGATGAAACAGGACTTTGTGGTCACACACAACAGGTCCAACTTCCAAATTCTTTTACGCTGTAAAGTGCCCATTGCAACCATGCTGATCCCTAAATAAATCAGGAATGGTGGTGGCCATTTTTCCAAGCACAAATCAGAAATGCCACATCCAAACCCACTCGTTCACTAACTGCTCACTGAGCAAACTCAGGTCGTTCTCCTCACAAGGGACGTAATTTAGAGGGACATTACTCAGACTCCAGCACACAAATTCCAGCTGATGTTACAAATCCTACAGTCTTCCAGTTGGGAGATTGTCTATCGGTTTGGAGCCCTATCTGGCAATAGTTCAGGACCAACTGTCCTGCCAGATCACCTGCAGTTGGGAAAATGTCCTGCCAACATGGTCATGGCTGTGTTTGGCTTCTTGCCATCTCAGGTATTCCTGGGCTGCTCTTTCCCATTCCCAGAAAGTCTCAGAAAGTGGAAAAAGACTTTAAAATTTCATTAAAGAGTCCAAAAGGTCGATTAACAACATTTAGGGGGGTCAATTCCCAGCTTAGTGCTAACAATGACAGTACCTTGATGGTGGCCCACATTCCCAGTCCTAACTGGGAGATTCCCCAACTCATTTGGATGGTTCTATTTAAGTTTCGTGCTAATATTTACTTACTACTGGCTTAGACACCCCAGAAAATACGTGGATGTGTGATGTAAATGTGATTCACCTTTATCAGAAGAACATTAATGACTGACATGCTCATCCAGAAACTCCCAGAATGGAGATTAACATTTGAGTGCCACAAATCGAGCTTTCATCTCTGAATTCTTGGGATGCAGGACAAAGCTGGGAAGGAAAGGAGCAGGAATGAGCAGAGATAGGCAAAGATTTATAATTAATCAACAAGAGGAATGCAGCCCTGTTTTACAAGGCAATAATCCAGCTCCATTCCCGAAGGGAAAAAGCCTTGGAGAATGAAGGCCAAGCAGCTTTTTCAAACAAGGCAACTGGATTATTGCCCCATAAAGCAGCACAGCTCTGTGATTATTACCTTGGTGCTACATGCCCTTTTAAAATGGTTTTCTTCTCCATAAATGTTTAAAACCTCCCAAGTAAAAAAAATCAGGAGAGTGGAAAAGGGGGGTGTGGGGCAGAAAGTAAGACATGTAATGTTTTTCCCTAATTTCCTGGCAAATATCAAGCACGCAACGTAAAAGAAATTGTTTCAATCGGGGTTATTCCAAAGAGCAGCAATAAATCCTATTAATAAGCAGCACTAACTAAGATTTTATGTCTCTCTTATCCTTCACACACGTGTTGTTTCCCCCCCCCCTGCTGTTCCCTCCCTTTTCACTCTCTCCCAAAAGCAGGAGCAGCTTTTCTTTATTTAGAATCTTTCCCAGCATTTCCATTTCACATCATACTTGACCCACCAACCCCCAAAACAAGGCAGAGGCTCAAATATCTCACAGAATCTTATTAGTGATGGCTGATAAAACCTCAAGGCACAATTAGTCATCTCAAAAAAAAAAAAAAACAAAAACACAGGATATTTGGAGAATGCAGAGTCTTGTCTTCATGGCTGAATCCCCCTCCTCATGGCCTGAGTGATGTTCCCAGTCCGTGCCATGTGGGATCAGGGCCAAAAACCACTTGGCTTCCTTTTATTTAGCACAGCCATATTCAGAGCAGACTGTCTGTATCTCATCACAGCAGTAATTTAATGAAAATTCAATATTCCTGCTTTAAAAAAAAAAATCAAAAAAAAAAAAAATCCTTCCCGGTAAGACAATCTGAATATTCCCAGGATGGACTAAATTCTTCACGTGTAAATTAAAACCTAAATTAAAACCTAAGGATCAGTTCTGCTCACAGCAGCACTGAATACACACAATTCACCCAGTGAGAACATGATCAAAATAAGAACATCCAGCAGACTCCCAAATCCTTTGTTTCTGGCAGTATATTTGGACACACCACAGCTGCCTCCCAAGTCGGAATCTATTCAAGGCATTGAATTGAAAAGAAAACAACAAGTGGAACTTTTTTTACAAATATTTCATTTCTAAAAACTCTTCTTCCTTCCATTTTAAGAACTTTGCCATTCCTCTCCTGAAGGTTTCTTTGTAAAAGGCAAACAACCAAAACAAATATGATTCCAACTGACGTTGTTTTGAAAACATTAAATGGAATCCCACTGGGAAATTAAATGGAAATGTCACCTCTAATAATGGGAGAGGATGATTCATAGACAGAATCTAACATTTTAAAATGTGTTACCCACGTAATTAGAGGAGCCTGATTTTCCAAAGGACCCGTCTCATCCACCTTCCAGTAAATCCAAGCCTAAATACAGGCTTTTAAAGCCAGTTTAAATGGATGTGCTTGAAATATTTGGCCACAGTGCAGAAATTAAACCTGGAAAGCCCCAAAAGGATGTTCCTGCTATGCAAGGCAGGGAATTCACTGGGTTCCAACTGCTCCAGGAACGTCTTCTTGGAATTTGCTATCACCAGTGGCACAATCACAGCGTGAGCTCACAATAATCATCCTCACATCCACTTCAAGTGCCCAGTTAAAAGCACTGGGACTTGGGAATCTGCAACTGGTTGATCAAAAACTCTTTGGATAATAAATGAGAGGAAAGGTGACACCTCCCAGGATGAGAAGGGGAGAAGAAGGTTTTAATTTCAC
The DNA here is from genome assembly GCA_038380795.1 of Pyrocephalus nanus. Lineage (NCBI taxonomy): Eukaryota > Metazoa > Chordata > Aves > Passeriformes > Tyrannidae > Pyrocephalus > Pyrocephalus nanus. Next base: position 2,503,884 of record CM076260.1, on the reverse strand, counting down.
TTGCTTATTAAGCCCAAGTTTTGTGTGGTACAGACAGAAGGAAACCAGAAGCTGAGTGGGGACAGCAAAGGCTCAAGTCCCACTAGTCCAGTCCAGTCCCAGAGTGAGGTGCAAGTTTAGACTCAGCCTAACCAGTTAAAAACACAGAACATCTTCTCCAACTGAGGTAAAGCCAATTTTATCTGAACCTGCTGAGCAGCATCCATAGGTCACTAATAAATGATTCAAAGGACACTGTGAGGGAGCCTTTTCATCGATGTTAAAGTCTTTGGACCATTCCACCGGGTCACTGGACTTCCCTGGAGAAGGATGTTAATCCAAGTGTTCCCAAACTGTGGTTCCCAAACCAGTAACCACCGGCTGTGACAGGGAATCTGTGGGTGATCCTTGAAAAAAAAACCACAAAATTTTCAGGTGTATCATCAGCTCTGCAACTTTGACAAGGAGTTTGGAGTTCTCTTCTTCACTCATGGGAGTGAGGAAACAACACCTTTTGTGGCATTGACCTGCTCAAAGAGCAGTTCAGGCTCTAGAATTTTTAATGATAGCAAGTGGTCCTCTTTGGTGGGCCCTGAGCTGCAGGAGAAGGTGGGAACACCTTCTTCAACTTGGCTGAATGTCTCAGTGTCCTCTTCTGTGAATGATGATGTCTGGGGGGAAGGGGGGGGTCTCTTTGGGGTGGAGCATCATGGAATCATGGAATGGTTTGGGTGGGAAGGGACCTTAAAGTTCATCTCATTCCAACCCTTTGCCATGGGCAGGGACACCTTCCATAAGCCCAGGCTGATCCAAGCCCTGTCCAAGCTGCCCTTGGACATTTCCAGGGATGGGACAGCCACAGCTTCTCCAGGAATTTCATTCCTGGCCCTCACCACCCTCACAGGGAGGAATTTCTCCCTCATATCTAAGCTGGCTCCACGGAAGAGCCTCACAGCTTCCCAGGAACAGGGAGGAACTTTTCATGGTAATGAAATCTCTGTAGGCCAAGAGCTTTGAGATGTGAATGTTCAGAGCTGAAATCAGGGATAAAAAAACCTGCAGCCAGAAATCCCCAATCCAGGCACAGGAAACAGCTCATCTGGATGGCAAAAAAAAAGGCAGGAGAAAACTCAGGTTCTTCAGCAGAAAACCCAAATAAAAGAAACCATTCTGGTGCCCTTCAAGGGGAAGGAGCTATTTTAGACCTGTCCAGGTGCTGAATTTCAGTATTTTTAGGATCAAAGGAAGTGCACTCAGAATTTTCCATGGGGATATTTTGTCATTTGTGCCTCATAAGACTCCTGGTCTCATCCTGAAAGGCAAGCAAATCCCACTTGGATTTCCACGTGTCCTTCAGGAAGCATCAGCTGCCCCATCACCCAGAGGCCAACTCAAAGCCCAAAAGCACTTCAAAAACCTATAACTGCACACCCTAACTACATCTACAAAGTTTTTTACACATAAAAGTATCTTGAAAAATAAAAACCAGGGACATTTCAGACAGAATATTCCACTTGCCAGCACAGGCAGTGAAAAGGAGGGCGGCAGACACGGACTTTGCACATTTGTTTGTCTCAGTTTTATCTACTACAAATGAAATTACAATGATTTACAATAAAAGAGAGCCTTTGATATAAATGTTACAAGCTCAAATTTAAGCAAAAGTAAGCTGAGCATCAGAATGTTTGGAAAATTTACCAGAAAAAAAAAGAAAAAAAAAATCTTTAAATTATCTTTTTGATAGCTGATTATCATGAAAAAAATGTAAATGTTTAATTATCTCAGGGAAGAACATGAGAGTAAAGTTTGACTTTCACCACACATATATATATATTATATATATATATGTTTGTATAAGTATATACACACCCTCTCATCTTTAAATAAAATCTTTTATGTGAAAGAGAAGTTTAATAACACCCATCAGTAAGTTTCAAATAAAAATATGCACTTACCCAAAAGCAAACAAACAAAAACAAAGGACTGTATTGAACAAGAGGAAAAAATCCAAATATGCTAAAAAAAACCCCAAGCAAGTAAAAAGTGTAAATAACTGAAATGCAGCAGGATTACTGAGTCTTAATATGGTGTCCGAAAATAAATATATTTAATTGGCTCCCATAGCTCAGCAATACAGGACAAAGATAAAATATTCTCCTTTCCTTGCCAGCAGGAGTTGATCATTTACTATAAAGCACATGGAATGTTGCAGAAGTAAAACAACTTCGTGTAATAAACTCATTTCTGCCCCTTGCAGCAAAAGTGAACACAAGATATGTCCGTAGGCACCTCTTCATCTAAAAGCAATTTTCTCATTCACCCTTTCTTTACTTGGTTTTCTTCCTCCTCTTTTTGTCCTTTCATTTTTTCACTATTTTATTATGTTAAAAGTGGGGGTTTTTTTATTTTTTCATTTGGCTGCTGAACACCCAGAAGATTTGTTTCAATGAGCTCCTTATCAAAGAATCCACAGAGCAAACATAAGCCTGGCCACTCCAGGGCACGGGGCTGTGCCCTTTCATTTACCAGCCCCGGGCAGCTGGAATGTTTTCCATAATATCCCACTTAATTCCAGCCAGAGAGACTGAGTCTGATCCCAGAGGATGAAGCAGCTGAGGGGAAATATCACGTGCAAAATGCACGGGGTCTAACAGAGCTCAAAAGCAGGGAATGCATCCACTCGGGACCCCCGAGTGTTGTCCGTGATAAATAATAATAATAGTGAGTGTGCTTGTCATAAAAGGAACACAGAGATTTTGTATTTAAAAAAAAAAAAAAGGGCAACAGGGCAGAAAAAAAAAAAAAAAACTTTGATTCTTTTAAATGAAAATCAGGCTAAGAAAACAGGCTGAGAGTTCGCAAAGGAAAGATTGGGCAGAGTACTTTTATAAATATAATTTTTTAATTTAATTAATTTCAATTTACCTAATTTAACGAAAAGTTAAAAAAAATCCTTGCGCTATAAGACCATAAAATCCAGAGATGATGTTCTTGGACACAACTGAGTGCAGGGGTTGAAATTCCAGGAATCGTGGAATGGTTTGGGTTGGAAGAGACCCTAAAGACCATCCCATTCCAACCCCTGCCATGGGCAGAGACACCTCCCACTATCCAGGTTGCTTCTAGCCCTGTCCAACCTGACCCTGGACACTTCCAGGGATCCAGGGGCAGCCACAGCTTCTTTGGGCAACCTGTGCCAGGGCCTCCCCATCCTCCTAGCCAAGAATTCCTTCCCAATATCCTATCTAACCCTGCCCTCTGGCAGTGGAAAGCCATTCTTTCTGTCCTGTCCCTCCATCCCTTGTCCAAAGTCTCCTGGAGCCGCTTTAGGAACTCAGAGGGGCTCTAAGGTGTCCCTGGAGCCTTCTCTTCTCCAGGCTGGACACCCCCAGCTCTCCCAGCCTTTCTCCAGAGTTGCTCCAGCCCTTGAAGCATCTTTGTCACCTCCTCTCGACCCTCTCAAATCTCTTCCTTATGCTGGGACCTCCAGACCTGGATGGAAAAGTTTGGGTTGGAAAGGACCTTAAAGCTCATCCAGTTCCACCCCCTGCCATGGGCAGGGACACCTTCCCCTATCCCAGTTTCCTCACTTTTCATGAATTGCACTGCCAAGATCTCAAAAAGTGGGATCCTCCACACTGGAGTGCCACAACAAGAGGGCAAATGCCAGAATGTGCCACAAGGACTCATCCAGCCCCTCTTCTAAAACACCTCCTGGGGGACAGAGCAACTTGATGGCATCACCCAGAGGACAGACACACAAAGCACTGGAGGTAATTCTGTGCCTACAAAGTATTCCCATCCTGCCAGTGATTTCTGAGGGCCATTTACCTGCTCCAGACCAGGAGAGAGAAAGAAAGATTTTGATTTACAAACTCGCTGCTTGTGAGCACCTGGGTCAGAATTCAGCACTTCCAGGACGGATTTATTTAGAAGACACTGTTTTATTAAGAACTATTTCACTTCAAGCTCCAATAGTTTTGTATTAATAACAACCAAATTTGCCTAAAAGTGCCAACCTCTGCCTGCTGTGAGGGAAAACAGGAGCGAGTCCTACAAACCCCCACTGCACATCCTGATCCTGCCCAATTCTCTCCTGAGAGTCTCAAGAGACTATTTCAAGTTAAAATCTCAGGCAAGATCATGAGAAAATGAATTCTAGAAGTTGTTAATTGAGTGTCCATAAAAATATTCTCCCTTTTCATCGAAACACGCTGGGCAGACAAACTGCATCGCCCTTAAAACTGTTGTCTCAAAAGTTATGAAGGTTGAAGAGAACTGGCAATAGTTGGGACTTTACATTAGCATAAACACATCAAATATTCATTGCAGCCAAGCACTCATTATGTCAGCATCTGAATTAAATAACAAGAATAATGTTTCCTAACTATAAAAGTAAGTACCACAACAGCCTCCTGCACCACAGGAATTTGAAAGAGGAGACAGGGAGACAGCGTTGCAGGAATCCCATTGCTCCCTCTGCTAAAGCTGCTTCATTCACTGCAAATATATTGGCTTTTAACAGTTCCTTTTCAGATTAATTTATACCAAAAAAAAAAAAAAAAAAAAAAAGAAAGGAATTGTATTCTACACTGTGAATCCATAAGGAAGGAAAAGCATTATACAGGGACAATATCTTATTACAATAGCACAGTGTATCCAAATGCAAAATTACACCAGTGCTGTGAGTTTATGAGTTTAATCATAGTTTAAAATAAAAAAAAAAGAAATACAGAAGGCATTAAATTTATATAAAGTTTCTACACTGTCTGCAGAAAAACAGAACAACAAGAGGCAGAAGTGTAACGGTGGGAGAACAAAACATCTCAAACCTTTAAAATGCACAACTAACAGGCAGATATAAAAGCTACAGGTGGGTATATGTAAAAACATATTAAAGGTATATAATAAAGCCATTGGGAAAAGGAGGAATGGATTTAAACTGAAAGAAGTTTAGTTAAAACTGGATTAATATCCAATCTAGGTTTAGATTAGATAATGGGAAGGAATCCTTGGCTGTGAGGGTGGGGATGCCCTGGCACAGGTTGCCCAGAGAAGCTGTGGCTGCCCCTGGATCCCTGGAAGTGTCCAAGGTCAGGTTGGACAGGATGATCTTTCATGTCCCTTCCAACCCAAATCATTCCTTCGCTCTATGATTTCATAATGTCAATAAAAGCAGCAAGCCTTAAACAGTTATTAGCAGATAAGAAGTCCTCCCTTTCTTCTTCTTGAAGTCCTTCCTCCTCTCCCACCTCAGGAGAACAGGAGGGTGATGGACAATGAACAAACAACCCACAGCTGAGGTCAGAAGAGTGCAACACTCTCCAAGAAGTCGCAGATTACAACAACAACTCAGGGGCAAACCCCAGGCTGTTATTAAAAATGGGAGAACTACCTAAAACAAACCTGCAATTTGGCCATAAAGTTCTTAGAGGAGATTCTATCAGTGGATACTGAGAAACCTTCCATCCTATAATGATCAATTCTAACTATTTCTATCAATATAGTTGAAAAAAAAACAGATGTTTTTTTCTGAATATGCTTCCCCTGCACCTACACCTTTTCTCTCAGTCTGTTCTCCCCTCAGTCTCTGCAGGTGCTTTAACCTGGGATGGAATTTTATATTAAAAATCACTGTGTGTGGAAGACAAAAAAGTGAAATACTTTGTATTACTGTGTAGAAATACATAGCCCAGAGACTTCTTTGTTTTTCCTTGCTGTGCACTAAATGAACAAGCAAACCAGACTTTCTTCCTGTTTTCCTATCTGGAAAAAACAGGGCTGTGGGACCCCCAAAACAAAGTCCACACAGAAGAATTCATCCAACAAAGCTCTCTGAAACTGTGTCTGCTCTTACACTATTTGGGGCAGTGCTGATGGAAAATGGAAATTGCAAAACCAATACAAATGGAAACCACTCAGTGCTGAATCCCAACGTTTGCAGTTGGGAAACTGGGACTAAAACCTTTCTATGTGCCAGGAAAAAAGCTTAAGTGCATAATCTAAGAAGACAGTTAAAGGAATATTACAGTTTGATCCAATCTAGCAGACCAAAGACTTCATGCTGCTTCTCTTCTAATATTAATTTAGATGGAATATTAAATCAGAATCATATTAAATATATTGACACCTGGATAGTCTGGACTCCCCACCTTTCACACCAGTCCAGAAAAGCATCATGTACATGACTCTAGATCTCCTATCACAGCAGAAATACCAAATTCTGGATCCTAATGTGGAGACAACAGTATGGAACAGAGATAATCTGCTGGCTAAATATAAATCCCATCCACTCTCAGATACTCCAAGCCACCCTCAATGCTCTTCATCAAGAACTACATCCTGAAATATTTCAAGAAGGCAGGGAACTGGCAGGAATTTTGCTTATTGAACTGTTTGTGATGGGCCTGCTCAGTCCAACAGAAGGACAACACAATCCCAGACAGTTTCTGTGAGGTAAATCCAGAGTTTACTCACAACTTCCTTAAGGACTTGCAGGGCAGCTCTAGATCTTCTCACTGCAGTTTAGTGAACTCAAACCAAACCTTTCTTCAGACCTTCCACTTTCTTTTTGAAGTCAGCAAAACGTGTTGTGTCCACATCACAGAGCCTCTTCTTGGGATCTGATTCCTAAGCTGTGGAACTGGAGGTGTCTGAAACACGTCGTGGAACAAGAGCTGTGGCTGCCCCATCCCTGGAAGTGTCCAAGAGCAGGTTGGAAGGGGCTTGGAGCAACCTGGGATGGTGGAAGGTGTCCCTGCCCATGGGATTATTCTCTAATGTCTCTCTTGTTAATCAGCTTCATTACCAACTTGTTAAGAGCACACGGGGCAAACAGTCAAAGTTTTGCAACCCCTTTGTATTTTCTGTTCTAAAACCCCAACATTTGATAGTACAGAGGTTGCAACTTCAGACAAACCAAGAGTTGTACAAAGGCTGAAAGGTCAGCAGGAATAAGAATTTAGGAGAAAAGATGACACCAAGATTCTGCTTGATCTTGTTAAATTTACCAAAAAATAGGGGATTCAATAAATGTAAAGAAGGGACGATAGTGGGGATTTCTTGTACGACCTATAATTTATCCCTTAAAACAGCTTAAATTCCATTACATCCACCAAATATGACTCAGAGAAACAGATGTACACTGGACATAACTTAATTACAGGAAAACAACTGGAGAAATAGGGGTGGATGTTCATAATTATCAAGAGGAGAAGCTTCTATCATTTCTACACTTTCCACAAGATTATCAGAATCAGTCAGAGCCTCAACAACTGTGAGCTGGTCTTCATCTTCAAAACAAATGAGAATACAGCAGACAATGCAACTTAAAAATATTAGAAATTAATATTTTCATAATTTTATATTGTATTTTCCAATTTTTTTTGTGGTAAATAGAGGGATTCACAGGACTGATGTGACAGCCACCTAAATCACCTTGTAAAAGGTGTTTATTCCTCCACCACGATTACAAAAGTTACTCAAGTCACTGATATGTTGTTTTAACAGTTACAGTGGCCAAAATAATATCGATTTTGCCCAAAATGTCTGTTGCACAAATAAAAACCGTGGCCTTTAGTAAATTATGGTAAGGTACAGATGACAAGAAACATGGGAATGCTACAACCTTGTTCCTGAATTTTCTCAGACCACCTTGGTCAAGGGTGGACTTCTAGATAAAATATTAGGAAAAATCACTAAGTTTTATTAGATAAATACTAAGTTTCATGTACCTTGCTGTGCAGTGGGGCAAGACCTGAAGGAAAACACGCTACAATTAAATGGAATAATGAAAATGATTACGCCAGCGGCAGAAAAGTTGCTACATGGAAGGAAAACACCTTGGGATGAAGTGGGAAATAAAACAGGAAATTATTCTGGAATGATGGGAAATGGGAAATGGAAAGAGCCTTAAAATATATGTAGGGTTTTTTTTAAAAATATTGGTTGTAGAAGCTGAGGACACTCAGCAGTGGCAGGATGTGGAGTTCTACCATATCAAGGTAGAATATCAAGGTAATCTTCCACATAGAAAGATAATATTCCTACAGGAACGAAAAACAACATGCAAAATCTGCATACACTGTATTTAAACATTCCTATTATTATCCTACAGCCATATTTAGGAAGAATCCATGGTGACACTGAGAACTTTCATCTCTTCCTTGCCCAACAACCATGTGGGTTCTCAGTAACCCACGGTAAGAACTTACTGTGGGTTCACAGGAAGTTCACAGTGAGCCATTCAAAAATGGTTTATATCTATCAATATAAAAGGCATAAACTAAACAATTCCAATCCCATTTTGATCTCAAACTACTTTAAGACTGGTAAAACCAGAAGGGTAAAGCTTGGGCTATGATTAGTCCATACAAGTGAGATCAGACACAGGCCCATTACGGGTTCAAACACGACGCTCTGATATTAAATAATATCATGGCTCGGTGGTTTAACAAGAAAAATCAAAGTTAAACCCTCACCACTAACCCTCAAATCTGCCACAATCTAATAGAAAATAGATATTAATGATTCATTAAGAATTAAACACAAATTGTTCATTTATGACGTTATTAAACCTACCCAATAGTTAAGGATCGTAAAGGAATGGTGGTAATGAATAATCTGGATTAAAGTATCCAGATAACTCCCGATTATTCCATAGTTGAGTATTTTATAGATATGATAAACTATGTCAAATTCCACTGCCAAATTTCATTTGCATGCAATCACCTAATGTTGGGGTTCCAACCATTTAAAATATGTCATTCAAATCTCGATTTTTAGCTTGCCAAATTGTGATATTTTCCAAAAAATAAGCACTTACATGAACTTTTAAAAGCGAAAGTTTTAGCAGAAAGAAAAAATACTTTATTATGTAGGCCAAAAGAAATGTGCAGTGGTGTGTAATTTCATTTAGGAAACCAAAATCTCTGATTAGAAATTTCAGAGATAAACAGTATATTCAGCATTGTGGTAACTGCTTCAATATAACTTCAGTGTTGATAAACGTTGAAATATTTGTCCAAATATTTCTATTTATAAATTCATTACCAGGACCCACGTGTTGATCGTGTTTAAAAGCTGAATTAATGAAATCAATTTACGAAATTATTTCTCTCGGGAAAGAAATACGGTTATTTTAACATATCACTTAGAAATTTAAAGGATATTTTAGTATTTCCTTTGGAGGCACCGTGAGAAACGTTTCCTATTGTTTCCTGACTTTTAATAGGGGCACAGATTAAAGGTTTGTTTTGGCATGTGGTGATTAAAGAAAACAGCACATGCTTTGAGACTGAACGTTAATTCCTGGGAAATCAAGGGAATTCCTTCCAGAATTCCACACAGACAGAATTCCAGCCTTACTCCCCTTGATGCAAACCCACACATCCCTGTTTCCCCCAGCACATCCCATGGTAACGCCTGGGCAGGAACAACAGAGCACAGAAAGCAAAAAACCCAACTCCTCCAAACACTTCCTTCACTTGGAAATCCAGATTTTCACACAAGGCAGTTGAGGATGTTTTTTTAAGGATTTAAAAAGAGAGGAGGATTCGAAGAAAGGGAATTTTTCTTCCAAAATCACTTCCAAGCCGTATTAAAAGGTTTTCAGTGCTCCAAAGGATAATCACAGCAGCATCTCACCCACTATTTAACTCCAGCACCTTTCAAAGGGTTCCCTGACGGAGTAAAAATCACACACAGCTTGCTATAAAACCAATTTCATGTTAACATTAAGCAACCCAAGGTGTTTTAGATCAAAAAAAAAAAAAACAGTTATTTTTAGCAGTGGAACGATCAAAATGCCAACGATGCCCAAATTAAAACACAAACACACGTTCCTCTGAAAATGCTTTTCATTAATTGTCGTTTCTTACTTCCTTTCAGCACAGGGGTATCAGGGAGATGTGCAGCACGTCAGGAATTGCACATCTCACAGGCTGAGAGCAGTGTAGCCTTTAAGGATGGGATAATACTTACTCCAAGTGAAGCCGATCCGGAAAAAAATCTCTGGTTTCCAGTTACCCCCTGGAATAATCCTGCTGATTGACACAGCAGCAGCAGGATAATCCAAGCACATCCAGGCCTAATAGGCAGCATGATCATATTTGCTCCTAAGGAATCACAAGCCTGTCTCCCTGAAAATCCTTGGAGAAAAACAGACAATGGATTTTTTAGGTCCTTAATTTTACTGGAACCACGAGACATCCACGGTTCGCTCGTCACGGGGTGGTTTGTTTTTTTTTAATCCACACATGGGAAAAGAGCAGATTTTTTTCACTGTTTGCAGCAAACAGGTCCTGGAACTACAAACTGAAGTTTCTGTATCCAGTGCCATCAGCCCTGTCGCCTCCAAATATTCCTCACTTGGCAGAAGCCAAGATTTTCCCGTCTCTTATCGCCTCTAAAAGTAGGAAATTCAGCCATTCCGGATGCTTTCTAGGAAGCTGCACTGGAGGGAATGTTTTAGAGCAGTAGAATAACCACATTCTGGTTTCTGCTTTTGCCCTTCAGGCACAGCCTGGCTATCTTCTCCTTGTCCTGCTGCTCTCCAGGCTTGTCCCTAAAAACCGGGACACGGAGCCAGGGCAGCACCAAGCAGCAAAAACAGATATTGTGGCTTTAAGAACGTACTCACTTTTCCATTGAGATGTCCCAACTTTCCCTCTACTCTCACTTCCTTGCTGGGTCAGATGAAATCTTTACGGAGGTTCCATTAAAAGTTGGTTTCTGTGGCATTATAGGAGAGAAACGCCGGAATTCCCGTCCCGAGCATATTCCGAAGGCGCTCGGGGTTGGTTGGAAAGCACCTTCACGACGACGAAAACTTTTTTTGTTGTCGCCAAAACAAAAAAAAAATGGAAATCCTCCCTTTTATTTCAGCATTCCCCTCTGAAATCTTCCAAGTTTCTCGGCTCCCTCCCAGTTTCATCAGATATCAGGAAAAAAAAAAAAAACAACCACCAAAAATATCACATTACCCAAATGTCCAAACTCACATTTGTGGAGCCTCCACGAGAAGCTTTTTATTTCCCTGCTCACTGGCAAGTCGAACATCACTTAACGTCCCACCACTTCCCAAGAGCCCAAAAAAAGCGCTGGAAGTTTGCAAACCCAGGAAAATTATAAAAAAGAAAAAAAAAAAAAAAAGTTGGGAGTTGTTTGTTGGGTTTTTTTTTTTTCCCCTGTTACCCCAGGACGGGTTTTCTTTCCCGAAGCTCAAGCCGAGAAATCAGACAAAAGGAGCTGATTTGACTGAGCTGTGCCAAGTCTTGCCTTTTTTTTTTTTCCCTTTTTTTTTTTTCCCCCCTTCCCTCGGCTCGCTCGCTCTCTCGCTCTCTCGCTCGCTCGCTCCCAGCATGGCAACCTTCCCGAGCAGCCTTGGCGGAGCTCCAGCCTGTGCCAGCCTGTCTGAATCCTTGTTTTTCCAAAGGATGCTCCCGGCGAATCAATTAATACCTTTAAAAACGGGAAACTGTGGGTCAGGCACCAAATCTTGGCACCAACAGCCGCCTCCCGTGCCAAGCTGGCTTATGGATTTCATGGTTCCCTACCTTTTACAATGGATAGGAGGGGTTTTGTGTGGGGTTTGTTTTTTTTTTTTTTTTTTTTGCTCCCTGGAAGCCATTCCCTGTTCGTTCCCCGTTCGCAGGGATGAGGGATCTGTTCGCTAAAAAAAATGTCCGCGTGCGACACACGAACAACCTGCAGTAAACCGACGTTCCCGGCAAAGGAGGGCGTGTGTGTGGTTTTAATAAGCACCAAATACTCCTTAGAATGATCTGTTTGCATTGCCTCCTCCCCAGAATCATGGGAAGGTGCCAGGAGCAGGAGATGTAGAGGCTGGAATTAGGATCACACTGGGAAGCCATGCACGTTTTAACTTTTATTTCAAGTCCAGCTTGGAAACTCCCAGTTCTTCTCAGTGCCACCATTGTTAAAAATCAGCTGAAAATTGAAAAGAAACGACAAAAAAACCCTACAGCTCTGCATAAAAATAGACCAAAAATCTCCATTAGTCTCCCCACAGCCATAGGTGCCAATGATGTCATCTGTTAATTCAAAAGCACAAGTTCCTGTGGCACCCACAGGAGAAACGGCTCAGCAGTAACAGTTAACTCTGGTGGGCAATTTTCTGATGTGTTGGGAGACTTTAAGGATAGAAAATTATATTTGGAGCTTCATTCAAGAGATTGTAAATGACAGGAATTCGTGTGAGGAAAATTACAGGAATAAACTTCATCTTGCAGCTATTTGCCGAGGCAAAATGCCAACTTTTTAAAATCCATGCGTTCCATTAACGAGCTAAATAGAATATTCGGGGGAAAAAAACCCTTCCCTAAGTGTGTAATTTTTGTAAGTTTATTCAATATAGAGTCTCAGAAACTCCTGTAATCATAGATTCATGGGATGGTTTGGAGTGGAAGGGACCTCAAGGATCTAATTCCAACGCCCTGCCATGGGCAGAGACACCTTCCACTAGCCCAGGTTGATCCAATGCCCATCCAACCTGGCCTTGGACACTTCCAGGGATCCAGGGGCAGCCACAGCTTCTCTGGGCAACCTGTGCCAGGGCTTCTCCACCCTCCCAGAATTCCTAAAATCCAAGGAAGACCCTCTCTGCTACATTCTATATGTGAGTGGGTTATTTTAGCTACTGACTTTTTAAAAACCAGCTTAATTATCTGACCCCCAGACAGGTGGATAAATGAGTGCCCACCCAAGATTCCCCTTGTCTTGTTTCCACTGACTGTAACAAACCCACCCATGTTTATCCCAGTAGCCACTCAACTCCAGAAGAAACATCCTGAACTTTAAAATCCCATTTTTGCCTCAAAATATTGCACACCCCATCATTTCAATTAGCACCCAGCAGCATCATGACAGGCCAGCTTGGGGAAAAAAAACCCACACCTATGTCTAATTTTTCTATTTCTTTTCTTCGTGCACTTGACAGAAAATTCTAATGTGTCATTTTGCCTTTACAGGAAGACCATCAGCAACAACGTGGGAATAAAAAGATCCCATGGAAATGACTGTCGGTGGAATTACCTCACAAAGGCCACACTGCCCCAGCAGTCATTACTAAAAACTCAGCTTTTAATTAGTTTTCCTTCAAAAAAAACCCTCATGTATTGACAACAGAGTATTTCAGCTATATTAAAAAACACATGTAATTCCGAAAGTATGAGCAATTTCAACCATTCCTTCATTACTCTGAGGGAAAATAAGGAAGGGAAAACAAATCCATTTCCGAGCTTTTCCTGAAAAGAACAGCCTTGCTAAGAGGATGAAAAGCACTATTTTCTCTCTCAGTCTAAACTGCTCCACAGACAGTGGATCTCATTTGCAGAAATGACTCCATTCTCCCAGTTTTTCAAATGTGGAGTTTCCTGTGGAGTTTCCTAATTCCCCCTCTCTCCTCTTAAATGCTCTAATTGCAGGGCTGCTCCACTCCACTGGAATTGCTCCCAAGATCCATCATCCTCCAATTTGAGCTCTTGAAATCTTGCAATGCAATTCGTTTCTCCTCCTTTCCATAAAGAAATTTCCAGCCCAGACCAATCCAGTGCCCCACTTAATCCAGCATCCTCCAGATACAGGAAGAAAACACAAAGCTTTCTCCACACCTTGGGGTTCAGGACATTTTCCACGTTTTCTGCCTGATTTTTGCCGTAAACCCCCCTCAGCTTCTCCAGTTTGCTCTTCTTTTGTCACCTGGATCTGCCATAATATGGAAGGAGTCAAATTCCTCATCTCTCCAAGTATTCTCCTACCCATCTCCAGTCCAAATTTGACCCTGTTTGTTATTTATCATTACAGAACAACGTGTAGGTGTGTCCTTCAACACCATCTACATCCCCACGCTCATGGAAAAAACCACCAATTTCTCCTTTTTCCATATCTTACCTATCACTCATCTTTTAAGAATTTTAAGAATCCTTTAAGAATTTAATCCTTTTAAGAATTAGCAACAAATTAACATTGATCTGTGCCTTGGTCATCACTCATTTCAAATTCTTTTTCTCCTCTTGGACTTCACGATCTTCAAGCTCTTTTCCAACCTTAATGATTCCGTGATCTTTTATGGATTTCACCTGGATGACCCCAGCATTTGTTCATTTAAAATTCTCCCATTGCAAACCTCCTGACGTCATCTTATTCTGCCTTTTTTCTCAAAATCCTGACATCCATATATTTTTCCATCTCTCCCATTTTTTAGCACCATTTTTTACTCATTTTACTCACTTTCATCATCCTTAATAACATTTTTACAGCAGCAGAACCCAGGAATGTCTGTGCACCATTATGCACAGGGATAAAATACATATTTGATGACTTTTCCCTCTCTCTCATTCAAAAATCATGTTTTAATTGTTGTAAATTAAATTCAAATGCTGAGTAAGTCTTAACTGGTGTGTGAAATGCTTAAGACAAGGTCCTTAACGAGGATTTGAGGAGAAATGGGATTATTTAATGCAAAAGGGCAAGTGTGGAAGGCTGGAATTTCCACACCACCAAGGACTGGATGGAGAGGCACAAGTCCTGCTGATGGATCCTTCGTGTCCCACCCTCTGGACCTCTGTCAACAGCCCAGGAACAGCCACAGGCACGTCCCAAAAAGGGGGACTGTTGGCTGGGAACAATTTGAAAAGCAATTTGATGACTAAGAATGACCAAATTAAATCCAACAGCAAGAAATGGAGACAACTGGTAAGAAAACCAGTGCATGAAACCACTTGGCAGGAAGTTAAGAATGCAAGGCCCTTCCTACCCCAAATCGTGTTCAGCTGCCAAAAATGTCATCAGAAGACACTTTTAGGAGGCAGAACTTCAGAAATGAGCATGGCAGGGAGACAATTTTTTGATTTCAAAGGATGCAACTGCACTCCAGGGCCATTATACCCAGATCACTGAACTGATGACTGGATTTATGGGAAATACTTACAAATCACCCAAAAATCACTCAAAAAAAAAAAATCATTACCTAAGTTCTGAAATTAATAAATTAATATCTTAAGAATGAGATGTAAACAGATCTCTGGGTCATCTGACTGGTATTTATTTGTTTCATATAAAGACATGTTAGGACATTTTACTTGAGAATCCACTCTCTGGGTTTGGTTGCCTGCTCATTTCTTCTCTTCCCCTTCCCTTTCTAAGTAGTAACTTGAAAAATTGTCACTCAAAATACCACTAAAATTAAGAAGATTATTCTTTGGAAGTTTGTTTTATTAAAAGTTGTCTGAGTGCAACCTCTTTGAGATTTCCTCTATACACTTCAGATCACACTCAGTAAGTGCAGAAATAGGTTTGCATATCCCTTTTTAGGTAAGAAGGAGAATCCTTAAGGAAGAACAGGAATAAAAGAAAGTAACAGACCATAAATATTGTGATGTTATCTCTGGTGTAGCTACTTTGGTTCTGATAATATTTTAAAAAAAAATTCTTATTGCAGTTTGCTAAAGCAGATGAGGAAATTATTCACTGATTCCCTGACTTGGAATTCTGCCCTTTTTTAAAATATAAGCTCAACATTTGAAAGGAGCAGATGATTACAGACATTTTCTCTTCAACACCAGCAGATCAGCTGTCAATGCACTGATCTCATAAATCAGTGAGCTCCCAAAAGCCCTTCCAGCCTGGGTTATCCTGTGATCCCACTCTGCAGCACACAGGTTCCAGTCCCTGTCCCTCTGTTTTGGAGCCACAGATGCATCCCCAAATCCTGGGATGAAATCTTCAGGAGGTGAATGTTTGATGAACCAAAAAGTGCATTTCTGAGCCTGGAAATGGGGAATGTCAGGAACAAAGACACTCCCACCGTCCAACCAGAACAAACAGCCCTTGCAGGACAACTTCTCATTCCTCACTGGGTTCCTAAAAATTCTCAGCCAGTCTCAGGCACCAAATCCCTGCTATGAAAACAGAACCTCTGTCCTCAATTTGAGAGTTTTCTGTTCCACAGTGAGGGACACACACACCAAAATAAAAATCACTTCCCGCTAAAGTTTTGCTTCTCAGCAATTCCTGAAATTCGGGCAGTCCTTAAAGCATCTCTGGAGGCTCCTGGAAAGTCAAATTCCTGAAAAAACAAGCCCAAACTACAGTAAAAATACAGGTATCATCTATTTGGCCACATTTCTCAAGAGAAAAGAAAGTATTCTCTTCAAAATGAAGCCACAAACAATTTCTTCTCCCAGGTGGATGGAACACCACTAATCCAAATACTGCATATTCTTCACAAAAATTAGTTATGAGCAAAAACTGCACCAAACAGCCCTATGTTGTGATGGGTTTTACTGCACAGCTTTTTATCTGATTTAGGACTTATTTACGTGCATCATTTTAACTGTCCCGGAAATTTAAATGCAAGTTTCACGTGCACCATAAAAATCCTCCCCAACACAGAGACATTTCCATAACACTGAAATTCCACACAAAATAAATACAACATAAGTATGGAAAGACAAAGCAACACCTATCACACAAACAAGTTACAAGCCAAATAATTCAATGGCTGCAAAGTAAAAATAGATTTAAGAAGAATTACAACGAACTGAAGTTAAGGCAACAGGGACCAGTGTAATTTGGAGGTAAAAATTTGACATTATTAAACCACAGAAGTAAATTCTATACATTAAAAAGACAAATATTTTAGTACTTAAAATAGTGAATCAACCTTAAATCTGCCTTAAGGTCTATTTTGTACTCAAATCAATTAAGCTGAGGAGTTTTAGTATTTACTTCCCGTGGGTTCTGAGGGAACTAAAGATGCTGCACCTCCACAATTCCATGTGTGAACAACTTTGCTCTCATCTGGCATAGCCTGACTTTGGAAATGCTTTTCTTTATTTTTGACCAGGTTGTATATTGAAGATTAACCAAGAAAATGGAAGAAATTAAAGGAAGAAACTATGATTTTGTGAACTGGAATTTGATGATGAGAATTTTAAAAAAATACATCTTTTGACCCAGGGCAACCAGAAAAACTCCTTGGGCAAGAAAAGGTTTTCAAGGTTTTACACTGAATATCAATTAAATAACATTATTCCCTCAATTAATTTTGGTTGTGCTCTTCTAGGGAAACTCACAATCAAAAATATCAATATATTAGAGCATCTCTTTGTGGTAACTGCACTTCACCCTGGAGTAAATGTAACATATTTTACTTTTCCATGAAATTAAGACACGGAACTTTGCATTCCCTGCACAACAAAAGCATCCAGGGAGGGAGTTACCCGAAGTTATTATGCTCTAAATCCACACCTGGATTGCACTGAGCTAATCTGTCCAAATGATTGTAACAGAAATGAATTCAAAACTAAAAGAACATTAGAACTAATCAAAGCAGTTCCCTCCTGGAAAACCATTCCAGCTGGAAGACTGGGACAGACATGTTGGTCGATGATTTAACCAACATCAAACTAATATACAATTGAAATACAAGTCACAGGGCCATGGAATGTTGTGTAAAATCTGGCTGTGGACACAAAAACGGTCAGAGAGTGGGAAAATCTCTCCCATGACAAAAGGCTGGGAGAGCTGGGGGTGTTCACCCAGAGAAGAGAAGGATCCAGGGAGACCTGAGAGCCCCTTCCAGGGCCTAAAGGGGCTCCAGGAAAGCTGGAGAGGGACTGGGGACAAGGGATGGAGGGACAGGACACAGGGAATGGCTTCCCACTGCCAAAGGGCAGGGACAGATGGGATGTTGGAAAGGAATTCTTCTCTGTGAAGGTGGTGAGTGGTTGGGATGGAATTCCCAGAGAAGCTGTGGCTGCCCCTGGATCCCTGGGAGTGTCCAAGGCCAGGTTGGATGGGACTTGGAGCAACCTGAGATAGTGGAAGGTGTCCCTGCCCACCGCAGGAGGTGGAATGAGAGGATCTTTAAGGTCCCTTCCCACCCAAACCATTCTTTCATCCTATGATCAGTAATGACAAATAATGAATTAAAGGTGTCTGTGAATCTTTTTCTGCTGGACAAGTGCTCGATCCCAGCTCTGTTCCTGGGACAGTGGAAAGCCAGAACAAGGGGTTTGTCCCTTACTGTCCCACCTGGTGTGGAAAGGAGAAGTAATATAAGTAAAATAACCCCAGTGTCTCTACCTGTGATATCCATTCACCTAAGGAGTGTCACAGGGGCACACATGGGATCCAGGGCACAGCGTTACCTAAATATCCAGACAATGTCATTCCTGCACTAAGGATAAATGGACACAATCAGCCAAAGAAGTTCAGTGAATCCCTGGACTCGCAGAGAATCAGATAAAATATTCTGTAGTTAAAACAATAACCTGAGTAAATATAACCTTGTGCATAATCTCAGAGCTGACAGGTTTGTTTAACACCCCGAATCTGCTAAATTCACGCATTATATCCCTTCTCAAAACAGCAGCAACGAGAAGCTGCTCAATCCACGTATCCCAACAACCTTTCACCAGGAATAATTACCCACTTTTATTGCCCAACTTTGAACGATTCCTCAGAGCAGCATCCACACACAATCCCCTCAATAAAAACCCTCCGGCTTCATTTTTCCCTTTCGGAGAGGGCAATTACGGGATCAGCACGAGGAGGCTCCCCCAAGCCTTATTTGCATTCACAGGCTGCCAGTTGGGTGAAGTTTCTCCCCATTTAGGCAATTCTGTCTCCCAGCAACCCGAGCTGTTGCCAGGAGAAGCCCCGGGAAGAGCTTCCTCCACACCACCCCCCCACCCCGGCTGTGAGCAGCATGTTAAACAGCCCACCAGCAACTCCAGAGACTCAAAAATGAGATTTTTTTTTCCACCTTTTTTTTTAATTTTGTGAGGGGTTTAGTGATGAATGACACCTCCCTTTATACTGGGATTGGAGTGATATGGAAGCACAGGGGTTTTTCCACGGGGAGCAGCATTTCATGGATGTGCAGCTCTGTGAACACGTTTCCTGTGGGGTTTTAATCTCTCCAGCCTCGTGTGTGAACGTTAAACTTCCTTTTGGTTGTTGTTTTCCAGCTGCCAAGAGCAAAAAAAAAGCACATGCAAACAACACCCAAAAAAAAATCCCTTTATGTTGATTTAACCTTTGCTTCTCCTCTCAGCACCTTCCCAAATGTAAATTTAAAGGTGTTTAAAGGTAAATCCTGGTTTTCCAATGACAGAACAATATTTACAGTTGTAAACTCGGCTGGAAAATGAGGGGTTTAGTGTGTAAATATTATTACCTGGCAAAATGCAACAAAAAATACGTGGCACATTCCCACAGGCAGGTTTTCCAAGGAAATTCACCTTGGATGTTGGGACCACAAATTTGAGAAGTTCTTCCAGATAACAAACAACTACTGGGGTGAGGGGCTCCTTCCTGCTTTCAACCTTGGCATCCCAGCAAAACTGCAATGAAAATTAATAATTTATGGCAATCGATGGCTCAAGTATGTTTGAGGCAAAGATTGTCTCTTAGAATGAAGGAATGAGTAATTAACTCTTCTGAATTAGGAAGGTAAATTGCAGTTCAGAAATGCTGAACCACATGTGACGTCGTTACTCAACACACTCCCGAGCTGCACTTCAGTGGAAGTCAGATCTGATTTTTTTCGGCCCATATTTCATATAAGCTCAATTAAAATGGTTAATCAGCTGTGTAAAGCACTGTATCAGTAAATAAAGTAGTGGAAAACTTGAAGAAACCGAGAAAGCTCCTTGAGGTTTGTCCTGAGATAAAATCTCACTCGAGAATCCCTATTTTACACCTAAAATACAGTGATATAAAATTCTGTCTGAAACAGTTTTATATGTGCCCATGATTACAAACTTTTCTAATTGCTAAAGGAAACAGATATTATTATTTTTCATTTTATTCCTTATTTTGAGGACGTGGTTTAGTGGTGAACATGGTTTGACAGTTGGGCTTGATGAGACAAATGGAAGTGGCAGAGCACAAGCCACTGGTTTGACCACAATAATTTCTGTTCAGTGTTTTAAGACCAGTAAAACAAGGCCAGCATGGACAGAAACTCCATTAAAACCAACTGGTACAGAAGCAAAACAACTTCAAGGGTCATTTCTCCTTCTGAATGTTGTGTTTGGAAACTATTCAGCTTCAAAAGATTTTCAAACAAATGAAACATTAGAAATTACCTAAAATACTTCTAACAAAATTATGATACCTAAAATAATCTCATTTTTAAATAATTTGTGAAATAATCAGCATCCTTCATGTATATACAGTCAGTTGGAGAGGAATCCAGTCTGTCTACAAGGACATGGAGCTGGAGCAAGTCCAGAGGAGGCCACGGAGATGCTCCCAGGGCTGGAGCCCCTCTGCTCTGGAGCCAGGCTGGGAGAGCTGGGGGGGTTCAGCTGGAGAAGAGAAGGATCCAGGGAGACCTTGGAGCCCCTTCCAGTGCCCTAAGTGGCTCCAGGAGAGCTGGAGAGGGACTTGGGGCAAGGGATGGAGGGACAGGACACAGGGAATGGCTTCCCACTGCCAGAGGGCAGGGTTAGATGGGATGTTGGAAAGGAATTCTTCTCTGTGAGGGTGGTGAGGGGCTGGGATAGAATTCCCAGAGAAACTGTGGCTGTCCCTGGATCCCTGGAAGTGTCCAAGGCCAGGTTGGATGGGCATTGGAGCAACCTGGGCTAGTGGAAGATGTGCAGGGGTTGGAATGAGATGATCTTGAAGGTCCCTTCCAACCCAAACAATTCCATGATTCTATGGATCTGTATCTTGAGATAAACAAGCCCCACTTCAGGAGGCAGGGATAGAACAGGAAGAGTAAAACAGTTCCATAAAATACCTGCTCCTGTTCTGCACTAATTCAATGTCAAGAAGTGTCTGTGAAGGAAGAACAAGTGATTCCTAACGGAAAACTTCACCACATCCTCTAGAAACTTCCAAAGAAAACCTGTTACCCCTCCACTCAGCCTGGGGGAAACTGGAACACCTGTAAGAAATATATTCTGACCACATGGAGTGTCCCACCTGCAATGAATCAGAGGAGGATCAGCAAGGTCCTGATGTAATTCTCTAACTGCTGGAATATCCTAGAAAAGATGGACACTCCTGCAACCACAGCTCCAGCTGGGAGGATTTACAGAGTCACAGCCCACTGTAACTTTTTCTTGAGTTCAGTAGGTCGGTTGAAGCACAAATTCCACAGAGAACTGAAATTCACTGTGTATGCATTTCATGG
This sequence comes from Pyrocephalus nanus, assembly GCA_038380795.1. Classification (NCBI taxonomy): domain Eukaryota; kingdom Metazoa; phylum Chordata; class Aves; order Passeriformes; family Tyrannidae; genus Pyrocephalus; species Pyrocephalus nanus. The sequence goes on along the minus strand of CM076260.1, from coordinate 2,482,733 downwards.
AAAACACACAGACTTGGAATTAAATCAAATAGTCAAAGCAAATGCAGATCAATTCATAAAGGTAAAAATAGAATCAGTCACTCTCTCACTGAGTTTGGTATGAAGGAGATGGTCACTTAAACCAGAGCAACACTTTTAACCTAAAATGTTAGATATCCTTTAATAAAACAGGAAGTTGTTGATCAGGAATTAGACTGCAGCTGGCACTATCCCTAGGAAAATCTGGTGTCTACTTCTGCTATTCAAAACTTCAGGAAGACATCAAGTAAGGAGAATTTAAGGAAAAGAAACAAAAACTAATAAATTATTGAAAAAATGTGTCTTCTGCTGACAATAAGAATTTCCTTTGCCTGGTTTGTGTCTAGTTGGAGTCTTCACTGCTTTAAAAATCAGCAGTTTAACTATGATCTAAATGTATTTCATGAACCAGCAAACACCAAACTGTTCATCTTCACAAAGAAAACTGGACCAACCTGCAACAGCTGGAAGTTGAAACATCAAGTGATTAAAAATAGGCCCCTTTTAAATGCAGGGAGTTATGAAACATTGGAACAATCTACGAAATTCTGCAGTGGATCCTCTGTCAAATGACATTTTTAATCAATGTTTTCTGTAAAGAGTGTGATCTGACTCAAGCGAGAATTAATTCACAGAAACGTTGTGCTTTTCTTATACAGAAGGTCAGACTAAAGTTCACTGTGACCTCCTTCACATTTGTAATTATTGCTCAATTAATCTTTAGACACAAAGCCAAGAGGCTTAATAGGTTTAAATAATCGTAAGACTGGCTCCCCAGGAGCTGGACTTTGTCTGCCTCAACAAAGTCAACCCACTACAGATGTGTAAGAAGATATTTCCTGACACTACTCATTGGGATCAGAAGGCAAAAGATTCTTTTAATTTATTACACACTCTCAGGATATTTAGCAGGAAAAAAGTGTGTATGAGTATATATTTATATGTGGTTATATATGTATATAAATAATGTTATTCAAACTCCACATTCACAGGGCTCCTTGACTGTGAGCTGCTGCCACCACCATAAAATAAAATAGTCCATTAAATGGTGTAAGCAATAAATACTCACTCAGAAAACACAGCCATGTTTCAGCAGCAACATAACTAAAATTAATCTTGAGAAGTTGAGTTATACCAGAAAGGTAGAAGCAATAAATAATATGTGTCTTTAAAGTACAACATCATATGGCACCATTAGACAAAAATATACAAGAGATAATTTTCAAAAATAAATGCAGCAGCTCTACTGGAGGAATGAGAACAGCACAACGAACTCCAAGTCCCAGATTATGAAATCTGGATGAGATCAGATAAATTCAACTTGTTTACTAAAAGAGATAGTCAAGTTTACTAATGTTTGTGTTGCTTTCAGCTCCTGTATAGCAGTTTGTCCTAATTTAACCGAGTTCTACAAGCAGAAACATTTATATCACAAACTGCTTCAGTCACTTCACAGAAATCTGTGGGATATTCAGGTTTAACTGCATGACTTTCTTAGGTCCTACATTACTGCTAACCCAGGTAGCACTAACCCCTCTGGTACTTCAATCTCTCTCCAGGTTCAGCTCCTGAGAGTGGTCTCAGGCTGTGGGAAGAGCCTGGATCTTCTCCACAGGGATTTCAGCAGTGGCAGCAGCTTCTCCTTTGAGAGCTCTGCCCCGGCAGACCCAGGCACTGCAGCACCAGGGAAAGAGCTCCAAGAAAAGTTACAGGCTCTCAACACTGCTGAAGATGAAGAGGATGGACACCTCAGGTCCCTGGACTGGGATCACTTACTGCTTAAAAAAGGTCTGGCAGATGTTTTCCTCAAGTGTCTGCACACTAAGGCAGAGTTTGGCTCACTAGGAAGACTGGGATGCCCAAGGGTGGTCACAGATCTCTGATGTGACAAGAATCAGAGAGCTGGCACAGCACACACAACTTCAGCACGTCCTGGATGAGGACAGGTTATGTGGGAATCATCCTTCCTAGCACCAAAGGACAGGATTGGGAGCTGCACTCTGCTGAAATGCAGATATCACAGAGCCCCAGAGGGAGACTGAAGTCCTGTCAGTGACCACAGGACAGCAGAGATCAGGATCCAAAGGAAGGCTGGAAAGGTAACCAAGACATTCAACGTTTTCAACTGTCAGAGCTCTGGCTTATCTAGGGAACTGTCATGGAATCACAGAATAAATACCCTGAGTGGGAAGGGACTCAGAAGGGTCATCCAGTCGAACCTCTGTGCCTTGCACAGACACCCCAACAATTCCACCCTGTCCCTGAGTGTTATCCAAACACTCCTTGAGCTCTGGCAGCCTTGGGGCCGTGCCCACTGCCCTGGGGAGCCTGTTCAGTGCCCACCCACCCTCTGCGGAAAAACCTTTTCCTGATTTCCAACCTAACCCTCCCCTGACACAGCTCCAGCTGTTCCCTCAGTCCCTGGTCACAGAGAGCAGAAATTGGAACTGCCCCTCAGGAGGGGGTGAATTGCTTAGCAAAAGCCCCCAAGAAGTGCCAGAGGGAGAAAGGGCCCTTCAGGGTGCTCTGAATTTTGACTTTCTATGAGATCTAAGGAACAAAATATCATGTAGAAAAACTGGGAACTTCACCAGAAACACAGAGCTGCTAAATGGACTAAAATGCAAAGAGAGAACACACAAGAAGGAGAAACAACAGCTCAGGAGGCATAAAAAAGCATTTGTTCTACAGCATTGCCTGGGCACAATATCAGAGAGGTCAAAGCTGCAGTTCAAACTTACTCAGGACAGAAATGACAATAAAAAACAATTCCACAAAAATGACAAGAGTAAAAAGCAGCTCAGAGGAAATGTGGGTGTGTTGGTGAGTAGAGAACACAGGCTGGAAGCTGTTACAGAAAAAGACTGAAGTACTCAAAAGCTCTTTAGCCTAAGTCTTCACAAACAAGAACTGCTCCAAAAGCTCTCCAGGCACTGGTAGAGTCAGAAAGAAGAGCAGCAAACAACGTGAGAAGAAATGGGTGATGGAAGCTAAATGTGTTTAAATCCTAGGAGCCACATGGAGATTTTGCAGAGCTGCAAGGCAAGCCTGCTGGTGGGGCCATCAGGACACTGTGACAGATCTGGAAATAATGATACAGAAAATTCTGTATCTAGAAAAATCGTGGTGGTTTGGGGAGATGTCTGATGATGAGATACGGGCTACAGTTACAGGCATTTTTAACGAAGGCAAAAAGAGGGTTGAGGGGCTCAGCTTCACCTCAATCCCAGGAAAGATCATGGAATAAGTCCTCTTGGAAATTATTTCCAAAAGGCACAGCAGTGGCCGTGACACGTGGGGGCTTTAGCAGGGTTCTGACACCCTTCTCCTGCAGCATTTGCATGTGAAAGCTGACAAAGTGCTGGCTGCAGGAACAGCCTGCCAGGCACGGGGCACGTCAGAAATCGGCAGGGAAATCGGTCTCCAAAGGCTGGGATCGATCTCCCGATGTCTGGTGCGCAGCAGGTCACCCCGGGGGGGGGTGAGGCTGGGCCAGCTTCATTCAATATCTGCAACAGTAACACGACTGATGGGACAGAAAACACGCTCAGCAAATCTCAGGGCGACGTTAAACAGACACGACAAACAGCAGAGGTTTGTCCAAGGAGACCTTGGAAAACTCCAGGATGGAAAAACCAACAGAAACCTCCTGGAGGTCAACAAAGAGAAGAGCATGTTCTGCACCAGATGATCTGAGAGCTGCGGTGCTGCTGGACAGCAGGTTAAGGGTGTTCTTAACACAGCAAAATGGGCTGGGCTGCGTCACAAGGAGTGGGGATTGCAGAGGAAGGGGAAAAAAAAACTCCCTTCTAGGCTGCACTGGTAAGAATTTACCTGGAATACCAGCTCCAGTTTTGGTTCTCAGTTCACAACAGACTTTAATAAAATGGCAAAAGTCTGCAAAGGTCAATAGTCCAGCTGGTCATCAGCCTAAAATTCAAGTTATCATTCTCTTCTGAAAGTAGTTTACATCTCATTTTAACTTTTGCAGATTACCAGAGGCCCATGCTGTTATTAAATACATAATACCACATTTAGCCATAGAAGAAGATCCAAAAAACTTCTGTATTTGGCCTTATAAGGATGTTTTTTGTGCAGCTCCACAGAAATTATTCTCTCTGTGGAGTCACTGATCATGAAATGGGCTTAGTGTGTCTTCTGCCCAGGCTTTTATCCATGAGGTGCTGCTTTAATCCAGGCAATGTGCTACTCTTGGTATCATCTCTGGAGCTGACTGCTGTAAAGACATAAACCCCATCCCTGCACCTCTCCTTTGAGCCCATTTTTCCTCATCAGACATAACTTTCTTCCTGCTACCTTTAATTTTCCCACCATAGTCAGATTTTTTCCAAATATCTATAAAATGTAAGATTTTACTGTGCTCTCAAACACTGGGCTTATGCCATCATCCATTTATTATCCTCCCACCAGCACTTACATGCTTTATGTGTTTGAATATTTCTTTTGTTCCCTAAGTTCACACACTTTTTTAGGGTCTACAGGAGCATGGAGCAAAGACACATATAAATAACACCTTGTACAATAAACACCTTGTAGGAGAACTACTGAAGACACATCTTAGAGCACCTCAATGCCACCGTAATTCCCTTAGAATGGCAATGACAATCACCTTGGAACACTTTCAGCTCCTGGGAGGGCTGTCAGAAAGCAAAATTGCTTAATTCTGGGTTGTTACTTTGCTTACCTGACAGCACACATTTACTCAAGGGAACATCACTGAAAGAATTATTAAGAACTTTAAAATACTTTGCAAACAGAATCACGGAATGGTTTGGGTTGGGAGGGACCTGAAAGATCATCTCCTTCCAACCTCCTGCCATGGGCAGAGACACCTCCTACCATCCCAGGTTGCTACATCCAACCTGGCCTTGGACACTTCCAGGGATCCAGGGGCAGCCACAGCTTCTCTGGGAATTCCATCCCAACCCCTCACCACCCTCACAGGCAAGAATTCCTTCCTAGAACATCTGTAGAAGATCCATTCTATGCTCAAGAATTATTTTTAGGTATTCATTTTATTCAGTAGTAAAAGTAAGGGGTAGGGAAATCCGTTTAAAACCCCCAACAGGGCTGTTGCTGCCCTCAGTAAAAATTAAACGGAAATATCAGTATTTCAAGAGAAACCATAGAATAGAATCACAGGATGGTTTGCGTGGGAAGGGATATTAAAGCTCATCCAGTTCCAACCCCGTGCCATGGGCAGGGACACCTTCCACTAGCCCAGGTTGCTCCAAGGCCCGTCCCACCTGGCCTTGGACACTGCCAGGGATCCAGGGGCAGCCGCAGCTTCTCTGAGCACCTCCAAGGACAGCGCCCGCTGTCAGCTCCAGCAACCCACAAACTCCTAATTCTTACGACACAAAAGAGCCACGTCACCACGCGAACAAACCACGCCGCAAACGCGTTCCCAATGGACATTTAACTCCCCCCTTCCTCTCCCCGTCACCCCCTCACGGAACGCGCCCCCTCCGCCATATTCCCCCCCCGCCCCTCAGCGCGCACGCGCAGCAGCGGCCCCGCCCCCTCCGCGAGGGCACCGCGCAGGCGCGCGGCGCGGGGCTCGGGGGGTCGCGGGGGCTGAGGCGGCGAAGCGGCGGCGGGGCGGGAAAGGGAGGGCGGTCTGACCTTACCTGCCACCGCCATGCGCTGGGTCCTGCCGGGCAGCGCTTCGCCCTCCTGCGGCAGGCGGGAGGCCGAGTCGCCCATGGCGAAGGCGGAGCCGCGGAGGGCGCGGGCGAGCAGGAGGAGGAGGAGGCGGCGCGGAGGCATCGCCCGCTCAGGGAGAGCCCCGGGAAGGGAGGGAGGGGCGGGGGGGGGGGTGAGCGCCCCCTGCTGGGCGGCGGCGAGAAACGCGCCGGCCCCGCTCCCTCACGGGCACCCCCTCCCCCTTTGTCCGTGTCCTCCGTGACCCTTTATCCCGAAATATCCCTTTGCACCGTCCCCCCAGACACCTGTGTGGAGTGCTCCTTGTTGTAGAGTCTGTTTACGCGGTTGTTCCCGGTATTTGCAGCCTCGGGAAGGGTTTTTGTCTACGTGCCCCTCATGGGGTATTCATGTCACATTGACCGTCTGTCTTGTCCGTGCTCCCGGTTTTAGGAGTGTTTGTGCAAACACATTCAGGAAAACACGCTGCACAGACTCTTCGTTCACTAGTGTGCTTTATTGTACGACGTAATCAGAATCACAGAATGGTTTGGGTTGGAAGGGACCTTAAAACTCATCTCGCTCCAACCCCCAGTTATATATGGGGGTTTTTCTATGGCTTTTCTGTTGTCTATTTACACAGCATTCTCCTATGTTACGTTTAGCCAATGTACTGGATTATCCCAATCTTGCTGAGTACTTTTTGCATGAAGATGCTCCAAGTAACATAAATCTCCAAGGAGAAGTGTCTGCACCTGTGTTTGCAATAAAAATATAGAAACAAAAAGTGAATGGAGTAAAAGTGCTTGTGGGACATATCCACCGTGTTTTGGGGATAATACAGCACATGTTCATATAATCACAGAGTGGTTTGGATTGAAAAGGATCTTAAACTCATTCCAATCGCCTGCTATGGGCAGGGACACCTTCCACTGGGCTATACAAAAGATGGGATAGAAATTATTGCAAAATTCATCTGGAGGGTTTTAAAAAAGTTGGGTTGTTGGCTGAATTCATAAAAGATGATAAAACAACAGACTAATACCTAATCTGAGAGGAAAGTCAGATAATTCTCTCAAGAAATGGTCCATGTGGATGCAGTTCCTTCTTCCTCTTAATCAAGCTGGGTTTTACCTGGATGTAATACACTTGAGGCCTACAATTTAATTCACATTTATAAAGGTGTTGGGTATTTATAGCAATATTGAGAATTCCCAGGTGCTCCTAGAGAAGCAGGAAATTCATCTTTTACCAGTCAAGCTTTCCTCAAAATTAAAAATCCGGTTGGGAACTTGAGAGACAAACTGTCCCACCTCTGCTTTGAGATTCAGTGTTCTGTGCTTGACAAGTGAATGACACCACATGTAGTCCCAAGACTGCAGTCAGTTTTTTAAGATTTGTTAAATTTGGATTGTTAGAATCATCGAGATCAGGACTAGAGAGGACCTAAGGTGACCTCAAAACAGTTTTGTAATAACCTGAAGAAAATCTATTGAATAATGAGTGAATATGTGATAAATAACTGTGATATTTTGACAGGACAAGTTAGTAAGAACCAGAAATGCTCAATTAACAGAGGGTGAATTTTATTTAAGGCGTGTTCACCTAATTAGCTGCTCTCTCATTAGGGTCACTCCGTCATTTCCCAGCTCTTTCTTTGTAAGAAATCACTAAAGATGACAAAGTCCACTGGTTTTATACTGACCATCTCTTGTCTTTCACCACACATACCTGCTAATAATGTGATGGGTGGCAATGGACTTTCTCCCTGAGAGTTAATGTCTCTACCTGTGAGCCTGAATTTTTTTCCTGTGAGCATCCTCTGCCTCTTTGTGACCAGTTCTGTTTTCACTGCCGTCTCCTCTGCGTGAATGGAGGTCAGGCAGAGGTGAAGGGCAGAAAAACAGACTCATCTTTGGCTGCTCAGCCCGGCAGATGAAGTGGCTGAGACCTTCCAGAGCCCTGATGTGCTGAAAATCCAGCCTTGCCTCCACTCCAGCGATCATCCACATGCTGTCCTTGTGTGTTTATCCCTTAAATCATAGGTGTCTTTTCCAGCACATTAATTCTTCCAGGAAAAAGTGCTTTGTCACCCATCACATTGAGCTGCTTCACGTGTGAGGCTGAAAACAGCAGAGCAGGGCAGGGGAATTGCAGTCCAAAGCAGTGGGTAGAGCAGTGACACTGGGGCTGCTGATGCTGTAAAATTCCGGGTATTATGGGCAGGAAACAGGCTGGCATTCTCTGTTTGTGTGGCACTTCACACACTGTGTGCCTGCCTGATAACTGAATTCCAAGTATTAAACAGTAATAAGCCATCGTGCCACTTAACAAATAAAAACTGCTGATTTTCACAAGGACTTAGTGCTTGTTGGCTCCATGGTAACAGAATGCTGTTTAAATTAGATAAATCCCACTTGTATTTCAGGAAAGTGTGGGATATCCACGCCTCTAGTTCCAGAAGGTGAGGTCTGGGGGAGGGGGAGCAGACTCCGAAAATCATATTCTAACTTTATTTAAAGTATCCTTGATATGGATTTACCTGTCCAAGCAAGCAGTAGAACATGATTATTTTTTTTATTTCTGCTTCACATAGACTTTCCATGTACCAACACATAGATTGAAGTATAAAAAGCCTGGATTCAAGCTTGCCTTCCCATGTAATTATCACAGTATTCCCAGCACAGCACTTTTATAGCATATGCTAAAAATCTTTGGGAAACCAGCATGAAGATGTGAAAAGAGACGAGGGGGGGGGAAGAAAAGGGATAAGGGCTTACCTGTCTCCTTTCAGCCAAGGTTTTGCACAAATTCCTACCCATCCAGTCCTAGGAACTTGCTCAAAATATACACCATTTTTTTTCCAGGACCTGCCATTTCCTGCCCATAATCCACCCCAGTTCCATTTCCTAGTCCTTTGGGATAGAAGCATTTTCCCCACGTAACAAAACCTGCCGTATCTTGAAACTGATAAAGCCCTGTGTGACCATCTCCGTGGTAATCCACGGATTGGGAAGGCAGGTTTGTGCTTCCCTCTGCATCTCCTGCAAAAGCCATCTCTTTTTTTTATCTGAAAACATGCAGTGAAAGAAGATCCTCCACAGGCTTTAGTGGATTATTTAGTGCTTGATTACTGTTACAAATATGCACCTTATTTTTAGGTTGGCTTCGGCTCCCAACCGTCACAGCTTAGCTTATCTTCCCTACAATGAAGAGATTGCTTTTATCCAGGTTTTGTTATCCAGACTTACTGCTGTAGGCTGCAGTCATCCCTCAAGGCATGATAAACAGGACTCTGGGAGTTCATCACAGTCAAGTCTATTTTCTAATTCTCTTGAGTCATTGCACATCTCTGGACCCTCTCCAGGTCTTCAAGTGACGTATTTCCTGATTTTTTTTTTTTCCCCTGCTTAGATGAAGATGTGAATAAGGAACAGCATTCTGGTGCTGCTCAGACCAATCAAGTGTCGATGCCATCTGATTTCTGGGGTTGGCCTTCACCTGTCCAAGACCTTCAGCCTCAGAGGTTCATTGGTGAGACTCCCAAGACTCCTAAAAAGTTTATTACCTATGTATGGAAATATAGATAGGTGATTATGGCAGATATATAGAAAATTTGTGTCCTGTGCCTAGTCCTTGGCACTATTTAAATCACTAAGATAGACTTGTTCCAGTCCCTTGTCTTTGCTGCCATTGCTCCTGCAGCTGATGGCAGCTGAAAATCATTTTCCATGTTCTTCTCCATAATTGGTAAAAATGGATAAAAGTAAGGAATCACAGAATACTCTGAGTTTAAAGGAATCCACAGGGATCACTAAGTCCCATTCCTGGCCCTACACAGGACACCCCAACAATCCCACCCTGTCCCTGAGAGTGTTGTCCAAACACTCATTGCAATCCCATTGTGTGACTGGTCAGGTAAGGACACCTCTGAAAAAAGGACAAATTTTCATCAGGACAAACCCGCTGGTTTCTCCAGTTTCAGCCAAAAGGCCATGAACTGTTTCTTAGGGTTTTCAATCAAGGGAACTGGAGACTTTATGCTCCCCAATTCTTTCTGGAAGCAAGAGCCCTGGATTCCTGTATCAACAGCTGTATCTGTTGCCCTGGAAGGACGGCAGGGATGATAACACAGCAAAGCAATCGATGTGAGATGGTTTCTAGAGAGGCGGGAAGATTAATCAGTCACTCATCCGCCTTCCATTTGGGATCTGGATGAGCACTGAGGTGCAGATTAAGCTCCATAAATTATACTAAAAATGGAGCTGACGTAGGGGAGCCATCAGCCCTGCACCTCAGAATAATACAGTGATTTGGGATTTACAGAGGGATGGCAATAACAGTGGGTGATTTCATAGAACACAGACCACCATTCATGCCAGGAAGAAGGAGAAAATGCAGGATCCAAGGGGCCTCTTCACACAGGGTCTTTATTTTTCCATTGCACTGCAGCAATTATGTGGGAAAAGCGCTAATGCAGCAGGGCAGAGCCGAGATTTGGCTCTCTCTTTCCTTCACTGCAGCTCAAGGTATGGCGTTATCACCAGTCCCAGGTTGTGGCTGCCCCATCCCTGGAAGTGTCCAAGGCCAGGTTGGACAGGGCTTGGAGCAACCTGGGATAGTGGGAGGTGTCCCTGCCCATGGCAGGGGTTGGAAATAGATGGTCTTTAAGTTCCCTTCCAACTCAAACCATTCTGGGATTCTGTGGTTCGAGTGGAGACATCCAAAGGTCCCTTCCAATCCAAACCATTTCTAGTCCTAGGGTTGCTCTGCAGATCTGTAGATCACAACTTCATGAATTCCCTGGAATTAAGAGAAGTTCCCAGCAGCTGAGGCTCAGCCCTGGAGCTTTTAAAGCAAGATTTCCCACTGTGGTCCAAAATACTCCCTAGGTCAGACTCCAGTTCAGGAGAGGGCAAATCCCTGGGCACATCAAGAGGTCAGTGCTGCACCATCAGTCAGATGCTCATTAGCATCATTCTTGCCTAAAATCTGAAATTTTGGTACAGAATTGACCAGTTGGAGACCATCGTGACACAACTCTAGGTAAAACTGTAATTTTGGTAAAAAAATTTCTCAGTCAAGATTTTCTGCTCAGTTCATTTTGGGATTTCTATACTTTTATCACCCTGAACTCTTATTTTGCAGGGTGAACTTTGTGAACTTTTTGTCCTTTATTTACCCAGGAAAAATGGAAGAATTTTAAAGCAAATTTCTACCCCATAAAAATATTTATCATTTTGACTAAGAGTTCCAAAATAAATTGATTATTTTGGAACAATAGCACAATATCCTTCACATTACCCATCCCAAGTAGCATTTTACATTCCCTACTCCAGGTTTTCCTTACTGATCTCATAGTCTCAAGATTTATTCCCTCCCTTCTAAGAATCCTTGAACCCCAAATCCCTCTTTGCTAAAATTTTTTGTCCTTTTAAAATCTTTCCAAATCCCTGGAAATCTGAAGTCCGTTCACATAAATCCAAACAAGTGGCTGAAGTACATTAATGACTTTTAATTATTTAAGTGTTATTTCATTTATATAATTATTTTTATGTATTTAATTTCATTTGTATTTATTTTTTCATTTATTTCACTAAATTAGTGATAGATTAGTGACAAAATAAGCATGAAAACATGTAAACTGTTACTTTGGAGTAACAATTCAACAAGGCAACTGCCCTGCTGGAGGTACTTGGGGGATGTAGGAGGAAAAACAAGGAAAGGGTGTATAACCAGATTTCCTTTACAATCTCCCATAACAAAAAAAAAAAAAAAAAAAAAAAAAAGACAATGGAGTCTATTACATTTTTGGTGGGAAATTATGCACCAGAACCAAGCTCTGCTGGTGGGTTTCAATGCCTTGCAGTGCCTTGGCCTCCTCAGTGGCACTGCTGACTTTACAAAAACAAATGACAGAGTTGTTTACGCTGCCCCTCTAAAGGAAATAATCAGATTTAATGGTGCTGGTTTAAAAAAAAAAAAAGAAAAAAAAAGGAAAAAAGACCCAGCAATTCTTGTGCTTTGTGGTGTAATAAGCTTTTTATAAATGTGCTCATGTGGATGCTCAGCAGAGCCCGCTGTGCCAACACCATAAAACCGAGAGGGAGCTTCATCAGCCCTAAGTGCCCTCGTATATTCCCTGCAGCAGCATGCCCCGGAATTAATAAAGTTTCTAAGGAATACACAGGCAAAAGATTAAAAATACATGCGTGGTACTAGCCGTGGTAATAAAAGCTGCCGTTGTTTGGGCTGCTTGTTTATTGGCTTGCCCGGGGTGAGATGTTTTAAGGTGAATGTGATTGAGGAGAGGAGCTTTCCCACAAGGCCCGGCTTTTCCCAGGGATGCTGGTCCAGGGCTGCTTCCCTGAGCCCTCTCGTGGGCTCCTTCCTCCACTGCAACAGCACATCCCACAAACGAGGCATTTACTGTTCTCCAAGAGGATGGGCTTTATGAAACGTCAGCTGTTTCCTCGTCTCCCTGAGTAAAAAACGTGTATAAAATAAAATATAACAAGTATTTCATTAAAAGCAAAGAGATTTTTTTAGGGCTTTGCCCACTGGTATCTTGGTTTTGCTGTGGCATCCAGCAACAACAGGGATTATTGAATAGCAACACAGAAAGCTCTTCTGGGAATAGATCTGCAGCATGGCCTGTCACTGCTTGGCAAAATGCACTCAGGTGCTGATGTAAATGGAAAGGTTTTGTGTTTGAGATGGTTTCATTGGAAAAATCGTAATAAAGTGGATTAAGAGACACCTGAAATGCTTCTTGGCTTTAGACAAAAATATCAGGACATTTCCTGGCAGCATCTGGATGCTTGAGGGAAATTAAATGCCAGGTAATATTCTGTTTGGAAGAAAATAAATTAACAGCATATGTAAAATATATCCGACTGCCCATTAAATTATCTTCCATCATCCATGGGATGAACTGACTTTTGATTCCATTCTCTATTGGGATTGCTATGCAGGATGTTGCTGTGCAGTGTGTACAGGGAGGATCATGGAATCACACAATGGTTTGGGTTGGAAGGGACCTTAAATCTCATCCAGTTCCACCCCCTGCCATGGGCAGGAGCATCTTCCACTAGCCTAGGTTGCTCCAAGCCCTGTCCAACCTGGCCTTGGACACTTCCCATTATCAGAGTAACTTAGGGATTGAAATTCTGTTGGTATGAAGATGTTTTAGTCCCAGGGGAGTCAGTGGGACTCTGTCACCTCCTCTGCCCCCCAGGAACTAACATTCCAAATGAGACAGAACATCCCACAGCAAAGCTCTGAGCAACCTGGTCTAGTGGAAGGTGTCCCTGCCCATGACAGGGGGTTGGTATAGATGAACCTTTAAAAGTTTCCTTCCAACCCAAACGATTCTGATTCTGTGAATTCCATAACGAGCCCGGGGCAGGTGTTGTTTATTGAATTTATTTTTTTCATGGTGATGGGGTAGAATTACGAGGCTGGTTTAGGAACAGTGGCCTGGAGTGGCTTGAAGTGCAGATCATCCACACAAGAGTGTTTTGACAATTGCAAGGTGTAATGCACCACAATGGCTGTAAGAGGGTTGGAAGCAACACGGAGGAGTGGTCTATTATAAAACCAGATTAGGGAGAGGAGTAGAACAAGGAAAAAATGGGACCTGGAGAACTGTGAAACCCAGAATAACTTTTTTTGGTAGTCAGTAGCAATATTTTTTATGGACAAAGCGGACAGAGCATAACTCACAGTTATGAACACGGATGAAACACGGATTAAACAAAGGTTCTGACTTTCAGCAGCAACATTCTTGGATGAGGAAGTGTCCTCCAGCTGTGTCATTAAAAATTCAACATTTGTCATATCTCAGTAATTGCAGTCCCTTGGTATCTTCTATTCTGAGTGAGGGAGGTTATAAATATTGTTGATGACTCAGCATTTGCTTTAGACTTCTTGGTCATGTTTGCACTACTTATTTCATGTTGTCAGTGTGAACCTTCACCCCACTGGAGCAGATTTACAATGAAGTCTGGGAGACATTTGCCTTTAGTTCAGTTTATACCGATCTGGACTTTTCTTTCATAAAGGAGACTTTTCAAATTGCTTTTCCTTTCCACTAAAAGATTACAACAGAAGAACAAGATGCAGTTTTTACCTCTCTTTGGGAAGGGCATGTTCCTTCAAATATTTTCCAGGACGGCTGGAAGGATACAAAACTCCTGATTTGGGGATGAGCAGTTCTGGCACAAATACCAAGAGACGACACTTCCATCCTTAAAATAAGCCCCCCGACATAAGTGATAATTTAATATACATCATGCCATCTGCTTGCAGAACTGTGCAAGCTGCTCCCAGAGAAGTCAATGGGAAATGCATTTTTCCTATCATTTTAAACATTCCAAGATCAATCTTGATGTCACGAAGGCGCTCGATAGTCACCTTTCCCCAAAGACAAATACAGCTTGTCACTAGAGAGAATAACCACTGCTGCAAACCCACCATTTCTCCTCCTCCTCCTCCTCCTCCTCCTCCTCCTCCTTCTCCTCCTCCCTCTGCCCTTCCCCAACCCCTCTGGATGAAAACAGAGTGCTGTGCCCCTTAAAAAAGCACATGAGGAAGGGAGGAGGTTTCACAGCACTGACAGCAGTTTTTCCCGTTATCCACCTTGAGCTTCCATCTTGGAGACTTTTACTGATCTTCGCTTCACCTACAGGAAAGTGTCAGCAGACAAGATGGTTGCTAAGGCATGCAAGTGTCATTGGAGGCTGGAGGAAGGACTGATCTCACTATTTCCCTCATATTCCAATTTATACCAAGGCTGAGTCAAGCCTTGCAATGGTATTTTTGTGTCTCCTGCAGTCTCCCCCCAGGCAGCACAGCGTGGACTCCACTGAGGAGTTTCTCCTCTCTGATGAAGCCACCCACAGACACTTGTAGAAAAGTTGGAGACTCAGGCAAATGGCCCGTGGTGCTTCCCCAAAACATGCTCTTGGCTCGTGGTGAACCTGCAGATCTGAGGTGTTTCCTCAGATCCTGGATCTTGTGCTATGAGGTTATCATCCTTCTCTGCTCATCTCCTTACAGCACATGTCAGTCAGCAGACATCCCTCCCTCCCTGTATCCTTCAAGGTGCAGAGACACCATGATATGGAAAACAATCCCAGAACTAGAAATGCTTTTGAAGGGAAGGGACCTTTGGATGCCTCCCCTCAAATTACAGAATCCTAGAATGGTTTAAGTTGGAAGGAACCTTAAAACTCATCTCATTCCAATCCCTGCCACTATCCCAGGTTGCTTCAAGCCCCATCCAACCTGGCCTTGGACATTTCCAGGGATGGAGCAGCTGCAGCTTCTCAGAGCAACATGTTCTAGTGCCTGGACTACTTCTCATACCATCTCATGCCCATGGCAGCTTGTTTTACTTGGTTTTTTGGTAGGGTCATATGCACTCATAACCAGATTGATGTCCTTGATGGTGAAGAGCTCTGGTAGTTTTGTTGATATTTCAGCCTCCAAAACCCGTAAGGACCCATCCCCAGCATCAGGCACTTGCCATTTCTGTTCCCTGTTACAATTACAAGCAATTTCCTCTGCACAGGCACTTCAAGTTCCTTCGGTGCTCCTCAATCCATACCCTGTGGCCTGTGGATCAGAAGTTATTCATTTTACACCCTGCTTCTGTCTTGCCCACCACCCCCCCACTGCTTAATCCACTCCTGTTTAGAAAAGGATTGATAATTTGTTCATTCTCTTAGAAAGCAGTTCTTCAAATCTTTTAGTCTTACCTTTTAATAGAATGTGTGCTCTCTATTTTCTCCGTGTTTGAACACGAAGTCTTCTTCCTTGTAATAGCCTCCTTCGCTCTGATCTTTAATTACAGTAGCTTTCTTCTGGTCTTTTTAAAGTCTTTTTTGATACACTTGAAGTATCTTCTCTGAGCCTCTAATATGGTGTCTTTAAACAATATCTCTGCTGCTTGCAAACATTTCACCCAGCCGTGGCTCTCATTTCCTTTTAACAAGTCGCCTCACTTTTCACAGGGCTCCTTTTCAAACCCAAGGCTGTGCTGGGGATATTTTTGGCTTCCTTGTTCCTATGACTGTGCTGAAGCTCAGCACGTTATGGCTTTTTCTACAGAGGATCTCTTTGATAATATCACGATGATCCTGGGCTGCACGAGGAGCTCTTTCTTCAGTGACTACATCTCCAAGGAGTCCATGGTTTCATTTACCCTCAGCATCCGTTGTATTTACCCAGTGGACATGACTTTCCCATTTTTTACTGCACCCACGGAATCTCTGTCTCTTTTAGGACACCTCAGGCAGTGACACTACCCTGGCCAAGCCACTGAGGACTAGCTCTGTGTTGTCCTGCTCTTGGCTCCTGCCCAGAAGGATCTTCACCGCTTCCAGCTGTGTCTTTCTCACCTTCCTTCCTACCCTTCACTGCAGGACACACAATTCTTGGCCAGGATTCAGCTGCCAGACAACCACCATCCTTTACATTCACCCTGGGACACTTGTACAGCCAGGAGGGGTGAGCTGAAGGTCAGGAGAGCAGTTCCACAGCTGGGAGATGGAGTTTGAGCTCTTAGCAAGGACAGGATGTTGCCTGGATGGTCCTGTTTCTAATGCACTTCATTTAATGATCCTTGAAACTGGGCTCTGAGCAACCTGGGATAGTGGAAGGTGTCCCTGCCCAGGCCAGGGGGTGGAATGAGGTGATCTTTAAGGTCCCTTCCAGTGCTCTCCCACTGGGAGATCACAGAAATCCTTTTGTCCCCAATCCTTGTGGGATTCAAACCCAAGAAAGGTGTTGAGCAAATCAACCCTGCAAAGGACATAATTAAATCATCATAATCACCATAATATTTACCAAAGCTGCTCCACCAGGCTGGTGGCTGCTCCTCCCTTTACACCACCCCAAACCTGTGAATGGCCATGGGTTGAACCAGACCACAAAAATGGAAGAATAAACCCTGCAAATATATTTTTAATGTAAAATTTATTATAACATAATCTATATTTAAAATATTATTATATTGTCCTCTGTTAAATGTTATATATTTTTTCATATATATCATAGTATATGTATTATATGTTAGGAAGAAATCATTTACTGAGAGGGTGGTGATGCCCTGGCACAGGTTGCCCAGAGAAGCTGTGGCTGCCCCATCCCTGGAAGGGTCCAAGGTCGGGTTTGACAGGGTTTGTAACAACCTGGGATAGCTGAAGGTGTCCCTGCCCATGGAGGGGGTTGGAATGAGATGATATTTAAGGTCCCTTCCAACCCAAACCATTCCATGATCCATGATACTATACATACACATTATATATTTATATTATTATATTATTTTTATGTATACATTTGATTTGATAGATGCATTTGCTCATGTCTGGGGGGACTAAATCTCTCCTCAGTCCTGCACTTTGGAAGTGACTGCCACCAAAGCCCAGTGGCCTCATCCATCTGCACACCCTGGAGCAGCTCAAGGCTCTGGTGGGATCTTGGCATGGCTTTCTCCATCCCATGAGAGTGGAGCTGCTGCCTCGGAAATGGAGCTGGAAAACATTCCGATGCTGGGAGGTGCCTGTGCTTGCTGCAGAGCCTGTACAGGTGTGCTAATGAGAGACAGAGCTCTGCTCATCACGAGCCTGAGACCTTGGAGAATATTAGTAAAAATGCCAATTTGCATGTCTTGGGGTTAATTGAGGAAATCTCCGATGGAAAATCTTGCTGTCACTTCTGCAGCCTGTTCTGAATACAAATTCTGTGTCTCCATTGGATACTGGGAAAGCTTTTCAACTTCTGCACAAGCCTGTAGAAACGAGGAAGGTTCTTTCTGAGCTCCCAGAAGTTTTCTGCACATTTTCAGAGTCATTTTTTTATCTGTGTTGACATTACCAAGGGACTCATAGACCAAGCCTGGAGAATATGTGGGATCCTCCACCAAACGAACAAGAAAGGGGCATGAATATTTTCTCAGATATTACCCAGGCCACGTGTTTTTCAAATGAAAAGACACATTTCTGCCTGCAAAAAACCACAATTCTTTTCAAGTGGGACAACTCCCTTACTTTATGCCTTTACTCTAATCCAGGTCTCTTGTGGATAAAAATAATTGCTGATTTTTTTTTTTTAATCTTTCATTAAGCTGAGCAGTTGTTTGACAAGATGCAGTTGTCTCACTGAGAAACAGGACAGTGCAGAACTAGTTAATTCACCTGACAGTGATTAAGAAGCAGTGCAGGTTTCTATTATCCCGGGATCACAATGTGTTTTCTCATCACCTGATCTTCCAGGGGGGTTTCTTTCCTTTTCCAACCGTTTTATTATTTGCCACTGTAGGATTGCCACCAACAGTGCGATGCACAACCAGAAATCCAGAATCTTTCTCTGTTTAATTGCAAATGCTGTGTGATGCTCTGATCATTCCATCAGCCATTGGGGGATTTTATAAATGTCTTGCTCCACATTATGTCTGTATAATTAACTGCTCTTGTTGAAACACCTAATTTTTGGAGGAGTTTATGGAGAACACTAGGGAGAGGCATGGGTTTGATGCTGATTTTAAATGAATTATTACTTGCTTTTTCAAAGTTAGCTTTTAGTAGTTTTGACATTCGGTCTTTGTTGCTTTTTCTTTTTTTTTTTTTTAACCAGCATGTCCTATGGAACAAAGAGATAAAAAATTAATTAGAAAAGACAAGAAAAAAGAGCAAAAAGGCCAAATTTTCCCCTCAGCAAAAATTCCTTAAAGCCAAACTCTATTTCTGAACCTCCAGCTGAACAGGAAAGTTTTACCAAATTCCTTTCCCTTCCATTTTTCCCATTTGAGCATTCCGACGCGGCCGTGCGACGCCACTGATTTCAACGCGTCGCAGAGGGTATAATTAAAAGCAGAATTCTACCTTGATTGTGGCTCTGATACGAGCACTGAGCAGCAGTTAGAAGATGATGAGCTGCTCAAACCAGGCAGCCATGCAAAGAATTATGGATAATGTTCCGTGCCGTGTTACGGAGAAGCGACAGGATGAGAGGACACGGCCTCAGGTGGAGCCAGGGGAGGTTCAGGTTGGACAGCAGGAAGAATTTCTTCATGGAAAAGGTGGTCAGACATTGGAAGGTGGAGTCCCCATCCCTGAAGGTGTCCAAGGAAGGCCTGGACGTGTCACTTAGTGCTCCGGGCTGGGTGACAAGGGGGGGATCGGGCACAGGTTGGACTCTGATCTCGGAGGTCTTTTCCAGCCTAAATAATTCTGGGATTCTGTGCCCTTGTTTGTGGAGGGTTTTTAGTTAATGCCACATGGGCACCCCTGTGGGGGAGAAGATCTTGGGGTGAAAGCCCAAGGGAGTGCTGGAGCCACCACGTGTGTGTTTGGTGGCATTGTGAAAATGCCTCTCCGGTGTTTTCTTGGGCGATTCCCAATTCTCCATGCCCAGGAAAATACCCAGAGAAGCTGTGGCTGCCCCATCCCTGGAACTCTGGTGGGTAGGATGGGGCTTGGAGCAACCTGTTCTAGTGGAAGGTGTCCCTGCCCATGGCAGGGGGGTTGAACTGGCTGATTTTTGAGGTCCCTTTCAACCCAAACCATTCTGTGACTCGATAAAACACCACCTGAAGTGGGTACAAGCACAGTATTTTTCCTCTTGGAAAAGCAAGGGGTGTTGAGAGGATAAATAAAATTTATTAGTGCCTGAAATAGTAAAGATACCCACTACAATGGGTAACTGCACAATGAGTACAGGTTTCAAGATCTGTCACAAGCTGCTGAAGGAGAAATCAAAATCTATTTTTTTCACCAGTGTTAACATGGGAAAAGCAACCCAGGCAGTCACTTCTGAAGAGAAATTAGGAACAAAAGAGAACACGTGGTAAAATGTTATAATAGTCAGAGCCAGAAGATCCTACTCATTTCCTGTAGGAGGAAAGTCACCAAGAATTGGAAAGGGGAAAGCCCACATGATTAAAAGGAGAACAAGATTGACTTCTCCCTGACTGACAGTCCCTGCATCAATGCTGTTCTGTTCCAAGACAGTCGTGTTCCCAAGGTAGTACAACCCAGCCAAAGATAAAGCTGCAGAAAGGCAGAGAGAACATCAAAGATTCACTTCCTGACGTAAGAAAGAGGCAGAAAATTAAATCTCAAGCGGCAGGTGAGGTTTCAGGCCTTGCTAAGGTTGACCAGAAAGATGACCCTAAATACAAGATGTAAACCAGCAAGTGCAAGACTGGAAAAAAGGGGGTGTTGTGGGTGTGTTTAACATGTGACACACGATTTTGGCAGGGTGTTGGGCTCCATTTCCACCTCTAGTCACAAGGTGGGTATGAGTCAAGTGAAGCCACAGCAAAGTTGCTGCATCCTCAAGTTTCTTGTATAATAAATCCTTTGGAAAAGACACTGTTCCCTATTTACTGTTTATTATGGATTGACTTGAAAATGAGTTTATATAGATGTGCTTACTTACAGCCAGATAAAAATATGTGTAAATATTTGTATAAATAATTCATCTACTCACATCTATCTCTGCTTGTATCTTTATCACAAAAGAGATCTGGTTGGGACACAGACGTGGAACCCATTTCCTTGCCAGGCCATGACCTCCTTTAACTACCAACCTGTGACTAAATTTGTAGGATCAGGACTAAGTTTTTGAAGGATGCTTGGCATGTCTTAGGACCAAAAAGCCTCCTGAGAGCCACGACACCACACAGTACCCCTGCACTGGGGCAGAAGTGGGATGGGCAGCACCAGCCCCTACAGCCTTTCCACAGCATCCAAAGGACACTTGTTTCTCCACATAATAAATAAGGACCTCTTACAGATTTCAAAGTCCAGGTATTTGAGATTTTCATGAAAAAAAAAAGGGGGGAGGGGATCTTTTCAAACTGTTGCAACATGTCCACTCCTCAGAGCATTCATGGGATGGACAAGCAAGATCTTTCCTGCGTGGAGCAGGTTTGTCCTCCCATTTCTTCCTCTTAGGGAGGGGATACTTTTACCTCCTTCTGCTGAAGGTGTTGAGATGGGTCTCTGCTGTGCCATATGTTCCTGGAGCTGCTGGGAGAGCCCTGTGACCCAGACCTTGCTCCTTCAATTAATCCCTCACCTTCCTTCACACCGACACACTGAAGGGGGTGAGCAGAGGTGAGGGAATGGCTCTTTGCCCTGAGGCCAAGCACTCCCTGTCCCAAAACACCGGTGACCACAGCCACACCATTCACTGGGAATGACCCAGGACTGGTTCCTGTTGTGCCCTTTGCTGTGCCTGGGGATTTTTTGGGGTCAGTGTCAGTTGGCACAGACCAAAACTGCTGACAATTTACCACTGCCCAACAGCACGGGCATAACCTGGGCCTCCCCTCTCCAGGCTAAAGGGTCGTGTTGCCTCTAATCTAATATTTAAATGCCAAGGAAAGCTGAAATTCTTCCAGTGAAGGAAGGTAAGGCACCTACACCCCACCCTGGGATCGCAGCCAAAGAGCTCTGCAGAGAGATGGGGGCTCAAACTCTTCAGAGAAAGGAGGGCATAAATCCCTGGTATCCAGGATCCTGCCAGAGAAACCCATTCCCAGAATTAATGAAATAAAAACAGTCCTCTGTTTTGTGCTGGTCCTGACCTGCTAAAACCTTCCTATCAGATGAAAACTTTGATGGGGGAAACTTAAATCATGACAGGTTCATGTCTACGAACATCCCCTGGTGCTCTTTAACACACTGGAATAGAATATTTGGGGATGCAAATATTCTATAACTTCAAAACTTGAGCATTTTTAAACCACCAGCAGCCTCCAAAGTTATACAGCAACCTGGCCATGACTGATAAACCAGATTTAGGAATGGCACACCTAATGCAACCATTAGATCCATGAGTTCTGCCCAAATCCCTTTGTGGGTCTTGCTTTTAGAGTCTCTCTGCCTCATTTTCGTGCCTGTAGAAAGAGTCTTACACCTCCCCACTCCCCACCTGGATTAGAAAGGCATAAAAAGAAAGATATGGGATGGGTGGGTGCTGAGGGCTTGTAGAAGTGGCCTTCTGCAGGTCTGTCCTGTTCCCAAATTCCACACAGTCTCCCTGCAGAAAATGCCTTTTTCTTCACCCTTTCCAAGGTGCTGCATCCCAGGGAGGGACTTCTGACACCCTGTTCAGCAGGCAGAGCTCCTGCATCTCCATATCGGGGGAGAGAACAGAGGAGCCTGGGGGGACTGGGATTGTGGCATGGGAACACTGGGATGTGCCATGGAGAAATGCCTTTGCACTGAAAATGCACCCCAAGATCGTTAATATGCTGAGTTTTGTTTGGAAAGTAAAAACATTATTTTCCTGGAGCCTCACGTGACCCCAAGGTTGCAATCCACGCCCCCGAGGTTGCAATCCACCCACGTTATACCTTTGAAATAGTACCAAAAAACAGTCATGATTATTCCTTGCACTTAAAACTGAGCATTGCAATGTAGCAGGGATACAACCACGACAAGGAAAACCTCTGGCTCTCACAAATGTCCAGGTTTCCTGCATGCAGAGGGACTGGGAGAAACTGGTCCCTCACACCTCCTTTGTGTGTGCCTCCAAGCATCGTGTTTGTGATTTATCACAGTGGTGTATCCCACAACAAGCCCTGCTCACTCCCTATCTATTAAACCTCAAACACCTCTCCAGAGTCTTAGATTTCCAAGAGCAAGTCACTTTTTTGTGGGTTCAAATTGTGGAGTTTGTCCCTAAAACATTTAATTTTGAATTAGGGTGCAATAAAACCAGCTGTCCCCTCCCAGCTGTGACTGCAGTAAATCCAAGGGATACCTGGACCATCCATCAGCAGTGCTTCTAAACTTATTTCCCAGTGACTACGAAAAATGTGGAAGAGTGTCAGACCTTGTTTTGATCTACGTCAAACTTTCATAAACATCCCTCCTTTTGACAGCAGTTCCTCTCTGCGAGATCTTTCTGGGCTGAATCCATTAAAGGAGATTTCACTGACATAGTGGTGTTGGATGGGGCTAATTTAAATGCTTTGCTGAAGTCCAAGGACATTGTGTTTACTCAGAGAACAACATTGCTTTCTGGCACTCACGGACATTATTAAGTTGCTGGATGTGTGGCTTGAGTTACATCATGGTAGAAGGAGATGATCCCCACCCATCACACACTGGTGAGTCCATACACTGGGTAAGGATAAAGCTGAGCAAGAGCTTCAGCATCTCCCCCAGTTATCACAGAATCCCAGAATAGTTTAGGTGGGAAGGAACCTTAATGATCATCTTGTTCCACCCCTTGCAGTGGAGGGGCAGCTCTAATCTCTAGTCTGTGTGAGCAGAGACAGGACTTGAGGGAAGGGCTGGAGCTGCTCCAGGGGAGGATTACACTGGATATGAGGGAAAAGTTCTTCCCCTAGAAGGTGATCGGGCACTGAACAGGCTCCCCAGGGCAGTGGTCACGGCCCCAAGGCTGCCAGAGCTCAAGGAGTGTTTGAACAATGCCCTCAGGGACAGGGTGGGATTGTTGGGGTGTCTGTGCAGGGCCAGGAGTTGGGCTGGATGATCCTTGTGGGTCCCTGCCAGCTCAGGATTTCTGTAACTCTCACTCTGTGGATTGCCCTTTCTCTCTTCATGAAGAGCTGGCAAAGCTGTTGGGGGTGGGACAGAACAAGAGGAGCCCCAGCATTTCATCTCTGGAGACGCTCCAGGAGAAGCATCCAGACCTATGTCCAGCCCACAGCACTGACCCTGACACTGCCCATGACCCTGCCAGCTCTGTGGCACTGCTGGAGCTCACCCATGGCCCAGCTCCTGCAGCCCTTCCTCCCCTGGACCTCTCCTTGCTCCTCCTCAGTTCCATCGGCATCCAACCCCCCAGACTGGGATGTGACCTCCAGCATTTGCTCTTTCTCACAGGATCAGCCAACCTCTGCCAACAGCCTGGGCAGGAGCAGCAGCCCTTCCCTGCTCCCTGTGCCCCCCTGCCAGGTATGGCAGCCCCACCTCCCCTGGTCCCTCAGCATTCCTGGCCCCCCAGACCTCCCACCCCCTCCAGGCCTGCCCTGGCTCCTCCAGCACCCCCAGCACCCCTGTCCCCTAGACAGCTGTGATATGTGGACTCAGAGCAGCACAGTGAGCAGAGCTGGCACTGCCTGGGCCACATCTGCCCAGGGAAAGTCTTTTAGAGATCATTTTCCAGGATCTTGGGGCCATGTCTCCCACTTCACCTTCCTTTGTTCCACCCCATGCCCCTGGCACAGCAGCTCACCCAGCAGGGATGGTCCCTGACATGAGCTCACTCTCCCCTGGCACAGAGCAGGAAGATGTTTGTGTTTGGGGGGGCTCATCAGGTGCCCCCCAGCCCTGACCTGCCTCCACCATCCCTCTTGACAAGAGGCCACAGCATTGCTCCTCCACCAGGCACTGCCCTGGGGGGTCCCTGGGGCTGTAGGAACCCCCTGGCCTGGGCAGACCAATGGTCCCTCAGGGTCATCCACAGCCCTACAGCCACCAGGGCAGAGCAATGGCCCCAGTGCCACCAGTGCAGGACACCCAGCACAGCCTGGCCAGCACAGCCAACCCCTCAGGGGCCCCCCAGACACAAACAGCCTCGTGGATTTGGACACCACCCCAGGTGGGGATATAAATCTGGGCAGTGATGTCCCCATGGATGAGAGCACCTTCCTGAGGGGTGACACCTCCCTGTCCAGTCACATCACCCCCAGCCACTCTGCTGTGCTCCATGTCCAAGCCATCAGGGACCCTGTGGTGATTCCAGCCAACGTGACAAAGTTGAGAAGGTGCTGCTCAAGGAGACTCCAAGGCACTTGGATTGCTCCCCAGGGGCCATGGAGACCAGCCAGGATGATCCCAGCAGTGTCCCCATGCCTATGGACCATGGTGGCACCAGTGGCACCAATCCCCAGCACAAGATCACCTCAGTCTGGCTGCCCAAGAAGATGCCCTCCACTGTCCACAGTGTCCCCGAGACTTCCAAAGCCATCCTGGGCATGGAGCACTGCAACACCACCAGCAGGAAAACTCAGGATCCACAGCAGGATGCAGGGACAGACGTGCCACCTGCAGTGTGTCCCTGTGTGGCATCAGGCTGGAAAGGGGAGGGAAGGAGTGGAAGAAGGAATCTGTGCCAAGAACTGGCAGCAAGTGCAAGGCTCCCACAGCCAGGGCTGGACCAGGAGGGAGGGATTAAGCCTGTTGAGGGATCAGATCATTTGGGAAGCGAGGGAGAGAGAGTCTTCATGATGTAGTGAAGATGTAGATGTAGTTGATCGTTTTCTTCTTGTTTTGAATTAAAAAATTTTAATCCATAAACTCTCTGTGTCTGCATGGAATGGGGAGGGACTGCAAGGGGACGCCAGGAAATGGCACCAAAGCAGATCCACCAGTCCCCCAAAGGCACCAAGATGTCCCCAAGCCTGAGCCACTGCCAGCAGGGAGGGCAATCCTGGAGGGTGACTCCCTTGTCCCTTCCCCAGGGGAAGCAGCCCTTTGGTGTGGGAGCCAGGACAGAGGGGGCTGGGCAGGATTCACCGACACAGCCCCAGGCCAAGAGCAGCCCTGGGCACACCCTGGGCACCATCCTGTCACCCCGGGGCTTTATCAGGATGCTCCACCTGTTCCCAGTGAGCCCTGAAATGTATCAAGCTCTGTCTTGGGGTGGAGGACTCTTGGCGAGTCAGGAATTGCTGGATCAGGATCAAAGGGCAGACTGGGAATGGGGACACTGCTGTGGGTGTTTTCTCCAGGTTTCCTGAGCAGGAGCAGGACATGGATGAGACCTTCTTCTTGCTGCAGATGGGAAGTTTGGGGGCAGCCTTGGCTGCAGTGACCATGGGATTGTGGAGTACAAGATCAGGCAAGGAGGAAGCAGGACAGTGAGTAAGATTAGAACCACAGACTTCAGGAGACCTGATTCGAGCCTTTTCAGGGATCTTCATCCTTTTTCCATGAAACCATTTCTGAATTCACTTTCTTTAACCCCACACCCTGATTTGCTGTGCACCCTCATGCCAGGGAATGGGAAATGCCCTCTTTGTTGTTTTTTTTTCTTGACACCCAGGCTCAATTTCTGCAACAGTTCCACAGATTTTCAGTCTGGTTCAGACACTATCTTTTATAACCCCCAAATTTTCTCCAGAACAGCTCGTTGACATCCATGGAATCACTATGCCCAGAACTGCCAGGAGAGCTCCACAGATGCAAAGGTTCAAGTGGGCAGAACTTCTCTTGGATGTACCCTCCCTACACCAGATTCCACATGAAGAACCAGCTGCTGATCACTCCTGAAAAAGTTCATTTTCTACACAAAATCTCACACTCCAACAGCTCACAGCACAGAACTAAAGTGCCTTTAGCCTTGATGTGACAAAACCCTGCTCTTGTTTTCCTCAGTTGTCTTCCCACGCAACGGAGAGCAGAGAAAAACTCTCCAGTGCGACACCAGAACTGTGAAGTTTATGCAGAGGCACAGAAATTGCCCTATCACTGCTTCCAGGATGATGTGCTTGCTCCTTCCCTCAGGAGTTTTTCTTGGATTATTTGGTTTTATATCAATTTTTAGCACTTTCAGCAACATTACCTTCCAACGGATGCGTCCCCAGAATTAGGCGATGACCTTCGGTAACAAGAGTTTTAATTTGAATGGCAAATGTTTTTATTCACCTCCTGGTTTTTGCAGATACTTCATGTTTTTCAAGACTCCTAGAATCCTAGAGTGTTGGAAGGGATCTTAAAGACAATCTAGTTTCTACCTCACTGCCACAGGCAGGGACAACTGCAAATGTCCCTACAAGTCCAGGAGATAAAAACTCGCATCAAAAATGAAAGTGGGTTTCCTCATACAGGGAGATACTTGGTAGTTCCTGGGAAAAGATCTCAGGATTATCTTTAAAAGCCTGAGATTTGCAATGAAATCATGGTCGGTAATGACCTCACCTTTCTGCCTGGGTAGGACATCATCGTGTGTGTTTCATATCCTAAAGGTACAACCGTAAAATATTTCAAGAAAAGAAAATAAATGTAATGTATTCATAATTGCTAATGTGATTGAGAATGTACATTTAAGAAATGTAATGGCATAAACCTGAAGAAATCTAATTCTGAAAGGAAGCTGTCTAAATTTAGAGTGATGTAGTACTAATTAATCCATTTAGCATTCCATGCTGGTTTCAGCCCCAGGAATGACTAACCAGAGGGCTGCCCCCAGCTTAGGAGGGGCAAGGAAAATGACAATATATTTCATACATATATATATGGGGGTTTTCTCTGTCAAGTCAAAACAGATCATCTCTTACCATGTCCGTGACAGAGGTATTTTTTCCAGGTCGATTTGCACTCGGTGGGTTAGATGGAAATGCTTTCTAGCAAAGTGAGAGCTAAACTTGTTGGTTTTCATGCAAGTAAAAGCCCTGTCGACTTCAGTCAGGGGTTTATTTTCATCAGGCCAGCATTCAAGACAGAGCCTTGAAATTATCAGTGGTATTAAGATTATATACACTATACAGTGGTGTGTATATATTTATCTATCTATATGTACACATGTAAAATCCAGGGGCTTAGCAAAAGTCTGCTGGAGTCAAGCCGAGCCAAACATTTCCATCAGTGCCGTAACTTTGGGATGGAGATCTCCAGTTACCTTCTCAAAACTTTTTTGTGGTCCCTATAGTACATAGGGGAGAGCATCACATCAAGGCTTCAAAGGGTGAGATGAGATTTTCCCTGCAGAGGCTGGGTCACTCCCCCAGTCTCCAGGCCTAGAAGGACATTGCCTGAATTTTTGTTTCCCAGAGGAGAGAGGCAGTAGATTCACACAGAATCCCAGAATGGCTGGGGTTAGAAGGGACTTTAAGGCTCATCTTGTTCCAACCCTCCTGTCATGGGCAGGGACACTTTCCATTATCCCAGCTTGCTCCAAGCTCCATCCAACCTGGCCTTGAACAATTCCAGGGATGGGGCAGTCACAGCTTCTCTGGGCAACCCCTGCCAGGGCCTCACCACCCTCACAGCCAGCAATTCCTTCCCAATATCCCATCTAACCCTGCCCTCCAGCAGTGGGAATCCATTCCCCCTGTGTCCTGTCCCTCTATCCCTTGTCCAAAGTGCCTCTCCAGCTTTTTTGAAGCCCCTTTGGGCAGTGGAAGGGGCTCTAAAGTCTCCTCAGAGCCTTCTATGCTCATGAGGGTGACATGGAGAGGAAGGGATGTGACAAAGCGTCTGCAGCAAAGTAGCCTCAGGGAGGGTCTAAGCTCATGCTGCCTTCTTCCAAGGGTGGCCAAGAATATGGGATTAAACAGGAGCCAACAGTGTGCCCTGGGGTGCATTAGGAAGAGCTTTGCCAGCAGGTCAGGGAGGTGATCCTGCCCCTCTGCTCAGCCACAGTGGGAATGCCGTGCCCATTTCTGGCCTTCCCGGTACAAAACAGGCATGGAGCTCCCGGCACGGGCCCAGAGAAAGACTGTGGAAACGATGAGGGGACCGGCAGTTCTAGGTGGGCTGGAAGTCCGAGGTGAACCGCTCTGAAATTGTTCTCTGGGGCGGGGGACCTCTCCGAAAGCAGCAACAAGGAAAGGGAAAGCGCACGGGGGGAGACGGAACCGCGGGCTGGGCGGGAAGCCCTCGCCCCTCAGCCCTCAGCGCCGGGGAGAGGCGGCTCCGCCTCAGGGCGGGCGGAACAGCGCGGGCACACGGGGAGGGTGAGAATCGTGAGGGAGGGGCGAGGAGGGCACAGGAATCCACAGAGAGATGGTGGAGGGAAAGTTGGATATACCTCGGCCATGGGCACGCCCAGCCCATAAACCCCCCGTGTCCTGGGCTCATCCCACAGCGTGGGCAGCAGGGAGGGGGGGATTCTGCCCCTCTGCCCCCTCAGATGAGACCCCACCTGCAGAGCTGCCCCCAGCCCTGGGGAACAACACCACAGGGACGTGGAGCTGCTGGAGAGAGTCCAGAGGAGGCCACGGAGATGCTCCCAGGGCTGGAGCCCCTCTGCTCTGGAGCCAGGCTGGGAGAGCTGGGGGGGTTCACCTGGAGAAGGATCCGGGGAGACCTCAGAGCCCCTTCCAGTGCCCGAAGGGGCTCCAGGAGAGCTGGAGAGGGACTTTGGACAAGGGATAGAAGGACAGAACAAGGGGGAATAGATTACCACTGCTGGAGGGCAGGGATAGATGGGATATTGGAAAGGAATTATTCCCTGTGAGGGTGGTAAGGCCCTGGCACAGGTTGCCCAGAGAAGCTGTGGCTGCTCCATCCCTGGAAGCGTTCAAGGCCAGGTTGGACAGGGCTTGGAGCAACCTAGGCTAGTGGAAGGTGTCCTTGCCCATGGCAGGGGCTTGGAACAAGATGAGCCCTTCCAACCCAAGCCATTCTAGATTCTATATGATTCTATCAGGCATCTCACTTAGGAGGAAAGTTTGAGGGAGCTGGGCTTGTTCAACCTCAAGAACAGATGACTGAAATGGGATCTTACCAATGTGCACAAATATCTTAAGGGCAGGGTCAGAGTAATTTCTGTGGTGCCCAGAGACAGGACAAGGGACAACAGACACAAACTGAAACTCAGGAAGTTCCATCTGAATATGAGGAGAAACTTCTTTACTTTGAGGGTGACCGCATACTGGAACAAGCCTAGAGAGTTTATGGAGTATCCTTCTCTAGAAATACTACAAATCCACCTTGATGTGATCCTGTGCAACCTGTCCTATTGAACCTGCTTTAGCAGGGGGGTTGCACTAGATGGCCTCTAGAAGCCCCTGTCAACCCCAATCATGCTGTGACTCTGTAATTAGAGGGTCTGCTCTCAGTCTTTATTCCTGTGAAGAAAAACCCTAAAACTACAACAATAACAACAAATAAACAAAATCAAGCAAGAAGGAAGAGTCATTGGGACCTTGGGATATAAATAGAGACAGAAACAAAACTGATTATAAATCCTGGCCTCTGTGTCATGATAAATTCCATATAAGCAATACAACAGGGAGGTTCTTGTTGAAATCAGTGGACATCAATGAGTTCTTCTCAACTGATCAGCATCAAGTTCCAGCCTTTTTGCTTTCTGTCAGATAGCCTGTTGTTTAACTATTCTTGGGTTTATTCTTTATTTTTAGCGTGTGTGTTTGCTTTCCCCTTCTCCTTATAAGAAACCTGATTATTGTCTTCAAAAGCTACTTAAGGTCCGAACCAGGAAGTTAATGCAATATTGAAATCTCATCCAGCTCTTACTCAAACATAGCTTCGTTCTCCACGAGGGTTGCAGTGAAAAGGGAGGAATTGATGGGACTGAAGAGTAAAACATCTTTTGAGAATCTTGTCATAGAGAGCAGGGACTGTGGAGACCCCAGAGACAGAACTGTCACCTGAATTAAAAGCATTTGGTATCAAGGGACATTACCCTGAGGTACTGGAGACAAGGGAATTTTTCCTCCTGGGTTACTCAGACATCTATGGCTGACGGGCCCTGCTCCAGGTGCACAGAAGGAAGGGGTGAACTGCAGTCAGGCTACACCTGAGCTGTCACACACCATGAAATACAATCCATTTTGGGGCTGAGCAATCACTTCCCATGAAAATATCCACTGGAAAGTCCCAGGACTAGGACCATATCAGACAGTGTGACAGGGAGGTCTCCTGGGAAGCTCCCTTGGGAACGGCCCTGTTAGCCTCTAAAAAGAAAAAGGCTTCTAAAACCAGAATATAATACATATATACATACATATATCTGTATACACACAGCCATATCACTTTGTTTATATAAATAAGGTATTTTTTTCATGTTAAGCCCTTCCTTCATACCCAGCTTAGCCTTCAGG
Source organism: Pyrocephalus nanus (assembly GCA_038380795.1). Lineage (NCBI taxonomy): Eukaryota > Metazoa > Chordata > Aves > Passeriformes > Tyrannidae > Pyrocephalus > Pyrocephalus nanus. The sequence continues at coordinate 2,452,273 of CM076260.1, read as the reverse complement.
TGCTATAAAGTGATGTGCCAAGACTGGCTGAGCTCTGTTGTGCTGCAGCAGCTCAGGAATTCACTGATGTATCTTCCATGTGGACGTGAAGTCATAGGGAAAAGGGAGCAGCAACTAATGCAGCTTCTCTTGCACGGATTCACTGGAATTACGTAATTACTTTCTTCAAGCTAAAAGTATTTCGAGTGTTTGATTGCCAGTGCTACATAACAATCTGGAGTAATTATATAATTAGCAAGAAATTGCAGCTCCCATTAGGTACTTAGAACAAGTCAAATTTAGGTTTTGATTTTTTAAAAAGGTGGGAAGTTGTGCACATGTGGGGTTTTTGCATAACGACATGACCTCGAAGAAGTGAGGGAGTCAATTTATTTTCCCTAAATGAACATTTCAGTATTCATTTAGAAAATAGATCAAGTAAGACTTGCTTGAGAAGATTGAGGAATGTAGTGAAATTGGTGTTTAAAAAGTTCATTGGCATTAATGGTTTCCAATTGTCACCATAAAGCTTTCCAGGACAGGTAATATTGGATTTCAATATCCCTCTGGATGGAAAAAGAATTGGATTAGCTCCATGGATCGTCTTGTTAGGGAGAAGACCCAGGCTTGAGTTGGAAAGGACCTTAAAGATCACCTAATTCCAACTCCTGTTGGAAATGGGAGAAGAAACCAGATCTGACACCCAGATCCTGATTCCTCCCCTCCGTTGGGAGCTGCCCTCTGACACCACGGTGTTATCTGGTACTTTTCCAGGACTGGAAAAAAGGGCTATCACAGCCGTGCCATCTTGCTGATCCTGTTGTTCAAGTGCTCAACATTGCCGTCATTAAAGCCATTGGAGCTCTGCCATAAAAATCAGCCAAATTTCCTCCCGGGGTGAACTCCCGACTCTCCCAATGATAAACAATTTTATATCAAAAAAACCCAAAAAACAATGTAAAACGGAAAAAAAAAAAAAGGCCTGTGCATTTTCCACTCAGACTTGCAAAATGAAGATCCTGCCTAACTATCCTCTTTTAAAGTCTTGAGCGAGGCCCAGGAGATATAATTGGTTTGGATTTTTTTAAAAGCCAGTGCCAATTTCATCAGAAAGGCGCCTTGTGCAGCTAAAACCCACCGGGAGCCGGCACGAAATAATGGAATGGTTAAGTAACTTCTTGTGGACAGCAAGGAGAATTTGTAGCAGAAACTGTCGGCATGTCATTGCCATGCCAGGGCAGAGAAATCAGTTCTAAAATTGATTTCGTTTGGTGGTGATGCAAAAAAAAAAAAAAAGAAAAGCAAAGGTGCCAGACAAAGGGAGATGGGGCAAATGGAATATTCCTGTTGCGACGTCGAGTCGCTGGATGGGGAGAGAGTGGGAAAACAATGGGAGAGAGGGGAAAATGGCTCGAAGAGCTGCGTGAGAGACTGAAAAAATGCTGCAAACTTTGGAAGCTCTGTTGTCACGTGGAAAAGTAATTTAATAGCGAGGCAGACAGAGAGATGAGGCTCAGCTAAATGGAGGGCTGAGCAAAGCTCATTGATTTCCAGGGAAGGTAGCAGTGGATGTGGAGAGATCCTGGACAGGGGCTACAGAAATACGGAGCACAGTGATGGGGACGAAAGGAGAGTCCTGTGCCATCCATGGGTCTCATAAACAACCTCCAGCAGCGGGATCATGTCTGACCAGGACTGGGGTACCTGGGATGGGAGCTGTCTCTGCCGTGTACAGATTTTCCAGCTGCCTCCTAGACAGACAAAAAACAGGGTGGGAAAAAAGCAATAGATGATAACAAGGACAAGGAATTTGGTGGCGGGGCTGGTAAAGCGGCGCGTGGGTTTTGGAGATAACCGGTGTCACGCCGTAGCGGATGTAAATCCCTACGGTGGGGTCTGGCCGTTTACACCGACGAGGATCCAGCCCTTTGTTTCCCGTGGTTAGGGGAGAATGAAAAGGATAAAGAACAGACCTCATGAAGCTGCGATTCACCCGAACGTTAATGTATGCGCATAAAAGGAGCGGCCACCCGGGCCAGGCTGCGGAGAGAAAAGATGCGAAGGTCATTCAGGAGCAGATGTCACCTTAGCAGAAAACAAAGCAGTAAAATGAACAAGCCTCAATGGACCAAATGCCTTTTCAGGCGGGCTCCAGAATTCGTGTTCCAGTAACAGAAATAAATGTAACGGGGGGAAATGTGTGTGTTTGTTTCTTTCTCTCGCAGCAACACAATCACGTCCCCACGTCTGTGCGGGAGCTACTTGAAATAAAGCTACAACAACGCTTATCTCTTATCAGCACTCGGGATTTGCAATAATGAAAAGATTTGCATAACAAATGCTCCTTCTCCTTCTTCGGGTTGGGATGGAAGTATTAATTTCCCCTACTTTTCTGCGGTATTTTTTAAAAAAATATTCACCTTAGATATGAAAATATAACCCCTTCTTGTTTTTAACCACTGCCTAAGCCCTTCTCTGTGCTGATTTCTCCTGCTGCAGTTTAGGGATGGAAAGAAATACATTTTTGCCCTCGTTTCTATCTTTACAGGCTCCTTGTGGCTTCTATGCACTTGCAGAGAAAATGAAGACAAAAGGCCTTGTTCGTGCCTTGCGTGGCTCCGTTTTACACCCGTGGCACTCTGCTCCTGAGCCAGAGAAGGATCTGCCCCACGTAGTCAATTAATTATGAAGTCAATCAGGAGGTAAATATATGCATTAGCATCAGTGAGGGCTGGAGGGGATCTCTTCTGCTGTATCACAGAGTCTTTATGCACATCAGCCTGCTCTGCCCTTTGATCATTTATGCTGCAGCCGTGCCCCCTCCTGCGTGCGCGTGTTCCATCTCCCGAGCTTTGTGCGGCAAGGGGGAGTGCTCAGTGCCACTCCAAGGGCTGGGAGACAGAAGGATAGAGGGGTGGATGGGTGTCCAAAAGTTTCCCAACCTCCCCTTGCACCAAGGTGGAAAGAAACAGGCTCAGCAGATATTTGACTCATCCCAACAAGGGCTCCCAGGGACCTTCCCACACACCAACACAAAAACATGAGATAGTGATCCCCTACAGCCAGGACATGTAGGAAACATGACATGAGTTGTGTTACATCTGGGGAGTTCCCCTGATCCCCTACAACCAGGGCATGTATGAAATGTGATTTGAGTCATGTTAGATCTGGGGAGTTCCCCATCCCATCTAAAACTGCTCCCATTGAAGAGGTCACAGCCATACCGATTCAACGGCCTGAAGTTGTGTTAGGGGAGGTTTAGATTGGATATCAGGAACTACCAGAGGGTGGTTGGGCACTGGAAAAGGCTCTCCAGGGAAATGGTCGCAGCACCAAGGCTGCCAGAGCTCAAAGAGTGTTTGGATGATACTCTCAGGCACAGGGTGGAACTCTTGGGGATGGTCCTCTGCAGGTCCAAGGGCTGGACTGGATGATGCTTGTGAGTCCCTTCCAACTTAGCAAATTCTGTGATTCTGTGATTGCTTTTTCTTAAGATGTTGGAAAAAGTTTTCTTCCACTCTCTTTGGTTTCCTAATATCTAGACTAAATCTTCCTGTCCCAAATAAAACCTATTTCTTCAGCCCTTTTCCTAGGGAGGGAACAACCTACACAAGTGCTTGCTCTTCTCATGCTGCATCATTGTATTTTCTGTTTGGTAGCAAAAAAACCCCACCAAATCCATCTTTTTTTGTCCCTTTGTCTTTACTCCTGGAGCAGTGAAAAGTGCACAGGACACACCAGAGCAATTGTCACCCCAAACTCATGAAGGCTGAATTACACCTGTGTCCTACTGCAAAATCATAATTTTGCTACCGAATGGGGCTTTCTAGGCCAAGCCCCTGACTTTATACCTAAGGGTGGCCAAGCTACCTACAGGAATTTTGAGTTGTTTTCCACTCCAGGTCACTCAGGAAGAGCCTCCATGAGTTGTCTCTGGAAGGCTCATTAGAATTTGTAGCATGAATATTGTTTCCCCAAAATAACCAGACTCTATTCTGCCATCCCCACACAATCTGAGATAAAAGCCCGTTCCATGTCAGTGTATTACCCATGTGAACATCACTGTGGTGAAGCATCTATTTCTCCCAAAGAGAGGAAATTAAAAATATTACTGTTCTTTCTAGTTCATTGTGCTGGAACAGTCCATATTAATGACATCTGTAGGTCAGAAAGGAGTAGGGGAGTGCTTCCTCATTCATGGACATTATGGAGAAAATTTCACATTCATTTCTTTTTCTTCATTTGGGACACTTATGTGTGCCTTCTTTTATTTCAGAGCACTGGGCTTTTTAATTAGGACACAGACTTTGGAACAAGCACATTTAAGAATTGCTAAAGAAATTGAAGTAAAATGACAAGGAGTTAAAAATGTAATCCAGCCCCAAATCATTTTGAGATTTGTTGGGTCATCAACATCACTTTTTTTAACTTAAAAGAGAAGAAACTTGATTATTTCCCTAATAGGGTGGTGAATCACTGCAACATAACAAATAATTCTCAGGTTTCAAAATTCCACACTTAGTTAAAGTCTAATTTAGTCCGGTATCCAGGCACTGTTCTGCCATGACAATGCCCATGACTGACTTCCACATTCCTAACTATTAGGGGGGAAAAAAGTCAGGTATTCCATCTTGGTTCTGGCTGTTTGGTCGTACAAGAAATGATGCCTGTCTTCCTCAATTTCTCCTCTTGACAATGAAGTGCTGAACAAAAAGCAGGAACAAACCCGATAAGCACTGAAAGTTAATGCTGTAGGACTCGGCCTTTGTGTCTCACTCACAGGGGAGGAATTACAATGACAGGTGAATTGATCTGCTTTTCCTGCCCAGGGATGGGTGACAAGTGCAGAGAAGTTATGGACAGTCTAAGGATCTTCTTGGAGAGGTCATCAGAGTGGAATCATAGAATCATTTAGGTCGGAAAAGAACTCCAAGAGTCCAGCTGTTAACCCAGCACTTCCAAGCCCACCACTAAACCACATCCCCAAGTGCCACATCCACATGATTCTTGAATACTTCCAGGGATGGTTCCAGCTTTGCACTCTCAGTCCCTGGACGTTTTCAAGACCCAACTGGATGAGCAACCTGGCCTAAAGCCAGGGCTGGCCCTGCTTTGAAGAGGAGATTGGACCAAAAGGCTTCCTAAGGCCTCTTCCAGCCCAAATTCTCCTACAGTTCAGTTAAGACAAAATTACCTTGTCGGTAATTTTCTTTTTTTGGCTTGAACCCCTCACACTCAGAACTGTTCACACCTTTAAACAAAGGTCTTTGGTGCTAGTTAATCACCTGGAATATCCCACTTCAATCCCTGCTTCAGCCAACTTTCTGACACTCTCCATGTCTCCAGAATCCACCTGCAGAACGGAGGCGTCACTCTGTCTGCAAAAGGCAGCTGTGAGATTAATTCATTAGAGATCAACGGGTGCCCGATTCAGTGGTAATAAGGGCTGTTCAACAGACAAAATACAGGGTGGGAAAAATCTGACAAGATTTTGATATCTGGTCTAGTTGCCTGGATACTCTCCTGGCACAGAAAACACATGAGCCACTGCCACCGTCACGTGGTGCGAGCTCAGAAGTTGATTCACTTCAAGGCAGGAGGAATAAACAGAAAATCAAATGTCTCCCCTGATTATTTCAGGGCCAGAACATTAGCAGTTATAAACTGCTTGAGACCTTTATCTTTCACACCCAAGGGTACCTTGGCTGATGCAGAGGTGCCAAATTGTCTTTTTGCCACGAGCCTTGGGTTTGGAAGCAGCCTATGGATGCTGTTGTGTCGGGAGCATGATTTTGGAAAGTGGAGTGTGTTAGACAGTCAAGATCTGCAGCCTACTTCCATCTGGTCACATTAATTTCTGCAGAGAGGAAGATGATGCACCTCCCACCATCGCTGTGGGGGAGAAGTTGTGCTCCTGCCAAGCAGTTTGCACAGGACAGCAAATCCATGCACTGTCCCCTCCGTGAGCAACTTCAAGTGGGGCTGCTGAATCCTCTCATCGCTTCTCCAAACCCCACAGTGCCAGAGTAACCCCTTGTAAAAACCTCATAAGAGCCCAGTGAATTCCTGGGCCACAGCAGAACGAAGCAAGAAAAATAAAGTGAAGTATCTTCCCTTTGCTGAGGAAGAAGAGAAAGTGTAACTGCAGTTCTTAAAAAGCTTGATGTGCTTCAGTGGAAGTCCAGAGAATATAGGGATGTCTTTTAAAAGGCATTAAAGGCATCGTTGTATCATATCACCAAGAAAAGCAAATGCAGATCAAACTTTAGAACCTGTGGTCCTCTCATGGCGAGAAATGGGCCAAATGTTCTGGAGAACCACCATCGTGGTGCTCAGTGCCAGCTGTAAGTCAGAGGTAAGCCTGTGCCATCCAAGGAGAGACACCAACACTCTGTATCCCGTGAAACTTTCACATTTGGATGGATCTCCAACTGGGTTTCATTTAAAGTTAGGGAAGTCTTTCAGAAAGTGGGTTGTTGGCACAGTGCTTTTCCCCTGGCAGTCTGGGGCTGTGGGCACTTATCTGTGAAGGAATTGCTTCTTCACCATCTTTTTCCTCACATTTTGTTCCGTTAGGATTTCTCAGCACAAAGTTTGATTCCCATCGACTTGGCTCTGAATTTGAAGCTTTGGCTTGGAGGTTTAAAGTTCTTGGATTCACAGCCAATGGAAATATCCTGACCTCATCCCTCCCTCTTTGTGGCTGGGCAAGAGATGTCAACAATAGGGATTTGTAACAAAAAATTGGTTTTATTTATTGGATTTATTGGATGAGAACCTGAGCGAGCTGATCTAGTGAGTGGCATCCATGCCCATGGCAGGCTGGGGTGGAGCAAGGTGAGCTTTAAGGTCCCTTCCAACCCAAACCATTCTGTGATTCTATGATTGCAAAGATTCTTTCAGAAGACTTTGTGAAGATGGCACTTGGCTCAAAATTTAAGACCCCACGAAGACATGCCAATTAATCCCAGCAGAGCCAACTGGTCAGCGTGAGTGCCCATAAATATGACGCTGTAGGAAAGATCTTAAAACTCCAAAGACTGATCAATTTAATAAGCTTTAAGGGCTATACCTCAAGTGCCAGCTGCCAATCCTTGGGCCCTGCAGCCCCCATTAGATGGGAACATGCTTGTGCTTGGCTGCTCAGCATTACACTTGCAAATGGCCTGTTCTGCTGCTTCACAACATTAGCCCGGCGACAAATGAGCAGGAGAAAACATTTACTCTGCAGCACATTTGGAAAAAAAATAAAAGGCATTTTATGTGCATTTAACAAACTGCCCGCTGGAAAAACCTACATGCACGAGCTGCCTGCTGGGTGGGAGATCCAGAAAGTGACAGGAGTTGCAATGAAACCTTTTCTTTGCTCCTTGGAGTCCCCCCGTCACTGGGAGTCTTGCTGTTTGTAGATGGACAAGATGGAAGAGATGGATGGAATGGAAGGGAGGGATGGAAGAGATGGTGGGAGGGAGAGAGGAAGAGAAGGAGGGAGGGAAGAAGGGAGGGAGGAACAAAGGAAGGAAGGAAGGAAAACATATCAAAACCCAAGTTTCAGCCTCTGAAGTTAAATCTCATTTGCATTAATCTCCCTCAGTGCAAATTAAATCTTGTTTAAGAAAAAAAAAAAAAAAAGCAGCAAAAGGCAACCACTCCTTCAACAGGTTTACTATTCAAACCAGGAGGAGCTGCTCATCTTAAAGAGTCTGGGTTGTCACTAACAGAGATAGCAATTAATTTTCTGGAAGACTGCATGATAATAATAAAGCCCAAATCAGTCCTGGCACTTGGTCATGCTGGACAGTGTGCTGGTGTTATTAAAAGGCCAATTACCATCAGTTTGTGTTCCAGATGACAGCAGAGTGCAGCAGGAGCAAGTAACCACTTGGAGAAAGTGGAGAGCACCAGGGAATCCTAACAGTAGGACAAATATATTCTTGCACCACTGTCTTAGTTACAACCCCCACCCAAGCAATCAGTCAGCTGCAAAACCAAAGGTTTTGATTAAAAGGTTTACAGAAACTTCACTGACAAGCGAGGAATTTTATCCTTACTTCCTAATAGCTGCCTTGCTCCTTCCTCTGAAATATTTAGCAGGGGTCAGCTTCAATCAGATAAGACAACTCAGATATTCCTAAATTAAAACCCAAAAGAAAATAGAATATCTCCTCTTGACCTCCACCTGGCCCATAAATGAGGACAATAAAATAAATGAAATTTTGTGACAGACTTGATTTGGTCTCTTGGGGGAGGTAGGGGGTGAAGGAAGACTCCTGTCATTGGTTTCAGTAGGAACTGTTATAGGGGTAGCAGTGTGAGTATCAACGATGTTTTCCAGTTTAAAGACCCCTTTTATGCCAGAACACACTTTCTAAATTCCTTATGTATGGAGAACCCTGTGTTGGCTGGATCCACTTCCTTTCAGGTCAACTGGTCTTTGGAGAAGGAAGAGAGACTTTTGTCATTTTGTTGGTCTGTATTGCATGGACATTCCTTATCCTATAGACATTCCCACAAATCTTGGCTGCACAGCATTGGGATCTGCAGCCTCCAGCTGACGCTAAACATTGCAGGTGACTTTTCCTGTCTGTACTGGAATGGCCCTGGGTGGGTCTGTGCTGCTGATGGCAACAGCCTCCAGAGGAGGTGTCAAGCTTGGCTTGTAACCATTTGGGATCATTTATGATGCCAGCACGTTTTTCTTATCAGAATTAACTCCAATGCTCTGGCCAAGCTCTGACTTGAATAAATACGGTCTGTCCTGGAATTCCTCTCTGAGACTTGAATTCAGTTTGGTGCCCTAAGGAAGGGGGGCTTCATCATGAGCACATGGGATCCCATCTCATGACTGTTCCTGGATACCTCCCCACCAGGAGTGGCCATAGGCTTCCCTTCAAAGGAAAAATCTATGTAGAGAAGGAAGGGAGAGAGCTGTATTTTAGCCCTGAGGTAGCAGTGAGTCTTTATGTCTATGTCCATGATCATGGAATCATAGAATCATGGAATCACAGAGTATCCTGAGTTGGAAGGAACCCACAAAGAATCATCAAAGTCCAACTCCACAGCAAGGGTATGAGGTGTGCAAGCACCAATCATGGAATCACAGAGTGCTTTGGGTTGGAAGGGACCTTAAAGCTCATCTAGTTCCAACCCCCTGCCCTAGGCAGGGACACCTTCCTCTATCCCAAGTTGCTCCAAGCCCCATTCAGTCGGGCCTTGATGACACTAAGGATGCTTATTCTCCCAATTATCTGTTAATTTTACCTTGAACTTGCCACAAAATCCACAGGCATCTCATAGAGTAGGACACATTCAACTGAGTGCAGCAAAGCTGAGCAGCCCCAGATTTTTTTTGGACTTCTTTCCAATGAATGGGGGGGAAAAATAATGCTTCTCTTTTACTTTCTGATATCTCCAGTCTTCTCATAAACACGGAGCTCTTGTTTTCTTCCCGAGGAAGATACATCCTACAAGAGGTTGTTATATAGAGCAATGAATAACTTCTGATTGTCACGTTTTCCCCCTTAATTGACTGGCAGAGGAAAATAAAACATCAGCAACAATAACATCTCTGTGCTGCCTTTCACTTGAACTTTCCCAAGCACTTTGCAATCCTGAGTGAAACGAGCTTCACAGCCTCTGCTGGGGCAGGTGGGGAGGACAGGAGGGGAGGCGGGAGGGAAATAATTTCCCGAGGTTACCCAGCAAATCAAAACGTGGTTTCTTTTCTCTGGACTCACTGTCCCATCCTCTTGCAATCAGGAATGGACAAGGCATGGAAATCAGGGCTGTGTTTGCTTGGGGCTGGGGGAGTCTAAGGAAGGTCCCCCTGATGCGGAAAAGAATCTTGATGCTGAAGGTTTACTCCCTGCTTTTCCCTAATGCTCAAATTGACCTTATAGGAATTCAGTGCCTTGCTTTCCTGTGGAAAAGAGGCATCAACCTGCATTCAATCCTTTTCATCTCCTCTGCACCTTTCTTAAAGCAAAGTCCCACTCCAGCAGCAGGATGTCCTAAAAAGACGTATTTTCCCCCAGAAGCTCTCGCCACAGGCCGGAGGCTGCGGCTCCAGGAACCCACACGGCTTCGAAAAGCCCAGCTGGGCACTGCCCCAGTTTGGGAGACCTCTCTCTGCTGGGCTGGAGGTGTTGTGTTCACTGGCAGCGCCGGGGTGGCTGCCGTGCCCGGCACAGAGCAGGGCATCAGCTGCTCCCGGCATGCCAGGGCTCAGCGTGCCGAAAGTGGAGGACGAGCTGCTGCCGCCCTCTGGGAGAGCCGTCAAAACATCTGTGATATTTGGGACCATTCCAGGACGAGGGAATCAGAAGTGGATCCTGGAAATCTGCCTATTATCCTAATGAGGATGTTTCCGTGTCGTGGCAGACCATCCGTGCACGAGACGGGGGAGGCTGGAGCGGGGAGGAGAGGTTGGTCCAAGTGACCTTCTGCTTTCCCAAAGGGTGGCCCAGCACAAGGGCGTTCCTGCCCTTCCCGGAAGGATCAGTTACCGGTTTGTGTCGGGTGTTATTGCCTGTGTAACTTCAGGTCCCGGGAGTATTTTCCCATTAGGAAAAGGAAAGAAAGAGGGGAAAAAAAAAAAAAAAAAAAAAAATCAAAGCTTTGCACGGGCTTTTAAGCAAACAAAATGTGGAACATGTGTGCACACAAGATTTCACACCCACGCACAATTTCCCTTCTAACATCGCAAATGGCTCGTGCGCCAGGACCTGGCGTAGTGCGACGGCCCAGCATTCCAGGGAGAAGTGGGAAAAACAAGGGAAAACCAAGAGGGAAAAAAGAGGGAAAAATTTCAGTTGCTGTTTCGTCGTGTCAATTTTCAGCAGTAAAACCCAACCCCAGCCCTGTTTGAGCTGATGTTTGATCACGTTGAGAACCCATCGGTGTTCCCTTCCTGCATGCTGCCACCGGGGTGGTGTAAAGCAAATAAAAATTTGGAATAATAATAATAATAACAACACATCTGGGATGGCAGAGTGGGTTTATTTAGCATTTATTACCATCAGTCACTCTGGGTTTGCTAAAGCCTTTGGGACTCCCAGGTGGATAAGGAGGACTTGGGGTTGCAGTTGTAGCCTGGCTTGGAGGGCAACAGCCTGAGGAAGATTAAAAGCTATCAAAGACTTCAGGAATGACAATGGAGAAGAAAAGTCCTTCTACTCACAGGATTGTGGGGGAAAAAATAAAAAATAAATGAAACCCACCATTTCTGTGTTCACATTCTGCAGTGGGCACTTTGGAAACTTTTCGGAATCCTAAGAATATTCCACTGCAATGGTGGTTTATTCCCATGGTCTTTTTTGTCAGTGAAGGATTTCCAGTGAATTATACACAGAATTTGGAGAAAATAGTAGATATTAGGAAGCACCCTATGAGGGTGGTGGAACAGGTTGCCCAGAGAAGCTGTGGCTGTTCAATCCCTGGAAGTGTTCCAGGCCAGGTTGGATGGGGCTTGGAACAGCCTGGGGTAGTGGAAGGTGCTGGGATTGGGACGAGTTGATCTCTAAGGTGTTTTCCAACCCCAGCTATTCTGGAATTCCAGGAAAATTTCTTCAAGGCAAACCCACTTGGAGAAAACAATCTAAAATGTGTCCTGACCAGAAATCACATATGCAGCATCACTCTTATCTTCTCCAAGCTAATTCCTACTACATTCATTGAGTGTCCGAGTTCCTCCTCCCAAAGCATCGGAAACACGAATGTGGAACACGTGCTCTGCTTCATTAAAAATTATGCTAATAGGAGACATCATTTAAATTGCTAATAGGGTCTGCTGTTTCTAGTAAGACATGACAAACTGTCTGGAAGGAATTTTTTGCATTTTTAAAGATCCCCTTTTTATTCCCAAAGGGAAGCGGGTTGTTTCAGAGGGGAAAATATATATATGTATTTATATATACACACGGGCACGCACACAAACACACACAGACAAACGCATTTATTTTCCTCCCTGAAATCAAATGCTGCAAAACAGCTTTTCTTTTGGGGCTCAGTGCACCGGGTCGAATCCATTTTAGCCCCGGTGGTTTTGGGAAAGGGGGTGTTTGGGTGATGCTGGAGCAGGAGCTGCCGGGAGGGTGTCGCTCCATCACCCCGTCCACCTCCCCGCACGCCGCACGCACCGAGTCCTGCCGCAGATTAGCAGCTGCTCTTTGCAAGGAATGCTGATTAGCAGCAGGCAGGGGAGGGAAAAGCCACAGGGATGGATAAAAGATGAAGCCAGAAGAGCAACCAGGACTTCTGCTCCCTCCTGGGAGCGGATTGTCTCAGAATAAGTTATTTTCACAGCGCCTCGCTGTACCTTCGCTAGGCAGGATGCTCGTCTGTCCCATGCTTGGACATAGTTTTGGGGTGCCTGCATCCCACCAAGAGATATTTGCTCCACTCAGCAGTCATTAGAGGGAAAACCTGACCCCTGGAAGCGCTCAGGGAACTCATCCCGAAGTGGTGGTGTGTCTGGATTGCGCCAGCGGGAGGGGGGACAGATGGCAGCGTGGCCACTGGGGACACCCCCCATAACACCATCAATCTGCCAGAGGGAAAGGGCTTCCAACAGGGAGCAAAAGAGGACAGAGAAGCATTGAGAGGTGAAGCCAGGAGATAATGTCAACTGAGGACCACTGGCAGGCACAGGCAGCTGCCAGGGGACCACAGCTGAGTTTCTCCAAGGGATCTGGGCATCTTCCACAAACTTCCCAGCAGCCCTTCAGCTGGGAGCATTCCCACGTGGTGTTCCAGTGCTGACACCAGTGACCAGACAAAATATGCTGTTTGCATCCACAGAATAATAATTTTTATTTTGTCAAAACCCAAATCAGCTCTTCCCCCACACCGGGGTCGGGCTCCCCAGCAGCAGCTCACAAATCGGCACAGCTTAAATGCTGCTGTTGGTTGTCACTTCATAATTTCAGTGGCTATTAATAAATTTAAGCTGTGATAGGCTTGTCACTTCATAATTTCAGTGGTTATTAATAAACTTAAGCTGTGATAGGGATAGCCATGAATTAATTTTTAATTTCAGATGGCTTTCTCTCAAAGGCATTTGTGTTGAATGTATCAGGATCTGTGACTGCTCCTTTTAATCCTTCAGATTTATCTGTCTGAATTTACAGCTACATAATAAAAGTAGAAACAGCCTAAATATGTGGGTTTTCCCTGTGCTTCAAACATTCCATGAAGGTCTGGAAAATGCACCTTAGCCCAGATAACTTCTCTTTCTGGATGTTTGGGGTTTCTATGGGGATTTCAGCAGAAATGAGTGCAGAGAGATTCACCACTGCCCTGATCCAAACTGGGCAGGCAGCCTGGCTATGGATGTGCCAGCACAGCCAGAGGAGGTGACTGTGTCCCACTTCTACCCAGGCTGCCACATCCCCTGCAGCTGATCTTATCTCAGGAGTGCAGGCAAAGTGAAGATCTTGCACTCAGACACTAAAGCCCTTTGTTTCTGCCTCAGTCTCAGTTCTAACATCAGCTCCCATCCATTCCCTCACTCTATTCTCTCCCAGTCCTGCCACAATATATATTTTTTTTGCAATATGACAACCACAGGGCTGAGGTTGTCTGTTATTTTATCTTACCTCAACCCCTGCTTGGCCTTTCCACCTTGGTATTTTCACCATTCCTTTTTGCTTTCCCTGTTTACTGTCCTTACTCAACACTCCAAGGTCCAGAGAGAAGAATCACAGTAACAAATATTTGCATGTGTCATGGAAAAAAACCCACAGAAATATCAGCAAAACAACAGACCCAAACCCAAAGAAGCCCAGCAGGCAACAAACCTGTGCTGCACTTAGCAGTGAGGGACATCCTGGCTCGTTCTGCCTCTGATGGAATATGATTACGTCTGGCATACGATGGGCAGAAAAGCTGCCCGACAACCAGGCAACCACTAAATTAAATTTCAAGACTCCAACTGCAACTTTCTCACAGCACAGCTTTGGAAAACGCAGAGCAAGCCCATGATAAAATAAATCCACAATAGCACTGGGAGATGGCTGCTCTAATGACAGGCTGGGACACCAGGACATTTGTCCCCGTAAAATAAACAGTGCCAGGGTCTGTGCTGCGTCCCCAGCATGGCTGAGGTGATGTGGCCACATCCAAACTGCCCCTAAACAGGGTGGTTGCACCCAGAGAAACTGTTAAGAACAATCTGTGCTAATCCAGGTTTGGGAACTATTTCGTGGAGTCAGCAAATCACAGAATGGTTTGGGTTGAAAGGGACCTTTAAAGGTCATCTAGTCCAAACCCCCTGCCATGAGCAGGGACATCTTCAGAGCCCCTTAGCTCAGCACTGCTTATCCCAGGTCAAAACCATTCCAAGGTCCTGCTGCCAGTGGCTGTTGTGCTCCAAAAGACTTTAAATGCACTAATTCTGACAGACTCAACTGTGAGATGAATGTTGGTGGCCAAGGATGGGAAGTTTGGGTCTTGCTTCCAGTGAGGAAGAAGACAGTGGAAACAGAGCTTGGAAAAGGTGATCCTTGAATATCAACCAGCTTTCTTGGGCCCCTCTTCCCTCCAGGGCATTATCCCATGTGACTCTATCGAACAGATCCCTGAAGAGAACAAAGTTTGCTCTTCTAAAGCCCAGGGTCATGAGCTTGCTGTGTGCCCTCCTTGCTTCCCTAAGGATCTGGAACTCCACTATTTCATGGTCACTGCAGCCCAGGCTGCCCTTGAGCTTCACATTCCCCATCAGCCCCTCTGTGTAGGTGAGAACAAGGTGCAGCATAGCACCTCTCCTCCTTGGCTCCTCTGTCACTTGGAGAAGGAAACTGTCATCAACACATTCCAGGAACCCCCTGGATCGCCTGTCCTCAGCTCTGTTGTCCCCCCAGCAGATGTTGGGGTGGTTAAAGCCTCCCATGAGGACCAGGGCTTGGCTGTTCTTGTCGATGGAGAAGCTCATCCCTTCGATCTTCCTGTTTGGATATAACCTGTGGCATCCCCCCACTGTGTCACTACTGTGACCCCTACACTCTCAGTCAGCTCCTCATCCATCTCCAGGCAGAACTCTCTGATACAGAGGAACAACACCACCTGCTTGTCTCCCCTGCCTGCCCTTCCTAAAGAGCCTGTATCCCTCCATTCCAGTCACAGGAGCCACCCCACCCCATCCACGATGCCAGTAAGATTTTAGACCTTCAGGTGAGTGCCCATCTCCAAATCCTCTTTTTTATTGCCCATAGCATTGAAGTTGGGCCCCCAGTGAAGCTGATTTCCTGGTTGGAGGGGGTGGAATTCCTTTGTGCTGCTCTTCAGGTGTTCTCCTGCTGACCTGTGACCCCTCTCCAGGCACCTCTTGCTGCCCCTGGCATCAAACTGGTGGGAGTGGGTTGGATCCAGGTTCCCCCCATGTAAGTTATACATTAATGTTGGTGTGGATAACATGATACACCCTTCAGCAAACAGGTGAGATTACTTTACTTGCCACATTTTCAGGGACTTTACTGAAGAAGAAATGTTTGGGGTTTTTTATATGAAGAGGATGTTCAGGACGATCCTGCAGCCCGTGTTCCTCATGAGGGAAAAGTGAAGTATCAGAACCACCTTCAAGGTTCACAACAGGAGCATTGTTTGGATGGGAACACAGTGTTCAGCCCTATAAAAAAGGTCAGTAAGATCCTCTGCTGCACACAGAGGTGGAACAAAACAACACAATAATTCCAGATGGGGATGGTACCTGGAGTTTTGTAAGAATGAGCTTGAAAGGATTGCATGAACTTCAGATTTATTTCAGACTTCTTTCAGATGTTGGATTGTACCAGCACAAGTTTATACCAAGGGCAGGTCTCAAAGGAGGGGCTCCAGACTTACAAAAAAAAAATCCAACGCAGTCCTTTAAGAAGGTTTTTAAAGACATTAGGAGATGTGCAACTTCTCAGCTCCTATTCTCTTCTGATTTGCTGTATTGATATTTGGGATGTTTTTGAAATATAAGAAAGGACAAGGGGGAATGGCTTTAGATGGAAAGGAGAGAGATTTCAGATTTAGATATTAGGAAAAAATTCTTCCTTGTGAGGGTGGTGAGGCCCTGGCAGAGGTTTTCCAGAGAAGCTGTGGCAGCCCCATCCCTGGAAGTGTCTAAAGCGAGGTTGGATGGGGCTTGGAGCAACCTGGGCTAGTGGAAGGTGTCCCTGCCCATGGCAGGGGTTGGAACAAGATGGTCTTTAAGGTCTCTTCTGACCCAAACCATTCTATGATTCCATGATTCCATAGCCATACAGAGAGCCTGCAGTGACATGGAAAGTGCATTTTGGAGAATCCTAGAACAGTTTGGGTTGAAAGGGACCTTTAAAGGTCCCTTCCAACCCCCTGCCATGGGCAAGGACACCTTCCACTAGCCCAGGTTGCTCCAAGCCCCATCCAACCTGGCTTTAGACACTTCCAGGGATGGGGCTGCCACAGCTTCTCTGGACAACCTGTGCCAGGGCCTCCCCACCCTCACAGCCAAGAATTCTTCCAGTCTCCCATCTGTCCCTGCCCTCTGGCAGTGGGAATCCATTCTACTTTGTCCTGTCCCTCCATCTCTTGCTCCAAGTCCCTCTCCAGCTCTCCTGGAGCCCCTTTAGGCTCTGGAAGGGGCTCTCAGGTCTCCCTGGATCCTTCTCTTCTCCAGGTGAACCCCCCCAGCTCTCCCAGCCTGGCTCCAGAGCAGAGGGGCTCCAGCTCTGAGAGCATCTCCGTGCCCTCCTCTGGACTCACTCCAGCAGATCCGTGTCTTTTGTGAGGACCCCAGAGTTGAACTAAGTACTCCAGGAGGGGTTTCAGGAGAGCAGAGTAGAATGGAGAGAAGAACTACAATTAACAAGCCTCTAAGATGGGGATGAGGAGCCTGAACCCAATATAATCCACTATAAACCACCTCTGTGGGGTTTTAAGCAAGACAGACACCGAGGAAAACATCCTTGTGCTTTCTGAGTATGGGACAGCACTTGTGGATGCAAATCAGAACTTGTTGAGGCCGTCAAGGGACATCAGCAGTGATCAAAACAAGAGACCTCAGCATTTTTCCATGGCTTTTCCTCCAATAATAACCCACAGCACACCACGAGGGCTCATCAGCTGCATCCACACTCAGCCAACCAGGAGATGCAGCTCCTTGAGAGGTGAAGGCTTGTGTGACACCTCTTGTCCCCAGCCTAGATTTGCCAAGGTGACCTTGGTGTAAGCCAGTTTTAACAGGATCCATAAGGATGCAGCCTTGTGGGATCACCCACTTCAGTAACACTGGGAGAGTCTGGGTCTGTCAAGGCTTCACCAGAGTCATCAACCTGACCAGGGTTGGCTCCTTGCCACCTCTCTGGCCAAAACTCAGTCTTGGTTAAAACAAGAGGAGCATCAGTTGGATCTGTTTCCTTATGGGGTGTGCAGTAATCACAGAATCATGGAATGGTTTGGGCTGGAAAGGACCTTAAAACTCACTTCATTCCAACCCCCCTGCCATGGGCAGGGACAACTTCCACTTGACCAGGTTTAAATTTAAATGTGGGTCAGTGTCCTTCATCAAGTTGTTATTATTATTGCCTCTGGGGAGGCAAGAAATCCCCTGCGCCCAATATTGGATAGGTTCAGGACATCCAGAGGTGGGAGTCAAAAGTTGGCCTCGATGATCTCAGAGGTCTTTTCCAACCTGGTTCATTCTGTGAGTCTGTGATTCTGTGAGTCAGCAGATCAGGAGCTTCCAAAAGCTGGTGCTCTCCTCTTGGAGCTCTCTTCCTCTTCCCTCAAAATTACATTTTTTGAGTACATTCCTAGGAAGGATGGCAGTGCTCACCTGTAGAGCTCTTCCTTTTATCCCCAGAAGTGAGTGAGCAGCTCCTATTCAGAAGCAGAGTGAAGCTCATGTATTATATTAACGGGTCAGCATAGGAATCTGAATGGTATTAGCTAAAAAAAATGTGAAATTTGGGTCTACACAGAGGAATCCTGACATATCCATGTCTCTATGCATGTCTGACTAAGGTTTTGTTTGACTACGGTTATTTTCAGAGCCTGTCAGAAATGCTTGAAGGCAAATTTGCAAAGACATTTTAAAAAGAAGGAAACAAAAAAATAAATGTAAAATTCCATATAATTTTTCAACCAGTATTCTAGGCTTTTTCTACCAAAAAAAAAAAAAAAAAAGGAGATTGATTTAGAAGATTTTTCAAATGCAATTTCCCCATTTTTCCCCAGTTTCTTCACTGAAGAATAAATTTCTATCAGAACAAATATTTTCCATGGAAAAGTCAGGTAGGACACACATTTCTTAATCCAGTCCAGTGTTTGTGTCTAAAACATGACCAGGAGAGGATGTAAATTTACAAATCTGAGGTTAGCCCACTATGGACACCTCTATCTCATGAGGGAAGCTGGGGAACAGGAATTTCCCACCCAATTTATTGAGAGCATCACATGGGGAAGAAACACACTGACAGATTCATTTCTCAAGGGAAACAAAAGCCTGAATTCAGGGCCACACTCTCCTGACTATTTTTGGTGCCTGAACTTGCTGTCACACCAATCTGGGCATTTTGGGATGAGAAAACTAATGATGAGTAGTTGAGACAACCCTCCTTCCATGGCTCCCAGGCTGCAAAAGGGAAGAGAAGTGGCTGTAAATACTATATTTTTCTTGGTACATCTGCCCACTCTCCCAACAACCTTCAGTCCTTGGAAGCTCTGGACCATGCTGGACCATGCTGGGCCATGTTGGACCCTGTAGGACCAGTGTAGGGCACGAGCTGGTGTCCAGGTGAGGATGGGAAATGCTGCACAAGCACAGGGCCTGTTCTTGAGGATGAGGAGGGTGACTCCAGGCTGCCCTGGAGAGGTTAACTAACCCCAGGCATGTGTGGCACGTGGCACTGCTCATCCTTAGCTCCAAGTGCTCTCCTGGCTTCCGTTTTTGTAGGATCTCCCGCTAATCCTTCCTCCCGATGCTTCTCCTAATCTCTCCAAGCCTTTTCCCCCGTTGGTTGGCACCTTTTAATCCTATTAGGGAGATTTCTATTTTCAAAGTTTGGCTGAAGGCTGCCCCAAGTGTTCCACCTGTTCCTGAGGTTTGCTGAGGAAACCGCCGACCCCTCGGCAGCTCCGGCAGTGCTTGCTTGGGATGGTGCATTGAAATATTATTTCCTAAATCCACAGCTCTTCTTTAGCCCTTTCCCAGCACAGTCACCCACAGGGTTTGTCCTTAGAGCCCTCTGCCCCACTGGGCAAATCAGGGAAGGATTTGATACCTCACAGTGATTTTAAGCCTGATTTACATCGTCGTTGAGACGGGAAGGAATTAATTATAAACAAAAATCACTGATCTCAAAATCCGTCCTGAACTATTAGTACTTTTGGGTTAAACTCAAATTTTTGGGTTAGCCCAATTCTCATGGCACCAGCCTTCCTCCAAAAATTGAAGGGGGCCTGGCCAAAGCTCAGTCACATCAGTGGTGGTGCAGGTTGCATGGGGGTGAAAATGGGGTGATTCTCCTTTGAAAAGCAACCTCCAAATCTCACCTTCTCCTGCAGGCTGTGTGGGATGAGTCATGAGACAGAAAACCAGGAGATCTGTGCCCAGAGCTTCTGGCTTGACCCCAGATTTGGGCACCTCTCCCTGTCCTGTTTCACTGTCTGAGCAGCTGGGGGTTGTTTATTCACTTATTAAATAACACACAGGTACTTGTGAAGGTCTCTGTAGGCACAAATCTCACTTAGAGTGGTTTGAGGACACTAAGTTTGGCCCCCTTTAAACCAGCCACTTGATGATGAATAATTCTCAAGCCCCAAAATTTCATTAAAAAAAAAAAAAGAAATCCATATTTGGAGACAAAAGGATTCAAGAGAAAGGAAATGCTGTCACATCCCCTGCAAATTCCCTCCCAGAAAGCCACAGGTACCTCCCAGCTCTGAGTGCAACAAGAAGTGAAACATCAACTGCTTGAATTTCCCTGCGTGTTCTTCAGCCAACAAATTATTTCCAATGCAGAAATAAACCCCAAAATACTCACCAAATTTTCCTCCCACGTTGGCTGATTTTCTGCTGACATTGCTTACTTTTTCAGATTAGTGATACTGAAAATAGTAAAACTTCTAATCACATAATCCAAACAAGACAGGTTTCAGCTCCTCTCACTACAGATTTACCTTCTGGTCTCTCACTAGAACCTGAATTTTAACTAGTTTGTTTGCAGGAAGATGATTTCCTGCTTCAAATACTTGGTTTGATGCTTATTTGGGCTCACAGGGGTGTTTTCTCATTATCTGAATCCTCCTTCATGTAAATAAACTGACCTGTTGTTGGCAATTTCTTCCAGGAGAATTTCTTCCTAAAGCAACACCGAATTTTTTCTGAGACAACACAAATCAGAGCAAACCTGGGTGAAAACACCTGATGTGACTTCATCCAGCCCTGCCCTGTCAGAGCTTGTGCCATTCCCAGGCATCCCATATCCTTAACCCAGCACCAATCCTCTCCCACTGCTGGAAAATCAAAGCAAAGAGGGAAACTTTGTCCTTCAAGTGTGACCATCACCTGCAAATCTCTTCCACGTGCCTCCAGGAGCTCCATACGTGAGCTGTCCCTCCATGCAGAGCCAGGCAGCTTAAAAATAGGCTGAATATATTAGTGGTCAAATCAGGTTATAAATATTAAACTTTCTGTGCTGCCTGCTGACACTTTCAGCTCAGTTGAACCAGCTCAGCATAGCAGGGGGGGTCTTCATTTGCAGGTCTGTGCTCCACTGTGCCACAGCTCAGCTGTGGGATGGCAGAATCCCAGCCCAGCTCCCAGAGCTGATTTCGGAATTTTCTTCTCCTATTTGTGGCATTCATCAGACTTTAGAAGGAAGGGGAGGGCAGGAGCATTCTGTCCACTAATGAGCTCCTTCCCTTTCTGCTCCTTCCCTCATCTCTGCTTTCTTCTCTCCTGGCCCACCAGAATCCAGAAGAGCCAAATCTAAGAGCATTTGAACTGCAAAAAGAGGATGCCTCTTGCCACTCAACACGGCTCCACGAGCAGGACAGAAGATGAGGACCTGGAGAGACAGTAAAGTCCAAGTGCCTCTCCCCATCCTGAGCAACCTGGTCTAGTGGGTGGCACCCCTGCCCATGGCAGGGGGTTGGAATGAGATGAGCTTTCAGTTCTCTTCCCATCCAAACCATCCTATGATCCTGTTGGGATGGCACCACTTTTCGTGTCACAGCGAATCCCTTACAAAGTCACAACAGAGCCCTAATTTCAGATAAAAGGGGCTATGTTTTTCAGTAGCATCAACAGAGGCAAACACCACCTTCCCTCTTTCTTCACAGCTCACATGACTGACTTAGACATTCCTTCTTCCACAGGCACAACACTTTTCATGGACATGGTCCTTCCTTGGTTGGACAGAGCTCCCTGCTCAAGGTGTCCATGCCCACGGCAAGGGTTGGAACAGGATGATCTTTAAGGTCCCTTCCAACCCAGCTCTGTGACTCTCTGGTTCTGTGATTCTATGTTTTGACCCAGCACTGGCACTGGAACAAACTCCTTCGTGTTAACAGCACACCTTGTATTTTCCAGAATTTATATGCACATTGCAAACCTCCCCCAGACACGCTACGAGTTACCCTGTGTGGTTCCTGATCACAGATCAGGACCAAAGCAAGCAGCATTTTGCAAATTCAAAACTCAGGAATGTTATGCTCCTGCTCATAAAAAAATGAGAGTATGATTAAGTCTAATTCTAAGTCAGCTTGTGTGACAAGCATCTCTTTGCCTGGATACAGGAGGAAGAATAAGTTGCAGTCTCTTCTGCTTGGGGATTGAATTCTGACAAACACAGCATATGGTCACAGAGGATGGAAGAGGAAGAAAGAGAAGGGATTTTGATTGCATAGAATCACAGAATGGCTTGGACTGGGAGGGACCTTAAAGATCATCTAATTCCAAACCCCCTTTTTTGTGGGCAGGGACACCTTCCACTAGCCCAGATTGCTCCAAGCCCCGTTCAACCTGGTCTTGGACACTTCCAGGAATCCAGGGGCAGCCACAGCCTCTCTGGGCAACCTGTGCCAGGGCCTCATCATCCTCATAGTAAAAAATTCTTCTTTGCCTCTAGTCTGAATCTCCCGTCTTTTAGACCAAGTTTACAACATTATCCCCATCTGCAGCTAATTTTTTTCTTCTCTTTTTTTTTTTTTTGCCAGCAGCTCCATCTTCGTCCCACTGACAGATGTACCACAAGACACGGGACATGGCTGTGGAAGAAGAAGACATGGCTGCCCCATCCCTGGAAGTGTCCAAAGCCAGGTTGGACAGGGCTTGGAGCAACCTGGGATAGTGGAAGGTGTCCCTGCCCATGGCAGAGGGTTGGAACGAGATGGTCTTGAACATCCCTTCCAACTCAAACCATTCTGTCATTCTTTGACTCCAAGAGCAGCCTCAGCAAATGCAGCTTCCATATTTGCCCAAATCCTTCAGGGCAAGCAAAGCACCAGGATAAAGTTAATCACGTGCTGAGCTGAAGGAGAGGTGGTTTCATGTCTGCTAAAGGGCTTCCTGGAATATTGAGGTGACACTGGGCAATGAGTCAAAAAATCTCTGTTTTGAAGACAGTGAGGGATGTAGAGCTTGTGCTGAGCCTCGGGTGCCAAAAGGAGGGTGATCACCATGTACAACAAGACCAGAGCTTGTCCAAGGAGCCTACCACCACTGCTGGGAGAAAACATGGGATGCTGTGGAAGAAAAGCTGGCTGGGGGCTTGCAAGGTGTTCCTGTGTTAAGAGGAGGGGGGGTCAGTAGTAGAAGCAAGTGCTGGTATTTAAAGTTTGACTATAAATCAGTTAAACAAACAGACCTGCTCTGTTGGGTTTGTCTTGTGAGGGTGTAAAGCAAAGTCACGCTCAGCATACCACTGGTGGAGGAATAAACCTGTTGGGAAGAATGGATGCACTTCCCACCAAGGCTGCACATTCCAGAGCTCCTTCCTGGACTGATTACTGGAGAAGTGAGCATTGCCAATTATGTATATCTCAGATTAGGCTGCTTGATCCAGCCAAATTATATCTGCATAACCCCCTTTAAGCACTCTGAAAAAAATCCTAGCTCTGGGATAGATCCTGGCAATAATTTCCTGATGCTTTAAGGAATCCATGCTTTACAACTCCTGATTGGCCTTGGCTCTGCAAGATTTGCCTGATCAATTGGAGGCAGTTGTATATAGAGATTTTTCAGATTTATTTCTACGTGGAAAGAAAGCCTCATGTGAAGCAAATCACTCCACCAAAAAGGTGACTCTGGAATATTCTCAGGAGGTCTTGTGCTACATCCCCCCTGCTCTGGCAGCAGCAGGTTTTCATCTGCTGGGCTCAGCATTTTGGTGCTGGCTCAGTGTCATAGGAGGGGAGGGACCATTCCTGCTCCACCCAGAGGCATCTTGCCCCCCAAAAATGTCCCTGGGGTGATCAGGCTGAGGGAGTGAGCGGGACAGCAGAACAGCCAGGGCAATTTGGGGGTTTCCAAAGCATAACTAAGTATGGCTTTGTCAAAAATGGGAAAATCTGGTTTTTCTCCTCTGGTTAACCGAGCCAAGATGACATTGAAGTAGCAAGTGGAATAAATATAAGCAAGAAGTCTTTTCACCAAGTTATTTAATTCACCAGAAGGGACACTTAACCATCCTGCAGCACCTTATTTACATTGAGCTGCTCTTTATGCATCCTGTAAACATCAGAAGCAATTTCTAATAAATTACAGTCCCGGGAGCAGCAAATCAACAATATCACCTGAGTTGTTTAAACGAATTCATTACAAAATATATTGCCTTTTTCCCTGTGACTTCATTCAGACCGTGCTTGAAAGCATTCTTCTCCCGAATTTTCTGTTCAGGATATATTTATATATGTGTGTGTGCAAAAATATCTGCCAGCAAGAAAAGATTGTATTTTAAACTTCATTGCCCTTGACCTCAGATCCTTTTGAGTCTATTGTGTTCCAGCCTCTCTGGCATCACCATCTCTGGTGACATCTAACAACAAACAGCCCCCAACAGCAGGTAGCAGCTAATTCAAATTGAGATCACAGATTCAGCTGTGCAAGAGGCTGCAAAAGAAATCCTGAAAATTTCTATAACCTCTGGGCTTCTCTTTACCAGAAAGGATGTTCTACACGAAGTAATAGGAAAATGTAATATTGTTTGCCAGTTTAATTGGATGTGCTCCTGCCCTGTTATGAAGGAGATTGGCTCTTGCTGACTGTGTATAAAACACAGGACGAGAGAGGATCCTGGTCGTTTAAAGTGACAAAAAAAAAAAGCCAGCAGTGATTTGAGATGATGTGACAGCGATTGGGACGTTTTCTTGGCCTCCATTTCAAGTGCAGGCAGGGACTTTGAAAGAGGTTCTTCGGGGTGGAGTTGGTGGAGGACACAGCCCCATAGTGCCCAAATCGAAAATGAGGCAACCCCAGCAGCACAGTTCTTGATTTTTGGGGTTAGTGGTGGTGGTGGTCTTCTGCATCCAGCTGCTCCTGGCAGTGCAGAAATCCACTGCAGAGAGTGACATGGATTTCAGGGGTACAATGAAGAGCAGAGCAGGAGGCCCTGGGGGACTGTTCTTGCTCATCCTTCACAGAATATGCCGAGTTGGAAGGGACCCACAAGGATCATCGAGTCCAACTCCTGGCCCTGCACCGGACCATCCCCAGGAGTCACACCATGTGCCTCAGAGTATCATCCAAGCACTCCTATTTATTATGAAATCGAGAGCTGGAGGAGCAGGGAAGGGAATCTGGGCAGAGATGATAAGGCAGCGGGTTCATCCAAGGCGGAAAAGCCTTGTCCCAGCATTCCCACAAAGCTCTTGCAGGCTACGAACCCCGGGTGGAGTGGTTGGCGTAGCTGCCCTCTCCTCGCTCTCTCTGCCTCTATTTCCAGAAAGCCATGAGAAATATTTCATCCTCTTTGTTGAGGCAGTTTCCTTGCTCTTAGGGAGGCGGAACAAGTGCATTTATGCTCTCACTCCAGGACTTGCCAATGGCCGTGAGAGGCAGCTGGGGACTGGAACAGGGCTTGTTACAGCCTCAGAAATGCAGTGGTGAAGTGCCTTTGCACTGGGTGAGAACGAGGAGAGCTCTGTGTGCTGGTTCACCTCAGCTCCCCTCCGGAGCAGCCACAGCAACAGGAGAAGCTTCCTGCCATGGGGAGGTGGTGTCCAGTTTCTTCCCAGTGTCACAGGATTATAGAATCACAGAATATCCTGAGTGGGAAGGGATCTGCCAGGGTCATCCAGTCCAACCCCTGGCCCTGCACAGACACCCCAACAATCCCTCCCTGTCCCTGAGAGCGCTGTCCAAATACTCCTTGAGCTCTGGCAGCCTTGGGGCCGTGACCACTGCCATGGGGAGCCTGTTTAGTGCCCAACCATCCTCTGGAGGAAGAACCTTTTCCTGAGATCCAACCTGACACTCCTCTGGCACAGCTCCAGCCATTCCCTGAGTCTTGTCCCTGGTCACCAAGAGCAGAGATCAGTGCTGCCCCTCCACTGCCCCTTGTGAGGGAGCTGCAGACCATGAAGAGATCTGACTTCAGTCTCCTCTTCTCCAGCTGAACAGACCAAGTGCCCTCAGCCAGTCCTTGTATGGCCTCTCAAGCCCCTTCACCATCTCTGTGGCCTCTTTGGATGCTCTCTAATGGCTTCATATCTTTCTTACATTGTGTCACCCCAAACTGCCCCAGGTGGGACCACTTCAGGTCAGAGCAGAGCAGGACAATCCCCTCCCTGGCCCAGCCAGTGATGCTGGGCCTGATGCACCCACAGAACACAGTTGGCCCTCCTGGCTGCCAGGGCACTGCTGACTCATGGCCAACTGGCCACCAACCAGGACCTCCAGGGCCTTTTCCATGGCACTGTTTTCCAGCATCTCATTCCCCAGTCCCCCCAGTCCCAAGGTCAGACATCCCTTTACATCCCTTTGGAGGTTGGAGCTCCAAAGAGGTGGTGGGTGAAGTCCCACTTGGACATGGGGGGAAGTGGAAGGAGCTCCCCCGGGGATACCCTGGGGGTTGCAAGACCCTGGTTTCAGTGATCACTTTGGGGATGCCCTTCCAGCACAGCATAAGGAGCTGAAACAGAGTAAAGGTGACGCAGCACAGCTGATGAACCAAAAATGCCCCATCCCTGACCCAAAAAAGCTGGGTCACTCTGCTCCCCATCCCTCATTCACCCTGGCCAGTACCAGAGCAGATTTGCAGATCCTTTGGGATAAAATGTAGAATTTATTGATGCATTTAGTAATCATAGAATTGTGGAATGTTCTGGGTGGGAAGGGACCTTAAAGCTCATGTGGTTCCAACCCGCTGCCATGGGCAGGGACACCTTCCACTATCCCAGGTTTCTCCAAGCCCTGTCCGACCTGGTCTTGAACACTTCCAGGGGTGTATAAATTACAGGAATAAATAAACCAGTTCCAGAGCCTCTTTCCTTGGCTATGTGGCCACGTCTTTGTGGTGGGGGAGCTTTGACTGTGGGATGCATGTGCAAGTCTCAGCCTTTTTTTGGTGCCTTAAAGTTGCTTCTGGCTTCAGAGACACCTTGGAGAAGATCTTGACACTGGGCAGCAAATTCCTGGAGTTTGGAGAGGTGAATCCCACCCCACCATGAGCAGGGAGAGCTGGGTGATGTGCAAGCCTTGTTCTTCAGCTCTGTCAAAGAACCAAAGCACATTTTACTATGTTTTAATAAATTAGGTCATGAAGAAAGGTCTGGCCAGGGTTTTTCTCTGCTTCCTGGTGGGAAGCTGCCAGCAGCAAGCCTTGCCCATGCTCTATGGAGCTGGTGTCAACTCAGAGCTGACCCACCAAATCCAGCAGAACCTTTCTCAGTTTCCTCACCCATAAAATGCCTTCCCTAATCTCCAAAAGGATCAAAACCCTGCACTTTGGTGCATCTCTGCAACCAGCCATTCCTCGAGACGAGGAGAAAGAGTTTTCCTTGGATATAACTATTTCCTTGGCCAGACCTCCCATGGTAGATTGGCGCTCTACCTGTCTCTCTAACCCCTTCCACCACTCTGTGAGTTGACATGTCTCCCAAATTCTGGAAAAGCAGCCTTTTTTTTTTTTTTTTTTTTTTTTTTTCTGCCAGTCTCTAATATTTCCTATGAAATGTTGTGTTTCATTAATGACCTGGATATGATGAACTAAGAGGACCAGATGAGGCTCAGACCAAAGAGGAGGGCTCAGACCATGAAGACAGGGCTCAATCCTTGACAGACTCCCTGGGCCACCCTCATCCAGGTGCTTCTCCCCACACGTTAATTCTGCATATGCAAAATAGAGCTAATTCCCTGTAATTTGCTCAGTGTGCGAGTCTTAATTAACATTTTTGAAGAAACCCTGGGAAGACCTAGGCCGGGGAAGTGGCTGTTGCTGTATCTGAGCAGGCATCCTTCCAGGTCTGGGCCAGCAGCAGCAGCTGGCTGTGCTCCAGCCTCCCCCTGCTCCCCACGCTCCAAGGTTTGTTAACATCCCAATCAATAACACCACGGCAGAAAATTCAGCCTCAACTTTTCAGCTCCAGCAAGGGCTGTGATGGGGTTGTTTTGTTTTGTTTTTTTTTTTTTTGTTTCTCTTCCCGGCTCACACCTCTAAATCCCATTTTTCCAGCTCCTTTGAGCCCCGCTGGGAGATATTAAGGTATTATTATCGTTCCCGTTGCTGCAGGGGAACGGGGCTAGTGCTTAACAAGGGAGATGAGTGTCCCGTCCCCTCCTCTAAATCGGTTCATCTCTCTCTCCCCACCGCTGAGAGCTTTTAAAAATAACAAATTGCGGGTTATCCTTCCTTTCTTTGGGAGGATGACCTTTAGGGTTTGCATGCACAGCTCGGAGGGATAAAGAGGAATTTCTTTTCCAGGGGAAAAAGGAACGGGAAGCTGCGATTCCCTCATGGCGGTAGGAATTGGACCTTTAGGGGGAAAAAGAGGCTGTTGAGGGGCTTGATAAATTTAAGAGCTGCTGGGTTTTTTTGGGAGCGAGTCAGTTCTTGCTGGTGCAGGATGAGGGATGGGGTCTCAGCAGCTATGACCCCATTAATAATCAATAACTGCTATCGGGGCGAGATGATTCAGGGCAGATTGGGATCTAATTGCTGTTATTGTTATTCCGGTTTAAACCCAGTTCCTCTGTGCTGCTGCCACAAGTGATCTGAAGCGCTGTATTTTTAATTTGTTCCCAGGCACGGCACAATCCATCACATGGCTGGAACCAAATGCCAGCGCCGCCGGAGCAGGGAAACATTTTTGTTATTTAAGTTACTGTATGCTAAGTTTATGTTGATTGCTCTGAGTAGCAGCTCCCAAAGTTAACTAGCGGTAAAGTGTTGATAATGTCCCACTTTTCGCAATCAGATTTGCATAGTGCACAACGGAGTTTAGCGGGGAAAAAAAAAAAAAAATTAGCTTAAGTGGTGTTTTTCATCAGCCCTGTCAGTCTCATACTGTTTGCTTCATCCTGGGGACGTGGGGCGTTTGGTGACAAATGGTTATGACATTTTCCATCTCAGCATTACGTCATTAGAGGCCTCTGCCCTGCGGCTGCGTCCTGGCCTGGGAGAGAGGGAGAGGGGAGGGAGTGAGAACAGGGACAGGAAGGGAAAAAAAAAAAAAAAGGAAAAAAAAAAAAAGTGGGATTTTTAAAATATTTTGTTATTTATTATTTTTATTCTCTCAGGAAAAAAAATATATAAAAATAAAAAATTCAACCTCTCTCTTCTGCTCGAGAAATATCCCCGTGGGCAAAGGGAATCATCTTGTTCCCATGGAAGTCAGCGAACGGGTACAAAGAGGGGAGCCCTCTCTTTGTCCGGGGTGCAGATCCAGGACCGCTCTTCCCAAAGGCCTTCCCTCCCTCCCAGCATCGGAGCAACCTGGATGATGTTTCCCCCCCATCACCCTCCCATTCAGCCCTGATGAGAATCCGGCTTTGGTTTTTTACTGCGACACCGGTTTATAAAATAGGATTGAAACATCTCCTTGATGTTACCAGCTCTGGAATAAAATGCCCAGAATTCAGGAATAAAGCAGGAATAACTGATTTCTGTAGCAATTTCGGTTCGATTCTGTGTCCAAACCCCCACCTTACTTTTCATCTTGGTTCTGCACCTGAATTTAGGAGCCGTTTATTCCTACCCGGGCTCAGGCAGAAGTTTTAACCTGCATTTTGCAGGGTGTTACAATGGCAATTCCTTATTTCAGGCTCTGATTTCTGTTTTACCTCCTTGCTTTAGGGGTAAATACGGTGATATTAAAGCCCAGCATTATTCTGGGATGTGTTTTTAGCCTGATTTCCCCCCCCCCTCCCCATACATTAAGTAATTCATCCTTATTGCCATTAGGAATTCAGATGTTATTTTATGGAGGGGGAAGGGAGGATGGATGTGTGCAGAGCACAGCTTATATTTTACAGATATCCTCTCTTTACTGTGCAAGTTGCTGATTAACTGTAAGAAACCTCCTGGAGAAAGGTTTCAAGGAAGCTTTATGGGGGGAAAAAAAGGGATTTTTGATGTAATTCAGGCTTCTCTCTGCAACCTTGCAGCTCTCGCTGCCTGGGTGTTCAGTATAGGGAGCAGCCGCCTTTGCATTAATAATAGTCCAATAAAACCAGACAATATTCCTGCTTAAATGCTTTGAGTTATGTAGATCCCAATTCTAGCACATCAGCAAGGAAAGAAAAGCAGATATTCCGTCCTCGCCACAACAAATTCCGTGATACAAATGCGAGCCGACATATGGTAAAAATTGCCTGCAGCCCTGCTGATTTACAGAACTGTTTTCACTCACAGATAATTCATTAAAAATCATTTCATACTGGCTGTATATACATAAAAAATATTTACTTGTGTAAATATCAGGCAGGAAGGTATTGCTTTATTTTTCCTTTTTTTTTATCCTTTCCCTTTTTTTTTTTTTTTTTTTTTTTGGACAGATGATGGGGAGGGAGAAAAAAAAAAAAAAGAATCCGGAGATATATGATGGACGTAGGGGAAAGCAAAGGTATTCCTGGCATCCATCCGTTCATCCTGGATATAGGTCAGGCCTGGGGGTGGGTTGGGACAGCTTTTAAATCCGCTACCTGAGCCATCTGCTGCTCCATGGCAGTGGAATCTGCGTATGGGAAACACACACTAGGCAGACATTGATAATGTGGGATACGGCACAAAAGGGACTGGGAAAGGGCTTTTACCTGATTCAGGGCTGACCTGTGGAACAATAGGAGCCAGGAGAACACACACACACACCGGGAGATGTTGGTGGGGAAACGGGAGCAGCGGGATTTCAAGGCCGTTGCTGCCGTGGCAGCTTGGAAAATAAAGGGCAGATTCCAGCAAGGCGAGGAGGGTTTCGGGGTTTAATCAGTTTAGTGAATAGTCATAAAACGATGGAGGCACAAAACATGAAGGGGACAAATGACAGGATGGGGTTTGGGGCTCCCGAAGTCCGACATTCCAGGTATAGTTGAGATGAGCCATGAAACCTCCCTTCTATCCCCACATTTTATTCTCTAAAATATCTGGTATGTTCCTCAAAAGGTTTAACAAGGCTCCAGCCCAACACTGCATTTTTCCTCTTTTCCTTGTGCTCATTCCAATAGAATTTCCTCAAATTCGATGCATTATTTTAAACCTGAAGCTCAGAGACCTTTAGATAATTTCCCCCTGCCTCGAGGAAAATTCAGAAATAATACACTTCACAGAGTACAAGAGATTTGGGATGTTTTGTTTGTTAGATTTTTTTTTCTTTTTCCCTCTACAGCCAGTCGATGAAATAATAGTATTTAAACAGTGGAAGGGAAAAAGTCCTTGGAATAAGGATCTGGTCTTTCATCCTCCACACAATCCCATAGCAAACAAAGCAATAACATTTGGGGGCTCACAGAGGGCAGCTCTGGGGGGAGGTGGGATGTTGGTTGTGATGAACGGAAAGGGGGGGACTGCTGGAACCGTCAAGGGGAGAAAGTTTGGGCCCATTTCCTGCAGAATTCAGTGCCATGTCTCACTCCACAGAGCTGCCACATCAATGGGAAATTTTCATATCAAGCCGAACTGGAAAGGGAGGGTAAAATCAACTCCCGCTTCCCCATCGGAGCGTCTCCATCGCGAAAGCCTCTCCCGCTCTATTTATACGCTGGATAAATCAGTCTCCAGACTGTTTCCATAGATAACGGAGTTCTTCTCCTGCTGTTGTCTCCAACAGCTTCTTTCTCCCCCCCACTATATTTTGCACGGTTTCTACCTATCACCTCGGTGAGTAATTCTCCTGCTCTGAAGCAAATGACTTGGGAGCGAGCCGGGATTTTCAAGCAGAGGGAGATTTTTTATCCCCTCTCTTGCTGAATTTTGCTCCTGATAACCCCAAGAAATCCTGCAGGAAAGGGAGCTATAGGTGACTGCATCTGATCCCGATGTTTAACCTTGTTGCAGTCTCCAGGAATTAACTATTTAGGAGGTGAGCAGCCGACACAGGCGTTGCTCCGGGATAACACGGCCAGGCTGGTTCGCAGCCACGCCGATCTTCCCACTAAAAGAAAAAATCCCTAATTCTCACTACAGAGCTTCTGCAGGGGGCATTGCCAAGGGCTGGGATCTTTCTTTGAAATAAATAACTCAATAAATGCAGCGGGTCCCTATTTCGGGGACCAGTGGATGCAGCGATTCCCCTCCCAGGGATGGGGTGTTAATGGGATTTGTTGCTCCTGGTTGGGGGGCGAGGGGGGTTAATCCCTTCCTTCATGTAGATCCCTGCTAAGCTGGTTTAGGTCATGTTTAGAGTTAAAGTTTTGTGGTACAGGCTGTGTCCATCCATCCATCCCGCAGTGCCGGGCACAGGGATGAACCAAGTTCCCACCTCACCCCATGGCACTTAAAAAATTCAGGTGAACCCTTGAGAGAAATTCGAAAAACCAGGTTTAGATTCCACCAAAGCGGTGAAAAAGCTTGTAAAGGCTTTTGGAAACCCTGCGTTGTCGCTCAGGGAAAGCTCCCAGCGAGGCCCAGAGCCCTTTGTTTGCTGCAATGGGATTTATCAGGGAGCAGGAAGTGCAGGAAAGGGAATTTTTTCCCCCCAGCCGGGTGCTCAGCACCCACCTGCAGGGACCCATTCCCTCGGTGTTGCCTCTGCTATCGGCTCCAGCTGATTGTGGGGATGCACCTTAGGGGTTTGGGGTTGTTTTCTGAAGCCCATCATCTTGGAGGAGCCTGCAAAGCGTTAAATCGCCTCACCTGACCTCCTCCAGCAGAGCCAAGCTCTGCATCCTTATTTAGGGACATACATCACCTCCACAGCTTTTCCTCTGGCGCTGGGGGTGGAGCAGGGAAGTGAAATGTCGTGAAGAGGGGAAAAAAAAAAAAAAAAAAAAAAAAGTAAATCTAAATCCATCCGAATTTGCCTCGAAACCCCTCTTGCCGTCCCAGCCTGCCTGAGTGAGAATCCAGGCGATCCCGGCTGGGATGCGCAGGAGGGCCGGACACATATGCCGTGCCATATGGAGCGGCACGATCCTGGTCAATCGGATCTTTGGGAGTTTTATCGTTTAATTTCTTAATGTGCTAATAGTGCAGAGGGAGGGGGATGGATCATCAGTTAAGTCCAAGGATTTATGTTTTTAAGGGAGCGTAATGTATTTTCGAGCGGGTCGGAGTGGGCTTTAAATATCCCCGGCCAACGTGATGGGCAGGAGGGTGAGCTGGGAAAGACTCTGGAAGATCCTTTTGAGCTTTAACCCAGTGCGGGTTTATAACACGGCATCCAGCTCCGTGTGAGCTGAAATTCAGGGAGAAAATCCCCTTGTCCGTTTGGCAAAGCCATTTTGCCCAGCGCTGAGGGCTCCAGGCTGTGTAATCCCTGTCCTGGGTCTGCATCCCCCATGGTTTCCATCCGTGGATCCATCTCAGTGGCTCGACTCAGGCATCCCACTCCCATTTGAAGCCATGAAGGATGAGCGGCAAAACATTCCCAAGGCCCCTGATCCTCAGTTTCCCCCGCCTAAAGAGGGAATTGCATTTCCTTCCTTCAAATTGCCATTGGGATTGGTGCTTATGCACATTCCCAGAGCGCTTTGGGATCCTCCAAAGGAAGGTTTTACCGAGAGAGATAAAACCCTGTTACTTATAAAATAAAAAATACACAGAAGCAATTTTGGAGGGGTTTCGAAACGACGACTTTTTCACCTCCGACCTCCCATGAAACACATCTATTTATTTCTAAATAACACGGCTCAGCTCTCCATAAATCTCCGAGGCAGGGAACCAAGGAGGAGATGAATTACGTGCCGCTGTGACCCTGTCCCTGGTCCCCATCGGGCAGCTGCCTGCCTGGCAGGGACGGAGGCTCCCGTGGCCCGTGGCTCCAGCTGCGGTTGGAAGCGCGGCGGTCTCAGAGGGATGCTCTGGCTGTTGGCTTCTGTCAGCCAGACCTTCAAATCTGCTCCTTACGATTCCTTATTTGCATTGCAAACAGCTCAGAGGAGGTATATGAGGAGTAAATAGGGTTGGGTTGGGGTTTTTTTTTTGTAAGCTAATATTGTGTCTGTCCTTGGAGGGGGGTAATATTATAAAGGGCAGGAGGGGAGATTGTTGCGCTCTCACGGACAGTTTTTGACATCTAATTTCCTGAATTTTTTTGAAAACTCCTCTGATTTGGTGCATCAGATGAAATGTCATTAATAGCAATGGGAAACAAAATAGGAAACAGCACCAAGGAGAAAGGGCCGAGGCTCCCAACCACATCTGGGGGGGGCCCCAATGTGCTCTTGTGCTTATTCAGAGCTGGACGCTCCTGCCCAGCCCTGAACACACAGACAGACTCCAGGGGTAGGAGCCACCTGCTCCTGCTTCCATGCAGGTTTTTCTCAGCAACTTCTAGGCCTCAACTGGGGAGGGGAGGGAGGGAAAAAAAAAAAAAAAAAAAAAAGAGGGATGTATTTGTCTCCGTGCAATGGGAAGGAATATCCGAGCGCTGCGGCGCGGGTGCGTCGCTGGAATGAGCTCAGCGGCACTGGAGCTGCGGCTTGTGCGGAGAGATCCCAGGAGCGGGCACATGCCCTTGACACGAAATCACCCGGCGAGTAATAAAGGATTTCCTGCCTTCAGAGCCTGCTTGAGCCCGGGGGGTTTAGCCCGGGTTAGGCTGCGCAGCGCCCTGACAAGGTTACAGGGTCTGACAGGGCGCTGATGCCGGGAACACACTGATAGCCCTGGATGTGGATGTGTAGGTAGCCACGGCGTGCGCTCCTCACCGGCAGGACCTCACCGTAAACAAAAAGCGCTCTCCTCTCCTTGAAATTCACCTTGAACGCGGTGAGACGGGGTGGGTTTGTCGGCTGGGGTTGGTTTGGTTCTTTTTTTTTTTTTTTTTTATTATTATTATTATTATTCGCCACCCCTTTCCCCCCCACAATTGTCAGCAGAGAGGCTGCAAAAAAAGCCGAGGAGGCACTGCAGGCTGCGCAGCGCTGGGAGCTGTCAGCCCCACGCCACTGCAGTGATGTCAGCCCGCAGCCACAGCCACTGCCACCCCCAGCCCCTGCACACACGCGAGTGCAAGAAGAAGAATTCATAATTACAGTAGCGTAGCCATGAAACCAGCAGTGCTGGGGGTGGGGAGGGGGGAAGAGAGCGAAGCCTCATCCAAAATTGGTGCTTTAATTTTTTTTTAATATCTCTTTTTTTTTTTTTTTTTTTTTCCCCTCTCTCCCTGCAAAGCTGCACCCAGCTCTGCAGCATCCTTTCTCTGCAGTGGGGTTTGGGGGGGCCAGGGCAGGGGGTTCCCCCCCGGCATCCCCCCTAAAGCGGGTGGAGGGTGCGGGGGGGAGCTGGGCAGGGCTGGAGGCTCTTTCCCCGCGGGTCGCTGCTTGTTTTAAAAGGCAGCATTTCTGCGGACAACACCCGGAGCATCTCTGCGGGAGCGGGGCTGGGGGCGAGGGCTGCAGCCGCCTTGTTTGCGGCGCACGGAGTCAGCAGCTGGGATTTTTTTTTTTTTTTTTTTTTTTTTGGCTGAATAATCCTTTACGGGGAGGGGGTGTGCGGGGAAAGGGGAGGGGGGGGGGGGGGAGCTGGGGGAGGAGGGAGGGAAAGTGGATCAACATCACCGAAGGAGGACAGCGAGCAAGATTAGGGCTGGCTAATGATAAATGAGAAGGCGCCGCTGACAGCTCCGCGCTCCGCGCAGCGCCCGCCCGGCTGCTCCGCGCTCCCTCCGCACCCTCCGGCCGCCCGCTCCTCTCCAACCCGCCGGCCTGGCTCCAGCCCCCCCCCTCCTCCTCCCTTTTCTTTTCTATATATATATTTTATATATAAATATATATATATATAATTTCCACCTCCCTCCGCATAGCGCGGGGGGGCCGCATCCCACACCCCGCCTCCCCGAGCATCCTCCGCGGGATTACGCGCTCCGCACCGGCTGCAGGACGGAGGGACCACGGCGGGGCTGCCGCAGGGGGTATTTCCTTCGCTGCTCTTCTTGGGGGGGATGGGGGGTGGCGAGTTGGGGTTGGGGTCGGGCCGTGAAAGGGGGGGGGATGTGAATAGACAAGACACCCCTCAGCACCCCACGGGGGAGGGGGGATGCAGTGGGGGTTGAGGTTGCCCCTCGCCCCCCCCCGCGCCCTTTCTTCCCCCCTGGAGGGCTAAGGCGGGGGGGGATGAAGGATGAAGGATGAAGGATGAAGCCAGGGCGGTTTATCCATAGGCTCTGCCTGCCCCCCCCCCCTCCATCGTACCCGGGTGACCTTTCAAATCAAAGCCCGGCTCGTACCTACCAAGGTGCATTGGGCAGCAAGGGCTGAGGGGGGGGTGGGTGATGAGGAGGGGGGGTGATGCACCCGGGCTCTCCCCCTCCCTCTGCCTTTCCCCCTCCCTCCCTCCTCCCTCCTCCCTCCCTCGCTGCTCCCTCCCTCTCTCTCTCTCTCTCTGCTGCATTTTGCATGAGCTATCTAGGTCATTAGCATTTTAGCGTATGCAAGACTTGACAAAGCTGATGAGAAGCCAGATGGGCCCCTCTCCTCTTTTTTTTGCACCACTTGGGATCTGAGCGAAAGGATTGACTGCAGCAGGCGAACGGGGGAAGGTTTATTGCGCTCCTCCAGACCCCCCCGTTTATAGCAGCGCGGCGGGGCTCGGGGCAGGCGGCAGAGAGCGGGCAGCGGCGGGCAGAGACGGAGGGCAGGTAACGGGGCCCCCCCGCCGCCCCCCCAACCCCACAGCCCTGGGGTTCTTTGATTTCATAGAGGGTTTTTTTTTTCCGAAGGGGGGGTTAGGTTGGGTTTTATCCTTCCCACCCCCCCCCCCCCCTCCGCCCATGGGGAAGGGCGCGCCGGAGCCTCCGCGGGGCGCGGAGAACAAAGGCTGGGCTCCGCGGGGTCCCTCTCCCCCCTCCCCTCCTTCCCCCCCTCCCCTTTTTTTCCTTTTCTTTTCCCATTTCCCCTTCTTCTTCTATGCATTTTCTTGCTCCCGAGGAAAGGCCCCTCTCTCCGTGTTCACAGCGGACCTTGATTTAAATGTCCATACAATTAAGGCACGCGGTGAATGCCAAGAACGAGGCTGACCAGCATCGAGGCCGGAGGCGGCTCCGCGGCTCGCCCGCACCCGCGGAACCCTCCAAGCCCACCCCCACCCCCAGACCCCTTAAGTCCCCCAAAATACCCCCCTAAGCTTGGCCGCGGGGCGCGCAGGCAGCGCTGCGCACCGGCGCAGGTGGCACCGCAGCGCAGGGAGGGGGCGGAGAGGGACGGAAGGGATGGGATGCGATGGGATGGGATGAGGGGACAGGACAGCTTTTGCGGGGATGACCGGCGTGAAGGAGAGGGGGTCCTTGCTCTTACAGGCGTCCGGGGTGCGGAATCTGGAGCTGTCACCCGGGGGTACCCCGCGGGTGGGCCCCGGGGGAAAGGGGCTGCTGCCCCCGGGGGGGGTCCCGGCTGCTGCCCCCGGGGCTGCTCCGCTGCCGCCGCTTTGTGCTTTGCCTTTTCTTTCGCCTTTTCTCGGCAGAGCGATGGGGTTTTTTTCCCCTTGCTAAAAGCAATGGCAGGTCTTGGGGTCACCGGGGCTCACGCTGCTCCCCCGGCAGGGGAAGGAGAGGGGGGGAGGCTGAGGCAAAGCCGCTTTTTTTCTTTATATTTTAAAGCTTTATTATGATATATTATTTTTTTCCGGTGGCTGTTTGTGTGTCTTTCCCCTCCACCCTCCCTCTCCTTTTAATCCTTATAATTTAAATCAAAAGTGCCGGGGAGAAGAAGGGGGGGAGCGCTGTGTCTGCAGGGCGAGGCCGGGCGTAAATCTCTTGGAGGGATAAACATGTCATTTGTTCCCTTTGTATGGTAATGCTGTCCCCCCCCCCAGCTGCCCCCCCACCCCCCAGCAGCTGCCCCGGCCATACATCCTCCCTACAAAAGATCCCAATTACCCATCGGCTGCCTCATTATACTCCTTACACAGCCCTGGCGAGAGGCGTGTGTGTGCGAGGAGCCGAGGGGAGGGGGGGGGGGAAATGAAGGGGGGTGAAACAGCACCTGAATTATTCAGAAAATAAAATAAAATTCAAGAAACGGGAGGCGGCGGGAGGGAGGGGGACGGAGGGATGCTGCGACCCCGGAGGGATGCTGTGACCCCGCGGCCTAACACGGAGCAGGTGCCCCCCGGAGCCTCCTGCAGCGCAGGGGCTGCTCCCCCCTCTACCCCCCATACCCCACTGTTTTATTTTCCCCTCTCCTTTTTCACGCTTTTATTTTTATTTCGGTTTTTTTTTTTCTCTACCTCTTTAGCCATCGCCACCCCTCTGCCCTGCTCCCCGCTGGGGCCCTTCACCTCCCTGCCCTTCTCCCATCCCTCTCCTCCCTTCCCTTCTCTCTGCAGCTGGAGGCCAACCCGCCCCGCATCCCTTCATCCTGGCCCATCCCAGCGCTCCCAGCAGGTGCCTCGCACCGGGGGAGGACAGGCCTTACAGAGGGGACAATCTCCCAGCCCTCAGAGCTGTTCCCGACTTGAGGGGCCCTCGGTGATGGCGCGGGGGGGTCCATCTCTCTTTGCAGCTCCGCGCACGGACCCTCACCTACGGAGTGATGCCCTTGGGAACACTGACAGCGGCTTGGGGTCCCTAGGACACCTCTTTGCTCCCCACCCCCCCCCCGCGGGGTGCTGCAGGTATTTCGGGACAGCCCTCCCTTGGGCTCTCCTCCCGCCGGGTGCGGATGCCGCAAGGAGCCCGTCGGGTCGTGCCGTGCCAATAAAGCTCTTTCCTCGCGGGTTCCCGCATCCTCTCCTTTGTTCGCGGAGGTTTCTCGCCCGTCTCTTTCCGGCAGCGGAGGCAGGACCCCCCTGAAGGACCCGCACTCAGCGCCAGGTGGGGGATGAATATTAAAATCCGCCCCAAAATAAAAAAAACTCAGCCTTTCAATTCGGCAGCGCCACAGTCGCCTGTTCGACCCGGGGCGGGTGCCTCCACATCCTGGACCTCCAGGAGAGCCTGAATTGCCGGAGGGCTCCTGTTTAATGAGTAAAAGGGGGAACAAGAAAGAGCTTTGGGGTGCCTTCTGTCCGGGATGGCAGGCAGATCCCTGCCCCGCCGCGCTATGCGCCGAGTATCCTCCTGCTGCACCGCCGGCCCCGGCAGCACCCGGCCCTCTCCAGCAGAACGGATTTTCCTCTAAAGCTGCGGCATGGGAGAGAAAAACGAGACCTAAATAACCCCAAATAAATAAACAACCTGTTCATGTCTTGCGAAAGTGGCCGGGATGAGGAGACACCATCACCAAGCATCCGAAGGCGGGAGGCCTGGGACCCCTCCAGGGCCCTGCTGCCTCACTCAGGCTCGGCCCAGGGGGATGGAGAGGAGGGGGCAGGAGGCTCTTATTAATACTAATCCCAAGAAATATTGCTATGCTCTGAATAAATCAGGTTGGGGGTTTCTCAAAGACCTTTGCCCCCTCGAGAGGAGCTGCAGCACGGCCCCTCCTCTTCTGGGTGGACACTTTGGGAAGGGAAATGGAAATGGTGTGGAGGGAGGGGGGGTGGTGGTGGTGGACAGATGCGTTTGATTTTTTCACTGAGGGCTGGAGGAGGAGGTGGCACGATTTTATTCCAGGCACGTCAGCTCCCCCCTCCCTCCCTGTCCCCTCCTTCCTCCCTCCACCCGCAGTCCGATGTAAACATAACGGCTCGAAACCTGCCAGGCTCCATCCCCTGTTGGATTATAGGGGGGAATTAAGCAGCTTGTGAGGAGGTTTGATTAACACGGGGATGCCCCCAAATAACCTTCAGGCGTCTGGCCTCAAGGTCGTGCACTGGAAGAGGCCAGCAGGGCTGGGGACAGGAACCCTCAGGTACCCCAAGGTGTGGGGAGAGGGAAGGGAGGGATGGACCGGAGAAGTGGGACGTGCAGATTCCTCCATCTGCGATTTTATGCCATTTTTATTTCTCCTGCCCACGCCCACCCCTGACCGACTCGCTCTCCACTGCAGCACTGCCTGGGCTCTGAGATGCTCCGGCTCCAGCGGGGAGGCAGAATGGAAGATGTGGGAAATTCCTCTATTTCCCTCATTTCCCAGCTCTCCGCTGAGCATCAGCCCCGGCCAGCCCTGCTCTTCGGCCAGCCATGAAGGATGATGGTCTCCCAGCAGACAGGTCTTTTCCTCCATATCCCCCCAGCATCCAGCTCCTTTTTTCCATTTGTTTTTACGCCATGAGCCTCCTTGAACCGCAAACCATCATCTCCCCCAGCAGCAGCAGCCAAAGTGGGCGTTTTATTGGGAAATCTAATCAGGTTTCGAGGGGAAAATCCTTTCTTAATGTCTCAGCTAAGCAACGAGCTCCATTAAATTGTTCAGACTATAAAAAGGGCAGAGAGTCCCATATTCTTTTTCCTCTCTGCTCTTCCTGGACAGCACCGTCATCTCCACACACCACTCCACCGTCTTCAAAGCCCAAACAAGCCTCAATGACACAGGACTCACATGTCATTCCCCGACATCCCCCCCCTGCCCTGCCTCCCCCCAGCAACAGAGTCACAAATCATCTCAAACACTCTAAATTTAGCCCGGCAGCAAGACCACGAACAGGCATTTCAGTGACATCACTGCTGGAAATTAAGGGGTCAGATAGGGAAGCCGAACGTGGCACCCTGAGGAGTGGGGACGCCCTGAGGAGCCACCCAGTTTCCCCTCTCAAGACAACTCAGAGCAGCCCCTCAAAATGTGTTTTTCCCATCACCCAAAATGCCCAGGACTGAGCAGTCAATAGATTAATTCCCATCAGGAGCTGCGCTGAAAAGGCCTCGGGGCTCCAGCGGATCAGAATTGCCGGGATGTGCAGCGGGACCGGGAGAGGAGAAACCAAAGGAGCAAAGCCCCTGAGCTTTGCCCGGAGCAGAGGCTGAGAGAGAGGCAATTCCTGCCACCTCGGGGGCTGGAAGGCGTGTCCAGCATTCCCTGCTGGCTGGTGGTGA
Organism: Pyrocephalus nanus; assembly: GCA_038380795.1. NCBI lineage: Eukaryota > Metazoa > Chordata > Aves > Passeriformes > Tyrannidae > Pyrocephalus > Pyrocephalus nanus. The sequence continues at coordinate 2,411,824 of CM076260.1, read as the reverse complement.
TGGAGGATACACCGTTTCCATGGTACTTGCACAGTTGAGTGTATGTTCGGTTCCCAGTCCCTCTGATTTACGGGGTGGTGAGGATGCTGTGGGATCCCAGGACCAGCAGTGTTCCCTGTGTGCTTTGCCCAGAGCCAAAAAAACACTGCACATTGGGAAAAGGGAGCCAGGGCTGACTCCTGAGGTGGGAATGGGGCTGCTTTGAAGCAAGAGGTCCTGTGTTCCAGAGGATGAGGAAAGAAGAGAGATTCCCATGGTTCCCATTGCTCTGCAGCTGGAGGGGCAGATCCCGACCCCCTCAACAAGATCACATGGATTCTTAGACTTATACAATCCCAGAATGTTTTGGGTTTGAAAGACCCTTAAATCTCTGCCATGAGAAGGGACACCTTCCCAGGTTGCTCCAAGCCCCGTCCAACCCAGCCTTGGACACTCCCAGGGATGGGGGGTACCATTCTAGGGACAAGTCTAGAGTTTAATCAGAGGCTCTTAAGAGGCCCTGAGGGTTCAGAAACTACCTGGACCCTCATCCAAGGGAGTCATGCTGACATAATGCCCGGTGAAATCACAGCTCTTTAACCATTACAGATGCCAGGAAGGATTTGAGTGGCAGCACTCAGTCATGTGAACCTACAGATTGTGATACATCGACACACCCATGCTGGCCCCAGGAACCCTGATCCATGAAATGTCCATTCTACTGTTTAGTGTAAACATCCTCATTTTAGGAATTGAAGCTGTCCCAGCACTAAAAGCCACATCAGCAGGAGCCCAGACCCTTCCTGCCCTGCACTGTGTGTTCAAGAGAGAAACCTGCACCGAGTCCCTCTCAAGGTGTTTTGGGATTGTTTAAGCCAAAATACAGGATAACAAGAGGATAAAATGCCCCAGTGGTTGGTCACTGGAGGTGACCAGCAGCACAACCTGTCCCCAGACCCAAGGCAAGCCCTGAGCAGCCTGACTACAGGATTCACCCCCTCTTGCTGTCTCTCTTCTAAGCATATTTAAGGAGCTGGGGACAGTGTGGAGGCTCAGTGGAGGACACCCCTCCTACTCTTTGCACTATATTTAAGCTGGGTCCAGTCCTCAGCAAGTGTTTTCCAAGTGTCCCAATCACTCTTCAGCAGCCTTTGGGTTTGGGAGGTAGAGGAGTCGCAGAGATGGGATTCACCCCACCAGATCTCAGCTGCCCAAAGGTCCTCTCGAACTTGAGAATCACATCGTGTGATGCCCATTGTTGATGGACAGTCATCCCTGGTCTCCAAAACAAATCACTCCCTGGACACTCCCATCTCTCTGCCAACCCAGGAAACAGTTCAGCAGGCCAAGATCATAAAATCATACAATCCCAGAATCCCATGGTTTGGGTTAGAAGGGACTATTAAAGATCATCTTGTGGACAGGGAAACTTTCCACTCGACCAGGTTGCTCCAAGCCCCAACCAACCTGGCCTTGGACACTTTCAGGGATCCGGGGGCAGCCACAGCTTCTCTGGGCAACCTGTGCCAGGGCCTCACTACCCTTCCAAACATGAATTCCTTCCCAATATCACACCTAACCCTGCCCTCTGGCAGTGGGAATCCATTCCCCCTTGTCCTGTCCTTCCAGGTCCTTGTCCCAAGTCCCTCTCCAGCTCTCCTGGAGCCCCTTTGGGCACTGGAAGGAGCTCCAAGGCCTCCCTGGAGCTTTCTCTTCTCCAGACTGAACAATAAATTACTGCTCATGGGGCCACAACCTCTTGTAAAGTCACTCAAGAGAGGCTGAGATGATACTTTTAGGGATCTATTACCCACAGAAACTACATCCTCTGGTGGCCACCAACCCTTCACTTCTGCTGTGGGTTTTGGCAGCACAAAAATCTGGAAAACGCCGTCTCTGCCCTTCGAATTTCACGTTCGCTTTGCCCCAGCGGCGAGAAATGAAAGACGAACCAACAAGCCAATCACCCCTGCAGCATCAATTCCTCCTAGAGGCACAAAACGTGACATGATGGGAGAGAAGGGGGGAAACTGGGGGAGGAGAATCCACCAGTGCCTAAATCTGACAGAAATCGCCCCAGCAGTGGCAGCGCACGAGGAGTTCTCCGTCTCGGGTGCGCCGGGCGGCGTTTTCACCGACGCTGGCTCATTTTCACGGAGATTTCTTTTTGGTTTTTTTTTTTTTTTGCCTTTCAACCCGAGCGTTTCCGCGTGGCAGCAGCTGTGGGGATGAGCTAATGCCGAGCTCAGTCATTTCCCCGCTGAAACACGGGGCCTTCCTCCGCAGCCGCAGCCGCGCCGATAAATATCTCGCACGGGGGGGGAAAGACAAAAGTAAATGCCTGTGCACGTGTAATTTTCAATGTCAATGTGTTCAGCGATGAGCCGGAATCATAAAAGTTATTTCATTTATTGCAATCATACATAAAGCCTCTTAGAGCCGCAGACTTGGAATAGGCAATTATGCCCATAGGTTAATAACACACAGCGATTTGACTGACAACTGGAATTAGATTTAAACACGGCAGAGTGGCATGCTAAAGGCACTTTATTAAAACTGTGGCTGGGGATTTGTTCAAAATACCAGTTGCATACCTTTCCTGGTGAAATATTTATAGATAGCACTATATTGTGGCCTGTTATATTGCTTTTTCTCCTCCTTTCCCCCCACCGCTTTGAGCTCCGCTGGATAGCGAGGAATTCATCTGGTCAGATTTTCCTGGAGAGAGGGCAAATGCCCCGGGGTTGCTTAACGTGGGGTGATGTGATGGGATGTGATAGGCAGTGGGAATGGGCCATATAGCAGGGATTAACTCTACACCTGAATTTACCTCTCCATCCTCTCTGCTTATCAGTCCCCAGCGCAGCATCCTCTTAACGCTGCCCTCGTTATCCCAGAGTTAATGATCCCAATATCCCAGTCAAACCCAGGGTCATCTACTGATACAATCAGTAAAATAAATGTTGTTTGATTCAGTTGATACTGTGACTTTTTCTTATCTTGTTGCTAGAAAAGTTTCTCTTTTTGAGCTTAGTTCATCACGGAGATGGATTCCCTGCAGCCAGGATGGAATCCCTGATCCAGGGGGATTTTAATACCAAGTGAAAAAAAAAAATGTGTGTCAGGAATAACAGCAGAAAATCCTTGATCCTGCCTCAGAACAAGGGCATGGGTTAGAGCCCAGAATTTCCCATCATTCTTGAAAATACACTAAATTGCTTTGAAAAAATAGCTAAGGACCAGCTGGGGCTGGACCAAGTGACATCCAAAGGTCTGGTTCTAACCTAACATTAGTCCCTGAATCCAGCTGACCTGTAAATCAGGATTAAAATCCCAAAGGCTCTTGGTGTGCCACTGCCATCACTGGCAGCCAAGGGAAAAGACAGATTAGAGCTGAAATGCCCTTAACATTAACTCCTAATTCCCATCTCTTGCTTTCTTGCCTCATTTGCATGATGTTGGAAATATCTATGTAATAAGAGCTGTCTTGCAGCCTATTCCAACCCAGCAGCCATCCAGGGGCCAGGGGTTAAAATCCAGTTTTGGATTCGAGGACTTCTCTTAAAATTAGCAAGACCAAAACCAGCAAAATGGAGTGTATCATCCAGATCTCCAGATTCCCGTTCTTCTAGAGAGAAACCTAATGGCATAAAATCAGAGTTCAAGCAAAAATTATCTTCCTTAGTTTCAAGGAAAGGGAAGCTGGGATGAACTCATCTAAAAAAGGAGCTCCAATCCACCATTACATCATAATTCCTGCCTGGCTGAGCAGTGTATTCCAGACCAGCAGCCAAGCTCTGGTTGAAGATGTCTCTGCTCACCGCAGGGGTTTGGATGAGATGACCTTTAAAGGTCCCTTCCAACCCAAACCATTTTGTGATTCTGTGATCCATGAACCAGAGGCCCCCAGTGATGCCCGGTCCTCAGGATCAGGAATAGGCTCCAGAAAAGCTCCAGCTCCAGATTTTGATCCTACAGACCTCCCCTTCCAACCGGGAGGCCAAACCCCTAATTTCAAAGCCCTTATTACCCCACAATTAAAATCGAATGAAGTCTGAGAGCACCACCTATAAAAAGATCATCCCGGTGCTCCTCATGCATTAAATATGAAGGCTCAGAGCCTTCCTGTGATGCCAGGGCAGGCAGGAGAGCAGCTCCCTGGGCTGGGATTACCTGGCAGCCGTCCTGGTGCTGTGACCTTTCCCCAAAGATCAGCCTGTTGAGCAGCTCCCTGCAGGGTTGGCAGTGCCCATGGCAGAGGTGGCACCGGCCCCACACGCACAAACACTCTCACACACTTCCCCAGCAGCTCTTTCCAGCACATTTGCTGAGTGCCAGTGCCAATGGCAGCTTTGGAGAGAGGAGAAGGTGCCAAGAGATGAATTAACCAGAGGTGTGTGCGGGGGCACACGGTGGGCACCGACTCAATCCCGGGGCAACTCGCTTTGTTGAAATGCCCATGGGAGAACAGCCTTCTTTTTTTTTTTTTTTTTTTTTTTTTTTTTTTGATGTCCTGAAAGATTTATAACAATTTTTGTCAGGTTCTGCCTCCTATCACCCTTAAAACTCATCCTGGCATGACTTCAGCCCCAAATCGGTTTTTCAAGCGTGGCAGAGAAGACCTTGGTGATTGAGACCAAACATCCAGTTCTTGGCTGTAGCCCAGTTCAGATTCAGGGAGGTATATCAGCATTTCAAGGCGTGGAAAGGAGGTGCATCTGTGAAACCCACAGGCTGGTGATGTGAAGGATCAGGGCTGACAGGGCCTGTTTGAGCCCAGCCAACATTCGCCCTCTCATCTCGATCCCAAGCAGACAAATCCCGGAGCGTTGGGAGTAGGTGGTTTGTCACCCTTTCAAAGAGGTTCTTGTGTCACCAGCTCATGTCATTCTACCAAGCATCTCATTTTATGAAGGCATAAATATCTGTAGGAAAACATATACACACATACATCTTGTTCTTCTTACAGCCCCAGGCCCAAATAGGCAAACCCCATTTTTTTAAAAACCTCAACCTTCAAAATGTCTGAGGCACGAGCTGAGTTTACTTGAGCAGCTGAAAAATCCAGAAGGCAAATTCGAAGCACATTAGAAAGAGGACTGAAAATACAATCGAGAAATTGGAACCAATTTTGTGATCTGGGGGGGGGTTCTTGCTGTGATTTCTGGGCGTTTGGGGTTGGAGATAATGGAACTGGGAGAGGAGGGTGGCATGGTTTCGTTTTTAGGATCAATATCAGGGTGGAGCAAATGGTGTATTTATCTGCCAGCACACACAAGGCTTAAAAGATCTAATTGTGCCTTGTTTTACACTAATGCAGCTCTGTGGCACCACCAGAGAGTACCAGAGTACCCAAAATGTGCTTGTTTTCCAGTCCTCCCCTGGTTTTTGTTGCGTTTCCTGTCCATCCTGGTCTCACCCCATCCTGCACAGAGGTTTTATGGGTTATTTTGGGGATGCCCAAATCTGCCTCACTTGTCCCTCAGGGTGAAAAAAAAGGAACCAACATCATCTTATAGGAGTTCCCACTATGAAATAAAATCTTTATGGATGATCTTAATTGGGGGGAGACTTCAAGGACGTACCCAGACAGGCAGAGACATCCAGGAGCAGTAATTGCACAAGGAGATGAGATTCCCAGGGAGACCCAGCCCAGCCCCACGGACACGAAACCACAATTGTCATCTGTGATGAACAACAGAGAGGGGGAACGTACAGGAAACAGCAATTAAACCATTAAAGCCTTGGGCAGCTTCCCAGTGACCAGCAGCCTTTAGCTGCATAAATATCTCACATGGCATAAAATGAGCTGTTCTCTGCCCGTTGTGTGTCCCCAGTGACCTTCAAGAGGGACAAGTGGGGAGGGATTGTCACCAGACACATCAGCCTGGGGTCTTCTGCTCCATCTGAGGAGTGACACATCTAGAAGGGGGTTTGCTTCCCTTCCAAAGGGATCTCCTGCTCCCCTCAGCAAGTTGAAATTATCCTACGGCCTAATTACTGCCCAGATCTGCTGCCTGTAAATACCCAGCCCTGGTGTAGGGAAATAACTGACCTGCTGTCCATGCTGGGTGGTACCAACATCACTGGAGATGGGGAGCATGAAGGAAGGCAGTGAGGGTCCTTGGTGGCAAATGTGCTGCTGTTAACATATTTCACCGGTGAGAGAGAGGCTTCCATAGTTAATCTGAGCATGTTCATGTTTTATATCACACCCCAAACACCCTGAGCCTCAGCTTGCTCCAGCCTGGAGCAGATATAACACCTCCTATAATATACTCTGTCATATATAGCATGGAATCATGGAATGGTTTGGTTGGAAGGGACCTGAAAGCTCATCCAGTTGCAACTCCTTCCACTAGCCCAGGTTGCTCCAAGCCCCAACCAGCCTGGCCTTGGACACCTCCAGGAGCAGCCACAGCTTCTCTTGGCAACCTGTGCCAGGGCCTCACCACCCTCCAAGCCAAGAATTCCTTCCCTGCCCTCTGGCAGTGGGAAGCCATTCCCACTCGTCCTGTCCCTCCATCCCTTGTCCCCAACCCCTCTCCAGCTCTCCTGGAGCCCCTTTAGGCTCTGGAAGGGCTCTCAGGTCTCCCTGGATCCTTCTCTTCTCCAGGTGAGCCCCCCTAGCTCTCCCAGCCTGGCTCCAGAGCAGAGGGGCTCCAGCCCTGGGAGCATCTCCGTGCCCTCCTCTGGACTCTCTCCAGCAGCTCCACGTCCTTGTGCTGTTGTTCCCCAGGGCTGGGGACAGCTCTGCAGGTGGGGTCTCACCTGAGGGGGCAGAGGAGCAGAATTCCCCCCTCCTCTGCTGCCCAGGACACGGGGGGTTCTGAGCTCGGAGTGCCCATGGACAGGGCATGTCCAGCTTCAGAGGTGACTCCAGAGGCTCTGCAAGGACAGGGCTGTGCTGTGTGTAACCCCAGCTCCTGGATTCGAGAAATAATCTCTGCTTCTCCAATTTCCCTTTGTAAAGTTTTCAGTAGCATCACAGCAGGGAAAGGCTGGGAGATGCAAGAGAGGCTCCACAAGCAGCAGCAGAAGGGAAATCCAAACTCCTTCTTATCCAGACAGTAAAAAGCAGTTCCCATGCAGGGATGACGGGATCAGCACAGGCATGGGACTGTTCCCAGGGGACAATTTGGATGAAACTACCTTCTTAGGAGAGGAGAGAGGTGACTTTTTCTCAAATCTTTTTGTTCCCTGCAGCAACAGCACAGCTCTCTGCCGGTGCCTGGGAGTCAGCAAGCAACAACTGGGAATTTTTCAAGTTTATTTTAACAGTCAAGCTGAGTGAAATACAAAATATCTCAAGGAGTGCTGAAGAATTTGGTCAGGAATTACAAATGGTCGTCCTTTATTTAGCAAAAGGAACAGCCCTGAGATCGAGATTGGAATGAAAATAACCCCAGGAAGATCCACGATTGTAAAAAAAAAAAAAACCAGCAACAACCCTAGTTTTCAGCAGGCAGAAATCATTCTTGGCATTTATCAGCATGGACACATGTGCTGCTTGTTGGGAGAGGAGTTTTGGGGATAGATACCAAGACTGATTGCTCCATTCAGTCTGGATGGGTTTTGTTAAAACCATCGGCAGAAGATTTGGAGATGTTTGCATTTAAATGGTCATCCTGGGGTTTCCGAGCCCTTCCTGCTTTGACAGGTCTGGATTTATGACTCTGCGAGATGAGCAACACTGTACCCACCTCTGGGGGACCCAGACTGGTATAGTTAGATCAGGGAGTGTCAGATGTGCTGTTCTGGGGGTACCCAAGCAGGAGGAGATGCTGCCCTGCCCCCCTGCAGGATCTGTGTCTTCCAACACCTACATAACATCTCCCAGTTGTACTTAAAAACCCACCTCTCTTTTTTTCCAGCAGAAAACCCCAACTATAAACTGTTGGTACTGGATTTGGTGTTTTAACCCTGAGAATGGCTCTACAGTCCTGTGGGCTGAGCTCCACGGTGATGGAGAAGTCGGGAACTCGCTGGGAGTCCTGCAGTACCTTTCCCTCCCCACCAGCCATGGAGGATTTCACTGCAATTCCTCCTGCTGCAAGGGGTGATGCTGCAGCAAACAGAGCGTCTGCAGGATGATGAAACACAGAGGAACCGTAATGAGATTTCAAGTGAAGCCAGCTTTTCCCCTGGCATGTCTGGTCTGGATAAATCCAAATCGTTCGCAGTGCAAAGCCCACGTGAAGGAGGAGCGCCCTTGACCAGACGCACTGCTAGTCCCAGACAGGAAGCCTGACACAGCTCTTCCCATTCACAGCCCTCCCTGCAGATCAGCAGGACAAATCCTGCACTGCAAATAGCTCATCTCAGTCAAGGAGCAGCAGGAATCTCACTGATGTGGCCAAACCCCACACGACGCAGCCAAGGCACGGCACAAGGGGGGGGGGGGGGGGGGGGGGGGGGTGTTGTGTGGGGCTGAAAGAAGCACCAACCTCTGGCAAGAGGATCTGATTTTGGCTCTGCTGACCATTCCTGAGCAGCTATTAGCTGGAATGTGCAGTGTATCCCTCAGCATTCCAGAGCAGCAGCCACTAGAGGGGGGTTCAGGGCTGTACAGCCACAAGCTCAGTCCGAGAGTGGGACTCGGAAAATCCCCGGAGCCTTTGGGGAGAAGGAGCAGCTCAAAGATCTGTGAGGAGAAAGGCTTGGAGAAGGATGGAAGCAAGCGATGCCCAGAGGAACTCACACCAAAATGTCTGTGTGTGGTTGCCCCTTGTGCTGTCTCAGAGCAATCCATCCATTTGTTAAACATTCATGTGGAAGTGAGACCCCTGTAACAGCACCGAGAGGCTGCACAGTTGGAAGGAGGCAGCACAAGTGGGAAAAGTGGCCAAATTTTTTTTCCAGTCAGGGCAACACAGTGACAATCTTCTGCTTTTAAAGAAGCTGCCATAAATATCTGTGGCTACATCCCTGTGGTCAAGCTTTTTACTTTTCATGGAAAAAAAAACATCTCAGCAGTGGAGAGTTGAAAAGGGAGCCACATGTTCAGGATGCTAAAGCTGCAGGGATGGCTGATGGACTTATTGAACATCTCAGTCACTCCTGAGGTCTCTCTGGTGTCCTGCATCCATTCTGTCCCTGACTGACCCGCCCTATGCAATTTTCATCACTTCAAAGTCGGCTCATAAGCAAGATAGGACAAAATTTTATTAGGGTATGTTGCTAAAGGGCATGAGTGATGGTTTTAAACTAAAAGAGGTTGATTTAGACTTGATATAAGGAAGATATTTTTTATGATGAGGGTGGTGAGGCACAGACACAGGATTCCCAGAGAGGCAGTAGATGTCCCATCCCTGTAAACATTCAGGGCCAGGCTGGATGAGGCTTTGAGCAACCAGATCTTCTTGAAGATGTCCCTGCCCATTTCAGGGGGTTGGAGTAGATGAATTTTGAAGGTCATTTTCAACCCAGACTGTTCTGTGATTCCGTGATCATACAACACTTGGGTGCCAACAGAAAGCTGGACCTACAAGTTTTGCTCATGCTGATGAAAATCCATCCATCCCTAAATGCCTCCCTATGAGCCAGAGGTGCTCCTTGCAGAGATCAGATCTGTCCACTTCCCATCTGTTTGTCTGCCCACATGTGTCTGCAAAGCTCTGTCAGCCCTGGAGTTGCTCTGGGCTGGGAAGGGAAGGGTGGGGCTTTTCCCAGGTGGAAAAAAATGGAAAAATTGCTGCAGGACAAAATGGTACTCAAGCATCCACACCGTGGTACCCTCGTGGTGGTGGTGGTGGTGATGCTGCTGGTTGCTACATGGATTGAGGTTGCTTAGCAACTTCTCAGCACTGGAGAGGGAACGTGGGAGCTGGAGAACGGAAGGGACGTTGCTACTGTGGTTTGTGGGGCCATACATTGAGTTATCCCAGAGCACCCAGGCCTTCCTCCCAAAAATGTGGCACTTATCATAGAATCATGGAATTTTTAAGGTTGGAAAAACCCTCCAAGGTCATCCAGTCCAGCTCTTAACCCAGCACTGCCCAGTCGGCCACTAAACCATTTCCTCAAGTGCCACATCCACTCGCTCTTGGAACACTTCCAGGGATGGTGATTCCTGGGCAGCCTGTTCCAATGCCTGACTGCTCTGACAGTGAAGAAATGTTTTCAGTGATGTGACAGCACAGCCAGTCTTGTAGGATGCCCTGATGCCCAAAAACCCACGAGGAAACACCCTGCTCTGCTTTGGCACCTGCATCCAGTGATGCTCCGGTGTGGGAGCTCCGCTGCACTCCTTGATTATCCCATGGGACAGTAGTCCAAGCCCAGCTGGTCCCAAACACACCAGCTCTGGACACACATGCCATGAGGGTGCAATCCAAGGTCAGCCAAGAAACTGGGTCGTGGGACATCCCCAGGAGAGCAGTGGGACAGGAAAGCTCAGCTCCAGCTGGAGAGCCACGGTTGGGAAGTACTGCTGGCAACTCCACTACCAGAGCAGCTCATGGATAAATGAACATATCTGGAGATCTGCTAAATCTGATCTGCTAAATCACTTACAGCCACCCTGGAAAACCAGTCTGTACAACTTTGTCGGGATAGATTATAGTTTTGCCAGACAAATCTGAATTTCCTTCAGTTATTCCTGGAGAGCTCTGCTGCTGTGACCTGTTGCAAGGACACAGGCAGGGAAAACTCTCAGTACAGCCAGAACAGCTCAAAATATGACATCTCCATGTCCAAGAAAATGCTCAGCTGGGAATGTTGTCCAAGTGCTCCACAGCCTGGGTTTTTTCCAGTTTTGCTTGAATATTGAAAAATCCTCCTCTTTTTTTCCCCTTTGTGCAGAAGGCACCTCCCACTTTCCGAACCCAAATCCCATCTCCAGACTGGGAAGCAGGATCATATACACTCCCCCTGTTCTTCTGCTCTTCCCTAGACACCATTTTTCCACCACACTTGGAGACAGGATCCTGGGCTAGGTGGATTTTGAGCCTCCTTCACGACAGTCATTCTTGGGATGTAGAGATCTTCCCTTCTCTAGTTCCTTTCATGAGTGAGGAGCAACTTCCCAATGGGCTGTTTCTCTATTTATCTACATTTTAATGCCATAGATATGCTATTCTGAGGCTGCAAGGGCTTTAAACCATACAGTCCCCTCACAGTAAACTTTTTTATTTTGTTCATGTGAATCCCAAACACACGTGTTTCTAATCCAGAGCGCTTTCTAACAGCATAAGCAAATAAATTTATGCCACTTCAGGCGAAAAGCCCACAGATTTCTTAAATATATTTACCTTTACACATAAACCTCTGGTCTTCTGTCTGGTTTTTTTTTTGTTTTTTTCCATGCTAAAATTTTTCATATTTCTCCTGAAGGGAGGAAGCTCTTTAATAGCATAGTAATACCCTGCTCTCCATCACTTACCTACCCGGTGTTTTGCAGATTCACTGTCAATCACTCCATACCCTGCTCTGCTAAACGCTGTCATTAGACTGTTTTTCTGTCCTTCACCCTTCTGCCACCAAATTATTGTGGTGAAAGCAATTTTTTTTTTTAAGAGATAACATTTATTTTGCATTAAAATACCTACAAACACCCAGTTGTTCTTTAAGTAATTCAACATTATGTTATTTGAGCATCACACTGACACTACCATCTTGTGCCTTTGTTCAGGGATGGGGTTTGGATGGGAATGATTTTAAGCTGCAGGATAATACCCCAGTGCATTTGAATTGCTCTATTACATTAATTTTTATGGGAAAATCTGTTTTCCTTTCCATCAAACCACTAACGGGAACACTTTTTTCAGGACCACACTCTGGCTGTTCAGTGGATCTCCTCAGTGCTAAACTTCTATGCCCTAAATTTTTATTCGTGGTATTTTTCTTTTCAAAATGCTGCCTTTCCCTTTGCAGTTTCTGTAATTCCACGTAGGACTGCTTTTCATTCATATTTTTCACTTTCCATCTCTGAATTCCTGTTCTCTGAACACTATCCCCATCAGTGCAGCAGACTCTGACGGATTTTCATCCTTTGAACAGAAAGATCATTTCCTGAAACAATTTCCAGTTTATCTTTTTGAGTTTATCTTCACACCACTTGCAGAAATACCAGGAACTAGGAAGGATTTCTCCACCATATAGGCTGAAACCTGTCCCTGCTCAATGGGAGGAGGTTTTTCTTGGCAAAGCTTAAGCTGCAGATTCAAGTGAAAATTAATTTATACGCCAGTATCCAAGTCATATTTAGTAATGTGAATAGATGATCTTTAAGGTCCCTTCCAACCCAAACCATTCCATGATCCCATAATTCTATGAAGAATAAATTTCCTATTCTTTTCCTGATTATATTCTGTATTCTCCAAATCATCACTTCTAGTTTTAAGGGATCTACTAAAAGCCTTTAGCTGAGACTTTCAGCTCCACCTCCCACTCCAACCACGGATCCCTTTAACCCTTCAAACCTGCATATTCATTTCACAGCCTCAAATTTCTTACTGTGAACCAAATTTCTGACACGGAATTTATATCTTTTAGGAGTTTCAGTCCTTGCAGGGGTATGTTCTCATTGAAGTTCTGCAGCACAACTGTTTTGGTTTTTTTTGTTTTTTTTTTTAATTAGTGACAGTATTTTTGCTCATCATCTGTTTCAGCAGCACCATTTTCCTTCTGCAAAAGATGAGATTATTCCTTGGACATTCCCCTTATGGGGATTTTGGCTTTGTCCACGCTGCTGTGAATCAGGCAGGAGAAAACTCTCAGGCTCCTTCCCTACAGGGATCACAGAATCATTCCCAAAAGATCCTTGATGTTGCCTTTGGCAAGGCCAGATGAGACCTGGGCACCGTTTGAGACTGAAAATGTGCACAAGATGAAGCTGGTAATGAAGTTCATCTCCTTCAGAGCTCATGGAAAGTGAGAATCATCAAGCAGATTGTGTGAGCACTTCCAGTCCAGCTCAAAACATATTGGGTGTTCTGCAGCCATTCCATGAGCACAGGGAGCTACATGAGGAAAAGAACTGATTTCAGGGTGCAGCTGCATCTCTGCAGGTTTATTTGCTCAGCCAGAAAAAAAAAAAATGGGGCAAAACCACAGTTCTGACCAATAATAAATCTAAGCCAGTAAAACCCCCATGGTGGATATAAAATCCATCACAAAATCAATTAACCAGGTGGGGGGAAAAAAAAGCTACTTGTACATATGATGTGGGTTAAATGTAGCCTGAGTTTATATTAATGTAACTTCATGTGGTCACAGGTTTTAGGGCCAAAATCTTTCCTTGTGTCATTCTCAAAAGTATCAGTGGCCACCAGCAGGTGGGTAATGCCACTCATTCCATGTCTAGGGAGGAATATCTTTTCAGGAAGGATTTCTTCATGGGAAGGGTGGTCAGGCATTGGAAGGGGCTGCCCAGGGAAGGAGGTGGTGGATTCCCCATCCCAGGAGGAGTCCAAGGAAGGACTGGACGTGGCACTCAGTGCTCTGGGCTGGGAGAGCAGGTGGAGATCAGTCACAGGTTGGACTTGATGTCCTTGGAGATCTGTTCCAACCTCCATGATTCTGGGATTCTGTGAAGGATAGCACAGATGATGTTCAAGCCATGAGTCAATAGAACCTGCTTGCTTTCAAACTCATCAGAAAGAGCAATCAGACCTTTTTACTGGAGAAAATTAACAAGAAAATCATCCCAGGGGATGAACTGTGGAGATTCTCAGAACTAAAACAGACTCACAGGTTTCCTTGGATGCACATCCATGGACCCAAATGTTGGTTATGGGCTGGAGAAGGGTCTGTGACTAAAGACATGCCTGGGAGTTTCTGCACTGAAGGAGAATTTGGAGGGGGTTTGGGCAGGGATGAAAAATCCTCCACGGTGCCTTTATTTAGCTGCTCATCTGGATAGAAATGCCCAACAGAAGCCCAAAGCTTGTTTAACAGTTTAACATTCATCCTTAGGAAGCATCTGACACACTGTTTCTGTACAAATAACCACAGCAGTGCTGTACAGATGACTTATTTGGTTTCCCAGTGGGTGTGTAAGTAAATTAGCAAAAAATAAATGTCATGCGGCTGTGACTTACTCCAGTTCTAAAGGCTCTGTTTTCCCTCTGTATTTTTGTTTGTTTAACAAGTTCTTAATTAAATTCTGTTTTCTAGCAGTTGAACTAACGTGATGACACAAGATGAGGTCGTTTAGAATTCAAATCTTCCCTGATTTCTCATTGTTGCAGGGGAAGAGATAACGGCAGTTGGGGCCCTGAGAGCCGCCTTCCCCTGCTTGTGTGTGGCTGTAAAATCAGCCAAGCAGCTCTCCTGTTCAAAACCCTCCTGCTCTGCTGGGCTTGTGTCACTATTTTGAGATGATTACACACTAAAAATAATGTCTGGGCTCCCCCTTCTGCCCGAGAACATCAGTGCACCGAAAAGAACCGTGGAATGATGGAATGGTTTGGGCTGGAAGGGACTTTAAAGCTCGTCTTGTTCCATCCCCCCTGCCGTGGGCAGGGACACCTTCCACTAGCCCAAGTTGCTCCAAGCCCCATCCAATCAGGCCTGGAATACTCCACAGCTTCACTGGGAAACCTGTGCCAGGGCCTCAACACCCTCACAGGGAATAATTCCTTCCCAAAATCCCGTCTATCCCTGCCCTCTGGCAGTTTGAAGCCATTCCCTCTTGTCCTGTCACCTCAAGCCCTCGTAAAGAAGGGCCAGGAGGACTTTCTGAAGTGCCAAGTTCCTTTAAGATACACCAGGAAGCGTGTTGAGCATCTCTGAGAGGCTGGATCAGCTTGTTCCCAGAGCCACACACTTTGATAATCATCTTGGTGCTGGCAGGGCAGGGGAAGAGCAGCTCCACTGATTTCTGTGACACTTGGAAAGATGGCAAACATTGTGGATCTGCAACCTACACGTGGAGAAGGGCCACCAGGTTGTTTGGAGTGGGAGATTATTACCAAACTTTATTCCAGATTATTAACAAACTATAATTTATGTCCTTCAATTCTTCACTAGGCAGCTCTCCCCTGCAGAGAGACCAGCACCAGCAAAGGGTTCATCCCCTGGATCTCTGGCACCTGTTTTAGAAATGCAAAATTGTCTTCCAGGCACTTCTCCCCTTCCCTCTCCCAGCTGCAAAGAGGGCAGATAACCAATGTCACAGAATCACAGAATTTTTAAGGTTGGAAGAGACCTCTAAGATCATCAAGTCCAACCATCAGCCCAGCACCACGTTCACCACTAAACCATGTCCTTAAATGCTATATTCACATGTTTTCTGAGCACTTCCAGGGATGGTGACTCCACCACTTCCCTGGGCAGCCTGTACCAGGGCTTGACAACCCTTCCTGTGATTGGATGCTGTATTTTTAGGAGCTGAAGTAGGTTTGAAAAGTACTCTCCATTTCCCACCCAAGCCTTCAGCAAGTTTCAGAGCATTCCTGTAATTAAAGAGAAAAAAAAAAAAGGATGGAGTGGGAAGCAAACAATCTCGTCTATTTATATACAATTTGGATCATGAGGGCAGAATGATATGAAGACTGGAAGAAAAAAAAATCCAAACTGACTCAGACTCGAAATAAAGCACTAGAAGCTCTGATTATGAAAAAAAAAAATGAAGACTTAAGGAAATAATTGAAGATTTAAGGAAAGAAGTATTCAGAGACCTCAGTGGTCTCTCCTGGCTCTAGGACACGTCATTAAAGGCAAATCCTGATTTGGGATAAATCTAGGAGTGCCCTGGCAAGCCTGGAATCCACCACTCCAGTATTTCTGGTTCTTCTGTGAATTAAAGTGTGCTCCTTGCACAGGGTAATTTGTTTAGCTAATTCATGTGAATATTCAATTTGTAGGAGTCTATTTTAATCCAAGTGCTGCCCCAGCATCACCCATGAACTGGCCACTTCCCACACATCAGAACAGTCCAAAACTGGTCAAGAAAGAGGATGTGCAATGCTGGAAGTAGAAGACCTCCCGTGGAAGGCAGTAGGAAAAGATCCAACTCACCTGTTGGTTAGCACCACAGCTTTTCCCTCATTTTTTAATGCTGGTAATTCATTCTTTGACCACAGATTAGCAGTGATTTAGCACTCGGAGCACGTACAGTGAGATGTTTAATGTTACATGAGATGTCTCAGATAATTGGAGGCAGTGAAGGTTGGCTGCATCTGGCAAAGCCCTGGGCACATCATTTCCATGGGAGTCCCCAAACACAACTGTCGTGAGACATCTGTATCAGCCTTAGGACTTGTTAGCTCGGTTGATTCTTCCTGATGCTTTACATTTTTTGATGCCTTTATTTGGCTTTTCGTTATTTTAATTTCACAAGGGAGGGAAAGAAACGGAGAAACTCAGAGAGCTGAGGTTCTGTACTGAGTCTGAGCAAGGATTTCTGGGGATTTCTGAGCTGAAGATTCTGAAAACTCACATTTTGTTGCGTCTTCACCAGTACCAACGATTTTGAAGGGAAAATGGAGATGGAGATGGGAATGGTTAAGAAGCAAAAGCCAAAGGGCAGCCTGTCACAGAAGAACCCAGGGGACACTTTCATTCTGGAGCCACTTTCTCTAGATACAATTTTTTTGCCAAATATTAGGAGCAGTGTTGTAGCTGTGAAGATGTTTGACAATGGCAGGAGGATGTTTGGATGTCTGAGGCACCTCAGATCCTGGGGGCAGTTCTGGGCCCCTCAGACAAGAGAGACACTGAGGGGCTGGAGCGTGTCCAGGGCAGGGAAGAGAGCTGGGAAGGGGCTGGAGCAGCAGGAGTGGCTGAGGGAGCTGGGGGGGCTCAGCCTGGAGAAAAGGAGGCTCAGGGGGGACCTTCTGACTCTGCAGCTCCCTGACAGGAGGGGGGAGCCGGTGGGGGCGTTGGGCTCTGCTCGCAGGGAAAAAGGGACAGGATGAGAGGAAACAGCCTCAGGTTGTGCCAGGGGAGGTTTAGGTTGGATATTGGGAACAATTCCTTCATGGAAAGGGTCATCAAGTCCTGGCCCAGCTGCCCAGGGCAGTGGTGGAGTCCCCATCCCTGAAGGAATTTAAAAGCCATGTGGATGTGGTATTAGAGGACATGAGTGAGTGGTGGCCTTGGCAGTGCTGGGGGACTGGCTGGACTAAATGACCTTAAAGGTCTTTTCCAACCTAAATGATTCCGTGATTCCAAGGGCCTCTTGAGAGACAACATCTGTGCAGTGCAACTCTGTGCCAGGGGGATGTCTCTGCAAAGAGATGGACCTTGGAGCTGAGGGGTGGTGGAAGAGGTGATTTGGTCCTTCAGGCAGCTACACACTGCTCCTTGTTTTTCTGGCTGGGGTGGCCTTGTGCTGTGAAACATCCTCTTCTTCATGCTCTTTGTTTGTAATAACGTGGTTCTTTGCCTCCTTGAAAACTCTAAAAACTTGTTGGCACAAAAATGACGCCCCTTCCTATTGCATTCAAGAGAGAATTTCAGGAGAGAGGCTCTCGAATTTGAAGAGAAAGGATTTTCGTGGCTTCTTAGTTTTGCAGCCATCAGTGAGTGAGGGACCAGAGCACACTGACCTGTGTCTCCATCTGTCCTCCCCTGCTCCATGTTTTCCACTGGAAACAGCAGCACCAAGCTCCTAAATCCAGGTGCCAGCAGCAACCAGTGAAGCAGAGGACTGGAAACAGAGTCAGCAACAAGGTTCAGGTATTAGAGCTGAGCTTCGTTTTCCCAGTAAACTGAACTGGAATGCTTAGACACGGGAGCTCCCTCTATTTGCACATGGAGATGTGGATAGGTACCTTAGGGAACGTGGAATATCAAGGCTCACCCACACAGAAATACCACAGGGACTTTGATTTAAGAGCCAAACCGGTTTGTTTGTTCAGTGAGGCCCGTGACACCAGCTCTGAGCAGGGCTCTGACAGCACTTGACATTTATTAAAGCCATAGCTCGGTGAGTGACGTAATTACCTGGGTATTTCCATTTTCATTTTTAGCAAGTCCAAATTACAGTCTAAATAAAGTAAATTTTTTCGCCAAGGATTACTAATTTGTTTCTCTTTTTAGCACTTCCCTTGAGATATTTAACCATTCACAGTACATTTCAATAACCACTTAGCTGAAGGCACTCGGGTTGCATCCACAAAGTAGCCAAAAATGCTGTTTCATTCCTTTTGTCCCATAATTTTTAGTGTTTGATAAACAATACCTAATAGGCACAAAGCAAAAAGGAGCTCCCAGGTATTCCCCAATCTCTGACAACCCGTGCTAATGAATTTCTTACCTTTTTAGATAAAATATGCTGAAAAGAAATCCCACCTCATGTCCTAATGACCACAAGCCCAGACAAACCCCGGGAAGGGCCAAGTGAGGGTTGTGATGGGATCAGTGGAAATCCCTTGCCCAAATTCAGGGTGTCAGGACCCCATCTGTGCCTCCAGTGTTTTGGGAGCCATCCCTTTGCTCTCCCAGTTGCGCCCCACAGGAGCTGGTCCAGGGGAACTGATGATGCCACCAGGGGATGGGTGCTCATGCAGGAGGCAGAAGTACAGCCCCATGCCCAGCTCTCCCTTAAAAAAACAGCAGGAGAAAAGCAGGAAAAAAGGAGAGGAAAAAGGGAACATGACGATTAGAGCTGATTTTATTTTGCTCCTTAGCCACCGGGTGTCACTCTTGCTTGTGGAGCCAGAAAGGACTTTTTGGTCGGTGGTAAAATCCCATTTCATCAATAAATCCCGCAGCTCCCAGTGGTGACAGCACCGTGCCTGTTTATCACAGTTTCCCAGGTTTCCATATCAAATCACCAACTCATTAATTCTGGAGGGACCTGGAACTGGCATTTTAGCCTGAGGTGGTATTTGCTAAACACAGGCAAAACATATTAAATTATTTTTATTAGTGTAAATGCTGCTGGAAAATTTACATCTGGGTTTGGATTAGGAGCTTGGCCGGTCTCTGGCTCACTAGGACATGCCTGGAAGCTTCTGGGGAGAGGGAAGGTGAAGACAGAAAGTGTAGATGGGTGAAAAAGCCCAAAAATGTGTCTTTTGCAGGTGCCTCCTTTGCAGGAGAGCAGGGAGAACATGATTCAGCAGGTGAAGCTGCAACACATTCCAGGCTTTGAAGTCAAGGCAGATCGTGAGTCTCAGAAGTACCAGGAGATAAAGTGAGGTGATAAACGCTGCAAACATTGCACAACTCTCTAAATATGCATTTTTCAGAGTGATTGCCATTGTGTTGGGGGGTTTTGCTTTTCAAAGATAACAAACTTGTCCTGCAACTGCTAAAACCTACTCTCCTGCTGAAGTTGTACTTTTCAGGTCCTCTAGAGATTCTCCATGTGCTCCAAGAGACAGAAAATCCATTTTATTTTCATACAAATGAAATCCAGTGTTGAATCTTTACCCGAGGAAAGAACCACACCAATAAAATGCAACATGACGGGTAAAACCATTTGCTTTCGCTGTA
This sequence comes from Pyrocephalus nanus, assembly GCA_038380795.1. Lineage (NCBI taxonomy): Eukaryota > Metazoa > Chordata > Aves > Passeriformes > Tyrannidae > Pyrocephalus > Pyrocephalus nanus. The sequence continues at coordinate 2,392,456 of CM076260.1, read as the reverse complement.
TCAGCAAACTGAACGGATGAGAAGAATAATACAAATTTTTAGTCAGTAAGATGAGAAAATTCTCATCAGAGGCCTCATTCTGCCAGCACATAAATTGCTAGTATTACCTGGACCTGTGTTGCTGACAGAGGTAGGAACTTATACTGAAATCTAGAAGGAATTTCACTGCCATAAACAGGGCACCTGTGGGGTTTATGGAGACTTTAGAGCCTGATTATCCATTTGGGATCCCCTCTGAGTAAAGAGCATCATGTCCTATGACATTAATGACCAGGACTTTGAACTTAGGAATGACCTTAAAAAAGTGGGAGATGTCTAGAAAAAGTTTGCTTTAGGCTTTACTCTGTTATACTACAAGAAGATGTCAAGGCTTTGTTTATTTACCTGTTCACAGTAAGGGCAGGAGGTTACACACAAATACCTTCAAAAATCCATCTCAGGATCAGGAAACAATCAATCCTTCAATTTTTTTGTTCCTATTAATATAATAAAGCCCAGAAAGTGCTTTGCAAAAGCTGCTGGTGAGTTTCCCAAACCTGCACACTTGCACAAAGTGTTGTGTGAGAAATTTCAGCAATTCCTTTAAAAATAAACAAATAAATAAATTAATAAGTTTTAAATAACAAGCAGAATTGTAAAACAAATGATTTTGAGAAATTGATTTGCTGCTTTATCCAGATTTTTTAGACCTGTTCTTAATACTGATTTCCCTCGGTGCTTTCTTCCTCAATTAAAGTTGAAATAGCTTTGTAACAAACTTGTCTTCTGCTATAAGTGGCTACAAATTTCTTTACGTAGAAATACATTTATATGGTTGTTTCTTCAGACTGAAAAGCAAGATAAACTCGAAGACAAAATTCACATATCAGAATAAAAATCATTACCCCGGGGACTGGACAAAAACAAAAATCACTGAAAAATTGTACAGCAGCAACAGGTTTTGTTTTTTAAATGCTTCACCAAACATTTTCATGTCAAGGACCTGAGCACTGAAGGTGCCAAAGAGCTGCTGGACGACCCGAATCCTTCCCAGTCTGTGGGTGGGACTGTCCCAGTGATGCTCAGCTTCTTCCAAAAAACTCAAGAGTTTGGATACAACTAACTAAATGTCTGTAAGATCCTCTCTTTTAGTTTTTCCAAGGCCTGAATGATTCATGGGCACAAAGTAGGTCTGCAGCGAATTCATAATTGATGCGTCTCTTCCCATGCGCAGTCGAACAAATGGAAAAATGGGTTTGAAACACACTTGGTTTGTTGTTTGGAAGAAGAGACATTCAAAAGACTGTCACATTTTCTGGCTTGCCCTGAGATACAATTCTATCTGGATCATGTGAGAGCTAAAACATTCATACCTTCATCTAGATAAAACACAAAGTCAACTCCCTCCAAGGCATGCTGGTGATCTGCACATCCCGGGCATCGCAGGACACGTGAAATCGTTTTGGCTTGGTCGTTTCTACAACAAATTCAATCAAATTCAGTTGCTTAAAAAAAAAAAAAAAATAGATGAAGGACCTGTTTTTCTCTCCTCCACATCCCTGTTTAATCGCTGCTACGACCAGGTGGGTACAGCAATAACTGTGGCATCAACCTGATGAAAACAGTGTTGCATTCAGAAACTCGATAAATGAATGGGAGGGACAGGCAGTGCCTCCCCCCCCAGGATGTTTTGTTAATTAAATTAGCATTTAAATAGCCAGAGCTAATCTGGGAAGTCAGCCCCTCATTACAGTAACTAGGAAGGGGGAAAAGAGCTGGAGACAATTCCCTACAAGATGGGGTTAAGTTGGCGTTTCACAAACTATTTGCCCAGCCTGTCCCTCCCAAGTGAAAGCTGCCACCCCCCGCCCCCCCCCCCCTTTCCTCCCAGCATAATTAGCATGTTCCAGTGCTGTGAATGGAAACAATATCCTCCCTCCAAGCTGTGCCCCTCCAGGGAGATGCTTCCCACAGATTGTGAAACCCCGAGCCAGGGAAAGGGCTTGTCGGGGAATTCACAGTGGGGTAATTACACTGAGGTACCTTGTGCCAGTGCAAGAGGAGCTGCATTGCTGTAATTCATTGCAGGAAGCAGGGGCTTGAATAGAGGAGAAGTCCAGAGGCAGGACTGCAGAGAGCCAGCACAATTTATTGCTCCTGCACATCTTCCCAGAGATCCCATCAAAGCTGAGAGGGTTCTTTGGGCCCTAAGGATGTCTCGATCTTTGAAGAAGTTTGCAGAAAGTAGCAACGATTACACGTGAACCTTGTATCTCTTTGGCTGTTAGAACTGAAGGAAGGCTAAAAGGGTGATTTTTCAGATCTCAAAACGAATTCTTCATGCCAAGTAGAAAACTGGAGACAAAGTTGTAAGAATTGTATGATCGCATTTGTTATTGTCCACTTAAAACAGTCTCTTTGGAATAAATAAAAAGGTTATATAGAATAATTTCCCTAGAAGATTTACTGTTTAATTTTGCATAAAACCAATGATAACTGAAACAGGAGGGGAGATGCAGGAGGAAGAATCGGATTTGGGTGACACCTGCTCTACCCAGCTGCACCCACAGCTGGCAGTGGGTTTCATCCCATTTCTTTAAGTCAAATTCCAGGTGACTCAACCTGTTGTAAAAAAGACCCACCCTCCCCTTGCTGCTGGTGGTGTCCAGCTGTGAGACGGGGACTATATTTATCTCCACTGAGAATTGCTGGGTTTCAGAAAACGTTGGTGCGGTTTGTCGAGGCCCCAGCTGGAAAATACCACAAGAAGTTCAAAGCTGGGTTTCATCCTGTAACCGGATCCTCAAGTTCACAAGTGCAAGGACCAACTGTGCAGTCTGGAAGCGGGGTGTTCCCACTGCCAACAAGAAACCCTCCACAGCATGGGGCTGTGGGGCTGGAGAGCAGATTCCTTCTCCTGCTGCAGATAAAAACTCATTTTCTGCTTCAAGCTTTTGCCACCCTGCTTGGTCTGACCTGTTTTGGGGTTTTTTTGTTTGTTTGTTTTGTTGTTTTGGTTTTGGTGTTTTTTTTAACTTCAAGACATCTTCCCAACCCTTGTGCTCACTTGGGATGCTCTTAAGAACATGGGCATTAATCTCAGTGTGACTTAAATGCCAACTTAACATTTGTTTTCTCTCTGCCCTGACAAGATACTCTTCAGGCCAGGTGGGAATGAAATGATAAATACTGAGTGCAGTTCCTCTGGGCAAAAAGTGCTACCTGCCGAAATCTTATCTCAAAACCACTTGGAAATGTGTTATTTTTTTTTATTTCTGTCACAAAACCTCGTTGGATGTTGAAAGGCCGAAGGGCTACAATTCTGAATTTGTTTTATTTCCCGTCCTTGCTGGAATCTGGCCTCTCAAAATAACACTGAGAGAATCCTTGTTTTGAACTAAAATAGCAGCTGCAAGGCTTTTCACCCATGACCATTTAAATGAGGTTTTGGGGTTTTTTTTGCATCTTTGCATTACGGTTTCGTTCTCGGTCTTTGCAATCCGTGGCTGTGGTTGAACTGCTGATCTGTCTAATGGGGATAAATGGTAATATTGTTTATTGTTCAAACTGTCTCAGACTATTCCTGTTGAGATTTTTTAGTGAGCTGTCTTTGCTGAGTGAATAGCACCAAGCACGTCAATAATAGTCAGGGGTGAAACCAGACCCAGACATCACCTAAACCCACATCTGTGTGTTGGATTATGGTTTGTGAGGGTTCTCTGGGGTCCTCACCACAGGAGGGTCATGGACTTGTTGGAGCAAAACCAGAGGAGGCCCCAGAGATGCTCCCAGGGCTGGAGCCCCTCTGCTCTGGAGCAAGGCTGAGAGAGCTGGGGGTGTTCACCTGGAGAAGAGAAGGATCCAGGGAGACCTTGGAGCCCCTTCCAGAGCCTAAAGGGGCTCCAGGAGAGCTGGAGAGGGACTTGGGACAAGGGATGGAAGGACAGGACAAGTGGAATGGCTTCACACTGACAAAAGAGGGGTTGGATAAGTTATTGTGAAGGAATTGTTGGCTGGTGAGGCCCTGGAACAGGTTACCCAGAGAAGCTGTGGCTGCCCCTGGATCCCTGGAAGTGTCCAAGGCCAGGCTGGACAGGGCTTGGAGCAACCTGGGACAGGCGAAGTTGTCCTTGCCCACTGCAGGGCTTGGAACTGGATGATCTTTAATGTCCCTTCCAACCCAAATCATTCTGTGATTCATTGATATTCCAGAACAGTCTGGACATAATCCTGTGCTGTGTGTTTGAGCAGGGAGGTTGGACCAAACGACCCGCTCTTGCCCCTTCCAAACTGATCGATTCTGGGATTCTCTGATCAAACATTGGAAGAGGTGGTGGAGTCCTCATCACTGGAGTGAATGACTGGACACGGCATTTAGTGCCACAGCCTAGTTGGCAAGGTGATGATCGGTCACCGGTTGGACTCGACGACCTCAGAGGGCTTTTCCAACCTAACAGATTCTGGGACTCAGCCACCCAGGCGGGGACGGAGGGAAGAACTACATCTCCCAGCGTGCACCGCGGCGGCCCGCGGGCAGCGGGGATGCGTGGCTGGCGCGGTGCACGCCGGGAGTTGTAGTCCCGCCGGAATTGGCCCGGCTCAGCACCTCCCTCCCCGGCCGCTCCTCCCCGTAGCCGGCTCTCCCTCCGCAGACGGAAGCCGGGCAGGGACGAGGGAGCCGGGAAAGCTGGAGCGGCAGGATGGGGGACTCCAAAGTGAAGGTGGCGGTGCGCGTCCGCCCCATGAACCGGCGAGGTGAGACCCTCCTTCCTCAGCGACCCCCCCCCGGTCCCTTCTCCTCGCCGAGAACAGCGCGGGACCAGGGGGGTACCGATCCTTAGGGACAGGTGTGCCCGAGGGTGGGTGTATCGGGGCGTGTGCGTGTGTATTTATTTGTTCGTGGTAAATAAATGCACCTCTGTGAAGGCGCGGGTGGGTCTGTGAGCGAAGCCGCGCCGCGCTCGCCCCCCTCTCCTGCAGTCCCTTTTCCTAAATCCTAGTTTTATGTTTGTCTGTTTGTTTTTTTCCCCTCTCCTTGCCCACTTCACCCCTTCTCTGCACCTGCTTTACAGCCGGGCTGTGCTCGGTTCCCGCTGGGAAAGCGCTTCCTTCTTCCTGCTTTGGGGTTTTGGGGGAAAATTCCTCTTTTTCTCTATTTTGCCTCGTGTTAATCCATCCTGTCGCTCTCCAACCTCTGTTCCTGCCCCTCGGCCCTCGAGTGGAACGGGGTTAACCCGATGACAGCGACACAAGGGCAAAAGCAAGCAGGAAAATAGAGAAGAGGAAGCGTGAATTGACAAGAGAATATTTTTTGTTGTTGTTGTTGGGTTGTTGGGGTTTTTTTCCCTCCCCTCCACGAAACTTGCCTAAGGGTTCTGTTAATCAGACCGTGGTCTGGGCAGCTGTTTAAATGTTTATTACTTGTCTTAATTGGAAAAACTTGCTCTGGATGATGAGGAAGTGAGTATGAAAAGGCAGCTTCAGCCAAGGAATGGGAAGGTGAAGAAGGCAAAAATCCAAGAAACACGTAGGGTGGCTTTTTCCCCCCCCCCAACATTCTCACAGGAGTATGCCAATAATTCCTTTTGGGGAAAGGGAATCCAGTGAAGTCAGTTTAATAGCTGAAGCAAAATAACAGGAGGGAGGGAGGGAAACCCTTTATCTTCTACATGATCTGAATCAAAGTAACTCTTTAATTCTTTTCAGTGGTTAAATATTGAATACAGAGTTTCCATACCTTGTAAAATAACAGCAGGGGAACGTTCACCGAGTTCACAAGAGCTCTGGAGTCCCACTTCCAGAAAAAAAAGATGGAGTTGATGTCTTTACAGTCTGGTGGGTTAGGGATGTTTTGACCAAAACCTGCATTTTGTTAAACCTCAAGTATCAGCTCTCAAAAGTGAGGAGGGACCCATCCTTGTGGAGAATTCCTTGGAGGAAGTGGAGTGACAGTGTGGAAGAGTTGGTGGAAGCTGGGAGAGCAGCTGGAAGGTGGTGCCTGGTTTCGGTGACAGACATGGGCTTTCCTCTTGCTCATGTCCCTTTCCTGACATAGATCATTTCCTTGGCTGTGCCCCAGACACCTTCTGACTGATTTACCCCCAGGATTAGACAGTAATTCCGGTGGGAAGGGACCTCTGGACGTGTCTGGTCCAATGAATGGCTCAAAGCAGGTCAAATGAAATGAGGTTGCACAGGAGTTGTGAATCCCCAGGGATGACTAATGCACCTCTCCCTCCCAAGAACATCCCACATCTGTTCAGTCCTGAGTTTATCCACGTGCCTGATTCCAGCCAGGGACTCAGTTCTGCAGGAATTACAAGAGGGCAAAAAGTAGGGGAAGTAAAGGAATCTGGGAGAAGGGGAGATTGTATCTTGTTATCCGAGCTATTTCGTGGAATCAGAGAATATCCTGAATTGAAAGAGGACCATTGAAGTCCAACTTCTGGCTCTATTTTATTCTGTCTAAACTTAAAAATGCTTAAAAATGTTGTGGACTGGAGGGGATGGCTGAACCCTGGTTGTTAGGAGGCTGATCCAGGAGCGAGGGATATTTGTGTATCAATCCTGGGTGCTCATCAGAGGGAAGAGGGACCTGAACCCTTCACTCTTGGCACCTTTCTTGGCAGTTTGCAGCTGTTAATCCTGTTGTTTGTAAGTGATACATAAATCCATTTAAGTCTAGCCTAAAAAATGTCCTGGACTTGATATTTTTTTCCTCAGCAGATTGTCACAGTCAAGTCTAAACAACTGATACCTCCAAGTAGTATTTCTGATGCTCCTAGAATTTAAAGAAACAAACACTGATATCAAGGCTGCTATTTTTCTTACAGTTTAATCCTAAATTTAAGAATTTGTGCAGCTGACTCTCTGAAGAGTCATCCACTTGTGAGGCTTCTGTGGCTCTGCTTTTTTAACAGGCTTTGAGGCCAGAGGCAGCTTTCCTGGAAGCTCTCTCGTACACACTTTGTTCTGAGCAGTATTTGTACGAAGTTCTGGGGCTTTGGACCTGAAGCAAGTATTTGTTTTCTTCAGGATCACGAGTAATGTCCTTTCCTTCCCTCTGCACCAAAGGGCTTAACACTGCAAACCTGTCAGGCTGTGGAAACTTAAGCTTTGAAATATTCTCGGTGTTTACTTGTGGTTGGTGGTGGTGGTTGTCTTTGGTGTTTGAATTATGAATTTCTTAAGGCAAGGGTTTATTAGGTTAATAAAAGTGGTGTGCTTAACTGTTACTCGTTTTTACAGCTCATAAAAGTATAATGGGTTCCTTGCCTGCATGTGGAAGGGATTTCTCTATCAAATAGTTGGTTATTTATAGCACTCACATTTCAGGGTGTTTATGCTGAGGGTCCTGCATCATTCTTATGCTCAGTGGTATCTATAAATTAAGTTTATAGCACTCATTTTTAGGGAGGGGAAGCATTTGTAATTGTACTTGGGTTTCCTGAGTTAGTGTTTTTTTTTTTGTTTGGTTGGGTTTGTTGTTTGGTTGGTTTTGGGTTTTTGGGGGGGTTTTTTTGTGTGTGTGTGTTTTTGTGGGTTTTTGTTTGTTTGTCGTTGTTGGGTTTTTTTTGTTGTTGGTTTTTTTGTTGTTTCTTTTTTGTTGGTGGGGTCGTGGTTTTTTGTTTTTTTTTTTTGTTTTTTTTTTTGCATCTAGGCTACTTTTTTTTTTTTTTTTTTCTGAATCTTGCTTCAAATTAGACCCAATCCTACAAAGCCTACATGGAAGCCTTGCTTTGGAAAGCCACTGCTGTGTCAGTGTGGTTGCAGCACCACATCTGAAGTTGGAAGCTCTGCTGGGTATCAACAGAGGCTCCTTTTTTTTTTTTTTTCCATCCTTTCTACTTTGCAAACTGGGATCTCGATTAACAGGCTTTTATGAATTAAATAATCCAGCACTGTTTTGTTAGTTAAGACTCTAAGTCTTCTATTTTCTTGGCTCTGTAATTCACTAAAGTATTTCCTACTGCACTGCTTAATTCAGATGGGGTCTTGATAACAATCAGGAAGTTCTTTTGCTGTTTTATTTCAGAGTTGCAGTGGATTTCCTTTTATGAATGTGATGTTTGGCTTCTCTTAGCAGATACTCATTATACTTCAGGCAAATGCTGTGCAAACCATACCATGAAGCAAAGCAAATGGCAGCTGGAGGCTTTTTAATTAAGATTTTTCTTACTGAACACTTTTGTTTTCAGGTGATGTTGGGGTACAGGCATCACATAAGTACGTTTAAGTCCTTGGGTTTCCTTGTGGCTTATAATCAATTCAGTGTATTGTTAATTAGTGCTGATATTTTGAAAGAATGCAATTTACACTCAAAGATATGGCTGATGACACCTTAAGCCAGTCCAAGCTGCTGTTATGCTGCTACATCTCACTTGGGGTAATACTTTTCTGTTTTTAAAGAAAAAAAAAAAGCAGGAAACAAACTGCCTGTATCCTGACAGGATTAAACTGTTCTAGGATTGTAGTGTAAGGCCTACAGCTCCAGTTTAAACATCTGGACTGCCTGTAAATATGCATTCAGGTATCTATTATGTTAATATGTGTATTTATCCTGACTAGTTTCTGTGTTCAGACAGGGGTTTTCCCATTCTTTGGTGATCAAGGTCCTTTTTTCCAGTGCTTGTAAGGAAGGAATTTGCTTCTCTGTCTGCACAAACTTCTGACCACGGTGTCAGGTGGTAATTTTATGTCCTCCCACTCTTTGGAGGAGGTTGCATTTCCAGCCACTTGAAATGTTTTTTGGGTTTGAGGTGAGGAGGTGGGAGTTGTTCCTGTGCTTTTGTTTGTTTGGAGATGACAACAGAAACGATTTATCTATAAATTGGAGTTTGTGCAAGCCGGCTTACAAGATTAATTATGGTATTAAAGTGAGTGGAATGGCACCTGTTGTAACCTGATGGCAACATGGAAAACCACAAGACTTTTCTTCACCATTATCCTTCTCACACATGAGTGCCTAGAGTTTGGAATATTTCCTGGTGATTGCTGATAACCTGTAAAAGTGTTTGTGGTACGAGCAGGATTAACCTCGAGATTACGGTGCCAAAAGGGTAAAGGATGCAGAGTTAATGTTTCATCTTGTCTTACTCAGTGAGACAATTGTATTTTAAGAACTCCTAAGGTGCTACAAGCTTCCTCCCCACAGCCAGAGACTCCCAGGCAGCCCAAGGTGGAAGCCACAAAGGCAAACAATTGTAGTGCTAATTACACCTGAAGTGCAGGATGAGATTACCCGGCTGCTCTGGTTTCACGGCAGCTTGCTCGCTCCTCCTCAAGTCAACAGAAGATCAGATGGACAGGCTTTGAATAGTTCTGCCTTGGCTTTCGGGTTTGCATTTCATCCCTGTGAACTCCAAAGCCCGAAAGGAAGCAGGAACCTGGAGATGAGTGTTGAACTTCCTTGGATCTCTGAGCTGCACCCGGGAATCACCGGGCTGAGCGGTGTTTGCATCAGCAGAGCTGACTGTGAGTGGGGTTCATGTAAAGATACACCGAGAGCTTTTACTAAAGCTGTTAGGGAAGCTTTTTTTTTTTTTTTTTTCTTGCAGAAAATGAAACAGCAGAGGACAGAACTCATTTTTTTAGCGTTGGGACAACGTAGCGTTAATGTGCGAGGGCAGCTTGATTTCATTGCTCACGAGCTTGAGTTGACTTCCACCTCATCGACAAGCATTGTGTGGCCTTCCAGATGCTCTCATACATATTTAATGAGCTTTAATTGCTGCAGACTGAAATTTTCATGACTTATATTTGTGCACTTTTCACACAGCAGAGAAGCTTGAAAGGTGCCTGCGTAGGGGAGACGTAAGGGACAAGTCAAGTTGCTGTATTTTTGTCAGAATTTATCATCATTATGTCTTATAATTAATGCCCTGAAAGTGCTGTTGCACTATTTTTTCCACATAAGCTCTTAGCATTGTCATGTAGATCTGAGTTATTTTGACACTCACTCATATAGTCAGTTTTTCATTTATTTGTGTTGGCTCCTACGTAGTGAAGGGCAAAGAGAAAAGTCACTCTTAGGAAACAAAAATTGGCAGGGAATCTTGAGGACTTGTTGTCTTTGAACTTGCTTTCACATGTTTTTTTCAAACAAAAACAAAGCAAAAAACCCCAAACCCAAACAAAAAAACAAACAACAGCTTCACTTTTTTTTTTTTTTTGTTGGCATTTGTTTAATTTGTGTGATAAACAAACTTTTAAGTATTTTTAGATAACTGTTTAAACATCTCAGTGTTATTGCCATTTGCTTTTGGAGACCAAGAAAAGTACAAGGAACCAACTATAATTTCTTATTCAGTGACACTTGAAGGCTCAGGGCACAACATTCCAGTTCTAACCTTCAAGGGAATGTTAATCTCCTGAAAATCTACTGGCAATTTAAAATACAAAATTTCTATCGGCTGTCTTTACAGGAGATTATTTTGAGCTTTTGTATCTGGGGCCAATTTTGGCTTATGAGCTTAGTACATGCACTTTAAACCTTTCACATTTTATTTTTTATACTTCAGTTGGCATCTCTAGCTTTTGTGAAACTCGGCAAGAGCGGTTGTGCTGGTTCCTAGTAACTTCACAGAGCTGGATGTCCATCTCCAAGGGGTCCTGAAGTGTCAGTGCTGCCCTAAACCTCATAGTGGGACCAGGAAGAATCTGTCACAACTTTTATTCGACCTGTGTGGTAACAACGGGTTCAGATCTTTGTTTCATTGGGGTTTAGGATCAAATGATATTTGGAAGATTGTTTCATGCTGCCCTGTAAAAGCTGGCTGTCAGGATCATTTTGTTTGGTTCTGAAATACAGTAACCTTAAAACAGGGTGGGTTTTTAGGGTAGTGGCTGAAAAAGGTGGCAGTTCAGGTTGGGGTTTTTTTTGTGATGCAGCTGAGTTTAATCCATGTCTTACTGGAGTGAGTTGAGTATAACATTATCCAACCTGTGCAGCTCATCTGTGGAAACAGTTCCCTACCCTGATCCATAAGCAAAGATGGGGATTTCCCAGAGGTGAAAACATCTGACATTCTCCAAAATACTCCTCTCCCCTTCCCCCAGGATTCACATCCATTCCTTGTCCCTGCCCCAAACCTGCTGGGTACATTTTAAAGTTGCACCTTTGCCGGTGTTTCCTAACCCCTGTTGTGGAAAATCTGCTGGGGTGAGTTTATGATTACCAGCCTCGTGACTGCTATTACAGAGGGAATGTAAACTCCTACCTGTTGTGGGAATGGACCAGTGCCTGCTGAATCCATTCCATGTGGTGTTAGGCTGCTCCTGGCTTTGCTTTTCCAGCTCTCTCTTGCTCCCTGGCTTTTCCACCCTGTTTGAAACACACCGGATTTCTTAGGCCAGTGAAAGAGCCCAGAGTCAGATGGGTAGAGTGAATTATTTTTGCAACACCCATAAGGCTTTGATCCAAAGGCATAATAGTAATTTTGGATTTACACAAGAGTGGTTTCAGCTGAGATCTACATTGCCTGAATCCCGGTTTTTATCATCCTAGAAAAGTCTTGGGAGGGGCTGAAAAATCAAGGGAAAGGAGAGTGGCTTCCTTCAACCCCCACCTTCCAGTTTTACAAGTGAAATAAAAACTCATCCAAGAGACTCTGTGTGAGTAGCTTGGACACACAGGACTTAACAATTATTCCTGCACTCAGCCCAGCTTTGCTTAACACTTTCCAGGGCTGTGAAATGTAAATGATACGTGTTTTCCCTTTTATTATGGATGTCACAGCTCTCTTACTCCAAAGCTGTGAAAGAGAGACTTTGATTCCCGGCAATAAATGTTGCTTGATGTTGAGAGTTTGAGTTTGCATTCTTCAAAGAGCAATTAGCTGATTAGTTGCTTGATTTGCTGAAGCAAATGAGGAGTTGATTGTGTTTGCTCAGTAATGACTGAAGGTAGGAGCAGGTTAGCAATAATAATAGGGGAGATTTTATTTTTGTTTGAGAGGCAGGATTTGGGGTAGATCTCCAAAGTTTGACAGTGAGCCACTTCTGTCATCTTTTAACTTCTCCTAAATTTTGTGCTGTCTGAAAAAACAACACCTGTATTATAGTTGGAAAAAATAATAATAATACCAAGCTTCAACCCTTACTACAGGATGAATTGACTGGGGTTTTTGGATGTGCATGGTTATCATCTTATCTTGGTGCTTCCCAATTTTCCTTGTTGTTCAGGAGCAGCAGGTACACAGCTTACCTGGGAGACACTGAAACTAGTAAAAGTAAGGGTGTAGTCCTTGTGAGATCATATCCAAAAGAGCAGGCAGATAATTAGACTATAAGGCCAACCTGCTTAAGTGATATTAAAAACTTAATGAGGTGGAAATTATGATGATATAAGTTTCAGCAGTGGCTAATGCGAGATTCATCTCTCAGCGTACTGGAAGCATTAAAGAAATCAGAAATCTGTCAAAGAACGTGGTTTGCAATAGAGCCAGAATCTGTAGAAAGTGTCAGATGTGCTATTAAACCAGGATTTAAACTCTTTCCTCAGCTAAAAGGAGAGTTGCCATGTGAGCCTTTGGCCAGGGTAACTGGGATAAGCAGCCTTAAGGCTGTCTGGATCCACGACCCAGCTTAGAGGCTCAATATAACTGTTTCTTAGGAGTTTATTTCATGTGACACCATGAACTGATGGAGCAGTTCAACTCTGCTGGGACAAGGTCTCTTCCCTCTGCCCAGGTCTACCCACTGTTTGTGTGGCCTTTGTCCTTCTGACCTTTCACTGGGCTGATGGAGCTTTCCACGGGGTCTGAATACATCCATTTTCATGTTGGGCAGTTTTCTGCTGTTGAAGCGACTTGACGTGACTTGCAGAGGAGTCTGCTGAGCAACAGGCACGGGAAGGAAGGGCTGAGGCCTCTGTGTTTGGCAATAGCTGTTGGTTTGGCTCACCCCATCTTCCCAAACAGTGCTGGCCCCCTGTCTGTCACACCAAGATGAGGGATTTGAACGTTCCCTGTGTGATGCTGATGATCAGACAAGGTGTGTTGCACAAGAGAAATTGGCTTTGAATATTTCCTCTTTTTCCTGTGAGGACATTTGACTTGAAGGAAGGCTCAAATCCTGCCTGTGTGCTTCCTTAAGGGTATTTCACACAGAATACTGGTAAGTAAGGCCATGAGTTCACTGGGCAGTCACGGGTGCAAAACCTGCCACGGGCACCTCAAGAGATGGATTAAAAACGTGACAGAGACCATGCTGCTCACAGGCAGCGTGTGCAGCCCTTATGCTTTGCATGAGGCAGGTAAAAGCCTTCCTCAGTAGCTGGGAAAAGCAGGTCAGTGCAGCACAGAATGTTAATCACTAACCAGCCAGACCGAGATAAAGTGCCTTGTCGGATATGGGACGTACGAGGGGTATGGTTTCATCTAAGCAAGCATGTATTGCATATTAATGATGGGTAAATTGGCTTTCAGGGTGTGGAGAGAAATTAAAATAAACACTGGCTTCTGCAACTTGTCTGCCTCTTCCTTCTGCAAAAGCACAATGTAATAACAGAGGAGCAGTTTTGCTCAGAAGGATTTCAGTTCCATGTGACTGCCTGCTATGAGCAGTAATCTCGAGCTTTGGCTTGCTTTGTTGAGTGTCAAGCAGCAAAAGAGGCCGTAACATTTCTTTCCAAAAATGCCCACGGAAGAAACTCCCTCTTGCTATGCTATTTAGCAGGAGCAAAAAGGTGCTGTGCAAGAACTAAGATCTGCAGTCTTTGCCTGGGAGATTTTCAGTCTGAGTTTATAAGGTGCTGTGAGGTGAAAGAGCAAGTACAGGTGACACAGAGGAGGAAAGAGCAGAGATGAAGGAGGATGAGGATTATAATTAACGTGATTAGACACGAGCTCATTTTGGTGATTCAGCTGAGGTGTTGAACTCTGTGTGGAGGTTGTTTAGCGTAGCCCCTCGTCATCCTGGCGGGGTGTGAGCAGCGTCATTGTGTGTTCATTGCAATCAGCACTTGGATGCACTTTCCAGGCTCTGTGTCATAAGGCTGGACTGTTTGGTGTCCAGGCCCTCTGTCCTGGGTGTCTGTAGGCAAGTGGTGCGTGCTTTATTTCGTATCTAACTGCATTTGTCACTGGGTGGATACCTTGGACTGTTGTCAGTGTTATCTGAACCTTTTATTTTGCTTTCCCCGCCTCTGCGCCCGAGAATTCTCCTACCCTCCAAATATCCTTATTACTCATCGCCCATATCCCACTGCTGAGTGTCCTTTGGAAAAGCTGGGCTTTCCAGCCTGAGGGGGGGGGGGGGAAGGGAAGGACAAGCCCTTTTTTCTACGTGCTCACACCTAAATTATTTTTGATGGGACTTGAATTTCTCGGAGCAGGTGCCCCAGGACTGACAGCTGGCACCACACGCCGCGGTATCACAACAAGCGGCCGGGGAAAATGTGCTGCAGATGGCAGGGGCAGCTTTCCCCTGCGAGCTGGGAGGCATTGAGGGAGCAATAAGAAGAGCTGTCAAAGTGGTACCATGCCTAAATGGTTCTTTTCCCTCCAGAAGAAATTTCATACCGCCCTTGTGTATGCTGATTGTCCTTCAGTGAAACCTAAGTGCTCTTTCTTGTTTTGAAAAGAGTGCTTGCTTTAAAGCTGGACAGGATCCATCCCATCAGAATATCCCTAGAAGTGGAATTTGGCAATAGTCCTGTTTCTATTCTCTAGCTGATGGGTGGCTGTCAGACTGCATGAATAAATTTGGTGTCTGGAGGAAGTAATGGTGTATATAATCCCAGTGCTTTAGGAGCAGCACTTGACACTCTCTCATTTCTTTATAGAGCTTGATCTGCATACAAAATGTGTGGTGGATGTGGATGCAAACAAGGTTATTCTTCATCCTGTAAACACCAACCTTTCAAAAGGAGATGCCAGGTAAGATTTTTCGAATTAGGAAGGTCAGGTTTTGGAAATTAAATGTGAGCCTGACAATTAGGAAATGTAGGCCTTGATAGAAAGCTTTCAGTTTAAAAAATAATATCTATTCTTTCTACAGTGTAATTGCCATCATCCATAAAATAAGGCTGATTTTGCCATGCTGGGAAGTTGCTTTGAAAACCTTGTGCTTTCTGCAATTGCTTCCTGCTCTCAACAATGTGTTAGTGGCTAATGGGTCCATGAACTATTTCAATTTTTTCCCTCATAATGCTGTTATGAAAAACAGGAGAAATTTAAATCTGCAAAATAATTTGAGTGGGGCCCAGCTTGCCATTTTGGGATGAAAATAATTTTCACAGTTATTTTCTCGTAATGGGTCACGGTATAAGAAGGGGAATGGGAACACACTGGAGAGTTTTAGCTCCAGGAGTTTCTTGACAGTGGGGCATTCCATGCATCAAAAATCCTTGGAAAAGTGATTAAGGGTAGGGGCCAGTTTGTGTCAGAGCAAATCCGTTAAACTACTGTGAAACTGAAAAGTCATGTAATAATTGATAGAGTTAAGGTTGTGACTATTTAATTTATTGCTTGATGCAAGGGGAGGAAATGAAAAAATGTGTGTGCGTGAAACAAAATAACAGGGGTGCAGGAAAAGGCAAAACCTGTTACTGGACATCTACAATCATCTGTTTTCCGGGGGGAAAAAAGGAAGAGGTAAGGGTAAAAGTGAAAAAACCAACACAAAAACAAACAGTTAAACACATAGAAGAGCTATGTTTAAATGTTCATGTGAAGCTGAACTGTATATCAGTGGTCAGTAGAAGTATTCATTAACTGATCTCTGGTAATTTAAAGTTCTCAAACCCAAGTGGTAGTAAATGGAAAAGCAAAGAGATCATCAGGTGAAATATTTGCTTTCTATTGTCATTAGCTCAGAGATTTATTACAGACAGTAGGACTGGAGCTTTAATAAGTTACTTAAAATCAAACAGGCTGTGTGGGGGGTGGGAGTGTTTTTGTTTGTATCGGTATCCACCTCCTCCAGAAACACGTGCATTGTTCAGCTGCCAAAAACCTGCGTTGATTTGAGCCTTTAAAACAGCTAAAAATGGCAGGAAATTGAAATTCTCAGAAGCTGAGTCGGCCACAGCTGGATTAAAAATGTTACTCATAGTTTCTCTCAAACATGGCAACCAGTCAAGTGGATGGTTTATGCTCCCCTAAATATGTGTTTTAAAATCGTTCACAGAGCAAACACATCATGCAAATCATGCCCCTTGGCAAGGGAGGGATGGGTTGGCAGTGGCAGTTGAGGTCCCAGACAAGGTGGTGAGCTCAGTGTGAGAATCCAGCCCGGGAGAGCAAAGAATACTTCATTTGCATCCTCACAAATAGCCATTGCTAATCTAGGCAGGAAGCATAGTAAATTTATATGGGGTGATTTAATAGGAGAGGGGAAACCGTGGGGGCCCCCGTGAACTGCACTAAAAGTTTGCCTGCAAACACTGAGACAGCGTTATCTCAAAAATATCATCTCAGAAACACAGTTGGGTTGGGAGCAGGGTCCTATCCAGCATGTCATGCCCTTGGGAGGCTGCTGCTGAATTGTCTTGGCTTCTGCAGCTCCATCAGAGGAGTCTTAAATATCAGCTCATTCAGTTATTCTAATTCACCCTCAGGTTCTGCTTCCGTTTCCAAACCCATCGACTACTTTTCCTCATGTTGCAAAATCATTTCAGGCTTTTCGAGTGTCTAAAGTGAGCTGGAGGAATTCTGGCAAACCCAGAGAGCTCTTCACAGGGAAAAGAAAAGTAAATAACACTGTAAATGCTGTTTAGGTGCTCACAAAGCAGGGCAAGTTTGAAAACCTTAAGAGCTTTCCTGTGTTTCTCATTAAGAAGCCAAAGTCAATTTGGGAACTCGGAAAAGAATTTTAGAAACAGAACTCTGTGCTGTCACATCCCCACTTGTCATGACTCAGCCATGCTCTGGCAGGGAGTGACATTTGGAAAAACAAACCATGACTTTTGGAAATACACATTTCCCCACCACCACCACCACTTCCATCCTTTCTGGGAGAAACATAGTCTGGGAGATGGGTGGGTGTAAATAAATCCCCCAGCTTGGGGTGTTTGGGGCCTGACTGTTGGAGGTAGCAAATTGTGTCGACATAATTGCCACTGAAATGTTTTCAGGTCTTCAGAAAAAAGTGTCTCCACTGTTTCAGATGTGGCATTAAAAATTATTTAAATTAAATTAAAAATTAAGGAATTTTTTTGAAAATCCAGGTGATAACTGATGGACCTCATTTTCCCTACGAACTGAATATATTATTTACACATTTCTCTAGAGAATTGAGGGTCAATAAGTACATGTAAAACGCTTGCTCTTAAAAAAGAAGTCCTTTTTTATATGGCTTCAAAAATCTGGTGTTCTCCTGTTATTCCTTAACCAAGAAATTACCTTTCCTGAGCTAGAGCTAGGCAGCAGTTGTTTTGCTGAGCAATCCTCGATGGGGTTGTGCAGGTTTCAGTAACCTGATCACTTAGAAAAGATCAATTTTTAAATATATGTGTGACCTCCAGGCTTTGCTACTAACCTTGGCCTATTGGTGGGGGGGTTGGTTGAATTGTGTGAAAATTAAAATTACACTGTGTGGAAACAGTCAGGCATTTCTTTAGCTGCTTTCAGTACATTATATGTGACAGAGCTTCGAGTTTTGACACAATTTTCCCCAGACAACCTCTGTAAATCAAAACATCTCCCTTCTTGAGGATGTGTGAACCTCCAGGATGGACAATAATCCTTGGCATGACTTGTCCTCTCTTTTGTTTGCCCTTGCTGAGCTGTCTGTTCTCTGTTGCAAAGGTCAGGGCTGAAGTTCTTTTATCAGCTCGGGGTTTACTCTGTGCTGCAAAGATTACTCACAGCATTATTGCTGGTGGCTGGGGCTCAGGAGAGGGTGTGAACTCATTCTGATTGAAGGGAATAGATAAGTCCCGGGCAACAAATGGAATGTTTATAGGAATTAATTTTTTTGGAAAATCTCCAAAGAGACTCTAATTACTCCAGGTTCCTTTACAGCCATTTTTTTTTAACTATCAATTTGCTTGTACTGTAATTTTATATTTCCCAAACAAAACCTCATAAAAAGACTCGATTTTTTTTTTTTTTTTTTTTTTTGACAGGTCAGACAAAGGAGTTTTATTGTATCTTGCAGGCATAACTGTAATTGATGTGTGTGACTGATATGAGCTCAGAGATCAGTTGTGTATTAGTCTGGCACAGGCCTGTGAATCAGCCTTGATATTTCTAAAGCAAAGCATTCATTTAAATCTGCCCAACAAACCACCTCTGAGCCTTTTTATTAAGGGAAAATGCTTAAAAATGAAACAAGGGCTGACTTCACTGTACTTCTGTTGCCCTTGGAGGTTTCTAGCTGCTTTCCCTCTTGTTTTGCAGAACAGAGATTCCAAAGACGGGCACAGGGTAAAAACTCTTCCAAGGAGTGAGTGCAGCTAAATGAAGCTGACAAGTGTGTTAAACCAGGCTGGGTTTTTCCTTTTCAGCTATTGTAATGTCTTTATAATTACTGCTTTGTAGTGGATAATTCAATAAATGAGGATATTTTTAAAGATTTGCTTTTAAGGTACCTACTTCTGGATTTAAAGCAGTTTGCTTTTGTAGCCCCACACAGACAATGTGTTTTGGTGGTGGAGATGTGATGTTTAAACTCAATTTGGTTGTTTTTAAGGAGTTCTGGAAATGGAGAAGGGGTGTGTTATTATCTTAGACTTGAGGATTTTTGTAGCCTTGCAGCAGCTGAGCTTGATGATTCCTGCTTTGAGGAGGAACTGGATGAAGCCCAAGTATATTTTACTTATAAAGGAATATTTTTATGAGATTCTTCTGCCACTCCAATTCCCATTTTCTTTCCGAGGCAAATGGCAGCCCTGAAGAAGGTTGTGGGGAAATGGGGCTTGGAGCAACCTGGGATAGTGGGAGGTGTCCCTGCCCATGGCAGGGGCTTGGAACGGGATGAGCTTTAAGGACCCTTCCCACCCAAAAACCATTCTAGGATTCAAGCAGATGATAAATTGCTGATTTCAGGTGAGTGCTGGAATTCAGGCAATGCTTGGCCTGAAATGAACACCCCAGTGTGTTAAAACTTTCCATAGCTTGTCTTTGGACTGAAGCTTTTTCTTCTTACAAAGAACCTTTTTAATCCTTTAAAAGAAGAAATGAAGATTAGCAACAATTCTGGCAAAGATTTAAGTATTTAAAAAATGTTGCCAGAAAACAAGTATTGGAGTCTCAAGGACTAAGCAGCACTCATTTTGAAGGGTTAAGTGTGAAGTGGTGACAAACACATGGAATTTTAAAGCTAAAAACCAAACAGAATGGGGTGTCCTTGCAAGCCCACACAAGCTCCCCTGCTCCCCTCTAGCCAGGAATCTTGTGATGTGGAGGCAGGAGCATGTGGAGAGGGCGGGATAAGCTCCTGCTTGGCACAGCCTGGGCAGTGAGCACAAGGTTGGGGCTGCACAGAGCAAGGTGAAGCCGCTTTTCACCTGCCTGGGATGTGTGGGAGACTCCTTAGCGTGACTCAAGGACTTCCCTTAAAGCTGCCTAAAAGCTGAAAATAAGTCCTGACTTAGCAGGTCTTGCTGTGGGGGGAGTGTTGCAGACCTTGATAAGAATGGAAAATGCTAATTTTAGTGTGGAAAGTGACTGAATAATGAGGTGGTAAAACATGCACGTAAATTGATTTCTTTTGCCCAGAGTTATAAATAGGAGGGAGTGTGTTGGTTGGGGAAAGTGTATATGAAGTGAAAAAATTGCCTTAATTATAAATTAAAAATATCTCTTTGTGGCTTGACAAAGCATATATATCATATATTTTAGTGAGGTGTACAAGTAATATGTATGGAATGGCAGGCAAAAAATCCCAGATAAAGGAAGGTTTGGCAAAAGTTGAAAACATCATAATCCTGTTTATCTGTGTTACGGTGTCTTACAATTTTCTGCACAATGAATCAGTTCTTACATCTTCCAAAGCAGCATGCAGGGAGTCAAGGTGCCCAGAGAGGAAATGCTGGCATGATATAGGGGTTATTTTATATGTAGATAGAGGAAGATTTTGACTTCTAAAATATGGTAGCAGGAGCATGCAGGACTGCACACTTCACTTCTACCCCAGGAAAGAATGTGCATCTTCAGAAAATGAGGCAAATCTATGAAGGCAGTGCTATATATGGAATTAATCTGCTGAAATCCACGCCCCAAGAAAACAGCAAGAGGCAATTACTGGTGTATACGGTCATGGAAAAATGCCCACATTTTCTTGAAAATGCCCCAGGATCCTGCCTGATGTTAGGCAAGAACCACTTGGAGAGCTGCCTCATCTTCGGCCGTGCTTTCTGTGCTTGTCCCCAGCTGCTTGTGCACTTACTGAGAAGTATCAGCTGTTGGACTCAGCCAGAAATCGAATCTTGAGCTCGGTGAACCATTTGCAGGCTGTGGTACAGTTGCTGTTTGACAGCAAAGCCATTTAAAGGAAGAAATATTATTATCTTTTGAAGTTGGGTGAAAACTGATTGCAGTGCACGTGCCTTTGCTTCTCCGTATCTTTCCTGGCATTGTGTTAATTCCTGCTGCCTTGGACTGGTTGGGATGGGAACAATTCAGATTAGGATGTGTGGAGAGAGGACACGCTGTGTTAACCTCCTTGCACTGAGGGGGGATGGCTTCCTGCAGGGGTGAGGGTTCGTTCTGACACACAAAACTTGGAGAATTGAATTTCTGGGTTAGATGTGACTTCCAGGGAAGGCGTTTGTGCAGCGTTTCATAATGAAGTTCCAGGAAGTCATGGGGGGAGGGAGAGTGTTTGTATTCCCAAGACTGATAGCTGACATCCAGAAGAAAGGGAAGTTTGCCCCTCTGGACATCCAGACTGGTGTTTTGTGGGCACAGAGCAGCTCACAGGAAGTTCATGTTGGCGAAAACAGTGCCTTGAGATTTCCCTGCACAGCTCTTTTGCACCTCTGTGTACAGCTCTTGCTTCACTTGTTCTGTAAAATTATTTGTTTCTGAGGAGCTCCCTCAAGTAGGTATTTCTTGTTTTTATTGATCAGGTGACTGAACAGCCTAAAGAAGTTAGAGGGGAAAAAAAATAAGCCTCATTTAAAATGGACGGAGTAATTTAAATGTGTGAAAGAAATAATGTGAAAAACATTGCTTTTTCAGTATGTTATCAAAGTTAATTTTGTAGGAAGTTTTATTAAATTGATATGATGGAGTACACTCCATAAACTTGTGCCAGGGGAGGTTTAGGTTGGATATTGGGATCATTTTCTTCACTGGAAGGGTTGTCAGGCCCTGGAACAGGTTGCCCAGGGCAGTGGTGGCAACCCCGGGTTTAAAAGCCATGTGGATGTGGCACTTGGGGACATGGGTCAGTGGTGGCCTTGGCAGTGCTGGTGAAGTGGTTGGACTTGATGATCTCAGAGCACTTTTCCAACCTAAATAATTCTGTGATTCCTTGTGCATTAAACCCAGACTGCATCCAGCTGCAGGTTATTTATTTAACTCAAAATTGTCTTCTGATATAAAAATTTTATTTCTAAATAACTCTGAGTTTCTGCAGTACCTAGAAATCATTTTGTTAGAAATGTGAAGGTCATCTGTTTGTCCTGGTAAGATCTTAAAATCAAGGAGGAGTCAGGACAGACAAAGCACGGAGTTGATTTCCCAAGGACAGGGCTCTGTTACTGCACCTCCAGAGGCTTTGGTTGCACAAGGGAGGAATTAATTTGCTCAAAGGGGTGAATTCTCGTCATATAAAATACTTATCTTGTGTAAAATGGAGAAGTGGGAGTTCTGCCAGGAGAGAAGGGAGATGTTGCACTTCCATGTTGTGCTTTTGAGGAAGTCTGTTTGCTACAGCTCGTGTGCTTTGCCTGCAGTAAAAGTGAAAATGCAAGATAGAAACCCTCCACTAATTTTTGTGATGGACAGAAAGTAAATAGAACTTTGAATTCTGCTTGCCTGTGTCAATGAGCTTAAAAAAAAGACCCATAGCCCATATTGTATTGCTCAAGAAAAGAATTGGTGAGACTTGTTATAACAGTTTCTTTTGTAGCTGATTCCCTTCCCATCAGCTGGATCACACCTCTTTAATTCTACCTTTTTTATGGCAAACATAGTCATGGCTAATTAGGATTATCTGTTATTTATAAACTCTGTGCCCATGTGGCAAGTGAAAACTACTTTTAACACGAGCCACATCCCCTTGAAATGAGAACTGGGTGGCCACCTCATTAGTAGAAATCATCCTTGGCCCCCTTGTATTCCTTGGCTGAACATCAAAGAAGCATCTTTGATCTTGTTGCCGGTTTGACCAAGTCGTTAATAACCTGCTAATATGAGAGGAAGAGTAAATAGATGAAAAATTAATTTGCTTCACATGTTATGTGATCTGAAGTAGAACCTTCAGCTTGTGCTTTATTGATTGCTAACCTCTGGTACTTCTTCTCCTCAAAACCCAAAACATTTGTGAAGTACCTGCAGCCTCAATTCTTCATTACTTTGAAAGCTTTTAATAGACTGTGCACCCTTAGCATTGTTGACCTGCTTGCAGACAGCACTTGGAAGTTGGTGGTGATAGTTGCTAAGCAGCCTGTCCTTCAGGAAAACTCCTCTGGAGTTGGCAAAGGCTTTTCACTGGGAGGAGCTGTCTGAGGTTTGCACTTCTTCTCCAAACAGAAGGTCATGCGTAGTCCCTTCCCTCATCTGAGTGGTTTTAGCAGTAAGGGCAAGTTCCCAGGGTTGGGTTGTTTTCTCAAAAAAAACCCCAACACAACCACAAAACAACCCCAAAACCCTCTTGGTGGCATATTGAAGACCTTAGGATGAATATGTTTAATATTGGAGTGGAATGTAGCTTTTGTTTAACTCTCTATAGCAATATTGAGAGAACAGTCAACAGTACTGGTTTTCGAGCTGAGCTGTATCTGAAGCTTCCAGTATCAGATCATTGAAGCTTCAAGGAGACAGTGATGTGTTAATTGTTTTCTTGACTTGCTAAACCTACAAGCTAAAACAGACAAATCCATTTGCTTTAAGAAGAGTCGCTTGGAATTTGGCTCAGTGTCAATCTTTTCCTGGACTTGGCTTTCAGTGGAATTAGGATTTGACCCAGTGCTTTCCAGTTCAGCCCACTGGCTTTTTTTAACTTTGCTGCAATGTAGCTTTGTCTCTCATGAAAATAATTTAAAAGGGCATAACATTTGATTTGATTGCAGTAATTGTTTGAAATCAAGTCAAAACTCTGAATGTATGAAAATAAGGACATTACACCCAACAAATTACCCTGTGCTGCTCTAAGAACATGAACTGAAGAGAGGCAATGAAAGCTGAACTTTAAGTTTGAAATATTTCTTTCCTGTGTTGATCTAACATGTTAACAGAAGAGCTAAAGTCATTAAAGCATATTTAATTACATCAAATAAAGAAAGATGGGGGACTGACCTCATGGCCATAAACTGTGGGGAGAAGTACACAAGGATAGAGGAGAAATATTCTGAGGGAATGTTGTAGCTCTGAGTGTTTATGTGAAGTTATTTCATCTTAATTTCCAACTCTGGAATAATAATGCTTGTTGAGGTAAGACTATAAAAGGGATTGGGCTGTCAGAATGGTGTTGAATAATTCTGCTGCAGGCTGAAGGATTATTTCAGTGGTTGGTGCTGCTGGATTCTGTGGAAGGGCATAAGTGCAGTTCAGGAACAGCTTTTAAAACCTTGGCTCTGGAAGGCACTTGGGAGTGTCAGTGACTACCTGGAACTGTCAGTGAATATGTGGCACCTTCAGGGAGATCTCATCCCTGTCAAGTAAGTTCACATCAATTCTTAGACCAGAACTTAATTTTTTTTTTATATATATATATATAAGACTGGTTTTATGCCCACCAATCTTGTTTTGAGGGTATTGGAGATTAAACACCAAAATCTTGATCTCAGACTAATATGATTATGAGAACAGAACAAGATGCATGAGGGTATTTCTTGCCATCCCACGTGATTGATTGGTAATAACCAGAATAATTTTGTTTGTGCTGAACAGTTCTAATGCTCTTTGCTTTGATGTGTCCCTCAAACTAGTTTGAAATAAGATAATCTGAATGTTCAGGGTTGAGCATGTGTGGCAAGACATGTCTGATGCTTTCTTTAGGAGGTGGATAAATTCCTCATCATATTGTCAGTGATTTTATGCTCAAATAGAATACACAGGTAGATAATATCACATATAGCCTTCTAATTTCCTTAAGTTTTGAAAATGGAGCATAAAACTGCCAGAGTTTGTTTCCTAAATTATTTATGGGTTTATTATTAAAAGCAAAGTAGAGGAGAAACCATGTACCTCTTGGTATCTTACATTCATTGTCCTGAGGTACTTGAAACAAGTTTGGGAGTTATTTGAGTGCATCAATTTGAGGTAATCTGTCTTTTTTTTGTTGTGGTGGTGTTGATTTTTGGGATGGCACCGTTGCACTTGATGCTCCCTTACATTTGAGGGGGTTATTCTGATTTTGCCACCAGCTCTGTAAAGTCTGAAATAAAACCACTGAATGAGTAAACTAATGAAACTAATGAGAAAATAATGAAACAAGAGGAACTTGTTTCTGTATGTCTTTGTTATGGTGAGGTGAGAACACTGAAAATGCTGTAGCAGCTCAAGGTTTGCTTCAATATTTGATATTCTTTTACCTGTTTGAATTTCAGTAACAGGCCTGTTTGTTCTCCTCCTTCTCTGAGGAGAAATCAATGATCAACCTCTTGTAGGTATTTTGTTTTTTGTTTTCCATGAGCTGGAATGCAGCATCTGCTGCTCTTGCATTGGCTTCCCTCTGCCTTGGAATGTCTGTCCTTCCTGGAAAGAAGCTCTGGAAGTATGGCTGTGCATGGCCTCCTCCTCAAAGGAGCACTAACTCTTTTTGTTGATGGTATTGCAGTTTTAGAAGTAACAAATCACCAAACTATCCTCCCCTGGTTTTAATTTGCATTAAAATAACTCACATCTTTTATCTATTCGTTTGGTGTGGAGCAGGACAAAGTGAGGATATAAATTTGGCTTCCTGTGCAAGTGCTGTGGGATAAGTGTTGCCTCCAGTGCTCTGGGAGTATGTGAAATAAAATAACATTTTAATTAGTGCTTTAAAGTTCATGGCATAAACTTTGATAAGCATAGGCTTTGATAAGCATAGATCATCTTACAAAGCTGCAAAGCCTAATTATTGGATCAGTTCTCCTTTGAGGAGAGAAGGAATCAGGTTAAAATAGTGATTTTTTTTTTTGGCTAAAGGAGTGTAAAGGAAGAGGGCTGGATTTGAAAAATACCAGGAGAGGAAGGATGGACTTCACTGAGAGCAGTGGCTGCACAAAGGGATTTAGTTTTTGCCTCATCTCTACCTTATCCTTCTTATCTGACTGTGGGATAGTCACTGCAGATTCTTCTCTTCCATTTCGAGCTTCTAAAATAAATCTAGCATTTTTTCCATTTTTTGTGGGTTGATATCTAGTCCAAGAAGGGTTTTATTGTTTGGGATGGTGGCTTTTTATTGTTCAAGGAAGGTGGTTTTTGGTTTGCTCTTTGTTGTTGTTGTTGTCTTGGGGGTTTTTGTGTTTGGGGTTTTTTCGGTCTCTTTTCAGCAAGGAGCTTCCTGTGCTGGTGTATAATTAATCAGGTCACATCACTCAGTGGGACCAGAACTCAGGGCCTCTATATTGTGGTGGTGACGTAAGGAAACCCTATATCTTAATGTGCATTGTCTGAGGTTCTTGGGACTGCTCCACTTACTTGAATTTTCAGCCCTTTGGAAAGCACAATACCATTTTCTTCCTTTCTCCTCGGGGTTTGTAGGCTCCTGCCAGCATTTTGTTCTGTCTTTCAGCAGTTGCAGCCTCACTGTGCTGATCAGATAAATGAACTGAAGGAACAGGATATCCACCCAGCTTTATCTGAACAGTCCTGCAGTGACGAGCACTTCCAGCTCTCTGAATTTTTTTTCAAAGCATTACTTGAGTGTGTTTGTGATCTGAATTTTATTTTTACTTGGTAACAAATGCAATTACTTTAAAAAGATTATGTAGTATGGGTAACTCTGATCAAAATTTACCTCTAATCAAACTGAGGGCAAGGTTAGATGGGATGTTGGGAAGGAATTCTTGGCTAGGAGGGTCGGGAAGCCCTGGCACAGGTTGCCCAGAGAAGCTGTGGCTGCCCCTGCATCCCTGGAAGTGTCCAAGGCCAGGCTGGACAGGGCTTGGAGCAACCTGGGCTAGTGGAAGGTGTCCCTGCCCATGGCAGGGGTCAGAACAGGATAAGCTTTAAGGTCCCTTCCCACCCAAACCATTTTAAGAGTCTATGGCAGTGACATTACCCATTGTTTTATTCTTCTGTCCAATATTTTCTTGGTATAAAGGCTCTTCTCCCCACTCCTCTGAGCTCTTTGACTGGTATTTGTCCTCAACCTTTGTCTGATAACCTGTATATATATTTCTTGTTTCTTCCCAAAAATGTACCTAGAGAAAATGGCTTTGCAGAGTTTGCAGCCATGGTACCATGGGAAGGAAGAATTACAATGGGCTGAGCAGGAACAGAAACACTTCAGAGGTGTGAGGGGGAAAAAAACCCAAAAGACAAAGAAAAAGCACAATGCAGATTTTGTGGCAGAGGAGAAAGAAATAGGGGTGGTTCTGGGAGGAAATAATTATCTGGTTGTTTTACTCATGTGCTGAAACCACCTATGTACCAAATGAGGTTGCAAACATCTCTACTGCCTGCAAATTATCTCAGTACCTGCTCTTCTCACAACAGTAAATAGTTTGTGCAGTAACTTTGTGCTAAAACCTTCCATCCTTACTCCACTCCAGCCCATGCAGCTGCTCTCTGCAGAGTTTTCACACGTGGTTATTCTCTCTTCCTGTCACCACTGAGATATCTTCCTTTGCTGCTGCTAAGAGTTTAATTGCATTGCAGGAGGAGCTCTGGCAAGCCATTTACAGCAGGAATTAGAGAACCATGACAGGTTCACAGGGTAGTACAGGAGCGTGAGCGATACAGAGCAAGCTGAATTCTGCTTGCTGAATAATTACTGCAGCACTTGGACATAGGTTTGGGAGGAGGCATAGGATGGTCCTCCAGGACCCAATCTCTGGTGACAGTAATACTCATGGTTAAGTAGTGAGACATTTTACTTGTGAAGGTGGCACAAATTGAAGCTGGTAGAGCTGTCTGATAGTATGTGATGTATATCCTGCTACAACTTCTTGTGAATTGTTGTGAGCTTTTTGAGTCATGGAATGGTTTGGGCTGGAAGGGACCGGAAAACTCATCTCTTTCCCACTCCCTGCCATGGGCAGGGACACCTTCCACTAGCCCAGGTTGTTCTAAGCCCTGTCCAACCTGGCCTTGGACACTTCCAGGGATGGGGCAGCCACAGCTTCTCTGTGCAGCCTGTGCCAGGGCTTCACCACCCTCACAGCCAACAAGCCCTTCCCAGTATCCCACGTGTCCTCTGGCAGTGGGAAGCCATTCCCCCTTGTCCTGTCCCTTCATCCCTTGTCCCCAGTCCCTCTCCAGCTCTCCTGGAGCCCCTTTAGGCTCTGGAAGGGGCTCCAAGGTCTCCCTAGATCCTTCTTTTCTCCAGGTGAACCCCCCCAGCTCTCCCAGCCTGGCTCCAGAGCAGAGGGGCTCCAGCCCTGGGAGCATCTCCGTGGCCTCCTCTGGACTTGCTCCAGCAGCTCCACAACTTTACTGTGTTGGGATCCCCAGAGCTGGAAGCAGCTCTGCAGGTGGGATCTCACAAGAGTGGAACAGAGGGGCAGAATCCCCTCCCTTGACCTGCTGGTCCCACTCCTTTGGATGCAGCCAATGATGCAGTTGACTTTCTGGGCCCAGACTACTTTGTAATCAACCATTTCCTCATATCATTTATTTTCCTTGCCTTCCAGTCCCTGTTCAGGTTTCTTAGGTGATACTTTCCCAGGTCAGGTCATGCCAACAAACCCCTTCCAGAAGATGTTGCTGATTGATGTTCTGCTCACTCAGCACAGGCTGTTTTGTTGAGCAGGGAGATCAGGTGGCTGCCTCCAGGGTTGGAGATCTGAGGGGCAGTGGAGTCCTGGAATATTTTGGAATTGCTGCTGTAGTGATGGCAGGCTTACTCATGGCAGTCTTAAACACAGTGATGTGGAGTCACACTGGTTGAGGTTGGAAGGGGCCTCTGGAGGTATCTGCTCCAACCCTCCTGCTCAGGCAGTGTCTCCTGGAGCTGTTTATCCAGGATTAAGTCCAAATATGTTTTTTTTAATATCTTCAGAGATAATTAATGTAGCTCTCTGTACATTAATAAAACCCTCAGTTGTTTGTAGACTGTTGGGGGGTGACCTGATTCCGAGTGGTACCATTTGGAATACACCTGCCTTGCTGAAATGTGGGAACTCAGCTGACAGAACCCAATATAAATACCAGCTGTCACTGTGTAATTGTGGCCATAATTAATACGTTTGAAAGTGAGAGACAGGTTCGTTTTCAAGGCACTGGTGATGTCAGCAGTTAATTGTAGCTTCATTTGTGAGAGGTTACTTGGCTACAAGTCTGTACCTTTTGGTAAATTTATATTTAGCAGACCATCCATCCAGAAAATATAGAAATTAATTACAGTTACCCAGTGTTCATCTTGAATAATTCTTTTCTAAATGAAAACTTAGTTGATACTTGATGTTGAAGAGGTACCCAGAGAAATTCCACTTCAAGCAGTGCTGAGTGTTTCTTGTGTTTTGGCTGTTGGCTGATTTGGCTTCTGGGGACACAAAGCTTTGAAGGATGTCCTTTGTTCTAAAAAATCAAGCATTTTTAAAATTCTTTTTGCTTTCCTTCAGTCATTTGGGGAAGATCTTGCCTGAGTTTTGGGGTGATTCTGGGCTGGTCTTCAGCACACAGATGATTACAACCTTTACCAAAATTTGCCAGACAAGCTCCAGGTTACCATGGATTTTGAAACAACATTTTTCCTTACACTTTGAACATGAACTGCTACTTGGATCCTTGAACCTTGACGATGACAGATGTTGGTAAAGTGGGTTTTTTTAAGTGATTGAGTCCTACATGGGTAACAAATTCATCACCCAACAGGATGGATTGAAACAGCTTCCATTGCACAGCCAATCCAGAGGTGATTTATACAGAATTTTACACTTTCTAATATACACTGGTATTTATTGGACAAACTGCATCAGAAAAAAAATTCCATTATGCCCCATAATAGTTGCTTCTCAAAGTATCCAGAGGCATAAATGCTTAGATCTTTTTGCTGAGTATTGGATGGATGCTTGCAAAGTGAAATCCACACCTCCAAAATCTTGTATTATCAAAATCCTATAAAAGGAAAAATGTTAGTAAAGAGAAGGCATAATTTGGGCATAGACACTGCAGGTAAGGTAGGGAGATGAGTGTTGATGGTCGTGCTGTGCCTTATACTTGCTGCAGATTTTGGCAGATGTAATTCCAAAGGCTTCACTGGCACTAACAAGTTCGAAAGCTGTTGCCAAGTTGCATAAAAAGTCATTAAGCCTTGCTTATTGTCAGGATTAATGCTTAGCAAGAGCCTGATTCCTTAGGGAAAAGTATTGAAATCCATCCTTGCAGAAAAATGAAGTTAATTTTTTTTTTCACAAAAGAAAGTAACTTGACAACTTAGTCTGTCCTGGCATCTTTAGGCCAACAAGAAACTAATTACAGCATAATTGTGGTTTCTTCTGCTGTTGTCCCATCTGGATACAGTAGTTTATAAAATATTATAAAAATGGATGAAATGGCCATAAATTGAAAATCTTTGCTGTTTTGCAAATGACTGTGCTTGGAATTAGGACTGGAGTTTCTGAGCAAGTTTTTCATCTGCATTTGCACGAGACTGTAATGAAATATGATGAGTTTATATTCAGACTTGAAAATCTACTCCAAAAGGAGGAAAATTCTTCTGCTGAAACAGTGACTGAATTTTTTTATTGTGATTTGAGGGATGCCATTTGAAGACCTTTTAAAACCTATTTATAAATCAGATTCTCTTAGCATACAGTACCAAAGGCAGTATGGAAAATGAATAATAATGGCAGGAGTACAGTATAAGATACTTGCTCTCCCTTAAAAGGAGATCTTGAGTTTATTATTTGAATTCCAAGTCGCTGGAGCCTGTTCTTGTTGGAGCCTCTTGCCACTGATGCTTCAGGGAATCTTTTTCTTTGCTAAACCAACTGAATATATTCAAATTGTGGCTTCTCCTATAAGGCTCCTTCGTAGCTCTTTTCTATTAGTTAATGTAATAAAAAAAAAAAAAAAAATCATACCAATGGTGCATCTGAATTTGGGGAAGGGAAGGTTTCCTCTGTGTCTCAAACCTTCTTGTTTCACGTTTCTTGAGTGGCAGATGGGAAGGGACCCCGAAATGGCCTTGAGAACTCCCTTTAGAGTGACCTTGTGCTGTTGCCATGGTGTTGTCTCTGCCCAGGAAGAGCCCAGTGCCCGAGACGTGCTCTCAGCACAAAGCAAACTTGTCCAAACTGACAGTTATCTATTGCTGCAGGATTTGTAGGGATGGAGGACCTGGGGTGGTCACAAAGGATAAAGAAAAATCCATGGGAAGCGGTTTCTGTACTTGCAATTTGGAGGCTTGTTCTGGAGATGCCTCTTTGTTTTCCCCTTCCCAGTCTTCTCCTTTCCCTTTCGCCCAGGGGATGTGATGTACAAACATGGGTAAGCAAATTGAGCTGGATCAGAGTGGAATATATCAAATTATAGAATGGTTTGGGTTGGAAGGGACCTGAAAGCTCTTCTTGTTCCACCCCCTGCCATGGGCAGGGACACCTTCCACTATCCCAGATTGCTCCAACCTGGCCTTGGACACTTCCAGGGATCCAGGGGCAGCCACAGCTTCTCTGGGCAGCCTGTGCCAGGGTTTCACCACCCTCCCAGCCAAGAATTTCTTCCTAGAACATCCATAGAAGATCCACACCATGTTTAGGTATTATTTTTAAGTACTGCTGTTTAACAGAAAAAGAGGGAGGGAAATCTGTTTAGAACCCTCAATAGGACTATTGCTGCCCTCAGTAAAAATTAAACAGAAAATTCATATTTCAAGAGTAATCATGGAACAGAATCCCAGAATGGTTTGGGTTGGAAGGGACCTGAAAGCTCATCTTGTTCCACCCCCTGCCATGGGCAAGGACATCTTCCACTATCCCAGGTTGCTCCAAGCCCTGTCCAACCTGACCCTGGACACTTCCAGGGATGGGGCAGCCACAGCTTCTCTGGGCAACCAATTCTGAAGTCCTTTTGGGAGAACAGTTCTCATTCCTGCTGAGACAGAGTTCTTGTCTGGCAGATCAGTTTGCTGCCAAGGAAACTGGGTGAGATGAGTTACTGATTTGATGGGTTACAATCAGTTGTTGAATTCAGCAGAGAGCAATTGTAACACCACACTGAGTTCTCTTAGTCCTGTGCTGAGTCTGAGTAGCACTTTTCCACCCCTGAGCTGCTGAATGCAGGGTCCTTTTTTAAGTTCCAGAAGGCCAACCCCAAACTTGAGCACTTCCTGGGAGGCATCAGAAAGCAGCATCTTCTGTCCTCTTGGGTGAACCGCCCTTTTTGGAAGCACGGTGTCTCTGGCCCGATGTTCCTGCCTCTGTTACCACAGGTGCTTTTAATGTTTTATTAATTTTGAAGTATCACAGAGCCATGAATTACTTCACCAAGCACTTGGAGTATTTGATGGAATCAGTGACTATGATTGTCTGCTGGCTGACAATTCTCCCTGGAGCTGTAAAATAGCTGCAAGTCCTGGGGTTTTATTTTAAGCCCCTTGGAAGATTTATTTTGTCATTTATCACATGAAACAATCCAGCCACAGGGAACTTCGAAGTGACTTGGCCTTCCCAGGCAGAGCAGGTTCCTTCCTGTAAACACTTACTTTTTGTGGCTCAAATTCTTTAAAAGCATCTTTATTAAGAATCACCTTTTAATGCTGTGCCGAGCAGTTTGACAGTGTATGATCCTCCTGGGTTGTGCTGTGGGGAACTAAACTAATCTTTCCATGTCCTTAGAAAGTTGGACAGGGTGGATTGAATTGGATTTTTGTTGATTTTCTTTTTTTTTTAGTGTTTCTACGTGCTATAACTTTTTTTTCCTGGTAATTAACCACGGGCCTTGCACACAAAATCAACAATGCATATATAATATGTTTATCTCATGAATCACTACTTCAGAATAGTTTATTCTGTTTCATCAGGTTTTTAATTAGCAGTGGTTGAGGATCTGATGCAGATCAAAATATTTTTGATCATCTGAGACTGCTTATTGCAGTGAGAGAGAGGTACTGCTGGTAACTGCTGTGGTGTCAGCAGCAAAGTGGTGCTGCTCTAACATTGCTCACTTCAACTGAATCCTGCAGGGCAAACAGGGGGCAATGGAGTTGTTTGAAATGACAAAGGTAAATTTTCTAGCAGTCTGAGTGATTAATTATTCTGTATTCTACCTTCTGTCCCGCTTGTTTACTCATATTGTCTGCTCACCTGCTGCCACCCGAGACTGTTCTGACCCTATAGAGATTTTGGCTGAGGGTGTGTGCTGCTCTCACTGGGGATTCCTCTTTAAGTGGAGTGTTGGGGCAGTTTCCTTGACAGAAATGTGAAGTGCATGTTAATAAACTATTTCCTTCTACTTAGCTAAAGACAAAAAGAATAGATTTCTACCCTTTGGTATTTGAAAATTAGGTTTTTTGAGATTGGGTGGGTTTTTTTTTCAGTAAGCATAGGGCTTGTAAAAGGTCTCTTCTGCAAAAGCAAGGCTGTTCTCTGGGCTGTAGCCTTGCATGTTTGCTCTTTGCTGTGGCATTTTTCATCCTGGGATTTTACTGGAATAATACAGTAAAATATCTGTTTCCATGATATAAAGCAGACAGTCTTTGTCACATAACTTTAATCCAGGAGTATGGAATGGCTTTGTCTGCTTCTCTTTTGTTTCTTGGCTCTTTTGGTTTTACTTGTTGAAGCGGAGAGCTCATAAAAAGGTTTGGAAGTGGAAGACACCTTGGCACTGAGGTTAAACCTGGAATCTTGTGTGCAAGATGCTGATAAGATGTCATTATCTCATTACTAAAATGACTTTGTTTTGCTCCAATACCTCTCTTCACACCACAGGCTTTGGAGGCTGAAGGATCATAAATCATGAAGTGTTTCAGGTGCTGGAGCTACCACAGGACTTCAGTGCTTGATACCAAGGGGTGTCATCATCTTGGCAACTTGCATTGTAGGAAGGGGAGGGTATCAGAAAGTCTAAGTGTATGAAAGCCTAAAACTAGAGAAATAGAAATTAGGAATTTATCTGAAGCATTTTAAGCTGCAAAAGTGAGGAACTATCGGAACAAACTATGACAAGCTGAGTTTTATCCAGGCTATGTGAGAGTGTCTGATAACATCCTTGACTCCATGAATCCCAGGATGGTTTGGGCTGAAAGATCCACTAGTTCCACCCCCCTGCCATGGGCAGGGACACCTTCCACTAGCCCAGGTTGCTCCAAGCCCCATCCAACATGGCCTTGGACACTTCCAGGGATGGGGCAGCCACAGCTTCTCTGGGCAACCTGTGCCAGGGCCTCCCCACCCTCCCAGCCAAGAATTCCATCCCAATATTCCATCTAACTCTGCTCTCTGGCAGTGGAAATCCATTCCCCCTTGCCCTGTCTCTCTAGGTCCTTGTCCAAAGTCCCTCTCCAGCTTTCTTGGAGCCCTTTAGGCACTGGAAGGGGCTGGTTGTGTTGGCAGGAGGAGCTCCATGAACAAGCCTCAGTTGAAGGAAAGGGGAAAGCCAGGTGGGCAACACATTGTTATCAGGTCTTAAGAAATACAACCTCCCTCCTTTTGCCTTTTTTCTGAAAGCCTTAAATGCTGGACAAATTAACTTGTGCTGTAAAATTCTCTTCCTTATATTGTCATGACAGGCAATAAAACATGGAGAGGGGAGGAGGGATAAGGAGTGCTGAGCTCAGCCCCTGCTGCCAACACACACAGCCCTGGATAAGTTGCTGTTCCCCTTTTTCATATCCATGCAATGGCTTCATGACACTTGTGATGCTGTTCTGTTAGTTAAAAAGAAATAAAGCTTCACTTTTAAATAACCCGGTTTTTGAATCATCTCTGTGTTGATGGCACAGGCAGCTGAGTTAATGCCATTGAACCAGTGAACAAATGCATTCAAGAACCCAAACGTTGCCTGATCTAAGGTTTATGACATTTTAATGTGGATATTTTTTAACATCATAACTACAGGCTGTGATAATTCAATAGGACATGTTTAAAAATGTAGAGCAAGTAAATTCACTGGGTTGAAATACTGCCTGCTTCCTTGTATATTGGTCACTGATAGATCTCTGGGCTCATTAGTTAAACTAAACAGGGTTATTTTTATTTTATTTTATTTGCTTCAAGTACAGGGATGTTCATGTGTGTGCTTGCCCATGGTTTTCTTTCTAATGAACTTGTGCTATGAAGGGTTGTGCTATTTGAAGGCTTTTAGTATTGAATCTTTCTTTTAAGCACTCAGATTGGAAAAAATACATTTAGCACTTGAATTTAAAACAATTTCAGTTGGAGAAGAATAAATAGCTTGGGGAGGATACTGAGAGATCTGATTTATTTTTTTTTCCCCTGCTAATTTCTATTGGGTTTGCTCAGTGATTTTTTAGGCAGGCCAAGTCCATTGCCTGATTTCTGAAAGGAGCCTTGGACTTGACACAAGCCAAGGAACCCTTTGAAAGTCTCACAAAAGAGCCCGAGAGTTTAAAAATCACTCTTTTGGTATCTGACCCACTTCAACTTAAAAAAGAAAATCATATTAGGTATTCCTTGGGTTTGTAATGTGTATGGATTACAAAGGAGCTGTGGGGAATTGCAGCCCTGGCAGCTTTTCAAGGAGCCTCTTACAATGCAGCTTTATGCCTGTACCATATTTGCTCTTCCTTTCTTTTTCTTTTTTTGCAAGTCATGTTTCTAGTACATTTCTTTCCCTTTTCAGCTCTGGAAGGCAAATGTAATGTTTGAAATGCTGTGTTGTGCTGGGAGAGGCTGGACTTTCCTCTTATTCTGTGAAACAATAAATGGAAACTTGCGTGTTTGGAATTGCTGGGCCCAGCTCTTCCCCTGGGAGCGTTCGGTCATTGAAGTGCTGATGGGAAAACTGAAGTTCAGGGCTAAAAACAGAGGTGTAAGGAGGGAGGTGGAGGCAAGGAAGGGTGTCTTCAGGTGTTTGCTTTTAACATACAGCCAAACCCAAACCGTGTTTTGAAGCTCTTCTTTTTGGGCCAAGTGTCAGAATTCTTTCCAGCCCTGATTCTCGAGAGTTTCCAAAACCTGCCTCCTTTTGGTGTCAGTTCTACCCAAAACCAGATGGCACTGGGTGCCTGGACAGTCCTGTCAGCCAAGAAGGTGAAGCTGCGTCCCAACATGCTGCTCCAGCCTTGCATAAATGCTAATTTATGGATTGTATGTTGGGGGAGGAGGGAGAGAACTGTGCAGATGCTCCCCCTCCATCCCTTTGATTTATAATTGTACCACTTAAATAAAGTGCTTTATTCCCTGGACACTGGGACCAGCACAACAGCAGCAGTTGCTGTCATCCCTCAGTCCAGCACTGCTGTCCTAGAGCCAGGACAGGTTTCTAGCAAGGACAAACACCCTTTGCTCATTCCATACGTGTTGTAGTAGCAATAACTCTCATGGACAGTGCAGATGAGGAGAGCAAACCCCCCTTTGTGCTGCTGTTCAGCAAAATTTGGTAGGAGGCTGCTTAATTGATTAAGTAAAAGAAATTGGGTGTGATGACTTGGTAGCGACACTCCATCTTTAAACATCCTTTCTTCATCCTGTGCTTAAAATAGCACCCTGAATTTCTGTATGGCTTTATTTTTATGGGAACTAGATAAAAAATCACAAAATTATTTGTTCCAAGAGCATGGACAATTCTAACAAGTCACTGTTGCTGCAGTACCTGTAGAGTGGAATTTTCTCGCTGTGTCCTTGTTTTCTTGTAGCATCAAGTGACCAAATTGAATATCCAGCATCTTCTCCGTGTTTGTTGTTATGCTTGGACAGGCTCATTCAATCAGCTGCATGAATGAGCATTTGAGGATTTTATAAGCCAGAATGCCCAAATTATAGTAATTACACATCTTGTCTATTTTGTTATCCTGGCTGCAGAACAATAATGAGGTTAAAGGAATACTGTCAAGGTGACGAAGGTACCAGATTGCCTTACCTAAAACCTGCAGGGTTTCTGCTGTGGGTATCTGAATAATTTGATTTTAGGGTGTTCTTTCTGCATTTCTGTAGTGTCATGACATTTAGAGAGAGAGAGGATGGGCTGAATGGGTCAAATGTGTGGTGTGGAAGCTGTTTCAGCTTATTATTTCTCAGGGTTTGTAGCTTTTAAATGCTGTCAAGCAACCTGACAATCTCTAATTTTATACAGTGGGTCACCTGTAAGGGTTCTAAAAATTCATCATCTCTCTTTCTACTGAGCATGGCAAACATGCATTTAGTCTTACAGAAAACTGAACACAGTAGAGAAATGGGCAAGTTTTTAGGGTATTGCTGCTTAGGAATGCCAGGGACTGTTATATGGGCTTTGCTAAATGTGGGCACAGTTGTCACGAGACTGGTTTTCTCTAAAGAAATATAATTGTATTTACACAGTTGAGAAGTTGATGCTCTTAATTAGAGGGGCATTAAAACAAAGAAACAAAAAACCAGCAACCAAATAACTAGTTGAATAACACTAAAACTGGGTGAAAATTGGGTAAAAATCAAGCCTGTGTTCAGAAATAACAGGTAGCAGTAGCTGGGGACAGCAAAGCAATGAGCTGAAGGCTGATTTTTGAGGAACTCTCTGAGCTGAACATGTGAGCTGATCTTTACATGACTGTCCCTTTACTTCTCTTTCCTCTCACGTGTCAACTCCTTATATTTAGTTCCTACGGTGTCCAGGGGCTTCCATCTGAAAGTCTGATATTCAATTCATTTGTGTTAAAGGGGTTTTTTTTGGTTTTTTTTTTTTTTTTTTTTTAGGCAAAAGAAGCTACAAGTTCTTTCCCTTTGCAAAAAAAAAAAGTGCTGAGGGAGGGAAACTTCTTCTACCCACCCACCACTTTCAGGGCTGTGTTTTGGGGCAAACAACTGTTAACAAAGTGATTCTTTCACAACACAGGCTTCATCCTAGAGCTGCTGACCTTGGATGGTCTCCTGACCTTCCTGCACACTCAGGGCTTTTTCTTTCTTGTTTCCTGTTGGCAGGAGGAGGAGGAGGGGATAGCCTGGCACATCCAAAGGACTTGGTTTCAACCTCTGTTTTTAGGAGGCTGTGGGAGGGGGGTATGAGCGTCCTGCACTGGTCACTAAAGGGTC
Organism: Pyrocephalus nanus; assembly: GCA_038380795.1. Taxonomy (NCBI): domain Eukaryota; kingdom Metazoa; phylum Chordata; class Aves; order Passeriformes; family Tyrannidae; genus Pyrocephalus; species Pyrocephalus nanus. Next base: position 2,355,084 of record CM076260.1, on the reverse strand, counting down.
TGCAGTAGAAAGTCTGCTCTCTGGAAACGTAAATTTGTTTATTTTGGCCTTGCAGGCCCTTTAGAAAATTGTTATGATTCTATTAAGTGGAGGGGAAAAGGATGAAAAGCATTTGTAGATGGTCTAACAGCTAAAAAAACTTGACTTCTTCAGCCATTGCCACCTTGGGTTGTGTTCTTGCCAGCAAGAGCAGGGAATGTGAAAAAGGAAAGTGCGTGGAGAGCTGTTTAAAGGGATTTTTTCCATGGTGTCTGCACATCTCCCTGCTCTCAGCCCTGTGCTCCAGATGAACAGTCAGTGTGGTGATTCTGGGAGATAATTTTGGCTGTTGATTCTTCCCCCTGTCCCTGCTCAGTTAGGGAATATTGGCTTTATTTCTGTGTTTTCCCTTGTGCTGCATGTCTTCAGTTTGCCTCTTTAAACACATTCTAGCTGGCAGTGTGCAGCAAACTCCTTTGGGAAGTCATCAGTTGGGGGATTATTATTTTTTCCCCTCAATTACTGCTTTTATAAATATGTGAGGGTTTATAGTGGTGGGCAAAGCGTGAGCTCTGTGGAACAGCTAATCCCCAAATACTCCATAGTTTATTTTTACTGAGACCACTGGCCTGTTTTCATGCAATAACTTCTCTTCCTCTCCAACAGTGAGCCCTCCTTCCCATTCCCACCCTTAAGCCCCACCAAAACAGAGGTTACCCATTAAAGATAATGTTTTCTTTAGCAGCTTGTATGTGTGGGTGGGTTTTGTTTTGTAAGGAAGCAGCTGAGTTGTTGCATCTGCACAGTTTGGGGGAGTTACAGGCAGGAAAGTGTCTGCTTGGAAATGAAGATGATTGAGTTTAACTGATTTATGTGTTAAAGAATTGAGGCTGCTGCCCATTTGAATTCTCTGCTTGTTATCTTGTGGCCTTGAAGCTCGAATGGCATCCCCCTATTTCTCTAAGAAGGGATGTTAATCTTTAGGGTTTCTTTCTTCTTACAAAACATTTTCTAAGGTAATGATACCCATAGGAAGGGGAAGAGCTGACCCTCAAATTCCATGTTGTGTTCCCAATTGGACTGTTGGGTTTTTTCAGTGACTGAGAGGCTGTTTTGTGACTCTGAGTGGATGATTCAGCTACCAGGGAATCCAGCAGTGACAGGTTTTAGTGGAGCACATTTGATTAATGATTTCTGTTTTGTCGTGCCATGTGAAGAGTTGTGTGTTAAGCATTAGGTGTATAATCTTAAACTAGTGGAAATATTAGTATTTGGCTTTCAGCTTCTCCGAATGGTCTGATGTCTTTTGGATTTCGAGGACCAAGGTATGTATGGTTATGAGGGCAGTTGTTTCAGACTGAGTCCTGTTCATCTGTGAAAATTCCAATATCCTCCTGTTCATAAGTATAGATGCTCTTTGTAATTCAGGATTGGCTGCAAATACTGTTGAGCAACCTCTAAATTTCATTTTAACAGTAGCAAAGATGATGCTTTTCTTGGTGATGTGTATGTTTAAAATAATTAAGAGAGATTCTCAAGATACAAGTAGAAACATCTGCTTTTATCCTTGTTTTAGGGCATTGCTCTGTGTGGTGCTAAATCACGACTGTGTCATATAAAGTGCTTTTGCATGTGCTGTCCCACATGAATTGCAGTCAAGCAGGCAACAAGTTGCATCTAAAAGCAAGATGTTCCAGTCAGAAGGGAAAAAATCTGGGAGTTCAAAGTCAGAATCCAGCAGGAACCATCCTTTGGCTCTGTTCAGCGCACATGAAAGCCTCACATCTCACCCCTGTTTATGAACACCAGGAGCTTGCTATGTAGCTACACTTGCAGGCTAAAAATAGCTCCTTTGCAATGCAAACTTGGCATCAGGGGCTGAAAAGTTTATTTGATATCACCTTTCTGTGTTCTGGGGTTTTCTTTTTAAAGGGAAATAAATAGCTCCTTAACTGTGTGTGTGAGTTATCAGAATATCTAATCACTGAGACCACAAAATATTAAACTCTTCCACATGGCACACACCACAGTTTGTCTCCCAAACAGATCTTTGGAAAAGGAAAAGAGAAGTTTGAGTGAAACCAGCTGCCAGCAAGTATTTGGTGCTGGTGGCTACTGTGGAGCACAAGAACAGTGAGAGGAGGTAAATATCACTTCAGATTTTGGGTTGGAGTTGATTTTTTTTCTTTACCTTGTTTTAGGTTTTTACACTTCCAGAGTTTCAATCTTTTGCAGAGAGTGTTGTGCCCAAAATGTCACAGAACCCACGTGGAACATAAACTTCATTTCCTTCGTAAAGAAGCGACACAGCATTGGCTTAAAACTGTGGTCTTTTAGTGAGGGCAGATCATTTTTAAAGGTTGCAAAAGTTGCACAACTGCCTGAGAGGAGGTTGTAGTGGCAGGATGAGACGAAATGGCCTTTAATTGTGCCAGGGGAGGTTTGGATGAGATCTTGGGGAAAATTTCCTTGTGGAAGGGGTTGATAAGCACTGGAACAGGCTGCCCAGGGAACTGGTAGAATCACCATCCCTGGAGGTGTTCAGAAATTGTGTGGATGTGGCACTTGAGGACGTGGTTTAGTGGTGAACACAGAGGTGGGGCTGGTTGACAGTTGGAGTCGATCTTAGAGGTCTTTTACAACCTTTATGATTCTATGATTCCGTATTTAGGTGAAGAATTTAGAAGTACAAGCAAGAAATTCCATCAGGTTCCAGCAAGGAAATGTGATTGCTCTTCTGGGTTATTTTTTTCTCTCTTTATTGCAATGCTTGGTGGCAGAGTTGACTGGTGACACTCAACAGAACTTTTACTCTGTGAGTTTAATGAAGGTGAAAGCCATTCCTAGACCAAAGGCCACGAGCTATTCCAAGAGCAGATTCCTCCAGAGCAGTGCCCAGAGAAGCTGTGGCTGCCCCATCCCTGGAAACACTGGCTCAGAACAACCTTAACTAGTTGAAGGTGTCCCTGCTCTCTGCAGGGAGGTTGGACTGGATGACCTTTAAAAGGTCCCTTCCAAACCATTCTATGACTCCATTCACAGTGGCTACATGAAAACTCACTCTCGTGTGGCCCTGGGGCATCATTTCTTGTTATCCAGCTCTGTGATTCCCTGTGCTGTGTGCTGTTTTCCCTATTTTCAGCCCCTTTATATTGTTTAAGTGAGGGGTAGGCACTAAATAGCTGCAGAGCTGCTTTCTTGCAGCACAGGACCACATTGACCACACAATGAACTTCTAATTGACAGTTAATGCAGCACATCTGTAATGCCCTGAAAAGGACTTTTTAGAATATCTACAATTACAAACAGCCTTTGCTGCATAAATGGTGCTGTGGAAGGGTGTAAGTCTCCTTTTGGGGTGGGTTTTTTTTTTGAGGGAGGGGTATTGAAAGGGATTTCAAAAGAGAAGGCGTGCTGGGGAGATAACCAGCTCCATGTCTCCCAGCAGCACAGGAAGCCAGTCGATGGTGTTGCTCGTGGGAAGCTCTTAGAAGTAATTAGCGATAAGAGTAAGCAGGAGGAAATCTGGTTGGCAGCTGCAGCACATTCTGCAGCACATTCCTCTGACCTTGGCCTGTAGGTGCTTTGAGGCTGCTGGGGAAAGGTTTGCTGCCAGAGCTGCTGGCTTTACCTGAATTCCCTTGGAAGAACTCCGTGAAATCTGCTGACAACCTGCAGGGTGTAACTTCTCATCACGTGGCCCGAGGCCTTGCATCCCTTCTTCAGGCACTGCTCAGCATGTGATAGGAGTTGGTGATAGACTGGAGGCCTCGTGTTTTCGCTTTTCAGACGCCTCATCTAATTGCAGAGTACCAGGAGAAACCTCCCGGTGTCTGCCGTAGGGTGGGATTTGTATCCTCTTTCCAAACACTTCTCTGCCCCAGCCGTGGGACAACAGGAGAGTTGGCAAGAGCCAGCGAGTCCCTGGCCAGAATCCAGAGCCCAGGAGGTTGGTTGGCAGGGAAGTGCATGGTGGGATTTAGGCTGACACAATTTATTTGGATAAAAGGGATAACTGATGGGGTGCGGTGCGTGTTCCACCTTGCTAAATATCTGCATTCTCTTGCCAGAGCATGAAGTGATAACTTAATCCCTGATTGCTTTTTACAGCGCTGCAGGCCACGGGCTCTGCAGGAATGTTTGGCAGCCAAAAATGATGTACGGCTTCACCAACCCCACTTTCAGTGCCTATTCCAGCCAAGTCACTTCTGAATTCATTTGTGGCCAGATTCTTTTACACTTTCTAACTCTGTAGCTTCAGCGTTTGGTCCCACTGGTCACACTCCTCTGCTGATGCCTGTTACTCATTCCTGTTTTTTCCCCAGCATGAATAAATTACCAACAGCAAAGCACAAGCTTTTAAGCAGTTGCCACGTTGGGTTTTGGGGGTGATGGGTGTTGGTACAAGTATTTAGTGAAAGAGTTTTTTTGTACATGAGAATAAATAAATACCACTGGAACGAGAAGTAGGGTATTCAAAATTATGTCCCTCATTAAATACTGGATTATCTGATTCCCCAAATGAGAGCTTTCAGTTGGAGCACAATGGGCATGAAAGAACTGCAGCGCTTTGAAACAGTTCTGGGGTGTGTGTTGACTCAAGAATAGTTCACCAGATATTTCCTGCACTTAAAAATGACCACAGTGATTTGCTGAGGTGGGAGGGAGAAGAATAAACAAAACAGATGGGTAAGATCATGTGGCCAAAAGATGAATTTAGGAAATGTAGGGGCTACGCTGAATCAGCAGCACCTATTTAGGAAGAAATAACTGGGCTTTTACCACCAAAACCTGAAGAAATCTATATTTCTTCAGGTTTTTTTCATTGCCTGGGGTCTCACTTTCCTTTCCACTCCAAAAATGCTATTTTTTTTTTTTTGTCTTCAGAGCAAGTTCCCAATGCAGATCTGCGTGCTTTCATGCAATTCTAGGTTTAAGCAAATATTTAATTCTGCCTAGAGCACTGTGACATTTTTTCAGCAGTCCAGAGCCATTAGCAGGGCAGAGCCAGGCCATGGGAGCCGAGCTGTCATGGTGAAGGCTTGCCTGTAATTTTCATAATATGCTGTATTTTCCATTTGCTTCTCAGCAAACAGGTCAATTATGGCTTATTTCTCATCCTCATGCTGGGAAGGAAAAAGGGCTGATTGGAATGGGACACTGAGGATAAGGATTTCTTTTCTAGGTCAGGCAGAAGAGAGCTTGGTGCAAAAATGTTGCCCTGAAAAGCAGTTCTTTCCACCCTATTTTTCTTTGGGACAAAGTCTGTAGTTATTTCCTCATGCCAGGTATTCCTGTGGTAAAATTTCAGCCCTAAGGGCAGGGTTAGATGGGATATTGGGAAGGAATTGCTGGCTGGGGGAGGGTGGGGAGGCCCTGGCACAGGTTGCCCAGAGAAGCTGTGGCTGTCCCTGGATCCCTGGAAGTGTCCAAGGCCACGTTGGACAAGGCTTGGATCAACCTGGGCTAGTGGAAAGTGTCCCTGCCCATGTCAGGGGGTTGGAGTGAGATGATCTTTCAAGTCCCTTTCAAGCCAAATGTTTCCTAGGATTCTGTGATCTGGGTAGGTGAGGAAAGCAATCCCTTCCTGGGATTGGCAGAACCATGATTTTGCAGCTGCTGAGGGAGTTGGCATAAATAGGGTGCTGGGTAAAAAGGCTTGAAAGCTTTCTGCAGAAAAGTAATGGATCAGTGTATGCCAAAATACTTCAAATTTCTGGTGACAATTCAGCATATGGGAGATGTCCTATGGATATTGGAGTCCTAGAATTGTTTAGGTTGGAAAAGACCTTGAAAATCGAGTCCAACCTTCCCCCAGCTCTGCCAAGCCCACCACTAAACCCTGTCCCTGAGCACCACATTTATGCATCTTTTAAATCCCCCCAGGGACGGTGATAAGGCTATTGATTGCTGCCTGCCTTCTTATCTCTGTGTTATCAGTCAGATTGTCTTAAATGGGTGGAGGAGTATAAAAAGTATTGAAAGAGTTGTTTGAGGAGGGAGGGCACAGAGCCTGTGCTCTTGGGGAAGAGCAAAAGGCAGAGTGACACATTATTCTTTTTTTGAGAGATATAAACACTAATTTTACCACAGCTGGATGTTTGAGGATTCTAATGTATGTCAGGATTTTTATTTGGGGTGCTCTTTTTGAGGTGCCAGTGCCTTGACAAGCTGCCATTCTTGTTTTCCTGGAGTGGTTCAGATGAGTTGTGCTGTTCTTTCACCCTCCCAGGCCCCTTGGAAGTTGATGGAAGGTTTGAGTTGAGAGCACACAGATACTGTGCAACAACCTCTGGGTTATCACTGCCATCATGGAATGTGTCTGTGCTGAAGTGAGGAAATTCAGGCAGTCACTGAACTTAGGAGCCAAGACAAATGACTTTTTTATGCTAATGACCAACCCTTCTTGCCTACAGCTCTTATCTTCTCCCTCCTCCCCGTGCACCATTAGACCAACATCATTTGTGGTTTCCAGTGTGTGAGTGGTTCTAAATACCATTGGGAGTCCCTAATTTGGAGTTGGATCCAAAACAGGCCATAAATAGACCTGCCACATGAAAATAACACTCTCCTGGTTCTGGAGGCACCAAAAATGGCTCAGAGATATAAATTTTTGTCCTCTGCACGTGCCCAGACCTTCCCTCTTCATCAGCTGAAGACCCAATGGTGCTGCACCTGCAGTGAGATGCAGAAAGTGAGTGGATACTCTGTCCAGTGAACTTCCCAATCTCATAAATACATTGTGCATATAAAAACCACACCCTTAGCATTGATTTCTTTGCAAAATGTGGCCACAACGTTGTCTTTTGATCTGCAGCCACTTAGCATTTTCTACTTGCTTTAATGCCTGGTGGGTGTGTTAAAGATGTCAGAGAACTGTGTCCACATCTCCTCAAAGAGGCATCACCCTTTCCAAAGAGAGGGGGGTGTTGTTCTTCACTTGGAGACAAGGGAGACTTGTGGAACTAAAAAAGATGGTGAAGGAAATAATTTGACATATTATTTAGGCCTCCAAGCCAGAAGGTGTCTCCTGAGTTGTGGTCTCTGTGATTATCTCACACAAATTGAGGGGAGAGTCGTGAGATAAATGACTGAAAGATCTTTGGGGATGTCCAAAAACGTCTAGTAGTAGTAGATGTTACATTACAGGGCTTCTTCATAGTGTAAGTAATTCAGTGGAAGGAAAGTGGGCAGGGAATTAGCAAGTAGAGACACTTGAGCAGAGGAGACACCTCATCTACACTCTGTGTTTAGAGGGAGTCAGTACCTATTTAAAAGAAATAGAAAACATCACCCAAATTTTCTGAGTGCTCTCGGTGAACCATTTGTTTCCCTGAGTTGAAGAGTCCTTACAGTAATGTCTGTAAGTTGTAACTTTGCCTTAAGAAAAGTTGCAGCATGTGTTGCATGATAAATTGTCAACTTGCCTAGAAAAAAAAACCTAAAAAACCCTTAAAATTCAGCATTGTAGCTGTTCTCAAATTGGGGGTTCATAACACTGTTTCTGTATTAATTGCACGTTAATTCTCTATATTGACAGGAACTGGGATTAACAAAACTTTGACTTGGGAGTCTTGAATCCTCTTGGAAATAAAGTGGGGAAAGGGAAGGAGACAGGCTGAAAGTTATGGATCTGGATAAGAAAATGCTTTTTAAAAAAACAAACATCCTCTCAAAACAACCCACACTTCTGAGTTTAAGGTTCTGCATGTGTATGTGTTCAGGTATAGGTTAGTAAGAGATAAAAATCAACAATTAGATGCTAATATCACAGCCAAAAGGATTTTCTGTGGGATTTTTTTCGGGGAGAAGGGACCTACAGAATCAGCTATTGGTTGTTGTGATGGGTGTTTTTAGGGTAGCTCTAATGAGAATCCTGAAGAATTCAGAATAAGATGTCAAGCTCTGATCTGTCGAGTTTTCTTCCCCTCTTCTTACAGCCACACCATTAAGGGTTTGGGTTTTTTTTTCTTAATTATAAGTATGCTGACTAGTTTTAATGGCACAGTTATCCTCATACACCCACTGTTTGTACAGACTCCGTTGTGCCACTGGAAAAAAAAAAAAAAAGCTTTGGGAAAACACAGTTTTCCTCTGTAAAATACTAATTTCTGTAAAATACTGAAGGGATCTTTACAGCTTATAATTATATCCACATCAGAAGGCTTTTCTGCACAGTTGTCCCACTACTTATCCAAGCAGGTGTGGAGATTTTCCTCCAAAATGCTTCCCTGTGATTTGGTACCTGAAATAGAATTCTCCTTTCTGGGTTGTCCAACTTTATATTTACCCTGTGCCTTGTGTGGGTATCAGAATAATTCCTTTTAGTGCCAACCCTTGGCTTTCCATAGTGCCCAGCAGATAATTCTGGGATTAATCCCATGTGACAGTGGCTTTGTCTAAAGGTTATCCTGGATGTGAAACGCTGCGTGTGTTGATGCTGTAAGGACAATATTATGATATACAGATTATCACATATTTTCCTGGACACCTGAATTTTCCAGACACACATGTGCTGCTCCACCTGCCATCGTTTTCCATTTGGGATCTGCTGGAGGAGTTAATCAGCTGCCACATCATGATGGGGGGGGGGCATTTTTCCCCCCTCTCCCTCCTGTGGTTATAAAAAGGTGGCGACATCCTCCTCCCTTAAAAAATATTGGAATTCACAATAGTGATTGAAAGTTTGGGGACTGGCTGGCCACCAGACATTCTCTAGAGTACAATAGCATCCCGACATCCAAGTATTTACAAACAAAAGGATGAAGTTGTAATCCCCTTGTCATAACAGCAGCTTTATGGGGGATCCGTGCACCGCTTGAATGTGGTCAGGCCTAAGCAGATTATTGGACCAACAATACAGAAAATTTAGCTCCCGGTACAAAATACCCCAAACCCACAAAGCTGCTGCTCAGCCCGAGTTCTTGGGGGTTTGGGGGCTTTTTTTTTTGTTGTTGTTTTGTTTTGAGTGAGCTGGCAAAAATTAAGTTTTGTCAGTAGAAGCGAAGTAACCGCCAACTACGCCTGGAATGCCTTGGAGCTCTGGAGGAATTTTCCAAGGAACAGTGATTACCTTTGTTCCCCTGAGCTACACAAGTTTAGGCTTTGAACTGTGTATGCTTTTTCACATGCCCTTTTTTTTTTTTTTTTTTTTTTTTTTTTTTTTTTTTAATGTATTTTGGGTTTTTGTTTTAAAGAGGCCGTTTCTGATGGCAAAGAAAATCCCATGCTCAAATAGGGCATTTGGTTATTTCCCAGAGAGCTCAGTATTGCTGTGGAAGTAAAATTGAGACTCCCTAAGAATGGTATTAATTGGAGGATATCCTCCAAAGTTGGAATCTGGTGGGACTCAGCATTTTGATACCACTTGGCCTAGGTGTAAAAATGGGGAAAGAACATTTTTGTAAACTGTTGAACCCCAACACCCTCAAGCGCTTTACAGTCTGAAATATTCTGGGAAAATGGATTTCTACAAGCTTGAAGTGATCAAACTTGATTTAGTTGGCTTTTCCTCTCATTGTACACCTGGCAGCAGCAAAATGTGGTGCAAGTTATATTTGTCTGATACAGAGAAAGAGAGGAAACAGCTTCTCAATTAATTCTACTATTCCTTATCAGCTGTCAAACCACTGTCTTTCAGTTATGTCTGTTTTCATAAAATAATGAAATTTATTGTCTACATTTTATTTCACCATTGGCTGGCTGCTTTTTTTTTTTTTTTAATGCCAGGAAAGAAATTCTGCAGCTGAAATTTAAACAACAAAGCTCTGACCATTGCAGTGGCTTTTCTAACTGCTTGGCTCTTCGAAATACCTTATTCTGAATTCTTTATTCATACAGAATAAAACCAAAACATGAGCTGCTAATTAAAGGACTTGCTTTAGAAAATAACTGGGCTCCCAAACTTCAGACAAATGCAGGATCTTCCTCATATTTTTTTGGTGTGTGCCTGAAGTTGTTGGCCTTGAGACTTGCTGGTGCTGGGGCTCTTCAATAATTCCTGCTGCACTTACCAGCTTCTCCAGCCTTGGAAGCTCCTGTAGTACGGTGGAGGTTGGAAAAGATGATTTTTGAGGTCCCTTCCAACCCAAACCAGTCTGTGATTCCATGAGAACGCTGTACAGGAGCCACAAAAGCAGTGAAACATTATGGTTTTCCATGCAGGTACTATTTTGGGCCATACTTAGCCAGGGAAAGGAAAGAAGGAAGGAGAGATCTGTGGGAACAACTAACCCTGCCCAGTGTAGCAGCAGTTCTTTGCTTTCAGGGAATACCTGAAAGATGTTAAAGCTGTGTGTGTCAGAACCTGGTGTAGTTATTGTACTCCTCCTAGCTGCAAGACATAATTAATAAAATCCCAGAATTCCAGAAGGCCTGAGGCTGGAAGGCACCTCTGGAGACCGTGGGACATTTGTCCTTTGGGTGCTGCACTGGAGTTTTTCCTTTGATTTGATACCAAGAGCAAATCTGAGGCTGCTTTTCCTCTTGTGCTGTTGTTCCCATGGGCACTTAGGTGCAGTTAAAACATGGCACTTGCCTTCCAAATTCCCTTGGAAGCACGGAGCAGACATCAGGGATGTGTTACAACAGGATCAGTCCACCTGATCCTGGATTTAAAACTATCAGAAACACAGTGGTTTGGACTATATCTGTACAAACTTCTAAAGAACAAACTTCCTACCAAGTGGAGCTGTTCCTGAATCTGAAGGGTGAATGACTGTGACACAGGATGCCAGCTTTACTTTAAATAAAATGTGTGTGAATATGAGTTGATTTAAGGCAAACTAACTCAGCTGGGAGCAGAAAGATGTGGCTTTATGGAGTGATCTCTGGGAGACACCAGCACCTTTCCCTGCTGAGCCCCAAGGAGTTTTTACCCCTCAGTGTGTTTTTCTAGTTGTATTTTTAGCTACTTTCTAGAGTTTTTTGCCAAGCAGTTCCTGCTGAAGGGCATAAAATAGCACTCATTACCCTGGAATTTGATATGCTTGTTTTTGCAAGGGTTATGGAAGATTGAAAGTGGAAGGCAATAAGAATTTCTGGACATTCACTGAGATTTTCGTAGTTGGAATTGTTCCCTCTCTCTTTTTTTTTAACCTTCAAATTCATATTACATTTTGCTATTCCAGAAGCTTCTGAAAATGACAAAATGTTACGTTTCAGCTCCATAAACCCATCATAGCCTTGTGCCACTGGGCAGTATCAGCCAAATATATACTCTGGATGTTGTTGCAGTCGCTGTTGGCACAGGAAACGTTCTTTTTCAACAAAATACAGAGGAGAAAAACCATGCCTGGCGTGTCAGCTCATGTCCTACAGCCTCTGTACCTCTTTTCCCTGCTTCCTTCCTTGCCACCTCCCACCTTCCTCCTCCCTTTGCCCCATCTGCCCGTTTCTGATTCAGACAAGAAGGGAGATGTGCTGTGACTGATTTAGAGCATGTGCTGATTTGCCAGCTGGCTGCTATCTGGGAGCTGTGGGGTCAGCCAGACAGAAGAGATAAGGGCTGAGCTGTCCTTGCCTCTTCCCGGGCTTGGTTCACCTCTGCTCATCTGCTGGAGTGTTTTCCCCATGAGATTTGCAAGATCTCAGATGTACTTAAGCTCATTATACCTTCCTTCCCCTTTTGAACAGGGAAAAACTGATCTGGTGCATTATTAAAATGCCACTAATCACTGCTGTTGAACAGAGGAGTTTATTGTGTTTGAATATATGATTTAATTATTCTTTTCTTTAAAGACACAGGAGCATATTGCACATATACTGATGGTCTCAGCTGGGACATGCTCTCATTTTATCCATCTTTTTAAACATGTGCCTGAGATTTGTGGAGCCACCAGCACGTTTATAGGAAAGCAAATGTGCCCTGATTAAAAAGCTTGATCAGGACACACTTGCACAGTGTAAGGGGTAGTTTAAAAAGAAATGGTTACTCAGTCTTCAATTCACTCTCAAAACAGCAGATGTATTCATGGAATCACAGAAGGGTTTAAGTTGGAAGGGACCCTAAACACCATCTTGTTCCAACCCCCTACCATTGGCAGCAACAAATAAAATAGTGTTAAATGGAGGCAGTTGTTTTAGAGCGTTCTTTCTCCCTTTTTAATTTTAGAATCAAATCAGATACATTAGACTCCCCCTGCTTCTGTCTGACATTGAGCTGAGAAGAGATAAAAGAGGAGAGTTGGCAAAAAAGAGAGTCCTGTCAGTCTGGATGCAGGTGAAAACAAGTAGCTGAAAACATCTCGGTGACATCCTTCAGTAGCTGAAAGATAAGTTTTCCCTTCCTGTCCTGGCTGTTTCTGCTGCACCCGAGAGAGATGTGAGTTGTTGGCTGTCAGCCAAGGAGCCACAGCGAGTCCTGCCCGTCCCTCGGAGTGGCAGCATCCTTGGGGACCATCACATTCCTGAGGTTCTCCTTTTCCCTCCCTGCCCCTGCAGACACTGGTTTGGACATGGCTCTGGAGTGAGGAGTTTGCAGGGACACGACTGTTGTGACCTTTGCTGCTTTAGAACTACTCGTGGTTCTTTGCTGTTCATGACAAGTTGTCAGTGTTGGGATTCTCTGGGGTTTCTTGCTAATGCCAGCTTTCTCCATAGGAAATCGTGGAATCACAGAGTGGGTTGGATTGGAAGGGGCCTGAAAAATCATCTCATTCCAACCCCCTGCCATGGGCAAGGACGTCTTCCACTATCCCAGGTTGTTCCAAGCCCTGTCCAACCTTTCTTTGCACTCTTCCAGGGATGGGGCAGCCACAGTTTCTCTGAGCAAGCTGTGCCAGGGCCTCACCACCCTCACAGCCAAGAGTTTCTTCCATGTGTCTAACCCAAATTTCCCCTCTTGCATTTGAACCCATTACTCCTTGTGCTCTCACTACAGAGAGTCCCTCTCTGGCTTCCCTTGAGGCCCTTTCAGATTCCGGAAAGTTGCTCTGAGGTCTCTACACAACCTTTTCTTTTCCAGGCTGAGCATCCCCAACTTTCTCAGCCTGTCCCCATAGGGAAGGTGCCCCAGTCCTCTTATCAACTTTGTGACTTCCTCTGGACTTGCTCCAATGTCCTTCTTATGTCAGGGGCACCAGAACTGCACACAGGACTCCAGGTGGGGTCTTATAAGAACAGAGTAGGAGGGAAGAATCATCTCCCTGTTCTTTGCAAACGTTGCTGTTACCAATGTTTTGTTGTAGGAGACACTTCCCTGCTCTGTAGGTGATGCTGTTCCTGATATTTACCTTTTCATCACCTCTGAGATGGATTGTAGAGATGCACCACACTTGGCCATCAACACCCAGCACTTGCAGTGTGTCCCTGTAGCTAAAGAGCCTGCTGTGGGTGCCCTATTTCCTTGTCTGTTCATTTCCCAAGGGATTTAGGATCAGGCTGGAAATCTTTTCATGGGTTTGTGGGCCCAGCACGCAGCTGCAGCGTTAATGGGTTGGTGTGTGCACAGCACAATGCTGTGCCATGCAGGCTGCACCTTTAATGCTTTCCTTGGGGAAACATTTGTCCCATTTATTCTCTTCATGGTCAAAAGTACACAGAACACAGCTCTGTGGAGCTGTGCTGTATCCTAAATTCTGTACTCCGGGTTTCTTAGGGCTCACGTTTGGATTAAGTGAGACCAGAGATGTGGGTTTGTGTGTTTGTGCAGCTCTAAAGAAAATGAGAGACTTAGTTCAGACTAAACGCCTTAAATTAAGCTTGATGATACATAGCCCAGCATAATCCATCTTCTTAAAACTGGATATGTGATAGAACTTCTCAGATTAGATCCTTATTGCTGCTTTAACCCAAATACTCAATAATGCATCCCATACCGAGGGCTGGAAAGATCAACTGCATTGTCACAATATAATCCTGCCTTGGAATTGGGCTGGGGAATGTGAGCACAGCTGCTTGAATGAAGAGCAGAGTCAAATCTCTGAGTGCTAAACTCAAACTCTGAATCCAGGCTTGTTATTCTCTTTACTTTACAACAAGAATGTTCATCCTGTAGGAATAGGAATTAGCAGGCCCTGTCAGCAGGAACTCCCCTAAAAGCCACTTAACAGTTTCCAGCCAAGTCCTTTAACAGAATGCTCCATGGAGCACAGAAAGCCATGGAAATGCTCTTGAATCTCTCTTAGAAGAATCCAGAAGGGCTCTCTGGTGTCTCCTGTGCCTGGATCAAAGCCCTGGTGGGGGAGATTCCCTCAATACACCTCCTTATCTGCGTCCCACCCAGCAGCAACAGCAACAGTCCACACCAAACCTGCTGCCAAGGACCTTGGGAGAGCTTTTATTCCAACAGATCCAGATGGCAGGGGAAAAGGGGTCATGTTGTTATTGCTGACCCTATGACATGGGGTGATCTTGACTGAAATAATCATCCTGCAGAGCAGGTCATGCTGACGGCTCTCCAAAGTCACCGTCGTTACTGGTCTGTCACACAGATACACTCACAGGAAGTCCAGGCATGAGTAAAAAGAGGTGATGGGCTTAATAAATAATTATTTTTGAGAGGCAGTGATGAAATTACTATTTTTAAGCTTGCTTCTCAACCCATATGAGCAGCAAGAGTTCTGAGAGTAATCCTGTATGGCTGCCACGTCTTTCTCCTGCTCCGTTCAAAAGGAATCAGTGTTGCTTGTCACAAGACTTTACTCGTTACTGATGACAAGAGTTTCCTAATGTCACATGGAAGGTCCAAGACAAGGAAAATATCAGTGGTTTGTTGTGTGTTTACTGCTTTTTTTCCAGTCTCTGATGTGGGGAGGCTGCATAACCTGGGTTGGGGCACTGACTGATGCTGTGCTGTTATTTGAAAGGTCACTCCAGTGATTTTCTATTTGTTGTTCAAAAACAAACAAACAAACAAAACCCCAGACTTTTAAATTCTTCACAGGACAGATGAGAGGAATTGCTGTTCTCTGCTCATTCTTTTAGGGAAGCAAATGTTTGCTCTGCTGTCCGAGCAACCGTGAGAGAGCTGAGCTGGGCAAGCCCAAGGGTTGGACTCTGAAATTTCCTCTCAAATAACACTCCTCAAGTTCCTGTTCCAGTGGTTTTGGAAATTTTTATGTTGCTTGGGTACTTTGTTTTTTAAGAGGCAGTGACAGAGAGGGAGAGAGAGCTGTCATAACAAAAATAAACCTGTGAGAGAATGAGGAAGAGATGGTGGCGGCATGAGGAAAATCAGTTGGTTTGAATTTAAAACCAACTTAGAGCAGGATCTCAAATCTTGCTCTTAAAAAGGTTTATGAAATGACTTG
Source organism: Pyrocephalus nanus (assembly GCA_038380795.1). Taxonomy (NCBI): domain Eukaryota; kingdom Metazoa; phylum Chordata; class Aves; order Passeriformes; family Tyrannidae; genus Pyrocephalus; species Pyrocephalus nanus. The sequence continues at coordinate 2,339,854 of CM076260.1, read as the reverse complement.
GGATCTGTAAGCAAGGAGAGCTCTGAGGAGGGAAATGAACTTTTAAAATGCAGCCTTCCAGTGATTAATGAAAGCATAATTAAGTTAAAATCACTACAACTAACAGACCTTGTTTCTGTTTTTTCTTTTTTTTTTTTTTTTTCTTCCCCTGACCTTGTACCAAATCCTTTCTGCTCCTGATGCATTGGGGAACAGTAGGAGCCACCCAAAGGTAAGGGTTTTTATTGCAGGTTGTATCAGTGTGTGAAAATTTCCCTGTCACTTATTTATTCTTGGGTTATCCAAATATTAAAAGCATTTTGAGAACCAGCTCTGCTGTTGATCAGCTGTTGAGTAAGAAACTCGAAGCATCTCCTTGCTGCAGAAAAGCTCTGAACAGCCTGTGCCAAAAAATGAGTCAGAGGAACAAATGAGAACATCCACACTCAGCATTGCAGGCTGTGAATGGAAGATACTTGTTCTTTGTGGGCTTTTAAAAGCATTTTCTGGTGTTTGTGTTAAAGCAAACTCGTTATTTTTTGTTATGATCCCGTCACTTGTATTTGGTTTGAAGACATCTCTCCCTGCCCTGGCATATCAGGATTCACTTTATTGATGTGGTCATGTAGCCAAGGATGTTTTACTAAATGTTCTGAAGGCATAAAATGTTTAAATAATATGTTTATTTGTGAAATAAATATAAAGGGGGGGGAAAAAAAGCACCTTATTTTAAACAAACTAGCTGTGCTTTCCTCAGTTAGAGGATATAAAATAACCATTTTTATCTCTTTGTGCTGGGACATCATGTAGTATGGGAGAAAAAAACAATGTATTTTTGAAGATAAGTTATTTAAATATCAAGGATTTTGCTGTATTAAGCATTTTCATGAATGTGGGTTAAAATGCAGGACATCCAAAGGGGAAAGAGCAGCTTCCACTGAGCTTAGAGGGGAAATCCACAGCCAAAGAGCCCCACATTTCACTTCCCTTCTCCTGCATCCTACAGGGTAAATTTTGCCTATGTGAATGTAGGTCAGACATTACCCTAATTAATTTTTTTCCTTGCAAATGCATACCCAGAGGAGCTGTTTTGGCAGACATCTGTCCCAAAATACGCATTGCCTTATTTCAGGTCAGCTTTTAGGATGAAAGGTGCCCGTGGACCTTTCGATGGATTTGCCACAAAATCCAAACTTTCCCATTGAAGGAGATTATAGTGCTACCCCTCTAATGACAAAACTAATTGGTTTGATATTATTCTTGTACAAATATTAGGCTGTGATGACTGCTTTGGTTTGACGTGGTGTATAAATAAATACGTGCTCCTCTTGTATCGGAAAGAGATTCCAGCCCTAAGGCTTGTTTTTAATTTATGCAGACAAGAGGCAGGGGGAGATGGGAGGCAGAAACAGCTTGAGGACATCTGTCAGTTTGCAAAATAGAGACTCTTGTGAAAAATGAATTGCAAGGATGGGTTTAAAGGGAGATACTCAGTGCTCCTTGACATCCACTCGGTTGGCACGTGGAGAGCTTTTGGAGAGCAGGGAATGGGATTGGCACAGAAAGGAGGAAACAGAAACAAGGAACAAATAGAAGCACACATAGGAGGATGAAGTGTTTGTTTAGGCTTCAGGAAAATGAGTAGTTCTGTGGGAATGTGTGTTGTGTTCAGAATGTCAAAACTTGGATAACGAGTTTGATTTGGCAGCAGATTTTATGGGGTGCCCTGGTTGTTTCCCTACAGGTGTTCGCTTATGATCACTGCTTTTGGTCGATGGATGAATCTGTCAAAGAAAAATATGCAGGTAACATTTGTTGGGGCTTTGGGCTTCTTCCCAGGTGGGAATGATCTAATTAAAACTGAGTCTTTGCTACAGGGCACAGGCCATATGGCACAAGGTGCTGTCCCTAAATAACTGTTATCAAAAGGAAAAGGGAAATCTTCAATCATTTCTGTTTCTGACAACAGCAACGGGCACTGCCACCTGTTTGCAGTGTAGGGAATGGAGAAATCCCTCACACTGATGGGCTACTTGTATTTACAACTTTATTTAAAGTACTGTTCCAAGTCCGTCGTTTTAAAGGCATCAAAACCATTTATTTTCAATATTTGAGGAGCACTGTTATGTGTAGTTTTATGTCTCACAGTGCTGGTGGGAGTTTGGCATCACAGTACAACTTAGTAATGGAATATTAATAAAAGCCTAATTTGATATAGACAATGTGAATTCGGATGCTCAGGTGAGAATGTGCAATGTATTTAATGAAAAGGTTTCTGTGTATTATTATAATTCCTTTTGGCAAAAAATTATGGTAAAATATGACAACACTCTTGTCATCTATTCCTTTCACACTTGTTATCTTTTAAAATTTGGGATCAGTTGAACTTCTTACTGTCTATTTTCAAAAAAAAAAAATCACAAGAAAAATCTAAGGCACATCCACTTCTTGATTTTTACTTCTTTAACAAATAACTCATGAATAGTAATTAATCAAGGAACTGAGAAAAACGTGACACTTTCAACCATACAAATGACATAGGCAGGTATATATTTTGTTTCTCAAACTGTTGGAAGTGCCTGTATAACTTATGTTATGGTCTGTTATGCAGTGGAAGGGTTTGCTCCAAAACCACTTCCCTGTGCTTGGCCTGGCCCAGCAATTAGTGATCTTTTTGGGGAATTTAGCATGGACTTGGATATAAAGATATGAACTTCAATGAGAGAAAAAGAAGAGCTTAAGGGAATATTAACTTATTTGAGTGGACTTCCAGTCCATAAAGTTCTGCCATGTCTTGTTCCTCTGCTTATAAAAGAAATTCTCAAAATAGAGATTTTTTTTTTTTAAAGTGATACTATTCAAACATTTTAAGCCTTTCTTCCTCTGCTTGGAAAAGGATCTGAAAAGCTCAAATTTCCATTACAAAAGAAGTGATACACCCTGTATTTTGCTAATGTATATCTTGTACTATAATATCTTCCCCATAGCTGTGATTCCTTCTCTGCTCATGGTATTATTTAATATCTTATACAGTAAAATTATCCACTGCTCTACTGATTCCCTTAGATTAAAATCAACTGACCATTGTTAAAATGTACAGGTGGAGTCTGTTTTGAGGGGGTGTCATTCACCAGTGGATTAAATTCTGCAGTTGGCAGTAGATTCTCTGCTGATAAAACTTCTGAGTGTAACACTGGTAGGATGTGGCTTTAAACACATCCAGGTATGTGCATGATAATCCCAGATTTGTACAGAAGCATCTTCTGGGGCTGATGGACTTGCTCCTGTCCGGGGCAGCAAACACTGGATGTTATTTAGGCAACAACAGCAGGAAAGCACCGAGTGCTTTTACATAATCCTTGAAGATTCCAAACCAAGGAACAAATACCTCTTGCTGGGTTACAATCTTCGCCTGTGTGTTGTATTTTTTAGGTCAAGATGTTGTTTTCAAGTGCCTTGGGGAGAATATTCTTCAGAATGCCTTTGAAGGCTACAACGCTTGTATCTTTGCCTACGGGCAAACGGGTAAGTCCCAGATAAGCAAAAATATTCTCCCCTCAAAAGGTGTTACCGTCCTGACTGGAGACTCTTTCCATGCCTGTTGTGACATTGTTCCAGGAGAAATGCCTTCTAGTGGAGATAAGAAATGTTTTTCTCCCCTCTAACATCAGATATGAGGCGGGCAGGATGAGAAACAAGATTTTGTTGCTGCTGGCTACCCTTGTTTCTCACAGTGTAGATTATGATCTTTGGGATGACCGTGGTTGTCCTTGAGTTCCCAGCATTGCTCACATTTTGTGCCTCTGCAGTTGGAATGATCTTGAATTGTCATATAAAACGTAATATTTAAAGAGTAACTTGAAGAGTTTTCTCATCCTGGCCCATCAGTGGATGTTAGTGGGGTGTGATTTACTTTATCTGCCTGAAAAAGTTTTCTCCAGCAGTTGGAGCTAAATTTCTTGTTTCTCTTTTAATTAAGTAGCCTTTAACTCACTGGTGTTTTGGTTACTTTAAAGTAGAAAACTGAACAAATAATCTTTCACTGAATGATATTAATTAACTTTTTAACCTCTTCTACTTCCTATCAGTGTTCTGCCAGGCAAGAACCCTTGTTGCATGTCCACTAATCATAGATTCCCTCACACAGGATCTGGAAAATCTTACACAATGATGGGGACTGCTGACCAGCCTGGACTAATCCCTAAACTTTGCAGTGGACTCTTTGAAAGAGCACAGAAAGAGGAAAATGAAGAGCAGAGTTTCAAAGTGGAAGTATCCTACATGGAGATATACAACGAGAAAGTCAGAGATCTCCTTGACCCAAAGGGGTAAGCAACCTGTGTGTGCTCAGCACTGTAGAATGTTGTCCCACACTCTTCCTTTCCATAACCAGTTTGCCTTAATGGATCCCATCTAAGGCGTTTGCTGCCTCCCTGATCTCAGCATCCTCTCATTTTAAACCAAAATAAAGTAGCAAGACTAAAAGCTTGGAGTAAATTTGCTCTAATGCCACCTTTTATGAAGTGACAAAACTGTCTGTGTCAGCTTTTTACGTGCAGACATGAGCCTTTTTTGTTTGCACTGTAGTCCATGTTCTGTGCTTTATTACACTGTCTGTGAGACCATCCTGTTGGAGATCTGTCAGTGAGAATTGACTTTGTGTAAATGTTGTCTCAAGTCAGTCATGTGCTTATAAATACCTTTTTTCTCCCCCAACCAGAAGCCGTCAGTCATTAAAGGTTAGAGAACACAGTGTTTATGGCCCTTACGTAGATGGCCTATCCAAACTAGCTGTTGCTAGCTACAAGGTAAGGATCCATTTTATGAAAGGCTTGTGTTGACATCCTAAACACCAGGGTACTGCCCCCTAAGCAGGACAGAATTGTTAAGCTGCTCCTCATCACTGTGTCGTATTTGTGATCCCTGGGGAGAACAGGGTTAAGAGCAGAAACTCCCTTCATCCTGTGCTATTCAATAATTCTGGAAGTAATTCAGCTATTTAATGAAACACATTTCCTCCCAGACTTAAGATGAGTTTATGCTGTCATGAGAAAGTGTTCTGTGATTAATTACAGAGCCAGGATTTAGCAGAGACAGCCTCTCAGTACCCACTGTGTCACTTTTTGGCTGTCGTGCTCTAGCCTAGTGATTTCCCCTCCCAGTAGCACACAGTGGAATTATAAATTAATGGCTGTTTACAAAGCAAATATTTGAGAACATCACACCAAACTTGCTTGCTGGATAGTAAATGTTTATATATGCATTCACAAAATGCCCTATTTTTTTAAGAAGCATCAATGTACTGTGGGAAAAGGGGATAAATAAGGGATGCAGTTCTGTCATAATATTGAATTGTCACATCACCAAAATGTGAAAATGGTGGAATCCCTCCTATTGCAGTTTCTCCAGGTGTTCATCTACCACTCCTTGGTGGTTTCTGCTAAATCAAGACACATTTCATGCTTTGCCTTTCCATGTTGCCCAGCAGCTTTGTGTAATCCAGCATATGGAGTCAAAATGGTCTGTGGTGGTCTTGTTGTTTGACTGTTTTTTGAGTTGTTTTAGCATCACCCAAACAAAAAAAAACCAAAATATAGCCAAGACTCTAAAGTTTTACCTGTAAAACCCCAGAGAAGGGGCCTGCCCCTTCCTTGAGTATCACAACATATCTAAAAACTTTATAACTTCTAAAACTTGGAGGAAAATAATGACCTATTCAGCCTGGTTCTGTTTTGTAAACCTTTGAGCCTCCTGTCAGTATTCCAGATTCCGAGAACACGTCTGACAACTGAGGCTAAAATGTTACAGGGTTCAATCAGGGATTGCTGTTTCCTCACTCTTTTCTTTGCTTTTGAGTGTTTCTGTCTGCAGGCAGGTGCATTATTTTGATGGTAATTTGATATCTATGTCGAGGAGGGTCACGACACTGTAATTTCTAGGCTTTAAAGGAGAGATCACAACATTTTACCCCTCACGTTTTATGAATAAACAGTGGGAAACCCATGAGAAAATACTGTATTTTACCAGAATGGGATTATTTTTGTGGATAATTGAGAAGGATGTTAATGCAGATACTCTCCTGGCTGTGAAAATTGTCTCTAGGACATCGAGTCCTTGATGTCTGAGGGCAACAAATCCCGAACAGTGGCTGCAACCAACATGAATGAGGAGAGCAGTCGGTCCCACGCAGTGTTCAAGATTATCCTCACCCACACGCTCTATGACGTACAATCAGGGGTAAGAAAAACAACTTACAAGGTCCAAATGTCAAGCATGGATATGTTCCTTTATTGTATTTTGTAGAAAAGAAACATTTCTTTTTGAGAAGAAGTGTGTAGGATATATTAAAGGTAGAATGCGTAGATGAAAAATAGAAGAACACCTGAGTGTCCCTCAGGTTATTTCCTGCAAATATATGTAAATTGTCAACTTTCCAAATAGAAAAAAATCTGACTGATTTCAAACATTTTGCATTGTATCCCATTAATATTTTATGTGTATATATTAAATATCTAAAAGACATTTAAATGTGAGAATGTTTTTCTTTTTTTCCTTATGAAAAAAATATGCCTCGGAGGGGTGTGGGAAATACATGGTGTCAGTGTTATTTAGTCCCACACAGAACATGCTGATAAAATTCAATTGAAATAAGTATCTTTAACCTTTGTTGTTAGATTCTGTTCTTGGGCAATTCTTTAATAATTTCAAAGGCTTGGAGAAAATCTGAGTGTCCATGGAGCAAATCTAAGGCATGTATGTGCCTAAATATTGAATATAGTGGAAAAACATAATGAGCATTTGGACTTTTTTCCTCTTTGTTTCTCAGTTTCCACTGATCTTCTTATCCACATCATTTCCCTCGTTCTTTATTTGGATTATTTTTTTCCCTTTGCAGTTCAAATCAGCATCATACTGTGCTGAACTCCTGGATTTTGCATAGTTTGTCATTCCAGTTTTGCTGTGGCTGTACTGCAGGCTCATCACACCTAATTTTTGTGTGGCCCTGCTCAGCCTGGTTGCAAGGTGGTCGATGTCCTGACTGTCCATCTTTTCCGTATCTTCCAATGACCACTGTGTGAGTTTCTGGGACAGATTTCTCTCTTTTCCCACCTGCTGGTCCTTTCAGTCCTGGAAATGACACATTTCCCTATGGCTTGATGATCACACCATATTTTTTAGAGGCTTAGGGTAACGTTTTTGAAAGCACATTGATTCTGATTATCCCATTCATTTAAGGGAACGTTGCTCTTTGTGATACTGAGATGCTGAAGTTGCAGATGCTGCAGAAAGAACATGATGTGAGCAAGCTGTTCTCAAAGACAGTTGTCTTTTCAAACTGACGTAGGAAATTCGTGGAGTGTTTCACGGTGTCATTTTGGGTCAAATGAGATAAAAGGATTTGTAACAAAATCTGTATTACAGGTTTAAATACTCTCGTAGCTTAGATTGCATTCCAGGAGGCTGAGAAGGATAGAAGAGACTTTGCAATTGTAATAATTTTCATAAATTATTGCTGCTTGTCGTGGCCATTCTTAGTCCCTGGGAAACAGAAGAAAACTGGTATAAAATCTGACATTTTTAGGTTGTAAACTCCACATCCCTGGTTGTGACTCCTTTTTCTGTAGTAACTCTGCATTTTTCATGGTTTAACACTTCACTAATGTGCCCTGTGTACCTCTCCTCTGGAGATTTCTGAGATGTTTTGAAGATATTGGTGTCCCAGACTTCACTTCAGGCCATTCAGTGGTTTCTGAAGCAGCAGGTGGTGAGTTAGCACAGGCCACTGTTCGAGTCCAACAGTTCTCAAAGGTGTTGGAACAAGAATCTACACCAAAAAATGAAGCTTGATTCTTGCTGGAAAATACATCAGACTATGTGACTTCAATTAAGTGAACTAACAGTGGCTGTTCTCTGGTTCCTTCCACAGACATCAGGTGAGAAGGTGGGCAAGCTGAGCCTGGTGGACTTAGCAGGGAGTGAAAGGGCAACTAAGACTGGTGCTGCAGGGGACAGGCTGAAAGAAGGAAGCAACATTAACAAGTAAGGCTTTGAGATTATTTATTTTCATTTTTTAGCAGTACAATCATGGCTGTTAAATACAGCCTACTTGGAAAATAGGATAAAGTTAATATAAGCTCTTGTAGTCAGTTTTCTTTCTTTCTTCTCTTTCTTTCTTTCTTTCTTTCTTTCTTTCTTTCTTTCTTTCTTTCTTTCTTTCTTTCTTTCTTTCTTTCTTTCTTTCTTTCTTTCTTTCTTTCTTTCTTTCTTTCTTTCTTTCTTTCTTTCTTTCTTTCTTTCTTTCTTTCTTTCTTTCTTTCTTTCTTTCTTTCTTTCTTTCTTTCTTTCTTTCTTTCTTTCTTTCTTTCTTTCTTTCTTTCTTTCTTTCTTTCTTCTTTCTCTCTTTCTCTCTTTTTCTCTCTTTCTCTTTCTTTCTCTCTTTCTCTCTTTCTCTCTTTCTCTCTCTCTTTCTTTCTCTCTTTCTTTCTCTCTTTCTTTCTCTCCTTCTCTCTTTTCTTTCTCTCTTTCTTTTCTTTCTCTCTATTTCTCTTTTTGACATGCTGTACTCTTTGCTAGTTGAATGAGGTTTCCATGTATTTAAAATATACTTGTGTTCTTGCAACTACCACAAATTTCATCGTGAAAACCTGATTATTAAGGGTGAAAATTGAAAATAAAGGAGTGGAGCTTTTGTACTAGGAACTTTTTCCCAGGAGCACATTTTTCTGGGAGAGAAAGTCGCTGTCTAAATATGCATTTGGCTTATGAATATTTACCCTTGTTAATGACTTCTTGTGTTCTCTGGGCAGATCCCTCACAACTCTTGGGTTGGTTATTTCTGCCCTGGCAGATCAGGCTGCTGGCAAGAACAAGAACAAATTTGTTCCGTATCGTGATTCTGTGCTCACTTGGTTACTGAAAGTAAGTAAGTTTTGGGGTTTTTTTAAGTGAAATAAAAGAGAGGAAAAGGGGAAAAGATTCTCATTTAATGAAATAAAACTCTGTTCTTTTTGCCTCACTTTCTGGGTTTGATGTTAACCATAAGTGTCTTTGGAAAATGAGCTGGATGGAAGCCATCAGTATCTCTGAAGACTAAATATGTTCTCTGTCTTCTGCAATGACCTGCAGTGGCCTAAAGTCTTAAGGAACTTTAAGAATAAAATTAAAAGCAGTATTTTTCATGGCTCACTGTGTGTACAGCTTCACACACAACCTCAAGGCTAATTTAATTCGGGCTATTTCTGCTTGCAGCTGAATTTTACATACTGGCATGGTCAGATTTGAAGATTTTTTTATGAAGACTATTACCTTTTCCTGATTGTCTAATATATTTTTAATATACTTTTGTCAGCAGAGTGTAACTGCAGAGCATTATCTGAGTTACAGTCTGAGGAACAGGTCAGAAGACTTTAGACATGATATTTGTGTGAAATGAGCAGTTAAATAATTTTTTGTACTGCATAGGCCTGTATTTGTTATAATTTTTGGGGAAAAAGAGTGTCTCATAACGGCACTTGGCTGCAAATCTCTAAGGTCTAAATGAAAAAACCAAATTGTTAAATATGAGATTAATGTATGTCAAATTTCTTTTTTTTTCCCCCTTGTCCTCTGTTTAATTGTTATCTAGGAGCAACTATTTGTTAGTAGAAAGAGGTAATCTGGGAAGAAACCAATTTTTGGCACCACCTGCTTTTTGTTGTCCTCTTTTGTAGGTGTTCTGGCTACATTTTTTTAATCTTGAATACTCTGCTTGCTTCCCCATCCACTCTTAGCAATATTTTTAGATGTTATTCAAATTTCATGTCCCTGTGATTTAACTGCACACTTGAAAAGAAAAATACAAACTTACTTGAAGGTTATACAGAGTTGTGGGGATAAAAAAAGACATTTTTCTTAAGGAGATAGGAAAACAAAGTTGACTTCGGTGCTTAAGTAACATAAAATCTCTGCTCGTGTAACCTTGACCCCACAAACCTTCATTTTTCTCAGGGCTGCCTTTGAATAAACCTTTTAGCATGACTTGTGAAACAATTTATCTCCTCTCCCTGGTGTAAACAGCACAAATACTGGACATCAGATAGTCACGAGGGCCACGTGAAAGTGCGACAGGGATGACAGAAAGAGCATCTGAGCAAAACAAGTCCTCATATCACATTGCCCTTTGTGCTAAGACTTTTTTAGTGTTTCAGTATATTTTTACCTCTGTATATTCACACTGAGTTTTTCCTCTAATCGATAATAAACAAGTGATTTTTTTTTTTTTTGAGGGGCTCTCTGCAGAGATGGGAACAAACCCTGGGACTGTGTTGTGTGTGCTCGGGTTCCTGATGTGGCTGTAACACCCCGAGCGAGCAGAGTGGAAACTTTCCTAAGGAATTTCTAGTGTTGTTAGAATTAGTTATGCTGCCCCAATTGCTAAACAAATCCAGGCAGCAGACTGCAAATTCCTGTTTAGCACCTGTCCAAGGCATTGTGGCCACGATGCCAATGGCTCAGAAATAGGAGCTCACTTTTGTTCTGCCTTCTTTCAGGCAAACCTTCTTTGTGTCCGACATCCAGCCATGTTAAGTGCAAACAAAAGGGTTGGGGCTTTTGGATTTCTTACAAACAAGCTCATTGAAGCTTTATTTTGAAAGGGGGAAAATTTAAGCGTTTTTTTGTTTTTTGTTTTTTTTTTTTAAATTAAAGATCAAAGGAGGGATTTATTCGTAAAGAGGCCTGTTTGGAGAAGCCATGAGATGGGGTGTCTTTCTCTGTAGCTTTCAGCTTTTAATTATGATACCAAAGCAGACTGAATGTGTTTTAACTGTAAGAATATCTGTCATAAAGTGCCTCTCCACAAATCTGAGAAACCAGTAGGGTTCAGGAGACCTCAAGATCTAACACTTTTTGCTTAATTTTGTTGAGGATCTTTAGACAGAAGTACCAGGTGAAAACTATCAAGTTATGTGTAGGAAGCAAAATAGCTTATCATTGCTTTAACTTGTTGTTTTTAGCAAAATATTGGCACATACATCTTCAGAAGCCCTGCGTGGCTTACTGATGGCTGCTATTAAAAATATCATTTCTGGTCTCAACATTTTGAGTTGCTGTCACAGTAATCTTCGTGTTAGAAAAGACTGGGTTGGTTTAGGCTTAGAAATAACTAAACTTATTTATTTCCACTCTATCTCTCTATCACATGCAGGCCCAGCCATTTACAGGAACCGTCTTTGCTAATGAGAGGCTGATTTACTGTTTGTCCACCTTTCTCGATTAGCATTAAAGAAACCAGTGAAATCAGCACAAGGGTTTTATACATAAAACTTTATCAGACAGTCTGGCATTGGGCTTGAATTGCTACAAGAGGGACTCTACCCAACTTATAATGGGTGTATTGTGGATTCTGGTGTATCACTGTTACAGTGTTCTCAGCTGCCTGTACAGCAGAGTTGCAATTCAAATAATGAATTAATCCTATTTTGGAGCCAATTAGTGCAGTGAAGGACATTCCCAAGTAGTATTCCCAAGTATTCCCTTAACAAACTGTTACGTTTGGGTTTGGAATGGGAGTACCTGGCCAGCTCCCTGCCAAACTTCATCTTTTTATGCAGAACAGGGATTGCAGTTGCAGGGTGTCATTCCTAATATTTGGCCCAGAAACCCCATCAAATGAGACATGTGCTCTTGTTGATCTTCAAGTTTTCAGTGGCTGCCTTGGAAAAACTCTTCTGTGGTACAGAGGGGACCCTCCAAGCCGTGTATTCATTGCAGTGAATGTTGGTTACTCCTCAGATGAGAAAAAAATCCACTGTGGGATCAGACAGAAAACTGGGTTTTGCAGTTGTCTCCTTTATAAATATTCCTATCTTCACATACCAACCATGCTGGTGCACCTCAGTGTGCTGAACACTATAAATACAGATATATAAATTTATATCTATATGAATTTCATGGCCTTTTGCATGAGCAGAGACAGCAAAGTGCTACCAACTCATCAGGCTGTGTGGGCAACACTTGTCTGACCTCGGGAGCAGCCAGATGGCTGTCAAAGTGTTTTAGGCATCATCCAGCCAAAACGAGTCTTGGGGAAATACTTAGAGGGGTGTTTTAATGATTTCTGGGGAGAGTTGCACGTGTGCTGGGTAATTGAAATGGTTGGACAGGCAGCTAATGCAGTCAGATTGTTCTAATGGCAATGCCTGACCTAGATTTCATGGGTTATTGAAGATGAAAATTAATAGCATGGTTCATCTCAGGAAGGGATATTGGGTAAAAAACCAAAATACCCCCCCAAAAAAAATCCAAACAAACAAAAAAAACACCAACCAACCAACCAAAAAAAAACAGAAGAAAAAAAAATCTGCTGCAAAATTGCAAAATTTAAAAAAGCATAATATTTTATCTTTTAGACTGGCCAAAATTATAAACCATGATTTTATGATCAATAAAAAGATTGAATCCTTCCTTCCTTCATTCCTTCCTTCCTTCCTTCCTTCCTCCTCTCTCCCTGACACTCTGCCTTTCAGGAATGTGGTTTCACGCCCTTCTTCTCTGTCAACCAAATTCCAGGAGGGTGATTTCTTATGTAACTCGATTTAGGTTTGTGAGCTGTGTCAGTAGGGGGAAGGGAGGGGCCCCATCCTGAAATGTTTATAGGAATAGAATCAGCTGTATTGTTTATGACGAGATCTTTCAGTAATTTAAATATTTGTTGGAGAGGTCTCTCTTATAGTCTTTAAAATAAGATGTTCTGAGTTCATCATGATCTTTCCTGAGCTCCCTCAGCAGTATCTAAGAAGTTTAATGCTGAAGTGCTTATATTTCTAGTTTATAAACCTACACAGAAAACACAGAATTAAACCTTTGAAGCCCTTTCTAGGCACTGCAAAGCCCAAAAAAGGGACTTTTTTTTCTTTCCCATTACAACTAAAACTGATTCTGAAAGCCAAGAGCGACATTTCCTAAACGTGCTTAAAAAAGTCATACTGAAAATTACAACTCTTCCTCGATTTACACATCATTTGATTTTGAACTGCCAACAGTACTTCTGCTTTTAGCTGCACCCATCTGCTCCAAACTTCTAGCTTATTATTCGCTGCCTGAGTTTACCGAGAGCGGGTAAAACAGAAGAATCCTGCTGTTTTAATTCCGTGACCTCTCCCGCCTTTCCAGGACAGCCTCGGTGGGAACAGCAAGACTGCCATGGTGGCAACCGTGAGCCCGGCAGCGGATAACTACGACGAGACCCTTTCCACCCTGAGGTACGCGGACAGGGCCAAGAACATCGTCAACCACGCCGTGGTCAACGAGGACCCCAACGCTCGCATCATCCGGGAGCTCCGCGAGGAGGTGGAGAAGCTGCGGGAGCAGCTCACGAAAGCCGAGGTACAGATTTTGGGGTCTTGGACTAAGCCAGTAAATCCTGCGGGGCCCGTGGCCAGCACTGTCCTACCCAGCTCTAGAAAGCAGATGCCATGAGGCAGTGCTACAAAGTAATGCTATATAATAATATATATATATAATATATATATAATATATATTATACTGTCATGGTAATGCTACTACAGGGTATCTGTGAGAAGTTTCCCTTTATATAATCTTTTCCCACCTTTCTCCGTGTCAGTCTTGAAATGTGGGTGTTAAATCACAGAATCACGGAATGTGGTGGGTTGGAAGGGACCCACAAGGATCACTGAGTCCCAGCTCCTGGCCCTGCAAAGGCCCATCCCCAAGAGTCACACCCTGTGCCCCAGAGGATCATCCAAATGCACCTTGAGCTCTGGCAGCCTTGGGGCTGTGCCCACTGCCCTGGGGAGCCTGTTCAGTGCCCAACCACCCTCTGGGGGAAGAACCTATTTCTAATATCCAACCTAAACCTCCCCTGACACAACTCCAGGCCATTCCCTGGGTGCTGTCCCTGGTCCCCACAGAGCAGAGCTCAGTCCTGCCCCTTCTCTTCCCCTCCCGAGGAAGCTGTAACTGCAGTGAGGTCTCCCCTCAGCCTCCTCTTCTCCAGCTGAACACACCAAGTGCCCTCAGCCTCTCCTCACACAGCTTCAAATCAAGGCCCTTCACCATCTTTGTTGCCTCCTTTGGACTCTCTCTAAGAGCTTAATAAAAGACATACCAGGTTCAGTCTGAACACCTTGAGCAATCTTGTTTTTATGGTGACATGGAGACAGGAGCAGGGGTGGATTCTTCAGACTGGGTAGTTTGTAGGCAGAGCTTTGCTTTTCAGAATTCAGTGTAGCCACATCCTGGGAGATGTGAATTCAGTTAAATAAAGTTTTCTTGCTTGATTCCAGGCTGTAGTTATTCTCAGTTGAATCTCCTACAGGCACTAGACAATATTTTGAATATCTGCATTGCTTCCTCAGTGAAATTTTGAGAGGAGCATGGTCTGACTGTTAGATGAAGGCTAAGAACTGGTGTAATTCTGAGTCCTGTTCTCAAATGGGGCAAAGCAGTGGTGATATAATCCCTCTGTTTTGCTGTTCAGAAAAATTATGATTACAGGATTTGCCTCATGAGGTATGCAGGGAATGCTGGCTGTGATACTACAAATGACTGGTGAATTTTGGACTGTTCTTACTTGAGCTGCCTAATATCCTAAGCATCCAATCTGGATACATCGGTTTCTTTGAGATATCTCAAATATCTAAATATTAAATATCTAAAAATTCCTCTAAAATATCAACCACAGACTTAACAGTACCCTGAGAGCTGCAAGTAACCCCCGTTTGTTTAATTTTCTAGCCTTAGTGCCCAAATAATGGCAGCTTTCCAAAATAATGAAGTAATGTTTCCTAAAGATGAAGTAATAAATATTTCCTTTCCCAAGTATTAAAATCCCACCCTAGTTGTCATCTCAGTGGCATTGACAAAGAGCAGGGAAAAACCAGAGCAATTTGCTGTTACGAGGCCGCACAGTAAAGGTCAAACCCCACATTCACAGCCTTGTGCTCCTTTCAGTTCATTACATTCGTTGCCCATCTAATTGTTCTTACAGAAATGTGCATAAATAGCTTCCTTAAGTGAACAAAAACACTGACTCATTATGACAGGTTACGTTTCCCAAGCTCATTTCCAAATATAGAGAATGCCAAGTTGTGGGTTTGGGGTTTTTTTACCTTTTGGTGTCAGTAGCCTTTTCTCTCTTGAACAGCCAAGGCAGAACAGAACTTGACAGTTGACTTTTTCCCCCCCTGAAAGAGTGTGGCATTATCCTCTTTTCCCTTTTTCTTTTTTAATCCACACATTTTGATCTTTTGCCGTTGAAATTAATATCACATGTTTTAATTCAGCTGTGCCAGGACCACCAGCTTGTCCTTCCTAAGCTGGGAATTTACCTGTTTTCAGTGGAGCATCACAACTGTGGGTCTGATGTCAGACCGAGCCTGTATCTCTGGGGTTTATGTGACAATTGCAGGGAGTGAGGAGAGTTACCCAGCTCATTGTACAGTTGAAGGATGTGAAAATGTTCACTGGTTTTGCCCCAGGTCCAAATAAATGGACAGGCAAGACTTAAACCTTGAGAGTATCTGGGCTTCATCTTCCTGTCCTGCTCTGTAGGGTCCAGCCCCTTTGCACCGATCGCGTTTTGTCGTGATGAATCTTTGTCTTGGCTTCCCTTTCCTGCCTGTGTGGAATTCACAGAATCACAGAATGGTTTAGATTGGAAGGGACCTTAAAGATCATCTCCTTCCAACCCCCTGCCATGGGCAGGGTCACCTTCCACTGTCCCAGGTTGTTCCAAGCCCCGTCCAACCTGGCCTTGGACACTTCCAGGGATGGGGCAGCCACAGCTTCTCTGAGCAACCTGTGCCAGAGCCTCCCAACCCTCACAGGGAATAATTCCTTCCCAATCTCCCATCTCTCCCTGCCTTCTGGCAGTGGGAATCCATTCCCCCTTGTCCTGTTCCTCCAGGCTCTTGTCCAAAGTCACTTTCCCTTTTACCCCATATTTAGGCATTTGAAGCAGAAAAAGCCCACACAGGACACATCAGCTGACAGTTCCTAGACTGTTGTGTCTTGAGGCAGAGGAAACTCCTGTCTCAAAACAGGATTTTCCAATCCTGGCACTTGCTCCTTTTCTTGAACAAACTGCAGTGTAATGAGGCCACTCTTTGATCTGGATTCCTGTGAGGAGTTTTGGTTTTGTGGTAATGGAATGTCTGATGGAGAACGATGCTTACATTATTTAATTGGCTTTGCATAAACACCAACCAGCCAAAACCATTTTCATCATTAGCAGTAATGAAATAATGAGATAAAAAATCCACAGGCATTTTGATCAAGGTAGTAGAGGAGGAAATGCCATTACTGAGAATGAAGGAAATGAATATATGGAGTACAAAAATCATACAATTGTTTGAGTTGGATGGGACCTTTTAAAGCTCTTCTAGTCCAACCCTCTGCTGTGGGCAGGTACACTTTCCACTAGACCAGGTTCTTCCAAGCCCTGTCCAACCTGGCCTTGGACACTTCCAGGGATCCAGGGGCACTGTTTTTGGAGTGTCTGATGGATGGCAGTGGGAGGATCCTCTTATTCTTTAATTAGTCCTTGGATGAAACATTTGCCTTTGAATATTTCACAAAATAACATTAGAGCTGTGATGGATTAGCAAGAAAATCGGATTTTGGTGCCTTGAAGCACGTTTTAAGCTTGTTTTGATAATCACCCTGTAAACTGCATTTCTAAATGCAGAGCTGGACAACCAGAACACCTCAGCTGCCTGGACAGTTGCTATAGAAAAGAAGAATCCCACCAATCAGGCCATATAAATGTGAACAATAACAATATTTTGGTGGCATGGCAGTTTACTGAGAAGGGACGTGTCATTGCAAGGGTATGACAGCTGAGAGGATGGTGCCAAACCAGATCAGCAGGATCTTGAGAAACCAGATTGGTTTTGATATGAGTCATTTGGGACACTCACATTGGTATGGAAAAGAGATCAGTTTATGTTTGAGTATCTATGTGCAAATCTACCAGTATCATGTAATTGGCTTGTGTTGAAGTCTATAAACTCCACATTAACATCTGCACTTGAAACTAATTAAAGTAACTTTCTGATGGATTCTCATTTTCATGAAATATGTATTAAGAAAAACCCTTTACTTAGTGATAAATCTGCCCTGCAAAATGAGTCATGTTGCCTTTCCCCCCCCCATCTGTGTGAACAGTGAAAAAACACGAAGCACAACAAGCTTTCTTGTTTCGTTTGCTTTTATTCCTGCAGGCTATGAAATCACCCGAATTAAAAGAACGATTGGAGGAATCCGAGAAGTTGATTCAGGAAATGACTGTGACCTGGGAAGAAAAATTACGAAAAACTGAGGAGATAGCTCAGGTTTGCTACTTTCTTTCCTCCCCCCTGCCCCCATTTTTTATGAAAAACAGGTTTGTTTTCTTTGTCTGTCGGTTCATAGAGGTTGTCTGAGTCTCTCCCCACATTTATGGGTAAGTAGGTCAAGCTTGCTGCCCTTTTGAAAAGCTTCACTTAATTCCTGTGATAGATGGGTGCCTCCCAGATTACTATTGCAGTGACAATAATAAATTGTCACTGTATGCAAATGGAGAAGTTATTTAAAAAAAATAATAATCCAGGGATGAGAGGATTACAGGGATTTTTTTTTTATTCTTCAGGCAGTGAAATTGTTTGTGATGAGGGACAGGAGCATTCAGTGCAAGGTTGTGAGCTGACAGGCTCAATGCACAAGGCAAAGGGCATCCAGAATATTAAAAAATAGAGCTGTCCAGGATCTCTGTGTGTTTTAATACCTGTTAAACTGATATTTAGGGCCTCAGACCATAATTGAAGACGATTATGTTGAAAAATGACATAGGTCACCACGATTATTCCATGACACTTCCAGTTCTTCCCACACAAGTGCTGATGTAGATTTGCAGAGGGGAGCTCTGGAGGGGGAGGACTGTTGGAAGGTGATGAATAGTGTGTAATAAATAAGGAGAGAAGGGAGCCTCTGGTACAAAGCCCTCTTGTAGATGCCACAATCAGAATAGACTGTGTTGACTTTGGTTTTAAAGATCCATTGTAAGAAGTGCTGCTTGTGACTCCAAGGGTTTCCTGGCTTTCAATGCAGATTTGTACCCTGGATTTTCCTCCCTGTGTAAAAAAAAAAAAAGAAAAATCAAAAATAATAATAAAAACATTCTGCTCCCATCCTACACAATAGTTTCTAGAAATCCTGAGTGTGTGAGGAGGTTGAAAAACTGGAGTAGTGGGCTCAGCTCTACAGATTAAACATGCCTTGATGTTTGCATGTTGCTGTGTGCTCTAGCTCTCCTCCTCTCTGTCTCTAAATTCTCAGCCTGGTAGGATGTTTGAGATCTGGGAGTCTCATGAGCCTTGCAGAAGTGATTTTCTTTTTCAGAGGGGGGATAAGGACTGGTATTTGTGCAGCACAGGCTGATTCAGGACTGGTTGGAAGTCAGTAAAGGAACCTTCTGTCATCTTCAGTAGGTTTGGTGGGTTGGACTGGATGCCAAGTGCCCACCAAAGCTCCTCTGTCACTGCCCTCTTTAGCTGGACAGGGGAGAGCAAATGTAACAAAAGGCTCATGGGGTGAGATAAGGACGGGGAGAGATCACTCACCAATTATTGTCATGGGCAAAACTGGTTTGACTTGGGAAAATTAATTTATTAGCAATCAGATCAGAGTAGGGTAATGAGAAATAAAAATAAATCTCAAAACACCTTCCCCCCCCCCACCTTCCCTTCTTCACAGGCTTAACTTCACTTCTGATTTTCTCTGCCTCCTCCCCTGAGTGGTGCAGGGGGACAGGGAATGGGGGCTGTGGTGAGTTCATCACATGTTGCCTCTGCTGCTCCTTCCTCCTCAGGGGTTGGACTCCTCACACTCTTCCCTGCTCCAGCATGGGTCTATTCCACGGGAGACAGTCCTTCAGGAACTTCTCCAGAGTGGGTCCTTCCTACAGGCTTTCTGAACTTCTCCAGCCTGGGACCCTTTCCATGGGGTCAGTCCCTCAGGAACAGGCTGTTCCAGTGTGGGATCCCTTCCATGGGGTCAGTCCCTCAGGAACAGGCTGCTCGAGTGGGGGATCCCTTCCATGGGGTCAGTCCCTCAGGAACAGGCTGCTCCAGTGTGGGATCCCTTCCATGGGGTCAGTCCCTCAGGAACAGGCTGCTCCAGTGGGGGATCCCTTCCATGGGGTCAGTCCCTCAGGAACAGGCTGCTCCAGTGGGGGATCCCTTCCATGGGGTCAGTCCCTCAGGAACAGGCTGTTCCAGTGTGGGATCCCCTTCCATGGGGTCAGTCCCTCAGGAACAGGCTGTTCCAGTGTGGGATCCCCTTCCATGGGGTCAGCCCCTCAGGAACAGACTGTTCCAGTGTGGGATCCCTTTCATGGGGTCAGTCCCTCAGGAACAGGCTGTTCCAGTGTGGGATCCTTTTCCATAGGGTCAGTCCCTCAGGAACAGGCTGATCCAGTGTGGGATCCCTTTCCATAGGGTCAGTCCCTCAGGAACAGGCTGTTCCAGTGTGGGATCCCTTTCCATAGGGTCAGTCCCTCAGGAACAAGCTGTTCTAGTGTGGGATCCCTTCCATGGGATCAGTCCCTCAGGAACAGGCTGCTCCAGTGTGGGCTCCTCTCTCCATGGGGACACAGGTCCTGCCAGGAGCTGTTCCAGCCTGGGATTCCCACAGGTCACAGCCTCCTTCAGGCATCCCCTTGCTCTGGTGTGGGGTCTCCAGGGGCTGCAGTTGGATCTTCGCTCCCCCATGGATCTCCCTGGGCTGCAGGGGACCCTGGATCACCTCCTGCCCCTCCTGCTGCGCTGACTGGGGGTCTTGCAGGGTTGGTTCTCTCACATATTCTCACTCCTCTTTTCTCTGCCTGCAGTTGTGCAGGATTTTTTTCCCCATCTTAGCTCTGTTACCCCAGAGCCTCCACCACCAGCACTGATGAGCTCAGCCTTGGCCAACTGGTAGTTGTGTCTTGGAGCTGGAATTGGCTCCACTGGACCTGGGGAAGCTTCTGGCAGCTCCTCACTGCTACCAAAACCTGGCCATGCAAACCCATAGATTTAGGCAGATCCAAGGCTGAAGACATTTATACCATGGCTTGCCCAGTGGTTTTATTTCTGGCCAGCACCCACCAACATCTGTCTGTCAAACTGCAGCAGGTAAGGTGGGGAGATAATTGTAAATCTTTGAGGAGAGGATGATTCCTCATAAAACACCATCAAGGAGGCAGTTTGTGGTGATGGAGTGAGAATAAGGCTCCTCAGCCTCAAAGAACAACTCTACAAACAGGCAATTTTTCACATTTTCAGTGAATATTTGACACGCTTTTAATGTGGTTTTGAATGTTTATTAACATTAGGTCTTGAGCAAAAAAAAATAACAGGAACTGGCTCGTTTGCTTTCAGTTAATCCTGTGAGATTTAGCCCGTGGGCCAAGTTCTTCTTTGGGCATCACGTTCTTTATCTCTGCAGATAATAAGGAGTTCTGTGAACTTCAGAGCCTGGCACTGGTGATCGGAAGAGGGATCTTTGACATCACCCTGCAGTTTTTCCCTCTGTTCTTTGTTTTCTCTCTCTCACACACATGACTTCTCCTTACAAGGACATTATGTTGGTTTTGTGAGCCTGTGGGGAGGCAGAGAAGAGAAAATCAAGAGCGAGTTGTGCTGTTCTTTGCAATTTAATCTTGATTAGACCTGGTACAACTCCAGTGCTGAACAGAGAACTCAGCAGTATGACATACTCAGTTTTTAAATACAAAGCACACCGGTAGTTAAAGATCAGAACTTTAATAAGCATTCCAGCATTATTCCTATGTATCTTTGCTAATTTTATATTTTTAAGAAGTCTCAGCAGCACAGGCAAAGCACTGTAGGTATCTTGTATTTTTTTTACTCACTAGTTTCACCCTCTCCTGTTTCTACTTCCCCTTAGTAATCCTGTGAGAAGCCTCCCATATTTAAGCCTCCCAACTTTTAATTTTTTTTGTGGACAGTGAGTCTCACTTCAGTTTCTGTCTGACCCTGGGAACAATCCTCGAGGTTTCTATCCCAATGTGGGGGTTTTTTTTGAAGAAGAATCCCTTTCTGTTCTTAAATCAGAAACGTTTAATGTTCCTCTTTCACTGCTCTGGTCTCACCCAAACACTTCCCTTTGAAAGATGGACATTTTTGCACAGTAATGCTTTGTTGTGCATTTCTATGAAGTCCATTGAGGAGAACAAAACACCATCCAAAACGCTGCTATTCTTGTTCAGCAGGAAGTGTTCTTTGCATTACTTAAATAGCAGGTTGCCAGTTTTTTGTCATTTTGATTACTCTGGAACAAAAGACAGACATGGAGCTTGCCTTGGCAGGGATTTAACTTAACTTGTTGCTTTTTAGCTCCGAAGAGAAAATAAAGGGCTCTAGAGATGGCTTTGTGGTAGCATTTTGCTGTCCCAGTGAGGTCATGGAGAAGCTCCACAGAGCTGCAGTGTGTTGCTCTCCCGACTGCTTTCCTTTTCCACTGGGAATATGGGACTGTGTGAGACCCCAGCACGGAGCAGAAGTGGAAGGACAGGAGAAATTACGGATAATCCCAATCAAAGCTTGGTAGAACTGAGGCTTTCGTGCCTAACCTACCTCAGAAGAAAGAACTACCTGTCGTAGAAGCATCAATCCATCATTTTTATCCTGTTGCTCTGGCAGGTGGGAATGGAATTCCGAAGGGCTGTGCATCAGTCAGCTCAGTTTTGATGGCTGCTTTCTTGCAGGAGCGTCAGAAGCAGCTGGAAAGCCTTGGCATATCCCTTCAGTCTTCTGGAATAAAAGTTGGGGATAATAAGTGCTTCCTGGTTAATTTGAATGCAGATCCAGCTCTCAATGAACTTCTGGTGTACTATTTAAAGGTAAATATATGTATTTATTAGAAATATGATATAAAATAATTACTATAATAATATTTTAAATGTATGTTTTAATGGTAGAAGTGGGCCTCTAATGCCATTGGCAGAGGTGTATTTAGAGAATTTATAAACTTTATAAAAACAGGATATGTAAAGATATTAAAAATGTGCATATTCAAATTAATATGAGTACAACCTTTTCATTTCAAATTTAGTTCTTCATGGCAGAGGAGAGTTTAGGAATTTATGCTGTTGTTTTGTTTCTGTTTGGGGTTTTTTTGAAAGAAATCTAGACGTGTTCTTTTTTGAGAAACTGGGTCCTGTTTTGGGATGTGGGGTGGGTTGTGGGGTTTTTTTGTTTGTTTGATTTGGTTTGTTTTTGTTTTGTTTTGTGGGTTTTTTTGTGGGTTTTTTTATGTGTGTGTTTGTGTGTGTTTTGTTGTTGTTGTTGTTGTTGTTTTGTTTTTTTGTTGTTGTTTTGTTTTGGGGTTTTTGTTTGTTTGTTTTGTTTTTTGTGGGTTTTTTTGGTTGTTTTATGCCAACTTCCACAAGCTTTTTCCAGTAAAATTGTTTCGTACAGGGATTGGGCATATCAGTAATCAGCTTCTGCATTTGTAGTCCAAATTCTGAGTGCTGTCTTCAGTTTATAAAATGCCTTTTTAATCCTCTTCATGCAGCTTGCCAGGAGTAAAAATCAAACTCTGTTGATGTGCAGTCCCTGTTTCTGATATTAAACACGAAACATGTGACTTTTGGACTCTGTGCTGAAACATTTGAGTGGTTTATTTTGTTTTTTAAAAATTATGGTTGTGGGACTCTGGAGGAGAAACGAGGTACAACCATTTTTAAGTCACATTTGGGACTGAAAGTTCTAAAAATTTTGCAGTGAAAATCAGCAGTTTGAGCTTCCCATTAAATCATTCTCTTCCCTTTGAAGTGGTCTGTAGTAACTCTCAAAACAGCCACAAAATCAGCAATTAGGCTGAAAGATGGTTTTGGTTTAATCAGTCTTGGGAAGTACCTGATCCTCTTTTAGATCAGTCATCATGGCTCTGTGATATCTCAATAAAAACGAGGGAAAGAACTTTTTCAACGTTGTAGCTGTTAAAAAAAAACTTTTAAAAAGGACAGCAGAGCTGAGATTTTGGTAGAAGGGTGGAATCTTTCCCAGATGCCTTGTCCATACATGTCCAGAGTGGGACTCAGCTGCTAATTCAGCCTGGACAGTGGCAGATGCTGAGGCAGAGCCCAGTTCTCCCACTGGTCACTGGGAACAAGACCTTCCAAAGGCAAAGCCTGCTCAGAAAACAGACCTTGGCCCATCAGTACCAGCAGGAAAGTCTCAGATGGTTCTGTGCCACTTTCCTTTTCTTGGGAAAACTCCTTGGAGTAGATTTTGTCTACTTCAGTTAGTCTTTATTATTTTTTTTTAACAACTAAATTTTAGTTGAGCATTTTGCTGTAGAAACTCCCATTCTTTTTAATTCTTTTGATGAAGTGATTTAGGCCTGGTTTTCCTAAAATCCTGAGATTAAACTCAGAGTCTGCTGCCCATTTTCCCTTTAATGCTGAGCTGTGTATGCACTGGGTCTGACAACTACTGAAGTACAACTTGAACTGACCTGTCTCTTATATCTGTTCCCTAAAAATTACTTAGAGATGCCTAAAAAAGAAATTTCAGCCCCAAAAGGATTGTCCAGCCCTGACACAGCTGCCCAGGGCAGTGATGGAGTCCCCATCCCTGGAGGGATTTAAAAGCCACATGGATGGGGCATTTGGGGACGTGGGTTAGAGGTGGCCTTGGTAGTGCTGGGAGCACAGTTGGGACTTGATGTTAAAGGTCTTTTCCAACCTAAATTATTCTCTGATTCTGTGTGTGGAGTGATCCTTTGTCTGCCAAATCCCTCATGCCTCAAGTACTTTGGGAATTTCTTTCCTAAGCTGTTGCTGATGCAATAGCCATGGATCTGTGAACCTCTCTTAATTCTTCTTAGTAATTCTCTATACCTTTGGCTTCTACAACATCCCAGGCACCAAATTCCACAATTAAATTATAAAAACCTCTTCATTTTTGGATTTAACTGTTGCCTGTAAACTTTCCTGAGTGCTCCCCACTTGCTACTGTAAGACAAAGCACTGATTTGCTTCCAATGCTTCCTTCTTTTTTCTTCTAAGGGAAGTATTAAAGAGCTGTCCAATTTTGGAACTGGATGACAAGATACATCCAGAGATAGAACTGGTGAACTTTTGCAATCCATTGCTAATGCCTGAATTAATTTTTTCCCCAGGAGCACACGTTAATAGGCTCAGACAACTCCCAGGATATCCAGCTGTGTGGAATGGGAATTCTTCCTGAGCACTGCATCATAGACATCACCCCAGAAGGCCAGGTTATGTTAACCCCTCAAAAAAATACCAGGTAAAGTTAAAAAACACAGCTCCAGTTGTATAATAATTGTCATTTTATTTAGTATAGTTGGTGTATTATGATTAGAGGTGCGAAAAGATACTTGGGAAATAAACTTTTCTATCTGTCCCGAAGCAAGAAAATTCTGCTTCTTGTATCCTGCTTTTACATTTTGTCACCTGCCTCTCTCTCAGTTCTCAATTCATGTGTTTCATTCTAATGAGATTTCTCTCAGAGATGGTGTTTGTAGCCAGAGTTTTCAAAGAGCCGATGAGTAAATTGCATGTGCTTTCAACAAGTAGATACTCCCTGATTTGCAGCTGTGGAGATGTAACTCCATCAAAATTTGAATTAATTTTCTAGGAAATCTGTTGATATGCAAAGAGCTGCTGAAGCATTTGTTGCTTTATTTGATTAGGTAGCACTTCTTGAGAAGCAGATGGTATATTCAAGTTGATCACAAGATAACATGCAGTGTCAGCATCTCCAGTAATTTCTCGTTAACTCACAAAATTTGCCCTTCTCACATTTACCCTGAGCTGTAGCTGATCCTGCTTGGAGCAGATTGGAGTGGATGGCACCCTGAGATTCCCTTCAAATTTGAGTTATCCTACAGTCCTATTTTCAAACTTAAAATGACTCTGAAATAAAAGTAGTTTCTGATTATTTTAATTAGTTTATTGTCTTTAAGCTATTTATGTAGCAAAGGTGTCTAATGCCTTATTCAAAAATTTCTGCTTTGTGTCTCAATTTCAAAGTAGTGTGAAAGTGTTTCTTTCTAGTGACTTTTTTTCCTTCAGGCCCTTCATTTTTAAGCTCTAATTTTACTCCCCAGACATAGTGTCATAATATCTGTCTAAATATACCGAAATTCTTAAACTTAAGAGATCAAAAGAAGCTGAGTTTGAGGAGTGTATGAAACTTGGTAGATCAGTGAAGTTTCTGGGGATATTTTGTCTGTTTGCAGGATATAAACCTGTTCTCCTACCCTTACTTGTTCCACTAAAAAAAATACTGTAGGGAGGGGAAAAAAATTAAGCCTTATATAGATGCATTTGCTTAAGATTTTTTTTCATTTTCACAGGACATTTGTAAATGGTTCTGCTGTCGTGTGTCCGATCCAGCTCCATCATGGAGACAGAATCCTGTGGGGAAACAACCACTTCTTCAGGTACAAAAGATATTAAAAGAGTTGTCTGTTTGCACCAACCCTCTGAAATACCTAAAAGATCAGTGGATTTAAAATGATAACCTAAAACTTCATTGTTTTCTTTTATGCTTGAAAGAAGAATCCACATAAAAAGCGAGATATCCGTTCATTGATTTCTCCAAGTTGTTTGGATGTGGAACAGCTGAAAAATTTCATGATGTATAATTGATAATATATTAGAGTACAGAATGGATTAGTTAGTTTGGCTTCCACTCCCAAACTACACTCACTGGAGATCAACAAATTCTGAAAAGGGAAGACTCTACTAATTTTGGTTGATCCACTTAATTTTTTTGTAATCTTTGAAAGCAACCCCATGTTTCAGAGTCGAGCAATTAATAGTTCTTGAACAATTTCCCTCCTATTTGAAGGCTGAATTTGCCGAAGAAGAAAAAGAAGGCAGACCATGAGGATGAGGAGCGGGACAACTCCATGAAGTGCAGTAACAGTGTGGAGCAGCTGGATGTAGATGGAGACAATTCCAGTGAGGTGTCCAGTGAGATAAACTTCAGCTATGAATATGCCCAGATGGAAGTCACGATGAAGGCCCTGGGTAGTAATGGTAAGGAGCACCAGAAATTATTGGGAATATGAACCGATTATGAGGTTCCATCTCCAGGGACTCTCAACCACAGGCTTTTCCCCTCATAACTTCCCCGTGGAGAATTTTCCTTGTCAATGACTCGTTGCAGCCATTTTGGTGCTCGAGGAGGAAAAATATCGGTGCAGCCTGTTTGCTTTGGCAGTTCTTGTTGAGGGAAAAGCCAAAGCTGGAATAGTGGTGGAGCTGCAGCCTCAAATCAAAGGGTTTTCACTTGGTTGTTTATTTTTCTTGTGTTCTGTCTCACTCAGGCATTAAGTGCAGGGATTTCTGTCTCTGAAAGGATGTTCTTTAATTTTTGTGGTCTTATGTAGCTGTCTCAGAATGACCTTATTTTGGGAAACAGTAGGAAGGGTTTTTTCCAGCTTGGTCTGTCCCTTTTCTTATTCTCTTAAATCATCTGTCCAGTATGTTCTGTAAATGTTTGTTTTGCTCCACAGTTCAGCAGCATTTTAAAAATATTTTTTAAAATACATTTAAATATAAATAAACCATATTTTATTGAACTGTACATATTAACTTGTGACTATATAAACATTAAATGAGTAAATAACAAAATATATTTTATTATATTTTACATATCAATATGTAAATCTATTAATCTATAGATATATAGAAATATATAATATATAAAGATATATAAATGTATATAAGAAATATATAAAATATAAATACATGTAGTATGTGTGTTAATGTATAAAATAAATATTATATATTAAATATATAACTATATGTAAAATATATAGATGTAGATAAGAAATGTACTATAAAATAGATAAATATATAAGAAAAATATACTAAATAAAAATATAACAGATAAGAAATATATATTTTATGAAAATATATAATAAATAAATATTAATACTATATGTAAAAATATAAATATATAGAAGAAATATAACTATATGTGAAATATGTAAATATATAAGAAAATATAATAAATAAAAATTTAATAGATAAGAAATATTATATAAAAATACATATTAATATATAAACCAAATATATATTAATGATGTATAAAAAAGATATAACTATATGTAAAATATAAATATGTATAAGAAATATAGCTATATGTAAAAGATATAAATATATATAAGAAACTGATAATATATAAAATATAACATATATAAGAAATATACAATATATAATCATTTTATTATATTATATGTTAATATATAAAAGAAATACTATCTATTAAATATATAACTATAACTAAAATAATTATATTTATTATATGAGTTGCAACAAAAATATAGTCTCTTCTTCTGTGATAATTGTGATTCCATCACACATCCCGAGGACGCTCCTTGCCACGGATTTCACTGTGCCACCTTCTTCCTTTCCCGTTCCTGCTTAGATCCCATGCAGTCCATCCTGCAGAGCCTGGAGCAGCAGCACGAGGAGGAGAAGAGATCTGCTCTGGAGAGGCAGAGGCTGATGTACGAGCACGAGCTGGAGCAGCTGCGGAGGCGGCTGTCGCCGGAGAAGCAGCATTTCCGCAGCATGGAGCGCTTCTCCTTCCACTCTCCCAGCGCCCAGCAGCGCCTGAGGCAGTGGGCAGAGGAGAGGTGGGTCAGCACATCTCACCAGCCAGCGGTGCTCGGGCAAAGTTCTCCAGCGCTGCTGAATTTTGGAAGGTTTTTGTTGTGTTGCGAAGCTCTGATGAGTTTCTGACAGGACTCCGGCCAAAGTGTTAGTTTAAGAATTGTAGAATGATTGAACAGTGTGGGTCGGAAGGCACCTTAAAGGTCATCTCATTCCAACTCCCTGCCATGAGCAGGGACACCTTCCACTTGAGCAGCTCCAACACCTCCAGAATAATCAGATTTATAATGATGGAAAAGCTGAGAAAGAATGAGTTCCTGCTTTGTGATTAAGGACAAACTCTATCCTGTTCAGCAACAAATTTGATTAGAGATGAGGTGACTGGAAGAAGTTTTGAGACTCTTCTATGAGTTTGTTCTTCTATGGGTCATGACTCAGCTGCTGGAAGGTTGTTTTTCCTCTTGGCTTGGGTCTGTCTGACCTGGCAACCACAGGAGTGCAGAAAGAAAAGGGAGTAAGAGGATGATACAAAGAATTTTAAACCAGAGCATTGCCAAAACAGTTTAATAACCACAGAGGGCTCACTGTCCTCTCTGCTTCCTCCTGAGGTTATTTACTTCAGCCCCTCTGTGATCTTTTCCAATACTGCTGTCAAAAAGAGCAGCAGTGGAAGGAAGATGAAAGGTACCCTAAATCAATCAGTATAAAAAAGAGATTGTCATGAGAAAATACAAATCTAATATACAGGGCTAGAAAAGCAACTTTTGAAGCAGAAAATATTTGAGACAGTCTAACAAGGTGTGTGGCTGGAATATTCTGTGGTTCCAAATTCCTGTGCTGCTCAGTTGACTCTCTCTCTCAGACTTGCTAGGAGGGCCAGTGAGCAAGTGGATCATGTTGTCTGAATAAACCTTTCTCTGTAAGATGGAACATCCACAGCTGTGGTGGGAAGGCTCTGGAATGAGCCACACAATAGCTGACTGTTCAGCAGATACATGGAGAAGTCTCCAAAGCCAGCAGTATCCTAATTTTAATACTGCTAAATTCATAGGGATAATTTTTTTTTCCGGAAGAAATTTAATTTAGTTCACCTGATTTTTGTGTTAAAAGTCATAGAATGGTTTGGGTTGGAAGGGACCTTAAAGCTCATCCTGTTCCATCCCCTGCCATGAGCAGGAACACCTTCCACTATCCCAGGTTGTTCCAAGCCCCGTCCAACCTGGCCTTGGACACTTCCAGGGATCCAGGGACAGCCACAGCTTCTCTGGGCAACCTGTGCCAGGGCCTCAGTGCCCTCACAGAGAAGGATTCCTTCCCAATATCCCATCTAACCCTGTCCTGTTTCATGGGAAGCCATTCCCCCTTGTCCTGTCCCTCCATCCCTTGTCCCCAGTCCCTCTCCAGCTCTCCTGGAGCCCCTTTAGGCACTGGAAGGTGCTCTCAGATCTCCCTGGATCCTTCTCTTCTCCAGGTGAACCCCCCAGCTCTCCCAGCCTGGCTCCAGAGCAGAGGGGTTCCAGCCCTGGGAGCATCTCCTTGTCCTCCTCTGGAGTCCCTCCAGAATCTCCATGTCCTTCTGATGTTGAGAGTCTCAGAGCTGGAGACTGGTGGGTTGTGTAGGACAGTGTCAAGTGCTTTGCACAAGTTCAGGTGGTTGACATCAGTTGCTCTTCTCTCATCCCTCACCTCAGTATCCCCATTGTACAGGGCCACCAGATTTTTCAGGCACGATTTGCCCTTAGTGAAGCCACACTGGCTGTCACCAGTCACCTCCTTATCTTCCATGTGCCTTAGTACAGCTTCCAGGAGGATCTGCTCCGTGATCTTGCTGGGCACGGAGATGGGATTGACCATACTGCAGTTCTCTGGGTCTTCCTTATTTCCCTTTTTAAAATTGGGAATTAGGTTTCCCCTTTTCCAGTCAGTAGGAACTTCACCAGACTGCTGCAGCTTCTCAAATATGATGGACAGTGTCTTAGCCACTAAATCCATCAGTTCCCTCACAACCCATACGTGGATTTCATCAGCTCGCATGGATTTGTGCTCCTTTATGTTCCTTAGATGGTCTCAAACCTGATCTTTTCCTGCTGTGGATGGTTCATCATCCTCCCAATCCCTGCTTTTGCCTTCTATAACTTAGATGGAACACTTGATAGATGGTGAAGACCAAGGCACTGGTACTGTTGAGTACCTGAGCCTTCTCCATGTCCTGGGTAACCAGGTCTCCTGTTTCTTTCCAAGAGGCCCCACATTTTCCTTTGTCTTCCTCTATACAAGAGCTTTTCTTGTCCTGACATCCTGACATCCCTGGCCAGGTTTAATTCTTTTAGGACTTCAGCTTTCCTAACCTGATTCCTGTCTGCTGTGACAGGTTCTCTATATTCCTCCCAGGCTACTTTTCCTTGCTTTCACCCTCTGTGGAATTCATTTTATGTTTGAGTTGGTCCAGAAGCTCCTTGTTCATCCACATAGACCTCCTGGCATTTTTGCCTGACTGCCTCTTCCTCAGGATGCATCGCTCCTGAGCTTGGAGGAGACAATCCTTGAATATCAACCAGCTTCCTTGAGCCCCTCTTCCCTCCAGGGCGTTATCCCACGTGATTCTACCAAGCAGATCCCTGAAGAGGGCAAAGTTTGCTCTCCTAGGGTCATGAGCTTGCCTAAGGATCTGGAATTCCCACCATTTCATGGTCACTGCAGCCCAGGCTGCCCTTGAGCATCGCATTCCTCACCAGCCTCTCCTTGCTGATGAGAACAATGTCCAGCAGGGCACCTCTCCTCCTTGGCTCCTCTGTCATTTGGAGAAAGAAGTTACCACCAAGACATTCCAGGAACCTCCTGGATTGCTTATGTTGAATTTTCCCTCCAACAGATACCAGGGTGGTTGAATTCCCTCCACTATAATGTCACCAGTCCCTTCCCTCCCTTTAATCCTCACCCATAAGCTCCCAGTTGGCTCCTCATCCCTTTTATTTTGCACCCAGTTTCAGTACTTAAACATCATGATTTTTCCTGTCTCCCCCTCCCCTTCTTTCAGGGAAGAAATGTTGACCCACAGCCTGAGGAAGCTGCGAGAGCAGATTGTTAAAGCCAATTTGTACGTGAGAGAAGCCAATTTTATCGGAGAGGAACTGGACAAGAGGACAGAGTACAAAGTGACCCTCCAGATCCCAGCTTCAAGCCTTAATGCCAACAGTAAGGTAAGGTCACCCTGGTGGGATTAAATTGTTGTTTAGTAAGTTTGCCTCTCATTGTTCATATTTCTTTTAGTTTGATTTTATTGCTGGAGATATTTCACCAGTCAGGTGCGTTAAATATGGCTCTGTCAGTCCATGCTACATCCTTATATTATTTTAGACCATGAAAATCCTGTAATGTGCCATAAATGATAAATGCAAGACCTTTCCACTGGTCTTCACACTTGCTTCTGTTGCAGAGTGATAAAATCTGTGCAGGTTGGGTACCATCTATTTCAAGTATTTACCATCATTTTGTGGACATTTGACTTTGCATCATCCCAATGAGCTGTGAGCTGCCACCCTCATTGTGGAGGGAGCACCTGGAGCAGAGAGGATTTGGATTATTTGTTCCCTGGCATCTAATAAATTTTGGAAGGAGGGAGCTGAACCCAGATTTCCCTGTCTCAGTCTGGCTGCCTAAGCTGGTGTTATTTCTGTGCTTCAAGTCAGTATTTTGGTGATACTCAGGCCATTATTAGTACAGTGCATGGATTTTACTCCAGGTTTATAATTTTTATCAGTTGTGTAAGAAGTTTCTTAAAAGTTTTTCTCACAGCCCTCTGGAGAAGACACATCCAGAAACAGGATGATGAAGGGGGTTAAGTGTCTGCACTAATTGAAAGTTGCAGGCAGTAGTAACTTTAGCTGGAACTCCAGGCCTGCTGTAACTTGAGGATATTTGTGAAATGCTTAAATGTTCCCATTTCTAACACTTATGCAAGGTGAAAATCCAGGGAAACCAGTGCCTGCAGCTGTGATTAGATTCCCAGTTAAACTGAACACAAATACACTGTGACAGCTGAACTCAGACTCTGTCACGCTCGAATTTGGTTGCTCAAGCCAGAACAAAAAAAGAACAGACTTTTCCCAAAGATATTCTCAACTTTGTGTTAGTTTTAAACTATTTTTGCCCCTTTGTGACACAAATGCCTCACTGATATCTCTTTAATTGTTTCCCAGCGAGGTGCAATTCTCAGCGAGCCTGCTATCCAGGTGAGAAGGAAAGGGAAAGGCAAACAGATTTGGTCACTGGAAAAGCTGGAGAATCGACTGGTGGATATGAGGGATCTTTACCAGGAGTGGAAAGACTGTGAGGAAGACAACCCAGTAAGTAGCAATTAACTCCAGTCATTGTTCTGATGGAATTAATATCCCTGTTAAATTTTCAAGAGGGGGGTTGGGTGGAGGTGAGGAGTGAGTGTGGAAAGAGCTGAGTTTTCCTGAGGTTTTGCTTTTCCTGGTGCTGAAGGGATCTTCAGCATTTCATTAACACTTACCTTGTCACTTTGATGCCTGTTTGCATGCACAGTTTGGTGACAGAACAAAGCACATAATAAGAAGCAGTAAGTAACACAACAGCAGTTAATGTTCAGGAATCTGACAAAGTTAAGGGGAACTTGCTGAGGATGGGCCTAATCCAAAGTAAAATTCTTTCCCATTCTTCCTGTGATCTAATCTGGCCTCTTGCTTGAGCCCCTTTTTCTTTCACCAGGCTGGTTGTGCAACACTCTGGGAAGTGTTTCATGAGAAGTTTGGTTTCCTTGTGAATTTGCTTGCAGGTGATGAGATCTTACTTCAGGAGAGCTGACCCGTTCTACGACGAGCAGGAGAACCACAGCCTTATTGGAGTAGCCAATGTTTTCCTTGAGTGCCTGTTCTATGATGTGAAGCTACAATATGCAGTTCCAATCATCAATCAGAAGGGAGAGGTTGGTCATTCTCCAATGATCTATCCTTACTCAACTGTTTAATTATAGCCTGGGTGTCTTATTACCAGTATATGGTAAATACTTTCCAGTTTTGTGTGCACAAGCTCTCTGCTAACAGTGTGGAATTATGCAAGTCCTATAATACCTGGCTGTTGCTCTGAATCCCAGCACAGTGATTGTGAAAGGAGAAGGCTTTGTAGCATCTTTTTGAGTGAAATAGCCCCAGATAAATAGTAGAACAAGTATGAGCTATAGCTCCACTGGTTTCACTGGCTGCCATCAAGAGTAGGTTTTTAAATATATACTGTGAGAACAACTTCAGAGGCAGCAGAGCATCCCAGGCAACGTCCCCTGTGCTCTGCCTCATGTGTGCACTTTGCAGACTCTCTAGTGACTGGTTTGAAGGTGAGATTGTTCCCAAAGTCACTCCAGTTGCTGATTTCTTTATGGTTTTTACAACAAAGGCACTTTGATTCTTGCTCCTAAGCAAGTTCTTCGTGTGGTGCAACAAATGCAATAAAAAAGGATAAAATGTTGGCTGTTCACAGACTAGAAACAGCAGTGGTTGTAGAAGGGGATGAACTTGGCGTTGTTTTCTGGCACACAAGTAATTTTCACTCCTCTCTTACCAGGTATCAGGTCGTCTCCACGTTGAAGTTGTTCGAGTGAGCGGAGAGATCGACGACAGGCTGGTGGGAGGTGAGGACAGTCCTGACTGTTCCAGTGAAAACGACGTTCAGGAGAGAAAACTTGTCTGCAGGGTGAGTTCCAGGTGTATCCCACCCTCTGAGCAACCTTCTCTCTTTCCATCCCAAGTCTTAAAGGACTTCTCGGCTTCTTCTGGCTGTTGGATGTCTCTTTGTAACCTGGTTTTGTTTCTGGAGAGGCTGAAATAATGCAAGATAATTAGATGGGTTTTAGGCCTTTAATTTAACCGTGTTTAAATGCTAAAATCTCACCCCAGGAAGTTTATTGCAGTCTTGGAAGCCGTGGAAGATCTGTGTACTGGGATTGGTGCTGTAATAGTTAATTGAAAAGGAGTCATAGAATGTGATAAACTCCCATTGTTTTGTGAATCATTCTCAATGTTTCTTTCTTTAAACATTAAATATTTTATGAAATTTATACAAAATGTTTATTACTGTTAATAATAAAAAGAAAATTAATAGGAAGTATTTACCAGCAGTTCTGTGCTCTAGTAAAACACAAGGTAGACCAAGCTACAGGTAAAAAAAGCAACAGGCCAAAAGAATTAGAGGGAGTGGTCCCCAACCTTGCTGACTTCTGGACAATATGAACAATTTGGGAGAAATTGTACTTTTTTTCCCCCACTTTTTTATCCTGTTCCACAGAGCTCCATGTCCTTACAAGCAGGATGGGCCATTGTGGCAGGAAACATTCCCCTGAGAATCCTGAGTGCTGCCTTACTATAGAGTCTTAACTAATTTGATCTTATTTTGACAAATGGAGAATAGAGGTTTATTAAATACATGGTTAATTTGGTGGCCTTATTTAGATCAGAATGAGTATTCAAAACCTTTTGTTTCTATTTGGCTTTAGTTTTGAAAAAGAGGGGACAGGCTACTTTTGTATTGTTGAGGTTGGCTTTGTGTTGTTTCCTGCACCACAGAATAAGGACAAGCAGTATTTTAAACCAAGGATTTTTGAAGAATAAAGGAGCTGATTTTGGTGGAAATATGAGATTTTTATTGTATTCCTCTTCAATGCCAATGTTTTTGGTGTATGTTTCAGCATTAAAAAATAACAAAATGTTTCGGTGTGTTTGTAAAATTCATCCCTTTAGTTTTTACTCCCGAGAAATATGAGCCTGGTGACATCTAGTGACAGTGTTCAGCTGCTGCACTCAAATATTGTCTCCAATGAGTATCAACGCAGGAATTCTGTTTTCTAATAGTTTTGGCCTTGCTGCTTCGATTTTTTTGTTATCCTTTGCAGTGGAACAGACTAACATTGTCCTACCAGGAGATATTTTTCATTCCATGCCTAATGAGTAAATGCTTTTCCTGTGTTTCTCATCTCTCTTCTAGATTAAAATACTTCAAGCTACAGGTTTGCCACAGCACCTCTCCAACTTTGTGTTCTGCAAATACACATTCTGGGATCAACTGGAGCCTGTCAGTGTTGCACCTGAGGTGGATCCTTCCCAATCTTCCATCAGCAAGGAGCCACGGTGCATGGTGGTCTTTGATCACTGCAATGTAATTAAATTTCTTGGTTTATTAATGAAGCTCTAAGGGCAGACAAAGCAGGCTTATGCTTCTGTAACCCTTTTAGTTGCCTCTTTGCTCACATTGTAATATTTCAGGAGGTTGGTAGCCTACTAATACCATTTTTAATAAGGACTTCAACATCTTCAGAGTCCATTTAAGTTTGATTCTTCTACACTGTTCACCTGGACAAAAGTCAGAGGTGAAGTGAATTAATAAAGGAAAGCATCTGTTCAGCAGAGAGTTTAGGTTAAAGCTTACCCACGGTAAAAATTCAGTGTGATTGGAGGACATAATTATATAAGTCCATTTGATGTTTATAACTGAGCTGATAACTCTACACTGGTGTAATGGAGAGAAATGTCCCAATCCTGGGACATGATCCCTGTTATCCTGATGTTGAAGTTGGATTGTTAGAAGTTAGAACAGGCTATTTCTTCCCGTTGCCTTTGGAGCAGCTGAGTGGAGGCATCTTTAATAGGGACATCTAAAGTCAGGTTGGATGAATCCCAGCCAAATCACCCCAGTTCTTCTCATCATGTTCTATCATTTCTCATTCCAGTGAGCAATTTATTCCACTTATCATTCATGAAATAGATATAACACCTTCTGATAAGTTTTGATTTTCAGATTCTGAACATTGGAACATAGGGTTTCATTATTTTTTGAACTGGTGGATCAGGGCTTGGAACAGCCTGTGGCCATTTTCCAGCTCTTTATAGACTTTAATCTTTAGAAAATCACGTACCTTTGCTTTGCCTCCTGATCTTACAAACTGAGGTGGCAGCTCTTCCTTTCCTCTAAATTGTGTTTTGGGCACCAGGGTGACTTTGTTTAAGTGCTTATATTAAAGTCAAGGCAGTAAATCTCACAGCCTAAAGTCGTGTAGCCACAGTCATCAACCCATTTGTCCCTCACAGGAAGTTTCTGTCAATATTTCTGAAGACTTCATGGAACACCTCTATGATGGTGCTTTGGCCATTGAGGTTTATGGGCACAAGCAGAGTGGTGACCGCAAAAATCCAGCCCTGTGGGATTTGGGAATAATTCAGGCCAAAACACGCAGCCTCCGTGACAGGTAAATGTGGAAAATGGTTGGAATTGTGGAAAAATCACTGTGTGAGGTGACTGGTTTTGAAACAGGTTTGGGGTAAGGAATCAAACTTTGAACTGAAGACCGATGTGAACCCATTAATTCTTGGCCATGAAATGCCATCCCTGTAATGCTTCCACTGGAACAGTTGTATTGCTTATTGTCTCAGTTGGAATAAATATGCAAACAATATGGTAATTCAGCCTGAAAGGAGAGGTTGCTTGTTTGCTGGCAGCCACTTGTTGTCCCAGAAATAAAGTTGTAGTAGCATTTTCTTAAAAGTGAGTTCTTTTGCCTCTCCAATTAGAAGGCAGCTCTGCATCTTAATTTATTGGCAGTTATTTCTCTTTTTACTTCCAGCTTGTGTTGAGCACGTTGAGTATTAAGCTGTATATGGGGAAGTTTAAAAGAAAAGTCAGGAAAGAAAAGATGGGAAAACATGCCATAAAATACTGAGTTATGTTTGGTAGCTGATTAGTGAGCACCTCTGTCCTTTTGAATTTTGAAGTTCTACAGAAGTGGCCATTTCTTATTTAAGCTCCTGGAAGAGCTGGAGAGAAGGCAGTGATATGATGAAGTTCAGGGAAGTGCTCTGAATCTTGAAAGCTTGTGAGACAATATCATAATTCATTCTGCTGTCTCCTGTGTACATCTGATTGCCCTGACAACACTGGGCTTCTGTGGCAGGAGTTGAGACCAGAGCTTAAAATGTGGGATTGGGGTTTGTGTTGGAATCAAGAAAAGGCCTAATTCTGGTGTTTGACTAAAATATCTATCAGGAAAATTTATAAGTACCCCTACATACTCACAAATGGTCCTTTACTGCTTCAATCTGCAGCCTTGAGCTAATGTTTTGGGTTTTTTTTTCCTTCCTTTTTTTTCTCTGGGGAAAGAGAACCCCAAAAGAAACAGTATTTGACTTGTTCTGCAGGTGGAGCGAAGTGACCCGCAAGGTAGAACTCTGGGTTCAAATTCTGGAGCTGAATGAGAATGGGGAATATTGCCCAGTGGAGGTGACTCCTGCCAAGGATGTCAGCACAGGAGGCATCTTCCAGCTCAGGCAGGTAAGGTGGCGTGGGCAGGATTTCAGCTGGGGGAAAAAGCACGTGGGAAGCTCAGAAACTTGTATTTTGTGTGGGGAAGGGGTCACGTCCAAGGAGCTGTCCAAGCTCAGGTCCAAAATATGAGATTGTGTAAAACAGATACGAGGTGCAAGAAAGTGGAGTCCCTCTGCCAGTTTGGAAAATTCAGCTGTAAAGGTGATCAAAAGCTTCCTGGAATCTTTTTGCCCTGTTCTGTGATAGCACCTGGTAGAAAGGACACCAGTCTGCACTGAACTTAATTATTTTTTAAAGAGGTCCAGAGTTCCCTTTTATTTGATCCTTCCAGCCAAGCACTCCTTTGTTCTTGGAATTCTACATGCATTAAATTGTTAATGCTTAACTGAATGGTTAACATTTTTAAATGATAAGCTACTGCCCAGAGAACACAGTGAATTAGTAAAAGTCAGATACAGGCTGCACCTCTGACCTTGCCAATTCCTTTGATTTTTATTATTATTATTATTTCTTTTTTTTTTCTTTTCTTCTTTATGGTTTTACTGCAGAGCAGTTGCTTTGCTGCGCTGATAGCATCAGTGGGGCAGAATTTTCAGTCAGGGAGACCAGAGTCAGGAAAAGTTCACTGAAATTCCAGTAGCTCACCAAATTATTTACGCTCCTCTTTTGAAGTTAGGGAAGAGATCCTATTTTCCACCTTCAGAAGTATTAAAAATTAAGTCCTTTAAGTGTGTGTTTGAACACCCTCCAGAAAAGTAAACGGGGGAGTTGCTGAATGCTGAACTATTTCTCTTTTTTTCTGTAAATACATAAATCCTGTAAACATAAACCAGCAGAAGGGGGATCTCTTGAACACTGGGTCATTGGGATTCCAAAACTCACCACTTTGTTCTTCCCAAAATAAAAAAATATAATGGTTGCTTGCCAGTGGCTGCCAGTAGAGGTCTCTCTGGAATTAAGCTTTCAGCACTTTATATTCCTTTTTTTTTCCATAAGCATTTCTAATTGTTCTTTTGGGCAGGGACAATCCCGACGGATTCAGGTCGAAGTGAAATCTGTGCAGGAATCTGGGACCTTGCCACTGATGGAGGAGTCAATATTGTCTGTTGGCATTGGCTGTGTTCAAATAAAACATGTCAAGTCACAAAACTATCAGGTGAGAGTGAATATTTCATGTCAGGTCTGGCTGTTTCTGAGACATTTAAAGCCATAAACTGATGTTCTGTTTGCTGCAGTTGGAGTCAACTCCAGATGTTTTAAGTTTGGGGTTGGTTTGGGGGGAATATTTTTTGAGCCTACTTGAATGTATAAATCGAGGTCAAGATGAATTATCAGAACTGCTTTGATGGTGGGTTTAGGGTTTATTCAGGAGCTTTAAGTTTAAAGCTCTGTCCTTCAGGAAGTGTTGTGGAAGATCTTAATCAAGATCTTAATCAAAAATCATTTTCCCTGGCAAAAAGACCACCTTCTGGGTCTTTTCTGGTTTTGGTTGGTGTTTTTTTTCCTCTATTTTTAAACACCACAGCCTTACCACACCACTCAAAGAAGAAAACAAAATGCCAATGTTCCTAAAATTCATTAGGAGTTTGTCCTGTAGTTTGTACTGCAAATATTAAACATGGCAGTGATTTTAAGCAAGTATTCAAATTAAAATAAACCAATAGAACATATATTCAAATAGTGTCCAGTTACAAATGTTAGAATTACATGAGCAAGCTGTGGCCCACAGTATGTGCTGG
This sequence comes from Pyrocephalus nanus, assembly GCA_038380795.1. NCBI lineage: Eukaryota > Metazoa > Chordata > Aves > Passeriformes > Tyrannidae > Pyrocephalus > Pyrocephalus nanus. The sequence goes on along the minus strand of CM076260.1, from coordinate 2,301,169 downwards.
TCAGTTGTTTGACAACCTCACACACAACTGCACCTCATGTTAAACAGCAAATACATGGATCTCTTTTTAGGGATCGTCCTCTTGAAGTGCTCCCATCGGTTTCTGGTGCAGTTTGATTTTTTTCCCCAACAGATAAATTAAAATTCCATCACTCCTTGGAGTTAACAAGCCAAAATCTGGTGCAACAGAAGGAACAAGTCTGTGGGCTTGTTTGATGAACTGCCCTGCTTGGGACAAGGCCAACTAAATGTCAAGTAGTTTATGGAAAACTGGGAGATGTCCCAAAATGTTTACACTTTTGACAGAGTATGATTCAATCCATGTCTGCTCCCCCTTTTTTTTTTTTTTTTGCTGAATTATTATGTCTTTTCCTTTGAGATTGGTACTTGGGTTTTTTGTTGCCTCCTAAGCTGAGCATTCCCTTCCCCTTATGTGTCAGGGGTGAAATAAAAAGGGGAATTTTTTCCTACTCTTGCAGAAATCTCCCTTTCCAGCAGCATCCTGAGCAAATTATTGCTGTTATTCCCCATTATTCTTCTCCTAGTGACTCTACCTGCAGCCTTTCCATCACAGCAGTCCCTCATACCCACATTTCCTTCCTATAAAGTAAGGAAACTCCTGAAGGGAGCAAGTTTCCCTCCTGAGACAGAATGATTGATTCTTCCAAACTTCCCTTGAGAGCTCTCACAGACCCACAATGTCCAAGTGCCCCTTTTAGCCTGGTTTTGTAAGGACAGGTCCCAGGTGAGCATCCCCTTTGCCTCACCCTGCGAATTCCTGATCCATTGACCACTTTCAACCTCATCCCACAGAGCTGCCAGTCCCCAAAATAGTACATTTTTTTTTTTTTCAAAAAGAAACACTTAAAACTCCGCTTGAGAGAGAGGGAGACTAGTGAGTTGTGCCTGACACTGATAAGCCCCCTGGGAAAGGGCTGTTGAAAGCCAGGTTTTATTAGCCCTGCTGCTCACAATGGCCTTCAGACCTGAGCACCTGGATTCTTAGTCCCCTTATTAGCATTTCTCTTATCTCAAGTAAATCACTATCTATGGAATGTGAAAGATATTCCTAAGACCTTGAACTGAGGAAATACCTCTTCTATATGGCTTTTTAATTTTAGCTTAGCTAAGTTTTTGCTTTCATTATTAAGATACAAAAGTAGACTCCAGGGGCTTGTTATTACTTAAATAGATAAGTGATAACTCCGGGTGGATTGGAGCCCTCATTCCTTTTCCTTCACTGTGAGGAGGGGGAGTTGTGCTCAGTGGAAGTGGCTCTGCCTGTGGTGAAGGTCGAGGATTAAAGTTGGTGTCTGCCATCAGAAAAGAATGGAAATAAAATGTTGAAGGTCTGCGTGGTGACTCCTGCTGTGGCTGTCATTCCAGCTCCCTGATAATTCACGAAGATGTTTGCAGTTCTTCTCCTTTAAATGCTACAGCAAACTTGCCTCGAATCCTTTGTACACACCTTGAATCCCTGGGGGCAGTTTTGGTCCCCTCATGACCAGAGAGACATGGAGGGGCTGGAATGTGTCCAGGGAATGTGTCAGGGAATGTGTCCAGGGAAGGGAATGGAGCTGGGAAGGGGCTGGAGCAGCAGGAGTGGCTGAAGGAGCTGGGGGGGCTCAGCCTGGAGAAAAGAGGGATCAGGAGGGACCTTTTCCCACCCCACAGCTCCCTGACAGGAGAGGGGAGTGAGGGAGGGTTGGGCTCTGCTCCCAGGGAACAAGGGACAGGACAAGGGAAAATGGCCCCCAGCTGTGCCTGGGGAGGTTCAGGTTGGATATTGGGAACAATTCCTTCATGGAAAGGATTGTCCAGCCCTGGCACAGCTGCCCTGTCCCTGGAAATGTTCAAAAACAGTGTGACTGTGACACCTGAGGACGTGGTTTATTGGTGAACATTGTGGTGGTGCTGTTTGATGGTTGGATTTGGTCTTAAAAGATCTTTTCCAGCCTTAACAATTCCATGATTCTGTGATTCTACCCTAGACTGTGATTTTTCAGCACTTACTGTGACATTCACATTTTCCCTGCCTGTCCAGGATCAACAGGTTTCAAGCTGTTTCACTATAATTCCATGTCTTCTTAGTGCAATTTAAGTATTCCACTTGCTTTCAGTTGTTAAGACTTCTAATAATTTTATTACTCTGAATTTTTCCGTTATAAGTGTTGGATTGTTCTAGTTTAGGTTTAGATGAGCTGATGGCAGCAAATGTCAGTGTGTTTTAATTCTGTGATCATACCATTGCTAAGCTCACATTATGTAAGACTGCAAAAATTGCTTAAAGCAGTTACACCTTTTGCATTCAGTGTAGTTTCCTGCTATCAAAAAACCAAATATTAATAGCATGGTTTTGTATGTTTTGGCCTAGGAAGAAGAGGATGAAATGGACAGTTATCAGGTAAAAATTTTAAATTCTGTCTCACAAACGCAGGCATTTTCAGACTAAAAAATGTTAGAGGAGGATCAGCATTTTATTGAAATGCAGAAGAGACTGAAAGCTTAGGAACTGTGTAGATTGTTGTGCTCCAAAGCCTATGGTGGATGAGAGAGATGCCATAATGTGTATTTACAATCCAAGATCCAATTGCTTTTTGGTTTGAGGGTTTTGGGGGGAACTGCTGGGGCAGGGATGGATTCCTAATAGGAGGAAACAGTGGGAGTGGTGCGTCTTGGATAACAACTGGGGTTTCCAGCTTTGCCACAAGGTAGTTGTTAGTGAGTTTTGGAGAAGTTTGAGCTCAAAGAAAGAAAGTTCTTATACAGTTGTTATACAAAGAACTGTGTAAAGTTAAGTTTTTTTAGCTGAGTAGTGCAGAAAAACAGCAAGAGAAAGAGGTGCCTTGGGCTGGCAAGCAAAAATACTTCAAATAAGATGTGGAAAGTTAAAAGATTTGGATCTTTGAAGAAAGATTAAGAGAACTGGGGTTGTTTAACCTCGAGGAGGGATCTTGTCTATGTAAATGGGAAGGGATAAAGAAGACAGACCCAAGGTGGAATCCAGGGTGGAATCTGGGAAAGGACAAGAGGCCAGGAGTCTCCACATTAGAAACTTCTGTTATTTATTATTTTACCATGGTGGTGGCCAAACACCAGAACGTGTTGCCAGGAGAGGTTATGGAGTTTCCAACCTTGGGGATTTTCAAATCCCAGCTGGACACAGCCCTGAGCAAGCTGCTGGGGTTGACCCTGCTTTGGGCACAGGAGGGTTGGAAAATCTCCAGAGGTCCCTTCCAACCTCAGCTTCTCTCGCGTTTCTGTGTGAAGGAAAACAGGGAAGAGCAAAGGGATTAACTGGAGATCTGCTCTGTCTTCCTGATCTGCTTCTTGGGTGCAGGATGAGCAGAAGGGTTGGGGGGAATGTGTAAGCCACAGATAGGAACCCTTGGCTTTCCAGGGTCAGTATTTAAGATGATTCCTTTCCCCCCTTTGCAGGACAGGGACTTGGAGAGGCTCCGTCGGAAATGGCTCTGTGCCTTAACGAAGCGTCAGGAGTATCTGGATCAGCAGCTGCAGAAACTCGTTGGGAAGCCTGGTAAGGAAAATGCTGTTCAAGGTAATAATAGTGATGGGTGGGGAGACATGCACACACTTTTTATCTTGATATAGTGTAAAATTTAGAAAAGAAGTTAGTGGAGAGTTAAATGTCTGAACTTTCAGTGAAACCAAAGTCTGTATGGAATTGGTTGTTGTTCTTGTGGGTTCCTTTGTGTGCTGAATTCTGAGCAGAGTGGGGTTTCTTCTCTTCTGGGTGGTGTATAATCATCAGCACGTGGTAGAGGCACTAAGAGCTGCTCTCTGTTGACATCCTGTTTCTCCAGATAAAACAGAAGATGATGCAGATCGGGAGGCTCAGCTCTTGGAGATGAGGTTGACCCTCACAGAGGAAAGGAATGCTGTGATGGTCCCTTCTGCTGGCAGTGGCATCCCTGGAGCTCCAGCAGAGTGGTATGAGCACACATTGCCATGGGAGGAGTGTAAAGATGATGCACTGAGCCTTCCTGCCTTGGGCTGTGGCCAGTTTTTTGCTTTCCTCAATCTGGCCCCTGTTCACTGGATGAGCAAAGCTGTTAAAATTAGGCCTCTTGCTTAAATTATTTTATTGGGTTGTGTATCTGAAATGCAGAAATGCTGTTTGGTAAAGGATACTGCTATTGATCAGGGTGTAATTATAACCTTCTGGAAAAAAAGGAATCAATATTTATTACCACCGCACTTACCATTTAAAAAAATTAGCTAATATGTTAATTACCTGGTTCATTCACTTAAAAGGCTGCTCCCTCCGAATAAAACTGCATCTCCAGGAGCATTTTGTTGTGCTGCTGGTTTGAGAACAAACTCTGTTTAGTCAGCAAGTGTTCCATGCAATTTTCTAAACTTTAAAAATAGTGGAGAACACTTGACTGTAACTGCTGAGCTGTATCAGCTGCGAGGAACAACTGCAGATAAGGATTCGGGGTTGTTTCACCTCAAACCTCTTGCCTTCAGTCGCTTTCAACTTCCTGGATATCTTTCCTGAGCAAACCTTTAGGGGTATTTATTGATGGAATTGAGTGTCGTGGAGTTTTAAGCCAGAGTTTGTTGAAGCCAGCGCTGCTAAAACCTAAAAATAGCAAATTCTTGTTGGAAACAAATCAACCCTCACATCAAAGTGTTGGAGTGGGTTTGAAAACAATGAAATATTCAGTATGATTCAAGCACCTTCTATATTACATAAGGCTCCAACCTGCTCTTGTTCACCATTAATTCATCAAGTTTATCATGAAAAGCCTGATAAGTCTTTTGTGCCTCATGTTACATTTCTAGTACCTTATTAATACTGTGTAGCTTAGTTTTTCATCCTAAAAACACACAGAACACCACCTCTGTAGCCCCTTCTTCCATGATATGAAAGATGCCTTAAATAGCAGGTTTGGCTCTTAAATATGTGTTTTGGAAGGGCGAGTAATAACTGTGTAGGGTGGCAGCATCAATCTTAGTTTAAGAACTTTAAGACTGGCTTTTCTGCTTCTCCCTCTGCTGTCTTCCCTTCCATCACTAATGCAGAGGAGTTTGCATTTAATAAATGTGTGTGTCAGAGTAAATAAACTTAATTTTGCTATTAGCATTTAAGAGGGGGGAAAACATTTCGGAAAGCAGAGGTCAAAGAAGATAATAAGTCTAAGAGAGCTGGTATAAAAGAAAGAAACACCAATTTATTTGAGCCTCTCAGACTCTGCAACAGTAAATTAAAATAAAGCTGTTTGCCAAGGTTATCAGTGGTCTGGCTACAAATTGCAGTTGTACTGAATGTAATGTCCTGTGGGCTTGTCTCATCAGGGACGTGTGCTGGGTAAATCTCTTACTTTAAATGCCACCATTGTCCCTCTCTTGCATTTCAGGACTCCTGTGGCTGGTATGGAAACTCACATTCCTGTTATATTCCTTGATTTGAATGGTAAGTGGCTCTTAAAATGACAGAGTGCTTCAAAACAAACTTTATGGAATTTAAGCAAACTAATAAAATTAAGAGATGCCTGGAATGGCAGGTAGATTAACTGCAGAGTGCACATTTTTCACTGAAGCATATTGTTTAATGCTGCAAAACACACAGTATTATATATGGAAGGTTTTAATAATCCCATGTTTCAGTACATCCCAGTACAGGATCCAATTTGAACAATGTATTTGCCAGAGACTTCTACCAAAAATCGGGAAATTGGAACCAAGAAAGCAGCAACCCCGAAGCAAGTCCAGGGAGCCAACAGGGCCTAATCAGTCAAACAAAACCTTGTTAGGATGTTTAGGAGAGGGTTAATATTTGGAGGAGAAGTGTCAGGTGAGAGTGAGGAGGTGGCATTCAGCCTGCTGGGAGGAGATCTGTGCTGCAATCTCTTGACACTGGTGGTTTGTCCACCTTGGAAAGTGCATGCACAGATCCAGTGGCTTCAGAGAGGAGCTGGTTAATAATTCATCCATGGGCAGTGACTCGAGGCAGGACGGGTTGAGCTTCTCAAACCCTGGATTTGTTTAGTCATGATCTAAAAGTGCTGTGTTTTCACTTGTTCAACCAGCAGCTTATCTTTAGTTAAAAAAAAAATCCCACACCACCTAGTTAATGCCAATTAATGATGTATTTAATGTGTATATATATACACATATATATATATTTATATATATACCTCCAGGCAAGGAAGGAATGTTTGCAACTGAGATTCCTCACACAATAGAGGAGTTTAAAAGGCACGTTTGAGTCTGTGTCCCCAAATCTTTGTGCACACTTTCTCTATAGAAATGAGACCCTTTTTGAAGTGGAACAATGCAGGAGCTTTTCTTTTGTAGGTGGAGTGGAAATAGCCGAGCTGGGGAGTTGGTGATGAAAATGCCAATTCACGGCTTACCGGATGTTTTTAAAGGGGGATAATTGCTTTGTGTCTCCTCACCTTCCACATTCCCTTCTGTTTGTAGCTGATGACTTCAGCTCCCAAGATAACCTGGATGACCCAGAAGCTGGAGGGTGGGATGCTACTCTTGTTGCAGAAGAGGAGGAGGAATTCTTTGAGCTGCAGATTGTGAAGCATCATGACAGTGAGGTAACTGAAGAAGATACAGAGCAGTGTCTTTAGTTTAGGAGTCTTTTAATTGTTCTCTTTATACATTCACGTGTGAAAGTAATGCAGCAAAGACCTTTCTTATATGAGTGACTTTGTGTTTTTAGGGAGTCCTCACTAGGAACACAACCACGATTTGAAAAATAGTAAAACCCAAGCATTCCAAAAGCTTGAGATCCAGTTTGTGTTTAACAAACCAAAACCCCTGAGCAAATTAGGGTACAGGAGCCCCAGCTGGAAAACCAAACAACCTTAATTGTGAACATATGTACCTCTGCATTGTTACACTCATTGCCCTCCATTTTGCCACATAACTCGTAGTTTTACAGCTTCACAATTGTTGGGTTAGAATCTCTGATTTACTTTTTTCCCCTGAAATTTTGGTCCTTTCTCTGAAACCTATTTTTTCTTATATTTTTACAGGAGCTTTATTCCTGATGGTTTTGGTAGGGTTTTTTTTTTGTTCTGGTTTGTTTTTAAAGCCTGGAAAGGTGGCTACTAGGCTATTTTTCCTATGGCTTGAAAATAAACCACTCAAATCTTCAGTAATATATATATATTAATGTTCAGAAAGAAAAAAATCCAGCTTTTGCTGTGTTGCTAGAAATGTTTCAGCAAAGTTACTTCTCAAATACAAACAGGAGAATTTTTGTAGTGTGATGGAAGATTTTCACTGCAATCTCTGTTGCTCTCTGGCTTGTCTTACTAAATTAGTCCAAATGGTCCTGCAGTTCTGCATATTTTATAATTTATTTGCGATGATCCTGGGTATTCAAAGCTCTTTTTTCAAGAGGAAATGTTCCAGAGTTTGAGCAAGTTGGCATTTTTAATCCCAACGTCTTCACTTGGCGAACTAATCTTGATTTTTAAATGGCCTCTTCTAAAGTGCAGGGGATTTTTCTTCATAGGGAGCGAAACGCAGAAGCCGGCTCTCAAAATTTATGTATTATGTATTTTTGCTAATTATGCTTAATTAATTACAGTTAATTATACACCTAATTATGCTTATTAGAGGATGCTTTTTTTTTTTTTTTTTCCCCCCCTCCTTTGCAGGTGAAAGCAGAAGCCTCCTGGGATTCCACAGTCCACGACTGTATCCAGCTCAGCAAGGGAACGGCAGCGGATGAGAGGGTTTATCTGATCGTGAGAGCCACTGTCCAGCTCAGCCACCCTGCAGAGATGCAGCTGGTGCTGCGCAAGCGCATCTGTGTCAACGTCTATGGCAGACAGGTAGAGCTTTTCCAGCCCTTCCCACTTCCCAGGATTCTCATTTTCCTGTCTTTCCCTTCCTCTCTGCCCCAGTGGAAGCACCGCGTCGATGGCGTCCGTGGAGACACTGAGCTGCCAAGTCATTTTCATAGCATCTTTTGCGCTGTGGATGATGGTGCAGCTTGCTCTTAAAGGCACCTAAGAGTGAGAAATTTTGTCACATTTGTGCCAAGTCCTAAGTGTTTTATCCCTCATCGCTGGCAAAAATAGGAAAAGTTAATTTCTCATGAGCTCAGAGTTCGTGTTTTGTCAGAATTGCATCAGAAGAAACGTGTGCCTTTCCCTGCTCCTGCAGCATGTTCACACATTGCTGACCATTTCTGTTCATGCATCCAGGTATTTAGAAATAAACTAGGAACAGCTGGAGGAGAGATCTCTCTGTGCTAATTTCTCAGAAGTTAATCCCTCTTGGTGTTTTATGTTTTCCAGTTGGTTTGTGCTCTTACAACAATGTGTAGGTGAGAGCAGGGTGTTTGATAAATGGAAAGCAGCGAGGTTGTCGTTCCATTTGCAGCATCATGTCCTGAAAAATATATAAATCCTGAGAAAGATGGGGAAGGAGAGTTGGTTCAGCATTGTCTCAGAATCCCCTGGCAGTGATAATGACAAAGCAGAAAGCCTGAATTGTTATTCTGGTTGCACGTGTATAGTTAAAATGTGAAGCAAGAGCAAAGAGAAGAGGTGTGGTCACACCCAGAAACCCAGTAAGCAAATCCAAACTGCTCCCAGTGCTGGGAACAGAACTACAGTTCTTGGTGCTTTGACCAGGCAGAAGCTTTTTCTCAGCAAGGGAACAGTGAATTTTTGTCATCTAGAACTAAGGGAGCGTATCGAACAGGTAAATTGACCGTGCCAATAATTCCAATTGTGTTAAGTCTTCATCAGTTCTGGTTTCTACAGGTTTAGTCAATGCTGGGTTTTGCTTTCATTTGACACAGAATCTTTGGCTTTCTGGCTGTTTTTCTGAAACTCTCTGTCAATAACCTTTCCCGGGTGTTCTTCTCAGCAGCATCTTTGGATGACTCATCTCTGCATTAATTCACCAGGCCAGTTCTTAACCCTGCGAGGCGCCAAGTCAGCATAAACAATGACCATGCCCCGTAAATCATTCTTCATAACGATCTCTTTGGTCAAGAATTTAATGTCTGTACTTGTCAATATTCAAGACAAGTCACCTAGGGCTCTGTTAGAGGGAAAAAAAAAACCAAACACCTCTCAAACTAGCAGATGCTTTGTGTGCTGGTGAAGCAGTCACCTTGCAGGGAAGGGAGTGACTTTTTCCCCTGTATCTAAAATACAAACAAGCAAATTGTTTTCTCCACGTTAAAATCTTTGAATCTTACATATTTATTGGTTAGACTTTTTCCACTTGGACTTCTTCTCGTTGCAAACTGTGTTTGTTTCAGCTGAAATCTGTTAAAACTGTGTTTTCCTTTGGTTGCCTCCCCACAGGGCTTTGCACAGAGTTTCCTGCGAAGGATGTCTCCCCGAAGTTCCATTCCTGGCTGCGGTGTCACTTTTGAGATAGTCTCAAACATTCCAGAGGTGAATAACAAACCAGAGTGGGTGAAACTGGGCCTAAGAGCCTCTAACTTTCTGCTTTTCCCCCTTTTTTTGAGCGTGCTGGCTTTTTCTGCTGCAGCTGTGGTTTATAAAAAATGAAGCATATTCCTTTACAGGCTGTGACTTAGCAGCAACCTCTGTCTTATCAGTGTCACTGTGTATTTTGTTGACTGAGCATCTATTTACTCAGCTCCTTGAAGAAACATTTTAAAGAGAGAGGGGGGAAAAAGAGGGAGTAAAAACAGGGGGGTGAAGTGCCTGCTGTAGGGAGCATGAGAATCTGTAAAAAATGACAAAGTGGCTTTTTCTCACTGATGTCTTTATGCAACTCTTGATTCCTGAGCGTGTTCCTAGTTAGATGCTAATCCTTTCCTTCCAAAGAGATGCTCTATCAGAGCACTTGGAAAAACATTAACACATGAAGAGCCAAAACTCTGATTGCTGCCTGACTCTTTTATGTTCTGCTGCAATTTGCACTCTGTGTTGAAATGTTTCTCGAGCAACATTCTATTTTTTTTCTTTGCAACACACTCGAAATTCTGTTTTCCTCTCAGGTTAGATAACGCCCCAAAATGCTTGAGCACTTTTTAATTAGGAAATATCTGAATGCAGCCCTTTTGCTAATTAATGGCAACGTCTCGCTGTGAGACTCAGATTAAGAAAAAAAAAAATGAAAAACTCCAACAATAACCAGGTATTGCTTGAGATGTCTGTGACAGGGGTAGGAGCAGCCATGCAGGTCCCATGGCACAAGGCTTATATTTAGATCAGAATCTTAGATTAGGTGTTAGGAAGAAATTTAGAATAGTTATGAGGAGAGAATTCTTTGCTGTAAGGATGGTGAGCCGGTGGAACAGGTTGTGGACTCCTCGTGCCTGGAAGTGTCCAAGGCCAGGTTGGACGGGGCTTGGAGCAACCTGGGATGGTGGAAGTTGTCTCTGCCCATGGCAGGGGGTGGAATGGGATGAGCTTTAAGGTCCCTTCCAACCCAAACCATTCAGTGATCCTGTGATTCTGATCTGCCCCTGAGCTCAAGTGCAAGCAACGTTAAATCGCTGATGCGTGATTCAAAACCATATTTTTTTCGGGACCGATGTGGGAGGTTTTTTTGTTTTAATTTACAGGCTGTCATTCCTTTTCATGTTCCCAGGATGCTCAGGGAGCTGAAGAGCGGGAGGCACTGGCCAGGATGGCAGCAAACGTGGAAGATGCAGCCTCAGCTGACTCTGAGGCCTATATTGAGAAGTATCTGCGGAGTGTCCTGGCCGTGGAGAACATCCTCACCCTGGACCGGCTGCGCCAGGTCTGCTCTGGGGCTGGAGCTGAGAAAACACTGAGAACATCCATGGCAGCACAAATGTTCTCCTAAGGGCTCACAGTGGCTAACAACCAACCCAAAAACCCCACCCCAGTGCACATCCCAGCCTCCCAAAGTGGGCCTGTGGCAAACATCCAAGGAAGGAAATGTAGCCATCTCTGTGGAAATGTCCTCACTCAACCTCCTGAAGGATGGATGGGGCTTTATATTGAATGCACTTTTAGGGGATTCTTGGTTTGGTTTTCAGTCTGTGCACTGTGGTTCACAAAAAATACTTCTGTGGCATTTCTGAGGCTTTAGTAGCAGTTCTGAAATTACCAGTAGAATTCTTGCCTGAAATTACCAGAAAATTGCCATTTTCCCCCGTATTTTACCTTGAGGTAACCAAACCCATTCTGTCCCAAAGTGGCAAATATCCCAGGAAGCAGATGTCGTCCTCTCTGCAGAGATGTCCTCACTCAACCCCCTGAAGGATGGATGGGGCTTTATATTGAATGCACTGTTATGGGATTCTTGGTTTGATTTTCAGTCTGTGCACTGTGGTTCACAAAAAATACTTTTGTGGCATTTCTGAGGCTTTAGTAGCAGTTCTGAAATTACCAGTAGAATTCTTGCCGTTTTCCCCCATATTTTACCTTGAGGTAACCAAACCCATTTTGTCCCAAAGTGGCAAATATCCCAGGAAGCAGATGTAGCCACCTCTGTGGAAATGTCCTCACTCAACCTCCTGAAGGATGGATGGGGCTTTATATTGAATGCAGTTATGGAATGCTTGGTTTGATTTTCAGTCTGTGCATTATGGTTCACAAAAGATAATTCTGTGGCATTAGCTTTTGCTTTCTGAGGCTTTAGTAGCAGTTCTGAAATTACCAGTAGAATTCTTGCCTGAAATTACCAGAAAATTGCCATTTTCCCCCATATTTTACCTTGAGGTAACCAAACCCATTCTGTCCCAAAGTGGCAAATATCCCAGGAAGCAGATGTCGTCCTCTCTGCAGAGATGTCCTCACTCAACCCCCTGAAGGATGGATGGGGCTTTATATTGAATGCACTGTTATGGGATTCTTGGTTTGGTTTTCAGTCTGTGCACTGTGGTTCACAAAAAATACTTTTCTGGCATTAGGTTTTGCTTTCTGAGGCTTTAGTAGCAGTTCTGAAACTACCAGCAGAATTCTTGCCTGAAATTACCAGAAAATTGCCATTTTCCCCCATATTTTACCTTGAGGTAACCAAACCCATTCTGTCCCAAAGTGGCAAATATCCCAGGAAGCAGATGTAGCCATCTCTGTGGAAATGTCCTCACTCAACCCCCTGAAGGATGGATGGGGCTTTATATTGAATGCACTGTTACGGGATTCTTGGTTTGATTTTCAGTCTGTGCACTGTGGTTCACAAAAAATACTTTTGTGGCATTTCTGAGGCTTTAGTAGCAGTTCTGAAATTACCAGTAGAATTCTTGCCGTTTTCCCCCATATTTTACCTTGAGGTAACCAAACCCATTCTGTCCCAAAGTGGCAAATATCCCAGGAAGCAGATGTCGTCCTCTCTGCAGAGATGTCCTCACTCAACCCCCTGAAGGATGGATGGGGCTTTATATTGAATGCAGTTATGGAATGCTTGGTTTGATTTTCAGTCTGTGCATTATGGTTCACAAAAGATAATTCTGTGGCATTAGCTTTTGCTTTCTGAGGTTTTAGTAGCAGTTCTGAAATTACCAGCAGATTTCTTGCCATTTTTCCCCATGTTCTTCTACCTTGAAGTAACCAAACCCATTCTGTCAATAAAAAAGACATTGATTGGGTTAATTTTAAGTACTATAACTCGATCTGTTTACCAGGAAAAATACAGGAGAGAAAAACATTTATGGAAAGTTGTTCTTCTGGGTATGAATTATGCAAGCACAAAAGAAAAGTTATGCAAAACAAGCTCCAGCTTGTGCCTGCCCTCTATAAATTCACGGTGAAGTGTGATGCACTCTAAATACTGAAAGCAAGTTTCCTGTCATTTATAATTAGTTTAAAGGATTAAAATAGGAGCTCAGCTTGGAAAGGGAAGTCTGTCATCTCCTAGAATCAGGACTAGCTTTAAAATTCTTCATGTGCCAATCAGCAAAATGCTAGATAATAAAGTTTATCCACTCTTTAAAATTTTAGCCACTTTATGTACAGGTTTTGTATTACAGTAGATTTTACAGACAGGAGCCTGTGCAAAAAGACAGTTTAGAAACAATTGTCTCATGCAGACAAAACTATCCTGGGTTGATCAGGGCTTAAATTCTTGCAAAACATCATCTTTTCTTTGGTTTGCTTCTCTGTGATTGGCAGGAAGTTGCTGTGAAGGAGCAGCTGATGGGAAAAGGAAAACTCTACCGCAGGAGCCTGAGCTCTCCCAACGTGAACAGGGTGAGTATTCCATGCTGGAATCTGCAGCAGCTCCACTCTTCCAATTCCAGGTCCTTATGATGCCAAAGTCATGGAGTACAGCAATGAATTTCCTTCTTTTTGACCCTTCTGTGCTATTTCTGATTGAAATCAAAGTGCAGACAAAGCCTGCACGTAATCCTGCTTTTCATCATACAGGCAAGTGTGCTTGGAAGCACCTCCCTAAACCCAGAATACCTGAAAAAGCAACATCAGAACAACATAAAAACAGTCTTTTTTTTCTGGACACCAGAGATTTTTCATTTACTTGCCAAGTTTTTGCCATTTACTCTTTTTCTCTAGAGAAGCTACAAGTATTTACTGAACTTAAAGTTTGTAACAGTGTTGTGCATAAGAAAAATGAGACTTCTGCTGTCCAAAATTTGGAGATAAGTCCTTTGATAGAACTGGTAATCAAACTAGTCTAAAATTGTGGCTCCTCCCAGGTCAGTAACTGAGATTTCACCTTTTATCTCTTGTATTTCAGTTCTGCTTTAACCACAAACCTATTTCTTTTCAGCCTTATTAGTCAAGAGGAATATTTATGAGTTCTTTAAGTTCTTGCTGAGAAATAATTTGACCTCTCTCAACCATTTCAGCTCTCTGCAAGCCGCCAAGATTTAGCACCCCCTTACAACCTGAGCAGTAACCGGGTGAGTACCTGCAGGAAATCCTGGGAATCTTCAGTAGGAAAAAGGAAGTGACTCCACTACACCAGTTACAGGGGCTTAAGTGGGAAACATCTGTAAAAAACGGGGCCACATCCATGTGCTCCTGCATCCTTGGGACTGTTCCTAGGATGTAAATAGGTCTGGATGTGCTGCACTGGACCTCTCTGGGAATTCCAGTTCCCAGGAATCTGTCATCCCGAGCACTGTGGGATGTACAAGGGCATTGCCAAGCTAAAGAGCTCTTCTAAAGCTGTCAGCTCTGTGGATGAAAATCTTCTGGGTGTAAGGGATGGATTTGGGTTCATATATAAGTTCAGGTCAACATCTAGAACAGAATAGTCCTATGAAGAGAATCTCTGACCTTCCAGTGGCCTTAGACTTGTGGTGGGGTGATAATTCAGCCCATCCCACTCTGTAAAATCACCAGGGTAGATCCAAAGTATTTCTTTAAAAGGTGAAAGATTAAATTTGAACTTATTTTCCAAATCCTAGATAAACTGAAAAGTCTCCTCCTGATAGATATTCTGCCCAGCAAGCTCGTAGTCATTTTAAAGGGGAGAATCTGGTGGTGACAAGGCATTTTAATGCATAATGCAGTTGCATGGAATAATAGAATTTTGATGTAGTGCTCCAGCTTTGGTTGCTAAAATCTGCTACATCTGATCCATGGAGGGAATGCTAAAACATGTGCAGGTGATAAAGTGCTTATAGCAACTTCTGTTGGGAGACAACTGTGGGATGCTGCAATATTGCAGGTTTGGAAAGCCAAAACTTAAAGGGCAGAGTTCTTAATGATTTCTGTTTTTCTCCTCCCTTCCCCTCAATGATTTCTCTCATTGCATGTTTCAGAGTCCAAAGGTCCCAGCAGAGGTAATGCATTAGGTCCACCTAATGAGTGGGATAATAATTTTATCTCACTATAAACTTTATTTTGCTCCCTCACACGCTTCTGTTTCCTGCTTTTGAAGATGCTGCTGGTGGTGCCTCGTTTGCATAGTGCACAGCAAAGGAGTTTTTCCATTGCAAAGCTGGTCATTAATGCAGAGTGAACTGGTACAAAGCAGAGAAGTTTCTCCTTGGGTGCATCTGATGGTTTGTTACGGAGCTGGAGCTGTTTTAGTGCCATTTCTCCCAGATTTTTGGGCAGGGTGAAGTTATTTCAGAAATGGCCCCATCTCAGTTAAAAAAAAAATAGACATGAAAACAAGCAAATATATAAATATCTGCCAGTCATGTGAACACTGGCCTGGAGATGAGATAAACCCTGACACTTCCTTCCAAATCCTTCTCAAGCTTTGTGGCTTTTGTGTGTGAACAGCTCTTGGTTTCTATGAACTAATGATTTTAAAGTAAATACTGGGCCAGTGGAAAACATGTTTATCCTTAGTTCCATGTTAATGCTCCTGGAGCAATGACTCTTTGTCCCAAGTTTTGGTTAAGTGCAGTTATCTGGTAGTGGTTTGCATGAGGTTTGGCAGCTCTTCCCGTGGTTGTAGGTGCTGACAGACACTGCTGTCCTGCAGGAAGGTGGAGCTGGGGTGGTGGGGATCATTCCCTTTGCTTGCAATGAGCTTCAGTTCAAGGCACTTGTTACTCAGGACATGGAGGGTGCAAACTCCTCAACCTGGAAATTTCTGGTTTCAAATGGATTTCTGGTTTCAAATGGATCTCTGGTTCCAAGGCCAGGTTGGACAGGGCTTGGAGCAACCTGGTCTAGCAGAAGGTGTCCCTGCCCATGGCAGGGGGGTGGAATTAGATGGTCTTTAAGGTCCCTTCCAACCCAAACCATCCTATGATTCAACGATCCAGTTTCCATAGGAAGATGAACAAAAGCTTTTGTAATTACAGTGAAATATTCAACAAGTTCTTGAATGTCCCTGTAGCACACAGACATCATGAAGCTCACTGGTGATATCAGTCCTGTTTTAGCATAAAGGACCTGAAAATGGCTTGATAGGCAGAGTTTTGGCTAAGCTGGGTGTCTCTGTCACTTCATGAGAGAGAAGGTGAGGAAAGAAGCCTCCTCCAACATTCATGTATTGTTATTTTCCCAGGAATTTGGTGTTGTTTACAAATAACTATGAGAAGTTAATCCAAACAAGGGCTATATTATATCATAAGAAAAAACCAGTAACAGGGTAGTCCCAGCACCCAAAATTGGGTGCAGAACTAATGTGTCAAGCCTGTGTACTTAATATTAATTAATTATTTATTATTAGTGGGAGCCCTCAACAAATCCCAGATTATTCCTCTCCTTAACTTTTATTTCATGACTTCCTCTCTCTATTTTTAATACTGTTATTCCTTGTGTCCCTGCTGTCTTCACCATGGATTTTTAGCTTGGTGGAAGGGACTCTTGAGTCTCCTTCCCCTTACATAAAGCACCATCCATGCTGGTAAAGTTTGGAATGTGGATGCTGCTTCATTCTCCAGCCCTGTGAAGAGCCAGGATTCATCCCCTTAAATGACAAGAATATTAAATAAGTTGGAATAAGAAGTAAAGATGGTGTTGGTGCAGCTAAAACAGGCAGCCTGGAAGCTTCCAGAATTATGGCTTGGATTCATCTTGCAGACACAATTGACTGATTTTTACTAAAAGCATGGATGGATGGTCACACCTCCATGAAGAGCTGGAAAAGCCCTTCTCCAGGCCTGGAACAGAGGTGTGGGTTTGGCACATTTGGGGAAGAAAAACATGAAGGGATATCTCTGTGTGCTGGCATCACAGAGAGCTTCCATTGGGATCTTTTTAAATGATAACTCATAAAATTAAGCTGCTTAACTGGTTGAGAAGGCAAGGAGATGATGCCTTTTAAATTCACTTCAGGAGACAGTCTGATGGACTATTCACATTCTGTTAACAGGACTACACGTGGTCTCACCTCTAAGTTCCATCTGCTCGCTTAAATGAGAAAAAAAGCCAATTTTTACTCCTGTTATCACCACAGATATGGTTACAGGAGAGTGAGAGATGAATTTGATTCCTCCTTGCACATCAGCACGTGGCAGCGATGCAGGAGCACAGAGCAGCGATGTGAGATACGGAGACGAATTTCTGTGTTCCAGGGCGCTCGTGTTGGGAATTCGATTTAATTAAATTTACTTGGAAACTGAATTTAAATATTGAGTTGACTTAGCTGGATGAATCAGATGCACGAAGAATGGAAGGCAACCTCTTGACTTGTTTCATGAGGTGTTGTTAAAACACCTTTGCAACAAACGTTCTGTCTTGGACAGCCATCCTTCCTTGCCCAAATGTCCAGTATTTGTAGCCCAAAAGCCAAATAGCACAAGATTGTGCCACTTAAACTTCGGGTTTTTCTGGGAACCAGAGTTTTTTTTCCAGCAAATTGATACCAGGTAGATTGGATTTGAATAATCTTGCTGGTCGTGAGAACAAGTGCCTTTTGTCCCGGCTGTGTCTCCCACCTCTGTGCTTGTATTTAAGTCATGGTCACCTTTTCCTAAGCCTTTGCTGAACTGCTTAAATAATAAAAACACAAGAACTATTCATTTCTCTTACCCAGTGGCTGCATTTTAATGGTCTGTCAACCTCAAGAAAAGATTTGTCAGGTAAAGCCTCCAGATTTCTTAGGTAGTGATCAGCCCCCTTTGCCCTAAAGATTTTGTGCATGGTGGGGGTGACCTGGAAAAAATTCCCTGGGGGTTTTCGTGGAGGATGTGTGAAAGAAGGGAAGGCAGAGGAGAAGAAGGAGAAGGTATTAGAGAAACAAACCCCTTTATAAACAGCTCTGCTTTAAAATACATCAAGGGACACACATTCTTCTGGTGGCTATTTTGGATTTGTTAATTTAAGTGACTTGACCTCTGTTTGGTCACTTGGCAGAGACCAAATATATTCATGAAGTGATGGCTCCTCTGGGCAAATGATTTACAAGCTTCCTTTCTTTCTCTCACCACCCTCCTTGATGGAGAAAAGATTCACAGCACTTAAATAATAGTCATTGCTCAGATTTAAAGTTTTAAGTCTTCCAGTGCAGATGGGAAACTTGGGAGCTTCATGAAGTTAATATAGTTAATAATTCTTTTTTTTTTTTTTTTTTTTTTGAGATGGGTTATCTTTCAACCCAGCTTGGTAAAATCAATCATTCATGAACTACCTTTTGCCTCTGCAGATTCTTTGCACAACAGTTGACCCTTTCAGTTGTCTGCAGTGTTTTCTTTTGCAGATGTTTCTGCATCTGTTGCCCTGATTAACCTAATTTTAATGGTTTGTTTTCATCGTGGACTTGAGCATCTCAAATCTGACCTTCAGCCTAAAATTATGGTCTTTCCACTCTCTCCAAAGTGAATGTTTCTTGAACACCCAACATGCTTTAAGTGTATGATCAGAGAAATCCTTCTCTCGGGGCATATTCCTGTGTCAGGGCCTTCATTTTATTCAACCTGGAAAAATACTTAAAATTATGTAGAAAATGTAGTCATCCAAATGTAGTCTATGGATGAAGCAAAGGCTGAAGCAAAATTTCCAAAAAATCCTGAGGAAAAAGGCTTTTCCTAAGGAAAAAGTCCCTAAACATGACACTGAACACTAAACATTGCTATTCTGAAATGAAAAGGTTTTGCTGATTTTTACCTACTCCATTTTTTTTCTCATCATTCCCAAGCAGGGCAGAAATTTAAGAGACTTGCCTGAACTAATTTTTCTTGGAACAGTCAGTGAAGGGCACTTCTGACTCAACAAATCATGATTCAGGAAATGATTTAGTTGCTCCTTACCTGCACTGAGCCCATGTTCTAGTCAGCTGGAGTATTCTTTGTAATAGAATATTACATATTTTGTAATATTCTTGGTGTTTCTTGTGTCTCTGTGGTCTCCAGAAGCACTTGGACTTATCCATTTGTCTGGGATCCAAAAGGAACACTAATCAAGCTTTGTTATGTCTTCCAAAAACAAAGCTTTCAGATGCTTTCCACTCATCCACAGTTCTTTTTCCTAACCCAATGCCAACATCTACCAGGCTGGTGGCAGAGCAGACCAGAAGGCAACAAAACCAAGCAGTTATCTCAAGATTGTTTTGAGTCTTTTGAGGTTTGTTTTGAGTCTTGTGGGTTTTTTTTATTAAACTCCTTCAGCACCGCTGAGCTGGTTATCCAAAAAATACTGAATTATATGAGATACTTTCCCAATCTGCAGAGAGTATCAACTATTTTCTCATGGTTTTGACTCTCCTCTTGCAAACTAATTCATCAGTTTGAGCCAGAGACTCCAGGAAATATTTCACATCCCAAAAGAAAAGACAGGTTGAGCATAGTCTGAAGTTGCTGGCTGTTTCCAGGATGGCTTTCAATGTCTGCATGTGAAATTATTAAAATATCAGGATGAGGAAAGCAGCCTCTGAAGCGGTGTTTTGAAGGGATGTAAGTGGGACAAGGCTGCACGTGGTGAGGCCACCTGAAAGGAACCTGCACTCATAGAAACACAAGACTGCAAGAGCCTAAAAAGGGTTTGGGGATGAGGAGCAGGAGAGAATCTTTCACAGAAGCATTTTGTGGAATTTTCCAGGCTTTTTGATGTAAGGCAGGAATGAGCAGCAGGTCAAAGACGATGCTGAAGTTGGGGGGGTTTAAGGTATGGGTAGAACAGCTCTGCCATCTGTGCTGATAGAGCAGGGAGGGCTCAAACACCAAAGCCCTCAGAAACACAAGACTAAACAAAGCCCTGGTGTGTCACTGCTGCTCCCAGCCTGGCTTCTCTCACTTGGACATTCAGGATGGCTCAGATCTCAGGCATCCATCAGCCTTTGGTTATCCCAAATTTTACCCTCCAGCAGGAGGGATGTGAGCTGGGAGAGGTCTGAAGTCTTGCCAAAGTGCAAGTTACTTGCTATTCAAAGCAGGGGAGCTTTGATGGGCCTAACCTATAGATCCAAATGGAAATGATTTTTGCCCTGGGCTGCTCACTGTGACCTTCAACCCATTGGAGAAATCTATTCCCCCTATCCTGGCTTATTTATTATTTGTGAAACATTCATGGCTGGGAGTTACAGTTAAGATTAGTTTAGCTGCCTGTCATTTTTCCATTCAAGGTCAGATTAATTCTTTGCATCCAACAGTGTGAAGCTTCTTGAAAAGGCACTTGTCCTCCCCTCTTCCTCCAGGAAAATAATGTGTTAAACTTCTGACCTGGGATGCAGCAGGTCCATCCATTCCTTGCTACTTCTTTTGAGTATATTCATTGTACCATCTCACTGCAAAAGTATTTCTATTTCTGTTATGTCTTTTAAAAAACAATCAAGATTTGGGTGCAGTATAACCCAGATGAGTAGAGATGTTGTACCAGCCATAGCAAAACTCTTTGAAAAAATGGGATAAAATCAGTTTGACTGCACCATCCTGTCTTTGCAACCTCTATTTTCTGGAAAGTTGAAGCTTTCCAAGCTTTTCCTGGGGGGACTTTCCACAAGACACTGGATGCTTTTGACCCCTGGACTCGTAAATGGATATTGAATTGCCTTAAGGTCTCCTCTAAATTAAGTAAATTAGAAGGAGCTGCTTTGGCAGGCATTGCACGTGTGCCTCCATCAGAAGTTTGCAGGAAAACCACGTGGATTTTGGTGCCTCTGCACAACTCATGCGCTCAGTTTGGTGAAGGAATTCACTGTCCTCTATCCACATGAAACTCCCAGCAGAGACACACTCTGGACAGTCACTTGGTGTAATCACTGCAGCTAAATTTTACCTATTAAGGATGATAGAGCTGGGAAAACATGGATTTGCCTTTGT
This sequence comes from Pyrocephalus nanus, assembly GCA_038380795.1. Taxonomy (NCBI): domain Eukaryota; kingdom Metazoa; phylum Chordata; class Aves; order Passeriformes; family Tyrannidae; genus Pyrocephalus; species Pyrocephalus nanus. Next base: position 2,280,589 of record CM076260.1, on the reverse strand, counting down.
AAAAGCCAGAGAAATCACCCCCCATGTGCAGAATGGTGTGCACCTCCCTTGGGATCCATGGGAAAACCCAGCTAGAAAAGCCTGGGAAATGACCTACGGCTTTCCCAGCCTCTGTTTCTCCCTTCCTCATCTCCACTCAGTCTCTTCTAGGTCAGAAATCATGTTTCATCTTCACTAACCATGTCAAAACCCTAACCTGTCTTTGCTGGATTTTTTTTTTCCCTGCCTTCTGGTGTCCACAGCTTCTTCCTTCATATTCCCGTCTGTCTCTTTTCCAGGCTGTTTTAGAAAACTTGCAGTTCTCCAGTGGCTTCCTCTTGATCTTGAGCTCATCCTTTCTCTGACTCCAGGCACAAACATGAAGCCTTTAGGTCTTGTATTTCTTGTCCTGTTCAGGGTTGTGTCCTCACCCCTCTCTGACACTGCATCCAGACCCCACTCATGAGTAGATACACAAAATATTCAGGGATTTTGGGCAGAGAGCACTATCTTATTTTCCCCTGGTTGTAACATTCTCAACTTCCAAAACACAACTGAGTGAAATGTCACAGCTTTGAGGTCTGTAAATAAACTTTTCCTGTGCTTTTTTATGCTGAGGGTGCTCCATCTTTGCAGGGCTGGGTCTTCCACCTAAAAGGGCCTCCGGGGAAGGGTCTTTTCCTCAGCTCTGGAATTCTGACCTTTGCAAAGGGGCTGTGCAGGCTGGTGTGGGGTCTCAGCATTGCTGTGCTCTTGCTGGGGTGCCAGCTAGGGAAAAATACAACTTTTTTTTTCCCCCCCTCTAGGGTCGATGGGAGAGTCAGCAGGATGTGTCCCAAGGTGCCACAAGCTCCAGTAGAGGCATTAGTCCATCTCGTACCTCCCTGCCGGGCTCTGGGCAGCAAAACCACTCTCCTGATCCAGGTAAAGGAATTTCTACAGCTGAGAAAACCTCCCTAAAAGTGTAATGAAGCTACTGCAGCTCCTGAGTGCCAGATAAAGCTGAGCTGCTCTCAGAGAGTGCTTCTCCTTGGCTAATTCTTTGACCACTGGAAGATGTCATCATAGTCTAAAGAGATAACAGTGTGATAAATATTTTTTAGGGGGGGTTGTTTGTTTTTTTTGATCCCCCTCCCCCAAATAATAACCCTTGTAATTTTGTGATTTGATTTTCCCAACAGGTATTGGTAGCCTGGCTGCTTCCTACCTGAATCCTGTCAAGTCCTTCGTGCCTCAGATGCCAAAGCTGCTGAAGTCTCTCTTTCCCGTTAGAGATGAGAAAAAGGGCAGGCAAACCTCTCCCCTTGCCCAGCAGGTAAAGCATTAAATCACCCAGGCTCTGCAGCAATCTGGGTGAGTGCTGTTAGACTTGCTGGCAAAGTGCTGTTTTATATGTTGTTGCAGAGCAAACCAAGCTTTTAGTCACAGCAAAGCCTTGTGATGCATTTCCCCTCCACTGTCCAGAGATAGTGGAGCTGTTTGAACTTATTGATACTCTCAGCCCACTTGGCTTTTTACAAGTGCCAGCTCCGCTCCCAGGGTGATTTATGGGGCTCCCACTCGCAGCAACAATAGTAAAATTTATGAAGTGCACTTAGTGTTGTTTGGGTATTGCCAAGAGGGAAATGTAATTCTATTTTTAATTCCTTATTTCATGTGCCCTTCCCTCCCACCCCTTGCCCCAGCTCGTGTCACCTTTTACCATCTTCTACTCTGTACTTTGGGCAGTTGCTTTTGTTCATTCTGATCTGTTCCACGTGTCAGGGAAATACTTGGTTTCCTTATTTTTTTGGATGTTGGGCAGCAAAGCTCCACCTGCTCCAGATGAGGCTTCTGTGCTCTGAGTTAATGCATGGTCAAGCTGACCAAAAAAAAAGCTCCTGTCTTTAAAAAAAACACATCAGAATCCCACTATAAATAATATTATCTCCTTTATTTGTAAGGTTCTAGTTTATTTATAAAGGAATAGTTCCCTATAGTGTAACTCTGGAAGGTTTAACAGACTGTTGTGAAGATAAATCTGGAGCCAGATCTTGTGGTAAAAGTTTTTGAGGGTCCCTTCTGTCCCTGCTTTCACCACCCAGGTCATTCTGCTGTCAACTTGTCTGGAGTTCTGGAGGCTCATAACTTGTTAACTGAGACCTCTCCTCACCCCTTGCCATGCAGACAAATGTTTTAAAGAGTATTTTTCTCAAAACAAAGCAAAACAAACTCTGAAATCCTAAAAAAACCTCTTTTTTTTGTGGTTGGATCCAGACATTCTGTTGAATTTTTGCTACAGCTAAACTTGCTGTTACAAGAACATCCCAGGACTGCAGGAAGTTGTTTTGGCATCATAAAAGTGCAGTACATATCAAGTAAATAAAGCAAAAATAAATCCACTAGCACTTGAGTATTTTTGGAAGGAACTTATTACACACGTAGCACAAATAAGAATAAGGCAGATTTAAAATATTTTTGGTTTGAGTGGGGATTTGTTCTCTACAGAGTAACAAAAGGAGGAAATGTTATTTATCTAATTTGATGCTTTGCATTCTCATGTCGCCTTTTGCTTGGTGTTGAGACTGGAGTCATATAAACCTACTCATTTATGAAATGTAGGGAATTAAAATGAAGACAGTGGCTTTCTTTAAAGGTATTTGGGTATCGAAAGATGCAAATAGATGCTCTTTACAATTGCAGTGAGAGCCTTTCACACCTTCTTGAATTCCTACTGAATCAATGAGAGCTGAGATGAGAAATGAGGCCTAATTTCCTGTCTCTAGTCTAACCACCTGTTCCCACTCCTTTACTGTTCAAGATCAGTCGTGTCTTATTTGTCTGGAAGTCACTTTTTAAACTACAGAGATGTCTCTTTAAAGAGATTTTAATTTCTGTTATGGATTACTAAGGAAAGTCAATCAGATCGTGATCTCAACAATTTTTAACAGGAGGGGAAAATGCTATAAATGCTCTGGTTTTTAAAAAAAATTAAAGCTGATCTATAAAGAGGAGTGTGATGCTTTAATGCTTGGTTGCACTGGGGAGCAACCCAGGTTTTTCCATGGCCACTGGATCTGTATAACATAAAGAAATGGTAAAGTTATTCTCTAGTTTTGTAATAGAACAAATCAGTTGTGTTACAAATACAGTGGTTTGAGAGGTCTCTACCTATTCTTTGGAGCTCCATCAGTAAGGAAACGTGGTTCCTTTGCTCTTTGTTAGAAATCCCAGTGAGTCACTGGATATCCTGAGTTAGAAAAGACCCACAAGGATCAAAGTCCAGCTCCTGGCTCTGCACAGACGCCCCAAAATCCCGTCCTGTCCCTGAGAGCATTATCCAAACACACCTTGAGCTCTGGCAGGTGCTGTGACCTGGGGAGCCTGTTCAGTGCCCAACCACCCTCTGAGGGAAGAATATTTCCCTAATCCCCACCTAAGGAAAGAAGAGAGAGCAAAATCTGAAGGAACTGCCCCAGAATTAGCTAAGAATTCATGCAGCACAAAAATAAAGAGGCGCCGTTGCGGCAGGGCCGGCTCGAAGATCGCAAATATCCCCTCGTATTTTTTCTTGCTGTGCCTTCCTAACGGCCTGAGGATGCAAATATGGGCAGAGGAATTGAGCTGGAGGTGATGATGGATGGCTGGGGTACCTGGGGGGATGTGGGGGCTCTGGGGGGGGGTCACTGCTAGGCAAGGCAGAGTTAACACCTCATCGCTTACCTGCCACGGCGGGGCAGCCAGCCAGGAATTCCCGGGGAACTGCAGGAAACTGTGCCACGAAGAGGACACAAAAATGATCTTTCTGGGTCTCAGAGAGTACAGAACAGGGCATCTCGTGCTGTGGAAGGATAAAACTTCAATGCAAGGTGGCAGGGGTCGTAAATGAATGTGCAAGGTGGGAGTAGGTGAGCGATAAAGTACGAAAGAATAACAGGAAGGAGAACCCAAAAGGATTTTTCAGCTTTAACTGCAAAGGAATCTGACCCCTAGCTGGGAAGGGATGGGGTTTTCTTGCTGTAAACAACAAATTGGGAGAGGAAGGTTCAGGAATAGAAATGACAGAGCAAATGGAAGGATCTAAAATCATCCTTTCCTGGCTGAAAGCTGAGATCTGGGGGGAGGTTTAGGTTGGATATCAGGGAAGAGTTTTTCACCCAGGGGGTGATTGGGCCCTGGAACAGGATCCCCAGGGCAATGGTCACAGCCCCAAACCTACTAGAACTCAAGGAGTGTTTGGACAACTCTTTCAGGGACAGGGAGGGATTGTTGGGGTGTCTGTGCAGGGCCAGCAGCTGGACTGGATGATCCTTGTGGGTCCCTTCCATCCCAGGATATTCCCTGATTCTATGAAAAGCAAAAGAGCTGATACGTAACAACAGGTTTTTGAACATAAAACCCGAAAATCTCAGTGGATCCATTTACTGCTTTCCCCTGATTCATCAAACAACTACAGTGAATGTCCAAAGTTCTTGTCAAGCTCCCTTTTCAGTGCATGTCTTGATACATTATTTGATGGTACTTAATTATCTAATATCATTGAAACCTGTTCTGGAAAAATACTGGTGAACCATCGTGAACTGGCTGGCTCAGATGTTAAATTAAATTTCCAATATGTTGGATTATCAGGGTTAGGTGGCTGCACAGCTCTACAGAAAGCCTCAGATGTGTTTTGGTGCTCCTTGCAAGCAGGATCTTATGACTAGGGTGATTTGAGTGCTTCTGAGCATCATTTCCAAGGGAGCAGGACTTCACCTTTTCCAGCTTTATAACTGAAGTCCATCATGACCAAATGACTTTCCAAGTGCTTTTTATTTCAGTTGTGCCACTGCTCAGAGTGGCATCAACCTTGAAGCGAGCGAGCACACACAGAATTTTCTTCACAAAATGATCTTTCCTGGTGCTGTTTTCGTTTGCAGTGGTTGCTTCAGTTTCAAAAAAAAAAAGCAGAGGAAATAGAAAACACCCTTTTTTATTATTTTATGATTTTATTTTTATTAGTTTAGCTGCTTTTTATTTCGGTTGTGCCACTGCTCAGAGTGGCATCAACCTTGAAGCGAGCGAGCACACACGGAATTACCTCCACAAAATGATCTTTCCTGGTGCTGTTTTTGTTTGTGGTGGTTGCTTCAGTTTCAAAAAAAAAAAAAAAAAAAAAAAGATAAAAAAGGAGAGACATTCCAGTCAAGGTGGTGGCAGTGAACAAAATTGCTGTCTTTGACCTTCTGAAGCAAGTTTAGTAACTAATCTGGAGAATAATGAACCGCAATTAATGAAATCTGCTCTCGTATTCAAGTGTGTTTCTCAGACAGCACATAAAATAATTGAAAGAACTTCCTGCTCTCTAATTAGTTAGATTGAATTAATTTGGCATAATAGGATTCTTTATGTAACTGGCAGAACGGCTTCCGATGAAGCTGTTTATGTACCTAAAAGATTGGTTTCTGATGAAGCTGTTTATATACTTTAAAGTTAGAAAATGCCTATTTTCTCCCTTATCTGATGCCTTTAAATTAATTGCCAGTAGTCTGTAAATTAAAAAAAAAAAATATATAATAAAAAAAGCCAAATATTTAAACCTTTTTCCATGGCTGGAATTGCTTTTTGTTTCCCAGCCTGTTCTTTAAAAAGCTCACACAGAGTGTGAGATTTAGAGCCTTCTGACCCTCACTGCTGATGGGAGAAGTGTCAAATACTTGTGTAAAATACGCAGGTGGATGGAGAATCAGAGCTTCACCTCTCTGTGCTTAATGATATGATGTAGGAACTGAAGCTCCTTTTTTTTATTGGCATGCTGAAGCTTTCCTGGTGTGCACCAAGCAGAATTCCTGGTCTTTCCTTTATGACCCCGTTGATCTCCAGGAACTGCCTGTGTAATTACACATTACATTTAAAATGTAATTTTTAAATTCAGATTAAATCCAGCTCCTGGATTTTGACACTGCCGTGGCAGGAGCCAAGTCCTGGTGAGTCCAGTTTGGTAAGTGGATTTCGGTCGCCTTCGTACTCCAGAACCTTGTTGGATGCTCAGATGTCTTTCTGTTGGCACGTGGCTTAAATGAGAGATCTTAAATCACAGCTGTCTTTGAAAACAGGATAATAAACTCCTTGAATATCCGTGTGCTAATGTAATTCATTTTTGTTTGGTGGTGCAGAAATGTGGTGTAGACACAGGGAGAGAGAGGGCAGCTGTCAGTTCTTTCTCTTTTCACCTTCTCACGAACAGCCACAGTAATTAATCTTAAAAACTAATGAAATGCAGTTAATGAAAAGCTTTCTAAATAGACAAAACCACTTTTCTGGCAGTCCATTAAAAAAAAAAAAAAAATAACAGTTTCATGCATGGGCATGGTGCACAGTATAATTGCTAGAACTGACATTCCTTAATCAAATGTAAATAATGTGGCCTTGGAGAACCTTCTTTAACATCTTGAAGGCCTTTATTTTTCTTTTTTTTCTTTTTTTTTTTCAATTTCAAATAAAAACTCATTTGAGTGCTCTAATCAGCATAGCTCACCAGATCCTCTGTAGCCAGCTGTGCTCATCTGTGTCCCCTTCTTGTGACTCAGTTGTTGGTGTTTTGATTCCTTTCTGAGCTCAGTTTTCCCTCTCATCCTCGTACAAATAGCTTTTAATGAGAACGAGGATGGCAAAGTGGCTCTGAAAGCTTCAAACCACTCCAGCTTCTTTAAGAAGCAACTTAAAAATCGTTGTGAGCTACCCTTTTAATCTGCCAGGACCTAGAAATGAAGTAATTTAGCTGCACAGAAAATGGTACGGTTAATTTTGCATAAAATAAACCAGAAATGGGGGATTCAGAAGTCACAGACTGAAACGTTCCACGCATGGAGGGTGGAATAAGAGGGGTTTGTTTGGGTTAATATTTAAATGTCTTCAATATTTAAATGTCTTCAGAGAATAAAATGAACAAACACCAAAAAAACCCATCAAACTAACTTGTACTGGGTTCCAGATCTCCTTTTGGAAGGCAGGGGATTTTCTATTTTGGTGATTAATGACTTTGCCCTCAATTTTAAAATAATTTAGAGAGGAATATCGTTGGGGGAGGACCTTTTTAAAATGGATTCAGCTTTTTCTGGCTGTGCCCTATGGGATTTGGAATTCTTCTTGCATTTCTGTGGTTGTCTTGTGTGCAAGTATTTTACCCAGAGTGCTGAAAACTGATATTGAAATCTGTTTAATGAACTGTTAATGTCCCACTGCAGAAGTTTGCAGTAGATGCTGTTAAAACATGATGTGATCATAAGTCAGTGTGAGGGTCCTTGAGCTCAGTCGCTCCTGTCTGTGGGTGGGAAAGCACAGAAAAAAAGCAGTGGAAGTTTTGGATAATCAATCCCCTTTTAGGATTGCATCAGCTGAAACCTTGGCTAAACCACTTCTGGAGCTTGGAGGATAATTGTTGGATGCCCTGCCCTGATCTGTTCTGTCACTGCCACTGAACTTTGTCCACAGTGGGTGTTAACACTGAAGGATTTCCATCCAGTGACAGGAAATCAAAGGCTTTGTACTGAAGTCATCAGTCACCATTGCCAGAGGTGTTTTACAAAATGTTTAATGGCGTAGAAATACCAAATGTGTTTTTCTGAGCTCTTTGAAGAGGGGTGCATTATAGATATGTAAAAATTTTATGAGAGAGAATTCATTCAGGATTAATTTCGGTGCCTCTGTAAGTGGGGTGAGAAGCACAATTGCTTTTCCTGTTCAAGCTCGGCAAGAGAGACCAGGTTGGTCTCTCTTTTGGTCACCTCAAAGGATGTGCAAAGTGACCTCTCATCTGACCAGAAAATCAAATGGAATCCAAGAAAACAAATGGAATCCAAATCATCATGGAATGGTTTGAGTTGGAAGGGACCTTAAAGCTCATCCAGTTCCACCCCCTGCCATGGGCAGGGACACTTCCCACTATCCCAAGTTGCTCCAAGCCCCATCCAGCCTGGCCTTGGACACTTCCAGGGATCCAGGGGCAGCCACAACTTCTCTGGGCAAGCTGTGCCAGGGCCTCCCCACCCTCACAGCCAAGAATTCCTTCCCAACATCCAATCTAACCCTGCCCTCTGGCAGTGGGAAGCCATTCTGTGTGTCCTATCCTCCCATCCCTTGTCCCCAGTCCCTCTCCAGCTCTTCTGGAGCCTCTTCAGGCTCTGGAAGGGGCTCTCAGGTCTCCCTGGATCCTTCCCTTCTCCAGTTGAACCCCCCCAGCTCTCCCAGCCTGGCTCCAGAGCAGAGGGGCTCCAGCCCTGGCAGCATCTCCGTGCCCTCCTCTGGACTCTCTCCAGCAGCTCCACATCCTTGTGCTGTTGTTCCCCAGGGCTGGGGGCAGCTCTGCAGGTGGGGTCTCACCTGAGGGGGCAGAGGGGCAGAATCCCCCCTCCTTTGCTGCCCATGCTGTGGGATCAGCCCAGGACATGGAGGGTTTTGGAGCTGCCAGTTGAGCTCCTTTATATCCTCATAAACTCAGTGCAGCTCTGAGGAAAAAGCCAATTTTTGTTCTGCAAAGATTCAAAGGTGCTTTAAAGTGAATTGCTTTCATGTTCCCTCGTACTCCGTGTTTTGTCAGCTTGGTTGAGGAAATTGTGCCAAAAATTATCACTGTAAAAGGGTCATGTTTTGCCAAGGGATAAATATATATGTCTAGTTTAGCAGGCACTATCTACAAACATTTAATGATAGAATTTGGCTCTTGATTCAGAGGTATTTTTCATCCAGTAATGCCTTCACAGAAAGTCAAACACTTTGTTTTCAGCCTTCCCACCAAGAAACTTGACTCCACTTCATCCCCCAGATCTGGTTTGGTGCCCTTGCTGCCCCACTGAGGGTGTTTCTGCCCATCTGCTTCTTGTCAACATCGAAGTTGGGCAAGTGCCACTTCTCATAATTGCTTTTTTCTCCTTGTTTTTCTAAACATTGCTTGGCAAAGTTGCTGTAGTTTGGAGATTTGTCATCCTTTCAGGAGGAGAACTTGATGGGGAGTGATTAAAGAGTGATGGTTTTCTCTCTTTTGCTGTTTGATACCAACTGGAGTTTTAGATTTTTTTGGTGGATTTGCAGGCTGTAAGATTGAGGAGGGGAGGGGTTAAGAGTTAAAAAACCCCAAACATACACTTTTCCTCCGTTTATTTGTTTTAGAGGGAGAAATGGAAATCAAAGGAACAGAGAAATAGCTTTAAATACTTTTTCTTATTCCAGTTCTGAGTGCTTATCTCTGGATAATAATGCTGGAGCTCGCAGCAGACCCTGGAGATGGCACATTTACTGGGGAGAAAAAGAGCAAGTTGTGGTGCCAGTGGGAGAGCCTGGAGCTGGCTGGAGCTCCTGGTACCTGTGGCAGGTCACACACAGTGATGTGGAAACAAAACCAGACACTGCTTTTCCTTTGCCCACCCTTTCTGAGCTGCCAAAATGCTGTTTTTAGCACTGGCCCACGGAGGTATTTAACCAGGATAATTCGAATTCGAGGGCCTTGGCTCCTCACTGGGGTTCAGCCAGATGTTTAAAGTGTTGTGTCAGTGCCTGCCCAGGGATTAGCCCTAAAGCCTTGTGACTGTGGATGTTTTTGACATTAAAAGGTGATATTTAATAACACTCCCAAGATGGACCAACCCATGGCTCCAAGGTGGTGGAAGAGGGGAGAATAAGTGCTCTGCCAAATACTCTGCTCCCTTTAACCCCCTGATAAGCCTCTCTTAAACCAAAATTTGCACGATTTTCTCATAGGGAATTTAATGCCTCTCCTCTCTGGTCTTCATTCAAGTGAAAGACTTGGCTCTTAAAATAATCAAGTTGTCCTTGTGTGTCTGAGTTTCTACTTAGGATGAGTCTGAGCACCTGCACCCTTCTTCACTCTAAACTATCCCTGGGCTTGGTCACAGGTCAGCCCTACAGAGGTTTTCAGGTCAATTCTTTTGTCTTTTAGAAGATTAACACCTCATTCCAAAGGAAGGTGAAGTTCTGGGGAACGAGGTGTGTGAACACCCCTGGGTCATGAGCCCCAAAAGTGTGTTTATTTGATGATTCAAGTCCCCATCTGCTTCTTGGAACCCCAGGTCCTGTCCCAGTGAGGACCTCAAAATGCTCACACCTTGTGCACCCAAAATCGAGCCAAGTTTCCTCTGAATCCAATTTCGGTGGTGAACTTTCATTTAGCAGGTTTAATGACAGGCAAACCCCTTCCCTCCTTTCTTTTATTGAAATGAAGCTTTTATGCCTTAAAAAAAAAAAAAAAAGGTTGGATCCACTGTGACCCTGTTGGGATTTTGTCCACCTTTTGTCTTTTTATCTTTAGCCATGTTTTATTTTAATGCCTGGCAATCTCTTTATAAATAATAGCTGGGGTTTTTTTATCCCCCGTTTATTTCTCTTGGGGATAAGATTAGTCAGGTTCCTGCTTTACTGCACTTAAAGGGATGCAAGAGAAGATTCCTTACTCTTCAGCTGGAAGGTTTTGGTTCTTTAAACAGATTGTTGAATTCTGGAAATCACTTGTCTGGGAGATGGCACTGCCTGTGTATTTGTGGAGAAGGAGTTCTTGAGTCACTTGGAGAGAAGAGAGTAAAAGCAAACTGCTCCCAGGTTGTCTAATGTGTCTCCCTTAAAGAGCTCTGTCCCTGAAAGTGAACCTGCACTTGCAGGATGTTATTTAACAGCGCTAGAGAGATGTTTCTGCCTCTTTCTTCTTCCTGCTTTTCTTCATGCTTCCCTTTCCCAAGGTTCTCTCTCCATTGCACTGGTGCCCCTTTCCCTCCTGTGTCATGACAGCCCAAGTTGGCAGCCTCAGATTTGCAGTCAAGTGTCCCCTTGTGCTGTTTTAGTCTTAGCAGGGTGATTATTTCAGATCTTGAACACGAAAACCTGGATGTGGAGCAAGTGAGGGACATTCCTCGTCAGTGCCTTCATATCAAAGCCTGTGCTGTGAAAGACAAAGATGCTGTTGCAGTGTTTGATGGATTGAAGCTGAGGATGTCACTGCCAGACCAGGGTCACCTCAGCTCTCTCTGTCATCTGGTTGCCTTTGAGCAACTTGCATGAAAGAAAACTTTGTCCACTGTGAATTTGTCCTTGTAGGTGTTTGTGTGTTACAGTTCAGGGATGCTTTGGTGAAGGATTTTACCTCTTCAGAGTATGTCACCAGAATGCAATAAAATAGTTGTCGAATCATGGAATGGTTTGGGTTGAAAGGGACCTTAAAGACCATTTTGTTCCACCCTTTGCCACGGGCAGGGACACTTTTCCTTATTCCAGGTTGCTCCAAGCCCTGTTCAGCCTGATCTTGGACACTTCCAGGGATCCAGGGGCAGCCACAGCTTCTCTGTGCAACCTGTGCCAGGGCCTCCCCACCCTCAGGGGGAACAATTTCATCCCAATATCTCATCTAAATCTCTTTTAGCTTAAAACTGTTCCCTCTACCCGTGTAAAAATTCCTTCTCCCTCTTTTTCTTATGAACTCCCTTTTCAATACTGAAAGTCTGGTTTAGTATTCCATCATCTCACGACAAAGGTTTACTTATGTTTCCAAAATTTCAAATACATGCAATACAAAGCTTTGCCAATATTAAATCCTTTAATTGAATGATTCTCTTTGTTTTCCTTCCCACAGGCTGTGCCACGAATTATGGTTCAGTCAGCCAGTGTGGATGCCAGTGCTGCCAGGATAAGACAGGTAAGCACATCCCAGGATGAGGGAATTTGTGCATTCACCTGTCAGAGGTGGCAAAAGCAACTCCTGCATCAACTGCTTAAAACCTGCTGCACTTCTGCTGTTGCCTCACAGTGAGAAAGTGAAATGCAGCAAATGTTGCTGAATTTTCTTAGGTCCTGTTAAAATCTCTCCTTCGATTTTTGGTTACAGTTTTATATTTGAAAGAATTAGCAGTTAAGAAACTAAAATTTAGGTGCTTTGCTGCTTTAAAGGCTAAATTTCTAGGCACTCTGACACTGTCCATAAACAGAACATTTTTGTTATTCTGAGCGTGGAGTTAATTCACCATTTTACCATGATAAAATAAGGAAAAATGGCTCTTGCTAAGATGTAGAGAAAATAGAGCCTGTGATCTCATATTTTTCAGCAGAATTTCAGGCTCATGAAGTTCTCTCTCAGCTTCTTCCCACTGGGCTTTTATTGTCTTAGAAAATCGTGTGTTACTGAAGGGAAAACCCAAAGGGAGAGCAGGGCTCCCGTGTCCATGTGGACACCACCCTGGCCATAGAAGAGCTAAAAATGTCTTTAATCTGCAGGAATATTTTTAAAAAAAACCCTTTCTGCATTACATTTCACTTAGCAATAACAAGCTTTTGGTTCTGAAATTCCTGTAATCCAGTCAAATCCCAAACACTGCTTACACTTCCAGTGGAAAAAGCACTTGAGAATAAGAGGAAAATCCTGTAGTTTGGGACACTTAACCGCTATAAAAATCACAGTATTTTGAATAATAAACAATAATGTCCACCTGAGACAGGATGTGTCCAAATCTGCCATCCTCCAACCTTTCTTTTTTCCCCCCCTTCGGTCTCCTCCCTCCCTGCCTCCCTCCCAAAGAGATTTAGAGACATCCTAATCTTTTAGAGTACATGTGCTGGCAAAAGATATCGATCCATCAGATTTAGTAAACTTTACAGCCAAGAAATACATCACTGAAATGGGCTGTTAATCTCATGAGGGGCAGTTAATTTCATCCTCTGGAAGTGCGTGGTGCCGGCAGCACTGAGGTGGGAATGGCGTTTGGAAGCAGGGACGTAAATGACAGTTTAGGTGGAGAGAGGTGATTTATCAATCCGGAGAATTAAGCCAAATAACTGTGAGAGACTTATAGATCATGGCTGGTTCCCATTCCGTATAAATCCTGCTGTTCAAACAGCAAATGACCATTCCTGTAATATAAATAATTTCTCAGTAAATATTGGGGGGGCGTATTTCTTGGGGTTGACACTTTTGTTATTGATGGAAGGAATGGAGCTGACAACCCTCCCAGGTCTGCAGAGCTGACTTGGGATCAGCTTCCATCTTCTGCAGGTTGCAGCTGCACGGGGATTTGGACAAGCTGAAGGCCTTGGCACTTCCCAGAGGTCTTGTTTGTGTGCTTTTAGCCCCACTTTCCCCTTGCTCTTTGTTTCAGATGACCCAGGAGGAAGTAGGGAAGCAGCCATTCCAAACCACGGTGCAGACATCCGAGGTGGACAAGAGCCCGGAAAAGACACCCAAAGTGCCTTTGCAGCAGCCCACGGGAGATTCCCAAGCACAGGACTCCCAGGAGGGGCCTCCAAGCCCTCTGAGTGAAGCCTCCAGTGGTTATTTCTCCCACAGTGTCTCCACAGCCACCCTGTCCGAGGCCCTCGCAGCGGGAAGTGACGCTGGGGCTCAACCAGGGGGTCAAACCCCTGCAGGGAGCGACTTCCCGGCTCCTTCCCAGGTCTCCTCTGACATTCCAGGGCACTCAGACAATGCTTCCGAGAGCTGTCTCGGCACAAAGAGGGAGAGCCCACCCACCTTCAGCCTTCAAAGTGCTCACCCAAGACCCAGAGACGGCCCTGAGGTGAACGGAAACGATTTGAAATCGAAATCTTGCACGTCTCCTGGGACTCCGAGCGAGCAGGGCCACGATGCCTCCGCAGCCACCGATGCAAAACCCTTTCTCTCTACCTCCACTCCGAAGAAGGAGTCGATATCCAAACAGTCAGTGGAGTCAGCAGGACAGGCTAGGAAAAAAGAAGTGGCTTCTGGGGCTGCAGAACTGGGGTTTCCCAAGCCACAGGTTCATCCCGACCAGTTGTCCCAGCCTGGCACTGCAGCCTCTCCCTTCAAAATCCAGAAGGTCAAGACATCGGAGCTGAAGTCCTTCACAAGCATGTTGGGATCAGACCCCACGTGTTCCCTACACTCAGAAGAGCAGCAAGGAGGAGGAAGGAGCACGTCCACTGCCCGTGGACTCAACCACAACGGATCTGAGGTGGAAGAGGAAAAGCTGGAGGTGACTTCCGACTCTGAAGACGCCAATGAAATTCCCGAGTGGCTGAAGGAGGGAGAATATGTCACAGTTGGCACCAACAAGACGGGCATTGTTAGATATGTTGGACCCACGGACTTCCAGGAGGGAACGTGGGTTGGTGTCGAACTGGATTTGCCTTCAGGTAAATTGTTTTTCTGGAGCAGGTGTGTCCGTGCTGGAATGCTCATCCCAGGGCTGCTTTTTTGGGGTGTGGGGGGGTTCATTACCCATTACTGAGGGGGATTTTGAGAAGGGAAATATAAAAAGTCTTCCCTGCTGTAACCTTCTTCCAGACCAGCTCTCACTTCCAACCTCCTCATCGTCCCTTCTGACCCAAACCATTCCATGATTCACAACCCTCACTGTCCCTTTTCAGTCATTTCTGTGGCTTCTTGCAGTGGAAGTAGGAACCAGGATTGCTTTTCCATGCAGTTTGGGAAGTGACAGCTGCAGGAGACAGGCCTTGTGTCCATGGAATTCCCTTCTGGGCATCTGCTCTGGGGATGAAGATGTCCAAAGCACAGCAGGAGTTGAGGGATTTAACTGAGCAAAGGGGCTTTTGGGCTAAATGAGTTGCAAAGTCTCTTAATAGGTATTAAGAGATAATGAGACTCTTAATAAGCCGTTTTAAAATAAGCTGTGAAATTGCAAAAGACTATTTCTGTGTGTGTGTGTATATATATATTTTTATATATATAAATATATATGTATACACACACCCACAGGTGAGAAAACCAGTGGGAAATAATCATACACTGCCTCCCAGATCATAGAGGTAATTTAAGGTTTGTTTCACCTTCTCACTTATCATTCCTGTCCAACTCTTACCTGTGTAACTGTGAAATTCCCAGAATTTAGGCTGTAATATATGATTTTTGGAAACCAGGGTGCAGTTCCTGGGGAGGCTGTTCCTGTTCCTGTGTGCTGTTGTGGAAAAAGTGTCTCCAGCACGAAAGCAAAGGAAGATGGTGGCTGGGATTTGATTTCTGCTGCAGCCCCAGGCTTCCCAACCCCTTTCCTCTGCAGCTTCCTGTCTGCTTTCCTGGGACTTGTTTTTCTCCAGGAGCAGGCAGGATTTGGGGAAGGCAGTGGAAAATCCAAGAGACAGGCAGCAGCTTCGCCTGGCTTCGGTAGTGAGAGAATTTGGGTTGCCCAGGGCACGTAAAGCTCCTTATTTCAATCCTTTTAGCCAGGCTGCAGCATTCCCAGTCTGCAGTGCAGCTCTGTTTGGTGAATCAGCACATCCCAGAGTGCCCAAGGCTGCACATTTCCCTGGAATGGGAGCTGTGCACCCAGATAAACACCCTGTCCAGGATCCAGAGCTCCCAGGAAAGGAACAGTTATCTTCCCTGTGCACGGCGTGCTCATCAAAGCTAAACTGGGCCGTGTGTTTCCAGCTGCTTTCAGGAAACCCTCTGGATTTTGCCATCCTGGAAAGCAAACTGGAGCTCTGATCCCTTTGAAAGCTCTAGTCCTGTTTCTCAGTCCTGAATTTGTACATTATTTGAAAAAATATATATATATTTACAGATTTATTTCAATTTTGGAAGGTCACCTTCCCTCCCTTTCAGGCTGCTCCAGCCCACTGTGCTAATTCCATTTGCACATCCCAGTAAACATCAGCTTCCATGGAAGAGTCGTGAGATTTTTGGCCTGTTGAGAACTCAACTGCTGATGTTACTGGATTTTTATTTCCCCCCTTGTGTTTCCACGAGGATTAAGACCCTGATTTGTTGGAGCTTAAATGGCTCCTGGCACATCTGCAGCTTCACTTGGGGAATATGGTCACAAATCTGGTCTCTTTGTCACACTGCAGACTGGGAGAGAAGTCCAAGTCCTGGCCACATGAGGGTACATCCAGTGTGGTGATGGTGGTATAGAAAGAAGGAAACACCCCTAAAAGAAATGGGGTGACTTTATGTCATTTAAAGAGCTGTTGAATTTTTTTCCCATTCTCTTTACAGATGAAAGTGGTCTCTGTCCTGGAGTGTATTTTTAGGGAGGAGCTGTTTTCCCTCTGAGCATTTTCTCCTTGCCTCCTTCTCCCAGTTAGCACCATCCACACAGAATAAACCCCATTTTGTAGGAAAAAAATCCTTCCCTGTGAGGGTGGTGAGGGGTTTGGGATGGAATTCCCAGAGAAGCCGTGGCCACCCCATCCCTGGGAGTGTCCAAGGCCAGGCTGGACAGGGCTTGGAGCAACCTGGGCTAGTGGAAGGTGTCGGGGTTGGAACGAGATGATGTTTTAGGTCCCTTCCAAGCCGAACCATTCCACGATTCTCTGGCTCTCTTGCCGCAGGGAAGAACGACGGCTCCATCGGAGGGAAGCAGTACTTCAGGTGCAACCCAGGGTACGGATTGCTGGTGAAACCAGGCCGAGTCAGAAGGGCCACGGGCCCGACGCGCCGGCGGAGCACCGGGCTGAGGCTGCAGGGAGGAGCCGCCGCCGAGAACAGGCGGAGCGGCAACTTCTCCGGCTCGGCCTCCAACCTGGCCTCCCTCACAGCCCTGGCCAAGGCAGAGGGAGGATCCACCACCCTGCGGCTGGAGAAGAGCCAGAAGAACGCCGAGAACAGGAAATCCTGGGCAAACTGAGGCAGCCCAGCATGGTGAAGGCTGCGGGGAGCGGCCGGCGGGGCCGGCGGCTCCGGGAAGAGAAACCGACCCATCCGAACTCCCAGAGGGTGGCAAACACTAATGAAGGGTTTCTTCTCTCTGCTTTGGGTGATTGACATGATAATTCCTTGCCTTGTCGTGGTGCTGGATCTCCATCCTTCGTTTCCTGTTACAAATCGTGGCGCTCCGGTGGGAGGGGGGAGTGACCGATGGCGGCCGGTGGCGGTGGGTGGGTGTGACCTCCTTCTCTTCCAGCTTCCAGAGGTAAATCCTTCAGATCACGGCGTGGCTTCCCAGCAGCTACAAAATACTCCCCTGGGTGTACAGGGGATTCTAAAAAGCCTCCCCAAAACAACGGTTCTTTTCCAGTTCCGTGAGAGCTGCGTCTGTGGGGCAGAATCCACGGGGAAGGGGTGAAGGTGGGATGATTCCAGACAGGCAGGGAAGTGAACAGAGAAATAAAGAGCCCTCAAACCCCCTTCATTTTAAACAGCCCATGGGTTTTGTGAGTGGAACTAGTGCCTGTGTGGGTTACTGTCCCACTGTCCTGCTCTCCTGTGGAAGTCAGCACAGTCTTTCCACCTGGTTTGGTGGGAATGGGAGAAGGCCCATGATGTGCTCTGTAATATTTTTGATCCGTTTAATGTGCACTCCCACCATGGCAGGATCCCCTCTCACTTTTCCCAGAGTGGCAGGACCATCCCCTTGGTTCTCCCCAGTGGGCCAAGAGGATTTTTGCAGAGATATCAGCACTCAGGTGCTTCCATGTTCCCACCCAACCTTTGGAGACCCTTGGAATTTTACCAGTTAAGCAAAGCAGGGGGGGATCTCTGTCCTCATAACAGGATTAATCCAGTCTATTTATTTTTATTTATTCTTTTAAAACACGAAATGTTTGCGCTTTACAATCATCCGCAGGGGAGGCTCTCCCAGCACCATCCCGAGCGCCGATCCAAAGAGGAGGTGCCTCCGTCGCCAGCTCATCCCCCAAACCCAGCTCCCTCTTTGAAGTGGGAACTTTTGGGCTGGCTTTTATAAAACTTGATTTTATTTGTGGTAACTGTGGCTGGTTTTTAACTGCCTGTGGGCACAGGTGACCTTAGGTGTGTCCTTAGGTGTGCCCGTAGGTGCGCACGGATCGCTCGTTTTTTAACAAATCATGGAAAAGCCACAGATTTTTCTGTTCTGAGCTGTTTGTGTCTTGTTTAGTCATCCTGGGGGGACTGGACAGCTTGAGCAATAGATGTTTTAGCTACGTGGGGACTATTTAGAACTTTAAATCAATGATTAAACTTTAATATCGATCCAGCTGCTGCCCGTGGGTATCCAAGTGCCTTAAACCATCTGGTTCCGAGGTCCAAGGGAAAGCTACATTGTCATCAGAGGAGATAGGGATGCTCAGAGAAGGAGCTAATTATGCTGATTTACTGTAATTAATATCATTTATGCAGAAGGAATAAAATTAAAATAGAAACTAATCTGTAGCCGAAATAAGCAGGCTGGGTTCCGACGCAGCCTGCATAGGACTTCCAGGGATTCGTGTATCCTTCCCGCTTGGTGTAACTACTTTTCAGTGTTTCCTAAATTTTCCTCAAGAAATCTTAATATAAAATGTACAGAGCAGCTTTGAAAGGTATTTTTAGTGTACAGTTTTCCCCCTCCTTTTCCTTTGCACGAAGCTCCTGTGCATCCAAGCCCGGAGGACGGGAGGAATTTGGGAGTGAAGAATTCAGATGCTCAAATCGGTTTTTACAGACACAACCCTGGGGTCTGATAAGTCTTGCTGGCGAGAGACCACCCTCCAATGAATTCAATGCCTCTTAAACACTGCCTGGTCAGTTGTCTGAACTCCCCCCTGACCATTATTTCTGATGCACTTTTTGTTCCGATGGGCTGCAGGAAGTAGCTGATGTGAAACAGCCCCTCCCCCCTGTAGTTGTGTGGTTTTAGTCTCAGCATTTCAGTTACTGGATTTTTAGGGGTGTCTTTAAAACTCCTCCTGGTGGCCCCTTTGGGGGAAGGTATGAAGGGAAGAACCTGCCCAAGTCCTCTCCTCTTGCATCGCTGGATGTGAAAGCAGGAGTTCCGTGGGACCCATGGAAAGGTGTCCGGGTTGCAGGAGGGAAGGGCTCGAGCAAAGGCAGCTGGGTTAATATTTCACTGTGTTTGCTGCCCACCAGAAATTCCTCTGGCCTGTTTGTGCCCCAGCTCCGACCATGTGAGGACGCATTTTGGTGTTTGCACATCGGGGGCAGATGGTTGGAGGCTGCACCCGACTGATGCAGGCTGGATTTCCTTCCTCCTGCCCTCTATCGTGTTACAGAACCATGGAGAGGGGGATGAAGGATGATTTAACAGAACCATCCTTGCTGCCTCCTCTGGGATAGCTTGTCCTGGAAGCAAAAGTCTTCAGTAGGGCTGAGATGTTTCCAGGCATCAGTGGGTGATGAGCACGAGTGGCTCTGCCACCAGAGCCCTCGATGCCTTCATGGAGGGAGGGTCTTACTCAGAGCTCCCTTGGGTTTCACCACCTTCTTGGACTTCTGAAACTAAACCTCTCCTCAGATTTCACCCTAAAATTGTCCTGATGTAGCACCAGAAAGCCAAACTCATCAAATTCAGCTGCAAGGATATTCCCGAAGGACTTCCCTGACCCCCTCCTGCTCCCCCACAGCTTTCCTGGGCATGTGAGGTTTCTCCTGAAGATATTTTCCAAGATTTTGGCACAGTGACTGCACGTTCCTCTGTTTAAAGCCATCTGTTACTCCGCACCAGCTAAGCCAACTAACCAGAATCACAGTTAAAAACCATCCTGAAGGTAATAATTCATATTTTTTATTGATAGCATTAGAAAATCTCTACTCTCAGCCTAAAGGAGGAGGTGCTCTTAACTGGAACTGCCCAGCACTGAGGCTGCTGTGTGAATAGCTATGCATATTTTCCAAGATTTTCATGCACTTTATACAGGGAAGGAGAATATTTAATGCAGGAAAGTGTAATTTGTCGTGAGTGTCTCATCCCTGGTGTCTCCTCGGGGGTTCAATCTTGACTGTGTCCCTGAACTGTGGGGTCTCAGATTCTGGTGTGGAAAATTGTTGGTGAATTGGAAAGGCACCATCCATCCCTGTGTCCACAGGGGGGTCCCCTCGTCCCCATGGGATGTGGGGTGTCGGAGAGGAGGCTTCTCAGAAGGACTTTTGGGTTTTTTTTTCCAAACCAAGGTTTGTTCCCGTGTTATGTTCAGCTCTTGAGGTGTTTTGATCTGCGTGTCCAAAATCCTGCCTTTTTGCTCCAAGGGCCTTGGCTCTCTGGTGGCTGATGATGTGGTTTAGTTGAGGAAAACGGATGGAAACGGATTCTGTGTGGAAACGCCACCCGAGTCCTTAAGCAGAGTTTTGTCCGTGGTTGAGGTGGAAGCTCCTGGGAGGTGGGATATTCAACCCCCCTGTGCTCTCCTACAAGCCAAGAACCCCTTTGTTCCCACCCACAGTGGTGAATCCCTGTAGGAACAGAGCCTGGGTGTTGCACATCCCAATTGGTGCCATCTCGGAGCGGCCGGAGCCGTGCCCGTGTCGGTGCCCGCATGTTCCCTCTGCTGGCACCGCCAGTTCTTTGCACAAGACGTTGTTTCCCAGTGCCTTATCCCTGGAGCAGCAGCCTGAGGGGAAGGGCCAGGTGGCCTCCCAGCCTTGGGCTGCCTGGATTTTAGGGAAGGACGGTGGCGATAAGGAACGGTGCAGGCTGGTCACACTACACCACGCCCCGAGCTGGGGTCATGGATAAGTGTCTTGTTCCTCCATCTCCTCTGTTTTTCTGCCCTCTCCACCCTCCTCCTGACCCAGGGACCGCTGGGGTTCCCTGCAGCCCCCACCCACATCCCTTGTCCCCCCGGGGGAGTCGATCCCGTCTCGTGTTTCGGTGTTTGGGGTCTGTACAAACCAAGGGGTCACTGACACCGAGGGGGGAGGGAGGGGGCTCTGTGTACTTTAAATGAGCTGAAATCCAAAGAGACTTTGTAATGAGCTGTAAAGTTTTTAATTGTATCTGTACAAAACTAAATGACTGTAATATTGTATTATACACGTGCGATGCCGCCTGCAGGACCTGAATAAACATCTTCTCTAGAGCTGGGAAGTCTGTGCTTTGTCAGGTCGGTTTGTGTCACCAAAGTGTTTAGGATCGGGGGTGGTTTCGGTAGGAAAAGTCCTCCAGGGTGGAGTTCAGCCATTCCCAGGCTGAGCCTTGTCCTCAGGTGCCACATCCACAGGGATTTTAAATCCTTGCAGGGATGGGGACTCCACCCCTGCCCTGGGCAGCTGTGCCAGGGCTGGACAACCCTTTCCATGAGGGAATTTTTATCCTCATATCCATGGCAAGGTGGGAGTCTGGGGACAGCTGCACAGGGGGAAGGTTGGTGCTTCAGGGAACTGCCACAACCAACCCTGTGAGCCAAAAAGGTGACAAGTCCCCTGCTCAGTGCTCTGGAGCACTGAGATGACTTTAAAACCCCTCCCTGGGGCACATTATTCCCTTTCTCCTGAGCGCTGTTTTTCTCCCAAATCCAGCTTCACGCTGGGAACACCTGGCAGGGTTTGACTGTGATATTTTTTTTGGGGGGGGGGTGTGGTAGTGTTTTTATTTTATCTTGGCTCTTTTTTTTTTAAGCAACAAACACCGCGTTGACCCCACCATCCCCACTGGAAGTCGGCGAGCAAAGAGTATTTTTATCTGCGTTGTCTTGCAATCAGCACACGAAAACACAGCTTTTTTTTTTTTTTTTTTTTTTGGTCCCCTTTAAAGCCACTTCCTTTTAATGTTTTACCTTCTGAAATTAAAAAAAAAAAAAAAAAAAAGAAAGAAAAAAACCCCACACTTTCTTGGCTTAAACACAGGAGCTGTTTGAAGTGGCATCACTTTGTTCAAACCCCGCTCTTCCTGGAAGGTGGTTGTAACACCTTCCCTGCGCTGCCACGTTCTGTTCTTCAGCCAGAGCTGGTTTGAAAAGGCACCGATCAAAACAAGCAGGAAAATAATAAATAAATTTAAAAAAACCCTCCAACTCACAAAGAGCACCTTTTTCCCCATTTTCCTTCAAATTAATGCCACTTCCATCGGCCTTGTTTGCCTTCAGCAGCCCCTGGGTGTCACCTGAGGGAAGGAGGAGCCCTGTGAGGAGCTGTCCTGCCAGGAGCTGGGCAGATTTTACAAGGGGTTTGACTCACTTTTGGACACCAAACTCTGATGAATTACTGTTTTTTCCAACTCTCTGCCCTGATCAGCCAGTTCCTCGTGGGAAAACAAAGGCACAAAATGGGCTGGAAAGGAGCTTTTTGCAAAGCACAGGCCTCCAGGGTGGGTTTGGTTTTTTTTATTTTTAATGGATGTCCAAATGGAGCTTTTCTGAATTCCCAGTTTGTGAAGCGAGGAGAGGGCTCATCCCTCATCCTCAGCCCGTGGCAGCAACGGGAACTGCTCTCCCTCTCCCTGGGAAGGGGCTCCACATGCACCCAGCCATGCTGGGAAAGGTCCTGTCACCACCCCAACTGTCCAAGTCCTTCCACATTCCCTTTCTCCCAAGAAAATGAGCTGGGAGACCCAGCCCTGGTGGGAAAAAACTCCATCATAATAGCCAAGTTGTTCCAAACAATGATAAAAATGGCTTAAAACTCAACGTTTCTGGGGGCTTTGATTCCAGATCTTGAGCCAGCACAGCAGGGCCTGTTTATTTTTTATTTTTCATGTGTCCTTTGGAAAGTTGGGAGGCAGCAGGGCCAGGCAGGTGATTACAGCTCCACGCTTCCCATCCCTGGAAGTGTCCAAGGCCAGGTGGGACTGGGCTTGGAACGACCTGGTTTAGAGGGAGGTGTCCCTGCCCATGGCAAGGGGGTGGAACTGGATGAGTTTTAAGGTCCCTTCCAAGCCAAACCATTCCATGATTCCATGATCCCCATCCTGGTCCCTTCAGAAACTTCCCCTCAGCAGACACAGGAGGTCTGGCAGCTGATGATGGGGGTGGGAGCTTCAGACCTGGCCCTACCAGGCCAGGACAAAACAGCAAACAGAGCCCCCTCCTGCCTTTGGCTTCTCAAAATTACATCTGTACTCAGTAATTCAACCTATTTTTGGTTTTGTTACCAAAACCTGCTCCCTCCAGACCTTCAGCAGCTCCTAGAGCAAACAAGTCAGTATTTTCTCCATTCACTAAGTTCTGATGTCACATTTTAGGTCTCACTTGCACCCAGTCTCCGCTCCCACCCCAAACCAGCTCTGCACAGGAAGCACAACAGAAGAAACGTGTCGGTGTCGAGTTATACATTTTTATTTTCTAATAGGTACAATACTAAAATAAACACAAATTAAAAAAAAGTTTTATTAAAACAAAACTGTACAAAAAAGCAGTTATACTACATTTTAATTACAGAACAGTCTACTGTCCAAAAGGCACTAATCCAGAATAGGAGATACAATGATACAGGACTCATTTGAACTATTTTAATCAATACAATAGAGCACTTGTTTCTCTGTCCATTCACATACAGAAACAAGGACTTTTGCTACAGTCATTACACATTGTTATAAATATGAGCCCTACGTGGAAAGGTGCAGTATCGCTCTCCCCGGGTTCAAACCATCGACGACTCCAATTAAATTAAAAAAGGAAAAAAAACAAACAGGAAAGGACACAAGGGAAGAGGATGATGCTTGGGGTTTTCGCAGCACCTGCCAGCAGAGGGAGGTGTGATGGACATAAACCCTCACCTGCATTTTGGGGTGGGAACACTGGGCTGGTTTCCTCAAGGGTCTGAGGGGGGGGAACTGAAGGGGAACTTCCATCACCTCGTGCCCAAAGCTCTGCATTAGTTATCCCACTGCATCCTGGTTTATCCAGTTCTCCTCTGACCCTTTCCTTCCCTGGATAAGTAACAATACCCAAACACATCAAGGGGTCTCAAGTTTTCTAGAACTATTCCTTCTCTCCTTGCAACGAGCCACTGGCGCCTCGCAGGTCAAGGCAGCGATTTGGAGGTGGTTTTTGGGATATTCTGAACCATCAGTGCCTTCACTGCAAGGGCATCGTGAGGAGATGGACCCTGTCTCACAAGGCTGCTCCAACTGCCCTTAAATCAGAGGCCCAAACTACCCCAAAGCCACCAGAGGTGCTCCTGGGATGGATGGATGTTCCTGAAGCATCACAGGGAGAGTTACAACCTCTCCCAACCTGCCTTCCTGAAAGCAAAACTCCCCCTCAGCAGCCAATTGTGGGGAAGAAACCTCCCTGTGGCCCCTTCCCCCATCACCCCTTCCTGATGATGCCACAGATCCACCCCCTGGGACACCCCACTGCTTCTCTGGCACCTCTTTATCCACAAGCAACTTCCCACCACGAGGATCTGTTCATCCTCCCCCTAGACTTCACCCAAATTCACATTTCTCCCCCCCCCAAAATGTCAGGCTGAGGGCCAGCAGCAAGGACACCACGGGCTGGGGAGAGTGCTCAGAGAAACCACCACATGGGAAGGGATCAACCAGCACAGGAACATCTGACTTCATGATGATGAGCAACATGAAATGCCTCGTCTTTAAGCTGAACAAGCAGCCCTTAAGATCAAGACCGGGGTGTACCTGAAGGGTTTGATGATGATGATGATGGTGGTGATGATGATGATGATGATGAGCAGCATCACCTGACTCGTTCCCAGTGGAGGAGGCTGAAGGCGGGGTGGGAGAGGGATACTGCACCTTTGGAACAGTGTCATACACATAAGACAAAGACAGGCATCTGGATGTTAACAAAAATAAGTAACAAAGAAATATGATTAAACAAAATCTCTTCTCACATCATCCTATACTACATCCTCCTTCTGCTTAGCAGAAAATTGTACGTACACAAAAATACAAATACACAATTTTGTAGAACAGTCTGATTTTAATATATTTATATATATTTATATTTATATGAGTGGCAGGTTAGTTCATTATATAGAGCTTTTTGCACTTTTGGCTCATATGCAACAAGGCTTTATAAATTCAGCTTTAGCTTTCATTCAGGTTTTATAGCTTCTTGAACATTTGTTTTCACATTTAAAGCAGCATCCAATTTGCAAGAGGAGTTGGTGGTGGCTACAGCAAGGATCAGGTCAAGAGGTTATTTGGGGGCGAGGGGGAGGAGAATATACATTCCAGTGTGTGTGTGTGTGTGTGTGTGTGTGTGCGAGTGCTCATGGAAAACAGACCAGAGTGGGAACACACCACTCCAGGATCCCATGTTTTGCCTCTTGAGGTAGGTGGGACACCTACAGCAGATGAGACACGGGGGCCAGCTTGGTCGGGGCAAACGGACGGGAAGGTGGGAGATGCCGACAAGAGGAAGGAGTGGACAGGGAAGGACCCGCTGGAGCGACCAGCAGGGGTGGGACGCTCTTGGATCGCTGATCTGGTGACACATGGAGTGACAGGAGGCGACTGGAGCCATCCCACACGCCCCACCGTGGCCTGGGGACACGGCTGGCACGACCCCCAAGCCACCATCAGTGGGACAAAACCAAGACACACAAAATTGGATACGAGGAACAAGAATCCTCTCCTCTCCCCCTGTGCTCTGCTGGGGGTTTGGTCCATTTTTGTGTGGCTCTGATGCTGTCCCACCACCCTTTTCACTTGCAGGTTTGCAACACTCCCTACACTGATCTGCTGTCACCCACTGCCCGTGACAATCGCTCGGTTCAGAGAAGAGCAGCAGTTCAAAAAGGCATCTCAGAGCAGGGGAAGGGGCCGTGTGTGCCACAGGCTCCACAGACTCCTGATTTCCATCAGGATCCAGCAATGGATCCCCACAGGATCATTGCCTCTATCAACTGCCATCCACGCCCTGCAGGCTGATTTTCTGCCCTCTGCAGAAGAGTCCTCACAGCTTTCCTTGCCAACAGACATTCCCCAGGCTTTCCCCCCTCGGATGTTCAGCTGTCGGGAGTGAAAACGTTTTGTTCCTAATGAAAAATAAAACATCTACACATGGATTGCTTTCATTTGCTGAACCCTTAAGTGGTACTAAAAACACCTTCATAGTGTTCTGTTATCTCCTTTCACTCTGGTGAGAAGAAATTCTCCTTTAACATAATTTTTTAAACTACCATCGATATCTTTTTTTTTTTTCCTTTTAAAACCCACATAAAAATTCTCCACCTTTACAAAATTATAACCACCTGCCAACAGTCAGGATTATTTTGACAAGGTTTTAGCAGGTGGCACTATGACAAACCTAGAAATAACTCAGAATATAGGAAGAAACTGCCTCTGGGATTCCAGAGAGGTTTTGGCTGCCCCATCCCTGGAAGTGTCCAAGGCCAGGTTGGAAGGGGCTTGGAGCAACCTGGGATTGTGGAAGGTGGGGTGGAACTGGTCCCTTCCAACCCAAACCATTCCATGATTCCAAAATGGGTGATTAAAGATGCATTTTAGCTTTTTCCATCCAGAGTCTGGTTATCCAGAGGTGGATGTTAAACACACAAAGCCCTTCGGATCTGCAATCCAAGAGGCAGTTTCCTACTGAACTCTATCCAGGCTTCCCCCCTCTTTGCCATCCACCCCAAATCAGAGATTGCAAAGGTTTGGCTGAGAAATGAGTTCTTCCCCCCAAGAGATTGAAAACCAAGAGGAGGAAGGAGCAGAGATTTTTCCAGCCGGGCTCTGGACTCATCTGGAGGGATGTGTGGAGGGATGCAGGGAGGGCTCTTTTCTCAAGAGGGAAATGAGGTCTAATCCTATTCCTCCAGCTCACTCTGGAGTCCTGTTCCTCACTTAGGCACTTTTAAAATTGACACTAAGAAAAAAAAAACAAACCAAACAAACCTAAAATTCAAAAAGTACTGCACATATTTCACACTTCCCGGGGCTTCCAGCAGCCTTGGGAAGATCATAAAGACCAAGAGGAAGACAGCCAAGGCAATTTGTCAGGAAAACAGTGCTCCCCACGGCCACCACTGACTTGTCCTTGTCACCCCTGCTATGGAACTACATGGAGTTTAAAATCTGTCATTCCTGGATTATCCTTAAGGTGAGAGCCTTTCCCAGGGTGGTTCTGGGGCTTCATCCTGCTGGATGTGACATCTGAATTCCAAAGGGATCTCAGCCTAAGCCAGCAGCACTGGTGGGAGAAGTGCAGCCTGGAACCACCCAGGGCAACTCTGGCAGCAAAATTAAGGAGGGTCGGCTTTGAGGAGACGTTCCCGGAGCCAAAATCAAGGCAAAAAGGGTTTTTGCTTTTTGGGTTGGTATTGCAACGGGTGATGGAAGGGAAAAGCTGTCCCTCAGGAAGGACCAAACAGGGCTCTGGTCCCACAGCAACTAAAAACCAGTCACCAGCTTCGGTTCACCACAAGCCTCTCAAGATGACACCCAAATTTAGGCAGAAGCCAAAAAAAAAGGAAGGAGAAAATGTCAGTGTTATCCACTGAAAGATGGGAAGCTCAAAATCCAAACTCTGATTTTTCATTTAGAAAAGTAAAACTTCAAGTTTTTTCCAATCATCTTCAAATCTAAAATAACTCAATAGTAACAATAATAAGCAGCTACTCTGGCTGCAAAAAGTGATCCTAAACCCTGGGTGAATGAAGTGACAAAGGGAGAGCTGTGCAAATCCAGGCATCCTGTCCCAAACCCTCCCTTAAAAGCAGGCAACAGCAGCTGAACCAGGAAAATCCACTCCAATTTAAAACAGGTTCCAACACTAAGGGCAAGCAAGACAAAACAAAATGGAACAAGAAAGGTTTTGGAGCAACCTGGTCTATGGAAGGTGTCCCTGCCCATGGCAGGGGGTGGGAACAAGATGAGATTTAAGGTCCCTTCAAACC
Source organism: Pyrocephalus nanus (assembly GCA_038380795.1). Taxonomy (NCBI): domain Eukaryota; kingdom Metazoa; phylum Chordata; class Aves; order Passeriformes; family Tyrannidae; genus Pyrocephalus; species Pyrocephalus nanus. The sequence goes on along the minus strand of CM076260.1, from coordinate 2,253,165 downwards.
CAAACCATTCTATGATCCCATGAAAAAGATGCTCCCACCTTGTCCCTCTCCCATGGTCCAACCACCTTATCACACACAGGAGGCTGCAAGTGAAGAACCTGCTGTAAATTGGCTGAATTTATGAGCTAATTTTCTCCTTTTTTTGTTGTTTTTTTAAGTGGTGAAAGTAGGCAAAACTGGTCATGTTTATTCTCTGCTGTGGAGAACATAAATTTAGACTTCAGTTTAGTAATGGATACAGCACCACCTGAAAGGCCAAAGGGAAGGTGTCTCTGAACTCGGACTGAAGGAGTATTAAAGGAATTCCAAGAGGTTTAACCAGAAATACGCTGTTTGAAGGTAATAAAGTGCCTGTACAGGAAAAACAGAAGGAGAAGACCAGGTTGGACGGGCCTTGGAGCAACCTGGGATAGTGGAAGCTGTCCCTGCCCATGGCAGGGGGTGGAACAAGGTGTTTTTTAGGGTCCCTTCCAACACAAACCACTCTGGGATTCTGTGAGAAAGAAAATGGCACAAGTCACCAAGACAGAGAGGGCAAGGGATAATTGAAGAAGTCCAAGAAATAATTAAACTTACTTAGAAGTTACTATTTCCCTGATTTTCTTATCTAGGCATCCAAACTGCAGTGGGGGAAGGGAGGAGGGCTGCTAGCTATCCATGCTGGGAAAAGCCTGGAGCAGAAAGTTGGGAAGATTTTGTAAGGCTGGATCAAACTTAAACTTCAACCCTACACTGGATTCCTTTTCAAGAAGATGGAAACAATATCTATCCTGTATTTGGGGACTGTAAAACCAACAGGTTCAGGTCAGAGCACTTCAGTATGGAAAAATCATTGGTAAAACAGGAAAAAGAGGATGAGCAGGATGTGAAGGAGCTTGGATGGAAGAGAGAAGAAATTATGTGTGGAAGAAGCATTGAAGTTTGGGAAAATAACATGTGATAAATTCAGGACCAAGAATCAAACTTGAAAGTGAATGATCAGAGCTGCTGAAGGAGGGACAGCTGAGAACACTCCACTGGAATTCCTTCAAGGAAATTCAGGCCCCACGAAGGAAAGAAAGGAGACATCAGTTTAGCAAGAGGACTCGTGCTGGCTGTGAGAGATTTTTTTTTGAAGCACTCTGGCAATTTGATGAAAGGATTTGTGGAAACCAGTTGCTTGAGGCAGTGCAGCTGGAAAGAAAGGGCTGTGACTGATCAGACTTTGTTCATGTTCAATGATTTTGGGTAATGGTAAAAGAGATTTATCAACGGAACCGGAACTTGGGGTACAGACAGTAAGGCACGACATGTTCTCTGATGGAAAGTTCTTGCTGCACAGAACCCCTCCAGAACTCAGATCTCTGCAAATTATTCAATGGAGTGAAGGAGAAGACAGATCCACCTCTTTGGAGTCACAGATTTACAATTAAGGCCAGAAGGGACTGGTCTGTCACCCATGAGGAGACCCCAAATGTCAGGTGGCCTCCCCCAGTCCCCATGCAAACTCCCCACTCCATAAACTTCATCCAAGGGGATGGATAAACCATCCTGCCCTTCCAAATACAACAACAAAAAAGAAATTAAAAAAAATCCCCTAATTGAAGTTTCTGCCTTTTTCAAATCATTCCTATGAAAACTTTACCATATATATCCAATGGATTTATAAACATTCCCTCATCTCAAGAGCATTTATCTTCTCCAAGCACCTGGAGAAAGAGGACTGTGATTCAAAAAGCTCTAAAGGAAGGAAGTGGTGTAGAATTAACCTGTTCCTGCCCGGTGAGCAGATGTGACAAGATGGAAGAGTTTAGTTTAACTGAAAAGGCAACTTTCTGGGAGACCTTCTAGCACCTTCCAGAGCCTAAAGGGTCTCCAGGAGAGCTGGAGAGGAACTTGGCACAAGGGATAGAGGGACAGGACACAGGAAATGGCCTCCCACTGCCAGAGGGCAGGGAGAGATGGGAGATTGGGAAGGAATTCTTGGCTGGGAGGCCCTGGCACAGGTTGCCCAGAGAAGCTGTGGCTGCCCCTGGATCCCTGGAAGTGTCCAAGGCCAGGTTGGATGGAGCTTGGAGTAACCTGGGCTAGTGGAAGGTGTCCCTGCCCATGGCAGGGGTGGAACTGGATGATTTTTAAGGTCCCTTCCAACCCAAACCATTCTGGGATTCTGGGAACTGCCCCTGCAACAAACTGAACAAGAGGAATGGCTCAAAATTCCAATGACAACTCCTCAACTGCCTCAGTTACCACATCAATAAAAGATTCCAAGATGTTTCCTCTTCTCAAGGGGCAGTTCCAGATTTTGTGCTGGGTCTTTCCCAGCAATATGTGGAATTTCCTCTTCACCACTCTGACCCCAGTGCAGCTCCACCTAAACTCAGCCCCCTCCATCCAACCACAGGGAAAGGTGAGATGCTCCTGCTGCTGGTTTTCCTCTCCCAAATTCCATCAAACCATTTAAAGAGAAGAACAGCTTGAACGTGTCAGGGAGAGTGCAGGTCAGTTTGGGCTTGAAAAGATCTGCTCACTTGCCACGATGCAGAAATGGAATGGAAAACCTGGTGAGTGAGTGGATACTCAGAATTCCTGGCTCTGGTTTGCTCCTGGAGGATCTTTTACAGTCAAAGAGAGAGAGAGAGCAGCAACTTCACCAGCAGAGTTAGAAAAAATATCATAGCCAAAGTCAAACGTGCTTTGCAGGAATGGAATCTATGCTTAATATTCTTAATGGAGTATACTGGGTGAGAGATATTAATTAATAATTTACTCTCATTATCTCTTTGCCCTCCTCGAGCGATCTGACGGATAAACTGTGTAAGTAAAATGTATTTTTAAATCTCAAACGATGTCAAATATATCTCAGAAGGCTGAATTCAACCTCTTAATTAAAGAGGTGGGTTATTTAAGCTCCATGTGCCATCTCAGCGTTACATGGAAGATTTTAATTAGTTGAGGAGAGGGGAGAGGAGGGCAGGAAGCTGAATTGAGGCCGGTGACAGCAGCAACTGAACACCTAAAAATGTATGTTCTTGAAAAGAAGTTGTTCCCACTGGTACTTGTGAGTGTAGTCCTGGAAGAACTGAAGCACCCACAGCTCTGCTCTGAACCACAGTGACACTGGGTGAGAGTTCCACCAGGATTTCAGTGCAAAGAAGCTGAGAAGCAACTGGAAGATTTAAATAAGAGCTTGAGGAAGTGCCTAAATTCTTTTCTGACGGTGCTCATTTTACTAAATTTGACCAAGAATCTCTTTACACACCAAAAAACCCCGGAAACCCGTCTGATAAGTGACTGCAGTGGGAGAACAGCACTATGGAAAAATTTGGTCAACTTGAGGGTAAAAATGGAGCTCAGGCTCTGCAGTGCTCACGGGCCAGCAAACATTCACAGGAACAGAATTAAAAGGCACAGAAAACCCTCTGGCAGATGCCTTTTTGAGAAGCTAGCAACTTCTCAGGGAAAAATGATGTTATTTTGGGTCACCACCAGACACCCTCGGTGGTTGGCAGGGATGGTGTCCAGCCAACCCTGCAGGTGCAGGATATTTCCAGGTTTTTTTAAGGAAAAGGGGAGTTCCCTCCTGCCCCTACAGCACATTAACTGGGACAGCAGAGAACTCGAGGACAACGTGGCAACAAGTGCTGGTAAGGCTTGCAAAGAGACACCAGGGAGGGGAATTTGGAGGGGGACACAAGAGCCAGTTCCATTCCCTGCTGGGAGGAACCGGAGACCGAACGGTGCGGAGGGGACAACACGGGATGAGTTCAGAGGAGTTCACGGCCCACCTTCCTCAACTCTACAACCCCCAAAGAATGAGGAGAGCTGAACCAGCCCCTGGACAATCTGTCACATAACTAAACGCTCTTTTTTGTCTCCAAAACTCACTGAGAAGCGACACGTCCACGGAGCGGGGAACAGAAAACCGGGAGCAGCAGCTTTGCATAGAAACCTGGCCTCAGCTCAGCCCCTGCTGTTGGAAGTCACCATTCATTTAGGTCATTATTTAAGTTTACAGAGGGTCTGTGTTCCAAGTGTCACTAATAACAGTGGTATTAAAGAGAATTAGGGGGCGGAGGATCTCCTGCTTTCAGTCACAGAAAAGACAGAAATCCTTTTAATCACGACCATGCCAATCCCCGGCGTTCTAAAGCGGCTAATTACACGTCAGGGACACCCAGTCATTCAGAGGAGCTGCCATCACTTCTCCTGCCATACTCCCATGCATTTATCCTGCCCATCCCAATTACCCTGGCTGCAGTTTGAAAGGATTTAGCACAAGTGTGCTGGGTGTTTTGATCAGCAGGATACACCCCGCTGCCATGGAAGTGAGAGGGAATAAATGGCAGGGAGAGGCTCCTGCCAAGCCATCTGAGGGAGGGATGCACTGTACATACAGAAACATCAAAGGCCCCATCACCAGCTCACTCCAGTTCAATGCTTTTGGTTCATTCCTGCTTAAGCTGTTGGCTGGAGCACTCCAGACCTTCCTGAAAGAATGGGATAAAGCCCAACACTGCAGCCATCCAACCCATTAGTTCGTTTTCTGGATCAGCCTCATGAAAAGGGGCGTTTAAAGTGTTTTGTGAATTTTTCCCCTGCACTCCAAATGGCAAATCCTTTTCAACCTCCATGACAGTTGTGACTGCCCCATCCCTCCAAGTGTCCAAGGCCAGGTTGGACAGAGCTTGGAGCAACCTGGGATAGTGGAAGGTGTTCCTGCCCATGGCAGGGGTGGAATGAGCTGGTCTTCAAAGTCTCTTCCCACTCAAACCATTCCACGATTCTCTGATAAAAGCCACAAGAAAACAGGCAGGAACAAACAAATCCAGGCTATTTTTAAGTGACAAGGCCTCTGTCTCACTGGTGCCACTGACATAACTTCCATTAGTTCGATTTGATTTGTAGTCTGGTTGGACAAAAACCAACATCAAATCGCTGTCACATTATTGACAGTCCTCAAAACACCCAACCCAGCTCTTCTGGTTATAACACATTTCTCACAAAGAAGGTAATTTCTGTGTATTTCAGATTAGGATTTGTAGCTGCCATCTCTAGAAAGCCTCTGGTTTTCATCAATGTGCAACATCTTTTAGTCAGACGGTTTAAACCCCATGAATTTGACAACAGTAGGAGAGGCTAAAACGAAGGTTTTAGGGCTGTGCCAAATGCCTGTTGGCCAAGAATCCTGAGTAAATATCCCAGCTGCTAAAAAGCCCAAGGGGGAATGCTCTAGTTTGAAATGTCTCTGTAACTCTTCTTGAGAACTGCGAGGTACTTTTTTGGTCAGGCCATCAACCTTCCCTTCCAAGGGATCACAGTGAAAACTCCCAACTCCACAAAACTCCATTAAAATGGCTGGGATCAGGACACAGCCCTGACTGCTGCCACAAACACACAAAAAATCTGGGCAATCAACACATATTAAGGTCACTGATGTGGAACACAGTTTTAAGACCAATCCTGCCACCAAAAGATTCCTGCCAAAAGCTACCCCAAACCAAAGATTATTGCCTATGAGCTTAAGACTTTGATCAAAATAACATTATCAAGCTAAATAACTTCAGAGTGCAAGAGCTTGGCTTGAAATAAGAGCAAAGCTTTATTTTAACAAAAACCCCTGAAGTTTGCTGGTTAATTATTCAGTGAGTTTGAAAGAAGCTGATGAGCACTGGGAGGTGAGGGTTGCACCGTGATGGAGCTGGGCTGGGAGGAGGAACGTAAACCTGCTAAGAAAATTATTAATTAAAGCAAGCTCAAATCCAGGGACAAAAGGAGGGGGATGGGTTTTACAACTGAACATCCACAGCTCAAGATTATGGGCAAAATCCCACACTGAATCTTCAGAAATCTGCAAAGTGTGACTCCAGCTTTGCACTGGAGTTAAGATCACACACAGGGAACCACAATCCTGCACTAAGGCAGCAATTGATTTTGAGTTTTGGGAATTCTTACACCAGTTTTAGTGGTTTTATCTATATGAAAAATGCAACCTGTTTCCCTATGAAACCCTGTTACAAGTACCACGGGTTTTTTTTTTCTAGCAGTGGCCAACAGCAAACACTTAGAGAAGGAGGATCCAAGTAATTATAATGTGACTTTTTCCCAGTCAAACCCTTTCAGCTTCTGATAATTGCCAATTTGTGATTTACTGACCCAGAATTTGTAGCTTATCACAGTAGTCACCAGTGGGCTTTAGTTAACCACAATTTCTCCTCTAACCTGTTCAGCTATGTGGAACTTTTCAGCAGCAAGACAGGGATGAACCCTCACAAACGAAGGCAAAAACTGATCTACAAATCACAAATGTTACAAAAACATGAAAAACTTACCAGTCTTATGTTAGGCAATGAAACAAACAGAGTAAGTCAAATATCCCTGAAGAACTGTGTAAACAGAGCAAATAATTAATGAAAGTTCTAACTTATGGCTTGATTGGAGCCTGGAGCCAGACCCTGCAAATAAAGCTCCTCTCTATTAGTAAACTAGAACAGTTGACTTTTATGAACAGCAAAACAGAAATAAAACCCCAACAAATTAAGAGGATTTCTTTCAACAAGTCAACATGTATAAATCAGAACTAGGGAACAGCCCAACCTGAGCAGCTCTGTACAGAATCACACAATAATTTAGGTCAGAGGAGACCCCTGGAGGTCTCTAATCCAACCCTGTGCAGTAGAGTTTTGAATATCCCCAAGGATGGGAATTCTACTGCCTTTCTGGGTTGTTGTTCTGCCACTCTGAGTAGGAAGATATTTCTCTTTATATTCATCTGGGATTTTCTGCGATGAAACTTTAGCCCACTGCCCCTCACGACTTTGCTGTGCCCCTCTGAGAAGAGCCTGGCTCCATCTCCCCTGGAACCACAAAGTACTGAGTTGGAAGGGACCCGTGAGGATCACTGAAGTCCAACTCCTGACCCTCCACAGGCCCCACCCAATTAAAACCAACTTATTAAGATGGTCAAAACCAAAATACAGGAGGTCCCCAGAGCCAGCCCTGGACAGACCCAGCTCTTACCATCTCCCTCCACGTAATTTGGGCTCCAACCCTCACATCTCCTGCCCACACAAGGGTCCCACAAACGCTGGAGAGAAGGGTCTTTCCATGACCTGCTGAAGGCTCTTAATGAGGTCCCTTAATTGCTGCAAGGGTGCACTGCTGACTCACAGGCAACACGAGTAATGGGATTTCACTATAATCACACGTGTGTTCATAGAGTATTCAGAAGATCAACAGAGACAGGTCTGCTGATTTTTATCAACTCATAATGCTTTTGCAAACGTTTGGGATCTCACACTTCAGGAGTAAAAGGTGGGGGAATTAAAAAGAAACAATCTATAAAAGAAGTGGAGGTAGAAATTGTTGTTTTAAGAAGACGGTCAGAGACAACAACTCAAGTATAAGGACTTTATGAGGGAAAAAATAACAGCCAAAAGTTATCCTACGAAGTTAAAAGCAACCTGTGCCCACCATAGAGGAGGAGCATCTTAAATAATTTCTTGTCTATTCACAGAAAAAAAAGGTAGATCTGGTCTGCCACCAGACCCACTTCAAGGGAACCCACATGAGAACAAACTGCAGTAACTCCAGACCGGCTACAACAAACCACAACTGAACTGCAATGCTATAAAAATGAGGCTTAATTTCCAAGGAAGTGCAGAGACAGAAAGACAAAGAAGAATCCCATAACACGGGAAAAACCCAGAAGAAAGGCTAAAGTCCAGGAGATACTCTCCACCAATTCTTTCACTTGCTCCAGATCACATTCACTTCTCCTGGTACCATCACACCAGCATCTGTTCCACCACGGCTAATTAATGTCAAACCAAAAGGTGATCCACCAACTGCAAACTGCTCACTGTGATCTTCCAAAAAGAAGGAAACAGCCTTCCACAAACACCCTGGGAACAGCTGAGGTCTCAACTCCTGCCTCGTACCTCTCGATGCACAAAGAAAAACCAAAGCAGACAGAGACACCCAAGCACTGACACCACAGAACCAAGTGTCTGATTCCCCAGTTATTTGTTACTTCCCTTTGGTGAGATGATGATGTGGGAAAGCAGAAAACTGGGATTTACCAGGAAGCTGCAGCCAAGGAGGATCTGCCCCTCTGTCCAGTCGCTCACCAGGGGATTGTTTACCTGTTTAACCTTCAGAGAGGATGTTGGTGCATCGTGTCAGTGGCTTCCTGACAGCGACAAACGCAACTAAGACCAGATAATTCTACATTTGATGGGACAGACACACAGTTCCAGTGGTGTTACTCTGATCCTGCATCACATGAACCTGTAATTGGGATACACAAGTCCTAATGCTATTTTCATTCTCCCCTATTGCTTTAAAAAGGCAACGCCTCGAACAATGACTCTTTTTTTCTTTTCTTTTTGCTTTTACAGATACTACAGTAAGCAATATTTCTTTCAAAATTGCAGCTGTCCAACACTTTGAGTCTGTTCTTTTTAAAATGAAACAGCCAGAACAAATGGTGGTGGCAAGCCCAACGTAAAGGGGTCATCGATTATTAAAATCTCCTTACTATAAATCGTGGATGTTGCTTGTCAGCTCGGCGTGTGACTGTGGAATGAATAAGCAGGTAAAATTCCACTAAGGCTCGAGTTTGCTCGATCATTCTGCTGTGCAAAAATAGAAATAAAAGCTCTCCCCGTCCTTTCACTCCTTAGTACCAAAACATTCATACAAAGCAGTAAGAGAAGAACCGCAGTGGTGCAACGTTGCTGATCCCAGTCCTGCCTTTCCTGAGTCCGCCCTGGTGCTACTTATGAATTTGCCTACTGGAGAAATGCAATAAAACAGGAAAAAAAAAAAAAAAGACGGCTTCATTCTGCTTCAGTGATCTATATCCAAGGAAAAGCACATAAATTTTCCAATGAAATCCATAAGTGAGAGTCGAGGCCAAGCCCTACCTATACATCTTCAAAGGTACAGAGACAAAGAGGTGCCAACCCGGTGCCCTCTGAAAGCACAAAATCTCCTCCCCGCTCGGGTCAGCAGTTTTTCCCCAGATGAACAGATGTAAAGCTGATCTCCTCACACTGTGCCTGGAGGGGTTTGGGCTGGCCAAAAACCTGCTGAGCAGCCACATTTTAGGGGTTCATGATGCTCTCTGAGAGCTCGGAGTGAGGAAGGGACGAGCACAAGGCGAGTTAAGAGCAACTTCCCTTCGCTCCCTCTGCCTCCAAAGCGGGAGAGAAAAGGGAAGCCCATCCCTCAGGACTGAGCTGTTCTCCTCTTTTTTTTATTTTTTTATTTTTTTTTAAGCTGTTCCCACATAAACTGGGAAGATAAAACGGAATGTCGAGGAAACGCCGTGGAGATTTTTATACACCTCTCGTACAAAAATTTCCACAGGTTTAATTTTTTTTTCCTTGTTAACGTTTTTTTTTTTTTCCTTGCCCGTCTCTAACACTTCCCGTGCTGTTTCCATCAAAATGTTTCCTCTTACCGGCAGCAACATATCATTTTATCAGGATGCCAGGAGATCATTTCCACACAATGCTAGCAGATGTAATTTTCTTAGATGCACACACAGTTCATCATTTAGATACTAAGATGACAAGGTGATCGCAGGGTGACTCTGCAATGCAAGTCTGCTGTTTGGTATTTGGAATTCTCAAATGATAAAAAAAAGACTTATCAAATATAAATATCTTTAAGAAAAAAGTAACAAAAGTGCTACATATGATCAAGGAAAACAATTCCATTAGTTCCTGCTACTTAAAGTAGGTTTGCTTTACAAATATTACCACATCCATTTATCAGTATGGCTTCCAATTATTAATTAAATTGCTCGTAGCAGTATAGCTTTCTCACGCCTTAACAAAGACAGAGTAAAGAGAACACAAAACATTCACACCCCATTTCTCAGGTAAGAGATCCTCCTGCCTTTAAACAAACAAAATTAAGTTCATATTTAGGAGAATATTTATGCTCTGACGGTTTTCTCTAGCAAAGGTCAGGTGTCAAAAGTTCTCCAATAACCTTTCAGGCTACTCAGGACGTAGGCATTGGGTTACACAGACGTGTAAAAAATCCACTCACCCATTTTTATGACCTTAACAACCTTCCTGGAAAACATTGCTTTCGAAAAGTGGCAAAGTGGAGAGGGGAGGAGGGCGGGGACAGAGAAGGCGAGAGGAGGAATAAAAGGTGAAATAGTTAATGACAGATCAATAAGAGTCTAGACCTCTTCTGAGCAGGCACTGCCAGCCATGCCAAAAAGGAATAGTGGTTCTGAGAAGTGGACTGTTGTCCATTAGACATTCAGCTCATTCGTCATTTGATCCCAGGCTGGGCTTCAACCCATGGTCCCAGAGGCAGAAGGCAGCACTTCTCCACTAAGCCACGCAGCTTGTGAGAGCAGAGGATGTCTGTGTTGAATGTGTGAAAACGCCAAGCGAAAATGTGGGAATGTGTTTCCAATGGACATTCTCAGCACAGCACCCAAAAGTAGATCAAGTCACTGTATGACCAGTGAGGCACGGCTTATTGCAGCTGGAAATCATTTATTCCCAGGCTGAAGTGGGGGGTTCTAAGTGTTCTTTTTACTCTCTGTTGATGCTCCCAGTGTGGTGTCCATCGACCCTGTGCCACTACCTCAGCTTGCATCCTTTCAGTCTCAGGGAAGGGAAAGCGTACGGACTATTGTTTCAACACGACCTCTACGGTTATCCAAGATTTTTTTTTAAGTGTAGCCTAAGACTTGGAATCGAGGGCTGTCTAAAATACCCGGAAGCACTTTGAATGCTAAGACAGAGCAGCAAGATTTTTTTTTTTTGTTTGTTTGCTTTTTTGTATGTTTTTTTTTTGTGTGTTTTTTTTTTCGTTTTTTTTTTTTCTCTAGCCACTTGGGGCCGGGAGAGGGGAGGTTGGTTGGTTGATTGATTATTTATTGGGAATTAATACTGAGAGAGTATATGCAAAGGCTGAGGGCACCATGCCATCTTCACAGAACAAGACCCTAACAGCTAAACTGACGTACAAGAAACTGCAAAGTTATACTGTAAGAACACATATTAAGGACCGAGGAAAGTCTGCTAAGGTGCTACGTCTAAAACTAAGTTACTTCTTGCTTTGACCCTCCCCTGTCTTTGTCTCAGTCGTCGTCGAGAGCCTCTGTCTTGATCTCGTTGGCTCCTTGCCGGGCCAGCGCCAGGATGGTGTGGTTGACTGCTGCCATCTCCACGGCTAAGGAAATGGGGTCTTGGTGGTCACTATGGCTAGTGCTGTCATCCTGGGAATGTGGGAAGGAGGAGAGAGAAGCGGGGTTATTCCACAGGCAGGAAATTTGGGGGGGGGGTAACACCGGTGCGTCCAGCGAGGAGCTGAGGGGACTGTTGGTTATGGGGGGGAGGAAGTGAATTTACAAAGAAGGTTTGGGATTGATTTTCCCTCACTGTGCAGACAAAGGAATGGGGGACCCGGCTTTCAAAGGAAATATTAAAGATAAAAGTGATCACAGAGTCAGTCAGGAAACCAAATTAAGACAGGAATCATTAGGCACTGCACAAATTCATGGCTGTACTTGGAACAGACAGTTCTGGTCACCCCAAGGGCATCCCTGCCCCTGGCAGGGGTTAGAACAAGAGGAGCTTTAAGGTCCCTTCCAACCCAAACCATTCAGGGGTTCTCTTTAGAAGCCACAACAGAACTAGAACAGGCAGAGAGAAGAACATCCAGGGGAAGAGGCAGGAGGTGGCTTCCTCACAAGGAGAGGCCAAACAGAACCAGGTCCTCCAGTTTGGGAAAGAAATGTCTGATGGTTGATATGGTGAAGGTTTATGACAAATAACTGGGAAATAGAGAACAACTGTTCATGGTTTCTTTATGATTTCGTAAGTGAAGGCACCTGCTGGAATGTGTTCCAAAGCACTGCTTCACTTATCACAGTTCAGTTCGGGATTCACTCATTTTTTAGGTCAGACAGAAGTGAAAATAGCTTTAAAAAGCAGGGGTTAAAAAAAAAACATCCAGGGAAAATTAGTCTACTAAAAAGCAGGGAAACGAAAGTGGATGCATTGCCTGGGTCAGGAAGCCTCTCAAAACAACTGACTTCCACAAGCTCAAAGCTGCTATAGTAAAATAATTCTACTTTAAAAGGATTTTTTCTTTAAATATTACTACTGACATTGCTCAGAGTCAGGATACAAACCCAGCCTAACCCAGTATCCTGTGAAGACACTGAATTCTCACAGGTATAAGGAAAAAGATGCTGCAAAACTCCTGGGAAACAAAGGGAATGATTGTGGGGGACTGGAACCACCGTAATTCAAACATGGAACTTGGGGCAAAATCATGTTTTCCCCTCTTTAAAACAGAGTACTAATAGTTATCACACTGTGATCTTGCCAGTTTTAAAATTATTGTTAATTATAGAAAGGAAATGATACACATTTCTCAGTCTCCCAACAGCCTTTAAGTGGTGAACTTGTGAGATTTAAAATTTAAAGCGTGCATAAAGCATCTTTAAATGAAGACGATGGATGGTAAATGTTGAGGAGGAGGACAAAAAAACCCCAGGATTTGGTAAAATCCTGAGGTTATTTAAAAGAATGCATTAATTTACAACAGGTGTCTGGTAAACACTGATGTGCACACACTGTAAGGGCCTCTCAGTAATCTGCAGAAATACAGAGCCCTTAATTCTGGAGTTTTAGGCACTTTGTTAGAATTTGAATGAACTTTGTATTTTAAATTTTATTAAGAGTTTCAGTGTTGTTGTGGAAAACTGAATTTCTGGTTTTAACAGCTCTGGGATGTTAAATGGTCATCAGGAGAACTTCCATTTAATCCTCTTTGCTGCTAATGCCCAATTACAGCTCACAGAGGAGCCCAGCCAGATTACTGAGAAATGTCATTTTTAAGGCCTCTAAACAAAGATCTTTAAATGTTAATAACCAATTTATCACTCTTTTCAAAGTATTCTGGTTAATGCATGGAAGAAAAACACAGCTGGGGAGTTTACACCACGTTTCACCTCAGCATCCCAGTCCTCTTTCTGACCGACAGGGAATTTATCTGCGCTCAGGGCACTTTCTAAATATTTCATGACAGTCACAGAGCAGCTTCTCGTCATCCAGAGCCAGAAAAGTTGGTTCCACCAAATCTGCTGGTGATGACCTATAAAGAGGGCCTTAATACCCATCAGCAGCAGAGCAGCTGGGGATGCCTCTGCCAGATATTCCTCGTACTGGGCCACAGCCAAGTGTGTGAGGGACTCATTCCAGGACACTCAGCAGCAATTACACTCCACCAGCAGCTTTTGGAGAGAGGGAGAGCTACTTAATTCTCCCCCCAAAAGAGCCAATGGGAAGTGATGTGCCCACCCCAGGTGCTGGGGCAGCAAGGAATCATCTCATCTCAAAATTAAAGAGAGAAAACTGGTGGAGTCCAGTGGTGCCAAGCACACACAGCCCTGGGGGGAGTTTGGCCAACACTGAAGGAAAATTGGGAAGGGGGTGCAATACCTGTCAGGAAGGTGTGTGAAGGAAGGGTCACCAACTTTAGGGTAGGTGAGGGCTCAGAGTGCGGGAGGGGGTATTCTTTTGCTAGAGAATTTAAAAAAGAAGTTGCTGTCAAGGGTTAAAAACAACCAAGAAAAGAGAGAATAGGCAAGAATTAAAATTCAAAAACCAACCAAAAAAAAAAAAAGAAGACAGGTAATATGTAAACAATCCAAATAGTGGCACATTGCTGCAGAACAACAGGGAATAGGCCAAATAAAGGTCAGACTTTAGTTAATCAAATCCTTTCCCCCCCACCCTTCACCCTTTGTCTGTCAGTGTCTTAGGGATGGATCCTGAGATGCTCCTGAAAGGTTCCCCCCCCAAAACAAGCTTAGGGAGCTCAGGACCTTCCAGGAGGGTACTCAGTGCTCACTGTTTTGCTGGGGAAGGCTGATACAGGGAACATGAAGTGCCCTGGGTGAGGTGTCTGGGGTCAGATCAGCAGCTCACAGCAGCTGGAGCCCAAGTTACAACAGAAAACTGGGCACCTCTTGCACCTATTCTTTATTTCTGCAAGAAGTGCCCACTTTTCAGGGAAGCTTGTTGGTGCCTGATCTACAGGAGCGACTGTTTAGGAGCTGTACAATCTCCTGAGGGAGGGTGACAATAACAGAGCCAAGGAGGGCACACGGTGTGGTGGGCACTGGGTGAGCTGACACTCTCCCCACGTGCATCATACACTGCGTGTGGTGTGAGGGGTGTAACTTGCTTGTTTGGAGCAGATCCTCCTGTCTTCTTCTACCTTCTCTGCTTCTCGGCCTCCCTCTGAACATCTTCCCTCCTCCTCCCCGTTGCGGACTTGCCAAGTGTCCTGTGGGGAGGCAACAAATCCACGGGGGTGAACGCTGGAGGCTCGCCCTTCCCCCATCAAAATGACACAAAACCAAATGAAAAACAAAAGATCCTTTTCAAAGGGTCAAGGGCCTCTTCAGGTGAGAGTGAATCTCCTGGTTCTCACCTGCTCTGAGTAGTCATTGCCATCCACGTCGTCGCTGTTGGAATGACCTCCCGGGCTCTGTACATCTATTCCATGGCTCTCCAGGATTGCTGCTTCTTCGAAAAAAGCAAATGGATCCCTAATTTATCTGATGCATTGGGGTAATTTAAAGTAATTAGGTGGGTTTTCTTTCAAGGAGTTGGAATAACTGGAGGAAAAGAGTTAGTTGTCAGCCTCTTCACTCTCCAGTGTTTGGGAGCACATGTATAAACACAGCTTTGCCTGAAATTCTTCCCTGCCCAATTAAAAGATTTATTTGAGAGTGAGAATACTTGTTTTCCAGCCAGTCCTATTAGAAATCAGCTTGATTTCTAACGCACTGGAGTGGCAAAGGCATTCCCTGTAGCTCTTCCCACACACTTTGGACTGGCAGGACTTGAGGGGGGCAGGGAGGGTCTACAAATAGATGGGAGAAATTTTTGAAGGCACTTAAGGGATTTAAAAACACACACATGCATCTTCCAGTAGGATCCATGCATCTAAAGCTCCCTCTGGTTCTTTCAAATCTCTTTCCAGTCCTTCTGCCCAAACAGTACAGATACAACTCCCACTCCACCCACCCTGGGCAGAGTTTGCTTTGTTCCCCCTAGTCTCTTCTAGAAGCAATTTCTCATTAAAAAAAAAAATAAATTCAGGTTAAATTTCAGTAATGCATTAAATGATGCAAAAAGATTTTTTTTTTATGCAGAAAAAAAAGCAAAAATACAGAGCATTTGAAATAAATAAAAATCCTGGTAATAGGCAGGTATGGATCTCTGTTCATCCATGTGCTGCAAAAGTAACTCTGCATGAAGTAAGGGCATAAAATTTGACATGAATGGCAGCAGATTGTGGAATCCTGGCCACTGAGGTAAGTTTATTCTCCTTGGAATGTCTTTTCCACATTAGAAGGTCTCCTCCTTACAAGTTCAGAGTCACTTCTGATTTCCTTATGATCAGCTTCTCACACTAAAAACCTGCAGGGTTCACTCTGAAGTGACTTTTGTTTTATCCTGATCATTAAGAAAAAAATATTACTTTGTTCCAGCCACTTGTCACTGTGGAAAACCCTGGAAAGCTGGAAGGAGCAGAGGTATAACCAGAATAAACAGCATGGCAAGGCTGTGAACCCACCACCGTCTCAGTCTCCCTTATTCACAATTTTGAGGTGGTATTTTAGATTTTCTGGGTACCCAAAGGAGCCTGAGCTCCTCCTGAAATACAGCTCCAACCACACACTTCTCCCTTTGCTTTTTAAAGCTGATCTTCCAGCAAAACTCTGTAACAGCACCGCTTTTCCTGCGCTGACGACGGGGACCCCACAAATCAAACTCCTGCCCGTATTCCACGAAAAAATCTGGCACAGCAAGAGGCTGATTCTCATAATTCCTCCCCATTTCTACAGGGACTGTCAGAAGCCCCATATTCTGATGCAATTGCCACCTCTCCCCAGCAAGCCCAGCCCCTGCAAAGAGGCTCTGTGATACATTACCGATATTGGCTCTCCTCTTGATCTCCTTCCTCCTGTTGGCAAACCAGTTGTACACCTTCAGGGAGGTGACTCGCTCCAAATCCGACAACTTTTTTCCTAGGGAAGGAACAGAAATCAAAATAAAAAGCCCTCAGATATTTGTCCCCCCTCCCCCCTATCCCTGGAAGTGCCCAAGGCCAGGTTGGAGGGGGCCTGGAGCAAGTTGGGAGAGTGGGAGGTGTCCCTGCTCCATGGCAGGGTGTTGGAATGAGATGGGCTTTAATGTCCCTTCCAACTCAAACCATTCTGTGATTTTCCAGGAGATAAACCCCTGAAACACAGACAGCACTGAAAAGTTATTGTAACAGAGAATAAAGTGAATTTTATGTGAGTCAAAGTCCTGCGTGTCCAGGTGTTACGGCACTAAATGCCAAATATCTCTTTAAAAACAGAAAAGCCTTTCTTTTTGTTTTATTTTTTTTTTTTTTTAAATCTGAAATACAGGAATTTCTTTGAAGCTTCAACCAAGCCCAGAGGTGTGGGAGAAGGGAGGTCTGCTTTTCTAGTTCGAGCACAAAACTGGGATTCCAAAACATCCAATTCAATTCACAGCCCTGCCACAAACCCCCTTCCCTTGGGCTCCTTCTCTTCCTCTGTGCCACGAGGATACAGTCCAATGACGGAAAAATGAAGGAAGAGATTTTTTTTTGTCATCCCCCTGCAATCTGCTTTTCTTTCTCTCAACCCCCAGCACTCATCACACCCTCTCCCAGTTGTGCCAGGACACTCATGATCTCCTGGGAGAATGGGGGAGTGGATGTTGGAAACCACATCACTGGATTTTTAACACTTAAACCAGCAAAAAAATTCCTGACAACCACAAGGGAGCTGTGGAAAACTATTCCTTTTTTTTCTGGTCATCAGCATAAAAGAGGGGAGACTGGAGGGACTCAGCATCACATCATGGAAACCTCTTCAGTTGGCCTTGTCCCTGTATCAAACACTCCACATTTCTGCATCCTCAGTCCTCTGCAGGCTCCTTAGGGATGAGACTCCCCTGCTTCTGACTCTTTCTCCAAGTTTATTTATTCAGCATACAAAGCACCTGCGTAAATTGCAGCAATCTGCACACTGAAGTGAGTTAGGAGAGATGAGACAAGTGAAAGGAAGAAAGATCTGGAACCTGATAGCTGTGCTGGTGCCTAATTCTCTGCATCAGCACCACTGACTGTATTTCAATGCTCCTGAGACAGGACTGTGTTTCAGCAGCTCGTTCCAAGCTGCTCCACAAACCAGCAGGAATCAAATCCTAACCTCTTTGGTGCTCTACCCAATAGATCTTTCCGCTCCCACAGCCAAAAGGCAAGAGCAAACACATAAAAGCTGCCAGAAGGGAATTTTTCAGTAGGTATTAGAAAAAAGCTCTTTGCCATGAGAGTGCTCAACCTTGGGGAACAGAGGTAGGAAAACCTCCAGTTTTGGAGACCCTGAATGAGGTAAAGCTGGTCCTGCCTGACCAGATGATCTCCAGAGGTCACTTCCAGCCTAAACTGGTCTGATTCTGTGCTATCCTGGGAGTGTCCCATCGACCTGAAAGGACAATGAGGTGGGGATCACTTTCTTCTCCATGGGATGGGATGGCAGGAAAATGCCCTCAAGTCCCACCAGGAGAGGTTTAGGTTGGATATTGGGAACTATTTCTTCACCAAAAGAGTTGTCCAGCCCTGGCACAGCTGCCCAGATCAGGGGTGGAATCCCCATCCCTGGAGGGATTTCAAATCCCTGTGGATGTGGCACTTGGGGACACGGGCCAGTGGTGGCCTTGGCAGTGCTGAGGGAATGGTTGGACTGGAGGGGACTCAGAGAGTTTTTCCATCCTAAATAATTCTGTGATTTTATGTTCATGACTCAGGCCTCAGCTTCCCGTTCATTAATTTTTATTCTGGTTATATAAAATCTAAATATATCCAAAACACCAGGTCTGACATCTATGTAAATGTTTGGTTAGCAAACCTAAGCAAAGGCAGGTGCATCCACTAACACCACAATGAATATTCATGCTCCTCTCCCGGTCTGACTTCTCCAGGAACAGGGAAAATGCAGCTTGTTGACCCAAATATAAGGTCCTCAATAAATATCCACCTTCTAATCCGAGATTCCTGCCTGGAAGCTGTGAAGAAAACTGAAAGCCAGGCAAGATGAGCTCCTTTCAAGGACCTGCTGTATCAGGTTGGACTCAACAATCTTGGCAGTTCTTTTCACACTAAATAATTCTATGATTTTTATGTCTGATCTCCTGCAAACATCAGTCTGAACCCAGGGTGTTGAAATCAAATTGCTTTTTGGGAAGGACACCAAAGGAGCAGCTCCTCACCTGGTTTCTGGATAACTGCATTACAGGCATTGGCAATTTCTTCTCTCTTTGCCTCATCTGGGTATTGATTCTCATTGAAGTAACTGCAAGGAGGGGAAAAAAAAAACATCATTTTTTTTTCAGAAATCAGAAATCAGTGAAGGTTCCAAAGCAGCTCCACTAAGAGGTGTCAACTGCTAATTTATACACCAGGCCTAGAGAGGTACCACAGAACAGTAAATTTTATGCATAAGGTAACATCAGCTTGCACTTGCATCCCCATGGGGTGGAGGAAACTTCCCAAATGCCTCAAATAAATTAATATTATCTCAGCATGTGCAGTGTCACCCCAGCATTTGGAGATACAACAAATTAGACAATTCCATGGATATCAGAGTTAAGACTGTCCAGTGAAGCACCATGTCCTAGACGCCACAAACCTTGGCCTTGGGTTATTATAATTTATTTTTTTTTACCCTGTCTTAGGTAGAAGGATTCACAAATCTGGTGAAAATAAACGTTCACCATTTATTTTTGATCCCTGGGTTAATAAATCCACATCCATACGTACTTATCTACTTGTATTACCCACAGACACACAAATACTGCAATACTTCAGACAGCTACGTGGAGATGGCACGAAATTACCCAGGAAGATTTCCAGAGTCAGGTTATTTTTTTCCCTCAGAACACCACACTGACTACAGCACATTTCCAACAGCATTTTTCTCCAGAATAATTGTGATTTTATTGTACTTTATGTGCAGTAAACATCCCACAGAAGTTAAAACTGTTTCCTCTTTCACTCCATTTAACTGCTTTACAAATTTTAATGAATTGATTTACATTCTACAGAGCTTATCAGATCTGCATTAAAAAACCAACAAAACGTCCTGTTTACTTCAGTGGACTCTGATAATCACACCATAAGCAGGGACTACCACTGTTTTTTTTTTCCTTTAGGTTATCCATAATATATATAACACATAATATATAACACATAATCCTAGGAATTCTTTTATCAGCTTTGATCAGCAGCAGGTTCAGCTGTTGGACAGCTGCTCCAGATTGGAAAATAAGATATTCCCTTTAATTGTCGATCATTTGGTAGCAGAAGATTCAGGCATATTGAGGTAATTATTATTTTCCATGCTCGTATTCCACCCTTCCAGTGGATTGGCCCCAGCCCAGTCACTTTCTGTGGAAATCTGGATTCTGTTCCACACAGCAACTGCTTCTGTCCCACTTTCTGAACACCCAGATTGGATTTCAGGCACTGTTTCTTCATCCCACTGCTCCCAGAGTTATTTACACTCCCAGCTATGCCCACAAACAGGGGCCTATTCCAAAGTTGCTGCTCAGTGAGTAAGAGAAATCCCACATCAGCCCTCTGAGTTGCTGCATTAATGCACTTCCAGGGGATCTGCTGGCTTAGGGAGCAAATGGAACCACAGGGATAGTTCCATTTCTCTAAATAAATGGAATAGTTCCACCTTCTCTAAATGAAGGGCAGCTCATGTCCATAGATCCACGTGGACCTTGGAGGCAACACATTTCCACAGGAACAGCCACTGCTCCCTCCCTGCACCTCTGAGCTGCTCTTAGGGAGGGAATTTGGAGGCTGGCACAGGTTGCCCAGAGAAGCTGTGGATGCCCCTGGATCCCTGGAAGTGTCCAAGGCCAGGCTGGACGGGGCTTGGAGCAACCTGGGGCAGTGGAAGGTGTCAGGGTTGGAACTGGATGGGATTTAAAGTCCCCTCCAAACCAAATCATTCTGGGATTCTGTCATAAAGGACAATCAGAATCCATTTAGAGGGATTTTTATGGAAGCTGGGGATGTGATTCAGAGTGAACCCCCTTGTTTCCTAAACACCTTCTCAGAGAGGAGCTGGAGGAGGCTGGATCCAGTCTTGGGCTCTGGAGCCAGGTTGGGAGAGCTGGGGGTGCTCACCTGGAGAAGAGAAGGATCCAGGGAGACCTTGGAGCCCCTTCCAGAGCCTAAAGGGGTTCCAGGAGAGCTGAAGAGGGACTGGGGACAAGGGATGAAGGGACAGGACACAGGGAATGGCTTCCCACTGCCAAAGGGCAGGGACAGATGGGATACTGGGAAGGAATTGTTGGCTGGGAGGGTGGTGAGACCCTGGCACAGGTTGCTCAGAGAAGCTGTGGATGCCCCTGGATCCCTGGAAGTGTCCAAGGCCAGGTTTGCTCTAAAGTATTGGGAGCTTTTTGAAGCTGTAAAAGTTGAGAGCTTGTCAGCCAGCACTGCTGAGACCTGGGGCTTGTTGTGGGAGGTGGGAACTTGTTAAAATTTTGTTAAAGTTATTTGTAAAATTTGAGAACTTGCCAGGCAACACTTCTACTTTTACACAGGGGGATAGTGGCTGGAATTAAGGTGACTATCTAATAAAAGGATGAGTTCCCTGACACATGGACTGGTGTCTTTGTTCAACCAGATGAGACTTCGTAACAAACATCACACCCTCTGGACATGGTCGTTTTTTAAAGTACATTTTCCCCTCTTCCATATCAATCATCCTTCCATGATTTCAGCCTTTGAAGTGACGTGTGGGTCTATCCTAAAGTGCAAATTTCTGTTCAAAGGGGTCGTGCTCTGCACAAAGGTGCATTTTTTTGGAGGATGAAGAACTTGGAAAACGGAGCAGAAAATGCTTTTTCCAGTAGTTAGTGATGGAACAGAAGCTCAGGATCCCAGTTCAGCTGTCTCATGCCAGAATCTCAGCTCTCACACCTACAGAGCGTTCCACTGTCTGCCCAGAGCCAAGAATTATTTCCTCTTGGAAGTGCTGAGGGATAAAGGAACATCCAGACATCACAGCTGAAAGCTGCTGTACTATTATTTACATGGATATATTGCATGACCTCCTAATCATGAATCCAGGTCAACACCACGTGTACAAAAATCATCTCAGCCCATTCTGGGAGCCACAACAGCAGTTTTAAGGACTCCCTTTGCTGAACAGAGAAGTTGTGGAGTGTCCTTCTCTGGAGATGTTCAAACCCCACCAGGACGTGATCCTGTGCAACCTGTTCTAGTGAACCTGCTTTAGCAGAGAAACTGGACCAGGTGATTCCAGGGGTCCTTTCCAACCCCAACCATTCTTTGAAGGTTATTTATTTCACTTATAGGTACCTGGCAAAAGCCAACAGCAAACACCACAAAAGAACCCCCCCCCCCATAAAATTAGAAAACCTGATGGATCTACACAAAGATGCCCCAAAAGCAGAAGGTGAAGCCCTGATATCATCAGATATTATGTCTCCACATCATCTGTGGTCACAAAGCCGCCAGACAATGCCTAATATTTATGGAAAAACTTGCAAAATACATAAAATTAAGAATCAGTTTATACTTGAAGTGCCCTTTCTGATGTTGATGCAAGAACCTGAGAGACCAATTAATGCAGCAAAGACAACACAAGAGCCCTGAGTGATCCTTCTCTTGGCACATAACTCAACACTGTCCCTTTTGCAAGCCTCAGCCAGGCTCTCCCTGGCTCCAGCAAAGCAGCTCACGTTTTCCAACCACAACAAAACTTAAATTCACATTTACAGTTCCCTGGGACAACAGGAAATCTCCCTGTGATGGAACGAACGTCCAGAACTGGGCAAAGAACGAGGCACCTCTGCTGGCCAAGGAGGAAGTTTTGTGCAGTCCAATCATTTTTGTGATTTAGGAACAGTAATTCTTATCTCTAAACATCTTACAACTGAAGCAAAACTTACCTGATAAGATCAAGATGCATTTTTTTGGTATTCTGAGACACTTCTCTTCAAATTCTAAGGCAAATCTCTTATCTAAACGTTTTTACAAGAAAAAAAATTATTCCCATTTGAAATTTTAAATCCCTGTTTTACGAAAAAACAGCAAAAATTTGAGAAGTTTTCAGGCAGCTCCTGTGATCAGTAAGATGTTTTCATGGATATCCCAAACAAGGAAGCTGGGAAGGCACTTTCCAGGCTGGTTTGGGTGGGAAGGGACCTTAAAGATCATCCAGTTCCACTCCCTGCCATGGGCAGGGACACCTTCCACTAGCCCAGGTTGCTCATCACTGACTATTCTGTTTGCTCATGGAGAAGTTGTGAAAACACCGTGATTTTTTGGACTACAGTTCTTCTTGCAGGCAGTAAACTAATTAATCTGCCTCCAGTTCTCTTTCTTATCAGCCAGGTAGACAGGGGAAGAATGCAGGATGTCTGAATTTCTCTTCACAGCTACAAACCTCAGCCTGTTCACAGTCTGAAAAGTTCCTGAAAGCTACAGATGAAAAATCTGAAGAGATATGAACTTAAAAGGAAGGGGAAAAAAAAAAAAAAAAAAAGAGCAGCACAACTAACTCTGCAAAGGCACACTGCTTTCTAGACAAAGGGCAGCTGTCAGCTGAATACCTTCCATGAAGAAACCAAATGATCTCTTTTGTAGAAAATGACAGTGGAGGATTAAAATGAAAAGTGGCCAAATAATTTACATGAGATGAGAAGCCAGATGATGGTAAAGAATGTAGATATCCTTGAAGCGGTTTCATTTCAATAACACTGAAGCCCAGAAAAATTGCAGATTCAGAGGAACCCTCTTTCTTTCAGGGATAATGTGCTTAGGACAATGATGGAGAGGGAATCCATCTCAGCCCCAGGCTCTGTAATGGAAGCAAACACCTCCCCCCCCCATCTTTTCCAAGGTGCCCCTCTCTGAATTCCTGCAGCAGATGCCAATCTTTCTTTCTGATGCTTCTGACAATTCACATCAGTGGCACTCTCAGGTGAGCTCACCCAGGTGTGTGGACACACTGATCATTTACCTCGCAAATAACGGGAGGCAGGACATGCAGATGGGTGTTTAATGAACAACAGCAGATGATTTCCAGGCTCAGGCCCTCCCTGAACTCTGTGTTTGCACCCCTGGGTTTCCACTTCCATCCATGTGGGAGTTTCACCTCTGAGTGAAACATCTCAGCACTCTTGTTGGGATCCCAGACAGAATCATGGAATGATTTGGGTGGGAAGGGACCTTAAAGCTCATCTAATTCCACCCCCTGCCATGGACAGGGACACCTCCCACTATCCCAGGTTGCTCCAAGCCCCGTCCAACCTGGCCTGGGCCACTTCCAGGGCTGGGAAGTCCCTGACACTCAGGCTGCAGTCCAGCCTACCAGAATTCAAAGAACGATCCTATCCCCTCCTTCATTCCCTTGCTGTGGGAACGTTTTCTGCCCGGCTGCTTCCCTGGTCCAGCTTCCCACCCGTGCCAAGAGCAGCAGTTGTGCAGCCAAGGGAGGCAGGAGATGGCTGGAACAGGCAGCTGGGACCAGCTCCTCCCACAGCAGCTCCCACACATCCTCCTCGACTGATGGTGGAGGCAAAGCCTGAGCGATGGGCTCCAGGGATGGAGGGAAAAACGGATCTGCCCATTTTCCCCAGCTGACCCCTGCTGATGAACAGAAGATCCTGCTGTCCCCAGCAATGGAGCTCCCCTGCCAAACCCTCTGCTGTCTGAAAATACACAAGAGTCCAAGCTGTTCCTTTATCTCTGATAAGATGCCTGTAATTCCAGCTCCCTGTCCAGTTTCCCTCCGAAGGGTTCCTCTGCTTTCCACTGACAAGTCACAGAGACCACTCAGTTACCTATTTATCTCTCATTAGCAGATTTATCAGCCCAGTATCACCCAGCAGCCAGAGGTCACTGTTTGAGTCTTTGTGGCTTTTAACAGAACTATTATTCAGGCTGTCAAATCAATGGAAATATTTCTGAAGTTGGTCTGTCATCTGTGCCTCAGATCTTATCTCCACGTGGCACGAGACAGACTGTCAGGGGAGTGACATTCAAAGCATAATCTCATCAGAAAGTGTAATGACTAGTTTGTTTCCCAGTAAATACTGGCCAAGAATATCCCTAATGCCATTTCCAGGGAGGTCAGCAGATGACACCATCCGTTCCATCTACTGATATTTCTACAGATCCTGTAATAACGACAGGGGTGTCAACTGAAGAGTTCACCCCACGATATAAAGTCATTTCTATTTTTGACAGCAAAATTAAAGCTCCAGAGATAACCCTCTGCACAGATAAACTCTGATGGAGCTGAGAACTACCCCGAAGGCACCGTCCCCTCCTTCCCCCAGGACTGCAGAACAATCAGGCAAGGCTGGCAAGTGCAGCTCTCTGGATGCCAAAGGACAACTTCAGTTTTGCCATTCCTGCAGCAAAACAAACCTAAGAGCAAACCCCCAGCCCAGAAAACCCCCCTGCTGAACACGGTGGCTACAGCTCTGCTGTTTTAATCCCTTAGCTAATGGATTCCATAATTCCATGGAGAAACCACCTGACCATCTCCTACAGCTCTGACCAGGGGCTTGTCAGCTATTCTGGCATCAAGCCCAGATCTTCTGTTTGACCTGCAGAGATATCCAGTCCCTACATGAAAAACTGGGGGTTTATCCAATGTAGAATCTTTACCATAACTTTAAATCCCCTCTGGAACTAACCTGTAAAAATCCTCAGGTTTTTTTTTTTGTTAAACCTGTATCTCGTTCCCAGCTTGAGCTTTCGAGCCCAAGGTATTGCCAGGGACAGCAGAGTTTTTAAGCCTCTCATCCAAGGAAATGTTTCATTCCTGTACTTCTTTTCATGGCAAGTGCAAATCTGGAGGGGATCAACAGGACTGGATCACTTAGAGCCCCAGACATACACAAACTGTAATTATTTACCATGCCAGGATGTGTTTGTGTGTGTGAATTCCACAGTCACGTCAATCAGTACACATAAAAAACTCACACAACAGAGCTGGCTCTCTTCTGGTTTTACAAATCAGTGCCTAAACTCCAAGACAATCATTTTACTGATGCTTCTTAGCAGGAATCTACTCCACAACGTAGATTAAAGTGCCAAAAATACACCTTGCACCGGAGTGGAGAAGCTCTATGACCTTCAAAGCTAATGCAACAACAAGGCTTTCATTTTTAAACATCACTTTCTCAGGATTTTGACAGCGCTCTCAAGGACCACAATCCCATCAAGCTGTTAACATTATCCTAAAAATTTGTTTAAAAACAAAGAATTAATTGATAATAGCTCTGAAAGCCTCATAACTTGCAGGAGATAATCTGTGCCTCCTAATCTCCAGCACCCCACTGTCGAGATAATTAACAATTAAAAAAAAAAAAAGAATAGCTGAGACATCGGAGGTGGTGATTTACTCTTCCTCGTAATTGGATTTGGTGATAAGAGTATTTTTGAAATGACACAACAGGCCTCTCCTGAACAGAGAGATGTGGAGTCTGGAGCAATTTGTAGCACGCAGGTACCTCCTGCTTTAAGGCACCTTGAAGGCCCTGACAGGAGGCAACAGCTAAGATTTGGACTGTCCTTAAATTCAGAGGCATCACAGGCTCCCAAAGTCAACAGAGTTCACGAAACTGTTCCTGAAACAAAAGGAAAAGGGGAATTTTTTTTGAAGCCAGCAAGAAAGCAACACGTCAAGCCACGAGGAAGTGAGAATTGTTCTGTAATGTTTCAACAAGAGGTTGGTGGGAGCCAACAGCACCTTCAAAGCTCTTCCTAACAAGGCATCTAAGCATGAATAATGGGATCTCTTCCTCTCTTTTATTTACTGGGAATATTTAAATTGAGACCTACAGGCTCCAGGGATATTTATGTGCATTAAATCCTCTGGACTCCAGTGACTGATAAACAAGGCCTTTATGAAAACAACTGTGCAGCAAACATCTCATCTTCATTTTTTTTGACTTGGGGCAGAGGAATTTTAGTTATTTTAGTGGCATCCTCTGCATTATCTGGTTCTCACAAGGCCAGCAGAGCTCAGGCAGGGTCAGCCCATGGATGAAACATCTCCCAGCTGATGAGGCCCTGCAGAAAACCCTCTGGGAAGGGCTGGTGGTGACCCATCATTCCAGCCAGATGGTCCCCTAATCAACACTGTGGTTAGCAGAGATGCCATCTGCAGGACCAACAGAGGATTCCAAGGCTTTTTATGGCAATGAACAGCAGAACTTGGATTTGACAATGCCCGACCCAAACTCTCCTTTTCTGCCCTCCTGAAGGAAATTTTTACACTCATCAGAGCCAGAACTCAGTTTTCAGCTCGTCTAAATTAAGTATTCCCAGAAGAACAGCCATTCCTTGCCTCAAAATTGTGCTTTAATGGGAAGTTTAGCACTGGATAACAAAAAATGTGCATGTACAATGTCAGCAAGGCCCCTCAGGTTGTTCTTAGTTTAGTTTCAGTAAGGTCTTGTTTCCCAAAATTTTCCAGTCCTCCAGGCTGGGAAATTTGGAGTCTCCCTTTGTCCTAAGCCACCAGGAGGGGAAAACTCCCAGTCCTGAGATTTGTGACAAAGCTTGGCTTGAGCTGACAGCATCCAACATCATCACCAGCATTTCCCCTCAAAGATCCATGAGTTTTTATTTTCAATTTCCAGGCTTGGATCGGACTCAGCTCAGCTCAAAGAGCACTGACAGTCACCACTGCTGCTGCATTTCCAGAAAAGGGAGGATCCTACAGGATTCCAAAGGCAAATTCCTGTGGGATATCCAGCACCTGAAGTCAAGAGGCTCAGGATCAAATCTGATTTTGGGCTCATTACGTGTATTTTTTGATGCCTGGTTCCCTCAAGATCTGGGCTAGAACTGTAATCCCATTAATTGCTGCACAGACAGAAAGCAGGAAAAGGTATTTAATTTTTTAATATCAATCTATTGTCTGCCTTGCAACCTGAACACAACACAACAGATGGGTATGAGCAACTGAGAATGAGAAATAATGAATGAACACAGGCCAGCAATGCCAGCTGATTAAACCACTCCGGTGCCAAGACCAACTTCCTGGGGTTCTTTGCAGACAACACAGCACAGGAGGAGATTTAAGGGAAGTTTTAAGCCATCAGGTGCCTCTGGGATCCTTGAAGAGCCTTTCTCAGGTCTGGCAGAAGCAACATCTTGTCATTTATTTTTATTTATTTCCTAGAGACTATTTGGTGGCCATTGACCATCCATAGGGAGGAAACAGCTGGGTTTATTATCCAACTTTTCCCTTTTTTCTTTTTTGTGTGCCTACAGGACTGTGAATTACCTCAGAAATACTAAGCTCCAAGGACTACAAAAGATTATTTTCATTTACCAACACCTCCCCATGCTTTGTGTTTCAAGAGTGCTTTCCATACCCAGACCATCAACTCCTCCAAAAGTGTTCTGGAATTGTCTGCTTTCATCTTCAATCTTATTAGTAGAACCTAATTAGTTGAAGGGCAGCAAATTTAAGAGATACAGACCCAAGAAAGCGGCCACAGAGCTGAGAAATCAACCCACAGCTCCTGACTCCGAGATTTTTGTGTCCCCTCGTCCTTTTGGGAGGCCTGACTTGGACAGTGCTGCTAGTGATGCTCCCCAAACAAGCTGAGGAGCTGCTGACTGTTATGTCTAGAAAAACTAATCAGTCCTGTCGTTTTTGGGGCTCCAGGGAAGTATTTGATGAAGGGACAAACGGGAAATGGTTCGTAATTTTGGAAAAGACGAAGGTGAGTACAACCATGAGATGGGGTAGGAAGAAACACAAAACCAAAAAGGGCACTAAAAAATGAAACTCGTGGTTTGGAGGGCAGGGATCAGTGATACTCCCCCAGTATCATCTTTGGAGTAAACACTTGATGATCTCGACACAAAGTGTGCACGTGGCAGTGAAATCTGCTGAGGACAAAGGCAGAAGCCACGTCAAGGCAGTGAACTGAAGCACCATAAAAAGTAAGGGACAATCCTGAGGGCAAGGACTACAAGAGAAATGTCATGGTGCAGCTTCCAAGGTCACCCACTTTGGGAGCAACAGCTCCACAGACACAGAAGGATCATCAGCTGGAAAGACTGTTTTCTGTGAAGGGCCCTGTGACCAAAAGGTGAAGTGCCACAAAAACACCAAAAAGGCAAAGCCTGACAGAGCTGAGGCTGCTGCTGCTCCCAATCCAGAAGGAAAAGCATTTTAAAAAGCATTAAAAAAAGAATTCTCTTATGGAGCCAGGCTGGGAGAGCTGGGGGGTTCACCTGGAGATGAGGAGGATCCAGGGAGACCTTGGAGCCCCTTCCAGAGCCTGCAGGGGCTCCAGGAGAGCTGGAGAGGGACTGGGGACAAGGAATGGAGGGACAGGACACAGGGAATGGCTTCCCACTGCTGAGAGCAGGGACAGATGGGAGATTGGGAAGGAATTCTTGGCTGGGAGGGTGGGAAGAGGCTGGGATGGAATTCCCAGAGAAGCTCTGGCTGCCCCTGGATCCCTGAAAGTGTCCAAGGCCAGGCTGGACGGGGCTTGGAGCAACCTGGGCTAGTGGAAGGTGTCAGGGTTGGAACTGGATAAGCTTTAAGGTCCCTCCCAGCCCAAACCATTCTAGGATTCTGTGCTCTCTGTCCTTGTCCAAGAGTCTGCTGGGCAGCCACTCCCCATCAACCTGTCGTGTGTGCCCTTGGCTGTATTTGCCTCAAAGATTGAGAATTTAATCAGATTTTGAAAAGGATATAATAAAGGCTCAGTGAAAGCTGAACATGAAGCTGGAAGTCTCAGTCCAATGTTCCTGCCCAAGGGGCATTTAGAAACTGAAAAAGCACCAGCCTATGTACATAATGAGCAACAAATCAGATGACTTTTTCTACATATTGTGTACTTATATGCCCTATTTTCTCAATCTTTTTTCTTTATAAGGAAATCATATTAAAAAAACCCTCTTTGGATCAGGTCCATGTCTTCTACTCTGTTGACAGAGTCCCTCAAAAACAGCACAGTATTCAAAACAGATTAAAACTTATGCGTGTTCCAAAGGAAAATCAACCATAAAAAAGGTCAGTTGTGCTACCCTGGATCACCAAAAAAAAAACTAAAAAAGGAATAAAAAACAGTCTAGGATGTGGCAGTGACATTTGTGGGTAAAGCCCACATGGTTCTCTGAGAGAACATTCTTTTTAGTCTCTTTAAAGTGCTCCACAGCCTGACCAAGGAGCCCATAAATACATGATGCAACACACTTAAGGAGTTTTACTTAGGAATTTTCCTCCCTCACTTCTCCTTGTAATTACTCTGTTTATTACTTGCATAAAGACCTCACATCTGTTACTGGATGGCAGAGAATTTCCTCTCCCTGAGGTAGGTTTGGACTGTGTTCAGAGAGGAGCTGCAGGGAGAGGCAGCAGGAACACTCTGCACAGTTCCAGAAAGCAGGAATGGGCAGGATGGTGCTCCTGGATCCTCCCTGCTGACAGCTGGATGCAGCACAGGCAGAGGGGACAAGGGGCCAACCTGATCACTGATTCCTTCTGAATGCTTTCCAGATCCCCCAGGATTTCATTCTGGAATTCACTCCAGTGGGTTTTTCCATGGGTGAAGTTACAGGTCAGGTGGATCCCACCATGAGGGATGACTGTTCCTTCAGCAGAACTTGGACCTGATGGCCCAATATCCCATCTAACCCTGCTCTCCTTCAGTTTAAGGCCATTCCCTGTGTCCTGTCCCTCCATTCCTTGTCCCCAGTCCCTCTCCAGCGTTCCTGGAGCCCCTTCAGGCTCTGGAAGAAGCTCCAAGCTCTTCCTGGATCCTTCTCTTCTCCAGGCTGGACACCCTTAGCTTTCCCAGCCTGTCTTCATGGGAGAATGCTTTTCCTTATGCTTTTCCTCCTGGATTGGGAACAGCAGCATCCCCAGCCCTGTCAGGCTTTGCCCTTTTAGTGTTTTCACTGCATTGTGTCTTTTAGTCACAGTGACTTAACAAAGTCATTATAAAACAAAGTCATTATAAAAAAATGCAGCCTGAAGGTGCCAGGGGCCACCTCACACAGCCTGTGTGTGACAAGGATGCCATGGCTCTCCCTGCCTCCTGAATTCACAGTAACAGCTAAGAAAACAGCAATTAATAATGATTAATATGAGCCTTTTGTTACTAAATCCTTCTGTATTCCTTTGAACAGAGCAGTCAGAGGGAGAGGAACACCATGAAGGATTTACAGCCAGTCAAGTGCTGGCAAAGAAAAAATAAAAAAAAAAGCTCAAAAGAGAGAGAAATCACAGCACCAGACTTACATTTTCACAGTGTCCTTACAGCAAGCAGCATCTAGAGGTCTCAGCATGATTGTAAAGAGCACTGGGGCTCTGTGCATGGACAGAGCACAAGGCCCTGGCTCAGAGAAGTTGTGCCCTAAAATGACCGGCATTAACAGTTAATAACGTTCTGGAAGGTGAATTATTTATACTGGAGATAAATAAACCAGGTATTTTTTGAAATTCACAGCAATTAACACTCCCATGATTCAACTTCATGTGATGCACATGGAAAGGAACAAATTCCAAGCCCTCACATACATGACTGCATTCAAATGATTGTACTCCTTCAGGGAGGACTGCTGAAAGAAAAGATACCCTCAGTCAATACACAAAAGAGATCAGCAAAAAAAACCCAAACAACCAGATGCTGGGCTGGAGGTCAGAGAACGACAGGAATCAGACTCAGCTGGTTGCATAAGCTGGAATATTCAGGCTGGAAATATGGAAATCAGTTCTGCTCGGGTCCCAGCTCACCTGCCCCGGGTCACTAAAAATTGAATGTAGGAAGAGAAAAGGTCCCGGGGAGAGTGACAATTAATATTATTAAAGGCAAGGGAGGCCTTGGCATCTTGAGAAGAGATAAGAGAGTGACTGTTAAGTTCAGAGAGGAGATAAAAGAGCAGCACGTTGATAGCAGCACATGCAGCAAATGATGAGGGAGAAATGCAATGTTCTGCCTTGTTCTTCCTCATGATACTCAGGCCAAAGGGACCTTGGATTTTTTAAACACATTTTAGCATTTAAAATGAAACCAGGTATAATTAGTTCTCCAGAAGTACCCTGAAGACCTTGGCAGGATTTAGAAGGAATTACATATTTATGTGAATAATAAGAATGCCCAGAGCTACAATAGTAAGATTAAAAAAAAAAAAAATATTCAGGATAAGAGATAAAAAGCTTTTGTCCACAGCCAGACCAGCTATCCAGGTGTGAACACTCAGTATCTCAACTGGTCCTGCAGAAATGCAGGAGAACATCTGGACTAGAGAAGAATTCCCATCCCTAAAATGTGGGTTTACAGCACCAGGCAGTGCTGTTACAGGTCAGACTGACAAAGTTCCTTTTGGTAAACGTTGATTTCACTTATTTTGACCTTGGCAGATACAAAAATTTTATCTGTAGTCTGCTGCAAGGAGCTGCCCCTCCCACAGATCATCTCTTTTTATTATTAAAAAAAAAGAGAGAGAGAGAACACAAAGATACAAAAAGCACCTGAACTCTCTAGAAAAGAAAATAACTCATGAAGTGCTGGATCCTTGAGGAAACCAGAGCCTGGCGAGACTTTGGACAGACATCCTTGCATTCTGTTTTACTGCCTTGCAATCTGCCCAACAACTGGGATTTGCTTACAGCTGATTAGAATAGGAAGCTTGTATATTATGCATGTCTGAGAGGGAACAGAGCTTGATCTGATGCAAAATAAGGCAGATCCTGTGTCAAGCAGAAAATGGCTGCTCTTGCATTTTATGAAGACACACAGCAGTGACCCTGAGCCAAACCACTCGAACTTTCAGGCAATGAAAAGATCTTGCCCGGGTCTGAATGGCAAAGTGAACTTTGCTGGATGCCTTTGCAAAGTGCCCTCGCTCAGAGCTCAAAGCATTTCACAAGCGAGAACTGCAAAGATCCTAAAAAAAAAAAAAAAAAACCAAAAAAAAAAAAAAAAAAAACCAAAAAAAAAACCTCCACAAAAAACCACACTCCCTGAGTCTCAAAGGACTTAATGAAGTTGAACCTCCCACTGCAAGTTGCTGACTAACAAACACCTTATGACAGAACAGAAAGAGCTGGAAAATAATGTAAAAGAAATCACCTGATGTTTCCCTCTGCATTAAGATCAAGTGTCTCAGAACCATCCTGACAGATTTCAGCTGATTTGCTCCTGAGAAATGTTCTGTAATTTTTGCTCAGTGCTCCACCGTTCCTGAAGTCGGGAAGCTTTTCCTAACCCAAATATTTCTTGGCAACCCAAAAGCTGGAGGCTTTTGAGCACCTTGCTCACCCTTCCTTTGCCTTGGCTCAGCTCCCGAGCAGGTAGGAGATATTTTACAGTGAGAACAGCGAGTCACCCAAAGGTTCAAGGACAACCTGAGGGTCAGCAGGGAGAGCAGAGCACAATTCCCAGCACTCCAAACCTCCCAGCCAAGCCAAGAGAGACGAGCAGAGCGTGGACATTGATGAGAAACTGATGTTCTGTTCCTAACAATGTACCAGCCTAATGGAAGAGGCCGAAGGACGCGACTTCCTGCTCTGCTGGCAGCTCGGGGAGGGAGAAACGCAATGAATCCCAAACTTCAATCTCCTCCGAAGCCTCGCACAGGAAACTTAGATCCCCTATGGGGCCGGTATTAAGGTTCTGCTAGAAGACATAACTAAGAGTAATGGGATAAAATTAACTAAGAAAATTTCCTAACTGGATTTCAGGAGCTAATAGAGCTCTCGTTTTCCCCGGGGAAGCCGTGGAAGCCCCGGCGCTCAGGAGAGCTGCACTAATAGAGCTTTCACCATCGGAAGGATTTCTAATAACCCGTTGTCAGGGCTGATGCTGCCCAGGGCCAGGACCATGGCCAGGACTCCACGGGTCCATCCTGGCACTGCCCTGCTGGGAACAGGGATGGAGGTGCCTCTTTGAGGAGGGTAAAACTTCTACAGTGTAGAATCGTGGAATGGTTTGGGTGGGAAGGGACCTTAAAGATCAGACAGTTCCACTCCCTGCTGTGGGCAGGGACACCTTCCACTAGCCCAGGTTGCTCCAAGCCCCGTCCAAAATGGCCTGGAACACTTCCAGGGATCCAGGGGCAGCCACAGCTTCTCTGGGAACTCTATTGCATTCCCTCATCACCCTCCCAGCCAACAATTCCTTCCCAATATCCCATCTCTCCCCACCCTCTGGCAGTGGGAAGCCATTCCCTGTGTCCTGTCCCTCCATTCCTTGTCCCAAGTCCCTCTCCAGCTCTCCTGGAGCCACTTTAGGCTCTGGAAGAGGCTCCAAGGTCTTACTGGATCCTTCTCTTCTCCAAGTGAACACCCCCAGCTCTCCCAGCCTGTCTCCATAGGAGA
The DNA here is from genome assembly GCA_038380795.1 of Pyrocephalus nanus. Taxonomy (NCBI): domain Eukaryota; kingdom Metazoa; phylum Chordata; class Aves; order Passeriformes; family Tyrannidae; genus Pyrocephalus; species Pyrocephalus nanus. The sequence goes on along the minus strand of CM076260.1, from coordinate 2,219,690 downwards.
GCTGCTCCATCCCTCCAAGGAACTCTCATGGAACTAACACATTCCTGCTCCTTGGAAAAATCAAAGGATCCTCTTCCATGATGCCAGCACAACTGCCAGTATGGCCACGCTTTTAATGGAGCCAGGAACTCCCCCAACTCAAACCAAACCAAACCAGAACAAAACCAGGAAGATCGAAGAACCACCACGGAAAATCCGTACATGTTTTTGTTAAACTCCCCCTTCCCTGTGCTCCCAGCTGTGCATCCTTCACCTCTGCCCCAGGACAACTCTGGCACCCCCTCCCTGCACAGCAAGGTGAACCAATTCAGGAAAATGCAGGGAGGGGGAACAAAAAGGATTTATTTTTCCTGAACTGAGCTGAACTGGCTGCTATTTCCATCAGACAAGAAACATATCTGGCACAGAGCAGGGTGGCAGGAGCAGGGAAACTGAGGAGGAGGAGGAATTGAGAAGGGTGGTGAGGCAGGATAACACCTAAGGATGAGCTGGTGACAAACTGTTAATTCAGCTCAGCTATAGCGTGAAACTATACCCTCCTATCTTGGGAAATCTAAACCCATTTCTCTCGGGAATAAAGGCAAGTGAAACACCTGACTCTGTTTTGCCACCTATGAGATGGGGGATAATGGGTATCTATATCATCTTAGTCTTATTTAATCTAAATACACCTTTACAAAAGGAGCTTCACAAGCACAGATAAGTGTTAAAATAAAATTAAAAAAAAAACAAAAAAAAACCTAGATCCATAAAATCAAACCAAATAACCCTCAACCAGAAAGCAAAGTCTCTGCTCCTCAGACAAACTGAAACACGTTCAGCTGATGAATTATTCATTTTTGTTTAGGGCAGAATTTACAGTTATTTTAATTTAATCTTTGGATAAAGTGTATACTTAAAAAACAGCATTCACCCCCCCCCTCCAGTCTTTAATGGCACTCGACAAAAGTGCCTTAAAACGGGTATAAAGTCACTGATTCTGCTGCCAATCTCAGTTATTCTTTTTGCCTGAAAAAGAAGATAAACCTCAACTCCAACACATGATTAGAGAAGAAGCACAAATCACTTGGGGAAAAAAAATAATAATAAAGAAAATAAAACGACAAGACAACACAGTTAAAAAAAAAAAAAAAGAGAGAAAACCCTGAGGGAATTTTCTATTTCCTAGTTCTAATGAGAGGGGTTGAAAAGCAGAGGCAAAGCAGAGAAAAAGAAAAATAAAAATTATCTGTGGGACAAGAGGCAACCAGAAAAAGAGCAGCAACGTGAAGCAGAAACAGGCTTTCAAGTTTAACCTGAGGTTTGCACAGAAAGGACTCTTGCAGGCTTAGCTCTGTTCCCAAAGGAGGGCAAAGCCACACGACAGCACCGACACGCTCAAAACTCAGCATCTTCCACGGGCAGGAGGCTCCAGGAGGGAACAGGTCAAGGTTGGTATCAGTAGCACAGCAGAGAGAGAGGCAGCTTTGCACTGCAGTTGTCTGAACCACACCTAGTCTGCAGTTAAATATAGAGCTTTACTTTCTGCAACTACTGCTCCTCTTTAACCTTCACAGCATAAATATTGAGAGAGATTTTTGGTTTTTTTTTTTAAATAAATAAAGGGAGAAAGAGACCCGAATCCATCGTCCGAAATCTAAGCCCAGAGACAAATAAACTACCCTGGGAGGATTCCAAAAAAGCAGGGAAGACTGGAGAATCGAATTACAGAAACCACAAGCAGCATTCTGGAAATCCAGTATAAACCAATTAGTTTCTTTAATACACATCCCCTGTACACAGACACTTAGGTACATCAGACATCTAAGTATATGGCCCTAACTCTAATCTTAATCCTATCAGGTTGGCACCAATATAATAATTAATTGCACTGGAATTTTTGTTGATTTCAGTCTTTTATAAAAGAGAAACGAGTCCTTCAACCCTCACCCCTCCCATTCAGCTCATGGGCCAAATCCTGACTGGTGCTGTGCATTTTCAGTGCTCCAGGAGGCAAATCCCTCTAATTTTTGCCATCAAATTCATGTCCTTCCCCTGAAGTGCTCTCAGCTGGTTGGACACATCGACTTTTAGTGATGGCAGTTCTCACCAGCTGAATACAACTCAAAAGCACACAATTAACTGACAGGGCAGGTCAATGCCCCCATCCTCATCCCAAAATTGTTTATACAGCATTCCAGCAACACTCAGAAGGAAGTTCTGCATTACCTACACAAGAGTTTCCAGTAAGGTTTAGATTCAACCCTCCTATCTTCAGGCTTTAAACTAAATGACCAAAGTCAGTTCTAGGTGCAGAAGGCAACCAGAGGGGGAGGTGCTTACAACCCTCATATGAGTTGGACAGAATTGTCTCCTGGATCTCTGTTCCTCCTTGCTGGATAATCATCAGCCAAAGGTGCCCAAACCCCTGCCTGCACCAACATCACATCAAGCAGCTGCAGAACATGCAAACACAACACAGTGAAACCTGCATTTTCTGGAGCAAAATTGCTCCTTAAAGTGAGATGCCTCCATTCACAGTCAAAATTTAATCCCTGGGAGGAAAATGCAAATTACCAAACAAACAGCACCAGCCCACAGGCAGTGCCAACCACCATTCTAGTGGCCAAATGCTTGTTCCTGACACTATGGCATGGAGGGAACCTGATCCCCTGGGCCAGACAGCCAGCAATCTGGTTACCTCCATCCTGCTGCTGTTATGAGTCACATTATGGATAAGCCTGGCAGACTCCAGTGACTTGTAAGTGAAATCAGCTCCTTTCTTCCTGGTGCTCCCAGAAGAGCATTTTTCTCCCACTCTTTCAGAACCTGTCACATAAAACAGCTCATCCCTCCAGCTCAACTAGGCCTGCTAAAGCACAACAGTTTAACAACCGTACTCCCAGCTGGCTTTATGGTGCAGTTTTATTGTCATGCAACATTTTTAGTGTGGTCCTGTCTTGAATGAAACCCCCTCAGCCCTGATTTCCACTACCCCCCACAAAGGCTGTGAAACTCAGCACTCACAGTGACAAATTAATATTAAAGCCAGGATTAAGGCAATGTGGCAGCAGCAGAGTAAGGAGAAAACCCCAGCAGCAAAGACCTCACAGGGCACAAGACACAGAGAACAAAACCAAGAAGGACAAAGAAGAAAAGCAGTTAATGAAAAATTAAGATCGAGTGATTATGTATCTGCATTCACAACCAGGTGATTTCCAGTGTCAGGCACTGATTTGCTTCTTTCCATAACCAAACCCAAATCTCACACCTTTCTAACAGACACATCAAACCACCACAGGTTCTCAGAGAGTTTCTCAGCAGGTTTGAGGAGAGATGTGGAGGAGGAAAAGGTAGTGCTGGTTTGTTGAGCTCCCTCTCTGCTCTGTGTTTCTCCACAGAGGAGTCTGAGGCACAACCAGGATTCAAACAACAGCAGTTATTGCACTTCAGGCCAGACAGAAATCCAAAAATGAAAACAGCCACGTCCAAAGAGCTCTAATTCTACTTCAGAGTAACTATTTCACACACAGAGGGTTCATCAGGAGACGGTGCTGCCCTGAGGGCACACAGAGCTGTGGTGGTTTTGTCATTCCACACATCAGGACAGCCATACAAGCATTTTGAAGTGCTGAAGATCCTGTACTGCCCCTGTGGAGGGGGACATCAGAAAAACACAGTCCTGTACAATCAGATCCCAGTGTTGCACTAGTTAAAGCATTAGCAGTAGTTTGGTCAAGGCCTTGCCGTAGGGAAGGCTTGGAAGAGGCCCTACCAGAAACAGGCCAGGGCTTGTTCGAGTAAAGAATGTACTAACTAAGAAGAAACAATAATCAATGGATTAAGTCGAGCATGCAGAACCAAGTACAAAATGATTTGTAACTAGAGATAGGATGTGGTTTGGTGGTGGGAGTCAGTTACACAATGTCTAGAGTTAGGCCGTTAAGGTAGATTAATGGTGGGAGGGTTAACGGTTGATTGTTTATGTACACCTGGTATATTTGCTTTGATGTGTAAGCCAACTATGTAGCATTGTTTGTTAAGGAGTATAAAAGATATAGTCGACATGAGGGTCTTCGGGACTCTGACTTGGGACGTTAGTCCACAGGTCCCCGGGGCCCCTAATAAAGCACCGCATAAACTGACACTCTGTTGGTTTGTGTTTCTGTCACGGGCAACACCAGGACTTTAGTCCAGCAAAGCAGAACAGATTTCAAACATTATTTCCTTTGGGGAAACACCCCAGTCTAAGCTGAAAATATCAATGCAGTGCCAGGCCAGAACAGGGAAACAAACACTTAGTTACTGGTTCCAGTCCTGCAAAGACCCCGTGATGGCCACACACAAGTGTGTCTGTCTGGTGCTCCCGAGGGAGCACAGGATTTCAGTCTTAGCTCAGCCTCAGCTCCTGCTCCTAACCACTTCCCAAGGCCCTTGTGCAAGCAGGAGGGAAGAGGAACATGACAGAAATGGTAAAAGCTCATCCTACAGATCTGCTGGCCGAGGTCTCACTGGAATTGCAAACCAGAGGAGTGCAGCACACACGCGGTGCTTCCACGGAAAGGAAGTGCCTCCTGCTCTCAGAGGGGAGAAAACTCTTCCCAGCCATTTAGCCCCGAACAGAAACAAGCATTCATCCCCAAACTACATCTGAGTTCACCGGCCCTTTTCTGTTCCACAACATTATCCACAAAAGAGACATCACTGCGAGCGGAGGGAAAGGCAAAGCACGCCCAGGCTCAGAGTGCTCCATCTCCACAGGATAGGAGAGCTGGGAGCTCTAATGATCACCTCCCGCTCTGCAGATGTGTTTGAAAGATCCACTTTGCTCTGTGCTGCTCCCAGCTCATGCAAAAGGGCTGTAAGAGCCTTTTTGGACAAGGAATCTACTGCTTTGTTAGGCAAAGTTCTGCATCCTGAGCAATTACAGCGCTGCCGAAATGCCGGTACCAACTGCAGAATATCAGGATACACGAGGAGGGGAAATCAGGAAAAGTGTAAAGACAGGGCAGACCCCCACCAAGACAGCCTGGATGAGGCTAAAGGGAAAGGTTTTTGCAAAAGCAAAGGAAGAGCTGAACACCAGTACTGGCTAAAGTCATGATATCCTGGGGGCTACAAAAAAAAAAAAAAAAAAAAAAAAGAGAGATTGTCCAGAGCAGTGCCACGTTTTTATAAACACCACAAGAGGTAAACCAGTAAAACAAACCCATGGAAACAATACTGGTGTTCACCAGAGCAGGAAAAGGACACTTGAATTGGCTTTAAAACACCCCCACCTCCAAACCCCCAGAGTGACCTACCTTTCCATGACTGCCAGGCACTCCTTTCTCCACGTGAACCGACTGCCTCGCCGTAGTCTGAAGGTCCCAGAGGTAGCTGTGACTGGGGGAGGCGTCTGTCTCCATTCTGGCTCTTCTACTGGGATAGGAGCTGGTCTCATGCTTAGTGTGGCCCCTAAGAATAATAAATATTGTGGGTTTTTAGGGGGTTAAAAGTCACGCCCATCCTCTCACTCCTGCTCGTGGGAAAAAAAAAAAAAAAAAAAAGACAGGACAGATGTGAAACCATTTGAACTAAAATAGTAAAGCAGTGTCAAACAGAGACATCTTAAACATGCACAAAGGACTGCCATCCCCAGCTTCCAAGCCAGAGAGGTAGCAGGTGACCATGGAAGTCTAAGGAGACATAACTGAGCTGACAGGCACTTAGGAAGAGCTGTCCTGTCTTCATCAAGAGGAAGAGGGTTGTACAGAAAGGGTGAGCTGTGCCCCAGCTGGGATTTATTTGGGCTGTGCTGCCAACCTGGTCTGTCAAAACATGGGAAACAGCAAGTTCTGTTTAATTTTACAGCAGTGTCAGGAAACAAAATGGCAATTTTATACCAAAGGTATTTCATTGTGTCCAAAGAGCTGAGTGAACACCTGAAGCAGCTCCACCAACAGAAGCACAACCTGTGGCCTGTGCAAACACGGGCTCACGGCTGCCAGGGGGCCAGGAAAAGTCACTGAAAGCAGATTAACCCCACAACTTTCCTCTTCTGCTCCCCTTCTATGGATGTATTTCTCCTTTCAATAGCTCTGAGCTGGAAAGCGTCAAGCACGAGGCAGGACTTGGCACGATGCCTTCAGGAAAGGCCCCTTTGAAACTCACCCCTGATTTCTTTCCACAAGAGCCTCTCAGTTAATAAATCAAGATAAATCAAGGCCCAGGCTGGCAGATCGATCTCTCCTCCATCCCCTGGTGAGGACGGGAACCTGGTACAGGACACGAGGACGGAAAGCAGGGCATGTTCTGAAGGACAGCTTTGTGCTCAGTGACTTCCCCCAACAGGGAGGGAAGAGCTGCTCTTGTGTGCAAAAAAAAAACCCAAAAAACTGTGAAAAGATAAATCCTCACCTACATCCCACAAACACTCTGAGCTCCAGTGGAATTCCTGCGCTGGGCAGATCCAGGAGGGAGCAGCTCAGCACACACACACACAGAGCAGGGCTGCGACAGCAAATCCCTCTGGGTTGGGATTTCATCGTCCAAACGCACCGTGGTGGTGAAACAACACCGCTCCTCTAACACACCACGGGGTAAAAGGGTCAGGGGAACTCGAGAGTTTAACCAATAAACAAATTCCTCCAGCTAAAAAGCAAGAAATGAGCTATTCAGGCACTTGGCTGTGCTCCCTCCCAGAAATGCACACGGAGTGTTTTCCTCGCGGCGGCTGTGGCAGGTAGCGGAGCTCCGAACAATTTACAAATGTTACCCAGGAGGAGCCTGTAGGAAGTGAAGCCCCACAATCTCGGCCTTGCACACACAACACAGGGTGCCTCTCACTAATCCCCAGCTAACGAGCCCACGCAGATTACTTGGGTTTTATTGAAACGTGGAATATTTCCTATAGTGCCAATTTACCGGGAGGCCACTTCGAGGAAAGCTCCTTATCTGGTCCTTTCTAGTCCTTGCACACTTTAGGGGGCTGGGTGGGTGTCAAGTTGCCAGGCTTTAAAAACACTTCAAAAATTGAAAAACAAACAAAAAAACCCCCACAAAACCTCCCCCCTTAAAAATAAATAAAAATTAAAAAAAAAAGGACAGGGAAGAACAGGAAAAGAAATTCCCTTTCACTGCCTTGTCTGAGCAATATACTTTCCCTACCTGAAGGTTTTATTTCACAGGGAGAGTACAAGAAAATCAGTGATGCCCAGCATCAAGGTAAGTTCTTCCATTAAATATTTCTGAGATTTTTCAGACAGAGGCTGGAAAAAAATCTGCATTGAAAGCATAAATTTGCTGCTGCTGCTGCTACTGATATGTTCACATACTGAATATAGCATACTTTTTTTTTTTTTGTTTTAGTAGCCCTGCTAGATCAATTTACCTATTTCTCTTTTCTATGGGGTAACATCAATATCAGCAGCAGATAAGAGAGAAATACGCTGAGAATTACAAGCAAGTACCACAAACAGAGGGGGAAGGATCTGAATGCATAAAGAGACCCAAAATGGGCTTGGATGTACGTGTGGAAAGAGTGGACGTGGGATGCTCCAAGGGCTGGAGCCCCCGTGCCCCGGAGCCAGGCTGGGAGAGCTGGGGATGTTCACCTGGAGAAGGATCCAGGGAGAGCTTGGAGCCCCTTCCAGAGCTGGAGAGGGACAGGGGACAAGAGATGGAGGGGCAGGACACAGGGAATGGCTTCTCACTGCCAGAGGGCAGGGAGAGATGGGAGATTGGGAAGGAACCTTCTCACCACCCAGCTCCACTTCTTCAGAACTTACTAAGTTACATCCCAGTCCCCGGTTCAGAATCTTTTTATAAACCCCTCAAGCAGCTTCTAAGAAGAAGTGAAACTTCTCTCCTGAGCAGGCAGAGTGGAGAAAATGCAGCATGGGATTTTCATCTCAGGGTATGCATCAAACAGCCAGACATCTCTCAGGGCTGTAGAGGTGAACTGTCTGGGAAGAACTGCCTTCACAGAGGGAAAAGTGGCATCTCTCACTCCCTGCCAGTGCTGAGCACCTTTCCCTGCAGTGCTGGGTTTTCTCTGTGCCAGCCTGAATTCCCTCAAATGCAGGGTAAGACTTTGAGGATCCTCCAGCTGAGTTTCTGGGGAGAGGAGGCAAGATCGGTGCTTCCCAACTGGAATGCAGCTCTCTCCATATTCAGAATTCCTCGTGGAGAAGGCCTGCCTTCTCTTGGCACCTCCCAGACAGTATCCTGAAGAAAGGGAGGTGCTGTAAGAGCATCACATGCAGGGACCACGGGGAACACCTCTCAGTTCCTCCCGAGCCAGTGCAGGTTCGAATCAGCAGCAAAAGTTTCCCCCCAGAGCTCCTGCCTTGGATGAAAAGGATCAGAGCAGGGACTGTTTGCTCTGCAAGCTCTGGGACACAGCACATCACCAACCATCCCTTCCCAGTGCAAAACTCCTGGGATACCCAGTCCCTGATTTTAGGTCGGCTTTTCTTTTGGAGCTCAACAAGAACTGCTGTGGGAATAACGCAGGAGATGCTACATCTTGGTAATAACAACCTCTCTTCTTCCCTTCTGGGCTTCTCCCCAAGGTGACCACAGGTGCCTTCCTGCTACAGAAGACTGGCAGAAAATAAATAGCCAGCCTAAATGGAAGCAGCCTGCACCCTTCTGTAACTTTAACACATCATTTCTAGGTGCCAGCTTCACTTTGCACTACGAGAAGCAAGAGATAAGTTACTCCATAACAAACTTCCCTCATTGTCCAAGACCCAGTGCCAGGCAAACTAATCAGGGTAACAACTACCAGCCTAAAAAAAAAATATTTATTTATTTAAAGCCCAGGGGCTCTGAAAAAAAAAAAAAATTAGTCAGAACATTGCAGGACTCTCTGCACTCATATACTGGCTTCTGAAATATATCCTATTTATGTATTGCCAAAATGCTCTCAGTCCTCCACAAAACACAAGCGGTGCCTGTCTGAAAAAAAGCTCCATCTAAATGAAAAGCATCCCTATTAATTGGATTCAAGACCTTTCAAACACTTGCATTTAGCATTGACTTCTCCCCTTCAACAAAAAAACTGCCTTTCACCCTGACTGGCAACTCCTCCCAGAAAAAATTTACAACCAGCAGTGCACTGGAATTCACGGCATTGCCATTAACTCCGGCACCACTCCTACCAGGAAAACGTTGATTAAGACATTTTTGAGCAAGATTATTGCAAACAGTAGGAAAAGTGGGTGGTTTTTTTTTCCCCTGGCCCATGAGATTTCAGTCTCTCTTGCAACGTTCCAGTCTGCTCCTGTCTGAACACCCACCACCAGAGACAGGAGAAACACAGAAACTGCCCATGCAAACCAGCGACCAAACCCAAGCAAGGAACAAACAGCACATTCAGGAGGCCAAAGAAAGCTGGGAAAGAATGGGAATGATGGAATTGCTGAGCCTCCTTCCATACAGGAGCAACATCTGAACAGCAGCAGCGTCCTGAAACCGCCCTTGGGCTCCCCAGCACGAAATTCTTTGGTGGGCAGATGCAGGAGAGCTTGTGGATGATTGAAAGCATTACATAGCACCATTCTACATTTGGAAAAAAAAAAAAAAGGAAAATAAAATCTCTTTGAATATATTTATAAGTTATCTTTTGTTCCTATAAGCACAGTAAAAGACAGGCCCTGCTGGGAGGCAAAGCAGCGGTGTCACACTCAGGGAGTGGGCTCACCTTTGTTGAGGAGATGGGAAAGTGGGGTAAAAAAGGTGAATTCTACAAGTTGTACAGAAAAACTGGCAGAGCCAAGGGAAGGCTGCAGGTCTGCCAAGAGATCTCCAGCCCTTTCCACACAAAACAACTGTTCCTCCTTCCCAGTTTATAAATTGATTTTTATCTGCTGTCCTGGTCCTTCAAAACTGCTTCAATTTTAAGGGAAAGGTTTTTTTTTTCCATTACACAAATTCAGTCTGGACTTACTCAGAGGATGCAGCTTTGCAAGATAAGGAATTAAAGAAATTGGGGAACTAATTAGTTCCCAAAGACCTCACTTTGCCCACTGGTAACTCAAACATGCAGGTGGTTCTGCACAGAGACCTGACTCTGTCACTCAAAGGACTGAGGTTTTGTTCCCAGCAGCTGGAACTGGAAAAGTTGGGAATTCTGAGAACAGAAAGCCAAATGCCACTTCTTAGCAAACAGAAAAAAGCACGTGCCAGTCATTTAATCTCTCAAGTTTCCTCCAAGGAGGACAATCTTTCATATTCTACAGAGAGTGCAGTGATGGCATCAGTTCATTGGGAACACGGCAGGAAGTTCCACTGATTTCCTCATTTTCTGGCTCTAGAGGAGGCAGCAGTTTGTCTACTAATCACAGGATACTGCAAGTAGGATCCAAAACTTTGGCTCTAAATTGTTTTTTTAACAGTGATTTAAATCCAGGATTCTTCCAGAACACACTTGTTCATACTCATGTAAATGATCTCCTGGCTACCTGGCCTGACCTGCAATATAGCAGATGGCAATAATTCAAAGCAGTGGACGATCCTACAATAAATAAATAAATACAACCCCATTTTCCTCAAGCAGACTTTCCCCACAGCTGCTGGAAAGCTGAAGGTTCGCCCCTTTTACCTCAGTGTCTTAAAAGAAACCAAATGTTATTTGCTCCTAAAAGGAATTTAAGTGCATCCAAATAGCCCCTTTGCTTAGGCAGAGGAAACAATTTGCCTTTTACACTTCTTGAAAATGCTGTTTAAGATTTCTTACTGGGAAAAAAGGTTACACTCAAACAACCCCTCTTCCAGGAGGTTTTCCATGTGTGTGTAAAGAAAAGCAGAGGTTCACATGGACTCATTTCAGTTTAAGCCACATCCTTCAGTGTTCAAAGTTTTCCTTCCTTAAGACACTTCTCAAGAGCAAAAGGACAAAGGAGATGGGAGCTGGTGGATATGGGGAAAGAAAGAAGGTTTAGAAATAAAGATTTTAGGGCTAAATTGGACAAGATTTCTCTTATCCCAGCACAGAATGTGATTTCTTAAACAGCTTCATGTGACAGTGGCAAGAAAAGATACGAAGCGACAGGGAAGATCCACACCTGGAGAGGACTTTTGTGGGTTTTTTCCCCAAAAAAACACCTTAGAAAACCCTCTAAGTTTCTCCACGACTTTGGAGGCAACACCTTCCATCAGAGGGAAATGCCTGGGAGTCACTTTGTGGGGCACAATCCCAGCCTTTCCAAGGAGCTGGTCCTGGATGGTTGTACCCTGGAACTTTGCTAATCCCGAGTGTCACAACTCCAGAAGAAATCAGGGCTCCTTGGGACTCTCATTCCTTAAAACAAATTTCTAGATGCTTAACAGAAGAAACAGGATCAGCTGTCACTTTGAACCCACCCAACTTAAATCTGGAGCCTTCCCAGGCCAACTGGCAGCTGGAGCCTCTTGATTTTCGGCTCACACACAAAGCAGGGGTTTTGAGACTCTGTTTTCACTGGAATTTTTCTTAATAGAAGTCTGGGTATTGAAGCCAAGCTCACATTAGAGAGCCTGAGTTTTAAATTCCTTAAAACAATTACACAGTTAATTTAATCACGCCATTGTTTAAAGGAAATTAAACGTAAATATTTTGATCTTCACAATAAAACTGCTAAAGGGGGGAAAAAAAAAGAATTGTGGTCAAACAAAATCTGGGGAGAAGAACAATGTGAGGAAATTAATTCAACTGTGATGCTGAAGATTGCTGGTTAGTTAAAGATAATGAGGAGCTTTACTTCTCCTTTTATATTCAAGATCTATTTTGAGATTTGGAGAGGCAGGTGGGATTTGAAAGACACATCTCCAGTTTATCACTGGAACTATCAACATCCCATCCAGGAGCTCAGAGATCCAACCCCCAAACTCTCTGAAGTTATCCCAAAGATCCTCTCTGCCAAACTGTGGATTCTTTTTTTGCTGCAACTTTGTATTATGCAGCCATTATTAACGTTTTCTAATTGTTCCTTCTGAAGAGCCTCAGCAAGTATTTCATTAATTAACTGACTGTAACTCCACTGACTGCTTCTGATTCCCAGATTTAGTTTGTGGTGAGAGGCCAGGGCAAGTATCCACGACTGAGGAGCTGGACAGACAGCTATGGATGAGACAGATCTGGATGAGTCAGCTCTGGATAACTCGCTGAAAAGTGAAGTGCAGATTAGTTCCCACCCTCCCAAAAATTAAAACTGGTCTGAGGAAGAACCTCTGGAGGACCCCGGGCAAGGAGTGAATTATCAGTGATACAACAGTGACAAAAGGTTTCCATTCCATAAACAAACAGCAGGAGATGTTTAGGCTGTATTTGTTTACCAGGATTTGTCTTCTCAAGCTGGTACCATCTGTAAAATGCCCTTTTCTTCTGTTCACTCAGGTCTGACCCCTGCTGCAAGAGCCAATGGGAGATCCGGCTCTGACTGATCCCTGGAAAAACCAGAACAAAACACAAGAAAAGGAGAAAGAGAAAACTTGTTATTTATCAAACATTTTTAAGTGGGTTTTATACTGATAGAAGGTGTTGCTTCACAAAGCCCAGGAACCTGAGGTGCTTCAATCCCAGGAAAAGTTGAAGCCTCCCTGCTCTGTCCCAAACTGCCTTGACTTCTCCCTGGTGTTTTGCTCATCCTTACTCGAGGGACATCCTGGAATCTGCCCAATCCACCCACAGGCAAAAAGGGGGCAAAGTGGGAAGCCAAACCTACCACTGGATTGTCCTCAACTTCCCCCCATTCCTAAACTTTTTCATCTGTGGAATGGGAACGAGTCCCTTCCCCACTATTACATATAAATAATGACAGTCAGGAGATTGTTATCACTCAATGCATGAATCAACGTGATCAGCACAGAAACAGTTTGGGTGATGCAGATCAAATCAGCCCAGAAATGGAGCAAACCAACTATTCCAGCAGCTGGAAGGAGGGACAGAAAACAACTCAGGAAGGGCAGCTGTCTGCCAGTCAAGCTCCAGGTATCCAGGAATGATCAGGGACAAAACATTCCAAGTTTTATAGCAAGGTTTCTAAGAAAACAGTAAAAAAATCCTAGAAGTTAATACAGTATTTCCAAAGCCTGACAGTGAATGCAGAATGGGCAAAAAGGAGAGGAGCAAAAGAAAACACGAGGTTTAAAAGCCCACCAGTAGGTGAACTGTAGGTTCACTTGGCAACAGCAGCAAATGCACGGTTTGCTGAATAACTGCAGCAGAACTTCAGGCAGAACAACTCCCTGTGCTCTCCACAAGGCTCTTCAGCCACCAGGAAGGGTTAACAACATCTCGACTCCCCTGAGAACTGAAGTTTTAGGAGGTGCTCCAAGTAACAATATACTGCCAGCACCACCTGTGCCACCACCTGCTTGGTGATAATGCCCAGGCAGGTAGAGGCTGGTTCTCACACAGAAACCAAACTCCCTCTTCCCTCCTGAGATGCATCAAGGCTTTTTTAAGATCTCATAATCATATTTAACTCATGAAAAACAACCCCCTGTAGTTTTACCACTTCCAATCTGGGGGTTTTACTGTGCTTTTTTTCCTGTGTTGAACACGAAGGTAGTTAACTTCAGAATGTCTCAACCTGGCTCTCAGGTACCATATTCAGGTGGGTTTACTCCAACCAGACTTTTAAACGGGGTTAATACTCTTAATTGTTCTTCCTTTTAAGCAGAATCCTGGAGGCTATGAAGTTTTAATTATCCTGGGGGAAAGGGATAGGAGTGTTTTGTTTCGGAGGCAGAAGTTTACTGCTGTTCACCAGAGCTGTGCCCACAAAACAGACCCTGATTTTCTTAAAACCCATTCCCAGAGAACTGCCCTGCCCACAACTGAAAGAGTTCAGGAACAGCCGAGGCAGCCAAGAGCTGCCTACCCCCAGGGCCCACACTGGGATCTAAAATTGAGTTTATATTACAAGGGAAGGGGAATTATTCAACCAAACAGAAACCTCAGATCCTGCCAAGTTTACATCAAGTAACAGTGGAAGCTACAAGTTAATACCAAAAGAAGCCAATGTAAGTTGATGATATCCTCTGGGCCAGAGCAAGGCTTCAGTCTAGTTGAAATCATGCCATCTAGATGCTTGATCACCAGTGAGAGGACCAAGTTTCGAAAATCTGCAGCTCTTGACCCACTGTTATGATTCCTAAAAGCCATTTTTTTGAACGCAGCGCTGTGGCAAGCGAAGGTTTGGCTGCCCAGCTCCCATCGATCACTGGGCAACAGCACCACACATTGACTTGTTTACTACGGTCCACTCACACTTGCTGCGGTGAATTAAGTGTGTGCTGAGTGTTTGGATAACAAACTAAGATATAAACACAGAGGGCTGTTAGATTAAAATAATAAATAGAGATTAGATGTCCTCAGCGAGTGGAAAATCGGAATTCTGCTCACAAGGCTGCCTGACACCGTCACCACGTGGTACAGATGTGACCATGTGGGAGCCAGAAGACTCAAGTTGGGGGTTGCCATGTCCATTTCCACAGAATCATAGAAAAATTTGGCTTGGAAAAGACCTTTAAAGGTCATCAAGTCCAACACCCCCTGCAGTGAGCAGAGGCACCTTCAATTAGGTCAGGCTGTTCAGAGCCCCATCCAATCCAATCTGACCTTGAATGTTTCCAAGGATGGGGCATCCACCAACTTTCTGGGCAACCTGTGCCAGGGTTCTACCATTCTCACTGTAAAAAAGCTTCTTTATTCCATCTCATCTAAACTGACCTTCCTTCCGTTTAAAAACATTACCCTCTGTCTTAACAGGCCCTGCTAAGTTTGTCCCCATCTTTCTTCTAAGCCACAATAAGATTTCCCCAGAGCCTTCTCTTCTCCAGGCTGAACAACCCCAATCCCTTCATCCTGTTCTCACAGGAGAGCTGCTCCATCCTTCTAATCCTCTCCATGGCCCTTCCTCTGGACTTAGTCCAACAGGTTGATGTCTTTCCCTGTCTTTTAAACTTCTATCTGTCTTAGCACCAACCCTGCACTGTCACAACGTGCTGAACTGCTCCCAAGTCCTCCAGAACAGAGCTGGAATCCTTTTGTGGCAAGGTAAATGGTGTCATTTAGCCACAGCAGCTGGTCCTTTGACTCACTGCGAGTCCTCAACAGTTCACAAAGCTGCTTCTGCAAAATGTGCTTAAGGCATTAAACTTATCTGTACCCCAGCTCGGTTCACAGACCCAAAAACTGCATTTCAACAGCTTGACTGATCAAGGTCACATGCAAAATCCGTAGCAGAAATGATTCAGGATCTCCTAGATCCTGGATCCCCTAATCCAAATCCATCCTTCACTCTTTTCAATTAAAAAAACAACCTCCCCACAAAAATTGTCACGTCAGACTTTCTTGCATCTCAAGTGCCTCAGGGCCAGGGCCAGGTACTGCCACCAGGACCATCCCAGCACGCTGTCTGTAATCATTCCTCTCTAGAAAATGGAAGGAAAAAATAAAGAAATCATCCTGCTGCCAGAAGCAGCTTAATGAAATAAGTTCTCTGGGGTACTGAAAGTCCAGCTGTGATGAGGGAATTCACTCCCAAACCGAACCGGGATGACCGTCAGTTATCCCCTGGGCTCAGCAACAGCAGGGCCATCAGCACAGGGCTGTGAGCACAACCAGTTTCCTCCCAGAAAACACTGAAGGAAAGGTGGTGTTCACAAAGGAAGGCTGCAATTTAAATGCTGACTTCTTGTGCCACACATCACTCCTTCCCGTGGCAGGTTGTGCTTCCCAACAACAAACCCCACGGAGATGGCAGGTCGTGCTCACTCCTCTGGCCAGCCCTGCTGGCTCCTACACAAGTTGTCTGGGGGAAAGAGTTTCCCCTTCAGATACACAAAAGAAATGGCAAAACACAGCATCAAGAGGAGGCAACTGGTATCTGCAGCACAAATCTCCTCCTAACCCTCCAAGCTGCTGCTCAGCGAGTCTTTGGGAGCTGCTTTTCACCTTCACGGATTTGTTCAGGCTCTGCTTTGCATTTCTTTCATGTTGCTTTCAGGAGAGGTTTTTTAGAAGCACCTGGAACACGGCAGACCTGGAGAAGAAAGTAACTGCCCGTGTTTTAATTCTTCACTTTGTAAGCAAAGTCCTACATCCACAGAACAAGTGCTTGCAAAGGACACCTATCAATTTAAGGAGATTAGCAAAGCTTGTTTACAGAAAACCTGCAAAGATCAAAATCACAGGGGGGAAAATAAAAGCTTTCCCCGTGTTGTCGTGAGTTTAAAAAAAAAAAAAAAGGGGAAGGAAAATGTTTTTCCAAATCCAGTTTCATGCCATTTCAGGTGATCAGTAACTCAGTAACTTTCTGAATTCTCTTCACACAAAGGAATTGGTGAAGTTTCCCTTTGTGTTTGAATTTGCTCAGCATCCATCCCTGTGTGTAGGTTCCAAACCTTCAGGGATTTTATTTGTTCCAGCACTGCCCTCCACTGCACTGGATGCTCTGGGTGTGTTCAGCATAATGGAAAGCCAACTCCTGGAGTTCTCACCTCAGTTTGGACAGAGACAGGGCTGTACCAGCAGGATAATTGGGAAGGGGAGCAGAACTGCACCCTGCAAAGCTCTATGTGTATTTAAAAACAACCACAAAAAAAACGACCTCTGCGTTTTTATTCTGAGGTTTTGGTTTGGTTTTTTAAATGGTTGGGTTTTTTTAAAAAAATCTGAATTCAAATTTCTGCTCTGCAACCTGGGGAAAATAAGGCTGGGGTTTTTTTTCTTCTTTTTTTGGTTCCTTCACTCCCTATGTGTAAAAAATGGGAAAGGTAGCATTTCCAAACCTTGCAGAGGCATCATCCATCAAGGTATTTATTCCCAGCTGCAGAGGGCTCATCCCTGAACACTCCTCCCTCTCTCCTTTACTGTAGCACAGACCAGACAGACAGACAGTTCCTGAAAACATTTCCCCCACTTCCCATCCCCATTTAGAAGCTCAGGCAGCACCTCTTAGCAAGTTTACATTTCTCCTTTTATCCTTTTGCCTTCTGCCCAGAACTCAGTGGACGCCCAGATACAATTCTGGTGGCAATTAAAGCAAATTACAGCACAGGACTTCAAATGATGGCTGCTAAAAATTTATCCCCTCACCTGCCCCATGTGAGGCTGAGCCCCCACCCTGAGCAAAGCTGCAGCTCCTGGTATAAAAGGAGCTCCAAATCCAAGATAGGAAATTCTGCAGGAACTATTATTAGCTCCTGTTTATACTGTCATTTTTCTTATCAGTAGGAGATTATTTATACAGAGCCCAACCCAAGTGCTTCTTGTTTATCTTATTACAGACACCATTAAAAAAGTTTCTATAAAAAGCAGCTCCTGTTTTTAGGACCAGCACTAATAAGTGTTATGTTAAGGTTTTGCTCCTTATCAATCATTCCTTTATTTTCAAGTCACTGTTTAATACTCTGTTACTATTTTCCAACCCGCCCTCCACTCTCAGTACACCAGAGAACCTCTTCCAGGTTTCGTTTTTTCCAGTCAGATTCATTATCTGAACGACTTTTAAAGTTTCTGGTAATTTTATTAGGGCTAAGAGAGCCTAAAAAATTGTTCTGCTGCACCAGCTGAGTTCAACCTGCAGCTCCATTTTCCTCTGTCATGTATCCTCCCTCTCCATCACTTCCCTCGTGCTACAGCAGGAAATCTGGCCAGTTCAAACGCAGCCATGATTAAGACAAGGCAGGCAAATTTTAGGCTCCAAGCTAAAAGTCCAATATCACTGTTCAGATGCATTGCTATTCCTCTCCCCTCCCCATGCCAGGATCCCCTCCCAACACACAGACACGGAATTTTTTAGAGGAGTAAAGGAACTGGTAGAAAGGACAGAGTTGGCAGCAGGGGCAGCCAAGCCAAATAACTCTCCTGAGAGAGTTCAGAGCCAGCCATACATTTCTCTTCTCTTTCTTGCCCCTTCCTGGGGCAGAAGAGCTGAAGCCTAAAAGCTAATTTTTTTATAAGTAATTATTTACAGAACACCTTTACCAGTAAGACTAAGCCTGTAAAAACTGAGATGATGCCACTGGGGATTGTATATTCTGCCTCTGTCTATGCAAACTGTTATTTTAACAAACCAAAAGCGTTTTCCAGGCGTTCCTCGGGAGCCTCTGGGATGATGGAGACATCTGAAGAGCACACAAGTCAACCAGCACTCATCAGGCCTAAAAATCTCTGGAAGTGAGAGCCCCGGGACACGTGCTCTGGATGTCTGTCCTGAGCTATTTTGGTCCCTCCTCACCACCCTGTGCTTTTGAGAGGAAGCTGATGTTTCTCCCTGTTAGTGCTGAGCACGCTCTTTAATCTGGTCCTTTCAAACATCTCTTGCCATTTCTTTCAGATAAGCCATAACTGTGCACTTGATCGTGGCATGCGAGGACTGCACATCTGCTTACACAGGGCTGTGGGTTCTATTTAAAATCAATCAGCTCCTGGAACCTTCCCACAGGAGGATGACACAGATCAACTGCAAAGATCCACCTGGTTTCCCACTGATTTGGCCTGACAACAGGATAATAACACAGTGCCATTAGATCAGTCCTCACTCTGTCCCACTGACTGTCTCCAGTGACATCTTCCACTACTTCTCTGATCACTGTGGGAGCCCATCCTGGATTCCCCCTCGAGTTGAGTGGGATGGGTGTGAAACTCAGCCAGCCATGTCTGAAGTGGATGGAGTCATTTTATTCCCAGGAGGAAACAATCTGAGCTCCCAAAGGCTGAATGCCAACCTCAGGCCAACTGAAATCCAAGACAGAGGGCTCGGCATGGGGGGAGAAAAACCACCAGCTTGACTTCCCTACAGCCTGAGCCAGGGGTATCAAAGGCATGTGCCCACCTAGTTAATTATAATTAGATCCATTCCTTTCACTGATACATTAGTTTTGGGGTGGTCATTCTGATTCAGTGGCCCCACTGACCAAAAGAAAATACTGGCTTGCTTTGGAAAGGCTCCTTTCCTGCAGTTTTTCCCTCGGTGCAATTACTCCTCTTGCAGGGGAAGATGGGTCTGACTTGCTGGAAGACACCAAGGGTGCTGTGCAGAGCTTAATTCAGGGATGGGTTATTCCAGGACTACATTCAGGCAAGGAATGCACAAAAGCAGGAGAGTGACCAACTAACTGCCAAAATTTCTGAGTTCAGGTACAATTTAAGCGACTGGACTCATAGTTTTATTATTGAAATACTAGTGCTGACATCTGATAAGGCTGAAAACATCCCTTACATTTACACAAAATGTTGATCTCATGATTTTCCAGATGAAATTGAAACCAGGGAAGGACAAGGAATTTTGCCCAGGATCACAGAGGAGAGTTGGAGATGTGGAAGGAATTCCAGGCTCTGTGGCTCCAGCACTTGCTCCTGCCTGCTCACCTCAACTGCCTGCAAATCCAGAGCTCCCAGACAGATGGGTTCTTATGACATTTCAAATACTGGAAATATAAGAGAACAATTTCCCTCCTGCTGATTTGGTATTTCCAGTCACCAAGGAACCTTAAAAATTACCTATTTCAGGATCTTTATCCAAGCTTGGGTTAAAAAAATTAGTAAGTCTTACAGGTGTAACATGGGATTGAGCTTTGGGATTTTATCAAGTTTTCCTCCTGAGGCTTTGAGGGGCTGGAATGTGTGCAGGGAAGGGAGCAGAGCTGGGGAAGGGGCTGGAGCAGCAGGAGGGGCTGAGGGAGCTGGGGGGGCTCATCCTGGAGAAAAGGAGGCTCATAATCTTGGGTGCAGTGATACCAGTTATAGCTGCATCTCCTGACTATTTCATATACTTTTTAGAATATAAATACCCATTATCTCTCTCCCTTTCCATACACAGAGATGCAGATATGCATCTATTTGCTGCACTCAACAAACAATTTAAGAATTAAGGAAAACCGTTTTCATTTTAAGATAAGAATTTCGGGCTTATTTTAATGCTGAAAAATAAAATCTGCAAGCACAAGCCACAGGAAAAAAAGAAAAAAAAAAAAGGAAAAAAAAAAAGGAAAAAGTGATTCACTGGGGAAGTTCCATGATGTGCAGGACAATGGGTCTTAAATCAAAGGCATACATTATCATGACTAAGCTGACAGATCTGCACTGCAATGCAGAAAGCCAAGTGATATTCCAACATCTGCACCCTGCTCTGAGAGACAGTTTAGACACAGCTTCCCAAAATCCCAGAAAGGAACACCCCCCACCCCCACCCCCTCCCAGAGCTCTTACCTGTTACCTGTGCAACAACTGCTTGGGAGATTCTCCGGTTGGCCAGGAAGGCTTTGATTTCCTCCTTTATCACACTGCTGTCCCTCCTACCAAAACAAAACAACACACAAAAAGAGGGACAGGCCCAAGTGCACCGTGGAGGTGGAGAATGGCTCCCTTTCCTTTATTTAGGGGCTAAGGAGTGGGGGGGGAAGGCTGGCATTAAAACAGTCCAAGTGCCTCAGCAGTGGACACTTCTTTTAACAAGTGTCACGTTTGATCCGAGCACAGGAGCAGGAGAATGGATGACTCATGTCCCATATAATTCATATTAGGTGCAGCACTGCCATATGGAATGTACAAAGTTTCATTACACAGGGATGAATAAATCTCTCTCATGCCAGCATAAAAACCCCACTCATAAAAATGAGGCACCAAAAAAATAAAAAATAAAAAAAAAAAAAAAAAAAAAAAAAAAAGGATGGCAGGGGCTGCATGGTTAGTTATCCAAATGAGTTTGCACACACTAAACTCCTACAGCCTCTCAAGGAAAAAATCTGAAGGAGAAGAGATTTTGCAACCTCTACCCCTTCTCTGAACCCCCTCAGTCCTGATTTTGCACTGAATGAACTGAGATATTTGTATGATTTTTACATGGTCTGCACAGGTAGCTCAGAAGGGGCTAAAACTGTGCTAAAAAGGCAAATAACTTGGGGGTTGCACAGGGGCTGTGATATACAGCAAATTTCAATTGCATTCAACACATATTTTGCCTTTCTCTTCCTCCCTCCCTTCCTGAGAAGGGCAGACAATTAAAACCAGCCTTTATTAGGCTTTATTATTTGGTCATTTCCCTTCTCCCCTCACAGCAGCATCCAAGGCAGACTCGAGCTTGCAAATCTAAATGCAAAATAAGTGCCATGTTGTGGGTTCATTTTTATTTCTGGAGCCCACACTCATCTTCCATATGCCTGCAAATAAATGTCATTTCGGTTTAAATAAGCACTAAAAGCATTACCTGTGACTTATTGCATAGGAACCCAAAACTCAGTGGGGTGATTAAACCTCAGCCACGGGAACGTGGCACTCTGCAGCACCCACCACCTTCCTGCAGGATTCCATCAGGGAATGAGGGTGATCAGCTTTTCTCACTGCTCATCTCTAACCTTCCCCCTCAAAAGCCACACCTTTACCCTAAATACCTCCAAACACATCTCCATCCTGGAGCTTATGAACCCCAGTTCTCTCTACAGGTACTTCAGGAATGTTGCAATTTGTTGAGGGGGAGATATTCCAACATTATGACCAAAATTGTTTTGAGACATTTGGCCTTTCCTCTTATTTTTTTTTCTTTTCTGTGCTCTCAAAGCCCACTGACTCCAACTTTGATCCTCTGGAGTTTAATCCCCTCCTTTCATCTCTGCCTGAAAAAGAAGCTGCCAGAAGTAAAGGAAGGTCAGGCTGGGGGAAAAAAATCCACCAACTGGCTCTCACTGAAAACTTCTGTTCTTCTTTACTGTTTGTGTTTCCCCACACCACTCTGCAGCCTTGTGCAAATCCCTGCCACAAATTCCAAACAGGCAACATCCCTCCTCTGCAGATCCCACTGGAAAGCACTGACCAATCCAAGTAGGATTCCCTGCTCTCCCTCTATATGGAAAGAATTACAGTGGGGATGAAGCAGTGGAGGAGGAGTCATGTGAGTTGACACTCAGTCAGAATCCTTCTGAGTAAAAGCAGGGTGGAAAATTAGTGCTTTTAACATCAATCCCAGTTTTGGGAACAGCATGGGGAAAATATTTCAACCACACAGGGCCAGGGGCTGCCCACACAAGGCTGAGAGGCAGGTGAGGGGTTCTGGGATAGTGACCCTCGGGGAACTGGTAGGAAACAGCTCTGAAGCACCTCCTGCTCTCCTGATAATCACTGAATCCCCATGGAATGGTTTGGGCTGGAAGAGACCTTTAAAGGCCTGCAATAAACAGAGATACCTTCAATTAGATCAGGCTGCTGAGAGTCCAGACCAACCCAACCTTGAATGTTTGCAGGGATGGGGCATCCAACCACCTCTCTGGGCGACCTGTGCCAGTGTTTTCCCACCCTCTATGGCTACCACAGCTCCTCCAACACACACATCTCCTCTGGGGCACTTCTCACCCTCCCCTTCCAAACTCCATGGTGGCTCATCTAAAGCATTTTTAACTCCCGAACTTCCCAAGGCGCCAGAACGACGAACACGGATTTGCTGCAAAGCCCAGAAACGAACTGAAAAAAAAAATAAATCCCAATATCCTCCCTTCAGATCTGACTACAGACCCCAAACAACAAGGCCTCCACTAACCTCATCAGCTCCTCCACCTTGTCGTCGATGTCCAGGTCCTCCTCGGAGGCCTCGAAGCTGTAGGACCTCTGGGCCAGGCTGTTGGCCAGGGGGTACCGGGTGGGCGACATCTTCCCGTTGAAGGCGGACAACCTGTCGTTACTCTCCCTCCCGTTCTGATTGGTAGTGCAAGGCTGCGGGGAGGTGTCGTAACTGTTGCTGGGCGAGGGGGACATCCCACAGTGCTGGGTCTGCGTGGAGGCCGTGGCCGTGGAGGAGGAGGCCGGCACGTTGTTGGTGCTGTTGCCGTAGGAGCCGCCCCCGTAGCCGGAGCGCCTCCCGAATTTGTCGCTGTGCTCCTGGTCGAGGCGATCCAAGGTTTCCAGAGCGTGCAGGATCTCATGCCTGGTCATTCCCGTGCGTCTCAGGCGCTGCAGAAGGTCTATCTGCTCTATGGTAAATCTTGGCTCGTCCGTGTAGTGAGACATGGTTTCCAGCAGGCTGGAAAGGAGGGGAAAGCAGAAAAGCAAACGCTTCAGGTCAGCTGCGGCACGTGGGGAGTACTTTACACGCCTCAAAGATCAACCCTGGTCCAAAACTTGGAAGACACACACTCAGGGCAGGACTGGCAGCACAGAGGTGCACCTCCAAACCACCTCAAGCAGGTAACTTCCCAGAAATGCCAGGCTCACAAAGGGCTTATTTTCTTTGGAGTGCTCCAACAGCATCTCCCTCTTCTCCTGGCATTCCCTACACCCACAGTTTGTACCCTTTTGCTTTGGACAAACTCCTGCCACAGAGACAGTGGTTGCTCAGTAATTAAAGCTGCAAGTTGATTTCACACCAAATTTTGCCCTCCCACCCCCATTTACCCACCAGGCAGAAATCCCACATTCCAGAACTGTTCGGTCAAGGCCAGCAGTGGAGTTTTTCTGGAGAAGTTTTAACCAGCTGTGATTTGAGATTTATCAACCTCAACCCTTTCAAATCTTAACTACAAAGAGTTCAAGTTGCCCTAACTTTGGGTGCAACCTTGAAAAGAGAGAAAAAAAAAAAAAAAAAGAAAAGGAGATAAAAACACACCTAACGGAAATTCTAGTGGCCTGTAGGACCCAAGTTGATTTGACTGAAGTCCCATTTCTGAAGTTGGATTTCTGAAGTTGGGAACTTTTGAACCTGGAATGCTGTCACGGATCGCCTGCCCTGACAAGGAAAGTGCAGCACATCCAATTACTCCTGAGCTTTCATTTAAAGAAGTCAGTCTTCAGCCTTTTCCCCTCCAAAGGCAGCCCTCTCATGTAACTCAATCATCGTGGTGGCTCATCAAAAGCATTTTTAACTCCTCAACTTCCCAAGGTGCCAGAACAATGAACGTGGATTTGCTGCAAAGCCAGTGGAACTGAAAGAAAAATCACAATATGTTCCCTCTATCTCTTTTCTTTCCTGAGTCTCCTCACTACAGATCCAACTGGCACAGAACTACAGGATCACCTCCTTCAGAGCTCTAGATCTTGAGGAGAAGGGATGGCAGATGGAGGGCAGGCAGGCAGAACTTGGCAAGGAGAACGAGGCATTTTCCATCATTCTCGTGAATCTTCTTATGAGTCAAAGGTTTGTTACCATTCCTGCAGGAGAGCAGGGTGAGGAGATCACTCAAACTCCAGGAGATGTGACAGAGCTAATGCACCATCCCTGTGAGCACTCAGGAAAGTCAAATAAGGATTCCAAGGACCCCGTGAAAACCAAGAGAGGGATGATGGCTGTGGGACCTCCCAGGGACAGGGCTGCCTATTCCTCTCCAAGGATTCTCAAGATGACTCCTCATGTCCATTTTAGTACTGGCACGAGGAAGTTCTCAAGAGGAGACACAGGGTTGACTAGAGATGTGTAATATGGGCTGAAGAACACTGAGAACTGGCTTGCTGAGCAGAGCTGGAGTTTGAGTGTGACTGTACAGACATGGTCCTACAAAACCAGGATGCCCACAAAAAATTCCTTTGGTAGTCTGGGAAACACAGAAATGAGGAGATGATCCCATCTTTGGCCTCACCCATCAACTGCTGAACCCCTTCCATTGTTTCAAGGGAGAAGGGAGCAGGAGAGCAAGGCAAGGGGATGACACCCATCCAAGGGAGAAGGAAGCA
The DNA here is from genome assembly GCA_038380795.1 of Pyrocephalus nanus. Lineage (NCBI taxonomy): Eukaryota > Metazoa > Chordata > Aves > Passeriformes > Tyrannidae > Pyrocephalus > Pyrocephalus nanus. The sequence continues at coordinate 2,195,080 of CM076260.1, read as the reverse complement.
GGAGAGCAAGGCAAGGGGATGACACCCATCCAAGGGAAAAGGGAGCAGGAGGACAAGGCAAGGGGATGACTCCCATCCAAGAAAATGACTGTGTGAGAAGACAGACAGACCACATCCACATAAGTGCTTCGTTCCAGCGGGAATGTGCTGTCCTTTGGACAAATGATTACTGGAAACATTCAGGCCATTTTCAATTTTCAAAGACAAGCACCCAGATTGCTCAGCTCGAGGAGGGCAGGGTAGGCAGTGCAGGAGGGGACCAGCAACTGACTGGAATTGTTAACAACTACAATTTGGAAGTGGCCTCTCAGTCTGAGGCGTTCCCAGCTTGACAAGGAGCGTTTGGAAGCAGACACCGTGTTCCCTGTTCTAGGTTTGGCCTCTAGGGGAGGCAGGGCTGTTCAATCCTTTCCTCCAAGCTTTGGGAGAAGTGTCACTCACTGACTTACTGACTCATCACAGCCCGCAAGGCCCTGTGACAGCTCATTTTCAAACAGAAAATCTCTTCAAACATCTGAGCTTCAGCTAGTTTTCACTGGATATGCCAACTCGCTTTTCCTTAAGAGATAAACCTGGTTTGGGCATTTCTTACCTGTATTTCTAAAGTCACCATTTCCTGAATCATTTATCTGCCAACATCAAGTTTCATGTGTTCAAGTACTTGGTTGAGCTGGGGAATTTGATGAGCCAGAGCCTCCATCTGGAATTACTTCTACTCAAAATTCCTACTTTACAGACTCTTCAAGGTTTAATACTAAAACATGTATTATTCAGTTCAATCTCCCATTTGTCAGAGATGCAGAAACCCAAAACTTTCGTCCTTCTAGCCCTGTGAACCAAAAAACTCACATCTGACAGAAACAAGACCTTCCAGATGGCTTCAAAACCGTCCAGCAACACAGCACTTATTTCACAGAATCACGGAATTACAGAATGGTTTGGGTTCAAAGGGACCTTAAAGATCATCCAGTTCTACCCCCTGCCATGAGCAGGGACACTTTCCACTAGCCCAGGTTGCTTCAAGCCCCGTCCAACCTGGCCTTGGACACTTCCAGGGATCCAGAGGCAGCCACAGCTTCCCTGTGCCAGGACCTCCCCACCCTCCTGCAGCAGTTGGTGGCCATGGCCACTGATTCCCTTAGAAAAATCTGGGTGTGATTCCTAATTTGTCTGAAAGTGCCAGGGCTCAGCTTCTGGCTCTGGGTTCCCAGGCCAAATTAATCTCCTTTAGTGAATTACACATAATCATTTAGTGAATCCCAAGTATCCTTTAGTGAATTACAGCTAATGAACTGCAGTGTTCTCAGATGCACGAGCACTGGGTGACCTTCTGTGGCACGTGGCTGGATGGGGGGAAAGTGCTCTGGCCTCAATTTGTCCCACTTTGATGCAGCAGGGATGTGCAATGTGCAGGAATTTCAATTCACAGGGATGCAAAGGCTGCTGGACAAGGCCACCCTCTGCCCTAAAAGTAAGATATTCAGTGATTTCCTACTTGTGTCCTATTCAGAAAGCCATCTAAGAGCAACAAACCCACTGTCAAAGTAAGTCCATTATCATGTGTTTAACACAATAATTGGAAAAATGTTGGCAATTTGACTCAATTATCTGTCTGTCTGTCCATGCAAAGTATTCTTCCAGCCCTCCAACCCTTTTAGGGAACTTCTGGGTAATTTCTCAATGCTGAAAAGATAAGAACACCAAAATCAGGGTATGTCCCTGCTGGTCTCACTAATGTCATTTACAGATGTCCAAACTGCCTCGCTTATATTTACATACTCAGCATATATTGCACCTGACACACTTTTTATTGCTCTGCTTGATTTGGGACTCCTATTCCCATTTTCACGTGCTTTTATAGGCAACCATCAGATCTAGAAATAATACTTTTATGTGTTTAAAACTGGAGTGGGTTTTATGTATTTAAAACAACTTGCAGGAACTCGGAATTTTCCATTAAAAAAACCCCAAAACAAATATTGCAAAACGTAGAATTATTGAACACGTTCCAACACTGCCAACTATCTACGACTTTTTAATGAGTAACTACAGCAACGTTATTTCCAGCTGTTACTCCAGCAGGGCTTCAGCTCCTTCCCCTTTTTTTGAAATATTTTAATAAACTCACCCCTGTTTAAAGATCAATTTACAAAGCAGTTAAGTAAACCAGACGTTTCAGAATCACCATAATTTCAATAATGAGTGGATATTCTTCACCACTTCATCCCCCCCACCAACACTGCTGGAAGAGCTTCTTATCCTCCTGAGCTCCCCTGGCCGCCTATAATTCAATTTGTTTGCCCCTCTTTTTTTCCCAGTTGCAAAAGTAACAGGGATTAAAATAAAATAGAGACAAGCAGAACAACTGGAGAGTGGAAGGGGGGAGAGAGGAGAAAATAAAAGATGGCAAACACTTTCCCTGAGAACGCAGCCCATGGCCCAACTGCTCTGCTGCAGGCAAACTCTGCTGCCAGGGTAGCAGAATCTCCTCTACAGCAGCAGATCTCTGTGTGTAATCACATGCTTTATCTGCTGATCAGACAGCAAAACTCTCTCTCACCGTGGGCTGTCAAATTTCCTCGGGGAGATACCTGAAAAACAGAACCAACCGCCGGAGAACGGCCATGTGGGGTTTTGGTTTTTTTCCCTCCCTGAAATTCTGCAACTGAGAGCCCTGCAAAGGACTGATTCAGCTCAAAATTCAAGTGGCTGATTTTTTAACAAATGGATCCTGCCCTTAAAATGAAGGTTTTTCAGGTCCTGACAGAAAAAAGGAAAAAAAAAAAAAAGTAGCTGAAAGTATCAAATCTATTTACATTCCTTACATTAAGCTGGCAGTCACGCCCCAAGGAAGATGGGAAAATAGGCCCAATCCCACTCACTGCCTCTTGCTACCTCTAAAGCATTAAAACTTCATGCTTATCTTTCATGGCTCATCCAGAAGGAACCTGAGGTACCTGAGAATCAGACTGAAGGGAGAACTATAAGGGGCTAAATAAAAAAAAAAAATTATTATCCCTCCCAAATCCACAGATGTAAAATATCCAGCAGGTCTCAACCAGATGCAGCTTCACTCTTTCACTTCTGATGGCACTTCCAGGAGTGGAGGCTGTTTAGGGGCTCTCAACAGCTTTGCTTTTTTCCTTGTCATCCCACCAAGATTCCTTTACCATCGTTTTTTTTAATGAATTTCACCCTCTTTGTTTACGAATTCCCCCCTTTGGACATGGGGCTCCCCGATCTCGAGTGGGGGCACATGGGCAGACAAGGAGGTTTTCTCTTGCCTCATTTTCCTGCATCTCCCAGGGAAAAGTAAGGACAAAAACATCAAGGGTTTCTCACCTGCTCTCACAGCCCCAGCCCACGCAGACACAGGAATCATTTACCCAGCACTTCACTTTCTAGATGATGGAACACAGCAGAATAATCCCATAAAAACAGCTACGAGCTAAGTCCATGTCCAATTGAACTTGCAGAAGTTCAAAGCAATTCAATTACCCGTTTGGGAATAAGGCCAGACACCAGCCTTAACACCTCTAACACTTGAGAAAATGGCTCTGGACTCTTTAATGATCACAAGAAATCACTTTTTTTCCACTCCTCTACTCGCTGTGGATGAGTAGGAAGTACTCCAGCATCACTGAGGAGATGCTTTTCTGCAGAGGTCCTTCTCCAGCTCCCATTAAAATTCACTATTTATCTAATAAGCAAAGCTCAAGACCTACAAAACCAGTTGTGCTCTTTGATATAAGACCTGTATTTGATATCATCTGCATAATATGGATGTGGGCAAGAGCCAAAGTGTTCAGAACAGGATCCTAAGTCTGGTAATTGGTTTAAGAATGATTCTGATAAAGTCCCATCAACTGGGGAGAACAGGAAGGGGAGAGATGCCAACTTCTCCCCTTCTCTGATATGTGGCACAGGGTAGGACCCCTTCTCTGGGAGGTCTGATCCAGGCAAAAATGGGTATTAAGGATGGCACTGCTATTCCCAAAGCAATATAATTTGCTTATCAACCAGTCTGACACCCAACAACTCAATTCACAGGAAGCACCTCTCTGGAAGCTTCTGATCATAACCAACTGCAAAGAAACTTCACTGCCAGCTGCCCACCCTGGTAACTTTTAAACCATGCTTTATGTTCTGCAAGCTTGTTTCTCTCTCCATACATGTTGACAAGATCCAAGGGCCCAAGCAAAGTTCCGTTCTGTGCTCCTTCCTTTTCCACACAGGATCTCAGAATGGTTTGGGAAAGGCTGGGACCCTTCCAGTGCAGCCCTAAGGCACTGCTGGAAGAAAATTAGGACATTCAGGATCATAACACTACCCAAGCCTTCTGAAATTCAAGCTTTGGCCTTTTCTGTTCTTACTGAACAAGTGAATCTCCTTTAATTCAGAGGGTGGGAAGGCCCTGGCTCAGGTTGCCCAGAGAAGCTGTGGTTGCCCCTGGATCCCTGGAAGTGCCCAAGGCCAGGTTAGATGGGGCTTGGAGCAGCCTGATACAGTAAATGGCATCCCTGTCATGGCAGGAGGGTTGGAATGAGATGATCTTTAAGGTCCCCTCAACCCAAACCATTCTGTGATCCACAGCCAGCACAAATATTTCAGGAAAGCCCAAAGCTTTGCACCATATTAAGCGAAGCTGCCTTTAGAAAAGGAGTGGCTGCCATGAATTCTGGAGCACAACAGAGGATTAAGGATCTGATTCATCACTTACACTCATCAGCTGCAACTCCAGTGTTTTCAGTGGAGTTGTACCAGTTTTCAAGAGAGAAAAAAACCTCAGGCCTGAAGTGCTCATCATGTCAATGAACACAGAGCCCTCCTTATCCACACACTGCCACAATCATCTCCTGCAGTGGCGTTTCTGGGCCCTGATTTTCCAAAAGGACTCTACTCCCATTCACCCTGATTCACAAACAAAACGTAATCCCTGTAATGACTGCTCTCATCCCAGGGAAATGAAAGCCTGGCGCTGCAGCAGGGAGGGAAATCAGGCTGGGGGCTGATCCGTGGAGGTTCAGCGTCACAGGGTCTGTTTAGGAATGCAAAACACCGGCTGGGGAATGCAGAGCTCTGCCACTCGCTTTCCATCAGAACGGGGACAATTAATAAGAGCAGCCTGAAACTTCTGAAAATAAATCCGGCGTAATCAAACACTCCCCGCTCCACAAATTAGGGGAGGCAGGGCTGAGAGCGGAATAGCAACACATCATTCCTTCAGGAGGCTCTGAGTTCCTCAGCCAGTTAAAGAGCCCCAAACTCACAGCCACCACTTCTACACAAGCTGTTCTTCCCCTCCCCAGTCTCTGAAATTCTCTGCTGATAAGGATTTTTTACTGGCAGTGAGCAAACCCCAGAGCTTTCGCCACCGATCCCGCTCGAGTGAGGAACTTGCTCTGCTTTACATCTTTGGGAAAGAGAGAGAGAGAACTTGAGATTGATCTTACAAGGCAAAAATACAATATAAATGCCAATTATTATCATAATCCAAGTCTTACAAAAGGGACTGACCTCTGACTAAGCACAGGGCTCGCAGCCAGGCACTTCTGAATTCTACTTGAGGCACAGACTGATTCGCACCGACACCTTATCTGTCTAACCCTAACCTTCCCCACTTCCAAAATCTGGGTTTCCTGCTATTGTTGCAATTCTGCAGCAACAAGGCAGGAATTCAAACTCTGAGGCTGGATTCAAGGGCAGATTGAGGGATCAGAAGGACTAACAAACAAGAGAGAAAAGCTGTGGTGGCAGCTGAGTGCTGAACCAGGGCCCAAAGCCCCAAACCTGTGCCAAGAGCAAGGAGGAGCTCTTGGATTCGGGAGCCAAAGACTAAACTTTGGATATATCAGCTCTGTAACAGAATCAGGACAGGACTTGTGTGCTTGAATTACAGCAAATCTCCCCAACACTCTGAAATGCTGCCTTTAACCCACATGAAGAAACACGAAGAGTCAAAAAGGACAAGAGATGTGGGCCTGACCTAAACACCAGACCGGCCCCACTCCTGGAACTGTTCCAGGCCAGGCTGGAGGAGTTTTGGAGCAACCTGGTCTAGTGCAAGGTGTCCCTGCCCATGGCAGGGGATGGAATGAGATGAGCTTTAAGGTCCCTTCCCATCCAAACCGCTCCAGGACTGTTTGATAAGTCACATATTTTCAGCTGCCACGATCACAGGTATAGTGCTGTGCTCTGCCTCCCCCATTTCACTTCAAAACTTGACCAATCCTTTATTAAAATCCAGACAGCATCTCCAAACTCTCCTCCATTAACTCTGCCAGCTGGAGCATCTAAATACTTGAAACTGCAGAAGATCCCTGTGAAACAGAGAAGTAAAACTACTCTAATTTTTGGGACTGAGAGCTCCCAGAGAGGGGCTGGACTTCAGACAAGTCCCCATGACTTGTTCAAAGTCACACAGGAATTCTGCAGGAAGGCAGAGCTCAGTCCTTGACCAAACTCTGAGTGTCATCCCACAGGGTCCATCTACAGCACCAGACATGAGGAGGTGTAGGACAAGTTCCAAGCAAAGCCATCACCAGGATTTCCACCACCTCTCCCACAGGGGAAGGAAAAGAATCATCCCGAAGTATTTCAGGCCCCTTCATTCTCCCTCAGGATCCATCCCCAGCAGGAACAAGCAAAACACTTCCTTAAAAGAGAGATTTGTTGCTTCAGAAAACTAAAATCGAAACCCAGCAAGCAGCTGAACCTCACCTACTCCTGATTCTGCGCTTAACTACAAAGCAAATAATTTTCCACTAGAAAAACCAGTTTGCAAGTGCAGTTTCACTGGCACAGCCTTAATGAAGACAGAGACTCCACTCGGAGAACAACTCAGGAACAGATAACGGTGTCTCCTCGAAGAATATAAATCATAATGGCAAAAACATGGGCTTTTGGCCACAGCTGCCTCCATGTTAAGAGTTTTATTTTACTTAAAAGCATTTCAAAAAGAAACAAATGTCCTAATTAATGCTCTTAAAGCAACAATTTTTTGTGCAGTCCAGACCTGAACTAGGGAAATTTCCTCTTGCATGATATGGAGAAGACTCATCTGCATTCTACACTGCTAAGGCCCATGTCCCCAAGTGCCACATCCACAGGGCTTTTAAATCCCTCCAGGGCTGGGAATTCATCACTGGAAAAAACACTGGGGAAGAAATTTTTCCATTCAATAGGATTTTTTTTCTTTTTTTTTTTTTTTTTTTTAAGGACCCTTTCAGAGTGGCTGTGAAATCCCGAATTAACTCATCTGGTTTATCCTAAAGTAAAACCACAAGCTCAGGCAGCACATTGTTTCAGCTAAGGAAGCCTTAAAAAGCCAACTGGATATTCCTGCAGCCACCAACTATTTACACGATACCTCATCAAGCAAGACAAAAAAGAGAAAATGAGCTGAATCTTCTTTCACCCAAGTTTAATTAAGGTGGTTTGTGCCACGTTTCAAGGGCACTGGGATAGTTACAGCTCAACCTGTGGTGATTTTTTTCTCCAAGCCACTCTAACTCCAGTGCCTGCTCTTCAACGTGTGCTGACCTGGGAGCATCCACATCCTCAGGTTTGTTTTTTTTTTTCCTTCTGTTGTTTTCCCTAAATGATGACAAGGCTTCAATCCAGTCCTTTTCCATCTGCATTACTCATTCTCTTCCCACTCAGAAGGCTTTTACTCACTCCCCAGACAGCCCTGTCATTGCTGGCAATTAGATTCACAAGCACCAGCCTGATAATTCAGGTAAACTTCAGGTGACGATGCTGTAACTGCCTGGTTCCCTCAGAACTCATATTCTGAGGGATGCAAAACATGCTGATGGTCATAGCTCACTCCTAACACATGTTAATTAATCAATACTGCCATAAGCCCACGAAGCACAAGTAATTATTCTTATTATATTTATGGAGAGCCCAAGAGAGAAACCTGTGTTGGCTACAGGGCTTAGTTTCAGATAAATGGCTGATTCCTGTGAGACCAAAATCAAGAGTTCTGTGGTCACACCATGCCCCAAACTCCTTTCAAGTACTGACTCCCATCCAGCTGTGGACAAAAATTAGGCAGGAGAAATGGTAACTGCAGCCAGGTTTCTACTTGGCTGTTCTGTGAGTAGGGATAACCCAACTCCTCCCTTACCAGCAGTTTTGACTGTTCAATCTTTACCTTATTCAGTATTTAAGTTCAAACTTTTAAATTTTTTTTAAGGCTCCATTTTCTTCTTTCCCCTTCTCGATCCCACTTAACCTTTTTTTTTTTTTTTTTTAAAAGATATCTATGGTCTAATCTGGAAGTTTTGTACCTAAATGGGTCATCTTGGCCCATTTGCTCTGATTTAATACTCTCTAAACCCTTCCAAATAGGTTCATCCTGGTTTCCCCTCAGTCAAAAATTGCATCCTAATAACTTCCCATCCACTGGAATAAATCAAAGCTGCTGCTGCTGCTGCTCTGCTGGGAAGTGGCAGCTGATGAACAGGGCAGAAAACTGCACAGGGGCAGAAAGGGACTGACATCACAGCAACAGCAAACTCACACCATGCAATTCCCACTTTGGAAATCCATGGTGAAAGCCTGACACAAAGTCAAAAGCTGTCACACTGTCCTTGTGCTCACACGAAGTGATCCGAGATCCCTCTGCAAACTCTGGATTACCAGGATAATGAAGATGCACAGGGCAATGAGGCCTCACCTCCTGACTCCTCTCCTGCTGTAAACTAGATCTTTACAACTCCAAGTGGTGATTTTAATACTGAAATCCAACATATTTCCAGCTGGAGGAAAGAAGAGGAGGTGGCTCAGGGGACTGGCAACAAAGCAGGAAACCACTGGGTTTGAGTAGAAGGCTAAAGCCACCAGCAACAGCAAATAACTAATTAAGGGCTGTATCAAGAAGTCTTTTTAAAATCCATTGGAGTTTGGTTTCCAACCAAAAAAATCCCTGGCAGCTTTATTTTTGCTGTGGCTCCCTCTACAGAAGCCCGTGACTGCACTGCCACAAGGATAAATCTTCATCCCTGAAATAATCCAGCTGGAAAAAACGTGGCTGCATTCACAGCAGCCCAGTTCCTTCCCACCTATTCCCTGCTCAGACTGACAGAAGGCACAGTCCAAAGTCAAGACGTCAAAGTATCTCAGGAATCTGATTGCTGGGGACAAGCCAACAACAGGGATTATTGGGAGCAGCAGAACAAGAACGATCAGTGGGAGCTGAGGGAGAGCACAGAGCAGGTCAAGCCTCTCCCTTCAGCCTTCCAGCTTCAACATTTGAATTCATTTGCTTATTTACTGAAGAAACAGCACGGAGACCAATCACATCGAAGATTTATGACAGAGGCCACTAAAAAAACCCCACAATTGACAGATTTACACAACTTCAATTCCACCTGGGGCTCAAGATCCTGCTTGGAACAGCCCATCCAACCCCAAGGTGAGGTGCCCCAGGTTTTCTGCCTTTGCCATGTAACACTGAATTGATGGTGTTCTCAGCCCTTTTGCCACGTCTGGAGCGGTGCTAAACTCCTGCCCAGCTCAGGTATCCCTTAAGTATCTCTCCAATATGCTCAGTAGATGTATGAAGATCTCCCTTTTAACAGTAATTTTTCTTTGATCAAGGCCAAGCTTCAAAGAACTGCATGGTTTTCTTTCTCTTTTCAGAGACAAAAAGATAGAAATAGCAACAATACATCAGCAGTGAGGAATTATAAGTTACTATTCCCCGATTTAAATGTCTGGTTATTTTACTATTCCCTGGTTTAAATGTTCCACCAAAGGAGTGGAACTCTCCAGCCAACTGCTCATAATCATAGCAACCATTTCTCTGCTCTTTTTACACAAATTAACAGGAAAAAAACCCACCATCAAATGATCTTAATTGTTCTGGGCTTCTTCAGCTTGTACTTACACTACTGGAAAAGTTCTGAGCATACTTTACATGGGGATGGGACGTTATAAAGCCTCTTGAGGGTCTTCAGTGTTATTCACCATTCTGTAAGACACAAGGAAAAGACAGATTAGAGATGTCTGTGCAAGGCAAAGAGATTCAATCCCGTTGTTCTGAGACAACCTGTCACTAATCCAGACCCACAGAGGCTCCCGGACCTCAAAGCACGTGGCACATTCCTCAGGAGAAAGTCTGGTGGTGTCATCAGTCCAGAGACAAAAATTTAAATTACAATTGATTTCTTTTGGCCACAAGTAAATTAATCTATGCAATCATTTAGCCTTATGACAGTTACCTACCCTTTTAACTCACAAAAGCTATTAAAAGGATTATTTGGCCAACATCCTCAAGAGAGCTCAGAGACAGGTACTGCGTTCTGAGGAGGAATGACCTAATAGAGTTTTCTTTAGCTATTACTGCTCATGTTTTTCTCCCCAAACTAACATGGACTGAAAGTGCTCCAAAATTTAAACTATTAACCAAAGGGAAAGAGAAAGGCAGGATGTTCTATCCAGGGACAACATTTACACTTCAGGTTATGGGTGAGGAAACAAGTAGATAGAGCAGCACGTGGATTTTGGGATGATTTCCTCTGCTCCAAAAAGAGATGTCTAATATTGGCAATCCTGGATGGACACATCTTGCCTCTTCCAAGTGCTTAAAGGTGGTCCAGATCCTACAGAATGACTTTTCCTTTATCCCACCTGCTGGAGGCTTTGGGAAGAACTGCACCTATCCCAGATGGAGCCCACTGGGCTTACACAGACCACAGAACCACAGAATTGTTTAGGCTGGAAAAGCCCCCTAAGATCATGGAATCAAAGAATGGTTTGGGTTGGAAGGGACCTTAAAGATCACTTTGTTCCAATCCCCTGCCATGGGCAGGGACACCTTCCACTAGAACAGGTTGCTCCAAGCCATGTCCAACCTGGCCTTGGACACTTCCAGGGATCCAGGGGCAGCCACAGCTTCTCTGGGCAACCTGTGCCAGGGCCTCCCCACCCTCACAGCCAAGAATTTCTTCCCAATCTCCCATCTCTCCCTGCTCTCTGGCAGTGGGAAGCCATTCCCTGTGTCCTGTCCCTCCAGCCCTTGTCCCCAGTCCCTCTCCAGTTCTTCTGGAGCCTCTTCAGGCTCTGGAAGGGGCTCCAAGGTCTCCCTGGATCCTTCTCTTTTCCAGGTGAACCCCCCCAGCTCTCCCAGCCTGGCTCCAGAGCAGAGGGGCTCCAGCCCTGGGAGCATCTCCGTGGCCTCCTCTGGACTCTCTCCAGCAGCTCCACATCTTTCCTGTGCTGTTGTTCCCCAGAGCTGGGGGCAGCTCTGCAGGGGGGGGTCTCAAAAAAGCAGAGCAGAGGAGGAGAATCCCCTCCCTTGAGATGGAGTCCAACCATCCACCCAGCACTGCCAAGGCCACCACTAACCCATGTCCCCAAGTGCCACATCCACTCGGCTTTTCAAGCCCTCCAAGGATGGTGATACCATAATTCCTGTGTTGTTTTGGGGTTTTTTTCCCCTTTTTTTCCCTCCTGAAGGAACTCCTGAACTGTCAGGACAAAAGGCTGGGCTGGCTGAGCATTCCCAGAGGCAGCAGCACTAGGCTTTGGCCACCAGCTTTCCTGGGAGGTTCCAGCCTGTCCACACATTTGCCTTCTCCCACCCAGCCGTGGCCAAGGAAAGCTGGGTGTTCCCAGGGAGGGGAGCTGCTCAGAGCTGGCTGCTGCCACTTCCAAAACAACTCATTTGGCCCACATGGAGCTGCCTCTTCCTCTCCAGGACAGGAGGTCACCCAGAGCAAGGTCACAGACACGATGATAGGTCACGTCCTGTGGCCTGGGAGCAAAACGGTGGCACCAAACCACTGATGGATGAGAGGGACAAACCCCCAGGTTCCCCCCAAGTCACCCAGCCCAAACCTTTCAGAGAGACTTCCACACCAAACCCCTCCCCTGTTAAACCTCTTAACTGCATTTTAAACATGTTCCCTGAGGCAGTCACAAAAAAAAAATATGAGATCATGCTGTTGACTTCTTGCCAAATTTTAATACAGAGAGCTGGTTTGTTTTCCAAAGGGGAACAAATCAGACTTAAATATATACAAACTTTCTGAAGGTCAGAGAGGCTAATGATAGAGAACTGGATCCCTCGGAGAAGGATTTGCTTCCAGGGTGAGGAGCGTGGAAGAAGCAAAGAAGGAAACCCATCAAGGAAAGATCACTTTCCATCATCGTGAAAACGCAGGATTAAAACTGGAACACGAGCAGATGAGATAAGAGAGGCAAAGAAAGGGCTGCAGTAACTCAGGTTTTGAGATGACAAAGGCAGGAGGGTGATAGCAGTGATGGGAATGGAAGAGGAGAAAAAATGGCACGGACCTCAAGTGTAAGTGAAGAGCCATTAGGATCTAGACCAAATTTGGGATGGGAACGGCAGAGGAGCTTTTCCAGGAGACTCCAGATCTGGGAGTGCAGACAGAGGACGGTGGGAATTCAGCAGAGAAAAAGATCTCCATTTTTGCTATGTCAGAAGCTGAGCTGATTTTTATTACACTCAGAGTGCCATCCCAAACTGTCCCAGACCGAGCCAAGCACCAAGGAAGGACAGGGAATCCTCAGGTCTGAAAGCAAATGGAGCTCCAGAGAAAGGGGAGGAAGCTGGAGCTTCCTAAGGCTGCTGCCAGCACAGAGCGGCTGCTGTTGGAAAGGGGCACAAACAGTCCTTGCCTCCACGTCAGTCCAAAGTTCAGGGGCACAGAAACACCTTCCCCACCCCCAGACAGGCCTGAAGTTTGAAGCTGAAATGTTTTCCTCATTTCAGGGCACCCCAGACAGGAACCAACCCACCCCTCACCTGTAAATTGAGTCTACACAATCCAATCCCGACCAACATCAGTCACCAACAAATCATGACCGAAATCACGACTCAACGTCCCTCTTTCCCTCTCAGCACAAACCAAAGCACCAAAGCCAGACTGAGCCAGCAGCAAAGGCAGGTGGCACCACTGTCTGCAGTGACAGGCAGGTAAGAGCTCACAGACCTTTGCCCTCTTCGCATTATTCATTAAATAAATGACCTGCTAGGGCAGGGAAAACACAACCAGCTCCCCTTTCCTTAGGGTACAGACAATAAAAAAAAAAAAATTAAAAAAAAAAAAAAAAAAGTCACTATTAATATGGAAATCATGGCTGCAGTTGTAGAATCAGATGTAATGAACAATCTTGTCCCCAGCTTAAGTTTGCTACAAAGGCAGCTTAAATTTACAATGGATGAGTCCTCACGGCAATCTGTTTTTCAGATATTAAAAATCTCATTTTCTCAGTGCCAAGGACAAGTGGAAGTGTGAAGCACTGGAGTATCAACTCTGCATTTGTCTCACTTGACATGAAATCATTCTCGTTTTAGTTCTGAATTTTTTAATACATTCTTGGGATCCACTTCAGTTTTCTTCATTTCTCACTGTGTGCAATTAAATGTTTGGAAGTGGAGTTCACCCTGATCCACAACGCCCTGCAGCAGCAAGGAGAAAGTCACTTGGTAAAGATGAGGCTGATATCACTTATTTGGAAGAGAAATTCATTTTCTCTTTTAATTTCTGAGTGACTCACCTAGTAAAAAAAAAAAAAAAAAGGAGAAGAAAAAGAAAAAAAAAAAAGCCATCACTTTGTGTTTCACTAATACCTTCCTTGGTAAGTTCTTAAAAAAAAAAAAAAGGGCTTTACAAATAAGAAATTAAATGCTTGTGTCCTTGGGGAAGACAAACATCATCATTTTGACATAAGTAAAACATGAAGAGAGGGGCTGAATTCTTGGCTTAAAGCCACAAGGGGCAGGATCAGTGGCTGAGCGTGGAATCTGCCTGAGGACGTGGGCCCCACCACCACAACTGTCACACCAGAAATGCAGAAGCCCCGAGTTCCAGCCTTGCTGACAAACCTGAGGCGTTGGGTGGTGAGGAAATTAAGCCCAAAGAATGAAGTTCTGCCACCGCTAAACTCGAAGCAAAGGCCAGATTTGTAAATTGTGCAGAATTACAAACCAGCCCTCTCCTAGAAACAGCAAAAAAATTCAAAACTCGAGCCTTCTACTGCATGTGGGAACTGCCAGGTCTCCTGGGTGGACTCTGTGCAGGAGTGTTCTCATGTGTGTCCATAAACTTGTGCCAGGGGAGGGTTAGGTGGGACATCAGGAGGGATTTCTTCATGAAAAGGGTGGTCAGGCACTGGAAGGGGCTGCCCAGGGAGGGGGTGGAGTCCCCAATCCCTGGAGGTGTCCAAGGAAGGACTGGACGTGGCACTCAGTGCTCTGGTGGGGATCAGTCACAGGCTGGGATCATTCCAGTCGGATGATCTTGGAGCTCTGTTCCAACCTAAATGATTCTGATTCCATGGGCTTCTCTTACACTGAAGTAGAACAGCCACCTGGCTTTACTTCTGTCCAGAGGACATCTTGCCTCAAAACCAGCAAGAGCCCAAAGATCCATCCATCCAGCTCCAGTTCATCCCGGTGATTAATCACCCTCCCCATTACAAATTTGTACTTGATTTCTACTTTGAATGTGTCTGGCTCCAGATTGCAGACAGCAGCCTTTCCTTTGCCAGCTCCAAGTCCTTTATTCCTGGGAGCTGTTCAGACAGGCTGTTATTTACCCAGTGCTTTTAAAGCTCCAGGTACCGCACTTGTATCCGAACTTCACGATAAATTCAGCTGGGTGCACGCACAAAAAGTAGGACTGGTGTCCAAAATACTAAAGCTAATCTAGGACTCTTTAGCCCATTTTCCCAAAATAGGCCTATTAGGAAAATAAAAAAAAATAAAATAATAATAAAAAAAAAAAGCTCTGCCACATGACTGGAGGATGTGTTTGACTTGTGCCCTGGGAAGCAAGGTTAGGAACCTTCTCTAGGAAGGTCAAGAACCTTCTCTAAAGCACTGCCCCCTCCTGAGCAGCTCTGTGCAGTCACTGCACTGCAACACAGAGAGAGTTCTTGAGCCTTTGTGCTCCAAGTTATTTAAATATCACTGCTTTAGGTGTTTAAACATCACAGAGCTCAGGGAGCGTTTGGACAGTGCTCTCAGAGTCCAACCCTCAGCCCTGCACCCAGGACCACCCCCAGGAATCACACCATGAGGTTAGAAGGGACCTCTGGAAGCCCCAGGAATACACCCACCCCCAGAAATCACACCATGAGGTTAGAAGGGACCTCTGGAAGCCCTTTTATCCAAGCCCTCTGCTCAAAAAGGCCTCCAAAACCCAGGACCATGTCCAGATGGCTTTTGAGGATCTCCAAGATTTAAGATTCCAGCACTTCCCTGAGCAACCTGTGAAGCGAAAGGAGCGAGAGATCACCCTTTGTATGAACACAAAAATCCTTGAAAACGCTGCTCAGAAGTCCCCTCCAACCAAGGCTGTTTTCATTCTTACTGTGACTGTGTCTTCAGCAGACCCTTCACTGTCCAACACAGGAGAAAGCCATATTTTGGGATTAAGGTGAGGGACTGCAGCAGCACCTTGTCACATTTACAAGCCTATAATTTTTTTATGGGATCCTCTCCTTTCTCAGAACTCTCTGACTGCAGGGAAACTCTGGACAGGAGCCTTTCTCCTTTAGAAAACACACCTCCACCTCATGATAAAGCCACAGCTGATAAATGTAAGAAAAAGCAAGTAAGTCCTTGCTTCCATGTGCCTTGCAGATCTCCCCAGAACAATCAGCCAAGGATTGCAGATAGAACTGTTTCTCTCTTTTTCCCTCTCCAATTCCACCCAAAACAAACCTCCTTACCTAAATTTAGTGGAATTGCCTCCAGTGCAAACCAGGGGCTGGGCTCCATTTTGAAGCAGACTGGCAATGGAACCTCTGTTCAGAAAAACTGAGCCCACAAAATCCTGAAGTTTCCCAAATTCACCCAAGGCTTCCAGAAAGGCAGAAAAGTTCCTCTGTATTTCACTGGAAAGGACCCCAAATTACTCCAGAAGTCCCAGAGATACATAAAAGGCAATGCAATCCCAGTAAAAGGATGTAATTTAGTATTGCTTTGTCCTTAATGGCAGCTGGAAAATGAAATGCTGTCACCAAGTTCCATCTGCAGAGACATTTCAGCAGAGAGCCCGGGTGGTATTTTCACTATTGCTTACAAATGAGCTTCCAACTCTAACATTGCTGGTGTATCTCTTCAATTGCTCCACGCTGTCCCCTCTAATCACGTCTAAAAACTTGCCTGGACCAAAGGCCAGACTCGAATTTGCTCTTCTGGCTGAAATTACACGTGAATGTCGACAGTGGAAGACTGACAGCAAGGCACAAACTCCTGACTGCTGCAACAGCCACTTCCTTAGGGATCAAACAGGTTATCCCAATCCACTCAGATCAGTTGGAGCACTGGAATGGATGAGGATGAAATCAGGCCAGTAGCTCACAGCCAGCTGACTCCTACAGAGCCACAGCAGGCAGGACGTGCCCTGAAGCAGAACTGAGCTTTAAAGCCCCCACACGACACCCTGAACTGCAGGTACACCCTAAAGGCACATCCCTTCATCTGCACAAAGCTGCAGATGGGACACTGCCAAGCCCTGGAGTCCCAGCCTGGGCCAAACACACAATAAGTGAGAGGTTTGTTCAGAAAACATCCCAATTAACACAAATTACCTGGCCGGTTTTCTGCGGGGAACACGGTGACACCCTAGCACTGCACATGCCAACTGGAACGAGGTTCTGCAGTGCCAGGCATAACTGGGAATCCACCTCCACTGCACCTGGCTTGTCCCAGAGAGGATTCCAGAGCTCATTGTGAAGGCTAAGCCTCGGATTCCTTGACCTGTACGTCAGGCAGGGTCAAGAGCACGAAAACAGGAGGCACTGCAGAACATCCAACAGCTCTGAGAAATCAGAGTGTTCACCTGACTGGACAGGTCCCTCCTGCATCCATGAATCTCCAGGGAAGCCCTGCTCACCTCACTGAGTTGCCAACACACCTTCTCTAGCAGAATTCCAGACACTGTACCTGGCATCAGGTCACTGGAGAGAGGGGGATTAATTGCTTTGAAACATGTCGGTTGAATCAAATCTGATTTTCTTTTTATTTGACCAGATTTTAACTTTTCTTTTGACAAATCGGGGCAACACTTCTAAAAGCTGCATTTTTCCACAGAGTTGTCTGGTCCACAATGCTTGGAATTTACATCTGCATGGATGCAAAACCCTTGGCAGGCACAGAGAACAGCTACTACACAATCCTAGTGGAGTATAAAGATGACCAATACAAGATGCACATTCAGCTGAAGAACCTGCTCCCAGTTGTTGACCCAAAAAAAGAAACCAGAATTATATCTGCCATCACTAGTACCAGGAACAAGCAGGGCAGAGAAATAAGTAATGCTTCACAATCCTTTTATTTTTGCACTGCTGTATGGCACAAAAAAGTAATAAGAGGAAAGCGGTATCGCTTGAAAACAGCAAATTCTCTGCGTAAAATTTAAGTATTGTCTGTTTTAAAACAGGTTTTGGATTTAAAATCATCATGCCCTTCTCCCGGGGGAGAATCATGACAAAATGCTGTACAAACAATAAACTTGTCAGGAACTTCACAAACCAGAAAAAGGCTTGTTCCGAAAAGCTCTCAGTTGCTCGTCATAAAATAAAACAAGAACTCAGCCCTTTTCAACCTCCCTCCCCCAAAAGCCTGTGTGAAATCGTGCCATGAAAGGAGGCTGGTGTTTGCCCTCTGCTCCTGACTGCTGCAGGTTTGATGCCAGGGCACAGGGCACCCACCTGTCGTTCACTTCAGCACAGGGGGAGTTATCGGAGGATCCGCGTGTCGGAACCGGGCTGGGCACGTGGGAGATGATGAGTCCTCGCTGCAGCAGCACATCAAACAAGCCTCCTTGGCCGTCCCCATCTCCCCCTGCCCTCGCCAACCTGTTCTGCTTCAAATATTGATCCGTGGCTCTGCCCTCCCCTTTCCTGCTTTTCCCCTCTTCTTCCTCCCGGCTGACCCCGACTCTCATCAGCGTCACCCGCGAAGGATCGTCCGCGTCAAACAAACGGCCCCATCAAAGTTGTCTTTTCTCCCACGGTTTGCCAGGAAGCCTGTGGGGCTCTTGCACCCCTGCAGAGGGACGTGGAGCAGCAGATGCAAGGGGGAGGACTTTGGTGATTTTATACCATGGACACTTCATCTTATTTCTGCCCACTGATTAGTTCAGGACAGACAGAGATGACTTTGGTGAAGAGACTGGCAGTGATGAAAATGGGCTGGTTGTAGCGATGCTATGAAAATGAATTTTATAAAGGGGTGTTTAACAACATGCTGTCATAATTTCAGGGCTTGAGGCACTTCATTATTTGGTTGCAGAATCACAGTAGTAAAGAATGGTTTGGGTGGGAAGGGACCTTAAAGCTCATCCAGTCCCACCCCCCTGCCATGGGCAGGGACATCTTCCACTGTCTCAGGTTGCTTCAAGTCCTGTCCAGCCTGGCCTTGGACACTTCCAGGGATCCAGGGGCAGCCAGAGCTTCTCTGGGCAACCTGTGCAAGGGCCTCACCACCCTCCCAGAGAAGAATTCCTTCCTAATATCCCATCTCTCCCTGCCCTCTGGCAGTGGGAAGCCATTCCCCCTTGTCCTGCCCCTCCAGGCCCTTGTCCAAAGTGCCTTTCCAGCTTTCTGTAGGCCCCTTCGTACACCCTCTTCAACACTTTCATCCAAATAAATAAATAAAACACTCCCAAGCACCTACAAAAAGTGGCAACAACACTCAGGCAAAACATCATCTGGATGCTCCACCAGGACATTCCCACAGCAAGCACAGTCACCTCCCCGATCCATCCCCTTATCCCAGACCTCACCCCCCAAAGGGGGGGGATCACTCGCCGGTTAATTATTCCTGCAAAGGCCTTCTGCTTAACATATTAGCAGGGATTTATAGGAGTGACTGTCTGGAACACTGCTTAACAATGCTGAGAGCAGAGTTCCAAGAAATCAGTCGTTTGGCAATCGCAAATCCAGCAATCCACGCTGAAGTATGTGCTCAATGCTCGCTAAACCTGTAATCCCAGCTCCCTCTTTTCTTTTTTTTTTTTTTTTTATTTTTTTTCCCCTCCCCATAATAAGTGGTTTAAATTTAGTAGGAATGAATCACTTGCTGCAGGTTTGCTAGCTTTAGTTATTTATTTCTTTTTTTTTTTTTGGAATCCATCTTGGGTGACATCAAACAGGAAGAGTGGAGGAGGAGGGAGGCAGAATGCGGCTTCCTCAAGAAAAGCCAGTGCATCACATGCAGCATCTTCCCAAGCTCTGCTCTAAGTTAAGTTATTCCACAACTGGGGAATTTCCTCCTGCAGTAAACAGCAGATACAGGGCAGAGTCCCACCCAACCAGTGATATTTTTGCTCTAAGCTGGGTCCAGGCCAAAGAAAGAGCCTGGTGCTCTTAAGACCTGCTGGTCTTAAAACATACTCCATACAAATGGTCTGCTCTGGAATCGTGGCCACAGAATCACGGGATTATTTAGGTTGGAAAAGACCTCCAAGACTGAGTCCAGTCTGTGCCTGATCCCCCACTTGTCCCCCAGCCCAGAGCACTGAAGTGCCACGTCCAGTCCTTCCTTGGACACCTCCAGGGGTGGGGACTCCACCACCACCCTGGGCAGCCCCTGCCAGTGCCTGACCACCCTTTCCACGAAGAAATCCCTCCTGATGTCCAACCTGAACCCCTCCTGGCACAGACTGAGGCTCTGGCCTCTGGTCCTCTCACTTTTTATCTGGGAGAAGAGGCCCATCCCGACCTGGCTGCACCCTCCTGTCGGGGAATTGTGGATCCAACTGGGATTGCTCTCAAGCCAAACAGGCTGAGCAGCACTTTGGCTTTGCACAAGCCAGGCTTGAGGGAAAGGAGTCATGGAATCATAAAATGACTTGGGGTGGAAGGGACCCCAAGTACCATCCAGTCCCAACCTCCTGCCACGGGCAGGGACACCTTCCACTAGCCCAGGTTGCTCCAAGCCCCATCCAACCTGGCCTGGGACACTTCCAGGGATTCAGGGGCAGCCACAGCTTCTCTGCCCAACCTGTGCCAGGGCCTCCCCACCCTCCCAGCCAACAATTCCTTCCCAATATCCCATCTCACCCTGCTCTCTTTCAGTTAAAGCCACTCCCCCTTATCCTCCATGGAACTCTGGCAGGTGGCTTTTGCTGCCTGGAAGGGATCTGGGAAGGAGGAGGGCAGAGGAGCAGGTGACAGCTTTGGGACGGCACCACAGGACTCTTCTGGCAAAACTTTGCTAAATATATCAGCAGTGCAAAGTAGGTGGGTCAGAACATACCTCCAAGAGAAATCCATATTTGGAAGCACAGCCCAAGTGGGAAGCTGTATGTTCAAAGGAGCTATAAGCACAAGCATAAGGGCTTGAAGCAAGAACACTTGAAGGATTTGGAGTTTCCCTTCCCCCCCCCCCCCCCACATATATAAATTCAGCCAAAGCACAACGCGAGCCTGCAATGGAAAATAGAAAATACTCTTTAAGAAACAGGCAAGAAAAATAAATGGATGCACAGAGAGGTGAAGTGACCTCCAGTCCCAAGTGGAATTATTTAGGAAGCTTGGAACCGTACTGAGATTGAGCTACCAGCCTGCACCCTCTCTCTCACCTGTGACAGGGCTGAGAGTCAGCAACTCATTCTGTTTGTGACAACAAACCTGAACTGCAGATGGGGAGCCACTTATTTCCTGAGCACACAGTACTGACACAGCTATGTAAAGCAAAATACTGATTCCAGAGCCAAGAATTACAGAATCCCAGAATGCTTTGGGATGGAAAGGACCTTAAAGGTCGTCCAGTTCCAACCTCAACACCTTCCACTATCCCAGGTTGCTCCAAGCCCTGTCCAACCTGGCCTCAGACACTTCCAGGGATCCAGGGACAGTCACATCTTTTCTGGGCAACCTGTGCCAGGGTCTCCCTACCCTCACAGGGAAGAATCTCTTCCCAATATCCCATCTAACCCTCCCCTCTCTCAGAGAGAGTCATTCACTAAGAAGAAGACAAGAATCAGGAGTTGTATTCTGAAGAATTCTGAAAAACTGATGAATTTCATCGGGCTGTGACCGAGTTCTGCTGAATCTCCGAACAGGAAATCCAGCTTCAGCTGGGGGAATGCATTGGAAGTGTTGATAAAAGCCAAAATTGCAGAACATTTAGAAATGCATAATTTAGTAGAGGACATCCAGTACAGATTCATAAAAGGAAGGTCATGCCTGACAAATCTGCTGAAATCCTCTTTATTATACGACCAAATCGTTAGGTTAGACAAGAGCGAAACAGTGGACATAAGTTATCAGGATCTCAGGAAAGCATTTGATTTTGTACCACTCAGGCTGATTTACAAAGTCATAAAGTATTGTGCAGGCAGAGGGAACTGAAATGGAATAAAAGAACATTTTTAGGGATAGCAGCAAAGGCAAAGGAGTGAGCGGAAGGAATCTGAAACAGAGAGGTGTAAAGGTCAAGCTGCTGCTAAAAGGCACGAAAACAGGATCTGAGAAGAGCAAAAATTCAGCCCAGCTACCAGTTTAGAGACAGGAATACCTGACTTTGGTGGCTGAACCGCACAAGAGCATTACCAATGAAGTAAATCAGGAGGAATTTGGGTGCAGAAAGGAGGATGAACAAGGCCTGGTGCTTGCAAAAACACAGGAGAGGTGCTGCACCAACCTGTGGATTCAGCTGTGCCAGAGCTGAGGTGGGAAAGGACCTTCTGGCTGGGAATCCGCACTCATTTTGAAGAGGATTCAGTAATTTTTATGGTCATTAATAAAATCTGCAGCTATGCATGCTGTGGTAATGATATGGGTAATTAAATCTGAAGCTTCTGGGAATTAAGCTGATGGCCTGAAAGGGTCAAAAAGAAAACTCCTCCGGTGCTTAATCAGAGGAACAGCTTTGCAAGCTGGATGGGTGCATTAATGGTCCTGCAGTGACCACGCTGTGACACACAAAGCTACATCAAAGGAATCTGGATTGATCAACCTCTGGATTGATCCAGCTCAAGCCTTCACAACAATCACCACGATTTCATGAAGGGCACACCAACAGAAACAGCCTTTTTGGACCTGCATGAAGCCAGCGTGGTTTTCTTGGCCCCTCTTGGGACAATTCAGCACAGAGAAAAAGAGCTCCCACTTATTCCAAGTTTTTCCACGGGCTGTTGGATATACCTTCTCCTGAAAAGGGCCAATTATCCTCCTGGCTGGTAGACTGGAGACAAGCTCCGTTGTCTGATGATGATGCAAAAAGATTTTATCTTTTTTTTTTTTTTTTCTTTCCTAAGAGAGCAGCAAATCTTTGCAATGTCCTCATGAGCCAGGGGGTAAAATTCTCCGTGGAAAAAACTGAGCCTCAGCTACTGGGCTCAAGGTCACCTGTGATAAAGACAAGAACAGAACGTGGATCTCCTGATTCCCACTCCTGTGCCCTGAATTCCAGGCCACGGTGCCGCTGCCACCACCTGTGGGGACAAGCCTTTCAATCCTGAAGGCTGTCAAAACCCAGCAGCTTTTCCAAGCACTAAAAAAAAAATGTAAAAAAAAAAAAAAAATCACTTTAAATAAACTTCAGCTCGAGAAATATAAAATAAAATCGAAAAGTTAGGGGAGAACAGGTGGACTCCTGTGACACCGGGATTCTTCAGTGCACAAAGAATCTTTCATCTCGCTCTTCTGCACGGCACCTTTAAATATTCTTCTACATAAAGGCCTGATATGCAAGAGCAAAAGAATAACTGAGAAACAGTAATCCCTAACAGATCAACTGTGCTTTATCTACACAGATTCTGTTTTCATAAAAGCACAGAGGAAAGAAGGGAGAGAGGAGGGAAAAAAAAAATAAGAGAAAAGTACGTTCTTATTGTTTTCTGAAGCTTAAAATAACCACAAAGTGAGAAAAATGAAAGCTGTTCCATAGAACAACCAAGGGGGAAAAAAAAAAAAGTCTCACTGAGAATTTGAGAGAGACAGTAAATGGCAGAAGATGGAATGAGAGATTTAGTGAGTGCCATGGCCACCAGGCTCAGATCCTAAATTTGGGCTGTGCTTAAACCAGTGTGGTTTAGATCTGCTGGAACGGACGTGCCCCATATGTAATTATAGCTGTCACTGGCTGCCATCACAGCCTCCATTTCCACTTCCCAACTCCTCTGAAAACTTTTCCTTTTGCCCAACTGGATACAGGCAGTGTCTGCAGGAAACCTGGTGACTGAGGGACAGACAGGAGGGAAAGGGATGGCAGGAATTAGGAACAAATCATCTCTGCTGAAGACAGGCAGAGTTGCCATCAATTTATTCTCGAAGCTGATTGATTATGGAAGGTTTGGGTTTTTTTTTTTTCCACTTCCAGAAACAAGCAGAAAATCCATTATCCACTAGAGCTGGTTTTGGACCAAACATTTGGGCTTAGCTTTAAACAGAGGGCCCAGGCTGGTGCTGGGGGAAGCAGCAAGGGAAGTGGCCCAAAATAAAACCCCATGAATTTATTCCTCACATTCAGACATTTCATATTCCAGCCCCAACTTTCATTTCCAGGCGTGTCTTTCTGTTATTCTGCCTCCAAACCCTCTGTTTCAAAGATTAGGGAAGATTCTTTATAATCTGCCATTCAAATTTCTGAAGAGGGGGGTAGGTGGGGTGTGTATTTATATATTTTTACACGTCCATTTTATTTTAAACCCAAATAAATGATGGAGCCCGTTAATCTCATCCCATTCAGCAAAAAAACATCCCAAAAGCAGGAGCTGGAGACAAACCCAGGGCTCTGACAGCTTTACACACCCATAATTCAGGTGTTAATGAAGTTGATTGCCAATTAAGGGAGTTTTTAAAGAGTTCTTATGGCTATGGATGCTTCTATCCCTGGATTTCCAGCTGCTGGGATGCCACAGATGAGCCACCAGCACCCTTCAAAAATCTGCTTCAAGAGTCTTGGCTGTCCCATCCGGGGTGGGAACTGCTTTTTTTCCCCTACTAACAAGTTTGTAACAACTGGAATTCCAAAATATCTGTATATCAGTGACACAACAACTGGCACTTCCAGCACTGAGCTGCTGTTTTAACAAGCTTCCAATTTTAAGGGCAGCAAAGGAAAAACCCCAAATATTTTTAATTTTCATTTAGGATTCTCAACTTTTAGATGAGTTTCCAGGACTTTTCCAAGTGCATGGATGCTGCTCAGAGGGACACTCAAACCCATATGCACACCAAAATCCAGGTGGGAATAAGGGTAAAGCCTTTCCTGTGGAAGCTTTTAGACCTGTCCCATTCATCACCTTCTCCTTTTTTCCTTGGAGCTGGACAGGCACCACCTTGGAAAGTTAAATCTTCTCATCTGAGGACTAAAAATTTTGACTCTGGTTATTCAACTGAGGTCTCCAAGTTTGGAAATTGGATGTCCACCAGGGGCACTGAAGGATATATAAATCAACACACCACTCCTCCAGTGTAAGAGCTACTGTTTAATGCAATATGCCAAAAAATAAAATGTGATCTCCTCTAGACAGTCTGCAACAGGCAATTATCTAAAAAACAATTTTTCACCAAGTTCTGAACATTCCTGCTGACCAACAGTTCTGCTGCCAAGCACAGGAGACGGACAGGAGGATGATTTTTTTTCCCCCCCTTTAGTTAGTTCTAAGAATATTATCCAAAACCCTGACTTATATAAAGGGGTAATTCCAACTTCAGTTATTACTTAGATCTTTATGATTCTTTACACCCAGCTGGTTAATGCATTGGCACACTTATCTGTTATATAAATCTCTCCTCCCCTCCACACAAGGATGCTTTTTAACCACTTTAACCCCTGTTTAAAGTGACTTACCACTCAAAACACAGCCAAGTTCCCATGGCTGAGGTCACCACTGAATTTAAACAACTCCTGGAAGACATTCCAAAGTTACCACACTAAGGCTGCTGCAGGAACCTCCAGAGAACAGAGCAGGACAGGAGACTCTGAGGGTGTTTGGAGACCATGAATTACATCTCTGCCTCCATCTCCTCCTTTCTAAACGAGTATCCAAACCAATTTTTTAGGATGTGCAAACACTGGTTAGAAGTTCTCTCTCTCATTTAGTAACAAAAAACAGAAGGATCTTCCTAGAGTGATTTTGAATTAAAAAAAATCTGATTATCACAGATTGGTTTGGGTTGGAAGGGATCTTAAAGTAAATCATCTCATTCCAACCTCTACCACGGGCAGGGACACCTCCCACTATCCCAGGTTGCTCCAAGCCCCATCCAACCTGGCCTTGGACACTTCCAGGGATGGGGCATCCACAGCTTCTCTGGGAAAACTGGCACTGGAGTGACTGGATTAGACAGAGCTCTCCAAGAGAGGTGTGATGGGTACAGTGAAATACCCGGAGCACTGGAAAGGGTTAAGGATTAGAGAGAACTCAGTTCCCACCAAGGATCTGCACTAACAGAACCATTTAAGGACCTGAAAAAGAAAAGGAGAAGTGGGGTAACTCTGACAGTATCTTCTTTTTTTTTTTTTTTTAAAGACTTTCTTTAGAATCCAAACCAGAAAGTAAAACCTCTCATCCATTCTCTCACTGTCCTCACACTCACAGTTCACATTTGCTCTTCTTTAAGTTCCAGCTTCTGGAGTCAAATGATTGGAAGGAAAAGGAGGGGGGGGAAAACCACTGAGTAAAGTGAATCTTATACCCCTAGAACAGAATTAAGCCCTTCATGTTACCAAATCCTGATTTATAAACTTTTTTTTTTCTTTGTATATTTGATGCTGCAAATAACAAACAGTTAACTCCAAAAGACTGCTCACCCTTAATTCTCGGGAATATAAAGGTTTGGGGAAAAAAACCAAACAGGATTGGGTCTAAAATGCTTTTTTAGCTTGTAAAAAATTAGTTGGGAGCCACTTTTACCTGTGGTTGAGACTGAACAGCCAAGAAGCAGCAAGTGCCCTTATTGAGAAGAGCTCACAGCAGTTGAGCTCCAGAAAGAGGGTCAAGGAACTTTTGGGGGAAACTGGTAATGGAGAGATCTGGGGCAGAGAAAGGACTCCTGATGGCCCAAATTCTGTCAGCCATAAACTATGAATCACAGAATCATTTAGCTTGGAAAAGGCCTCCAAGATCATCGAGTCCAAGCTGTGACTGATCCCCCATTGTCACCCAGCCCAGAGCATTGAGTGCCACGTCCAGTCCTTCCCTGGACACCCCCAGGGATGGGGACTCCATCACCTCCCTGGGCAGCCCCTTCCAATGCTTAACAACCCTTTCCATGAAAAAATTCCTCCAGATGTCCATCCTGAACCTCCCCTGGCACAGCCTGAGGCCGTTTCCTCTCGTCCTGCCCCTTGTTCCCTGGGAGAAGATTAAAGTCCCCCGTGGTTTCTGCCGCTTCTTCAACTGCAAGAGCAAGGCTGAGCATCTGCAACTCGCCTTTTACTGCGATCACAGACTGGCTATTGGGCTGGGCTGCCCCTCAGTCTGACCCTGGGGGGATCTGATGTTCCTAAGTGGCCCGGGGAACAATTTACGTGCGGCCATTCCGAGAGCCGGGAGCGCGTGGACGCGCCGTAAAAACACGGAGCGTCGGGAAGGACTCGCTCCACGTCCACAAGGAGAAAAGTGACACCATAAGTCACCATCCAGTTGGCTTTTGGGGGGGGGGAGGGAGAAAGAGGGATGACACACACATGCATATAAATGGATTAGATCACAGCCTCCCTGGATTGCTTCAGAGCCATGGTAAGACTCGCCCTTAATATTCTTAAAACGCTGTGGTTTTGTTCTTTTTTTTTTTTATTTTTGAAATATAAGACGTGAAAAGTGCCCCATTTTTCACGAGCTGAAGCCAAACCTGAAATAACAAAGCAGCCCTGAGTAGTTAACAGGCTACAGAGCTCCCCAGGATTTCCAGTCAGCATTGCAGGCCTGCAGAGTAACACTGTGTACCCATTAACTCCAAGTCCACAATTTGGCCAGAATTTGTTTTGCTGCATTACAGCCAAATCACTTTTTTGTGTCTGTCTTCCTCCTACGTGGGATGGCCTGAGCAGAACAGGATGCCAATGCTGAAAGCACTGACTGTCTCAGACTTTACCATCTTTGATTAAGAAGGCCCTTTTATTGCAGGATCACTTAAGACTTTACAGATAACTGTTGCTGCATGGAGATGAAGTTACTGGCAGGAAAAGCTCAGGGCAACTCAGGGAAGAGCAACCAGAATATTAAGACTTCCCCCCCACACACACACCCAGTGAGCTCTTTCAGGAGGCCAGGACAGAAATTACATCCCTAGTATCAATTTTTGTGCTGAAAAAAACAGGTCCACTCCTCTTTGTACTCCCCACAGCAGATGAGAAAACATCCCATTGCTCATTTCCCTACCAGAAACTTCCACGTTGGGTTTGCACAGCTCTGGGCAAGTGGGTGGGAGATGGAAGGGTTCACCTGAGAGGTCCCACTGCAGGAATCCTCTCAGAACTCATCTCTCCCTCCTTTTATTGCCCCATTCTCAGCTTCTACATTCATTTCACATCTTGTTTCCAGTTCCTGCCCCACATTCCCATCTTTCTCTGCTTGTCCAAGAGGAAGTTTGTGCTACAGCTGGATCCACGTGGACTGATGCACAGGAATACAAGGCTGCACATCTGTACACCCACTCCCCTGTCCACAGTCTGGAGGGACCAGACATAAAAACAGTACCAAGAACCAAGTGTTTCACAGCACTGGACAAGAAACCCTCCTATTTTATCAAGGCTGGCACATATCCTGAAGGATTTGCTTTCCGTTTCATTGACACCTACCACTCCCTGTGTCACCAGTGTGGGTAAACAGCAGTTACCACTTAATTTCTCTTTACAATTCGTTATTTCTGTTCCACCTCAATTTGTTTTTCATCCAAACAGCTGTTCCAACTTACAGAAACAGTCCCAGAGAGTTGTATCGGCCCCCAACTTACGCTTTGCATGTGCAAAATTTGAGACAGCATTAAAAATCTGATCAGAATGTGGGACAGAAGCACCCAAGGGTGTAAGGTCGTTTGTGCCATTAGTTTCTCCTCCCAGTTCCACAGATCTGGGCAGCACCAGTGTTTTGAGTTCATCCAAAGGCTTTCCCTCCCTCATCAGAAAAAGAATTAAGCATTTTCTAACTCATGAAGCAGAGTTTAACATCTGCAAGAACCGCTCCATCATTTCCAGCAGCAGCCCCTTGAGTGATGGCAGGGACACCTCTTTATCACAGCATCAATCACCCAGGACCACCACCAGCAGCAAATGAATGACCTGGCAACACGGAATTCCAGGGAAACCGAGAGTGACAGAACGTTGGGACCTCGCTTTTGCCTCGATTTACAGCTCAGCACGTTCAGCAGTGGGGTGCTGGTACAGCAGCGTGGTGAGGCGTCTGCTTTTAAGGCAGCACAAAAGTCAAAAAAGCACATTCTGAAGAAATAATTTTTTTTTTTTTTTTTTTTAGGGGGGAGGGGAAGGGAGGCCTTGAAGCATCTTCTACCCAAATCCTGTCAAGCTTTCAGCAGAGTGTAAGCACTGGGCTGTAAGAAGCATCATAGGTTTGGTATTGGAGAAGGGAAGGTGTGATCAGCTTCACCCCAGAACTGCTGCCTTTCTATTATATATATATAAAAATATAAATATATATATATGCTGTATATATATGTTTGTGTGGTGTGTGTATATATATATATTTATGTCCACACACACACATATTTATATACTCACACCATACATATCCTCACAGTGCAGAGGATGCAGAGTAATAAGCAAATAGTTAATTACCAACAGATTTAAGGTGTTCTTTAGAGCCTCAGAGACAAAACTATCCCCATCCCACGAATGTTGACAAAATAAAACCAGAAAATCCAGTGTCAATCCTCACTGTAACTGTTGTGTGGCTGCAACAAGTCTTGTGGCCCAGGGACAGAGAAGCACAAGAGTGCAGGAATTTTGGTTTTAATCCCAAGAACACAGAGCAGTGGCTGCCTCCCTCCTTAGCCTGGGGAATTTAAACAGTGACCAAACCACTTGAACTCATCTGCCAGACAGACCCAGAATTAAAAAAAAAGCCTGCTGTTGAACTCCTTCAGAGAGGAAATAAGAAATTCAATACATATTCTATGTTGAAAAACTAGCTTAATACATTTTTCACCTCGATTATCAAACCAGGGTTGCATTCACCATCAAAAAAAAAAATGCTGGGGAACCACCTGAATTCATATTAGAATTCATAAGGGATGAGGTAAAAAAAAAAAAAAGAAATGTTTGAATTCTATTTTAATTGGCTTTTTTCAAAGTTCCATTAAAATTCCAATCGACTATTCCAAAACACAAACTTGCAATAATGTTATTTAAAATTACACATAAAATATTTAGCAGCCTTAGTTATTGCTGTCTTTTGGGGAGGCTGGGAAGGGAGGGAAGTAAATCCCAGTCCTGAACTGGTGAAAACTACAGCAGGAGCACTGGGAAGGAGAGTCAAGTGCTAAAGCTCTTTGGCAGATACAGGGAATAATTTGCTCATTTAGAAATGTAAATGTTGAAGAATTTCAATGAGCATTTCTTGAATTATGTTCCTACTCCAGGACATATTCCTGCCCACTTCCCTACCAGCTAAGCATTCCTGCTCCTGCCCAAAGAAAGGAATTATGGAATTAACTGAAGAGCTCAACCTGTTTGCAAATAAGCACGCTTCAAATAGCCACCAGCCAATGAAAATCAACCTGTCTTCAGGAAAATAATGAAAGCACAAT
This sequence comes from Pyrocephalus nanus, assembly GCA_038380795.1. NCBI lineage: Eukaryota > Metazoa > Chordata > Aves > Passeriformes > Tyrannidae > Pyrocephalus > Pyrocephalus nanus. The sequence continues at coordinate 2,165,365 of CM076260.1, read as the reverse complement.
CCCAAAACAAGATTAAAATCAATGATTTAAATCAAAGCTTCCCTCATGCTGATGTAAATCAAAGTGATTTAAATCACCAGGTTTGATCAATTCACTCATTTGCATCACATTGATCATTTATCCCTTAAAATGTCACCCAAGGGCCAAAGTTAGTTGGGTGTTTATCTCAACTCACCCAGCACAAACAAAGCTTTTGTGTTCTTATATAAAAATGAAAAAAATTCACTATCAACTAAAACATTTCCATTACTGATGTCTAATCATACCTGGGCTGCTAAAAGGGTTTAAAAGATGAAGGAATGTACGTTCTGCTGTAATCCCAAGTGCAACTGGAGCCACATCCCAGCTGACAGGGCTCTGGGGATGTCCTGACCATCAACAGACACACAAACACGCTGATGGGACAAACAAGTGTTTACAAGATCCCTCAGCCCATCAATTCCCTTCAGTACAGTTGGGTAGCCAGGGGTTATTGATCCAGGGGGGAGAATTTTCACAGCAGGCTCTTGTCCTGCATCGATCATGGGAGCAAAGCAGGGATTAAACAGGGTGGAGGAGCTCCTTCATTACTGAAAACTGTGCCCAGCTCTGTGCCCTCGGCTCGGGAAGGACATGGAGGGGCTGGAGCAGGGGCAGGGAAGAGCAGCGAGGCTGGGAAGGGTGTGGAGCACAATTGCCATGAGGAGAGGCTGAGGGAGCTGGGGGGGCTCAGCCTGGACAGGAGGAGGCTCAGGGGAGACCTCATCCCTCTGCACAACTCCCTGCCAGGAGGGGGGAGCCGGCTGGGATCGGGCTCTGCTCCCAGGAACCAGCAGCAGGACAAGAGGGGAGGTTCAGGTGGGATGTGGGGAAGGGATTCTTTCCCTGGAGAGTGCTCAGCCCTTGGAATGGGGTGGATTCCTCGTCCCTGGAGGTGTTTCAGGACAGGCTGGATGTGGCATCAGCGCCATGGGCTGGGAACCACGGCAGGCTTGGAGCGAGGGTTGGGCTCGATGATCTCTGAGGTCTTTTCCAACCTGACTGATTCTGGGATTCCATGAAAAACTGCCTTTTCTGAGGGTTTGCCAGAGCCTACAGATTGCCCCATCCCTGGAAGTGTCCCAAGGCCAGGTTGAACAGGGCTTGGAGCAACCTGGCATAGTGGAAGGTGTCCCTGCCCATGGCAGAGGGTGGAACAAGATGAGCTTTAAGGTTCCTTCCAACCCAAACCATTCCATGAAATGATTCTATTCACCTTAGTGCTTGTGAAAGCTGAATTTTCCTTCCAGTTCTCCCTGGCTTGCTTTGGTCTTTCCTACAAAAACTGCTTCTGATGTGTATAGATTTTTCCCAGTTACCATCATTCTTGCCTCGGTTCCTTCACCCTCAGACTCTTCACCCGAGCTTTCAAAGTCATTCTGATAGTGCCCAAATCCTTTCCTAAGACCCCCCTCAACACACCAACTCTTCTCCATGGTTCTGCCTTTGCTCCCACAGCTTCTGGTTCAAGGTACAACAAGGAAAGGGGAATGGTGGAGAAACTGGGAGGAGGTGAGAACACAAAGGATGTCAGGATGACACAGACTGCACTCAAACAGGTACTGTGAGGGTGGTGGGGCCCTGGCACAGGGTGCCCAGAGAAGCTTTGGCTGCCCCTGGATCCCTGGAAGTCAGGCTGGACAAGGCTTGGAGCAACCTGGGATAGCTGAAGATGTCCCCCCATGGCAGAGGGTGGAACAAGATGAGCTTTAAGGTCCCTTCCAACCCAAACCATTCTGGGATTCAATGCACCAAGCACACTGGGACAGCACAGGAATCTCCCAAGAATCCACAGGATGCTCTGCTCCCACATTTTACCCAAACCCCAGCTCTCAAAAACGATGAATAATCACTGAATGCTTTCACCTATTTTACTGGCACACACAAAAACCCGAGACTGTCTCGAGTACCGAGCGGGTTTTTTTAAAAGCAAACATTTCAAGGCAACAGCACAAAGCCAATAACTGTATCCCGGTCACTTTGATCCAATTACAATACATTTGAAAGTATTACAGTACTTTTAAAGATTAAATAGAGCTGCAGCTCCCCATCTAAAGTTACCACACTGAAAAGTTCTCGGGTATAGAGAAGGCGCGGCCCCGACTGCGGGAGCTTTTCCACTTGGGAGATTCAAAGTGGATTTAGCAGGATTACCAGCATACTTCAGCATTTTCGGGATCAGAGCCTAAGTGGTATCTCCAACACACATGTGGGGGAAGAAAAAAAAAAAGGGGAGGAAAAAGAAATCTGTTCCTAAGAAAAGCAGGAAGCTATCGATCCTAAGGAGCTTTGTGCTTCTGACTCCAAACTAAGAGGGGAGGAATGAAAACAAATACTCTGTGTTTTAGTAGAAGAGTTTTATCTGAATCCATGTATTTATAATCTATTCTGCTGTCACTAACTGGTAAATAAAACAAAACATGCAAAAGGGAGAGGCAACATTTTTAGATGACAAAACTCAGATCATACTCGAGGCATTTACTTGTTCAAGACCAAACAAAAAACCCAAACTTTGTAAATATTGAATTATTATGCTGTCCTAAAATACCCTTGCTGGACAAACCACCAAAAAACCCTACCTCAGATCCCTACACAGAAGCTTAAGAGTGTTAAGAGGTTGGAATGGACTTCAATCATCTCATTCCAACCCCCACCATCCCCTATCCCAGGTTGCTCAAAGCTTTATCCCACCTGGCTTTGAACACTTCCAGGGTTGGGACATCCACCCCTGGTCAACCTGTTCCAGTGTCCAACCATCCCCACAGGGAAAAAGTTCTTCTTAATACCCAACCTAAATTCGATTTGTACATTCCATGTGGCAAAACCCTGCTTTTCTCATTTTTAGAAAGCAGAAGGAGCTTAGTTCACTTCAGGAGAGCAAACGGCCCCGGCCTAAGGAACAGGAAAAGTTAATATCCCAAAAGGAGAGCAAAAGGAGGTATTACAGCTGCACAGAGACATTTCCTGCCTCAAGATCTCAGAAATTAATTCCCCAATACACCCAGAAAACTCGAGTTGTCTTAAACTGATGCCCAGATTTGTTTCCCAACCTCTTTTTTTTTTTTTTTTCCTTGTTAAACTCCTTACTGTTTATTTTTAACTGCTGCACAGAAGCTGCATCTGTCAAGGATGCTCTTTTTGCAAACAGAGCTCCTGCTCTGGAGACTGCAGGGAGACTTGCCTGCCTTGCCTTCAGCAGAGTCAAACCATTTGTGAACAAGAAATGATTCTTCTACCCACCAATCCCAATTTTAACCTTTACAGGCCACAGCTCTGCCACCCACCCAAGTCTCACTGTTTGTCAGGGAAAGGACATGCCCAGAGAAGCTGTGGCTGCCCTTGGATCCTTGGATCCAGGGAGTGGGATGGGATGATCTTTAAGGTCCCTTCCAACCCAAACCATCTGTGATTTATGATTCCAGACCGGTGCCATCTTCAATGTCTCACGTGAGCTCGAAAGGAGGATTTAGGAGCAGATAGTCTATGTTTAACTTGCATTTAAAGCCTTTAAAAGTTAAAGGAGTACAACAAATGATGCCAGGACAAGCATTATCTATAAAGATAAACGAGCTCAAAATAGCCAGCAGAGCCCTGTTAGCAGTGAGCATCCTGCCCTAACATATATCCTTCAGCAGCAGCAATTTAAGCAGCTCCTTTGCAAGAATCTCCCAGAGTCATCCTGAAAACTTCGCAGCAGGCACAACAAAGAAGTGAAACCAAATCCTATCATTTGAAGAGCTGAAGGTCTTCATGTGGGCACCACCTTAAGAGCAGAGCTCACTCAGTGCCTTACTTGTGGTCACTTGTTTTCCACGTCCAGACATGCCACGAACACACATTCTCACCCTCAGAGTGCTGTCCAGCTTTAAGTCCACTCCAGGGATTTTCCTTTGAGGGGAAAGACCCTGTAACTGAGTTTCCAGCAGGGGATAATCCCCTTCTGCAGCTCCAGGACTGCATCACTTTTTCCCTGTGAGGGTGGTGAGGCCCTGGCACAGGCTGCCCAGTGAGATTATGGATTCCCCATCCCTGGAAGTGTCCAAGGCCAAGCTGGCCAGGGCTTGGAGCAACCTGGGCTAGTGGAAAGTGTCCCTGCCCGTGGCAGGGGGCTGGAAAAAGATGAGCTTCAAGGTCTCTTCCAACCCAAACCATTCTGGGATTCCACGATTCTGAGATTTCCTGCTGCCTGGCCCCGCATCCCACCGAAAGGATTGGGGATAGGAGGCCCTGGAGCAAAGCCAGTGCTGGGCTGTGTGTACACGAGATCCCCACCAGCAGCACGACGTCAATCCCACCCTCACCCACCACCGGAGAATGGTGCAGCACGTGCCCTCGGCCCCTCAAACACAGCTGCAACGCTCCCAGGCAGAGGTGCATCTGCATCACTTGCAGAGTCATGCAGTTTAAAAATAAAGAGCTTCCAAACGACTTCCCAATTTTAAGAGAATTTAAATTGGAAGAACGATTAAGACGCGTGGTTTTCGGGGAGAAAAAAAAAAATTTTCCGAGGGAGAACGCGCTCTCAAGGCAGAGAACCAGTGGAAGTCACTCGGTAAGCACTGGGAACGAGTGTCTGATGAAGTGCCAACCCATCTTTCAAGCAGAATCCTTGTCTGCAAGTACAAAAAGAACAAACATTTTCTTTTTACTTTGCTTATTTAGCTCAGTTCAATGACTGCTGCTTTCAAAGTTGAGGAATCAGCTGGGAATTCAGCAAGCAGGGAAAACAGTTTCTCGCTTTTAAATGAGGAATAAAAATAAGGTGGGTTGATGAGCTCTGCCAGCTCTGTGTTTTTGAAGGACAAGGTAACCAGAAATTAGGTGAAATTCAGCTCATCGAGACAAGACTCACTGTATTTAAAAGATGTGTTTTAAAAGAGAAGCTGCATTTTGACATAAGTGTAACACAGCCTTAACATCAAGTAAAACTGCACTTTCAATTGAATTAGTTTCCATCCAAATGGAGCTTGACATGACTTTAAATAAGAATCAGCTGGGAAACATGCAGGATTAACCACGTTCTAATTCAGCATGGCATAAATTCATAGGAAGCAATGCAACTGTTTAAGTTACACCTGCTAGAGAGCTCTGAAGTTCTCAGCAGAACCCAAGAAACACAAGTGCAAAACAAAACTAAGGATCAATTATTCAAGCTCAAAGTTTCCGGCCTGCTCTTTAAACCACTTTCAGTTCGATCGACCCACGTCCTGCAGCGCTGACTTTGTACAACCGCCCTCCCCCTGCAGCCACACTCAGGTTCATCCAGCAGCCACTGGATCCATTTACTGCAGGTAAGAGAACTTCTGGGATGGATCTAATGGATCATTCCCTACCTGGGAGGCAGCCCCACTTCTGCCCCGAGCAGGTGAGGGAAGGGGAGCAAAGGAAATTGTGGAAGACAAGTGGGAGACCAGAGGAATTTCAGGCCTCACTGTTCAAAATGCAAAATTTGGGCAAACAGATGTACCGTTCCTTTGGGGAAAACGTCCAGATGAAAATTAAACCACCTTTTCTGCCCCCTTGAGCTCGAAGGGGCCGGGGCTGTGGGTTTTGTATCGCAGGGGATATGAAAGAAATGCTCAAACAGGTGTAAAAAGTTATAATTTATAAATTATTGAACTGTGCTTTGAGCAAGTAGAGCTGGTCACTCCCATGGCAGGAAGCAGCAAAAAGCAACGTCCAAAATTTTAGGGGACAATTTACACGCTGTCAAGGAGCAGAGAAGGTTTTAGTCTAAATGAGGACAAAGGCAATTGGTGACATTTCGTATCAGATCCATTCAAGACACCAAGATGAGCCCTCAACACCATCACAGGCCAAGGAACACAGGGGTGCCAGAGCTGTCCAGCAAACACCACGTGGATGAGCAACTGGAGCTGGTTCAGAGGGGTTTATTTTAAAACAAAGGACCAGTAATAGGTAACCTTTCCATCCACACCTGATTAAATATGAAGCAGGCCTGGGGAGAAGGACTTGGGGGTTCTGGTGGGTGAGAGGCTGGACCTGCCCCGTCCATGTGCACTCCTCGTGTCCTGGGCTGATCCCACAGCAGGGGAGGGGGGGATTCTGCTCCTCTGCCCCCTCAGGTGAGACCCCACCTGCAGAGCTGCCTCCAGCCCTGGGGAACAACAGCACAAGGACGTGGAGCTGCTGGAGAGAGTCCAGAGGAGGCCACGGAGATGCTGCCAGGGCTGGAGCCCCTCTGCTCTGGAGCCAGGCTGGGAGAGCTGGGGGGGCTCACCTGGAGAAGAGAAGGATCCAGGGAGAGCTTGGAGCCTCTTCCAGAGCCTGAAGAGGCTCCAGGAGAGCTGGAGAGGGACTGGGGACAAGGGATGGAGGGACAGGACACAGGGAATGGCTTCCCACTGCCAGAGAGCAGGGAGAAATGGGAGATTGGGAAGAAATTATTTGCTAAAAGGGTGGAGAGGCCCTGGCACAGGTTGCCCAGAGAAGCTGTGGCTGCCCCTGAATCCCTGGAAGTGTCCAAGGCCAGGCTGGCCAGGGCTTGGAGCAACCTGGGCTAGTGGAAGGTGTCCCTGCCCATGGCAGGGGGTGGAACAAAATGATCTTTAAGTTCCCTTCCCACCCAAACCATTCCATGATTCTACAGCCCTGCACAATGAACACTGCAGGACTTGTGTTCAAAAGCCACACCTGCTGGGACCCAGAGCAGTCACTGGGGTTTGAACACACCCCACAGGTACCCCCAGGACTGCAGTGGTCCAGGAGCAGCCCAGCAGAGTGTTTGCTGTGCAAAGCCACGTTCTCCAACGGCTCTGCCTGCACAAATCGGGATGATTAAACCAGACCTCGGAGCAATTTAAATAAATCTGCACAACCCGAGTGTCTCTGTGAGTGTCTTACACCGTTCCATCTCAAACTGGTTCCCTATCAGCCTAAATTTGTGTCTCCACACCTGGGAGTTCTCCCAAGCACAGGAGGCAACACCCACAAATTGACCTCCAACCACTGCCACGCACCTGAATAAAAGTGATTTACACTCGGTTGTAATTTTCCCCATTGGAAGTTACAGACCCAAACATCAATTTTATGTGCATACAAATGCATTTGTGTGCATAGAAAATACACACAAATACATGAAAACAAGCCACCACTTGTGCTCCAAATCTAAAAGCTTCTCCCAGCCACTCCATAAACCTCACAGCCAGAGCCAGACACACTTTATGTTTTTATAAAGTCTGCAACTAAACCTTTAAAATAAATAAATAATAAAAGGTCATAATTCATCATCCTGACATCAAATCAGCAGATTGGGACTTCAGTATATCAGAGTGATGGATATAGACTTGTTTTAAGGATGGTTTAGTCTGCATTATGCCAGAGCATTTATTGTTGCCTTTAAGACTCTTTCCTTTCCAAGACGTTTCAAATTAAAGCAATGCTCTTATTTTCCCTTAACTGCCTGATCTGGGAGTCCACTGTCCAGCAAAAGAACTGTCAACAGAAAAATCACGCCTAGAGAAGCAACAGGATGGTGGGTGCTAGAAAACACAATTTCTTGTTTTCCCCTGTTTTCTCTTGCTTGCCAGGTGATCCAATAATCAGTCTGTGATGGATATCAAGAGTTAAGTCTCTCTGATGGAAAAAATCTTTCCTAATAAATACCCAAACGTAACATCTACCACTTATCACCCCTGATGTCCCACTCTGCCACAGGGTCAGGCTGCTGGAGCACCACTATCCAGGGATGTGCTGCCTACCAAGGACCATGACCAGTCTCCCCAGTGCTCCCAGCCCAGTTTCCATCTGCTCAGACCAGTGTCCACCTGCTCCTTGTGATCCACACCCGCCTCTGCTTTTGATGGGGTGAGGTGAAAAAAGCTGCTGGGTAAATGTAAACTCTGATCTTGCATCAAATGCTCACAGTAAATGAACACACACCTTCAGTTATAATTCACATATTTTTATATATGTATATTTTTATCACCACAGCACACTGAGAACTATTAATTCTCATCACAGTCCTCAGTGGTGGCAAAACACATCAACTTTACAGATGGGCAGGAGGAGGAACAGAGAGGTTTGACAACCACCTCGGGTGTGCTGGACAACCTGGCTGCTCCACACAACTGCTTCCCTTTGCCTCGGGCTCACATCATCACATTTCTCACCTCGAGAAAGCCCAACTTTTTTGGAACAACTCCATGGGCCACTCCCGTGTCTCCCACTAACACTGTGACACACAGAAGTGGTGGAGTCATAAACCCACTAACCCTTCTGCCAAAACGTTTTCCTAATTACAAATATCGATAAAACTCTGCATCCCTTCAGCTTCTGCTCCTCAGGCAACCCCAGCAACACCAAACGTGCCCAGCAGATAGAATATTTAAATTTGCAGCAATTATTTCAGGCTCCCCCCCCCCTTCTAATACCTCACAGACCACCAAGAGTCAGAAAGTCACTAACACCAATATGAAAATTTGCTGTTTGATCCAGGTTTAAACAAGACCTCCTCAGGTTTTGATCCGTGTTGTAAATGGTGCTTCGTAAGCACAACCGGTAAATCAATTTGGACGAGAGGAGAAAATGTAAAGGAATAAATTATCATTTCTACCCGTTCTCTGCCCCCACCATAGTTTTACAACCCTTCCTTGAGGCTACTCAGGCAAGAAGTCAACCCAGGAGAGCAGAGGAGGTCAAAACTCCCAGGAAAACCGAGGTAAGTGGCTGCCAGATCTGCCAATAGTGTTGGGGGATGATGTGTTTTAGGAACTGCCAATCTTTCAGGTTGCTGTGTTGGGGGATGATGTGTTTTAGGAACTGCCCCCACCTTTCAGGTGGCTGTGTTGGGGGATGATGTGTTTTAGGAACTGCCCCATCTGTCAGGTTGCTGTGTTGGGGGATGATGTGTTTTAGGAACTGTCCCATCTTTCAGGTTGCAGCATTGGGGGATGATGTGTTTTAGGAACTGCCCCATCTTTCAGGTTGCAGTGTTGGGGGGGATGATGTGTTTTAGGAACTGCCAATCTTTCAGGTTGCAGTGTTGGGATGGATGATGTGTTTTAGGAACTGCCCCATCTTTCAGGTTGCAGTGTTGGGGGGGGATGATGTGTTTTAGGAACTGCCAATCTTTCAGTTTGCTGTGTTGGGGGGGATGATGTGTTTTAGGAACTGCCCCATCTTTCAGGTTGCTGTGTTGGGGGATGATGTGTTTTAAGAACTGCCCCATCTTTCAGATTGCAGTACTGGGGGGAATAATTTGTTTTAGGAACTCTCCCATCTTTCAGGTTGCAGTGTTGGGATGGATGATGTGTTTTAGGAACTCTCCCATCTTTCAGGTTGCTCCTCTCACCTCTTTCCTCACGGCAGAACCGAAACAAATCTCTGTGGGTTATGAGGGTAGAGGAAGCTCTTTACAGACCTGGGGCTATGTACTCTTCAAATGAAAAAAAAAAAAAGCCAAAAAATCCCCACAAACCAACAAAATTAGAGCAACTCTTGGTGTGACTGCACCCCTCTTGTGAGAGCACTGCTGCATATTCTTGGTTGCATTTATAAATAGGGCCGGGTTTATCACTACACAGGGTAGGAAGTTGCTGTCATTTGCACTTCTCTTTTTCTCAGCTCACCCACAAGAGCTCCCAGGGCTGAGTTTGTAAATACAGATGTGGATAAACAGCAATAGATCCACCAAGGTGCAATATGAGGCCATAATTCCACCGGGCCAGAAAGTGTGAAAGGAACCCCAGGTAATGGGGCTGTTTCTACATATTCACACAAATAATCCCAGCCCGTGTCCTGACACTAACACAGGAACACAATCTTATGGAGCTTGAAATCTTCCCCTGGAGAAACAACTTTGCAAGAGCAGAATGGGAGAGAACACGCTGTGTAGAAAAGAATGTTTGTAGCTTTGCTTGTTATTTGAACAGGGCTGATTAATCTTTAAGATCCAGCAGCTTTTCAGATTTTTGCCTTCCCTCCCTCCCCCATTTCAGCGTTTTTTTTTAATCAGTGCTTTAAAGGAACAGCACACCAAGGGCTAAGCTACACCCAGGACTGGGCACACAAATCCCACCAAGTGCTCGTGTGAGAGCTGAGAGACCACCAGGCAGCTGGAAAAACAGGATAGAAGTGGAATACAGACTGAAAAAACAAGTGGCACATGAGGATCTTGAAGAGCTGCCCGAACACAGCAAGCACAGCCCTTCAGAAACCACGACAGGACAAAGGGGAACGGCCTCAGGCTGTGCCAGGGGAGGATCAGGTTGGGCACCAAGAAGAATTTCTTCATGGAAAGGGCTGTCAAGCAGTGGAACTGCTCATGGAGGTGGTGGAATCCCCATCCCTGAAGGAGTTCAAGGAACAATCAGACGTGGCACTCAGTGCTCTGGGCTGGGTGACGAGGGGGGGAATCAGTGAAAGGTTGGACTCGATGATCTCAGAGCCCTTTTCCAACCTGAATGACTCCATGACTGTAAGTTTTCCAGTTGCCTTCTCCAACTGGAACCATGAGGGCTCACATCTAAGCTCTCCTCTGCAACACTGACATTGCAGGTCCTGGTAAAATTCGAGATTGTTTGACAAGAAATAGATTCTCTTAAAAAAAAAAAAAAAAAAAAGCCACCCTAAAAGGTGCTTAATATTGCCAGCCTGCTTTTGTGTGCAGCAAGGTGGGAATGGAGGGCAAGGAGAAGATATTCAGGGAAATGTGAATGAACAGAAGGCATTTCTAAGGAGCTTGGAGTTTTATAAGGAGCTCAGAACCCGGAGTGAGGGCTGTCTCGGGCATGAAATGCAGGCCACCCCCTTCCCCCAGAAAGTTCTCGCAGTCTGAAGCCCCAGCTGTGAGATTCTGATCCCTCACCTAAGGTTAAGTGTCTCTATAAATGTTATTTTAGGTCTGGGCTGGAAGTGAAAGGTAGTCCAAGGAAGTCCTTCAGCACACCAGTGGGAAACCTGGGCTATGTGGAACACAAAGGGAAGGTGTCACACACAAAACCTCAGGATGAAGCCCAGCACAGAACATTTCCACAGCAATCAGGCAAGTGCAGCTCCCCAGGAGGGATCTTCCCGATTCCCAAGAAGTTCCTTGGGAGATGAGGAAAGAAGAGAGGCAGTCCTGGGATATAACCCTGTTTCCCCCCAGCTCAGGTCTAACTGTGCTGTCTGCCTTCCCCACAGCAAGAATTGCTGCCTAAACCACATAGATGCAATGCATATGTTGCACAAAACTGAGTTTACATAATAAAGAGAATATATATATTTGCTTTGATCTCGAGTTGCCCCATAAATTTTTAATAGCAGCTGTAAAACAGAAATCTTGGGCTAGGAACGCTCAGCAGCAATGAAATTTAAGCTTGCTACTCATTTTCAGGTTTTAGAAAACCCATTCCCGAGCCATTCCTGGCAGAACTGTTCCCAACTTCCCAGCGAGGAGAAATGCAAATGTCATTCACAGCCGTTTATTCGGAGATTATTTCCCTCAGCTTGGCTCTGTCCAAAACAGAGGGATAAAAGGGACCATTCAATCTGGTTTGTCATCTTTGGTCCTGTTAGCAGAGACATTGTTAAGTTCAGACATCACAATCCCCTCATTTTGTATTTCACTGGAAGATGCCTCTATCTGGGTTTTTTTTTTTTTTTCTTTTCTTCCTCTACAGAGAAACTGTTAAACCAAAAGTACTAAAAAAATAACTTCTCTCCGATGCACCACAAATAGATTACAGTTTCTAGTTCAAGTGCAAAGGGACAAAGAAACCAAAATCTTTTTATATGCAGACATTAAAGTAAAAGCAGGAAACAGAGGAACATCTGGTGACAGAAACATTAACCCTTGTGCTTTCAGTGATGCAACTCACAGGAATTTCATTTGCTTCTCAGCTCCTTCCCCCTACACTAAGGAATTATCACTGTTGTGTTTGAAACACTGTGTTCACACAGGCCCCATTAAAAAAATAACCTTTTAGGTAAACCAGGAGGCTCCAAAAAGCTGCAACTATCAAATACTTATCTAGGAAAAAAAAAATTAAATGAAATAAATATGAAATAAAAAGGAAAGTCTCACACAGAGGCCTTTTAGGGGAGGAAGATTTTTAGAAAACAGTATTTGGGGGTAGAAAAGAGGCCAGATGATTACAGGGCTGGATGATATGATGAGGAAGAGCGAGCTAATGGGATATAAAACTGCACACACTGGAGGCAGCTTTACAAGTTGGAGAAATGACAGCCAAATAGCAATCACACCACACCAAAAAGGGGCTGACAAGGCAGGAAAAAAAAACCCCCTCATTTCCTAAATGACAGCAGACTCAGTCCTCACACAAGAAGGGTACACAGAGCTGGAGTTAAACAATAACTGAGAGTCCTACAAATGTTTGGAGAGGCCCTAAAACGGAGAGAAATCATTCCCTGCCCTCGCTCTGAGGTTTTCCAGCTGCTCTGGACAGGGGCAGCTGTGTTTTCCTGGATGCAGGGACATCACAAACCCAACCTGTGCGTGCCCTGCCAGGGTTCAGCACCTGCAGAGTCCTGCTGGTCAGAACCTGGAGCTCTCCCTGAATCCCTTGGAGCGAGACTTTTCCACCTGGATCGAGCATGAAGTTACTCACAGGTCCATGTTATCCCAACCAATTCCACGGGAAGCAAATCAGAGAGTAAACAAACAGCCCTGTCAACACAGTTATCAGGAGGGATTTACTATCCAGCACACAGTTGAAAATACTGTGTTTGTCATGATTTAAGTGGCACAGGACAGGACTCAACAGGCATTGAAAATAAAAACCAACACCCCTCCTCAAAAAAAAAAACTAAAAAACAAAACACAAAAACAAAACAAAAACTAAAATAAACAAACCAACTAAAAAAAGGTGACAATTTAGAAATTAAGGGCATTTGCTCACCAGGAACCGAGCTAAGAACAGCACCTCTCTTCACAAGCCCCAGGTATGTGACAATTCAGCAGGTGGAAAACACTACCGTGGACTCCTGGCTCGGGATTTAAGGTGCCTGGACCTCTCCCTGGCTGGAAAAAAGTGGGATGCAAAGGATACACAGAACACCTAGAGCACCCAGTAAGGGTATTTCCGAGGACACTCTGGGGATTTATCAAATATTTGCCTTGTTTTTCCAGGCTCTCCTCAGCATCTACCAAATTACCCAGACTTGAGGCCAGAGAGAAGGCAAAACTTCTGATCTGAGCACAAGAGCCACTCATTAATTAAACCCAATTTTAACTGAACTCGGTCTTTGTGTTGTGTTTTGCAGCTCTTACACAAACATCACTTTACAGCTGCCCCTATCCAGAGGTCCAAACCAACACAGCCTTTGTTGGTGTTGAAATAACACTTTGAGGACACATTTTTATTTTATTAGTTATACATATTTATACCTAGGTATTACTAATACATTTTAAAATTACTTTTCAGGACCTGCTATTTTATTTTATATTTATTTGATATTTTATTAATTTTTAATTTTTATCCTCTCTTTTTAGCAGTGCTGTGTGTGCACCACTGCTGCTCTACAGAGAGAGAGCAGAAACACCTCTGAACCCCCAATTTCAAAGTCCAGCATGTAAAACACCAATTAAACAACTGCCTTCTACCCCTCCCCTGTGCCATCCACGGTGTTCAACCCAGTAAGAGCTGCCTGTCTCTAAGAACTACCATAAAACACTTTAAAAGCTCCACTTTTCAAAAATCAGGTGGGAGAAAGAACAGGGGACAGGATGAAAAGCACAGGGATGTATCTATATGGAAAATATTTGTTTTATTTCCCTCTTTGCACATAGCACAGACCTGCAGAGGTTGGAGAGCACCCCTCGAGCTGGTCAGGTCTAAACACCCCGTAAATGCAATATTCTGGTGCAACTTGCTCCAAAAATTCCCCCTGTGCAGGCACAGGAAGATCTACCTGGATTTAGGCTGGGCCTGGATAACAACAGGATTAAAAAAATACCTTTTCCTCCAAAGCCCAGCAGGCTCAGAGCTCTGGGGTCGGGATGGCAGAGCCTGATGGTTTCTGAAACCCAAGAGAACGTTGCTAAATAATTTTTTCTCCATGGCTGACTTAGGCCAAACTCCAAAGTTAGTTAAAACCAGGCTTAAGCAAAGTTTATAACTGGGAATCCTGACTGCAAATGGCTCAGGAGCAGGTACAAAAGCAAAACCACCAACAGGAGCAGAGAAATTGGGCAAGAGAGACTCCAAAGGTGAGAACAAGAGCCATTATTTGCAATTTCTCTGCTTCCTGCAGGCCCCAGACACGGGCCCAAAACTCTCCTCAGCAGCTCTGAGAGCACAAGGGCTTGTACCCAGCACATCCAAATTAATGCAGGAGAGTTTAGGAGGTCTGCCCAAGTAATGTCTCCACACAATTATGGCTCAGAAGTCATAACCCCTCCCTTTAATATTAAAGAAAAAAAAAAAAAAACGCATTTGCAGCCAAAATGTCCTGATAATACTGCAATGGCAGCATGGCCCTGAGCCTGCAGCCTTCTCAGAAGTCATTGTCATTAGAGGAAAACTGAAGGATCATCCTCTTTGTCCACTTACTTGCAGGATGTTTAACACTGGAAGGGCAGAGCTGGGGAGTTTTTCAAGTGGGTGAGGAGGGTTGAAGTGTTTCAATCCCATCACTGGGCAGGTTTTTCCCTGGAAAGAGGTGGAAAGCACAAAGCAGAGCTGGGAAGCAGCACCCAGGAGGACACCAGAGGCAAATTCCTACCACGAGGGGTGGGGGCAAGGCTGCTCGCAGTAAATTGTTTTGTCAAATAATTGGAGGAAGGGCCAATGTCTCCTCTGGAAAACTGACAGTAGAAGTCTGTCAGAAGCAAAAAACAATGGAGAATTAATTATTCTTAAGGATAAAGGACCCAGAACTCAGTGATCTGCTAATTAAAACCACGAAATATCCTCAATGCAGTTCCAGTTCAGTTCTTGGGAGAGCCAACAGAGAGCAATCCCACCGCCTCTAACGTTAGTTACAGCTTGTTTTAAGAACTCACCCTTTAAAGGCCCTGAAATTTAATGGAAACTGCAGATATTCAGCACTTCTATTCCATATTCAAATATCTGAGCTCACACAAAACACACAAGAGAGTCTTTATCGACTCGTTCTGTTTCAACAGCTCCGGAAATCACTAAAAAGTAACTGGCAAACCAACTACACTTCAGCAGAGGGAAGGAGCTCCTTGAAGGCAGCTCTGGAGGGGTTCAAAGGGGTGAAGTTTCATTTTTGTTTTAGCTGGTCATCCAGTGGGGAAGAAGCAGAAAGCAGCTCTGATGTGTGAGGAGCAGAACAGAAATGCCTGCGACAGTCACGACTCACCTTTCCCTCTCTGTGAAGTGACAGCACTGAAAACTGAACGTGCTCGTCTTAATCTCTGGTTTGTGGTTGGTGAGGGACAGAAGAAAACTCGGGGTTTCTCCAGCCTGCCTTTCCCACAGCGTTTTGCAAAGCTGGGAGTGGAGAGATGTCCGAGATAAATCAGGGTCTGGAGGGATCCTCCCGCCCTGCAGGACCCACAGCCTTTCAGAAGTTCTGTCCTCACAATGTGAGTGCAACCAACCTACCAAGGGATCCACAAAACCCAAAATCACTCAATCACTGAGGTTGGAAAAGACCTCCAAGATCACCAGGTCCAACCTGTGCCCCATCCCCACCTTGTCCCCCAGCCCAAAGCACTGAAGTGCCACGTCCAGTCCTTCCTTGGACACCTCCAGGGGTGGGGACTCCACCTCATCCCTGGGCAGCCCCTTCTGATGCCTGACCACCCTTTCCAGGAAGAAATTCCTCCTGATGTTGGAAATGCTGGACAAATGGCCACCTTGAAACACAAAGGAGTACAAAAGGTTTTAAATTCACCCTCAGTGAATTTAAATGGAGCCCACAATTTTAAGCCTTATGATATCCTAGCTGGAAGAAGGTCCCACATCCTTTGCTCCAAACACAGTCTTTTAAGGACAAGCAGAGGAATGGCCTCACCAGCTCTGTGGTCACTGCCTCCCTTTCACCTGCCAGCTCACTAGTTGGGCACCCCTAAACTAAAAAGAATGTTTATTTCTCCTCTCAAAGCTTTAATTTTCCAATAAATTAACCAGAAACCCCTTTTAAGCCAGACAAAGGCCTGAAGAGCAGCCTACCTGCATTCCAGTTTCCACCCTGGGTTATTAGCCAGACTGTTTAGAAAACAATTTTTACATGCCAGCTTTTATGTATTACAGTTTTATTAATCTTGAATGATACATCATAGGTGCAGGAAGCATAAAAGGGTTACAGAAACATGGTTTGCATTTTAAAATGCTTTACTGAAAACAAATGAATTCTCTTTTATTAAATGAATTGAACCTTGCTGTGTCCTCCACGGAAAGATTTCAGGATTACTGAATCTCTTCCCTCATTGTTCTTTTTTTTTCCCACCTTATGTTAGGGGAGGAAAACAAGGATTTCGGCATTTACAGCTCCCAAATGGTTTCTCAGTTTTGAATTAAATAGTCTGTGATATGAACTATCTGAATACACAGAAATGAAGAAAATATTCTCTCTGCATATGCAGAAGAGGCTTCTCCTGTCAAAAAAAATGAGGTTTACTAGTTCATCAGGTGCTGGTTCCATGTGCTCAGCCAAGAGTGACAATCACCACTGCACTGGTTTGATTCGATTTGAGAGATTGGCAGCAAAAATAACATTGCTCAGGTTCTGGTGGAGCCCCCAAGAAAAGGAGGCATCACAGCTTGAGGAAAAGGGATTGATATGTTTTAACCTATTCAGACAGAAAACATTTCCAGCAAAGGCCAGATTCTGAGCTCAGGTTATGAACTCGAGGTGTAATTACAGGGAGAAGGTAGAGATGGCTTCACTGCTGGGTTTATCAGCAAACTCGGCCAACCATCAGCTTTTGTTCTTATCAAAGGCACAGATGCATTTGCCATTAAACAGATCTGCTTCCCACAAACTAGACATGGCCTCCAGGCTCCAGATAAGTAGGGAATCTGGCCCTGTAACATCCCAGAGCTCCAAGTACAGGAATTTTAAGGCCTTCTTGGAGCAGTAGTTATTTAAATTGATTATTGTAAACAAATACAATCTAAATGGACTGTCCTGGATCTCTCTGGAAGCAGAGACTCCCCATGCTCATTGCTGAACACCCTGGAGCCCCAGATCCAGTGATGCTCCCAAACTTCCAACCGCTTTAATTTTCATTTTAACTATTTTATGAGTCATTTACATCCACCTAAGCAATCAAACACAACAAGCCAAAAAAAAGACCTAAATCCCAGTTTTGCAGTTCTGTACAAAGGGAAAGAAGATAATACCTACAGAAGTTACAGGTTCCAAACCCAAGGTTTTACGGAGGAAAGGGAGGTTGGGAGGTGAGAGAGAGGGATGATTTTTCCATAGCACTGCAATGCCACAGGAAAGGGCCACGTTTAAATGTAATCAAGCTCTACATTGCAGCCATATGGAAACAATTTCAGTCAATAAACAACTCCTGCAAAAGGCAGCAGAGGAATAGAAAAATCAGATCCTGGCTTAGCCAGGAGGCAGGAGAGCCACTGGCTGAGCTCAGAGGCTTCCGTGGCAGGAAATATCCAAGTCCACCAAACCTCCACAGGTTTGGGCCTCTGTCACTCAAAACTTCCACACCTCAAACTGCAGGAGCACAAATGGCACAACTTTTCCCACAGTGCCTTCCCCAGAGATCCTGTGCCCCTCAGTCCTCTTCCCTTTCTTCCCCTTTCCAAACCTTTCCTCCAAGCCTATCGCTGTTAACAGGCTTCCCACTCCACGGCCACAAAGGAATCACACCCCCCAAACTTTGGATACTCTCTGCATTTTATCTGCCTGGATTTTGCAGGTTTCAAAACAGGGGCTTTCTAAGGGGAGCAAGTCCTTAAAAAACACCCACCCTGGAAAAAAAAACCAAACAAAAAACAACCCAAAACACAACACACTTCACTTCCTCCTGCCAGTGGTATTTAAGCGAGGTTGGGTTTCATGATTCCATGTTATCCGGGGATCCTAAAAAGCCACGGCAAAAATACTGCCTCTCCTACAGAAAAAGGCATTCCTGTGCACTGCTGATTACAGCTGCAACACCGAGGGAGTGAAAGCTAAATGAGTTTGGGACAGGAAAAGGGAAATTCAGGGGAACAGCCAGCGAGCAAAGGCAGCTGGGTTTTCAACAAAAAGCAAGAAAAAGGCCCAGTGCTATGAATAAATCAGAATTTACTTGGGTGTGACACAGGGGTGACACCACCACTTATGAGAATAATGCCCAAGAACTGCAGGATAATTCACAAGTGCCTTCAGAAGTGGACGCCTGTAAAGGTTGGGAAGGCCTTCACTTCCATGAGGCCATGGAATCTGGCAGGAGAATCCACCTCAGCCACCCAGAAAGCGCTGCCATTTTATACTTGCAGACATCCAGGAACAGAAGCTCTTGGGATGTTCCTTCTTACCAAGCAAAGTGCGAGATTCAAAATATAAACACCAAACAGAACAAGAGGAAGAAAATTTAGGACCCAGAGACTTTCCAGTGGAAGGGAAAACCACTGAGAGTACTGGGAACAGTTTGCTGTTACACTGGGGCAACATACCTTTGTCACATGAGGAACCTTCTAATTCACCAGTAATAAAAGATGATTTCCAGCAAATCCATTAGCAGGGAAACGTTTTAAATCAGCCTAAAACCCAAGGAGGGCTTTCCCCCCAAAGCCAGGTGGATGTTCATGTCGTGGCAACGCCCAGAAAGGGGATGGAGCAGATCTGCAAAGCTGTAAATGCACCCAGGCAGAGAACAGGCAGAGAAAACCACAGATTTTCCCAGTGAAGAATTACAAGAACAAGGACAGCAGCAGTGCCAGTCAGCACGTTCTAATGGCAAATGTCTTGATAAAGGACTAACTTTGTTCTCTGAGATTACAAATGTAGTTGAACAGGAGCAAGTACATGCACAGAGTGTACCCTGGTGCTGGTGGAAACCCTCGTTGGCTGCTCGGTATCTGAGAGCTGTCAGTCAGCCAGTTCCTCATCCACTTCCTGGGATTGCATCATGCTAATTTTTTTTTTTTAAATTTATTTATTTTTTGTCGTTGCTGTCACTAAATTTAAGGTCTGATGCAGTTCAACGTTTTTATCACTGCAGATAAAAATCTGCGAGTGACACCAAGAGCTGTGGAACAACAGGACGTTATTAAGGAGGGAAAGGACAGCAGGAGAAGGGAGGCTGAATACCTGCCTTAAAAGTCAGCTCAGGAAAGCAAAACACAGCGGAATACAAAGGCCAATTTACAATCTGAGAAATGCAGACTGTTAACTGCTGAAGTAAAGAATGTCAGTGCTGGAGCAGGGAGGCTGAGGGACAGCATTTCCCTGGAACCTGTGAAATGGCTGTGCAGCAAGAAAGGGCTCTCAAGGCACCTCGGAATTTGGTCTGCATCAGGCACAGGCTGGAACAGGCACCTTCTTCTGCTTTCCACAACGTTAAAAATAAACGGAGGCCAGGAAGAATCACCGGATGATCTGAGTGCTGCAGAAAATGCCTCAGAGTGAGACTTAAAAGCTCAACTCTGTTCCCTTATCTATGAAGTAACTTGATTACAGAGTGTAAGTACCTTCATGGCAAGGAAAGTCCTAGATACTAAAGGGCTCTAATCTTGTCAGGAAAACCCTAACAAGAACCAGCAGCAGAACTTGGACTAATTCAAATTAGAAATCAGCCACTTATAACTACCAAGAGAAGTGATGAGCCTGAAATTACCAGTGATGGACACTCAGGGCTGGAAAGCTTTCAAATTGTTTTTAGCCAAACATCATTTACTGGTCTCAGTTTCAGAGTAAATGATTAAAATTTAAAGGCCTGTGATACAAAGCATATAAAACATATCAGGGAAGGCAATTTAATTATCTGTTCTCGCCTTAAATTTTATGAATCTCCAATATGTTAACATCACTCGACTTCTGTGGACCAGGAAATTAAAGAGGGAGGAATAAGTTTCAAGTTCAGCAAGTTCCCTCTTTTTCAGACTTATCACTAAACAGCACCACTCCATCAAACAGATGGAGCTCCCATGAAATACAAACAGCCAGGGAATGACCCACTACAATGCCTGGAAACCCTGTGTGGCACAATTTACTTGGGAAAACTCTGATCAGCCACTTACCTCTCCCATCTGTGGCACGAAAAAAAATCAGTATTAGCCCAAATAATTAGTTCTCAACCACAACCTGACACTGGTGTTTATACTCCTGATGTTTGTACTCTGCTGTCCAGCCAAGAATCTCCACGTAGTCGGTGAATGTGAAAGCACCTCGACACAGCCCTGAAAGGATTATTTTCATATCACACGCTGGAACATCAGCCAGGCAAGAAGTTTGCCCTGGGTCATGAAAGAAGACCTAAGGCAAAGCCTAGAAATGAGGATTCCACTGCCAGGAACTTGCCTTTCCAACACTGGAGGAGCATTACTCACACGTCAGAGCCTCTGCACACCCCAAACCCCGCCAGTGAAATCACAGAGAGGTTTCTGGTGAAAGCTGACATTGTAATCAGAGAATCTGATCATGGCAGAGAGAAAGTGTCCAAAATAAAGGTCAGAATAAATACCCAAGCAGAAACAGCTCTTGTATTTGATGAACTAACTAAGTGCTTTTCTGCTGCCATCAGAGCCACGGGAAAGAACAAAAAGCAGATTCAGGGCTTGGTTTGGGGCTCGGAGGGAACGGGCAGCTCGAAATGCAGGAAATGACTTATAAGCTGCACTTCCCAGTTGATAGGACAGGGGCTTATCAGGAGAACAAAACTGGCTGTTCACAAGGCCACTGAAAGAGTAGCCCACAGTATTGTTTCAGTGGCAGTTATTCTACTGCTGAACTTGAAAATTCTAAGGAAGCGGAAAGAAAAGAAGGGTTTTGAATGTTAAGTTCAAAAGTGAGGAGAAAATCAACACCAAGAACTCAGACCGAGTGACATTCAGCCAAACGTAATTAATGTATTTTTTATACCTGGCTTATAAATGCCTTCCCCCACCCCATGTTAAAACCTCACAGTTTTCATGAATGGGTTTCTCATAAATTTATATAAACCTAAATAAACATACTGTACATATGGAGAACAAAAAAAACCCGCCACCTGAAGCGGGTGTTAAAATTTGTTTCCTCAAGGCTGGAAGAAACCCTCCCACGAGAAGCAACGCTCCTCCCATTGGACAGAGAGACTGGAAGAACTACCTGCCTCAATTCCAGGGACCTACACCAGAAGTGGGGTCTTTTCAAGGTGTGTGAGAGAATTGATTCAGGTGAATTCACAGGTACAACCTGACCAAGGGGCTCTGCCTGGTAATAAGTTTCAGGCTGATAATTGCCCTGAAACCAAGAGGAGATGATGAAGTGAACACTAGAGAGGAATTCTGTAGGAAAAAGGGAACTGACCTTCCACACCTCCTGGTTGGCTGCACAGGGAAGATAAAGCAGAACACACTCTGTCAGAAGCACTACAGCAGTTCCCAGTTTTAAGAGCAGACTTTCACTTCAGACTCTGCCTGCAGCTTTGATTAACAACTGGGAAAGGGAAATCTGCACACAGATGGGGAGAATAACCAGTTAGAGATGAATTTTTTTTAAATTCTCGAAGCACATTGAAACAGTAATTGTTCAACCTTTTGGTGTCTGAATCAAAACAGATGATAAACGTGCATGTGCATTCCTGAGATAGATCTGAAGCCCAACACTGAAAAAATCCTATTAAATGAAACACAAGAAAAGCAATGCAAGAAAGAGGGGCATCCCTTACAGTCTTGTGAGAAAGTTTACTCCATAGTGGTTTTGGCCTGATGGAGGGGGATATAATGTATCTAAAAGCAAAAAAATTAAGGGAATAAATAAGGATGAGAAGTGTCCAGCCACAGAAGTCGATGGAACATGAGAAATCCTCCCATCACTGCAAAAAAAAAAAAAAATCTTGTTGACTTAGGTATTCTTAATGAGCACACTGGGTGACCAGGCAATAAATTCCTTATAAAGTCAATATATATATCCATATATGACAGATGTGAAGTGCAATAGATGGGGAAGGGACATCTGTGTTCAACTGCCACTGGCTCAGTCTGTGGCCTCTGTGAGTCACTTGGCCCTTCTGCCTCGGTTTCTCTGTTTCTGAGACCTCAATAGCTCTGCCAAGCACCTCCAAATCGAGGTATAAAGCATTGTTTTATCATGGAATAGCCAAGGAGGACAGTGGCTCTGCCACAGTGATGGAATGAGAACCAGCACAGCCACATTCAAGCAGCCCCCACCACGAGTCACGGCCCTAAATCGATGGCTCCCGATGAGGTTCGGCTTTGTGACACCGTGACTGTCACAGCAGCAGCTCCACAACTCTGACACGAGCCCTCTGCTCAGCCTGCACCGACAACAAGCCCCTGGCAAGCCCAACTGCAGCAGCAAAGAACAGAAGCACCCCCCAAACCCACTAAAATTTGAGGCTGTCTGTGAGAAAATCTTCTCCACGTGCTTTTACGGTCACGGGCGAACGCCGTGTAAGCGCCCAGCCGAGAGGGGAAGGGAATCAACCACTTGCATGTTTAAAAAAAGACCACATTTCGAGTGAATACATCTCTTTTTAGCAGGCACAACACAAAAATAAATGTGTTTCTCGGAGTGACAAGACGAAATTTTCAGCTGGTCAGCAACTGCTTCTCGCTGCAGAACCACATGACTGCCCCGACACACAAGAACATTTCATCTGCCGGCCTGCAGTGGAGACCACGTAGTTAATAGTTTGCAACCCCCTTTCCCCCAGAAGATCTTCAGAGTTGAGTAATAAAATTCCTCACATGATTTCAATGAGAGGGTTCACTTGTCAGGGGCTGTTTCGAGATAGTATGGTATGTCAGGGAAGTGCTCGCTCAGATCAAGTTTTCCAAACTTGTGTTTTCAAGGCTTGGCTGAAAATGAATAAAAATAAAAAAAAAACAAAACAAAACAAAACAAACAAAAAAAAAAACCCTCTAGGCTCTAAAGTTTGAAACTAGAGGAAAGAGAAAATAATCTCTAGATGTTATTTGCAAAATGTGAAAGCTGGCCAATTAATGAGGGGAGGAAGAAAAACCCTGATTTAAGCCCTGGCAAAGCCCCGAGATCACAGACTGATTACGAATCCTGCCGCTGACTCCGGGCAGGAGCCCGGGCAAGTTAATCCCTCTACACCTTAGTTTGCCACCTGCCAGCTGAAAAATAACACTTTCCTTTCATACCCTGTCATTCCTGCTCGTATTGTTCCCCAAATTAAAAGCATTTGTCAAAACACTTATCTTTAGCATTAACGCTGGGAATTGCATTCACAGCCTCCACACGCCCCGTCCGCATGACTGAGTGCTCACAACACAAACTCTTCCTACACTTTGCTCCCCAGCCATCCTCATTTAACAGGAGCCAGGAGGGAGGTTTACTCAATATGGGAATATTAGAATGATAAACACAGTTTATTACTAACCTTCTATATGAAACCAGCTTTAGAAATACAAGTTAGACCCCCCCAAAAAAAAAATAAAATCAAATTCTCCTTGTTAACTCCCAAAAATCCCACTGTAATCACAGTATCAGTCTCGCTGCATTGATAACCCACAAGATCATGTTATCAGCACGGGTATAATTAAAGCTCAATCCCACAAGGACATGGATGCAAAATCCAATCCCTGCTCCGCTAAAATCAGTATAACACGGAATCAACTTCAGGGACTTTAGAAGTGTCAAAGCTGCACAAAGTTATCGACAGGAGGAACAAAGGCATCTTTTTTTTTCTGCAGTAAGATTCCTAACCTGACAGCGTTTTGATTTCAAATCCTAAACTTTGAAGAAGATGAAAAATATTTGCCACAGAATCCCAACACCGTAACGTGTCATTCCGCAATGTCCCTAAAAGCTCTGCACAGAAATCACTGTGAAGCTCAAGCTGCTTTCCTTAGATTAAAATGAGCTCTTGTTCCATGAAAATTGATTTCTTTTCTAGCATATAAACCCAAACATCTTCAGAGATCCCTTGGTGAAAGGGGCAGCACAGCCTCCTCCTTTCTCCTGGCTCAGTTTCATTAATTCCTCCAGTTCCCCGCCCAAAGACCCAAATTTCACCACTGCCCCACTGACACACAACAAAAAAAAAAGAGCAGTCCCAGAAGTTAACAACAGAACAATTCCTGACAGTCACGCTCATTAAAAATTCATTTTATTAAAAATTAAATTAGCTTTAAAAGTGAATGTCAGAACCCCACTGTTTTCCCAGCTCCAGACAGCGATGAGAAAACATACCAAACACTCCTATGAACTTATGGATTATCACTATAAAGTAAACACTTCACAATAATTTAATTTTCAAAACACTGGACAGCCTTGAACTTTTAATATCCTTTTAAAAGAGACCAGGAAGACTCACACCAAAACTGCCTTAAAAATAAGCTTTCTGCAGCTGACACCGGGCACTAATTCCATGGAACTACCAGAATCACAATTCTGGAGAGATGCACGTTGTCTAGAAAGGTCAACAAATGAAAGGAACTGCTTGAGACTGCTCAGCAAAGCAGTTCTAGAGATAACCAGGCCTCATCCACGCGGGGTTTTTCCTTCCAGGTTTCCTTACCCCTCCCTAAAAATCCTGCTGTTTCACCTAGCATTCCTGTAACCCAGCTGGCAGCCTGCACGCCACAATGTCGTCTAGACCTGCTCCCACCAGTGGGATGACACAGGAGGAAAAACGCTGATGATGCCTGTGCTGGAGCGAAGGGGAGGCAGCACAGGCTGAGTGAAACACGAGTTCCTTGTTCCCAGCCTCATGCCCAGGCTCGTCGGGTGATTCTGTCAACCAGATACAAAAAGTTGTGGCCGTCGTGGGGGTGAAGAATAAACCTCACCAAAAAAAAGGGAAAGGAGCTTTCCCAAACCCCCCGTTTTCACCTGCAGAATCAAAGCCTGCCCCTCTCCGAGCCCTCCGCTCTCAGGACATGCAGACAGCAAACACATCCCTGCACAGATAACATTTTCCATCCCTTCCCTCCTTCCTTCCTTCTCCCCTTGTCTGCATCTCCAGCAATTTGGGAGAAAAATGGCAAAAAGGGAGATGCAAAACACAGAAATAAATTAAGTTTGTTCTCCGCTGTTGATGGATTTGGTCCTACCACGACAGGAGGGAAAAAAAACCCCAAACGTTAGGAGTGATAAATCCATATATACCTACTCCAAACTACACCCCGTTTCCCAAGGGACACGGTATAATGGTAAATAAATATAGATGCAGCTCCTACTAATGAGGCCGGGTACAGCAAGGCCAAGGAAAATGCAATCATCTCGGGGAAAAAAAACCTGCACAGGACTCCTCCTCTCCCATCCACGGAGGAAATCAAATGCCAGCTGCACCATCCCAGGAAGGAAGCAGAGCCTGTACCTGATGAGCCCTGCAGAAATGAGCGAGTCATATCACGGGACTTCAGGCTTTCGTCTGCAGAGCACAATTCCTCGCTCCGGTATTTTACGTGGCATCATTCATGCAAATTGTAGGGTTGGTTTGTTGGATTTTTTTTTCACCGGTTTTCTTTTTTTTTTTTTTTTCCCCCACCTCCATCCCCACTAGTTTGAAGCAGGAGCACGTAGGTAGTGTCTCTGAGATCCGCTCCCTCAAACGCGTGCCTTCCCATCAGTTTAACACTTTCCTCCCTATAAAGTTTAAATCCTCGCAGTTTTTGTTTATAAACGTTCTGTACTCAAAAGCCACCGAGTCACACTCCCAGTGTTACTTGAGCAGAACAAATTGAGAGAGACCTGACTCCACAAACATGCTTAAACCTTCATTTCCTCTTCCTTCTTCCTTCCCCACCCCCAAAAAGAGCATTTGTTTTTTCTGTCCCCAGCACGAAGGAACTGGGAAAAAAAACCCCAGCACATCCAAGCAAGGCTTTTCCAGACCCTATCGCAAAGAACGAAATTCTTCCGAAGAAGTGCTTTGCAAACATACCAAGAAACACTCTAACAACTGGGAAAAAAAAGAACCCATCAGACAAAACTGAGGTCGAAGAACTCGGCGGGGTCTGGCTCGGGTGTGTGTTCTGCACCTAAATACGCTCGGCTCTTGTTTAGTTTTAACCCCGGAGCAGAGGAAAACACTTCCAGCAGAATTCCCGGCCGCGTCCCCCCGACCGCTCCTGCGGTCAAACACACTGTTCTGTCCCCCCACCCCTCCAAAAAAAACCATAAGATCCCAAGCATGGCTACAAAAGCATTTACCCCCCCCTCACCTCTTCCCAAGAAGTGCAAAATAAACAAGCGTCTGACACCCCACCCAAGCTCTCCTCGCACATTTTGGGAATGACTTCCCTCCGGGTCCTCCTTCTCCCCCCACCGCCAAACCCGTCCCCATGTTAAAACTCTCCAGCAACCAGACACCTTTTTCGGGTTCACGCCTTTGCCCTCCCCGAAAACCCTCCCCAAAGCTGCAACAGATCCCGCAGCCAGCGGGGTTTGGGGCAGCCCTGACCCCCCGTCCATCCACATCCACAAAGCTCCCAAAAGGAGCCCCCCTGAACCCTCGCACAGCCCCCTCCCAGCCAGGGCAGGGATCTGACGAGGGGGTTCCATCCCTGCAGGATCGGAGCCTCTCCCTCCTTCCCCGGCCGGGGGTCGCACCAGCCCAGCCCCAAACTCCGTGGCGAACAAACCTCCCGGACAAACCCCCAAACCCCAGCACCCACCCAGCTTGGAGGGGGGGAGGCTCCGCCGCCGCCGCCCCTTGCCCCCCGCACCCCGGAGGAGACGGGAGGAATCCGAATAAATAAATAAGCGGCTGGAACAGCGAACCCCAAAGCTGCCCTGCCCTCCCGCAGCAGCTTCCCGAGGACACCTTCCTCCTCCTCCTCCTCCTCCTCCGCGGAGCCCCCCAAAGCCGCGGCTCCAACTCCGCCGCCCGAGCTGAGGGGCTGCCCCTGCCCACCCGCGGCCGCCCCCGGGTGCCCCCCTCACGCACATCCCGCTCTCCGGCTCGGCGCGACTCCCGGCGCTGCCGGGGAGGGGGGACCCCTTCCCGCTGCCCTCCCTCCCTCCCTCCAGCCCACCCACCCGCCCGCCCCCTCCCCTCGCCACCGCCGCTCCCCCCCCCCTCATCTCCCCCCGTCCACACTCACCTCTGGGTGCTGCCGGCGCCGCCGCCTCACCATGGACCGGCGGGACTGGGGGGGTCCCCCCGCCCGCCCCCGCCCCAGATTGAGGGGGGATTAACGGGGGGCGCGGAGGGGCGAGAACAATAGGGGGGAGGAAATCCCTCGGCCCCCCGCCCCCCCAACCCCCAAGAGGACACGGCCCCCTCCCCTGCCCGGCGCTCCTCCTGCCGCTCCCTCCTCCTAAGCCCGCTCCCTCTCTTTTTTTTTTTTTTTTTTTCTTTTTTTTTTTCTGTTTTTTTTTTTTTTTTTTTTTTTTTGGCTCAATCACACCAGACCGACTGTCTTTGTCTGTCTGACAAGCGCCATGTTGATATCAACATCCGAGCCCCCACCTGCTGCAGCTGTGAGACCCTGGGACTTGTAGTTCCCCCCTCCCCAGGGTGACGGGGAGACCCGCGACGCCGGGACTACAACTCCCAGCGTGCCGCGGGCGCGTGGCGCGCCAATGGGGCGGCGGGGCTGACGCGGGGCGGACTACAACTCCCGGCGTGCCTCGGGGAGAGGCCATGACGTTATGCAGGGCGGGGAGGGCGGCGGGACTACGATTCCCATGATGCCGCGGGGTGCGACGGAGCGGGCAGGAAGGGGGGGGACAGGATTGTCCCGGTAAATAGGACCGGGGGACGCGATGAAGCTGGTGAGTGCCCGGGGCGGGGGGCGGTGAGGGCAGCGAGGGTGGCTCGGCCTTCCCCAGGCGGCGTGAGGGGAACCGGGATCGCCTCTGGGCTGCGCAGCCTCAGCCCCGCCGGGCGTGAGGGGAAACTGAGGCGCGGGGGTGGGGGGGGCGGCCCTGAGGGAGGTGTAGGGGGGATGATCCTGAGGGGAGGGGAGAGGCTGAGGAAGGAGGGTGTGATCCTGAGGGGAGAGGCTGAGATGGGGCGGGGGGGGTGATCCTGAGGGGAGAGGCTGAGATGGGGCGAGGGGGTGATCCTGAGGGGAGAGGCTGAGGTGAGGGGGGGATGATCCTGAGGGGAGAGGCTGAGATGGGGCGGGGGGGTGATCCTGAGGGGAGAGGCTGAGGTGAGGGGGGGATGATCCTGAGGGGAGGGGAGAGGCTGAGGAAAGGGGAGGCGATCCTTAAGGTGAGGGATGTTGAGTGGTAGGGGGGATGGGAGTCTGAGGGAACGAGGATGTTGGATGGAATCAAGTATCGGCGGGATTCAGGAGGAGGAGAAGGTGTTTGTCAGCCCTCCTGCCCTTAAACACGAGTCTGGCGTGGAGCTTTCCACGTGTGGCTTGTGCTGGCTCCGCCAGCAATGTGAATAAACCTCAGTGGTTCTTAATAAAGTCGTTTTCCATCGGTACTGTGTTAGTACAGGTAGTAGGTAATAAAAAAAATCACCCTGGAACAGCTTTGCCAGGGGTGCACTTCGCTCCTGACAAGGATTTTGGTTCTGATATTGCAGTCTTCTGTCAGAAAATACATTAACCGTGTTATTGGTGTGTCTCAAGATCTCCCTCTTTAACCATTTAATCTTCCTACAGACCTTGGGTTCAGGCAGCACTTTATTTTCCAGGAGGAATTTCTGTTTCACATAATGTGCTGCAGTTCTTGGTCTGGAGGTGAAAACCCAAGCAGGTTTCAAAATACAATAACACTAGATTTATTTAACCTGAAATTACACTGTTATTCAATGTAAAAATTGTCTCTCGGTTTCGAGACTGAGCAGTGTGTTTTGACAAAGCCTCACACAAGTGAATTTGGATTCTGGGCTGTCTTGAGACTTCCAGGAAATCACTATCTGTGTACAATTAATTTCGTGGGCAGGTGGGCAAAGAGCTTGATCCTGTGTCATCTTACCTGTGGGATAAATAGATGGGTGAATATCACAAACACTGCAAGGCCAAACACCTCTGGATGTGATTGTAGAGACTGATATAGTTCAGTGGGAAAAAGCAAACCGGGGAATCTTTAAATAAAAACCATAGTGGAAATGCAGAGCTCCTTTAGTGTTTAGAGTCTTGCACTGGGGCAGAGAGAGGGAAGGGGTTGGGAAGGGAATTGCAGCGTTGTCTGCAGTCTGTATTGGAGCATTTTTAGACCTGTGTATCAATTTAGGGGCTGGGAAGTATAAGGTCAGATCCTTCACCTTTTATTTTTCCAGACATTTGTCTGAATCTCGGGATTGTGTGAGGAGGAATGGATGTTTTCCATCCTCTTTTCTCATAGATTTGGGTTGAATTTGGAATATCAGGGTAGAGGTGATGGATTGGTGGAATGTTCCCTGTCCATGGCTGGAACGAGAGGATCTTTAAGGTCCCTTCCAACCCAAACCATCGTGGGACTTTTGTGACTCCAGGCCTGATTCAGAATCCAGTGAAAGTGTCAGACTCCCAAAATTGGAGCGTGCTTTGGCCTGGGTGGTTCCAGTTCCAGGGAATAAAGCTGGAAGAACACAACTCCTGGAGCAAAAAGAGCTTGGATTTTAGTCCAGTCAGGAACACGACTGGGATCTCTGGATCTGTTTTAAACAGTAACAAGTATAAACTGAGTGGAAATAACCACATTTTTAATGTGTATAGGGACATACAGAGCTCTCCAATTGTTGGATTCCTAATCTGAAATTCTAAGAGAGGTGCAGGCCCAGAAATGTCACCTGTGCAAACAGCTGTATAGAAAATATGAATTGCCTTTTTTATTTTTCTGTCACTTTGCTTGAAGCTGGTGGGAAGAGTCCATTGATTCCCAGGAATCCATTTACCACAGCGTGACAGCCACAGATAGAGATGATTTTAGCTGCTTGTAAAGAAGAAAAAAGGAAGATTTCCCAGTTAGCTTGTAGGTGTCAGGGTTGTGAACCGACTCATGGTTTTTAAAAAAAGGCAAGAAAATGTTTTGCTGATAAAAGTGCTGATATTTCATTGCCTTTTTTAATTACCAATAGTTTAAAAGCTACAAAAATAGACCTTATTTTTCCCTTCATTTCTTTCTATTTACTTGGATTTAGAGCTTCACTTGTCAAAGTTCTGCTCTGGTGAGAACTTAATTTCACAGGAGTATATTACATTTGTGACTAAACCAACTGAATTCCTTACTTGTATCCTCACTCCTTCACCAGCCTGTTATTTTTAAACTTTGCTGAAAGAAAGGCAAAATGTGATGTAGCTCCTTAATAATTAAGGCTTTGTGAATTTAAAACGAAAGTCTTAGTGATATTTGAAATTTAATATATGGGACTTAGTAGCTTTTTAATATTTAAATATAGTTTAAAGCAGGTTTTTGTGGAATGTATGTAAATAGACTCCTTGGGAGCTGTTAATCCAGACAGTTGCAGTCCTGGGTTACCATATTGTGAGCAGAGGTTCAAAATGAAATGATTAATCTCCCTCCTTTCCACTCGGTAGAGGGAAGTACAGAACACAAGCCTGTGGGATAAATGACTTAGAAAAAGACCGAGTCTGTTTTTTCGTGCAGTGCATGGCCGATCAAGCGGTATTTTTTCACCTTAATTGACCAAAATTCGAATTTAAAAGCTCAAGTTTGACTGCCTGAGCGTGGCCGAGCTGCCAGATGGCCAGACTTGGGAGAGATTCCAGGTGAAAATTCCCTCCTCCGAGCAGAGAAGCCCTCCCGCAGAGGTGGCCACGCTCTGCTCAGACATTTACAGTTTCTAACCCCGCATTTTAAAGCCGACCTTACTGTTCTCTTCTTATTCAAAGCTCCTGTGCCTCGTTAAATGTTTGTCACTCCAGACAGGAGGCGGCTGCATCTCAATGATGCTCAAGTGCCCCCTACATAACCTGCTCGCCGGGTCATTAAGCTTCCAAAGCCTTCGGGATTTGGCTACACAAACCCTTCCATTCAGGTGGGGTTGTCCTGTCCCTTCTGCTTCCTGTTTGTGTTTAGCAAGACAAAAAGCAGGTGAGAACTTGCCCCAGAGCTGCTGCACCTGTGCAGGGTTGTTTTTAGGCAGGTTTCTTACAGAAAAAAAAACAACCCTTGTGTTTCTGCAGGAATTCTCTCCCTCCCTGTCCACTCCGAGTAGTTTTCAAATTTTCTAGCCAGGCTTTGCCAGTAGGACTGAATTTTGAAGAGACTGATTTCCTGGGATTTGGGGGAAAATGGGTGATTGCTAGAAAAAAAGAGATTCCACAGGTGTCCTAAATCAGAGAGGGGAGCTTTGCCATCTGCTCAACCCTTGGGAGCAGAAAAACTGCCAGAAGAAAATCTGCCCCTTTAATACCCTGCCACGGGGAAATCTCTGTGAGCACACTCTGTGAGACAGATCCATGGGAAATGGGATTTTGTTCTGCTGTGTATGACATGGTGTGTGAAAACAAGGGGAGAAAGATGTTTGGGGGGGAGTGGTGTTCATTCTGTTCACAGAATCATTGAGGGTGGAAAAGACCTCTGGGATCACTGAGTCCAACCTGTGACCATCCCCACTTTGTCACCCAGCCCAGAGCACTGAGTGACACATCCAGTCATTCCTTGGACACCTCCAGGGGTGGGGACTCCACCACCTCCATGGGCAGCCCCTTCCAAATGCTTGACCACCCTTTCCAGGAAGAAATTGTTCCTGATGTCCAACCTGAACCTCCCCTGGTGCAGCTTGAGGCCGTTTCCCCTTCTCTTGTCCCTTGTTCCCTGGGAGCAGAGCCTGACATCCCCCTGGCTCCCCCCTCCTGTCAGGGAGTTGCAGAGCCAGAAGGTCCCCCCTGAGCCTCTTTTTCTCCAGGCTGAGCCCCCCCAGCTCCCTCAGCCTCTCCTGCTGTTCCAGCCCCTTCCCCAGCTCCATTCCCCTCCCTGCATAGGCTCCAGCCCTTCCATGTCTCTCTTGCAGTGAGGGGCCCAGAACTGGACACAGCACTCGAGATGTGTCTTCCCCAGTGCCCAGACAGAGGGGAAGAAGGTCATGCTGGTGAAGGTCACGACTAACTCCTCATTCTTTTTCAGTACTGCCTGTCAGGACATCCCACCTTGCCATGCAACGTGCTCAAGTTCAAATCCACCACCATCATGTTGGACTGTGGGCTGGACATGACGTCCACCCTCAACTTCCTGCCGTTGCCTCTGGTGCAGAGGTGAGTTCTGTGGCCTGTCAGCACTTAAGTCTGTGTCTTCTTGGGTTGCAGTTGGAGTGCTCTGCCTGAAATGGGGTATTGGAAGGAGGGAGGAGATGGGTACAAATGAACAGCATCATCTGATATCATAAATAGACTTTGTTCACTTAAAAATTCTCTTTATCAAAATAACGTCCTTTGGCTCGGTAGACGGAAGACATTTTATGGATTTATTGATTGGTTTTTCTAGATAATTTATTCTAAGCTTCAGTAAAGTATTGCTGCAACTGCTCAGCACAAGTGAGGTCACATATCTGTCATCTTTCTGGCTTCTTCATGCAAGATGAGATAAATGGGTAACAGAGATGGAGTGTGTGGAGCCCAGTTCTGTTCAACCACCACCTTCTCAGGCTTTTCTTGGAGCACGGACTAATGCAAAGAAAAATAGCACTTAGCAGTCCTTGTTAGTTGTCTCCTTGGCATAACTGTTCCCTTTTAAAAATGAAATAAATAAAAGGGCAGTGCAGCTGGGCACAGGATTGGAACAGCAGGGAGAGGGAGTCTAGGAGACAATCCTGAGATCAAGACTCCTTCCATGCCCTGCTACAAAGTTGTATTTCCCCAGGTTTTTAGATCAATTTGGATATTCAGTTGGGATGACTTATGTCTTGAGTAAATGGAATCAATGGCAAAAATTAACAGCTGAAGAGGTGGGAATGGGTAACCCTTAGTGATGGGAAGCAGTGGGAGTTTTCTCAAAAGCCATTCAGTAACTTTGATCCATGGGGAAACAAGTGAGGAACGTTCTGGGTTCAGAGGAGGCCTCATGGAGAGGGGGAAAACATGATTGGGAAAGGGAGTTCCCTAAGTGACCTAATGAGGTTAAAGCAGTTTGTCCAGCACTTCCTATGATTTGTTATTTTTTGGAGAGGAGAGGAAAAGAATAGACAATGTCTGCATTGTTCTGCAAGAACGTGGAGTTCAGGGGCTGCTGTAGAGAGACAACAGATGCCTTAAGAGGGATCAGTGTGATAGCTGATTTTTGTCCCGTTCCATAATGCAGTTGTTGGCTGCAACATCTACTGCTGGGGCAGAAGCAGAGTTTGAAGGGATCCAGAGAATTTGGGAAATCCAGGTACAGACAGAATTGCCTTGCATTTGCTTTCACCCACCCCCCCAAATAAAAAGGAAGTGGAGAGAGGAACAAGTGGCAAAATGAGGTGATTGAACAAAGGCTTAAGAGGTTCTTTAGAATGGCAGGAATCAGCGCTCCCTGGGGATATGCCAGCTTTGTCTGCTGATAGCAGACCCTGGGAATGAACAGCCAAATTGCAGGTCAAAACCTGGAATTCCCCAAGTACCTCCAGAATGTCGGCACTAAAATGACTCAAACTCAATAAGAAAGGATGTCAGATTTGACCCCTGATGGCCCAGTGGAATCGGAGCAAACAGTTGGATTTAAATCCAATCAATCTTGTCGGTGAGGTGATTGAACAGCCCTTCCAGCGGGGATTGTCCTGAGCACATGGACTTGGGCGAGTAATTGATCTCTGCAGTGCTCTACAAACCAGGTGTCCTGCAGAGAGTGGTGCAAGTGAGTGAGAAAGTTGAGCAGGAACGTGGCTGCCACTGGAAAGCCCTCATCTCTCTGCAGTGCTCAGAGTTGTCCCTTCAGAGATCAGGTGTCTGTGCCTAAATACATCTGAAATTCCAATGTGCATTATCAACACAAGGTGGGCAGGTGACAGAGGGGTGACACTGCCATCTGTTGCCAGGTGAGGGATGACAGGAGGGACTGGCCTGAGGAATCTGAATACGGGTCAGTCAGATCTGAGCTGTGTGTCCCCTCAGAACCAGGTGTGCTGATCTGAGGTGGGCCTGTGTGAAACCTTCATCAGAGAGGAGCCACATTTCTCTCTGCTGCCTCTGATCCAGAGATCCCCAAAGAATGCCCCATGAACTGCTTGGGCTCTGCAAGTCTCAGCCCTAATTTTTACCTCTGTGGAGCACAAAGGAATGATGTGACAGAGGATCTTTGCTATGCAGCTCAATCCTGTGTCACACCTGGCATGGGACCCTCCTTGAGCAAACATTTGGAGAGCCAGGTACTTTAATCTCTGAGAGAGGGAAGTGCTGCGGTGTTTGTGGCATGAAAGGGACTGGATATTTTTTAGAGTTCTTTCCTCTCAAAAAAAAAAAAAAAGCCCATCCAAAGGTGTTTTAGATTCCCCCTTGCCCTGGCAGTGGCAGTCCCTGTTCTCTCCAGCCCGTGGGGCACGTGCAGGGCACCTGCAGTTGCCAAACACTTCGTGCCCTCTCGTGTACTCCGAAGGAGGTTTGTCAACTGGAATTTTCTCCCCTGCGCCAAAGTCAAATGCAAAGCGGTAAAATGAACATGTGGGAAGCTCTTAACCTTTCCTGTCTAGCCATGACACACTTGCTCACATTATTTATGGGACAGTTCCAGCTATTTTGGATTAATCAATCACTCTATTACAATGTCAAAACTGTGTCGGCGGGAGCTGTGTTGCTTCTTGGCTTCAAGGTAAAGAGTCCTTTCTGTCCTGTGTTGCTCATTCCACTTCCAGCCACACACAGGACCCATCTGCTGATTTTTGCCTCCCCTGACAAGGCCTTACCCTCCTCAGTGGATGCCAGTTTAGTACAAGTCAGTAGTGCCATTTCACTGTAAACAAAGCAAAACTCACATGAGGCTAAATTATGAGGACTAGGGCAAGAATGTCAGGGAAAGTTTATTCTGCTCTGCCTCGTGCTGGTGATACCACAGATAGATCCAGGCATTGGCAAGGCAGAGCTGGACAAAGCCAGACTGACCTGACCTAGTCATTGGGACATTGGACTGCAGAGCTCCAGATGTCCCTTCCAGACCAGGTTTCTCTCCTCTCCTCCTGGATCTGTCAAAGCTGTTGCATATCAGAGTGGTTTGTTCCTGCTTTTTCCTTGCTTTTTCCATAGCTCTTTCAGTCTCACTTCACCAATTATCCTCAGCCCCCTCAATCTCCAAATTACTGCTCCTAAATTGTGCTTTTGAAGGTGTTGGGGGGGAGCACGTTCAGCCACTTCATCTTTTCTGTCATCAGACTTCTTCAGACTTAATCCTCAAAATGGGACACACTTTTCTGGCACAGCTTCTCCATGACATATCCTCCTACTCTCCCCTCTTACCTTCTGTCATCATTACCTTCTCGAGTCTTGGATTTCTCCTTTTTCCTTCCTTGGGACTTTCTGAGGTCTCAGTTAGAATTTGTTCCTTCATATCCACGTTAGTCTGAACACAACATTCCTCTGAGCCCTCGAATCGCTTCCTATTTTCAAGATGTTTGCTTTGAAAGCCCTTGTAGGCTGTAAACATGTTTGTCTGGAGAGCTTAGTGCCCAGCACTTCCACATTTCATCACAGCCAGGTTCCATATCTGAGGCTGTTGCAAGGGCTTGTTTCCAGGTGGGTTCAGTTCTCCTGTTGCCTCCACTTTTTGTGGATTTCTGTAGATGTGCTTGAGCCTGGGCACACAGTGGTTTTAGGGCTAAGCTGGAGGCTCCCACAAAAATCACGTGTTATGGTGAAGTGTAAATAAGTCCCTCAGTTAAGGCAGGAAGAAATGCTGCAGCAAGTACTGCTGTAAACTCAGGATTACAATATCCACCTTGAAATGTCTTCATTAGCATTTGAAACTCTTAAAAAAGGGGCTCTGCTGTTGCTTAGAACGTGCACTTCACAGCAAAGCCTCCTTGCCCCTTTGTCCTTCAGCAGAGGTAAATGCTCTGTACAGCTGATGGTGTGGCTCCTCAGGGTGAGAACTAAGCATGAAACCATGTTTTATGTGCTCTAAAATCCTGACCTGCCCCTACAAACACTTGGTCCAGAGCATCAGTCTTTCCCTGCCATGGCTAATGGGAATATTTGTCTATTCTCCTCTGTCCCAGAGCAGTTTGATGGTGCTTTTGTGTTGTTTCAGGCCCAGAGTTTGTTGCTGCCCCAACTTCTGTTTATTCATCCAGTTTCACCACAGGGCATCGAAGCAGCAATGAGCCTTTTTGAAATTCTCCTCATAAACGACTGAAAACTCCCTGCAGGCCACATCCTCTTCTTCTTTTTACTTACAAGTGTCATAATCATGATTTGTAAAAGTCATTTTGGTGAACACTTAGCCACAGTGAAACTGTCTGCCTGTTTTATTGAGACTGTTACTTCCCTGAGACAGGAATGCTGTTCTCTGCCTGGATGACACCAAACAGAAGGTCTGTGCTTGGCCAGTGATCATGAACCACTTCATATTCCAATAATTTTTTTTTTTTTTTTTTTAATTTATTTATTTATTTGTTTGTTTATTTTATTTTTCTTTCTCCCACAGCCCCAGGCTGTCCAAACTTCCTGGTTGGGTTTTGAAAGATGGAAGCACTTTTCTGGACAAGGTACTGTACTTTGGGAATTTTCTTGCCATGCCAAAAGCTCCCTGACAGGTTAGGAGCAGGAACAAAATTCCACACTGACTCATCCCAAAGGTTTCTGTATGTCCCTTTCACCAGCCAGGGTGTCCTTGTAGAGCAGAAGGGTTTGAAACAAAATGCTAATAGCAACTCCAGGCTCTCAGTCTTCAGAGGTAGCCTAGATTATAAAAAAATCCTCTTTAAAATGCAGAAGTCATCAGTGTGAATATTTTTGTATTTCATGGAGCTCCATAAATAATAGTGCCTTGCCTTCTTAGAGTGCCTTTTATTCCCCAGTCTCACTTTTCTGACACTGAAGCTTCAGAGTGTGCTTATAAATGAGGTTGGTACTGTACCCTTTTCGAGGCAGGAGGACTCTGAGACCATGAATGATTTGCCTGTGGGAGGTCCCTCGGAGAGGAAAAGCCTGGTTTTGGCCTCTGAAGTCAACATGTGTTCTGCTGCTGGACATAGCAGGGAGGATTTTATCTCCAGCCTCCTAATTCTAAGACACAGAACTTCCTCAGCTACATGAGAGACACAGAATTTCTCTTTTTTTTTTTTTTTTTTTTCCCCCTCCTTCTTTTCATTACATCAGTTTTGTAGGCAGAATTTATCTGGGGCTTCAACCAAAACTTGGCACTGCAGCCTCCAGCTTGATCTGCCACGGGGGAACAATGAACACAAAAATATGTCAGAAGTTAGTAAAATAGGCAGGTACATTTCAGATGTGGGCAGCAATAGGTACCAGTGGAGAAAATACTGTTTTAATAGACTGTTCTCTGACTATGTGAACATTAAAGGAAACACTCATAATAGTTGGTTATGTAGGGGACTTTGAGGTGGACAAAATGGATTGATCTGATTTTTACAGGCAAGGGAGCTGAAGATCACAGATTAAAGACCCGATTTTTTTCTTCTCATTGGAGACAAAAGAAGCTGTCCAGGCAGCATTTGTGTTGGTAAAATAGTAACAGCTCTATTCAGAGCACTTGTTCTCTGGCAGTCACAGGCTGCAGAGGCTCAGGGACAAGGAATGGAGTTGCTCAGTTTGAAGTCCCTGGAATATGTTTCTCCTGAACCCCCAGCCTGTCAGGGTAGTTTTTTATGGGATGTATTTCCATTTCTGGGGTGCTGCTGCCGCATTATGTGCTGGAGAGAAAGCTCCAAACTCGCCCAGTGCTGATGGAAATCACGTGTTAGAAATTCAAATGCGGCGTCTCTTCCCTTCACCTTGACCAGTGTGACTGCCTGGAATGGTAAATTCCCTCCCCCCTGCTGGAAAAAGGCAAGGGAAGGAGTCAAAGGGGAGTGTTTCATCATGGGGGGTGGACATTCCTGTCCCAGTGACAGTTATAAAACTCCAGGCCTGGAGAGGCACTGAAATGTGCTGAGATCTCCTTTTAATCATTTTGAACTCCCTGGAGATGAGGTTGGGAGACTTCTGCCACGAGCTGTAATTGCTCATTCGTTATGAGTTGGCAGGTGCACTGTAATTATTAACAATTGGATTCAGTCCTTAATTCTGTCACTCTGACTCTGGCTGAGACCCCTCGCTGTGGGACAAGGGAAGCATCCAGGAGAGAAGAGTGGGTGGGAGATACCCTGTGAGGTGTGTTAGGAGTGGAGTTGGGAATATTTTTGTTCCACACATAGCCCTGAGGAACGTGATTTTTTTATGTCACAAAGATTTTGCGATGTCAGCCTTGGAAATAGAGGAAGAAAACAGAGATCTGGTGGAGCTAAATCTAAAAAAAGTTCCATGTGGAGCATAGATCCCCAAAAGTTGCTTCATCAAATACTCTGAGAAAGGGGCTAAAAGTTGCATTCTGGTCCTAATAAGACAGAAGAAGTTGGATGTGGTTTGGAACCAAAACTAAATTCCAAACTTGCCTTCCAAACCACCCACCGGTGAATCCCAGGGCTCCTTCCTGACCTACCAAAGTGCTCCCTCTGTTGTCCCAATGAGGATCTGATCCCTTCAGACACCAAGCAGCCTCATCTGGCACGAAAACAATTTCAGCAGATCTGCCTACACCAAGAAGGGGCACAAACATGATGTAATAACAGGCTGGATGATGAAGAAAACGTTTGGAAAGTGCAAAATGTGCTGCATTGGAGTAACACTGTGTTGTGTTTTTGTGTCTTCTCTGTTGGTGTGTTTTTTACAGGAGCTCAAGGAGTGCTCTGGCCACGTGTTTGTGGACTCAGTGCCTGAGTTCTGCTTGCCAGAGGTGAGTTTATTCTGCTGAAAATCTGGCTCTGTTCAATCATGTGGGAGAAAATTGCTAAATTATTATTATTATTACCAGATTATTGCTATTTAATTACTGCTCAGTAAATAACACTGCTAAAACTGGGAAAAGGATGGAAAGAGCCCTTTCCAGCAGAGGTTTTGGGAGGTGTGGAAGGTGTCCTTGAGCAGATCAGTATCTCACACAAGAATAAGACTTAACTGTCCCTTCTTGTGGGCCTTCCAAAGACAATCTGAGTGAGCTGGGCTGGAGTATGACAGGATACATGTGCTGATCCAGATAAGGGCAGGGACTGAAGGCAAGGAATGCTGTTTGTCTCTAGCCATGGATTCAGGACCTGCCCAGTGGAGCTCCCTGGGGAGCTGAATGTGTGGTTAAGCCAGGTTTGGATTCTTCTGGGCTGCATTTCTGCCAGCAGCACATTTAGGTTAAAAACTTTTGCTGCCTTCTTTGCTGCCCATCTCTGCCTCCCTGAGAGAAGAACTGGGCCTTCAAATCCTCTGACATGGCTGCAAGTGGCTGCTTCTCAAGCTGGTTTCTGCAAGAATTCATGGATTTAAAAGCAAAAAAGGAAAGCAAGAGTATTGAAGGTGTTTGTATTACCTGGAGTCACCTGACTGATCAGGGTAATGCTCTGTGTAGGAGTCAAAAGCTGAGCAGAGAGAGATGGGGGGGAATGATGGGGAATGGTCTGGGAATAGTATCCTCTTCCCTCAGTGTGTTCAGACTGTGATAGCATCAGTTCTTTCATTTCATGTTGGGATGTTTTCTCTGTCATTCAAAGACAGACAATTGCTTTTGGGCAGCGATTTTTTTTCCCCCTTTGTGCCTGACCTTGTTGGCAGGAGGCACAAAACACTCCTGGAAGGTTGTTGTCAGCTTGCTGGGGTCCTGGCAAAAGCATTTCTGCCTATGGATCCCACAAAACTCAACTCTGGCAGCTCCTGACTCTTGTCATCTTGATTCTTCCAAGCAAGTTGGCAGCTCTGGTACTGCTTTTGGCAAGTGATTCCAACAGATTATAACCATTCCATCCTACCTGGAATGGTTATAATCCAATCACACCAAAAAAAACCCAATCCAAACCCCTAATAATTCAGGGTTCTCGTGATCTCTTTGCTTACTGTGCAATGGAAGGATCTGTATGTGTAGAAAATGCCATCCTGGCTCAGCTCTGGGGAAGGATGTGCTGGATTCCCTTTGGAATTGAGACCATGCACAGGAAGGATACTCTGCTGGGCTTTTTCTGGTTACTTTGTTGGGCTGGAAAACACCCACACGTGCAGCTCTAAATACGACAGACGGGGAGTCGCTGCTTCATTTTCCCCGTGTTATCACTGCATGGAGCTGCTTCCCAGCAGTCCACATGACAGCAACCAGCTGCACTGGTCACCACTGCAGGGGCTTTAAAAATGGCCTCCCAGATGTTTTCCAAAGTTCCCAGGAGATGCCAAGACTCTGTGAGCACCAGGGAGGGACCTGCTGGTGAGACCCAGCTCGCACCTCGAGCTCGCCTGCCTGCAGGAGGTTCAGGTGTCGTGGCCAGCTGGAAGCATCAGCACTATGTTGCTGGTGTTTGGCACCACAGGATAAGAAGGAGCTTGTGTGAAAGAGGCTTTGTCTTTCCCTTTGTGTCCTTCCACGCCACTTCTTTTGAAGAAACTTGTCTTCAAAAGCCGTCAGTGGGAGAATCAGGGTCTCGCTTCCGGGAGCACCATTGCCAAAGCAAGCCGAGATTTGGATCTAATCCAGCAGCCACAAGGTGCTAAAGGCTCTCTGGGCAGCAGAGCACACTCACACATGTCAGAGTGCAGGGTGCAGCCCTCTCTTTGCTTGGCAACCTTCTGCTCTCTCTCTCTCTCTCTTCACATTTCAAGAAACATTTTGAAACCTCTTCAGTTCAAAGGCACTTTGGTGAGATCGCCGCAAGTCCCAGGGAAGATTTGACTTCGTTTTGGTTTTGACACCCTTTTCATCCTTTCGGTAAATGCTTCTGGGATGCTGAGACGTGGGATGCTGAAGGTTGGAAAGTGGTGGTGTGGATCCTCCTGAGGGCTCACCTGGGCTGGGGTTCAGCTCAGGGCTGGAGCATCTTTGAGAGCCAGGCTGGGAGAGCTGGGGGGGACTCAGCCTGGAGAAGAGAAGGCTCCAGGGAGACCTCAGAACCCCTTCCAGAGCCTGAAGGGGCTTCAGGAGAGCTGGAGAGGGACTGGGAACAAGGGATGGAGGGACAGGACATGGGGAAATGGCTTCTCACTGCCAGAGGGCAGGGATAGATGGGATATTGGAAAGGAATTGTTGGCTGGGAGGGTGGTGAGGCCCTGGCACAGGTTGCTCAGAGAAGCTGTGGCTGCCCCTGAGTCCCTGGAAGTGTCCAAGGCCAGGTTGGATGGGGCTTGAAGCAACCTGGGCTAGTGGAAGGTGCCCCTGCCCATGGCAGGGGATGGAATGAGATGAGTTTTAAGATCCCTTCTCACCCAAACCACTCTAGAATTTGATTCTGGACAAGCTGAAAACCAGCTGATGAAGGAATCAGGCCTTGGCAGGAGGAGACCTCAGCAGATCCTTTGATCCCACACCGTGAGTGTGTCTCTGCCTGGAAGCTCAGTGACATTAAAGGTGCCCTGTCAGGGATCCCAGGATGGTGTTTCACCTCCTGTTCCCAGCCTGGAGATCGTGGCTCCAACATTAGCTGTGATCATGGACTGAAACCATGAGTGCTTAGTGAGGAGTTAAGCAGCTTGTCACCAGAGCACTGTGTCAGCCCTCTGAAAAGCAGAGTGACCTACTTTCTTGCCTTTTTTATTCAAATTGCTGGACCAAGCCTTGTAATCAGATAATATGTGCTTGATGAGTGTTGAATTCCATTAGCTGCTCTATAATAACTGAGTTAGAGGTCATCCATCTTGTAAATTCCCGACTTGACACCGTTTGTGTTATAGCACTACCAGTAAATATTTCTAATTAAAATTCTTTTAACAATGTGTGAAATCTTTCGCTCTCAGAACTCTTGTCTAAACTGTCACATCAAGCCAAACTGGACCCACCCAACTGTTTTGTTGCAGCCTATGAATGAACTTCATCTCCTGCTGTAGAAAATGTGAATGATAAAGATGCCAAGAGTTTGCTTGGGGAAAAATAGAATTATTTTAAGCGTAGGAATAAATACGGTCTTCGTTCATCTCTCTCACTCTCCTGGGGTGCAGTAGGATGTGCTGCATGAAAAAAAAAAAAAAGATGAGCCACCCTGCTAAGTCAGTGCTGCAGAAGTTTTGGTTGTCTGTTCCTGCCTAAGGAAGTGCACACATGAGTTCTTTGATAAAAGTGTGATCATACCATGGATCTCATAACAGCAGCCGTTTCCTTGCACGAAACACAGACAAACCCACACATGGATTCTTTTAGGGAGCTTTTTAAATAAATCTTGTTAATTTGAAGGAAATAATTATCTTTGCCACAGCTGAGACACGGCACGAGACAGACTTTATTTTAATATAAGCTGGTTACGTTCCTGCACTAACAATTAAAAAAAACCAAACAGAATAAGAAGTTTTTCTGCCATTGCTTGAACTGCATGAAAGGGTTACATGTTGCTTATCTCTCTGCTCTGTTTTCAGACTGAACTGCTTGACCTCTCCACGGTGGATGTGATCTTGATCTCCAACTATCACTGCATGATGGCACTGCCCTACATCACAGAGTACACAGGGTTCACTGGGACAGTCTACGCCACCGAGCCCACTGTTCAAATTGGCAGGTAAAGAGCCCCTTAATGTTCCCTGCTCTTCTTTCATCGCTGCCCAGGAGAAGGTGTAAAGGACAACATGGGGAGAGCGGTGGTGTCTGATGTTCCCAAGAGGCTCTTAGGCAGGAGCTGAACTCCAGCCGAGTCCTCAGTGCTGCAAACTGTGTTAACTCAGTGTTTCCCAGCCTCTGGAACCATCTGCCTTCCACTCTTGCAGCAGGGGCTTTGTGTTGAGTCCAGGCAGTTGATGTGGGA
The DNA here is from genome assembly GCA_038380795.1 of Pyrocephalus nanus. NCBI lineage: Eukaryota > Metazoa > Chordata > Aves > Passeriformes > Tyrannidae > Pyrocephalus > Pyrocephalus nanus. The sequence continues at coordinate 2,122,476 of CM076260.1, read as the reverse complement.
CGGTAGATCTGGAGTGGGCTGAGACACCTGGAGCAGCAATTGCCATATGGCCAGTTCGGAACCCCGTGGATTAAGGATTTCTCCTGCTCCTCTCTGCTCCCCTTAAACAAAAGGAGTCTTTTCAATAAGGAAACTGGAAAAGGTTGCCCAGAGAAGCTGTGGCTGCCCCTGAATCCCTGGAAGTGTCCAAGGCCAGGTTGGATGGAGCTTGGAGCAACCTGGGATAGTGGAAAATGTCCCTGCCCGTGGCAGGGGGTTGGAACTCATGAGCTTTAAGATCCCTTCCAACCCAAACCATTCTAGGATTCCATGATTCCATATAACCACACTGTCCTCCACTCCATGGAAGGGAATCTAGGCTGACTTCCCCTCAAATGACACTTGAGATACAAAAGCTCTGAACTCCAGAGAGAAGTGCTGAGAGAAATATCAGCAGCAGGAGACTGAAATGGAAAATCTAAAGACCTGACAATGCAGTCAAACCCATAATAGTCACCAAACTTGCCAGTCTGTTCTTACAAAATTGTCTTGTTGATTGTCAACACCAAACCCTGCAGGTTTGTCCCTTGATGAGGCCTAACTGGCCTTGTGGTCTCTGCCTCCCTCCTGCAGAGCAGCTGCCTCCTTCAGTAATTAGAACCCTCGATAGGCCCTGGTGTCTGGAGGACTCTGTAAGCACTTTAGGGCAGGAATCTTTGGCTGTCAATGGTCCTGTGCAAACTTCCCAGACCAGAGTAATTCTCCCATTGTGGGAAAACAAACAGAAACTGAAGGCCCTTGTAGGTGAAGGGAATTGTACAAATATGAACTAGTAATGGACCTCTGGGGTTGGTCCAGAGTTGAAGATAACAGTTCTTAAGGGACTGGTGAGGTTCTCCCCATCCCAAGTAATTCCAGATGTCACTCTGCAGGTAAATCTGTGACTTCCTCCCTTCAAGAGGAAGCCTGCACTCAACTACAGATGCAGTGAAATCTGCAGGGAGAATTTCTAATGCCTGACATGCTTCTCTGTCTCAAATGTGCACTGGTGGAGGAGGAGAGTTCCCTCTGTCGATGTGCTTGGCTTCTCCAGGTGATAAACAGGCACCAGCTAACGAGCTTTCCTTGTGTCTTTTGTCTCCTTCCATACAACACATTATTTCAGTAATGAAGAAATTATCTTGCACTTCCCAAATAACCCATAACCCAGAGGGGCAGATCCTGTGCTGTCACAAGGGGGCAGATGGAATCGGGAACGCTCTGTGGAGGAACAGGGATGGTGTTGGTGGTCGGTAATCGCTGCGATGCCTCTGGGGGGGGGGAAAGAACCCCCTTTAAAACTGCCTGGTGGTGTCACAGTTTGGGGGGGTGTTTTGGAAAGATCTGGGACAAAGCTCTCTCTCCTGTGTTGGAGGCTGCAGGACTGATTTAGCCCCGGATCATCTTTTCAGGCTCCTCATGGAAGAACTGGTGAATTCCATTGAACGCGTGCCAAAGGCTCAGTCTGCCTCCATGTGGAAGAACAAGGAGGTGCAGAGGTAAAGAACAATTCACCGGGAAAGGTGGCTCTCCTGAAACACCAGCCAGAGTTTAGGATTCGCTGGGATGATGGGTCAGCTCCCACCATTTGAGATTTCCAAGAGAAAGGTTCACTTGGGTCGGTTCTTTCTTTAAATCATTTGGACATTGTTGGGCTTCCAGCCTCACCAGCTTGATTTAGTTTAGCTCCATGGTGGTGGATAAAACTAGTACATCTTTGTATTCACATCCTAAAAACTTGTTGAAATTAGCAGGCTATTTAAACTTAATTTTATTGGATTGGAATAATTTAAATTTAAAATGATATTTCCATTCGTGTTCGCTGAAATACTAAGAAAGTCAGGACACAGCTGTTGGAGGCAACAGAGCAGTGTTACCTTTCTTCCCGTCTTCTTTTACACCTGACCAGCAGAAATGAGATTTTTGGCTTTCCAAAGCTTCAAACCAAATCAAAATCTGAATATAAAAGGTTGTTTGGAAACACCACGTCCATTATTCCAGCTGTTCATCAAAACAAGGTGCTCAAAATTGAGGGCTTCGACGTCCAACAATTTGCAAGCCTGTGGAATCTAAAAGTTATCCATACAGTTTACTAATTGCAGATAATGCTTTCCTTGGAAATAAAAACAATTTTAGGTGCTCAACATGTTCCTTGGAGGAGGCAGTTTCGTTTTTAGCACATTTTAAAGATAGGGTTGGTTGATTAGAAAGTTATTTTTAAAGGCTGCTTTGTGCATTTTTAATTGATCTCCCGTTTTCTACCACTAATTCTTAAGGTGGCTTGATTTAAAAGTTCCCAAAAACCAAATTATTTCGTATGTTGTAGAAGTGGTCTTGATATTTTCCAGTACCACAAAGCAAAGAAATGAAAAAATCCCAATTTCCATGTCTTTTAGCTGCATATTGTGTTCCCCTGCTGAGCTTAGGAGCAGCCTTTACACTGTAACTTCTGAAGAAGGCAGGTCAAACTCGGGTCTAAAGCAAAACTAAAGACATTACAATTTACCAGGATTTTCAGAATAGTGTCTTTTTTTTTAATTTTGGGGTTTGCTGGCCTGACCAGCCCCACTCCTGCACTCCCAGGGTGTGGAGGGGGAGCGCTGGAGCCGTTCTCCTCCTCCCACCCCGGCGTGTTTTCTATGCGCAGTTTGAAGGAGGGTCTTAAATCTTGGAGCTTGTGGAATGTCACTCGCCTGGTGGTCGTATTTTAGGAAAAGTGCTGCCTGGCACTTTACATGCTGCTGACTATTCCAGAGGCAAGCACGGAGAGAGGGAATCTTTTGTTCTGATCCAGCTGCTGGAGGAGGCTGCAGTCTTTTTTTGTTGAAGTGGTATTTAAAAGACGTTTTCCTCTCTCCTATTTCTGAGGAAGTACCCCAAAACTGATGTTCTTCCCGGGTCCCACCATGTAGCTGTTCTGAAGGGGTGCCAGGGAGGTGCTGAACAGCTATTTAGTATCAGAAATTTGTGCACCAGAAACTCTGCCATGAGGCTACAAACCAGTGTTGTCCAGAGACAAATCTGAATTCCATTTCCACCTTTGCTCTGAGTTCCCCCTTCTGTAACACGGAGCTCCCACCCACCCCAGAGGGCACACGGGGACTTAATTAATGTTTGCAAAGTGTTTTGAGGCTCCTGGTGACAAGTGTCAGGCAGGAGTGAATGGAACTGATTATTAGAGCATGTGAGCAAACCTCCCCTGCTCCACAAATCAGCACCTGGCTAATGGCACAGGCAGGGCTGGGCTGACATCCGTTAGTTAAGCAAATGTGATCCTTGAGGAATTGGGGTTTTTTTTTAATACTTGGCTGTTGCTAGGACAGAATACTTATTACTTCTGAGTGTAACTTGAATTTCTCAGGCTGATCAATGCCCATTACTGCTTTACAGTTCAGCTGGTTCTACTCTGAGCAGTTAGTATAGAACACAAAAGTGTTGTCATCTCCATTAGATAAAGCACTGGAGCATTTTAAATGCAAACACTGTATAAAATATAATAAGTTCGTTAGAGTGGTTTCCATTTTTCCATTATCAGATCCAGTCTGAACTAATAGCTTAGCCAGCTTTATTGCCAGTGGGTTTTATTTGAGATGAGCTCTGTACAGCCAGGATATCTTTCACACTGACTGGGATTCAGGGGGCAAAGAGGAAGTTTGCCTTATGAAAGGCACTTTGTTGACTTCTTGTCTGATGCTTTCTTATATCTTTCTCTAAAATATCTGAAGCAGGCTGTTTCCTGAGGCTGAATGGGGGACAAGTTCAGATCTAGTTTGGTTCTGCATCCTCCTCTCCCTTCAAACAATTCTCTTTTTTTTTTATGTCATATCTTAAATGTCACCCTTTGCATGGACCAGGAGGGACTGTCTGTGTGCAGATGCCCAGTTAAAAAACCAAACCTCTCGAGTTTCTCCAGCCTCAATTTTATGTCCCTGATGGTGCTGCTTCACGGTGCCCTCCTGCTTGTGGCTGTCCTGGCATCTGCCCACAGTCTGGTGGTTGGGAGGTGAACCATAACAGGGTGTTGCCATGGTTTTAGTAGATTTACTCCAGACTGTAAAAAAATACCCTCTGGTAACTCTGTACACATTTTAAAGGTGGTTTTACAGATTTTAAAGGGTGACAGACTGAATCCAGCAGGGGCACCATCTGAGGGACCAGCACCTCGTGGTCTCTGTGCCACTCACCCAGATGAAACCACTGGAGACTGGTGCCCACTGGCCCCTGCCAGGGATCAGAGTATTTTTACAGCATAGCCACAGAGTCAAGGCTGCTAGAAACTTCCTTCAGTCACCAAGGACAATTCCCCACTTTCTCCATTACCTGGAGAAATATTCTCCTCTTCCCAGAAGAGAAGCTCCTGAAAGCATCCAACACTAAATGCCTCTTACGGTGGGTTAAAGGCTTTTACAGGCAATTTGCTTCAGTGCAGTGGTGGACAACTATCCACATTGTGGGGCCTTTTGTTGCTTGACTTCCCAAAAAAAGACCTTGAAGGCTTTGTTTGTTTCCTGAAGCACAATGAGCTTTCAGCCAGCCTGTGCTGGAATTACAGTTATCACTCCAGACCTGTGCAGTGGTCTTGGCAAGAGCTGCCCTTAATCCTTTCTTCAGTATCTTAAATTATGGAGGAGTTCACTGACCTAGTAGATATAACAATAAATTAAATTCCTTTAAACAAATTGATCAAAGAAACTTGACCAATTTCCATAAATCTTTGGAAATTGGTTTGAATTAGCCTTTGATTTAGCATTGGTTTAATATACAGAAAAAAAAAAATAAAATCCTATTCTTCTTGCTCATTTGGCAGCTGTGCTGCTTCCTGCCTCAGTCCATGTTCCTAAGGAAGATTTATTTCCCAGGAGTTAGCCATCCCTCTTAGAGCCTGTGACATTATAGTTCACTTCTTCCCTTGACAACGCTGTCCAGCTCACTTGCAATGTCTGTGAGGGGCAGAATGGATGGATTTTACTTTGGTGTAAAACATCTTAAAGACTTCCGTGTAGGGGATTTCAAAGAGCTCTGCAGTGTCAGCTCGGGCATCCTTTGCCAGTGCACTGAGGGGGTGAAGGCAGGGAAGCTGAGCTGCAGGGACACCTGCTCTTGGAAGAGACCAGTGACAAAAATCAGAGCAGGGCCACCCCTGGTCGTGGTCTGGTACCTGATTTTAATCACGGGATTGTTTCAGATTATTAGGGTGTTAGATTATTCACATGTTTTCAGATTATTAGGGTGTGCAAAACAGACACTGATCCAAGATCCCAGTCATCTCTGCCAGTGCTGGTGGTGCATTTCGCATTGACATCTCATTTTTCAGCGATGGAAACACCACAAGAGTTGTGCTAACACCTCAGTCACAGCTCCTTCTCTGATGCAAGGGCTGGATAGAACAGCAACAAAGAGCTGAAGGACAGCAGTCCTTGGGGTGGGGTGGGGTGGAACGAGCTGCTCCTCAACAGGAGCCCTGACTTTGAAGCATATTGGAAGCCAAAAGAGTGAAATGTAAGATCTGGATGATAGAGAGGGGTGTAAAAAGTCCAGCAGGCCGCTCAGAAGGCGTTGGTGTGTGCAGGTTGCTGCCGGCACCGCTGAAGGACGCGGTGGAGGTGTCCATGTGGAGGAAGTGCTACACCATGCCAGAAGTGAACGCAGCCCTCAGTAAGATCCAGCTCGTGGGATATTCCCAGAAAATTGTGAGTACCTCTAAAAGCTGCCCTCAGGTACAACAACACCAACAACTTGTCTCCCATCTTTTCCCTGGGAAATGCTCTTCCTTTTCTCTTTCCCCTCCTGGTCCTGTGTAAGATCTAGTTACCGTAGCCTGGGAAAGCAAGACTGGATTATAAGGAATGTCCCACAGTCTCTGCCTCCCAGGAAGGGTTCCTGTGTGGTGAAATCAGAGAATATCCATTTGTTTCTCCTCTTCCTTGGGGAGTCCAATTTTAAGGCTGTGCACCTTCAAATTTGGAGTTGATGGCCGGCCCACTGAGAGCTGGGAGGATGCAGGGAATGGATGCCCTGTAAAGCCACATCCCCTCCTGAGTTACTGTATCTCACTTCTGGGAATCTTTTGAGTGCTTCAGCCTCCACTTTCTTCCATGCTGTAAATTAGGGATTGTAAACAAAACCTAATGGTTCAACATGAAACTCCTTTCCCAGAGGTCCCAGATAACACTCATTGTCTGTAATGTTGTTGACTGTAATCCAGTGTAGTTTCCAGAATGAACTGAACCAACAGTTCCATAGTCTGCAGGTCCCTTGTGGTTTGCAGGCAGGATGTGGGCCATGGTACCTGTTTTTTGTTGCTCAGGGCCATAAGAAACAAAAAAATGGGTTGAAGAAAGTTGTGGCTCCTCAGTATCCATGGGTTGTTACTCTTCATCTTCAACCACCCTTCTAATGCACCTCCTAATTTTAACTCTGTGCATCTGAGCCAATCATTCTTTTACAGTTACTGTGAAAAAAAACCCACAACAAAACAAAACACATTTTATCTCCTCCCAAAGCTAACTTTTAAAATCATAACCAGACTTCAGAGCCTTGGTTTACACGCTCTGAGGGATGGAGGCCCTGCCTTGTTCTGCAAGGCACCCACATCTGTGCTGAGATAGTAGAAAAATCATTAGCATTGCAGGAACCAGGTGCTTGTTCCATTATTCAGGAACCAGAAAGCAGATCACATTAGGGAGCTGTACATGGAGTCTTATTTTCCTCTCTCCAAACAAGGGTAACCCATGGCTGTGTGCAGGTTTCTGATGACACCTGGGAAGGAGACAAATGTCAGGCTGCTCCTGCTGAAACTAAACTGTGGATTGAGTTTGCAGGGTGGTGTTTCTAAACCACCAGTACACGGCATCTAAAAAGAAGTAAAGTTAGGAAGTGGGTGAGTTTGAGGTTAAGCTTGTTTTCCACAGTAAAAATTTGCAACCCAAGCAGAGTTTTTTATCAGTGGAGAAGTGCTTGTCCTTCCTTCTCTCCTGCTGGCCAACACCAATTTAATTTGACTAAAGGAGGGTAGAGTTTTCAAAGATTTAAAGCCCTTACAAACTTTTTTAGTACAGCAAAAGCAGGCAGAGGACCAAGACCCTGGGTGATTCCTTCATTTTGAGGTATGGTTAAGTCTGAGCTCAGTTAGATGTCACAGGATTCACATGGAAAAGAGACTTTGTGGAGGCCCTGCCTCAGGAAAAGCAGAACTGCTTTTAAAATTCCCATCCCTGATGACAAAATGACCTGTTTGGGGGCTCACCCAAGTTAAATGTGTCTTGCTGTGTGTTCCAGGAGCTGTTTGGTGCCGTGCAGGTCACCCCCCTGAGCTCAGGCTACGCTCTTGGAAGTTCCAACTGGATCATCCAGTCGCACTATGAAAAGGTTTCCTACGTGTCAGGATCTTCTCTACTTACAACCCACCCTCAGGTACAGCCCCTGACTTCTGTTAGTCCTCTTTAGAAGGAAATGTCTTTGCTAAAAACAAAAGAGGGGCTTCTTCCAGCTGGGATGTGGTTTAGGATAAAAGCCATCCTAAGGTAATTCTGTTATCAATGGCTGAGTTTAGTGGGCATTGATAAGACACACCCTGATAAGGGACAGGTATCAATAGTCATGAGGGAAACATCACTAAAATTCTGTGTTACTGATGATTCGATGTTCACTTATAGCTGTGAAATTCTCCTTAAACAGGAAATTTTCAACAGAGTTAAAAAATAGAGCATTAGTGAATTTTTTTAAAATCCATATTTCACCAACGAGTCTTCGCAGACAGTTCACAGACTGCTGCTATATCACTTCTGAAACATCCTTCCTTGGGAGAAATGATGGCTAACTGCCTGCCAACTCTTCCACCCTGCTCTGCTAAGGGCAAAGTCTTTATAGTGCTGTAGATGTAATTTCCAGTAAATTAATTCTCTCCAGATCCATAAATTCTTAGTGCAAAGAATGGCTCCAAGTTTGCGGGGCTGGGTGCTTCAGAAGTTGTCAAAATAGTTAAAAGCGTTATTAGCAGGAGGTATTTAAAAATAATTTCTAGCAAATGTGTCAGGTTGATGATCAGTAAGTGATTTCCCCCAAGGTGGGGGATCTGCTGGAGTGCTTTGCTGCTGAGCATCCTTCACTTAAAAGCTTGTTCTCAGGAGCTGAGCAGCTGCAGGAGAGAAAGGATCCTTAATAGTCTGGCCATTCTTCAGCTGCACAAAATGTATCAGAGCCCCTAAATCCCTTTTTCTCCTCAGCCTTGTTCCATCCTGGGTTGGGCTCTCCCATCCCCTCCTAGTGAAGGAGCAGCAATATTTGACAAGGTGTAAAAGGAATATTTCCATGAGGAGAAACTTCTGTAAGAAGTAGTTTGGGAACTGAGAATGATTTGCCTTTGTTGATGTGAAGTGGTGATTGAATTTATTGGGTCAAACTGGCCACATTCCACCATCTTCCAAAGGTGAACATTTCTCTGGAAACTCCTGGTAAAAGCCTTGTTTTTATGGAAATGAACTCCCAGTGGAAGGGATTGAACTGCCTGGGAAGAGCACAGCAATCTGCACTCACTGCAACCTGCAGCAGAAGTGGCAGCATCAGACAGGGCAGTTTGAGCTTCAAAAGTGCAGGAGAAGGTGCTGGGAGCCTCCCTGAAACCCGAAGGACCTGCTCCAACAGGAGATGGAACCTGGATTATTCACTGCTGACAGTGCTGCTTGTCCCACCTGCTTTCCAGAGCCTCATTTTTTAACATCCAGTCCCTTGCACTTTGCCTAATTTTACACTAACACACACTTTGAAGGAACATTTTCCCAGATAATGAAAATCACATTCAGTTGGCACTTTTCCTGTTATTTACCACATCACAGGCATTACCAGAAATGAGCATTGTCTTGTATTTGCCCCCAGATGCTTTCTGAAGGCAGTGGGACGTTTTTCTCCTGGGGTCCATTCCTGTGAACGCCAGCACAGGCTGCTCTAACATGAATTCTGTAATAACCAGTGGGTTTTGTGAGCTGCCAACCAGCTCTTCATCCCTCTGCTGTTTGACAGGCAACATGTAATGATAACAACATCTTGAGTGGCACAGAGTCAGAATTATGTTCAGCACATCAATGTTATTTGTCTGACCTGTTTCTCCCCAGAATGGTGGTGAGCACTTCATCCTGAAATCCCCAGTTTTTGAGCGGTGTGTGAAAAAAGTCACTGCATTTTGTGTTAAAAGGGGTATCCTTTGAGCATATCCAGGCCTTTTTGAACAGCAGTAAAACCTGAGCACTTTTCCAGTGAGCTGGGAGTTAGGCCTGGCACCATTAATTGTTCCCTTTTCTGTCTTCTGGCAGATGGTTTCTGTTGAAATTTTGCCTCCCCCTCTCCTGAGGCTCCAATTGACACCGTTGCCACTGAAGTGGAGAACAGGAGTTGACAGCACAGGTTCAGACGTGTCACTAAAAGCTTTTTAAGACATATTCTTTACATTAACCCACGAAAATCAATGCAGGCCCTCTCAGTGCAATGGCATGTGAAATTATGTGGATCTAATATGGCCTAATCATTATGTACATTATCACAGGCTCATTCCATATTATTTTTTATTGCATTATTGGCATTTCATTTTCACGGACACGCTACAGAGAGTCAGAGATTGGGATAAATCTCACGTGTCAGGTCTGATCCTACCGGGGGGTGCACAGTGTAAACTTCTGTCAAAGTTGATGTGAAATTCTCCTGCTTGTTTAACAGAGCAAGGTCCTTCTTAGCTGCTTCAGAATGGCTCTGGGAGCTGTAATCAGGGGAATTAACCTCACAGCGGTCTTCAAGGTTCAGTAGAGGAGATCTCTTCATCAGTCTCTTCTGGCAGAAATCTTTCCTGGTTGGTGAGGCTGCAGAGAGTATCTACTCTCTGTTTGTTAGTGGAGAGAAGTGGGTTTGCATTTTCATTCTGCTTTAAGAAAATACCAGTGTAAAACATGTTAATTAACAGACCTCATTGAAAAAAGGGTGAAGCTTTTGGGCTTTGATGATCCTCGGGGGTTCCTTCCAGCTCAGGATAGTCTATGATGTCATGATCCTATGATTCAGATTCATACCCAAAACTGAGAACCTCAAGCCCAAAGAAGGCCTTTGCTGATCTCACCTCTTCCCAAGAGAATCCACTGAAGGGTTGAGGAAAATGGTGCTGCCCCTGTAGAGCCCTGGAAATCAAAGCTGACACCTGGATTTGCAAAGGGAAGTAAGCTGGAAACTAGAGCAGCCAGAGCTCAGAATGCACGTGTCAAACCTTCCTGACTCACTGCCACATCCTCAGCAAATTACGGCCTTCTCAGTGCTCAGCTCCCGAGGCCACGAACTGATTACACTCCAGGGAATACTTTGGGATGGATCCAGTTCCAATTCCGCTGTTTGTTTGGGCTCTGGGATGCAGGTAAACGGTTGTCCGTGTTTTTATTAACTCCGGTCAGGTTTCCACAGGTGGAGGAACGTGAAGTTTGAAGTGTTTGTCGCTGGATCTCTTCTGTCCTGCCCAGAGGAACCTGTGTTCTAACCTGCCCTTCCTCAGGTTGTTCCCCTGTGCTCTGTTCCAGCCCATGGACCAGGCTTCCCTTAAAAACAGCGACGTTCTCATCCTGACGGGTCTGACCCAAATCCCCACCGCCAACCCGGATGGAATGGTGGGAGAGTTCTGCAGCAACTTGGGTAGGTCACAGAGACAAATCCTCTGCCTGTTTTATCATCTTATTCATGGCCCTTGGGTGGGAAATAATTCTGAGATTCCTGGAATTGAGTAAGTTGTCCAGCTATAGCTGCTGGCATAAAACTACCTGTTTGGATTTTACGAGGTGCTCCTGATGTCATTAATGCAGTAAGTGCTTGGAGAGACACAAGTTGTACCTAAAATGTTTTGGAATGGAACAGGTATAATGAGATTTAATCATCTGCTGCTCCTGGTTTGTTAAGTGTGTCACTTGGCTGCCAACAGGCTACGTGTGGCCTGGGCTTTGGATATTGTTCCCAGCTGAAATATTACCATTTCCTTCCTGTGTATCAGCCAGCATGAAAATCTTTACATGCTTTTTTTAATGACTTTCAGTTCTGAAAACAAGCACATCTGCTTCCCTTCTTACACCTGATTTTTAAATATATCAAAAGCCAACAGCACAATCTCTGCTTAAAAAAAAAAAAAAACAAAACTACCAAGATATATTTATAGACCCCCCAAAAATATAAAACCTAATCAGACGCTTTCACAGCTGGAAAAGCTGATAATTGCAAAGCTGTGATATCAGTGTGAATGACAGCATTTTCCAGCCTGTTTGGAATGTCACATCCAGTGCTGTTCTCTCCTTTTCTCCCCTTCCCCCACCTCAGTTCCTCTGTGCTCTCACCCTTCTTCCATCAAACCCCTTTCTCGTGTCTGCCCTGCTGGATCTTGCCTGAGATCTTCTCTTTATTTTAAATCCACTACTTTTTGCAAGGAAAACGAAACAGTTTGTGATGGGAGGGTCCTTACAAAAGTTACCAAAAGACAAGACTAAATCAGACTGAATTCCTGCTCTAGTGCAGAGGTTGGAACTGGGTGATCTTTAATGTCCCTTCCAGACCAAACCGTTCAATGATTCTCCCAATAAAGCAGGTTTTGGCATTTTCTAAGAGTGAGAATCAAGGGTTTTACCAAAGATCCTTCTGCCAATGTCCTGGCTCCAGCAGGATCTGTGAGCAGATACCTGGAGGAAAGTAGAACAGAGTGAGATTAAAGGATACCTTCATAACCCTCAAGTGATTTTATTTCAGGAATTTCCTGAATCCGACACGGCTTTTGTGTAGTTAGTGAAGTTCAGTGGATTTGTTCCACCTCCCCTCAAAGCTGTGTTAACTCCTAACACCTGTGACTTCCTTCCCTGAGTGCTGTGTGTTTCACATGTGTGTGTTCCACCTGTGTTTTCATTGTTTTTAAGCACTGTTGGTGATTTTAATACCCTGTGATCACCTTTGGTGACCTTGCTGTGGTAGATCGAGATGTGCTGCACTTCTCTGTCCCTCCTGGACCTTTAGGGAGGGGTCATGGTGGCATGATCACCTCCCATTATGCTGAGTAAACCATTTTATTTTAATTAATCGTTGCTAATTAAGGTGCTTTTACAACTTAAAGTCTTAGAGATGCAGTTGGGCCACAGCAAAATCAGGAGTTGAATGTGCATGAATAAACCCGTTACATGTGTTGGTACAGATGGGTTTGTCTGCACAAGCTCTTCTGGTTGACAGAAACATTCTGAGCTATTTTAAGGGGTTTGCAGAAGGTCTTCAAGCTTCTGTCTTTAATGAGACAGTCATTAAAAACCAAAGGAAACTCCCTGCTTAAAATAATGCCAGTGGAAGAATCTGAAATTGGAGTTGTATTAGCCAAAACCCAGCAGTCTGAAGAAATTAAGTAATTCTATATTAATACAGTGTTTTCGTGATACCAGCAGCAGTACACATCTACCCAACATCAGGAGAAGAAAACAGGGAGTCAGTTTTCTTTGAAATGTGGAAAAAAGTGAAAAAAGCAGTGGGTTACTGGGAAAAACAAGAGTAGGCAAAGTGAGCACAGTAGTTTCCATCTGTGTTTCCCATTTCCAAAACATTCAGGGGAGTGCAGAAGCAGCTGAGATTTCACTTGGTAAAAGCTCTAAAGCAGAGCAACACTCACCAAAATCATGTGTGATGAGGTAACAGCACGTTGAGGGGAAGGGTCCCCAAGCACAGAAAGGGAAGTGTGAAAATCTTGCACCTTGAGCTCTGTTCTCCTCCCAGCGTGGGGAGTTGTAGGGGCTGATTCCCACCATTCCCAGGTCACATCCACGATTTCCTCTCCACCTGGTGCGTGCAGCACTGAAGCCACACCTTGTCCCATCTCCAGATCCCTCTCAGTTTACCCCAAACCCCTCTTTTCCGTGCTCAGCACCAACGTTCTGCAGCTCAAGGAGAGCAGTTGCATTTTCACATTGCCTTGGGCATCATCAGAAAAACTGTCTGTGGGGACAGTCTGGGACATTTGGTGTGAGTGTGTGTTTAAATAAAGCAGGGAAAAAAAGCCCACAGTTTGCTTTTTAGGTGCCAACTTGACCTTGTGGTGGCAGCTGTTGGAAAAGCAAGGATCTCTTTGGGAGCTGTGAACTGAACAATTTGTGATGGAGCCACTGAAGGAGACTAAATTTGAAATGCCGAGATTATTATACAGCTTTTTTATCAAGAGGGTGCATCCATCATTCCCAGAGATAAATTGGGCTTTAAACAGCTTTCAGATAGACGTGTCCTCTTACTGACAGCTCCAGAAAGTTGTTGTAGTGGTGCAGGGAGCCAGACTGGACCTGCTGCTTGCTTGGAAAGAAATTTGCTTGGAAAGGTTTTCATCCCTTAGGAGGAACAGGAATATTCACCAGGCCAGTTTCAGGGGTGCATCCTGTGCCACCAGCACCATGGGATTTGATGGCACAGAACAGGAAAGAAGTTGCTGTGCAGGAGCAGTTGCAGCCAGGGAAGAGAAGAGTGAGGACATGTGAGAGGAACAGCCCTGCAGACCCCCAGTCAGTGCAGCAGGAGGGGCAGGAGGTGATCCAGGGTCCCCTGCAGCCCAGGGAGATCCATGGGGGAGCAAAGATCCAACTGCAGCCCCTGGAGACCCCACACCAGATCAGGGGGATGCCTGAAGGAGGCTGTGACCTGTGAGAATCCCAGGCTGGAACAGCTCCTGGCAGGACCTGTGTCCCCATGGAGAGAGGAGCCCACACTGGAGCAGCCTGTTCCTGAGGGACTGATCCCATGGAAGGGATCCCACACTAGAACAGCCTGTTCCTGAGGGACTGACCCTATGGAAAGGGATCCCACACTGGAACAGCCTGTTCCTGAGGGACTGACCCCATGGAGAGAGGATCCCACACTGGAACAGCCTGTTCCTGAGGGACTGACCCCATGGAAGGGATCCCACACTGGAACAGCCTGTTCCTGAGGGACTGACCCCGTGGAAGGGATCCCACACTGGATCAGCCTGTTCCTGAGGGACTGACCCCATGGAAAGGGATCCCACACTGGATCAGCCTGTTCCTGAGGGACTGACCCCATGGAGAGAGGAGCCCACACTGGAACAGCCTGTTCCTGAGGGACTGACCCCGTGGAAAGGGATCCCACACTGGAACGGCCTGTTCCTGAGGGACTGACCCCATGGAAAGGGATCCCACGGTCCTTGGGCAGGGCTCACATTGGAGAAGTTCCTGGCTCTCATGGGAAGGAGTAGGAAGAGTGGAGTAGGGAAGAGTGTGAGGAGCCCTCTCCTGAGGAGGAAGGAGCAGCAGAGGCAACATGTGATGAAGTGGCCACAGCCCCCATTCCCTGCATCACTGGCAGGGAGCAGATAGAGAAATCAGAATTGATGTTGAGCCCAGGAAGAAGAGGGGTGGGGGGGAAGGTGTTTTTTCAAGATTTGGTTTTATTTCTTATAACCCTACTCTGATTTGATTGGTAATAAACTGATTTCCCCAAGTCAAGTCCGTTTTGCCCACCATGGCAATCAGTGACTGATCCCTCCCTGTCTTTAACTCTCCCCACAAGCCTTTTTGTTCCATTTTCTCCAGCCTGGGTCAACCCACCACAAAGGAATGAAACATTTTTTTTGTGGCCTGGACACATTCTTTAACCTGCACTCTGATCCCAGCTGGTGTGTGCAGCATTCCTGCTGCTCTGGCTGGGGGTGCTTTCCTTTGCTCTCTGCAGAATTTCTGGGTGTGTAATGACACAATGCAAGTTCTGGTCCTGGAGCCAGAGCTTTGACTCCCAGATAGCTTTGAAAATGTTGTTCTTAATCTCCTCATTCCTCCCTTCACATCCTGTTTACAGCTGGGATGGTTTAGACCTACCCATAACATGTTGCTGGCGTGTTTGGTGGCATCTCCAGTCCTAGGCAAATGTGAAATATTACCATTCATATTCACAAATATTTTGATGGTTTTGTTAGCTTGGGACCTGGAGAAATAAATCCACTGCACTGCAGTTGTGTCATAAGTGATGCAAAAGGTGCTTTCGACCACCTGCATGTCATAGGCACTGACTGCTGCAAGGAATAAAGCACGGGAAAGATCCCACTGGAGTCTTTGGATTTCCCTGGACTCCATAAAACTTTCAAACAAAAGTCTTCCCTGAGCATGTAGGTGGGGCAAAAAGACCCTTAATGTGCTAAACTCATCCCCCAAATCTTGTCAAGGAATTGAAGTCAGGGAAATGGTCATGTTGGGATGTAACACCTGTGTTTTCAGGCTCTTCCACGGCTTTTTTGGGGGATGTTTGATGCATGATGTTACTGCTGCTGCACTGCAGTTAACAACTGTAGGTGGTTTTATCCCACATCCACAGGTGAAATCCTAGGGAGGCAGGAATTGCTCAGTGAGCTGGACCAAGTATTTCCCCTTTCCCAGAAAGAAATTCTGGGAAATTTGTAATTCCTCCTGCCAGAGGAACACGATGTCTGTTCAGTGCTTGCTTTTGCTGTCGTGCTCAGATCTGCCTCAATTACAGAGTAAACTTATTTTTCTTTCTCCTTTTCCTCATTGTTTTTTCCAGTCCCATGGTGTCTGCAAGTTTTGAATTGTTCTTGTTATGAGGAAATGACAGAAACACTTTGTTTTTAAAGAGGGGGAAAACTCCATCACCCACTTCTGTCTGAACTAACCACATCTTCAGCCTTCCACCTGAAAACTGAGCACAGAACAGTTCCCCACGTGTCATGCTTCTGGCTGAGACCTGTGAGCCGCTGCCCTTCCCCTCTGGTGGACAGCAAATAGCTGGAGCAGGGTTTATTTGGGCAGGGAGGTGGTTTGTGTCCCTCATTTATCCTCCTGTGCCGGTGCAAGGCCGCCCTCTCCTGTCAGGAGTTTTCCATGTGCTCAGGCTGTCGATGGAGTTCTAAGCCTGGAGGAGGCAGTAAATAAATGTAATTAATGATCAGAAGCGTTTATCTCAATTCATAATGTGCTCTGCTGGTTCTTGCTTCTTTTTGTGTAATTCTTGGATTAAAGGATTCAAAAGTTTAAGTCTGAACCCTGTTCATTGATTTTTGTCGTTCTTCTCTCCCCCAGCGATGACTGTCAGGAATGGAGGGAACGTGCTGGTTCCCTGTTATCCCTCTGGAGTGATCTACGACCTGCTGGAGTGCCTGTACCAGTACATCGACTCTGCAGGGCTCTCCAATGTCCCTTTTTATTTCATCTCACCTGTTGCCAACAGCTCCCTGGAGTTCTCCCAGATCTTTGCTGAGTGGTAGGTGCTCAGGGGCAGCCCCACTTCTCACCTTCAGCCCTGGGAAATTGTTCTCTCTACCTGACATGTTCTAATTTACACTTGATTAGAATTGTAGGGGTGTTTCTGGAGCCACAGGGGGGTGTGTGTAAGTAGATGTTCTATAATTAGGGAAGGATCATTTCCTATAGAATGGCCGCACTCAAATAATCTCTGCTTTTTGGTGCTTGCACTGATGATCAAATGATGTGAAAAAAAACAGGGCAGGAGTATCCTGGGCTGGATGAGGCAGAGCATTCAGGTCAGGAGAGGGGATCCTGCTCTGCTCAGCCCTGCTGAGGCCACACAGAGAGTGTTCTATCCTCTTCTGGGCTCCCCAGTACAAGAAGGAGATGGGATTACTGGAGCAAGGCCAGCACAGAGATGATGAGTCTGGAGAGCAGAAGGCCCAGGGAGATCTTACCATGTGTAGAAACACCTGAAGGGAAGAAATAAGGATGAGGGATCAGGCTCTCCTCAGCAGGGCCCACTGACAGAACAAGAGGCACAAATTGAAACGTGAAATTCCAACAGGGTGAGGGTTTAAACTGCCAGAGGGCAGGGTTAGATGGGATATTGGGAAGGAACTCTTTACTAAAGCTGTGGCTGCCCCTGGATCCCTGGAAGTGTCCAAGGCCAGGTTGGAGCAACCTGGGCTAGTGGAAGGTGTCCCTGCCCATGGCAGGGGGTTGGAACAAGATGATCTTTCAGGTCTCTTCCCACCCAAACCATTCCATGGGTGTGATTCTGGGGAACTCTGCCACAGGTTGTGCAGAGAGGGCGTGGAGACTTTTCTGTGGAGACACCAAAACCCAACTGGACACAGTCCTGGGTGACCTGCTGTACCTGGGAAGGCTTAAGCAGGGGTTTGGGCTGGATCCCAAGAGGTCCCTTCCAGCCTCCATCCACCATTCTGTGATTCTTGCAGGGGAGAGACCAACCACCTGGAACTCTTTCCAAATTCTTACCAATGGAGACATGCTCTGCATTATTAGAATTAGGTAGCTTTTTTCATTCCTTTCTTCCTCTCCAGATATTTTAAGTCTGGAGGCCCTGAAAATCCTATGTGATTTGGTCCCTCAGGAGAATTGCAAAGAGGATTGAAATCTGGTGAATTTACATGGAATGGAGGCAGAGCTACAACCATCTGTAAAACAGAGGTTTGGGGGCAGAGCTGGGGTTGACATTCAGGGATTCCAGCCTTCAGTTCTACTCTTTAGTCAGCTGAAGAAAATGTCCTGCTCTTAATACCTCTCAGACTTTATCAAAATTACTTTGACCCGGGCTTATTGCTTTTTTAATAAAGGGAAAGTATGAGGCAGGCAGTGCTTCCCAGAAAAAGCCACCAGGACGGTGTCACTGCAGGCAATTGTCCCCCAGACCTCTGACAAACAGCTTCTGGGATAGGATGAATCAGGAGTATGGATAGAGCTCGTCAACAGCTCTCACTATCTGTGTTTTAAAGATAAATTATGTAAAATAGCATGTCCCTGTGAGTGAGAGGCATTTTACCAACACTGCAGCTGCAAAAATAAAATGCACAGGAGGATTAGATTATAATGAACCAAAGGACCAAGTCACCGATGGGAAGTGGGACGAGGCAAGTGGAATTTTTCTGTGGACGGATGATTTGGCTTTGCAGGAGCTGCTGAGGTCTGGATTAGGAAATGGGGATGTTGAGTTACAGATTTGCCCTCGGCAGCAAAGGATCTGTTGCACAGTGTGTACACAATTCCCTTCAGCTGTCTCGCACCTTCTCTGCGTGATCTCACTGTGATTGAGTTGTTGTTCCATGTGGGTGTTGATCCTCTAACTAGAAAGACTGGAAGCAACAAAACAAATCAGTGATTTTGCACCTGATGCCAGAAATCACACAGTGGTTTTCTCCAAAAAAAAACAAGTGTGTCAGTAGATGGCAGCAAATACTGCAGAATGTTCTGCACCTCTCACCCAGCTGGTTCCCTTCTCTTTTACAGGTTGTGTCATAACAAACAAACAAAGGTGTATCTTCCAGAACCTCCTTTTCCCCATGCTGAGGTAAGTAAACCCTGGTCTTGTTTAGTCTCTGCATCACAGTCCTGTGTGGCTGTTGTTTTTTTGGGTGAACCCTTGCACAGCTCCTTAAGTTTTGTGTCCTTATTCACACAAGTTGTTTTCTTTTTCCTTCGCTTTCTGTGATGAATTTGGGAGCGTGGGGGAGGAAGGAATGATGGAGTTCCCTCAACTCCAAAATCCCCATCTTTATTTCAATATCCCATACATGGTTCACTCCTTCCCCCTCAGAATGTGATCCATGGTTGGATGTTTGCTCTTGTCCCACTGCAACCACGAGTGTTCCCACTGGGAACAGGCGGTTTTCCCACTGAAGTAAACGAGAGGCAGGTTGGGAAAAAAAGAAACAGGACTGAGAAATAATTTTAGCTAAATCCTTCTCCAGTGAGCCATTTGGGGCATGCAGAAAACTCTCTCTTGCAGTTGCTGTGGTCCAAACTGTTTCGTGAGATATCCAGGGTGGTCACTGTAGATTTAAGAGCCCAGAAATTAAATCCTTTTACAGACATGTTTGGGTTTGGGTTTTTTTTTTTTCCCCATCTGAAATGTGTCATCCAGGGATTTGTTCTGGAAATTGCCATTACCCATCGTATCTATCATCTGTGGGGGCTTCAAAGGCGTTGCTGGAAGTAGGATCTGACCAGGAGCCCTCACTCTTTCCAGATGCTTGAACGTATTTCAAGCAGGATGTGCAGTGAATTATGTATAATCTGTTACCAGAAATAATGTGGACTGCAGGGCAAGCCACCTGCTCACCACTTGGTTTCTAACCAAAAGAAAATTCATTCCCGCTGATAAATCAATTCCAAAGGCTGATCCCTGAGAACAAGACTCTTTTCCCCTCCGTCTTCTGCTTTCTGGGGTGTCCTTGTTGTTCCACAGTGTCATTGCTTTCACTGACAGCCCATATTCTGGTTCACAGTATGCTCTGGAACTGGCAGATTGAAGTGAAAACCCATCCAAAAAAAGAGAAGCCAGACATGCAGCTGTCACAGACTGGATTAATTAACCCATCTTAAATGATGGCCCCTTTGTGTTTATCGAGTGATAACGGTGTCCTCTCCTTCTTAGGATGTTTGATGTTCTCCAGAGGCCCGTTGAGGATGAGATTTTTTTAACCCAATGATTGTGTAGCTGTTGAAACAGCTTTGCAAAAACTGCTCTGGGCTTCATGTGGAGATCAAGGTGATTGTGCAAGAAAGGGGATCACAGATCAGCTTAGGGGACCATCCACAAGATGTCCATGTCAGGGCCCCACTGCTCAGCACAGGCCTCGGATTCCTTGTTAAATCTGCAAAATCTTGCAGCTGACACTGTGTGTGTGTGCCTCACACAGTATAAAACATCTACATAACCACTTTTCCTGTGGCTCCACAACCTTCCAGTCAGGAGCTTTTGCTTACTGCCACTTCAGGGGGTTTTTAATGAGCGTGAGAAGCAGACAGTGAGTGATGGTTTCCACTGGACAGGTTGTTAGTGGGGAATTGCTTTGCTTTTCTCGAAGTAATGGTGGGTTGTGCAGTGTAACCTGCACAGAAATTGTCCATCATGAAAGGATGTGCTTTAACTGATCAATTGTTGGAGGAAAATAGGGAATTACTCAGACATGTCTCTTAGTTCTTAGGAAGCATTAATAACATGCCTGGCATGATACATCAGAGAGGGACAGGCCAGGAAATAAGTTTTTAATTATCTCCAGAACAAGCCCAGCCCAGCACAATGCTGGTCCTGAAATTTGATGTTCCTCTTCAGTTGTATAAACAGCAAGATTTAAAAGCAAACAAGGCAAAAATTCCCCCAAATCCTTGTTGTGGTCTCTTGCAGCAATGAGTTTCCAGCATAGTATAACAGCATAATTACTTCCTTTAATCAGCTGGGATTGTTTTTGGCATTTCACTTAACTATCCCTTTATTATTGTCACAAGAGGATAAATAAAAGCATCCTCATTGTCTCTACAAGTGCTATTTTTATTCCTCCTCGCTCTCTGCACTGAGTTGTTTGAAGCTTTTTCCTTCTCTTTGCATGGAAATTTTCCAGGTTTATGGTTTCTGGTGCGTGGTTTGAGCTCGTTCCTTGCTCTGCTGTGCTGGATAAAACCAGACACGTGCTCAGCTCTGCAGAGGACCCAAAACACTTCTCCCTCCTTGTTAGTCCCACTTTTATGTAGTAGTAGGTGCTCATCCATCTCCTCCCACACAGTCACTGGTGCAGTTTTCGAGGTGGAAATTTGTTTCCCAACATCCAGCCTGAATGAGCAGGGAATGCACTTTCCCTCTGAGCAAGGAAATAGGGGTTAAAGTGCTTCAGGTTTGTAGGGATGGATTTGGATATCAATTCCTGCCAAAATTAATCTGAGTGGAGTGCCCAGATCCTTGCACAGGCTGGTGAAGTCCCACCTGCAGCCTTTTAGCAGTGCACAAACCAAACCAAAAAGCTGCTTTTTAAAGGCATTTCTGAGGGGAGAGTTGCTGTGACTCTGTTGGAAGGACTTAATATATGGGTCAGGACTCCTGTAAATCCCAGCCAGACATTTCCCAGGGGGAAAACCAGGCAAGTGAAGGAGCAGTTGGGGAAGGGATGGGTGGCTCTTTGAGTGGCTCTGCCCTGTGCTGGAACAGAAGTGGAAATGCAGTTTTTCACCAGCAGTTCCTGTGATGGGGAAGGGAGGAGAAGGAGCTCAGGCTGGGAAAATGTTGGAAGCTGCTGCAAAGTTAAAAACTGGAGATCCCAAATGTTTGTGGGTGCAGCAGGCTGGGACTTTCACTTCCAAGCCCCTGTATCAATTATATCCAAGAATCCACTGTCTAAACAGGCTCAGATTTAAGCTCCACAAGGCCTTAAGATGAAGTTCTCTGGACCACAGATCAGTAAATTTGCTCTGTTTCCAGAACCAACTGGTGGCGTTTTATCAAATTCCACGTGGGAATGTCCCATCCTAACACGAGCACAGCTGAGGAATCAGCCACCCCCTGGCTATTTTACCAGGAATCATGGATTGTACCCTCTGCCCCATCCTTTTTTTGACTTTATAAATTAGTGGCTGAATTGTTCTAGCGAGGCAAAACGAGGAGCTTCCACTCCTTTTTCCTCTCTGGTCGATCTTTCCACGGACAATTTCAGGCTCTGAGATAAGTGACTCCAGACTTCTGTAAATGTCTGCAGCACTAAAATTTGAGAGGTAATTTATATTGATCAGTATTTGCCAGTGGAGGAAGAATTTGGATTTACTGTGCTCTTATTAAGGATTCTGTGAGCAACATCTAAGAGAAATGGCTGCAAAAAAAAAGCCTTTTTTGTCCTGACTCAAAGATGAGCCAGAGTGGGAGTAATATTGATTCTGTGGTCTTAAATACCAGCATTTTTCTTCTTCTTAAGCTTTGATTCCCTCCTCCATAGACCAGTTCCTCTGTAACACATTTCAATAAATACCTGGAATCAGGTGATTGTATAGGATTATAGTTTGCTTTATGGTTCTATAGAGAATTGTAATACCAATAATTATTATATAGGAGTTGGACTCAATGATCCTTGTGGGTCCCTGCCCACTCTGGATATTCTGTGATAGAATCAGGCCCCTGTTAGTGTTGATTTTATGGAGGGAGTGAGGGAGGTGAAATAATAACTGTATCATTCCCTGATAGAAACCACATCTGTTCCAAATTCTGGCTTCAGAGCACACACACACACACACACACAGAGTAAATAGCAGCATGTTTTGGCTCACTTCAACAAAGGGTACACAAAGGCTCTGGAGATTTATCCTGTTTATAGCAGCAGTTGCTGACCCTGTAAATCAAGTCCACAGCTTTAAAGGAAAGCAGAACCATTTGGGATTTTCAGAAAAAAAAAAAAACACAGCTCTCAGTCTGGATTCAGTGCTTTGCCAGCCTCTGTCTCTTAAGCTCTCAGTCAAGTGTGGTTCTTTCTGCACAAAGATGCTCTCTGAGTGTTGCTCCTGGGTTTGCAGCTTGTGGAAATCCTGCCTGGCTCGTTGCTTTTGGCCCAGGTTGGAGATCTGAGCGTGGCTGCTGTGCTTCCACAGCCCACCTCATCTGCACATATAAAAAAAACCCCCCTGTATAAATCATTACAAATTCAGTCCCCTTAATGATTTGTGATTTTTTTGCTGGGCCTGTCCTGCATTTCAGCCTCTGTCCTGCATTTCAGCCTCATATATTTTTTGATGGGGTAATTAGGGAAGACTTATTGCTGTAGACACACTAAAATCCACCAGCTGCTTTATCACTGGAGTGGACAGAACGTCTCCAAAGTTGTTTTTGCAGCTTTTCACCCCTGCTCTGCCCACCTGTGAGAGCCAGAGATTGGGAGCTAAACTATAAGAGCTTCACTGGACTTCTCAGGAAAGATCCCTCAAGATAAAAAGGAAAGATAAAGAAATAAAATCATCACCAATGAGGCCCTGGAAACTGGATTAGAGACCCTGTGTCTCTTTTCCAAAGTGATAGGAGGGGATTTGAAGCTTCCACAGTGCTTTGAAGAGAATCCAGCTTTTATGTTGCTAAGCAGTGAACATTTGTGTAGGTACAGCAGGGAAATAAGCTGTTCAGTGCTTTTGTACATGGAGTGCTGCTCTCACATCTTCACAAAGATTTGAATGCTGCACACAAATATGTATCATTTGAAGGAGCCTGTGAAAGAGGAAGAACACTTTGTGATTATCCAGGAGGGTGTTACATAAATAGTGGCTGTAGAAATGTCTTTCACTCACTTGTCTGCCTGTCCGTGGCAAAGTTTCGCCCTGGAATGTCACATAATCCCATTTAATATTCGAAGTACAAATTGTCCCCCTTCTCCCAGTTTACCCAAATTATTGCAACTTCAGTTTTAAGACTTTTATCTTCTACCCCACCCCCCCAAAAAAAAACCCCACAACCAAACCACAGAAAAGCTTCTTGGGGGTCATTTCCTACAAGTTCATTTAAATGCCAGGATTTTTATGGATTCCAATTCAGTTGGCCCATTGTCTGCTAAGCTGCAGTTTGTGTTACTGAAGCTAAGTTTAGATTCTAAATCCTGCCTGCCAGATGTGTTAATCAGAAATCTTTACCAGCCTTAATTGCAGGAATGTTTTTGAGATTCTGCCAGAGCAGTTGCTGGATGTTTTTTTTTCCCCAATCTCCCCCTTGAAGTTTAAATAGGAATTAGATACTACTTGTAAACTGCAGAGCAGTGTAGTCCCCTTTCTACATCCTCCATGAGCCATGGAAATCACAGGCTGTGTCCACCTGCAGAGTGGTGTGATAACCATAAGCTCTGGAATGCTTTGTGGTGCAGAAGTTGATAAGAGACTTAGAGAAGCAGCAGAATTCTCAGTTTCCCTTCATTTCCAGGTAGGCACATCATCCTGAGTCACACCTGCCATGGCAAGAAATAACACAGAATGGCCTTAAGCTGAAGGAGGGAATGTTTAGGTGGGATCTTGGGAAGATGGGAGGGTGGGGAGGTCCTGGCACAGATTGCCCAGAGAGAGGGTGTGGATTCTCCACCCCTGGAAGTGTCCAAGGCCAGGTTGAGTAACCTGGGACAGTGGGAGGTGTCCCTGCCCATGGATGAGCTTTAAGGTTCTTTCCAACCCAAACCCTTCTGGGATTCCATGACCAGTCCAACCTCCTTTAACCACTGGCCCCCAAGGGAAGCCCCATTCCCCTTGTTCCCACTCCCTGTGTCTGTTCTCAGTTGCCCAGTGTGTGATTTCCTGGGTTAAATTACATGCCTTTTAAGAAAACTGTATTTACACTTATTTTCAGGCTGGAGATGGAAGCATAAACCTGCCAAGGAAAAAAAAAACTTCCAAATATTGCCTGAAAGTGCTTCCCTGGCTGGTTTATTAAATTGCTTTTAAGTTGCACCTTGTTTTGCAGATTAGAAAACAGTGGCAGGAGAAATAAAGCAAAACTCTTTGAAAAGTGCCTTGATAAATAAACTCCATCTCAGTAAAGAAATCTGTTCCACCTGCAGAGCTGATTGCACCGTTTGCAAGGCATCTCCTTGCTCTTAATTCATTTTTACCACTATTTTTCAGAGATAGTTAAGGAAGGGCAAGTCAATCTGTTGTTTCTCAGCAGATTTGACTTTGTGGGAACCCTTTAGGACCAGCAAAGCTCACGGCAAACATTCTGCTGAAGGCACAAGTGCTGTGATGGAAGAAAAGCAGGTTAAACATGTGCCTGGAGCCCTTTGCAGACATGGCAAAGGGGAGCAAGGAGCTTATTTTGTAATTTGGCAGCTCAGCTCTCTGTTCACTCCAGGAAACTCGAAGCAAGGGAGTGTTTGCAGAGTTTCCTCTCAGTCACCAACTGCTGGTACCAAAGAAACGAGAGCAAGGACTTGGAGGCACCTGGCCCTGTGCTCTGACTTCCTTTTCATAACACCCAGCACCGACACGACTCAATTCGTTGGGAAATCGAAGGGATGTGCAGGAAGGGACTCTGGGATGAGTCAGGAATAAACTGTAGGGTATTTGCAGTCTCATGTAAAATAAACACACTGAAGCACAAGAGGCCTGAAAGGTTGGTCACGTCAGGGGTTTCGTTCTCGTTTCAGCTCATTCAGACAAACAAATTGAAGCATTATCCCAGCATCCATGGGGACTTCAGCAATGACTTCAAGCAGCCCTGTGTTGTGTTCACTGGGCATCCCTCTCTGAGGTTTGGGGACGTGGTGCATTTCATGGAGCTGTGGGGAAAATCCAGCTTGAACACCGTCATCTTCACAGGTAAGTAAAAATGCCGATCTCATTATCAAATTACCGGTGGGTTGTGCTCTCTGGTTAAGTGTGGCCACATCCCTGGGGCTTTACTCATTTATTCTGGGGCAGAAGTTTCTGACTTCAGCAGCAGCTTATCTAAATTAAGACCCCAGGACTGACTGTGGGGCCAAATGTAATTATTGTGCCATTTAATTCTCTGTGGCCCTGCAGAGCCAACCTTTGCCTTGCAGAGCCCGTTCCTGCCACGTCTGAGCAAGAGCTTTGTTCTGCTCAGCAGTAAAATGCCTCCAGGAAATGAAGTTTGGAATTAAAAGCAGCTGGCTGCAAGTTAAACCCGGGCAAGACCTAATTGATGCTGGTCAGGAAGGAGAAACACTTCTTTTCCATCTTCCACTGGAACCACAAACCTTTCCTCATCCCTTCTCCTGCCCTTTCATCAAAACCTCAGGCAACCAGGGAGTGTTTCTGGAGAGGTTTCTGTCATCTCTGCCCTTTCAGAAGTGGGTCCCCCCCACACAGACCTGGCAGTGGGGTCTGGGCTGTCTTTTGGCTGAGCTTCTCCTTGGATGCTTTTTGGCTGACAGACTCCTTTGTAGCTGAAGCTGAAGGTGCAGCTCTGGCTGATACCTTGGCAGCTGTTTTTTTCCCAGTGCCTCAGAAGCACAGCAGGTCTTTTATGTCCCTCCACTTGTCTCAGTCTGCTTCTAGTGCTGTCCCTGCTCCAAAACACTTCAAGGCCTTCCTTCAGACTGATGTCCAGGTGTATTTATATCCCTCAGACTGATGTCCAGGTGTATTTATACCTGGTGTGTCATCCAGTTCTTCACATCTGAGAAGGCAAATAATAATCCTTTAGGCCATTGCTACTGATTTGGTGTGTAACCAGCTCTGGTGTGATGGGAGGTGTGTTATATTTAACTTACCCAGGTAAAAAAGGTGTGGATTTGGGACTTGGACAAAGCAATAGGGAGGAAAATCCTGAGTAGTGGATCAAACTACTCCCACAGCAAGGGTGGGATGGAGTCCCACTGTTAATCTTCTTTCCCTTCTCTTTTTAGTGAATAGGAAAAATGCTGGAAAGCACAAAATGTCCCGAAGCAAAGAGGGCTGGGAAAGGGTTATTTCCTTCCTTACTTTTTAAAGCATCTTTCATAATATTGACACCAAAAAGTGTCACAGTATCATGATACTGCTGAGCCAATTTGGGGAGATTAAAAGTGTGTAATTAGCCCTGTGCAAGGGGAGGGGAGACACGAGGGGGCTCCTGCTGGGCACTTAAATGTAGGCTCTGTTGTGCTCGAGTGTTGTGTGGTCCCACAGCTGCTGCAGTGCCATCCCTCCTGACCCTGGAGGTAGTTCAGGAGACAAGCCCTAATTACTGTAATTGCTAAAATTGCAAAATAGATCTGCACTGTCTTGGAAACAGTGAATTCTGCTCTGGCTGGAACTTCCGTTCAGAGTGAGCAGAGCCTTTGCTGGGGGGTGTGTGTCGTGAATCCCTGGGGAATCAGTGGCATTAATCATGTTCTGAGTGTGCTGCCAGGGTGTCAGAAACTGGCCTTTAATGGCAGGAGCTCTTTTTCTGTGTCCTCTTGAAGGGAGAGGCAGTTGACCTTTCTGTGTTAAATCCTAATCCTCTGCGGATCGAGGCACTCGAGCACTTCTGTCAGGGCCTGGCAGGTTGTTAAGGCACTGGAATGTCAGTCCTAACAACCTGTGGGTGCATCAGGTCATGGTCTTGGAGAATTTTTTTTCCCAGCCTGCACTTCAAATAAAGCACCACCAGTCGAGAGCTGCTTTGATTGGGTGACCTTGGAGTGCCCAGCGATTCCAGGTGATTCGTTTCCTAAATTCACCTGCCCGTGGCTTTTGTGTCTTGTCTGGAGGCACATCCACTGGGCAGGATGTTCCTACTTCCTTCTGACTCTCTAGTCCTACTTTTTCCATTTAATATGTGAAGTACAAATTGTCCCTTCCTGCCAGTTTGCCCAAATTAAACTACTTCTGCAACCTCAGTTTTAGGACTTTAGGCTTCCCTCAAAAAAAGATGCCTCAGCTGGAACAAAACCACGTGGTTTAGTCGTGGGCTTGGCAGTTGGACCCAGTGACCTTAGAGTTTTTTTTCC
Organism: Pyrocephalus nanus; assembly: GCA_038380795.1. Classification (NCBI taxonomy): domain Eukaryota; kingdom Metazoa; phylum Chordata; class Aves; order Passeriformes; family Tyrannidae; genus Pyrocephalus; species Pyrocephalus nanus. The sequence goes on along the minus strand of CM076260.1, from coordinate 2,095,277 downwards.
AGCCTAAATTATTCTGTGATCTATGTCTGTAGAAATTCCCTGCAGACTAAATTCTTCTGTGAAAACTCCAGTGAAAATCCAGAGCATTGATAGCCAGTAAAATTACATTAATATTAAATTAATAAATATTAATTTCTTATTATTTTTCTGTTCTAAGCTAAAAATCTGCGGTTATGAAAGAACCACTGAAGCAGTTGTGAGAGCAGATGATGTTTTAGCTTTTCCTGTGAAAGACTCCTGGTTTCTGATGATTAAGACCTTTAAAGCACAGGCCCTCCAGCGGTGTTGATGATGACACTGCTTGTTCAGCCCACAGGAGCCAGGTAGTCTCCACCTTTCCAATCTGTGACGTAAAAAACAACTCCAAGAATATGGATTAAACCAGCAGCAGCAGGACCCCAGCTGTGAGTGAGCTGTGGTGCTGCTCTGCTGGCTCCTGTCACTGCAAGCATTCCTGCTGGAGCACTATTGAGTAGATTATTGATTAGAAATATTGACCACCACCGAGCCACAGAGAAATTCTGGAAGGAGACACGGTACAAAGAATCTGCTTCTGGCTCTGGTAACAGAAAAAAAAAAACAACTCCCTGGGACATCTTAAAGCAGCTCAGTGCAGGGGAAGGTTTTACAACTCAGCAGTGAATCAGGAGTCTTGGGGGAAAAGCTGGAACTGTGTCAGGAAAAGTCTCTGCGTGTCCTTGACGAGCAGGGTTTGCCATCAGAGGGGGTGACTGGGGATTTGTGGTGGTTTCACAACAGCAGTTCCTGGGGGGTCACACGAGCTGAGACCAGCCCAAGGTGTGTTTTTCACATGTGAGGACTTTTCCAAGTCCTGGGTTAGAATTCCTTCGTTACAATTTCTCACTTTTCCAAGGCTCTTATGTTCCTGTCAGTTGTTCAGAGACACGCTCTAGACTGGGTGCCATTTGGGATTCCCAGATCAAAAATCCACATTTGTACATTTTCTGAGCCTCTGACTCAGGAATACTCAATCTGAGCAGGTGCTGCCTCAAATCTCCTCAGATGGGATGGAAAAACTTCCTTCTCATGACTTTTTTAAACTTACTTTTTTACGGTTTCACATCACATCTCCAAGGGAGGAGCTCTGCCTGACTTAAACTTTCTGTTTTCCCCCCTAATGACTTTTAAAATGTCTTCTGATTTAACCCTAATTGATCACTGATCATTCTTCAACTAGCTGCCTTCCCAGTACTCCTATTTTTAAACTTCTGCTCACTGCTGTTAAATTTAACTGACACTAAATGCCATTTTTACATGGATATTTTTAGGCTTTGTTTCACTGCCATCACCACATCTGCTTTTAACTAACGTGGCTTTTTGCCCGGTGCAATTTGTGCTTCGTGTTTGTGGATTCGTGGCTTTTGGGGCACCTTGTAAGATGTCCTCGTTAATATTTCTCACTTTAGGGTTCCCAGACAATTGCTTTAAACCTGGGAAAATGATCCCTTTTGAACAGCTCCAAACCTCTTTATGCTTGGCTGGCACCATGTCCTGATCTCCCAGGGTGAACATCCCCCCATCACTCACTGGTGCTCAGCCAGCAGCAGATTGCTGGGAGAGCAATTAACTTGTCTTTATGTTGGATGTCCTGCTGGGGGCTGAGATTTGAAGGAGATTTTTCCCCTTGCTGTCTCCAGGAGAATTCCAGCCCTGTGCTCTGCTCAGGGTGGTGGAAGAACATCTGGCTAAATCCAGAGTGGAGTCCCTGAATTTCAGTCTGAGTTACCACAGAAATAACCTCGTGCTGTTCTCCAACCAGGCTTGAACTGCACTTCACCCTGCAGGGTGTCCTCTGGTTCAGGGTAATCCAGCAGAGAAGGTTTTCATGCACCCCTTTCCCTTTTTCCCATTCTGTCCTTATCAATCTAATACCAATTTTCCTTTTTCCAGCATTCCCTTCGTGTCCTCTATCCCACAATTGTTGGGTAGATGGTGATGGCATAAGCATTTCCACATCATTAGCTGGTGACCCCCAGAATCAAGAGGTTACTTGTACCCTTCACTGTGTCACCTGAGATCTACATTTATCATCCACCCAAAAAAAACAGTCTTTTTCTGTAATATTGTCAGTGTTTTATTTCTCTCTGTGTGAGTTAAATCCCATTCAGTGCCTGACTTTTCCCTGGCAAACCTCTAATCTGATTTTTAAAAGTCAGTAATGAAAGGCCCTTTGCTTTTCCAGCAGTCTAAACCTGGCACTTAGACTCAGAAGAATAAATATATATATATTTATAACAATATGATCTCTATGCTGCATTTTTATCACAGCTGAAAACCAGGCTGCCATTTGGGTTACCTTATGAGACCCAAAATGACACATCTTGCCTTCATTTACAGGACCTGATTAAAAAGAAGAGGTGGTGTTTTTGTCATGATTAAATCTGCTCTAAAAATCATGCAATAACGTGTTCAAATGGAATAGTGTTGCTCTGTTGCTTGATTAAGGGAAGACTAATTGTGGGCCTAATTTTCATCAAATTAATTGAAAATAATGGGTGGGGGGGAGGAGGAAGGGAAGAGAAATCTGTAACTGAATTAACATTGCTGAAACAACAACTCCTTTAATTCCTGAATGTGGAATCCGAGAGGGATTGGGCCGTGTTTGTTATCATCAAACATTCAGTGTTTCCAACATTTCTCTCTCCAGAACCTGATTTCTCTTACCTGGATGCTCTGGCTCCTTATCAGCCCTTGGCAATGAAATGTGTTTACTGTCCCATTGACACAAGGCTCAATTTTATTCAGGTGTCTAAATTGCTCAAAGAAGTCCAGGTAAGGATTTTTCTGTTGCCTCTTCCTGTGTTTCTTCACACACCTGAGATAAATAGATCAGCTGGGAACAACTGATACATTCAAACTTGTTTCTACTGAAATTTTCTTTCTGACTCCTGACCCAGTAATACCCAGATTTTTTTTTTTTTCTGCCTGAGTTTTTCCCAGTGTTTTACCTTCAACTTGTTGAAGTCAGAGATACTTCACACGTGCTCTTCCAAACCTCCTGGATCGTTTTATCTCATTGTGTTCTGCACAATTGTCACTGCACAGCTGATAGAATTGCCACAGCCTGCTTTTGGATAAGCATCTTCTGCCATGTTTTTCCTTGATGTGTTATGCTGTCTCCAAAACACTTTGCAGAACCACTGTCTTCTCCTTCCTAAAGGAAAAATCCACTGTCTTTGCCTTCCTAAAATCCTGCAGCGATCCTTGTGGCCACCAGCCTGGTTCTGCTCTGTCAACCTATTGCTGACAGGTCAGGAAAACTCAAAAGAGTCTCTTGCTGTGCTGATGTTTTTCACAGAACCACAGGATATGCCGAGCTGGAAGGGACCCACAAGGATCATCCCCAAGAGTCACACCCTGTGCCTGAGAGGACCATCCAAACACTCCCTGAGCTCTGGCAGCCTTGGGGCTGTGCCCACTGCCCTGGGGAGCCTGTTCAGTGCCAACCACCCTGTGGGGGAAGAACCTTTCCCTGAGATCCAACCTAACCCTGCCCTGACACAGCTCCAGCCCTTCCCTGGGGGCTGTCCCTGGTCCCCACAGAGCAGAGCTCAGTCCTGCCCCTCCCGAGGAAGTTGTAACTTGCAGTGAGGTCTCCCCTCAGCTGAACACACCAAGTGCCCTCACCAACCCTTGCACGTTGACAATTTGGGATGGCCCCCACCACTCCAACCCTTCGCTTCCAGTTTAGACAACAAGGATTTGGACGAAAAACCTACTCGGTCTCCTTATGTTTTTTTTTTTTTCCCTCTCCTCGTGGCAACTGCTGATATATCAAAGTGATGATTAGGGGACAACACAGCAAAACTCCTCCTGTTTTGCAGCCCCTGCACGTGGTGTGCCCGGAGCAGTACACGCAGCCCCCTCCCACGCAGTCGCACCGCACGGATCTGATGGTGGACTGCCAGCCCCCGGCCATGTCCTATCGGCGCGCAGAGGTGCTCACCCTGCCCTACAAGCGCCGCTACGAGAAGATCGAGATCATGCCGGACGTGAGTGACCGCACTGGGGACCAGGGAGGGGTGGGGGGAGCCTGAAAATCCCAGCTGCTGCTCCAGCAGCCCCTTTAGAAGTTGTGGAATTATTAAGGTTGGAAAAGACCTTTCGGGTTGTCGGGTCAGCACCACCAATCATGGTCAGCACTGAAACGTGTCCTCAAGTGGCACCACTGCCCCAAGCAGCCCCTTCCAATGCCTGACCGCCCTTTCCATGCAGGAATTGTTCCCAAAATCCCACCTGCCCCTCCCCTGGCACAGCTGGAGGCCGTTCCCTCTCATTCTGCCCCTTGTTCCCTGGGAGCAGAGCCCGACCCCCTCTGCCCCCCCTCCTCCTGTCAGGGAGTTGCAGAGTCAGAAGGTCCCCCCTGAGCCTCCCTTTTCTTGAAGCTGAGCCCCCCCAGCTCCCTCAGCTGCTTCAGCCCCTTCCCAGCTCCATTCCCTTCCCTGGACACGTTCCAGCCCCTCCATGTCTCTCTTGTTTGAGGGGCCCAGAACTGCCCCCAGCACTGGAGGTGCAGCCTCAGAACTAAAGATGTTTGTTCTGAAGATATTTGCAGCCTTTGACTTAAAGGGATCTTGTTGTGGCTGGGGTTTGCTGTTGACTGTGATCATTTAAAGCTCGTTCTGTCAAAATGGAGGGCTAAGAAAGAAGCATTTTTGAGAGGTAATTTCACTTGTCAGTTAATGGGAATTGAAAAAAACCACTGGCTGGCTGAGAGAGATGAGGCTGTTCAGCCTGGAAAAGAGACCTTGGAGCTCCTTCCAGAGCCTGAAGGGGCTCCAGGAGAGCTGGAGAGGGACTGGGGACAAGGAATGGAGGGACAGGACACAGGGAATGGCTTCCCACTGCCAGAGGGCAGGGTTAGATGGGAGATTGGGAAGGAATTCTTCCCTGGGAGGGTGTTGAGGGGCTGGGCTGGAATTCCCAGAGAAGCTGTGGCTGCCCCTGGATCCCTGGAAGTGTTCCAGGCCAGGTTGGACGGGGCTTGGAGCAACTTGGGCTAGTGGAAGGTGTCTTGCCCATGGCAGGGGGTGGAATGGGATGATCTTTAAGGTCCCTTCCAACCCAAACCATTCTGGCATTCTGTGATTGTAGGCAAGCAAAAAATAAGTTCAAGTGAATTGTCCTTTGCAAGGATATCACAATAATCAGTTCAAAGGGTGATCTCTGCAAGCCACAGCTGAGGCAACCAGTCACCTGCAGCTTAAATATGGGTGTGAATTAGTTTGAATTTAGTGCCCCAAGGTCATGGAAAGGATCCAAGGAATCTGGGACTTGGTAGCCAGGAGGTGTCTTTCTCCTTCCTCACAAATACCCTTCCCTGTGAGGAGCAGTGTTCAGCCATAAGTTAAAGAAGCAGTAAAAAGGCTCATTTGTATTCCAACAATTTCAACAAATGGTTAATTCCTACAGGCTGCACAAGTCCAGCAGGTTAATGGATTGCTTGTAGGCATCTGAAATGTGGATTACTTATCCCCACAACATCTATTAATGATTCATTAACCCCATAAATCAAATCCAAATGTACCCATCTCACAAAGGGTGACCCACATTCTGACAGACACGAGCTTAAAATATTTTTTTGACAATCCAATCAGCACAAATGTGTCCTTGGATCAAAGGTGACAGTGGCTTTTTGCAAGCAGGTTTGGAAACTTGAACAGTGAGTCTACTTTTCATCAGAGAGCAGAGGCAGGAAGGACCCTGAGTTGAGCCAAATATGGAACACAGAACTGGGACTCGGGTAACAAATCCCTCAGCCAGCCCACAACCCCCATTCACCAGCTCACACCAGCTCTGCTGGGAGACAAGGAGGGGGGGGTTGATTAGAAAATATGCTGGGATGCAACTCCATCATGGCCTGGATATTTAATTGTTTGGCAAATTTGCATCTTTATTGGATCCTGTGAAACCTGAGACAAGTAAATTCTGGCTTCCGTTCACCAGTACGACCAAAACAAATCCTAAATTCAGCAGCCAGTGGCTCACCTCTCATTTAGATTTCACTGAAACTTTGGGTTTTCTGAAAATGATCCCCTGTGAGCCTGTCCCTTGTGTCAGCCCCCACACCAGCTCTTCCTGCACTTCCCAAAACTGCTGGGAAAAAGGGATGCATCATAGGGAATGTGGTACTCACCAGCCTGGGAAAAGAAGCACGAAGAAAATGAGGGCTGGTTTCTGTTGCTTTCACTTTAACTTGGAGACTTTGAGCAGAAACCTGCACAGGCAGGTATTTTGTTTTTTGGGTTTTTTTTACCCTGACAACATCAAATTCTATTCCCACAGAAGTCCTGATTTCCAAGCAGTCTGTGCTCGGGGAGAAGAAACATCTCCTGTAATTTTCCATGTCCAGGTGTTCTCCAGGCTGAGTGTTCAGCCCAGAGGAGAGAAAGCTCTGGAATGACCTTATTGTGGCTTGGAGGAGAGCTAGGGAGGGACTTGGGACAAGGGATGGAGGGACAGGAAATAGGGAATAGCTTCCCACTGCCAGAGGGCAGGGAGAGATGGGAGATTGGGAAGGAATTCTTTACTAAAAGGGTGCTGAGGCCCTGGCACAGGTTGTCCAGAGAAGCTGTGGCTGCCCCTGGATCCCTGGAAGTGTCCAAGGCCAGGTTGGATGGGACTTGGAGCACCCTGGGCTATTTGAAGGTGTCCCTTGGCAGGGGGTTGGAACAAGATGAGCTTTAAACTCCCTTCCCACCCAAACCATTCCATGATTTTCCCTGGTTCCAAAGCTGCACTGGACAACTCGTGGCAAAAGCTCCTTGGTCTGTAATGATGCTCCTGAAAAGACCCTCCTGAGAGCCAGGCTGTGGCTTGGGGCTCTTCATGGGATGCCATTCCCGAGCTCCAAGATTTGCAAATCATCCTCAGAGAGGGATCTTGCTGGTTCTTTTTCAGGGGAACTCCCTGGTCATGGCCAAAACTCGGTGTAACCTCCCTTTCTGCTGAGGGGGTTATGCAAGACAGGATTGCAGATGGGACATGAGGCTCCCTGGTGGGGAATATCTGCTGCTTAATGTCCCCTTTTCAGTAGTTTATTCAAGAAGACTCTTTGGGGTTCCTCAATATACAGGAATTTCTATACTACAAGGGAAGGGCATTTGTTTCCAGCCCTGGGGTTCTGGGAAGGCTCAAGTGGCAACTGAAAAGGGTATTTTATAGCTCCCAGCAAACCTTGCAGTGGCTTCTTATTTGTCAAAACCACGTCAGCCCAACACGGAATGATGAAATCCACCCTGGAAAAACAAGTCATTGCTAGACCTGCTCCAGGGCAAGGATTTGTGTGTATATTTACACTCATAAAAGAAAGGCTGTTGCAGTGAAACCCTGATCAGGGCCCTCTCCTGAATCCACTTCCCAGAGGGGATGTGCTCAAACTTCTGCCTGGATCCTTCCAGTTCCTGGGAACCAAAGAGTTGGCTCAGAGTGGCTTCAGTCAGTGCAGGCTGAGGGTTTGGTGGTGCGAAATTCCCTTTGCAAAACTGTTGCAGTGATTCAGATTCCGGCCTGTCAGACTAATGTAAATTTACTTTTGCTGCTGGAGCTTGTCTACATTTCAATCACTTCGCCGAGGAGCAAAGGCAGGTCAAGCAGGGCTGTTGTATGATAATGAGATTTACACTCACAGCAGCCTTTGTTTGGAGAGAGGTTTAAGCAGTCCCAAGGCATCAGGCTGGAATGGCTCTCAGAGGGACTGTGGAAACCTTTACACTTGAACTAATTTGTTCTTCCCAGCATCTGCCTTTCACTTCCAAAAAATAATAATAATAATAAAGAGAAAAGGCCGCTTCCTGGAAATTGGTTAGGCATTGTCTGCTCACAGCACAACGATGGGAAAATGGAAAACACCTTCTGGAGCAAACAGATAAAAATTAAACAGCAGTGTTTGAGCAAATAATGTGCCTGCAGTTTAATTACAGCTGAACAATGGTGCGGATCGCTTGGCGTGGCAGCAGACACTTCACTGAGGGCTCTGTGCTTTTAAAACACCCACTTTGCAAGTTCTTCAGGGCACAGCCCGCGATGGAAGGGTGTGGATGTGCAAGGCACAGCCTGGCATGGAGTGAAACTGCAGAGAGAATGAGGGGAACAGCACTCGGCTCTGTTATAGTTATGGAGCTTTCTCTCCACCCTCCCATTCCCTTGCCCTGACTCCTCTTTTTATGCTTTCCTCTCACCTTTCCGACCTCCTTTGTGTTTCAGGGACTGAGGAGTTTTAATTTCTGACTTTCTACCGACCCTCAGCTTATTTTGGTGACCCCAAAATAAGGGAGTCACCAGTATTGCCCATAATGGGTGACATTATCCCATCTCCTGACCTCTCTGCTCCTGTTCCCCCTGGTGTCCCCGTGCCACACTCTCACACAAAGTCAATGAAACACAACCTGCCTGTTTGCTCCTGCTGCTCATCCCTCCCTGCAGCCCCAGGCTCACTGAATCCACTGTAAAACTGTCTGGGTCTCTCCTTTTTCCTGGCAGTTTGACCTCTCCTTTTGACATTCCAGCACAGCTGCTCTTGTCCCAGCTTTTACCTGCCTTTTCCAGGACAAAGTGCAGTCTGTTGTCCTCCTGATTTACGTCATCAGTGTTCAGTGCAGTCAGCCCTCATTTTCTTCCCAAAATTGGCTCCCACCTCATTCCCATGTCTCTTCCCTCCTGGCCATTCAGCCTCGGGGGATTCTGCTCCTTCCTCCCCTCTTCTGTGGGCTTGGAATGTGTTATCCTTCATTTCCTTTGCCTTTTTTTTTTTAAATTTTTTTTTGCTGTCCCTTTTCTCTGGTTGGTCTTATCCACAGATTGTCCTATTTAGTTAGATGAAACTGGGATCTGCTTTCCTGCTCCCAGCCTACCTTTGCCTGCTTGCATTAATGTCTAAATTTGTTCTTCCTTTCATTTTTGATGGCTGGCTTTAAAATAAAACTCTTTTCCAGCCAGGCACTTACCTCTCTCTTCCCAACCAGCTTCAACAACAACGGCATCACATCCTGACTTGACATTCTGACCCATAAACTGGTTACTGCATTTTGAATATTTTGATTTATGCCATTTTTATATCTTTCAAATGACTCATCTTTTGCATCTGCTAGCTGCCTGCCTTTCCTTTGAAGGTATTTCATGTCCTTGCTTCCCCTACCTGTCATTTTTCATTCCAGTCTGAGGCTGTTTTCTGCTTCTGCTGGTTCTGTTTCCCACCGTCCTCCTGCAAGTTCTTCAAACAACTGTTTGCTGCTCCCGAGCTCCTGGGGAAGAGCTTCATTAAACAGCCATAAATCTGCTTCACTGCACTTCTTAAATACCTCCTTAAACTCTCTTTTGGGACAGGACTGGCAAAAAGCCAGTGTTAGTGGTAGTCCTGAGCCTGCTGCTTGGACTCCCAGCTGGGATTATTCCCTGTGGGTTGGTCAGTACTGGTTTGTTTTCCAGGCTTTTGGGGGATGAAGTTTCTGGTGCTGATCCAGAGCCCTCCTCCATCAGCTGTGCATGGAACATTTCCATGGAAAAGAGGAGCTTTGTTTCTATGCTCAAAACTGCAGATTAGCCCTTCTGCCTCTTTTATTTCTCCACTGGATGTCGGCTCTGGGGAAGCCCAAAGTTAAGATTTAGGCTTTTGCAAGCAATTATAGCCAAAGCTTCAGCTATTTATGGCACCATTCTTCACCCACTGAAGTTAATGAGACTTCCAAATCTGCTCCACAGAGAACTGGGGGAGACCCTCAGCAACTGGCAGACCCATTAAGTTGGGGTTTGTTTAACAACTAAATTATCCCCCTAAAAACACTTGGACTGTGTGAAATGTGAGGGTGAAACCCCGACAAGAGGTGACTCAGATCACCCACTGATGATCAGACAGACACCAACAGTTCTGGGATGCTCTTCTCTGTTGGAAAAGTTTTTGTCCCTCTAAGCCTCATTAGCAAGATTCCCCAGTTCCCATCCTGCCTGCAGCACATTCCATGTGCTTGCTGGTCAGGAATCCACGGGAATATTTAAATCTCCAACCCTTTCCCCTTGGCTCCAGGGGTTTGACCACACAGTCTTTTGTTCCTCTGCAGGATCAGATCCTTACAGAATTCCTGCACTCAGCCCTGGCTTTAGCAGGTGGAATAAAAAAAGCCAGGGCTGGATCTGTTGGATTCTCCTGCCCACACTAAAATCTCCTGTGCCTGGTTACCAGCAGAGCTCCTGGTTCATAAAAACTGAAGGGATAAGAGGAGGCAGGGAGGTAGGAGATGAGGTAAATTGTCTTCCCCTCCTCACATCACCCTCCAAATTTAACTGACAGGATGAAGACCGTGGGTTTTCTTTTTGTTTTACAAAACTGACTCTGCAGGCCCTCCCTGCTTGTGAAAGGGCTGCTGCATTCATGTGGAATATTTGGACAACCTTTTCCTGTCAGAGATGCTTTTTCAGATGGGAAGGTGCTTTTCTGCCTCCAGAAACTGGATTTGGGGTGTGTGAGGAGCAAGGGGAGAGGAGGGATGGAAGCAAAGAGGGTTTCTCTCTTCTTAGGTTTTGTTGAGGACTAGTTTTTATAAAACCCTCTATGAATAAACTCTGATCTCCAGGGCTTGGTGGGCTTTATCTGAAGTCAGTCTTTTCCTGAAGTCAGGATCTTAAAATCCTTGGGTTTCTGGAATAACTGGGAGAGGATGTTTTCCTGTCTCATGCAACTTCCATCCTGTTTAGGGTCTGGGAAGTGGGTAAGAATCTCTTCACACCTGGCAAGCCCTGAGGCTGTGAGCCACCATTCCCACCTGGAAATGTCCCCAGGGATTACCTGGCCAGAACCCAGCTCCAGTTACTAATAATCTTGATAATGTGCCTCAAAAAAATGTGAGGCTCCAGCTCCAAATGGCAGAGACTTTTGCCCCTGCTGTTCCCACTCGCTGCTGTTCAAACCCCCACTGTCCCTGATGGCCAGAAAACTCCTCATTTGCAGCCCACACTTACTCACTGCTGGCCTGCACACATTTATTCCTAACACCATGTTTTAGCATAAATACATTTCCCCTTTTGTTGGTGTTTTCCCTGTGGTGTTGATGTAGGATAATCAAATTCTCCCTCTGGGCTTTCTTTCTGCCAAGACATTTAGTTTCCTCTCACGAGGCAGCTTCTCCTGCCCCAATCTGCCCTTCAGAATGTCTTACTTGAGCTGAAATTACCCACAATTTACAAGTAGTTCAGATGGGATCTTGCTGGGCTCGATATAATAGTGATGGCTCATCTCTTGCAAGAATTATCTGGTATTTTCTGAGGTTTCATTTGGCTTTTCCACGTCTGTGTCACTCTCAGTTCTCATGGGATGGATTAATAAACCTGCACCCCTCACCTCTGTCCTTTCCAGCAGCTGAAATTCTCTCTATCAGCCCCATCTCTGTCCTTGCATTTCATGCTGCTGAATTTCAGCTTGTTTTTCTCACTCCAGTTCTTGAGCTCATCGAGTTCTTCCTCTCTGTCATCCTGGTTCTGTTAAAGGTGCTTTTTCAAACTCCAGTGGGACCTTCTGGATACTCTCCTCGATCCGTGCTGGGGTCTTGAATAAAAACTGGGAGTAGCCTCAAGACTGGGCACTGCAGCAGCTGAACAAAACTGATCCCTGCCCAAGGAATGTATCACAACTTCATTTTTGGCTTTATTTTTCCTTGAGGATTTGCAGGGTGTTGAGTCCAGACTGGGTCTGTCCTGCTCGGTGGTGTCACAGCTCTGAACACACCTGGTGTAATCCAGTTAACACATGGGTGATTTCACATCCTAAAAGTTAAAGGGGATTTTAATTCTTGGTAAACTTTGCTGTGCTCCTTCTTTGTTCTGGTCCTGGAGGGTGAGGATCCAGCTCACCCCACCCAGCTCAAACTTTGCCTCTCCCTGCTGGGTCAGACTTCCTGCACCTTCAAGGGAAGAGTTTGGAGAGGTGTCCCCAAAATCTGGGAAGAAATCACTGCAGCTTGGCCGTTAAAATACTGATTGCATCCCTGTCTGTCCCTGGGAAAATCCCTCACAGGGCCTAAACCACGTGTGCTAAAATTCTGGTCCTCCCCTGGTTTTATTCACTGATTTTTCAGCCTCAGTTTTATTTTTTGCTGCAGGAGTTTCAGGTCCATCCTCAGCCTTCGCTGAGCCCCTTTGTTGCCAACAGGAGGATTTTTGGCAGGTGACTGAAGACAACTTTACAAACTTAAACCTGTCCCTGTTGAAGCCTTAGCAGAGATTTAGGAGTGGCCCAACCCACGTTCTTCTTTCTCAACAACTGTAGCTTGGCCAACAACAGTGTTTGGGCACACATGGTGTGTGCCAAATTCCATTTTTGATGGGAGAAACACAATCCTACAGCAAAGACTGAACAGTAAAAATGCCTTTTACTCTGGTTTAGCATGGTTTGACAAGCTGAAAAGTGAAACAGTGCCCGCACAAGTTTGTCCTAAGGCAAGCCCAAGTGCTCATCCACAGGCAGGGGACTGATGAATGTGCTGTTAGTTCTCGGTTGTCCCTGCTTTTGTGCCTTTCCTGGTGCCAGCATGTGACACCAGGCTGGTGATAATGACTGCAAGGAAGCCTCGTTTATGGCTGCGTGGTGGGGGGGCTTTTCAATCTCACGCACAAAGGCAGCAGAGCAAGATCCAGCAGCTGCTGGAAGAAGAAGTTGGACAAATTCAACCCTGAAATAAGCCACGGTTTCCTGGCTGCAGAGGGGGAATTAAAGTTTGAAACAGCTTGTGGGGTGGGGGGGGAAGATGTGGAGTGGCTGTAGCTTGGAGTGCAGACAAGACTCGCTGTCCCCACGAAAAGGGTTCCTTTAATGCGGCGTTTTGGAAGAGCTCTGTGATTTCTGTGTGCAGGAGGTCAGCTGAAATGAGAGCAGAAAGGAGTTACAGCAGAGCTGTCTGGCCTTGGAGGGTGAATTACTGGATGTGATTAAATGACCCTTTTTGCTTTGGGTCAGTGAGTTTCTCTAATAAAAGGGTTGGCTGCCACGTGGAGAGGGGCTGTGGGGCTGCAGCAATACCTTGGAGGAGATAAAAACGAGTGTCTTGTCTCACTGGCTCTCTGGTGTTCATAATTGCTGTTTAGCAACTGTGTGGTTAAAACCTGCACAAATGTTAATACCCAGATATTCCAGTGGCAGCAGGCTTTGATTCTGAGCAACTCCCCGTTTTTTTTAAGGATCTTTCTCTTTACAGTGTTTGTCACTTTGCTCTTCATTAGATCCCACTCTGTATCGATCCCCGTGTGGGAAGTGGTGGGAATTGGGAAGTGCCTTCGACCACAGCCAAGTGCAGAACGCACACTGCTGCAAGTGCTGCTATTTTTAGGTCCCAGGAGAAATCTGAAGCAATGATTATCATTATATTTTCGTTCTCTCAGCCTTCAACACAACAAACTGTGAAGGCTGTACTCAAATTGCCCTGCTTTAAACGTCGTGAAGAGGCCCGGAGTGACAGCAGTCCCTGAAATTGGGATTTCTAAGGTTCACCAGGTCTGGATATACACAAAATTTAGGGATTTTTTAATGCAGCCTGCGTTTTCCCAGCACTCCAGCTGTGTCATTGCAAGGAGGTTGCTCTCAAAATGTTCCTGCAGCTTTTTAATAGTGGTGGGTGAGATTTTTCAGAAGTCATTAAAAGTAGCTGAGCTTTGCCACAACTAAAGCCGACAAGGAAAACCTTCTCGGTGCTCTGGTAGCCAAAGGATTAGGCCAGAAGTGGGGTTTTTTTGGAGTCAGGTTCTGTACATCCACAGGGATTAGAGGTTTGCAGTGACTGAATGATCACCTGCACTGCTGGAATTTGCAGCAGACCAGGGAACTCAGCAGTGTTTTGGTGCCTGAAGAGCCAGGTCATTGTTGTAGCCAAGACTGAATTTGATGTCTTTCGGGGAAGAATTGTATATAAAAGGCACTGGAAGGGGTTTTTTGCAGCACTGTAAGGAATAATTTCAAACTAATCAACAGAGCCATTGGGTTTTTAAGGATAAATCCTTTACTTCCAGCTATTCTGCAGTCAGGAACTGAAAGGAAACTCACTTGGGTTTTTCATTGTCCATCCACATAACAAACATCATCAATGATGCTGAGTTAGACCATTAGCTTTACTAACTAAAATGATTAATGAACTTGCCTTTTTAAACAAGGATTCTCTTTATTTTTTCCAAGACCAGCCCTGGTTACTGAAAACCTCTGATTCCAGTATAAAATCCATAGTTTTAGGAGCTGGAAGGAGGGCTGGGCAGGTGAGAGTTCAGTAGTCCATGCTTAAACCCACCTTGCTGCCACTTTTAAATCCCAGCTGGGCTCATGCACCTTCTGAGCTCATCTCCTGCTGACCAAAACCTCTTTTCACTCCAGCTTGCAGATTCCCTCGTGCCCTTGGAGATCAAGCCTGGCATTTCCTTGGCAACAGTCTCTGCTGTGCTGCACACCAAGGACAACAAGCACGTGCTGCAGGTACAGGATGGTGGGAAAGGGGGGAAAATTATCCTTACCTGGCTCTCCTGGGACCTCACGAGGAGCTCCTTCCCCACCGGAGCAGATCCTCGTGTGAGGCTGTGCCAGGGAGTGGAAGCAGGGAATGGGATGCAAATAAATCTCTCTGCCCTCTCTTCCTTGGCCATGTGCCTGGCTGAGATAAAAGGGGAAGTGAGATTATTCCTGAAGGGAGGCTACAAATCATCCTGCTGTCTTCCATAACCTGGAGCACCATCAGTCAGTCTCCCCTGGACTCTGAGCTGAGGGTCAGAGGAGAGAGATGACCTGGAACATCAGACCTGGGAAGGGACTGTGCCTTCAGCTGGCCTGTTCCCCAGGAGGCAGGTTGTCCATCCTTGTCCTTACAGACAAATCTGTTCCCTAGAAACACCGAGCAGCGCTGGGAAAATGGAAGTGTTGCAGTGGAATTGGTCTGAGGCTGCTTTGTCCTTTGTGTTGTTCATTTACTCAGATTCCTGCTGCCAAATAAACTTAGACCTGGGCTTAAAATGCCAGAGCCCTCCTAAAGGGCAGGAGCTGAGCCCACCCAGTCAGGACTGGCTGAGCCTGGGAGCTCTGGAGTTACAGAAACAGTGTGGGCAAGCCCCAAAAACGCAGTTTATAAGCACAAAATCACCTATCTGAGTGATTAATTCCCAAATAACATATTCCAAATAACATAGTAGGACTGTCCTACTAATCCTACTAATCAACAGGGAAAGGATGGGATTGTTGAAGTGACTCCAGTCACTGCAGCAGCTCCCACCCCCCTCCCTGTCTGTCCAAGATCTTCCTGAAGACTCATTTTCCAAGGCCAGCGTTCTCTTAATATCCCTTTTTTTCACCTTCCCTGAGCGTTGCTCTGAACTTGCCTGTTTCTCAACCTGTTGCATCTTTCAGAGTGTGATTTTTTTTTTCCCCTGTGCATCTTCTCATCCATCAGCTCCCTCCAAAACCTCCCCAGCCTCCTGCCAGCAAGAAGAGGAAGCGAGTGAGTGACGATGTGCCTGAGTGCAAAGCTCTGAAGCCGTTGCTGAGCGGCTCCATCCCCGTGGACCAGTTTGTGCAGACTCTGGAAAAGGTGAGGATTATTGGTGGCACATTCCAGGGAATTTGCTGTTGGAGTCGTGCCCTGATTATGGAGGTTTCTTGTCAGTCATTTCCTCCTCTTTTCCCGTGGAAAGCAGAGCTTTTGGGTCACTCTGGGTAGGTGAATTTCCCCACGTCACATTTGGGTGATTTCCAGCAGCTGATTTCCAATAAATTTCAACAGTGGGGAGGAATTCTCAAAAGCATTTGAATTTCCACGGGTTTTGGGAGAGGGAGGTGATGACCAAGTGAAGAAGAGATCCTGGGAATGTCTCCACTGGTGGAGCAGCTTTCTGGGGAGCTGCAGGATTGGGGGGTGTGGTGGCTGAACTTGTTGGTTGCTGCTCTGAGGAGCCTTGTCCTTGCCTGAAAGACTTCTGGGAGAAAAACAGCAGGAAAAAGGGCAGGATTGTGGCCTTCCTGTACCTGAAGTGGCTACAAGAAGGATGGAGGAGGACTTTGGACAAGGGATGGAGGGACAGGACAAGGGGGAATGGATCACACTGACAGAGGACAGGGTTAGATGGGATATTGGGAAGAAATTCTTCCCTGTGAGGGTGGTGAGGGGCTGGAATAGAATTCCCAGAGAAGCTGTGGCTGCCCCATCCCCTGGAAGTATCCAAGGCCAGGTTGGACGGGGCTTGGAGCAACCTGGGACAGCGGAAAGTGTCGGGGTTGGAAATGGCTGAGCTTTAAGGTCCCTTCCCCCCCAAACCATTCCATGATTCCATGAAGTTCATGCTCTCCCCTGTGCCCTGGGCTTTCATCTCTCCCTGTTTTCCTGAGCTCTCCCCTCCTCCTTTCCCTCCCCAGCACGGGTTCAGCGACGTGAAGGTGGAGGACACGGCCAAGGGCCACATTGTGCTGCTGCAGGAGGCAGAGACCCTCATCCAGCTCGAGGAGGACTCCACACACATCATCTGTGACAATGATGAGCCCCTGAGGGTCAAACTGAGAGACCTGGTCCTCAAATTCCTGCAGAAGTTCTAGCTCCTGGACATCCCACTGCTCCTGCAAGGGGAGAGCCCAGAGCACCGGGACTCGGAGCCCTCCGGGGAGAGAGAGAGAGGATTTGGGGATCCAAAGAGACCAGAAACCACCTTCCCCTCCATGGAGAAGCAAGGAAGTATTTTTATTATCTGTCTATTTTTTAAATCTTATTTTTAAGCTGTTTTTGGAATACTTTGGAGGAGATCCCTGTTGTGTGTAAAGTTGGGAGTTGGAATATTCCAGGAGACACGAACTGCAGAGTGAATTAACTCCAGTGTTCATTTACAGCATCAGGGTAATCTGCTGCTCCTCTGTGTGACCCTCAGCAGTGTCTGCCCCCGTCCTTCCCCTGACAAAGCTCTGTAGGAACATGGAAACAGTGGCCTGAGAGATTTCTTTTTCCTCCCACTGTTTCCTCCCAGTCACCAGATCCCAGTTTTTCCTGCCTGTCCTCCATCCACGTTGGGCACGTGCATTACACTGGCACGGGGAGGATCAGAAAGCTGCTGAGGCAAAGGTGGTAGAAATAAAAGCACAAAAAGGGGGGCTGATGGACACATGGAATAGTGGGAAGGGCCTGGCCAAGCAGAGAGATGTTGGGAAGGCTTTATCCTTTAGGAATTCCAGGTGTTTGTTGATGCTGCAGCTTCACCTGTTCCAACCAGTTCTGTCCACGGAGCTCCAGGCCCTTCACTGAGCCAAACTAAAGCTGGTTCCTGCTGGTTTCCTCCATCATCAGGGGAGGAGATACCTCAGGAAGACACTTAGGGAGGTCCATAAAGCAGTTCCATTCCTAGTGCTCAGAAAAAAACCTTGGAGATTTAAGTGCCTCTTGTTTCTACCTTCCAAAAAAATCTGTCCCTCCAGCCCCCACATCCCAAACCCTGGGCAGACTCTGAGTCATCCACACAAAGCCATCCTTGCTGCAGACCTGGGGAGGGTTTTCCCTCCCCAAATCCCCTATTCTGGGGGCCTAAACCGAGTTCATAGTTTTGCTTTTTCCTGGGATTTACGGCTGTCTGGTTTTTGTTGGGTTGGGTTTGTATTTATTTGGTGTTAAAAAAATAAAAAGCCATCAGTGAGGCTGCCAAGGGGGAAACACATCCCAGGGTCTATAAAAGCATCTCCCTGCCCTTTCCACAACCACTGGGTCCTGTGGAACACAAACTGCTCCTTCAGTCAGTCCATGGCTTTGGGGACGTTGGGGCAGGGCAGGAACGGCCCTGCAATCAAACCCATCTGCCCCTGGAATTCCCCACATCCCATCAAGGATTTCTGTTGGGCTGGAGGTACAGATCCCATCATCCACACCTTCACTTTGTGTGTGGGGGGGAAACAGGATCAGGAGTGGCACAAAAACCTCGTTGTAGTAACGGGAATCCTCGTAAGGGTTTGGCAGCTTTTTCACTGTCACTTAAAAAGGGAATAAAAGGCTTGGGAAGATTTCACCTGGTGATTAAATCTCCAAAAGGATTATTCCCAACCCATGGGGGCCGTGGGATAAACTCATCTTTCTGCCTTTTACCTCCAGTGTTGATCCCACTGCTCCAGAGCCTTTTGTTTTCATGGAACCATGGAATGGTTTGGCTTGGAAGGGGCATTAAAGCTCATCCCATTCCACTCCCTGCCATGGGAACCTTCCACTATCCCAGGTTGCCATGGTCTTCGTGGCTTTCCCAAGGCTTTCCCACCCTCCTGACATGGAAAAAAAGTAAAAATGAAAAGATTTCCTTTTTACATTTTTCTTCTTGTCCTTTTGAGCAGGGAAACTCCTTGCTGGTTCCATCAGCCCAGCACCCAAAAGGGGATTGTTCTGTTCTGAACAGGAGGGTTTGTGCCTGCTGGAAAAAGAAACATCCTGGGGATGGGGGGGGAATCCTTCATGAAAAATCAGAATTAACAGCAGCAAAAGGAAGGGCTTGTTCCTTCTGCACAGGGAAAGGAAAATCAGCAGCGTTTCTTCGTGCTGGGTCAGTCCTGCAGAGTAACCATGGCAGCCCAGGCAGGGGGAGGAGTGGGGATGGGTTTATCCAGAGATGCTCAATTTACTGGGAAAAGGACAGCAAAGGTTTTTGCTTTCACTCTTTTTCTTCCAGAAAGGAGAAAAAAAACCCAAACAACCCTCTGCCCTTGGCCCCTGTGTGGTTCGTTGTTCCGTGGATCCCACATCCCACCCTGGGGCTTCTCCTGCCTCTCTCTGCTGCTCCCCCAGGGAAACACAGGGAATCAATTCCCAGTGAGATTCCCAACCCTGTGCTCCCACAGCACAGCCAGGGCTCGGGAAAAATGGGTTAAAAAAAAGGTTAAAATCAGCTTTCTGCACTCAGATGGCTTTTATGGTTCAGATATTCCCATTTTCTCTCCGTTGATGGAGGAAGTCGTTCAATTCCAGGTTCATACCCAGGCACTGCCACTGGGATCTGTCACCAGAGCCACCTCTGTGGGCACCTGGAGCAAGCTGTGGGATTTGTGTCCCATCAGCAGCTCAGCTTTGGGGAGATGGGGGAAAAGAGGAGCAGAGGGATTTGGGTTTGGGCAGGGTGGGAAAGGTGGGATCAAAGGTGGGATCCCTGTCACCTGGGAGCCATCAACTATCACTCATCCCTTGAGGATCCATAGCTGTGACCCAATCCCTTGAGAATCCATGAACTGTGACCCCATTCCCTGAGGATCCATGAACTGTGACCCAAAACCTTGAGAATCCATGGACTGTGACCCAAACCCTTAAAGATCCATGAATTGTGACCCCCATCCCTTAAGGATCCATGAACTGTGACCCAAACCCTTAAAGATCCATGGACTGTGACCCAATCCCTTGAGAATCCATGGACTGTGACCCAAACCCTTAAAGATCCATGAACTGTGACCCAATCCCTTGAGAGTCCATGAACTGTGACCCAAACCCTTAAAGATCCATGGACTGTGACCCCCATCCCTTGAGAATCCATGAACTGTGACCCAAACCCCTAAAGATCCATGGACTGTGACCCCATCCCTTAAGGATCCATGAACTGTGACCCTCATTCCTTGAGAATCCATGAACTGTGACCCCATCCCTTGAGGATCCATGAACTGTGACCCTCATCCCTTGAGGATCCATGAATTGTGACCCCCATCCCTTGAGGATCCATGGACTGTGACCCAGTCCCTTAAGGATCCATGAACTGTGACCCCATTCCTTGAGGATCCATGAATTGTGATCCAGTCCCTTGAGGATCCATGAACTGTGACCCTCATCCCTTGAGGATCCATGAATTGTGATCCAGTCCCTTAAGGATCCATGAACTGTGACCCCATCCCTTGAGAATCCATGAACTGTGACCCCATCCCTTAAGGATCCATGAACTGTGACCCCATTCCTTGAGGATCCATGAACTGTGACCCCATTCCTTGAGGATCCATGAACTGTGACCCCATTCCTTGAGGATCCATGAACTGTGACCCAATCCCTTGAGGATCCATGAACTGTGACCCCATCCCTTAAGGATCCATGAACTGTGACCCCATCCCTTAAGGATCCATGAACTGTGACCCCATCTCTTAAGGATCCATGAACTGTGACCCCATTCCTTGAGGATCCATGAACTGTGACCCCATTCCTTGAGGATCCATGAATTGTGATCCAGTCCCTTAAGGATCCATGAACTGTGACCCAATCCCTTGAGGATCCATGAACTGTGATCCCATTCCTTGAGGATCCATGAACTGTGATCCCATTCCTTGAGGATCCATGGACTGTGACCCAATCCCTTGAGAATCCATGGACTGTGACCCCATTCCTTGAGAATCCATGAACTGTGACCCCATTCCTTGAGGATCCATGATTTGTGATTGCATCCCTTGAGGATCCATGAACTGTGACCCCATTCCTTGAGAATCCATGAATTGTGATCCCATTCCCTGAGGATCCATGAACTGTGACCCAAACCCTTGAGGATCCATGAACTGTGACCCAATCCCTTGAGAATCCATGAATTGTGATCCAGTCCCTTAAGGATCCATGAACTGTGACCCCAATCCCTTGAGGATCCATGAACTGTGACCCCATCCCTTGAGGATCCATGAATTGTGATCTCATTCCCTGAGGATCCATGAACTGTGACCTAAACCCTTGAGGATCCATGAACTGTGATCCAGTCCCTTAAGGATCCATGAACTGTGACCCAAACCCTTAAAGATCCATGGACTGTGACCCCATCCCTTGAGGATCCATGGACTGTGACCCCATTCCTTGAGGATCCATGAACTGTGACCCCATTCCTTGAGGATCCATGGACTGTGACCCAATCCCTTGAGGATCTATGAATTGTGATCCAGTCCCTTAAGGATCCATGGGCTGTGACCCCATTCCTTGAGGATCTTGTCTCTTTCCCTTCTCTTCCCTTCCCCACTTTCCCACCCATGGAAACACAGCAGCCCTTTTACTTTCCAGCCTGGCAACAAATTCCAGAGTAACTTCTTAAAACACCAGGGATAAAATCCCATTTTTCTCCCCAAAGCCCTTCCTGGCAGCAGTAAATCCTGCACAGCCCGGCCCTGGCTCAGCACAGGCCCAGCTGTTGGGATTGGGGCCTGGATGTTGGGATTTCTGTGCCCCTGCAGCCCCAGTGCTCCCCCTTTCCCTGCCAATCCCATTCCCAAACACTTTTACCAGGAAAGCGATGCTGCTGCTCCAGCTCGTGGGTGGAAAACACTCATCCAAATCCAGCTGGGAATGACGGGCCTGGCGTGGGCTCGGTGCTGCTCCCACTCTCCAGCCCCACAGGAATGTTTTCCTGCATTTCCAGCTGGGAAAAGAAACCCAGATCCAGTAATTTCCCTCTCCCTGCCCATCTCAGCTGGGAAGGGACGAGCAGGTCCTTCCCTGGGCTCAGGCAGGAGCTGGTGGATTTTATGGCACTGAGGGGCAGAACAGGACAATTCCAGTGAAACTGCTTTTTGTCATGGAATGTGACATCCCAAAGGGAACATCGAGGGCGCTTTGTAGTGCAGAGGAGGGGAGTGGAAAGCACTTGTCGCTGCCCTCCCTCCCGGGAGCAGGGAATGAATCATTAATGGACTGATGGCTTCCTCCTCTCCCCAGTGCCTGCTTCCTCATCCCAGGGTACAATCCCTCATCCGGGGAGAAAGGAAATGGCTGCTCCCACAAGTCACAGCAGTTCCAGGAGATTTTTATCTGCTGCCCCAGGGCTGGAAAAACCTCCGGATCAAATCGTTTTCAGCTGAGCAGGTGCCCAAGATGCTGCAGGGGCTCCCTGGGGAGCCAGATCCCAAACCAGCTTCCCAACCACGTGGGCCGGTTCCCTGGAGCCAGGATTTCTGTGCCCTTCACTGCCAGCCACATTCCAGCTGCCCTGCAATATTCTGGGTAGAGACCCCAGGAATTTGGGAGGCAGGTCCTGGGCTGAGCATCCATCTCCTCCCTTCCTGGACCACAATAATTTGGGGTTTCCCTGAAACCTCTCCTGGAAATAAAACCAGGCACGAACAAATCCCTATCCCAAGGCAGCAGGGAAAAGAAAGGGCACATTTCCCAGGGGAGCATCAGCAAGGGCAGGGACATGGAGGGAACAAGTGAGGAAGAGGCTGCTCGGGAGGGAAGGCAAAGAAAAAACCAGCAGGAAGGAAAGGAGAGGGAATCCAGGCACGTGCAGGAAATCCTGTGGGATTTCCAGCCCATGGCTTGTGGCCCAGTCACTTCTGTTTGTCCCCCCTGCAGGTTTGAAGCTGGAAATGAGGTTACAAATCACAGGGATCTGTTGGTGTTTTCCACCTCAGCCTCTGGCACAGGGGAGGGACCGGGAGCATCCCCCGAGCCAGCCGTGCCACGGGAATGGCCCCTAAAGGATCCCTGGGCAGGGATGGGCAGGTTTGCAATCCCAGCACCGACTGGGCCGCTGCTTTTTCACTGCCTGGAAATCTCCAGACAGCTCTTCCCGAGGTGCTTCCCAACATCCCACTGTCCCCGCAGGGCAGAGATTCCCTGATTGTGTCCCGCCAGTGCAGCGTTTCAGGGTCAGGTGCCCTTCGGTGGGTACTTTGGTGATGCAGAAATCCAGGCGTTCCAGCCCCCTGGGCCACCAGGAGTCCCGTGGCACCGGGACGGGATATCCCTGGAAGTTCAGAGGGGTCCAACCCCTGTGGGGGCTCCCGTGGCCCGGCCAAGAGCTCCCTGAGGGGCAGGATGGGGTTGAGCACCACGAGAAGTTTCCACCATTCCGGAGCAGCCCCTTGTTCCCGCCCCCTTGGGAATTCCAAGCCTGGGAGCTGCTTATTTTTTGGGATGCTCCAGGGCCCCGGAGCCGCCTCCACCCCGGTCCCTCCCCTGTCCCAGCCCCAGCAAAGAGGCGCCGAGCCGCTCCCAAGTTAAACTCTCCATTTATTGGATCCTTTTACAAAAACCTCAACATTGTGCTCGTGTCGAAGGAGTGTTTCTCGTCCCTCCGTTTTTTGTTGGATTTTTAAATCCTGGCGCTCGCGGAGCTGCAGCAACAACCGCGGCAGGGGGAGGGGGCAGGGCCGTGGGACAGGGCCGGGCCGGGGCACCGCAGACGATCCTATTTACAGCGGGAAAGGCCTCGCTCCGCGCCCGGGGGAAGCAGCAGGAAAACTGTGGGAAGGGGGAAAAGGCCTTTCCCTTGGGAAAGGTGCAGCCGCCGAGAGCCCTTCCCGTCCCCTCCGGGAGCTGGGATGAATCCTACAAGCAAACCTGAGCTTTGCTGTGAGCCTGGGACGCCGCTGGAAATCCCGGGAGAAGGAGGGGGGGGGTTTGCAAGGGGAGGATGTTCGGGATGGTGGCACCGCTCCAGGGAAGCCCCTCTGCTCCCTGGTGGGGGAGGAAAGCCCAAGGACAGCTCAGCTGAGACCCCTGGGATGTCTCAGGAGCTGTGAATCCCAATTTTGTGCTCTGGAGGGAATGGTGGTTATTTGGGATGATTTGGGAAAGAGAGACAGGAGGATGGAGCAGGATGGGAGGGACAGCACCAGCAGATGTTCCTGCTGGCATTTATTTTCCTCACAGAATTCCACCCCTCCCTGGGATGTCCCCTCCCGGAGAAGCCACTTCATCCCTTCACCCCCAAATCCTTCCCGTTTGGGGGGGCTCAGGAAGGAGGGATCCATCCCATGATATCCACAGTGATCCCATCACACATCCTGACCATGCTCAGCCACGACACACCGGGAGCTCCTTCCAACAAAACACCCCTTTGGGAAAGAGGGCAAGGAAGGAGCCTGGGAGGAGGAACCGTTGGATTTGCTCCACTGATCCCTGATCTCGACTGGCTTGGAACAGAAACACTCCGAGGGAAGGTGGAATTCCCATCCTGGGGCTCCGACAGAGCCCATGGAACACCAACACTTCGCAACCCGTCCGCCTTGCCCAGGCTCCTGCAGCACAGGAATTCCCTCCAGATTTTGGGAGATCGGTGGCTGAGCAGGGGCTGTGTCCGTATAAAGTGCAATCCACGCCCAACCATTCCATGCTCCCGCCTGGCAGGGAGGGCTGGGAAGGCAGAGCCAACTCCGGGGCTGGGCTGGACCGGAGCTAATGAAGCACCTCCTAATGAGGGTGCAATTAAAGCTCAGCCCCCTCGGGATGCTGGAGCAGCTCCTGACAAAGTGCCACGTTCCCACTCCGAGCAGGAGCTCTGAATGTCCTTCCAGGTGTTTCAGGGCCTCACAGGAATCTCCAATGGAAATTTTAAGGAGACTGTGAACCTTCCCGTGCTCCCTGATGCTAAAACAAAGAGAGGATGGAAAGGAAAAACAAAGCCAAAGAGAGGAAAAGATTCCTTGATCCGGATTTCGCTGCGCTCGGTGGTGCTGGTGAAGGCACGAGCTGTGGGCTCTGCTGGGAACAGGCTGCTCCTTCCCTCCCCTTCCCAAGGAGGAATGTTGGTGACTCCCATCCACAGGGCTGCAACCCGAGCCAGGAAAAGCAGGAGGTGAATCACACAAGTGTCACCTTCCCCCCTACCCAGGAAAACCTTCTCCAGGCTGCTCGTAAACCTCCGGATGCGCCGAGGGAGAACATCACACAATGGGAATGCTGTGTCCTTCCCTCCTGGCCGGCTGGGATTGCAGCAGGATGGAGCAGGATGGAGCAGGAACTGAGCTGGGAGGTCGGGTGGTCACAGGTGTCACAGCATTCTGCTCTGGGGAGAAGGAAACCAACTCCAAAATCACTCCATGAACTGCAACTCCAACAGCCACTCCCAGCAGTGCCTCGGGGTTCACACAACAGGAGTCTCCTGGTGGGATTAACCCTGGGATGCAGCCCAAAAGCAGGGGGTGAGGATGGGATGGGGTTAAGGCAGTTGTGCTGACGCCCACGGCCAACCCAGCACGGGCAGGGTTTGCTCTGGGACGGGGTATGAGGGACGAGGCAGAGCAGGAATTGCGGCCACGAAGCAGCCGCGGCTCCGGCACATCCCGGCTGGGCTGAGCATGGATCAGGATCAGAGCTCCACCAGCCTGGGGCACTGCCAGCACAGCCTGTGCTGCAGGGGGATCTTCCCTAAGCCCCAAACACGCTCCCTGTCTTTAGAGGATTAGCAGGACAGGGTGGAAAAGGACATGGAGAACCAAACATCCCGGGAATGGCAGGTCCTGGAGCTGGGAAGGGTCACCCGGGCCAACCTCAGCCCTCCCTGAGGGCTCAGGGTGCTGAGCAGAGCAGAGCCAAGGGCTCAAAACCAGCCAGAACCTCCTCAGGAGCAGCCACAGGGAAAGAGGAGCCGGGATGGGGTGAGCGGGAAGGGATGAAGGGATGAAGGGATGAAGGGATGAAGGGATGAAGGGATGAAGGGATGAAGGGATGGGGACAACAGTGGTGACCTCGACGCTGCATCAAACCCCTCCAACCTGGCCTTGCTACGACCCCCTCGAGTGGGACGAGGGGTCCTGAGGGGAAAAGGGGATGAGGAGCGAGGGGGTGGGAAGGGGGGGGAAGAAAAGAAAACAAAAAAAGCGCCTCACGAGGCAAATCTAAAACACTTTCATTTTAAATAACAATAATTATAATTAAAAAGAACGGCCGCCCTCGGCCAGGGGAGGGGCAGTTCCTCAGTGTGCGATCCCGGGGAGTGTCCTCACAGGAGCCGGGGGATCCCGAGGGAGGGACCGGGATGTGCCCGCCCCGATCCAGGCCGGGCCCGCCCCAGTCCGGCCGTGCCTCTTTCCCAGTGGGAATCGGGGCCGGGAATCCACAGCGAGGGCCGTTCCGCGCTCCCAGCCCCAGGGAACGGCCCCTCTCTCCTCCCTTCCCGCCGGGGGTGGAACCGGGAGCTCCGGCCGCTCCCCTTCAGATGAACTTGAAGCACTTGGTCTTGTCGTGGGGCAGGCGGGTCTTGAAGAGCACGGAGTCGACGCGGAACTGGGTGTAGAGCAGGGGCATGTACCCGTACACCCGCACGAAGAAGTTGATGCACTTGTGCCGCTCGTGGAAGTGGGAATCGTCGTGGGAAAGGGCCTGGGGGCAGCCGGGGCAGCGGAAGGTCCAGCGGGAGGTCACCTGCAGGGAGGGGACAGAGGTGGGCAGTGCCACGCTGGCCAGAATGCCCTGACCATGCCCGAGGTGTTGCAGGGGGTGCTTGGATACACGGGGAGTCACGGAATGGTTTGGGTGGGAAGGGACCTCAAAGATCATCCAGTTCCAACCCTGACACCTTCCACTAGCTCAGGTTGCTCCAAGCCCTGTCCAACCTGGCCTTGGACACTTCCAGGGATGCAGGGGCAGCCACAGCTTCTCTGGGAATTCCAGCCCAGCCCCTCCCCACCCTCACAACCAAAAATTCCTTCCCAATATCCCATCTATCCCTGCCATTCCCTGTGTTCTGTCCCTCCATCCCTTGTCCCCAGTCCCTCTCCAGCTCTCCTGGAGCCCCTTTAGGCTCTGGAAGGGGCTCCAAGCTCTCCCTGGATCCTTCTCCTCTCCAGGTGAACCCCCCCAGCTCTCCCAGCCTGGCTCCAGAGCAGAGGGGCTCCAGCCCTGGCAGCATCTCCCTGGCCTCCTCTGGACTCTCTCCAGCAGCTCCACATCCTTGTGCTGTTGTTCCCCAGAGCTGGGGGCAGCTCTGCAGGTGGGGTCTCACCTGAGGGGGCAGAGGGGCAGAATCCCCCCCTCACTGTTGCCCGAAGATGCCACAGAAGAATCAGCAATTTGGGGCACCCCTTATTTTGGGCACCCAGAGTAAGATCTCTGGAAAAGACTCCAGTTTCCAGGAGCTGCTGAGGGCCCACCCACCCACTAAAGAGCCTCCTTGTGTGTGCTGAACCAAACGTGCCCTGCAGGGCCCTTTGGGTTTGGTTGGATTCTCCTCTCAGCTGCACCAAACCCCCCTTCCCAGCAGCTCCAGCTGGGAACACCACACAGGAGAACACAGCCATCATATTTATGGCCAGACCCACCCCAAGGCAGTGACACTGGCAGGGCTGAGGGAGCCCTTTGCCAGCAGGCATGAGGAGCACAGTGATCTGCATCCCAAATCCACGCTCAGAACAGTGACAGTCATTTGCTATCCCAGGGAAGGGGAATTCCAGCTCTGCTCCAGTGTTTGGGCCATAGACAGATGAGCCTGAATGCCTCTGGAAAGCCTCACAGAATCAGCAAGGAATCTCTGGGACTTGTGCTGGAAAGAATGAACTCTGTAGGTTTGGGATCAGCTGCTCTTTGCCGAGCCAGGAACGCTCCAGGCTGAGCTGCAGCACAAGGCAGAGAGTCATGGAACGGTTTGGGTTGGAAGAGGCATTAAAAATCATCTTGTTCCAACCCCCTGCCACGAACCCAAGGCAGGGAACCTCCCACCAGGCCAGGAATTTGGTCTGATTTGCTCTGGTAACATCAAACCTTTACCAGGGCGGGATGTGGCCGATTCCCTGGGCTGAGCTTCCACTGCCGGACCTGGATTTCCCCTTTCCCACCGCAGCTCCACCAGCCATGCCAAGCCCAGGACAGGCCCTTCCCGGTGTTTTTACCTTGATGGGAGGTTTCCTCGTGAGGTGGGAGACCAGGAAGTTCATGGCGATGTCCTCGCAGTTGATGTACTCGTCCACCATGTCCCGGATGGCCTGGGGCATCACGTAGGAATACAGGTAGGCATAGTACTGGGAGACAGAGAAAGGCACAGCCTCGGTCAGGGTGGTCCCAGGGGGGAGTGCCCAACCCCTGCTGGTGCCACCCCACGGCTCCACAATTGAGGATCGGGGTATGGGACATGGTGGGACTCAAAACTGAAGGAAAAACCGTGGGGAGATTCCCGGTAATGGAGTTAATCCTACAGCGACAAATCCACCCCCAGCCACCACCCTCACCCAATCCCAAACTGCTGGAACCTCAGAAATCGAGGAATGGGGGTTTCATTTTCCCCCAGACCTTGCTGTCTCCGCTGCTGCGGACTCAGCAGGAGGCAGAAAACCTTCCCAGGGCGCTGGGATGGCTCAGGACCTCAGCTGGGAGAGAGCAAGGGAAGAGGAGCAGAGAGCTCCAAAATCCATCCTTAAAAGAAACTCCAACCCCCCCCCTCCATCCCCCCTCCAAAAAAAGCTCCTGTGGGGAGGAAGAGGGAGGTCTCACCTTGTGGAAGAAGGCAGCACCAGTGAGCACCATGGAGAGCTCGCAGGAGTAGTTGGAGTTGTAGAGCCAGGACTGGTGGGGGATGTCCCACGCGTGGTAGCGCCCCGGGAAGCCCACGATGCGATCCCGGGCCTCCCTCCAGACCCTACAAACACAACAGATCGGGGTGAGGCACCGCCCTCCCTACAGCAGGAGGTGCAGGAGCTGATGCAGCAGCTGCTCATCCACAGGATGTCCGGAAGGGGACTGTTGGAATATGCTTGGAGTTGTTCCCACGCAGGGAAAGCGCTCCCAGTCCCTAAATCAGGGGTGTTCTATCCCACAAGGGCCACTCTGGAGGGTTAAACTGAAGGAGGGAGCAGCCCAGGCTCAGCCAAGGGGGGAGCCCAGTGTGGCTCCTTCCCAGATCCTTGGGGTTTTCCATCTCCCACAGCTCCCTGTCCTGCTCTGGGGAGCCGAGGTAACGTCAATCGATTTCCCTTCACTTTTTAGGAAAAACCGATTTTTAGGAAATCAATTTTTAGGAAATCAGTTTTCAGGAAAAATCAACTTCCCTTTAGGAAAGCTCCAAGGCCAGGTTGGACAGGGCTTGGAGCAACCTGGGCTAGTGGAAGGTGTCCCTGCCCATGGCAGGGGTTGGAATGAGATGAGCCTTAAAAGGCCCCTTCCCACCCAAACCATTCCAGGGCTCTGTGATTCCAGGATTCTGTGAAAGCTGCTGAGATGCTGAAGGGCCTGGAACTGCTCCCCATCCCAAAGCAGCCCCTGGCAGCTCCCCAGCTCTGGCCATGCAGGAAACTCCTCTGGGGCCACGAGCACGTCCCTCACTCTGACACTCTCACAGCGGAGCCGCAGGGAATGAAATCCCGAGGACCGGGGGTGGGAGAGCGGGATTGCTTAACATTCTGCTCTCATCTGAAGCTCCTCGAGAGAAATCCCACAGGAGCCACAACTCTGGCAGGAGTAAATAAGGAAAACGTCAGTGCCCAAGGCCTGACCTGGGAAACAAATCCAGCTCCCAAGGCAGGGGTGAGGGCTGCCCTTGGATCATCCCATCCCATCCCATCCCATCCCATCCCATTCCATCCCATCCTATCTCCCTCCAAACCCAGTGCCTCCAGACTGCAAGAGCCAACTCCCCGTGGGACACAGAAGGGTTTGCCCTTTTCCCTAGGCACAAAACAGGGCAGAAAGTGGCCTTTTTGGGGTTTTTTCCCTCATGTGGACGTGAATTCCTCCCACAACCCCAGTTCCCGGAGAGCCAAGGGAGAGCTGCTGAGCAGACCAAGATTCCCTGAGTTCTCCTTCATTGTTCAACCCTCCACCCCAATTAATGAAACTCCAAAAGACAACCTGGAAATGAACCCTGAGGAATTAACACCACCAGCAGCTTCCCTGGCTCCATCCTCCTCCCACAGCCCTCGTTTGCTGCAGTTCCTGTCGACCCAGTGGGATTGTTTTGAAAAGCTGGAAGAGCTGGAAGTTGAAACCGCTTATTCCCTTTCACTCCTCCCACGTCTCGCTCCCCTCCCAACGTGACACGTTTTCTTTCCCCACAAAAACTCGGGATTTCTCTGGAGAATGGGTCTGGGTGTGCTCAGGGTTCCTGCCTCCAGCTCTTCCCTGAGCCTCAACCAGCAAAAAATGAGGCTTTTGGCCCCAAAAACCAAAGCCTGAAGGAAAGCTTTGAGGGAACACACCAAGACTCTGGCTCCTCCTCGGCTGAGTGTGGGAACTGGGAGGCTTTGTGGGAACAAAATGCCTGGAAGGAGGGAGATGAGTGGGAATAACACACAGCACTCACAATCTTCATTTGATGCTCTCCAGGCAAAGGAAAACAGATTCCAAAGAGGGGCGAGGAAAACAGCCCAGCTGAGACAAAGAGCCTGGAATGGGGCAGGGAAGGGAATCCAGGAGTTCTGATGCCTCCTCCCACACTTTCATCCCCCCGACACCTCGCTCCTCACCCCTCTGAGGGAGCTTGGTGGCTTTCCAGGCGCTTTGTGCCTTTTAATCCTCCTCCCAAACACAAGCCCAGTGTGTTCTGGGGAGAGCTGGTCCCTGTTTCCCACCCCCAGGCAGCTGTTCCCGCCGTTCCCAGATTTGGGATCGCAGTCGCTGCTCCTCGTGCCGTCCTCGCCCCTCGTGCCGTCCTCGCTCCCGGCAGGGAGGTTTGGCTGTGGGAGCTGCAGGAGCAGCTGCCACAAACCTCCCACAGCAGGAACCCAAGGAACTGGTTTCTCCCTCGGCCCCCCCTCTCCTCTGCTCAGGAAAAGCCTTTTCCCAGGGAAAAGTCAAGAGGAAAACGGAGAGGCTGGAGCAGAAAGCAGAAAGGGGGGGTGGGAATGAGAGCAGCCTTGGCTGGGGATCATCCCCCTTTTCCATGCTCTGCAGAATGAAATGAGCCACAGGAAGGGATGTGCCGGTCCTGACCCGGGCCCTGCACCCTGGAAAAGTGGAAAATCCCCCCCAGGCTGTGGAGAGAGCCCCCCTTGGGGTGCCAGGGCCGCGGGCGCCGAGGGCTCTCACCGGAAGCCGAACATGATCTCGTCGTGGCGCAGGTGGGCGTCGTCGTCGATGGACAGGATGGCCTCGGTCTCGATCTCGTCCCAGGGCAGGAACCGGTTGTTCAGGCTGTTCTTCTCCGTGCGGACGACCTGGCAGGTGGAAGGTGGAGTTATGGGGGCAGTCTGTGCCCGGGGATGGATGGGATGTGGGGGATGCCGTGTTCCGGCACCGCTTCGGAGCCCCCGTGGTGGGGAATTCTTTCCAGGCAAAAGGCATCAGCTCCAGGAATTCCCCTCATCCCACTGGGGGTTTCTCCCTCCTCTTGGAATCACAGAATAGAATTGGGAGAGCAGAACTGAGAGGGACACCCAGGGCTCATCCAGTCCAACCCCAACAATCCCTCAAGAGCGTTGTCCAAACACTTCTTGAGCTCTGGCAGCCTTGGGAAGTGACCATTCCACGGGGAATGAGCCTGTTCAGGGCCTGACCACCTTCTAGGGGAAGAACCTTTCCCTGATATCCATCCCAAAGCTCCCCTGGCACAGCTTCACACCCTTCCTGACCGCCCCATCCACGCTGGACCCTTCCTCTCCCTCTTACACATCTCCACCTGCCCCGGCTGATCCATAATCACCGAGTTCATCCCACGTTTCCCATCCTATCCAATCCCTCCCCTCATTTCCCTGTCTCCCCTCTGAACAAACCCCCTTTAGGAACAAAGTCCAGGCTGGTGAAAAGGCAGAGACACCACGGCAATAAAACCCCAATAAATGAGATTACACTGGATCCCCCAGAAAAGCCCACTCTGGATCCACTGACGGTGGGAATGCTTGCCCTGGGATCTGCGTGGCAGCTGGGATGATGAAATTCCCGCTGAAATTCCCATGTCAAGGCAGTTGGTGGAGCTTTCACGTGTCAGGAGCTGCCAGAGGGGGGGCGGAACGTTCGATGGGAACACGGTAAATGTTTCACTGGGGATCCGTGAAAAGCACCAACAATTTACTGCAGGGAAGGGAGGGAATCAGGCGGCTCTGAGCTATGGAAAAGCAGGGTCAGAGCTCAGCTGGAAGCATTCCCACCCCTGGGAATGCTGTGGGGCAGTCAGTGCCCACAGGACATGTCAGAAACAGGGACAGACCTCGGCAGAGCCCTGACATTCCTGGGGACTCCATCAACTCCAAAGCTTTGCAGCTCTGGAAGTGCCAGCTTTTGCAATTCCCAGAAAATCACAGAATCCCAGAATGGTTTGGGTTGGAAGGGAACTTAAAGCTCATCTCATTCCACAGCCCTGCCATGGGCAGGGACACCTTCCACTAGCCCAGGCTGCTCCAAGCCCCGTCCAACCTGGCCTGGAACACTTCCAGGGATCCAGGGGCAGCCACAGCTCCTCTGGGAATTCCAGCCCAGCCCCTCAACACCCTCCCAGCCAGCAATTTCTTCCCAATCTCCCATCTGTCCCTGCCCTCTGCCAGTGGGAATCCATTCCCTGTGTCCTGTCCCTCCATCCCTTGTCCCCATTCCCTCTCCAACAGGTGTATCCCTGCCTTTACCTGGGAATAGCTGAGATTTCAGCAGCCTCTAAATCGATAAATCCCAAGGAAAAACCTGGCAAACTTTACTGACTGACTTGTTTCCCTTCCCAAACCTTCCCAAACCTTCCCTGGAGATCAAACCCAGGAGCCTCCTGAGCCATCTGCAGATTTCTGAGATGAACTCAAGGTGATTCAGTTCCACCACATGGGATTTTTTGGACTCAAACCCCACAAACTCCAGGAAGCCCATCTGCTCCCAGGTTTTGTCGATCCCAGCCACGTTGGGACAAATGGATCCTGAAAAACCTTCAAGAGAACTAAACCAGAGCATAAATCCCAAAGTCTGCCCTGCCATAATGCCCTTAACCAGTATTTTTTAGCTCGTTTTTATACATAAATACAGAAATAAGCAGCAAAATCAGTACCTTCCAGCAACCTCCTTGTTAGTGAGGCTTCACACTTAGGCTTTAAATTAAGTGTCACTTATAATCTAAAGGGTGTCTGTGCCCTTGGAGAAGTTCTGGCAGCTCAGCTTTAAGATCTGGATGGATTTCTGGGCAAGGAGCAAACTCTGCAAGAAAGCAGGAGCCTCATCGCTCCCGTCGGGTTTTGGGGAGGAATAAAAGCCAGGAGGATGCCCTGAGGAGAGCAGGGTAATTTGGGGAGATGACAGGCTCTCAGGGAAAGGATCTGCCTCCATCATTTCCAAAAGTGTGCCAACTGAGCCCAGATGGGCTGGGGGGGAACGGCAGAGAGAGATGGGGACAGCCCAGCTGGGAATTACCGGGCTGGAGACGCCGCAGACAAACGACTCAGAGCAGCTGACCTGGATCTGCACTTGGAAGGGAAAATCAGGGAGCTCCTGCCAGCACAGCCCTCCAGGGAGGATGTGGATTTACAGCCCTGTCAATCCCTTTTCTTGGCACCAGCTCGGACGGTTTGTTAATAAGACCCAGCGAAGGAAGTCGGGGCGAGGCTCCAGGGTCGTGTCCTGCTCCCTGTCCCCGTCCCAGGGACTGGGCTGGAGCAAAACTCAGCTCAGCACCGACCTCTGGGTGGGATCTGCCCAGAGCCTCACCTGGGGCAAAGATCCTTCCCTGAGGAACAGGCAGGAGTTCAGATTCCATGGGGAAAAGGGATATCACACCTCCCAGGTGGTGGCTGACCACTCCGACCAGCCCAAACTTGGGACTCGGCTCCAGAGGTGCCACCGTTGGCCCCCACCCATCCAGGAAGGCAAGAATGGCACATCTGGGAGCTGATGAGCTTCATCCCACCCCTGTTCCAAGCTGAGCTGCTTCCCATCCATCTCTGTTTCTGGGGAAAGCACGGGGGGAGCCGAAGCTTCTCCGGCTCCCCCGAGCGCACACGGGGCTGCCAAGGTGGAAAAGGAATCAGTTAAAAATCAGCCAGTCTAGGCTTAACAGGGGCCAGGGAAGGCTCTGCTGGAGGACTCTGGGAGATGGCAAACTCCAGGAAAGGGGAATGACGAGTTCTAAGTATCCCCAGATCCACCACATTCATTTTCAGCGGGTTTGCCCTGACCCGCTGGACGAGTTTGGGATGTCAGCCAGGGACAAAGCACACTGTCCCGGGGATAGCAGGAGGAATTTCTTCCTGGAAAGGGTGGTCAGGCATTGGAAGGGGCTGCCCAGGGAGGTGGTGGAGTCCCCACCCCTGGATGTGGCACTCAGTGCTCTGGGCCGGGGGACAAGGTGGGCATCGGGCACGGGGTGGACCCGACGATCCCGGAGCTCTTTTCCACCTTAAATAATTCCATGATTCTCTAAACATCCTGGCTACAGCAGGGATTTTGGCACTGGGAGAGGCTCCATATGGAAACTACAAACCTGAGGTTCATTTCCTTACAAAGGTGACTTTGATCCTGATTTCTCTGGTACCTTCCCCCCGTTTCCCGTGTCGGAGCTGAAGGAGACGAGGCCGATCCCGAGGCAGGCACTGCACTGGCTCCAGCACAAGAAGCCAAGGAGCTGCCAAGGAGGAGCCAAAGAACCTGCTGCCATGGCTACAGATGCCACCCCAAATCCCTGCAGCCCTCACCCCCCTTCCCAGTTGAGGTGCCACTGGTGCAAACCACACGAGTGTGACCAAGTCCACAATTTCTCCTCCGTTTTCTCCCTGTTTTATCCCCGCCTGCTCCGGGGGGAGCTGAGATGCTCCACAAAACCCAGCAGGGTCACCATGGCCCTCAGCCCAGGCTTCAGATCTATTCAGACTGCTCTTTCCAAGGACACCTGTGGTGGTGTTTCTTGAAGGCCTCCTCAAAGAGCAGCATCGATCCGTGGTGTCCCGCCCTGCCCACACACAACTGTTCCCTCCCGCCAGTCCCATCTCCCACCACGAGACAACCCTCACAGGACGCAAATCCATCCAATTCCTGCTGGCCAGCACCCTGCTTTCCAAAGCCAGAAGCACAGATCCAAGCCCTTGGGCTCAGCCAGCAGTTCTTCACCTCACGAGAAACAAAAAAAAACCTGGCACGTCCCTCGACACAACACGAGGCTCTTCCCGGCGCTTTTCCAGGCTGTGTGGGCAGGCAGGAGATGGGATGCCAGCACGGCATCTCCACCACAACCAAAGCCCCTGGGATGATGCCTCTTCTCCTCACGACAACACTCTCATTCCCAGTTCAGACCCAAAAACGAGTCCAGCACAGCGTGGGACTCCGGAGCGTTCCTGACAGCTGCAGATCCAGGGGGAATCGCAGCCCTGCATTTTTGACACGTGTGGAAACACGGTGTCAAAGCTCCTTCCAGTAATGCTGCCAGTGCTGGCAGGTCTGAGCATTTTGTCAAAAAAAAAAAACAAAAAAAAACCACAAAAAAACCCCACAAAATAAATGGATGTTCTTTTGGCTGTGCCTGTGATAATTAATATTTGAAGAACTCGGGATGCACAGAGGTGTTTGTTAAGAACAAAGATACCCTGACATTATCCTGGGGGTTTACACACCCAGATCCAGAAGATATGGATAAAAAAATGGGCAGGGATGTGACCACAGCCCTGTCCCCAAATTCAAAGCCATTCCAGAGAGATCCAGGCTGTTTGTTTGGATCCAGGCTGTTTGTTTGGATCCAGCCTGTTTGGATCCAGCCTGTTTGGATCCAGGGTGTTGGGATCCAGGGTGTTGGGATTCTCCTGCCTCCGATGCACAGCCCTGAGGGAATGAGCTCCTCTCGTGACTGGTCTCTCCCCACCAGCCATCCCTGCCATTCTCAGCCTCTCCCAGTCCCCCTGCAGCCGGACTGGATGAGTCCCAGGACGTGCCTGGTGTGGATGGTGCAGCAGCAGCACCTGCTGCGTCCGGGAACGGGGCAGAGCAGGCAGGAGAAGGGAGACACCGATGCTCATCCCCAACCCTCTTCCCCATCAGCCCTCACCTATCCCATTTTTACCCCTGGAATGTGCCCCCTCCACTCGATTTGATGGCACTTGCACCAAAAGGAGTCATTTATTTGAACACCCACCCCCCCAAACCAGACACTTTTAGTGGGATGTTCCTTCAGTCACCCCACTGCCTGATGAGAAATCCCTGGATTTTAGCGGTTCCCCCAACAATCCTTCACCTTCTGGTTTTCCCTTTAATCTTTATGCTCGTAAAGACGGATTGGGAAGTTACCTTTATCCCTTTCCTCATGTATTAATCATTCTCCTGCTCCTCTTCACCTCGGAACAGCTCCTTTTCGCCCTGAACCTCCAGACTCCCGCGCTTTTCCACCTCCAACTTCAAGCATTTTCAGCATCAGAATTAAAAGGATTTATAGACTATTTTAAGACCCATCTCCAGAGGTATGGAAAGCGTTTCACTGGAAGGGTATTTAGCTCCAAAGGCAGCGCAGGCTGAATATAAATTGGCAAAACAGATGCATTTTTAAAAATACGTGTAATTAAATAATGCAACATAAAACCCGGCATAAATTATCCCCCGCTGAGAACAAAACCACACAGGAAGATACCAGTGGAAAAGCTTATTTTTAAACTGATACTGTGTCCATGAATGTAAAATGTGCCAACACTTGGTCCCCCCTTTAAGCTCCTCCACTGTGATCAGGGGGTCGCTCGTCTCCGAGAGGAGAAAGCAGCTTGTGAGACAAATAAAACTGATTATTTATTCATTTGCAGACAGGAGCAGCTGTTGCATCTTTCTAGAGTAACTAAAGGAGAAGAATTCTTATTTTAGCATTTAAGGCATCCAGATACTCCCTCATTTTCGCTCTCCCTGGGTGCTGCCGCTGGGGGCTGTGCAGTTGAAGCTGCACGTTGAGTTGTTGTCCGACTGGATTTATTTTACAATTAACTCTAATTATTTGGCTCCAAAGAACGTCCCTGGGATAACAAACACACTGTCAGGTTTAAATACCTCACCTCCCACTGCTGCAGCTCAGCTTTCCACGAACACTCCCAGGGAAAAGCTGTGGAGCACAGAGGGACAGGACAGCTCCAGCTTCCATTGGCACATCTGGGATCACAGGCCTGGCTAGCTGGGAAATCAGGGAAAGTCACTGGGAGAGGAAAGGAGCTCCTGCCCAGGGGGGTTGATCCTGATAAGCCCAGTTTTGGGCCTGGTGGGGTGTTCTTGCAATGAAACAGGGAATAGCCAAAGGTGTGGTCATGGAGTTGTAGAATTGTTTAGGTTGGAACCATCCCCAGCACTGCCAAGGCCACCACTGAGCCATGTCCCAAGTGTCACATCCACAGGGATTTTAAATCCCTCCAGGGATGGGGACTCCAGCAATGCCCTGGGAAGTTCATTCCAATGCCTGACAGCCCTTTCCATGAAGGAATTGTCCCCAATATCCAACCTAAACATCCTCTGGCACAGCTGGAGGCCGTTCCTTCTCCTCCTGGCCCTTGTTTCCCTGGGAGCTCAGCTTTGTGCCACTTGATACAGGAAAAAATGAGGGGCTTTTATCAGCTCCCCCATTCCCATCCCTGGTTGGTTTTATCTGCTCTATAAACTGAGTCCAAGGGGAAGCTTTTTCCAGCCATCTCCTCATCATCCCTTCTCCAGCTCCCTGTCTCCCCCCAATCCAGGTGCTTGAGGTCTCTCCAGCCGGGATCCAGCAGCGTGCTCTGATGAAATGGGGACACCTGCCCTGCACTGTCTGCACAAAAACCACTTTGTTGTCTCCGGTACATCACTGAGATGCCATCTGTGACCATGCAGAGAGACAGAAGGAGGGCGAGGCAGCAGCTTTTAACCCCACTCAGAAGGTGGAGTGTTGACTGCCTGGAGCTCAGGGATGAGGGATTCAAACCACTTGTGGGTAACAAAAACTTCCCAGACGGCTCAGGAATGGATGTGAGCACTGCCAGTGAGCCTGGGAGCATTCAGCTTCCCTGCCTGCAGGGTCAGTGGAGCGCTCAGAGATGTGTCAGGAGATGTGTCAGGCTGGGTACAACCTCAATATGTTGTTATCCTTGGAAAAGCCACGGGAGAGCCTGAGGAACAGCTCACAGGCTGCAACTCCCCCAGCTCCTTTAAACAAACAAGCAAAACCCCCCAAAATTCCACAGTGTTAAAGCCCAGGCCTCCCTCTGAGCCTGTCACTCCTCAGGCTCCAGCAGCCAATTCCTGCACTTCTGATTTCCCTGGGAAAGGCACGGAGCCAGTCCCCTGGTCCGTGCTGACAGGGCTGGCAGCAAATGGACCGGGAGCTCGGGGACGGATCTGAGAAGGGCTGTCACATCCCATCTGCCAGACAGGGAGATTGGAAAAGCCAGGAAAGGCGGTTCAGGAGCACCCCCGAGGTCTCCTCCCCTGGCCAAGCCCTCAGCTGCTGTGCAATCCCAGCACTTATGGGGAAGGAAACAGGGAAACTCAGCAACATCCAGCTCAAAGATGGGGAAATGCACGGCACAGAGGCAGAGAGGAAGAAAGAGCTGCAAAGCCAAGGGCTGTGCTCCCAGGGGATTACTGGGAATACCTTGCTGCTGCTCACCGAGTGAGGCAGAGCTTATCTTCCCACACTTTGGCTTCCAGCCCGGCTGCTTTAATTAACAGAGGCTTTGGTGGTGCAAATCCCCTGTATTGTTGTGCCATTACCTCTCCAGCAGGTCCCTCCTCGGGGTCTGTGGGGCGGGATTTCCACTGCAGCAGCAGGGCAGACAAAGCACCTGGCAGGGCAGGTGCCCTGATCTCTAAATTTGGTAGGATTGGTGGACCTCGGTGTTTGGAAGGTGTCACAAATTCATCCTCCCCAGCGATGCTGTGCAGCGTTTCAAAGCTGCTCTGACCCACCCTAAAAGATTTTCAGTTCAGGCATTGATACCAAATGGACATCCTATCCCAGCTAGGGGAGGCAGGAATTGCAGACAAGACTCTAAAAAAGCTGGAATGTAAACCTGGATACAGGCAGAGCCATCGAGTTTGCAGATGGGTCACTTTTTTTGATGGGAGGAGGGCAGAGGATTTATTAATGTTTATGTGGCTGGGAGCAGCAGCCATAAAGCTCTCAGGCACACAAAATCACTCCTGAGTTTATTCCCAGGTTTATTCCAGGCTGGGAGCTTTCTGGGGGCTTCCTAGACCAGAAGGCTGAGATCCCACTGGGAAAGTTCTGGATGAAATGAAAACAGCTTTCTGTCTGTCCTCAAACCCATCACCTGGAGATGAGAGCTACTTATGCAATGTTGGAATAAAAAACCTAAGAAATCCATAATATCATGACCCTCTGATTGGAATTTTATCCCTGTTGTCCCTGCTGTTCCAAGGAGCACAGGCTGAGCCAGATGTGGCTGAGCCAGATCGTGATGAAAAACCAGGATACAAATCCCAGATGGGTTTCTGAGGAATTCCCTTTGCTCCTAGGCTTCAGTTTCTGGATCCTGATTGCTGGATCCCTTGGCTGAATCCTGCTTCCCCCTGATCCCTGTCTCACATCACCCCATCATCTCCCATCCAGAGGAGCAGAGGAAAACCATCCCTGTGCCGTGTTCTTCAAAGCCTGGCTTATCCCAAGGATTTTAAGGCTCGGGTTAAACGAAATCCAGGAGGAAAAATAAAATAATAATGCTTGCACCAAGAGGCAGGGAACACATTCCTGCCAAACACATGGCTGGGATGAATCCAGACCACCAGACCCACCCCCCACAACCCACAGGATGGGCAGGGAGCTGAGGACCCAGCATGTGTTAGACATGACACACTTCACATCAACGAGGGATAATTAAAAACAACTCTGTGAATTTCTGATAGAATCAACCTAATTAATAGCAGTGTTTTGAAACCGAATTGCTTTGTCACCTGCATTCAGAGCCAGAGGAAAATGAGCCTTAGTGGAAAGAATTATCCAACTTAAAAAGCTGTTCTGAGGCTTTTCTTGCTTCCCCCCAGCTCTTTTTTTGTCCCAGTAAAACATGGGGCTGTCCCTGGGTGCAGAGATAAGTCAGGCTTTCAGCAGCCAGGCTTTGGCAGCTCAGAGATCAAAGCCACGATTTAGCCCTTCCACATCCAGGTTGGAGAGCGAATCTCTCTCCACCCAAAATGCTTTCAAAGTTCGGTGTCAAGAACAAAACCCAATTTCCCTTCCCTCCAGGAACCTCCAACCCCCTCAGAGTTCAACCCAGATAAGCATTCAGGAAGATGAAGGCTTTGCTGAGATGTTTGGATCTGGGAGTGTTATCTGGGAAGCCTCAGAGCAGCTTCAGCAGATTTCCCATCTTCCTGCTGCTCACAAATCTGGGAATAAGTGAAAAGAGCATCTCTGGGAGCGTGGAAGGAGATGTGCAAGTGGGTGCTTCAGTGACCAGGTCAGGCTTTATCACTAAGCACTGTTTGATTCCAAGAAAATGGAAGGAAAAGCATCCATCAGTTGGATAAGGGAGAGCAGCATCTGCTTCCTCACCAGACTCTGAGGCAGAAAAGAGGGAGGTGGACAGGGGAAAATTTGGGGGTAGAATCTGAGGTAATTCCTAAGAGAAAGAATGAACATTTGGAGGTGAACAATGGCGGTCAGGTTGGGAAATTTTGGGGGAAACACTTGATCTAATCCCCATGGTAGAGAATTTGTATTTTAAGGTAGAAATGAGGTACTTACTTAGTGGTGGACAGGTAGGAAAAGCTTTGAGAGTAAGCTGGAGGTAAAGAATAAACATTTTTAGTATGAACAGGAACTAATTCTGTTCCCAGCCCTCTGGAAAAATTGGGAACAAGTCCCCACCTTCTACTGGAGAGCTGCAAAGTCTTTGCTGATCGATCCAAGAGGCATCTGTGAGCTACATCAAACATGCAGGAACAAGGAGTGATTAAAACCT
Organism: Pyrocephalus nanus; assembly: GCA_038380795.1. Lineage (NCBI taxonomy): Eukaryota > Metazoa > Chordata > Aves > Passeriformes > Tyrannidae > Pyrocephalus > Pyrocephalus nanus. The sequence goes on along the minus strand of CM076260.1, from coordinate 2,054,821 downwards.
CCCTCTTGCTTCCCATCTCCTTCTCCAACCTCATACCCAAGAGGGACCTTCCTCTTCACCTTCTCACGTCCCCCTCTGATGTGTTTTTTTTGTGCTTCAACACAGAGGACTGGCCTCTGTGACACCTCCAAGCTCTCCTGTGTGGCAAACCCCACCCAGGGATGTCCACAGCAGCGTGCCAGGAGGCTTCCCTGCCTTGTTTTTCCTTCCCAGTGCCCCAAATATTCCTTCCTGCTGGTCACCGACCCCACGATCCGCATCCCGAGCCGAGGGAATTCGGAGAGCTGAGGCTGCAGCAACGTTCTGTCTGTGGAAAAGCCATGACAAACCAGCATGTGGCACAGGAGAGAATTAAGGGCTGGGTTCAGGCAGTAGCAGGGAGGATTGTGAGGGTGCTGGAGTTAATATTCCCGGTGCAAATCCCCGAGGAGCCGGCGCTGCTTGTTGCATTATCATCTCCCAGTCACGCACGGCTGCACCTCCGCTGAGGCCCTGCAGTGACAAGCATCTGGATTTTGGGATTTCAGGTAAACTAAGCAGCGGATTTGTTCCTTCCTCTCCTGCTACACAGCAGGAAAAAAAATGTATCTTGAGATGGCAAAAACTGGCAGGGATGTGGGAACACACGGGCAGCAGCAGGTGGTGCTGCGAACCCGACAGCAGCTCCAGGCACTCCTGTGTGACATCTCCTGCCTTAGAAAACTGCTCCCCTGGAGAAATGGAACTTATAAAGCTGGGATACGCTCCTGGGAACGCTGGTGCACCGGGTGGGAGCCGCTCAACCCACGGGTCTCTTGTGTGAAGTGACTCAGAGAGAAGGAACAAGGGGATCTCCTCGGCTGATTTGCTGACCTGCTCCTTCTGGAAGCAAAGCTGGAGCTTCCCCACTCCCACGTGCAACCCAGGACCTGGAATTTCAGATGGGTTCCCCCTGATTTTTCACACAAGGGCTGTGAATTCCCCACAGGGAGAAGTGGGAATTCCCAGTGTAAAGCTGTGACCCACCAAAGAGCTTCTGCAGGTGAGCTGGTCCAGAAGAGCACAAGTCATGTCACCAAAAGAGGGTCTGGGAGGTGCTGAATTACCTGGCTGAGCCAGAACCTGAGCTGGTTATTTATGCAAAGGTCCCAGGAGGGAAAAGGATGGATTGGAACGGTGCTTTGGTCAGCACAGAGGGTTTTATTCCCTATTTTTAACTCATGGCCAGTGTGAGGACCTCAGTTTATCTCGAGCTCCTTGTGGCTGGTGCTGCTCTTATCAGAAAACCAAGCTTGGAGATCCAGCTCCTTGTTGAAGGACAAGCAGAGAAGCTCCAGGTCACAGCCTGGCCAGGGTCTGATTTTATCTTATCCAGAACCATCACCTGGGGATCCTGTTGGTGCTCCTGAAAACGGAGATACCAAAGCACCTGGGAGTGTCTGTGCTGGGCAGGACGTTCAAACCTCAGGCACCTGCCCTTCAGAGCCAGCTCAGCCACTGCCCCAAAAACAGGGAAAACCAGGACAACATTCCCTCCTCAGCCTGCTCCCCATGAATAAATGTGATTGCAAGGGATCCTGTGGCACCCAAACAGCTCAGCAGACCCAGCAACGCTTCGGGATTAGACATTTTCCAAAGATTATTCCTCTTTCAACGAGCAGCTGAACTGAATGAGCTCCCTGAGGCGGCCACCAGGGCAGCAGGAAAGGACACCCCGCCACTGGACCGGCTGCAGGGATCAAAGACAACTCCTTATTCTGGGGGAAAGCTGGAGGGAAGGATTAGCCACTGCCACAGCCACAGGACTGGCACGAAACCAGGCCAAAATCCTCAGGAATGCTCCAGCACACATACATCACCTCAGGAATGCTCCAGCACACACATCACCTCAGGAATGCTCCAGCACACACACTCCACCTCACCCTGAGGAAGGAGAAGGGAAACTGCAGCCACAACAGAGGGACCTGCACTCACTTGGGAGAGGGAGGAGCTGGAAGTTCAGGCTGTCACTTCTTAGAACGGTGAGCAGAGGTTGTGAAAATACTGGTTAGGGATAATGAAGGTTTAGCCCCAAATCCCAGAATGGTTTGGGTTGGAAGGGAACTTAAAGTTCATCTCATTCCACAGCCCTGCCATGGGCAGGGACAACTTCAACTAGCCCAGGCTGATCCAAGCCCTGTCCAAACTGACCTTGGACACTTCCAGGGATCCAGGGGCAGCCACAGCTTCCCTGGGAATTCCAGCCCAGCCCCTCCCCACCCTCCCAGCCAGAAATTCCTTCCCAATCTCCCATCTCTCCCTGCCCTCTGGCAGTGGGAAGCCATTCCCTGTGTCCTGTCCCTCCATGCCTTGTCCCCAGTCCCTCTCCAGCTCTCCTGGAACCCCTTTAAGCACTGGAAGGGAATGAACACCCCCAGCTCTCTCAGAGATGTTCCAGCCCTGTGATCAACTTAGTGGCCTCCTCTGGACTCATTTAAATATATTAAAACAAAAACTCCCTTCAGGCAACTCTGTTCAAGCTCAACTCATCTTTTTAGGTTCTCAGGCTTAAAAGCAGAGCAGAAACAGGCAAAGCACAGCAGAATCTGAACCTTCCTGGGTGCATCTGAATTCCATCTGAATTCCACCTCTGAGGAATGGATGTGTGGCTGCCTCAGTGTTTCTGTTTCATTCCTTTCCCTCACGTGGATGAAAACGCTGTGGAGGAACTGCAGAGGAACGGGTGATGTTCCTCCCGTCACTGCTGATTGGAAACCCCGAGCACAGCGGGGCTGGAAGGGGAGGCTGGAAGTCTCCAGCCCAAAAACGGAGCCAGATCTTCTCCTTAACGACTCCTGCTTTCCTCTGCTGCCAGAAACCTCTCCAAGGTTACCATGTGTGCAAGGAGGAACAGCCAAAATCACCCCGAGCCCGCTGCAGCCTTCCCAGCTGCTCAGAGCAGCGTCTCACCCAAACTCCTTCCCCCTTTTCTTCCCTGCAGACACGGCAAAGCAGCAGCAGCTGCTGGTGAGGGGTGAGCAGCACCATTCCAGGGGCTTCAGCAGCCACAGAGCTGTGTTGGATGGGGGGGTTTGTCACACAAACAAGGGCTTCTCATTCCCAACCTTTGCTGCTTGAAGTGAGACGGGAATGGTTTTTACAGCTCGGCTCTGGCACGAAGGTGACTTTAAAAGTGAGGGTGATGGACCTGCAGCTGTTCCAGGGGCAGCCCTGAGTGGTTACACCGACTTCACGTGAGGTTAGATTTGCACAGGGTCACCTCAGGCTGGGTACAGGGCCAGGATATTCGATCAGGCCCCTGTGCAGCTCAGGAATCTCGCTGATTTTACAGTGAATCACAAGAAATCTACATTTAAGGAAAAGTTTTGAACAATCAGGTACGTTCTGCAGCCCTGCTTGTCTCATTATCCATGAAAGACTTGAGTGCAGTTTTAAGCTCTGCTCTCGGTGAATTCCCAGCCCACCAGGGAAAAGGAACCACTTCACCTGCTCTGCAGGACCAAACCACACAAAGTTCCAAGGAACTGATCAATAAATAAGGTCAATCCACGCAGGGAGGCTGCAGGAAGGAAGCTCAACTCTCCCTCGAGGGAATTCTGCCAGCCCAGAGCCACACAGCTGGAATACAGTCCTAAGCCCCACCAAGGAGCTCTGCAGCTCTTGTCTCCAGCAGCCCCTGGGTGGGACTCAGGGCTCAGCTCTGCTTCCAAAGGCTCTTCCAGCCCTGGATGTGCTGCACACTTTGTTTGCCTCAGTAGGCTGGGATTTACATGGAATCACGGAATGGTTTGGGTGGGGAGGGACCTTAAAGCTGATTTCATCCCCCTCCCGCCATGGGTAGGGACACCTTCCACTATCCAAGATGGTTCCAAGCCCAAACTGCATTTGGACACTTCCAGGGATCCAGGGACAGCCACAGCTTCTCTGGGAATTCCAGCCCAGCCCCTCAACACCCTCACAACCAAAAATTCCTTCCCAATCTCCCATCTCTCCCTGCCCTCTGGCAGTGAGAAGCCATTCCCTGTGTCCTGTCCCTCCATTCCTTGTCCCCAGTCCCTCTCCAGCTCTCCTGGAGCCCCTGCAGGCTCCAAGCTCTCCCTGGATCCTTCTCTTCTCCAGGTGAGCCCCCCCAGCTCTCCCAGCCTGTTTCCAGAGCAGAGGGGCTCCAGCCCTGGGAGCATCTCCGTGCCCTCCTCTGGACTCTCTCCAGCAGCTCCACATCCTTGTGCTGTTGGATTTTCTCCAATAACCTTCTGGCTCCAGGTGCTCTGATCATGGATCATCATGGCACATGTGCTGCTGTTGTGCTGCTCCTGGCAGTCAGAGGTGCCTGGACACACTTAAATCACAAGGAGGGGCCCCCAAATCTGCCCTCATTCCCTTCTCTTCCCCCCAAAGCTCTGTGCTTTGGGACCCAATTCCCTGCATCCCAATGTTACTGAAACACTTATCAGCACTGCTCCCAGATCTGAGAAAACTGGATATTCCCCACCAAAAGGTGCTTTTTTTTTTTCCCCTCCATAAGGAAATCAGATCCACAGCCCTGCAGTTTCCTTTGACATGGGTTTGTCTTTCTTTCAACCCCACATTCCAACCCCACCTGCTGCGTGCCCTGGCCAGCACATCCCACATCTCAGCCTCTGCTCCCCAAGTTCTTGTGCCCTCCTTATGATGAAGCCAAGGTTAAGTTTCCCATCATTCCTGCACCGAACCATCCACGTAGATGAACACAACGTGGATTAAACAGCCAGCCTGGAGATGGACTCAGCAACAAGCACGTGAGTGGGATGGATGCCTGGAGGCTGAGCAGGGCTAACCTCTCCCTGGGAGAGATCCCAGGAGACTTCTTGGGCTCTTTAAAAAAATGGGATTAGAGCACAGCGTTACCATCCAACACCCCCAGGCAGACACAGGACAATTCCCTCCCCTGGAACCGAACATTCCCTACAGCACATCCCTCAAAGGCAACAACTCCTATGTCCAAGTCCCAAAAAAAACCCAGTGGGGCTCCAACACAACAGATGACAGCAAGGTGCAAAAAGCCATTATCCTCCATCAGCAGAAACATCTTTTTTCCACCACAAATAACACCCATCAGCAACCCCAAGGAGACCAATCCGCTCTCCGAAGGAGGAACGCCGCCGCTTTCCGGCGGACACAATGCAAAGATTCCGCGGAATTCAGACCTTCAGCGGGACTAATGTGGAAGATTATTTCCCAATTATCCGAGCAATTTTCTCTCCTCATTGTCCCCGGACTTATAAGGGTTTTTAAACGCGAGCAGAAGGATTTATTCATCCCCGTAATAACGAAAGGAAATATTAAATCAATGAATCTCTTCGCACGCAGCATAAAGCTCACGGTGCTGCGAAGCCCAGGGGTTGTCCTGTCACATAAACCACACGCAGTTTGCCTGCTCAAGTACCATCTCCCTCTTTTATTTCTCCTTTCCCTAATTTGTGAGGCATTATCCTTCCATTTGTCCTCTAAACACGGCCGGATTCAGCCCACACGGTGTTAGTTGTTGTCAGTGGCTCTGTGGCTGTGCTTTAGTGCAGATTTATATTTATTATTGATTGTTAACGATGGCCAGGGCAGGAAGTTATGCTGGGATGACAGTGAAGCCCTAAAATTAATGCATAAATAACAATTTAGGGAGAAATTAACCCCTTACAATGTGCAAGTGAGCAGCTGGGCGTGAAAATGAACGTTTTGGGGGTTTGAAGGTGTCGATCCTTCAGCTTGGCTGGAGGGAGAAAAATAACCAACCCAAACCTGTGGAAAACTCAGCTACAACCTTTGGAGCACGGAAGGCCATGCTGGCCTTGCCTTGTAATTCCTTCCCTGCCATCCCCTGTAATATAAAGTGAGAGATGAGTTCTGATGTCTCTGCAGTCGACACTGATTCAGTGGGTCCCTCTTTTGTTTCGATAAAAAATTCATCTGGTGAAGTGCAGAAACAGTTACTTACTTAGGTATTTATAAGATGTCAACTGTCCTCACAGCGAGGAACTTAAAGGGCCCGAGGAAAGATTTCCAATGAGCAGGAATCTCTGGCTTTAAGCCCCGAGATTCACACTGGGCTCCCCTCCAGCAATTCCCGTTCCACGAGTGCCTAACACCTGGAACTTCTCGTTTTTCTCCAGCACTCAGATGAGGTTCAGACACCTCCAACCATCCCCACAGGACCGAAGCTGAGCTGATACACTTACAAAAGAGCCACTTCCAACACACAAAGCCCACCAGGGAACGAGACTCGGCGCAGCTCCACCTGCCTTACCATGATGGGGACGCCGATGTCCGGCCACAGGAGATCCTCGGAGGGGAGCTTGGGAGAGTTCCACACCACCACCACCTTATTTAAGTAGGGGAGACCATTGAGCCTTTCCAGGGAGTTCATCAGCACCTCCTCCCGCTCGTAAGTCAACATCACCACCGTGAACTGCTCCCGGGGCACGTTGCCGCCCAGAGCAGCCTGGAACTCCTTCCCAGAGCCACCCGCTCCTCCGCCGATCGGCCGAAACCCAGTCCCGGAGCCCAGAAACTTCGCTTCCGACGGCAAAACGGGGTCAAAGGGAGTGTAGGGGAAGAGGTGGAAAGGCCCCGGAGCAGAGTTCCAGTTCCTGTAGATATCCATTGCCGTGAGGGTGAAGTTGCGGAGATATTTGGGGGATGCATAGGGGGGTTCTGTCTCCACAGGCCCCAAGTCCAGGTCGCCGTTGTCGGCCATGTTGGGGTCCGTACCAGCAGCTTTGCCAGAGCGGTGGGGGATCTCCACGGAGGGCTCTTCTCGGATGGGAGCGGCCGGGATTTGGATTCGAGTCCTTATGACGGCCAAGACCGTGCTGAAGACGTTGTCCGAGGTGGAGAAGTAGGTCTCCCACAGGAAGCGGCCCTGCCTCCTCATGGCAAGGAGATCGTTGTCAGAAATGCTTCTCAGAAGGAAGTGCACTTCTGTGATACGTGGCTTTGGTATGATTAAGGCTGCCTCGTTCCACCGGATCACGTCGTTGTAGGGAAGCTGGACCTGCTCTCCGAGAACCACCGGGATGGCTCCGACTTCCAGAGCCTCAAACAGTCTCATGGTGCACCCGGCGGAGATCACCAAACGGGTGTCCCCGGGGGTGATGATCAGTGCAAAAGTAGAAAGCTTCAGTAGCTCTAGCCTGTCGTCCCTTTCTCCACACAGAGCCCACTCAGTGGGCAGACTCGCCTTGGGCTGGTTCTTACACGTGAACTCCACCAGAACGAAGTCCAGCTTGCTGTCCTGGACGGCCTTCAGGGTGGTGATGATCCGGTCGTCGTAGTCAGCCGGGGCGTTGCCTTCGATCTCCTCCTCGAAAGAGCGAACCTCCTGCAGGCTGGACCTCAGGGACTCGATCTTCTCCCCCTGGAAACTGAACAGGTACTTACGCTTGACCGGCACCTGGGGCGGGATTTCCAGGAAGTTGGGTTCGGACATGGCGTGGACCAGGGGCGACACCACGATGTCGAAGCCCGGGCGATACTGAGCGTCGTAGAAGGTGGACTGGGCGACCATGGCGCGCCCCGTGCTGATGTTGTAGAGGAAGTTCTGAGTCTCCGACTTCCTCGACAAGTTGATGATGAGATGGTTGTGTCCATCAGTCCTCCAGTACGGCAAAGAGTGCAACTGTTGCTCTAGTTCAGTAGGTTTTGGCATTACGGGCTCTTGCATCTCCCCCGCTAAAACTATGTACACACAAGCAATATTTGCATTTTCAGTAACATAAACATTAGTTCTGACGGTCGCCTCAAAGGCTTGTTTAATTAAAGGGTCCAAGGAGCTACCAAAGGGGTAATCGTCACTGTTGTAGACATAGACTGGGAAGCCAGACGTCAAGGGGCAGCGGGAGTAGTCGAAGCAGTTGTGCAGCCTGCAGTTCCTGTTGGATTTGGGCAGGGGGAAGGTCGCGTCGTCCTTGTCGGGCAGCAGCCGGATGGGCAGGGAGAGCTTGGGCTGGTTCTGCGCCATCAGCTCCTTGTAGGAGTGCTCGGTCTGGCTGATGACGTTCTTCAGCTGCAGCAGGTCCTGCTTGGCATTTTCAATGCTCTTCTTGCAGGCCTCGATCTTGAGGTTGAGCTTGGCGATCTCGCTGTTGAGCTCCTGCCGCTTGGCCTCCAGCTGGAGCAGCTCCTCGCTGACCGACTCGCGGATGCGGCACAGGTCCTGCACGTGCTTCACCTCGCACAGCTCGTTGCCCGTCCGGGGCCCGAAGATGCGCTTGCCGGCGTCGTCCGCGTCGTCGATGGTGGTCAGGTAGTAGTGGGCGATGAGGGGGAAGAAGACGAGGATGATGAAGAGGGTGAAGCTGAGCCAGGTGAGCCGGATCCGACTGGACCACCTCAACACCCAGGGCTGGCCTCCGTTCCCCACTCCCCCATTCCGCAACATCGTATATCCAGTCATGGGTTCCAGAGTCGCCGCGCGTCCCAATCACGTCGGATCAGTAGCCATAACCAAAAGAGTCCGTGTAGCGAGTCTGCAGGACAAAAATGTTATTGTGCCTGCTCAGCGAGAAGCCAGTGGAAGGGGAATTTCATCTTCTTGCCGTGCCCACGGCTCTTCCACGGTCGTTTCGCTGCAGGCACGACTTTTGACCCCGCTGGAGTCGGTCATTGAACCTTCTCGCCCGCCCCCAGCCCACCCTTTCCGCGGGCAACCTTCGCCGGGAGTGTCACGGCGTTGTCATGGCCACCTGAATTCCCAGCTGGCCGAAGGAGAACGCAGTGGGACGGAGCCAAACTCTACCGCTGCTCCCGACATCCTGCGCTACCACCCCAGGAAAGTGCAGCGGCCATCGCGGAGAAGGAGCCAGGAGGGACTCGCAGGAACGTCAGTCTCTGTCATCACTGCGGCGGGGACGACGCTCTGCCATTCCTGCAGGAGAACAATCACACGGTCAGGCAGTGCCGACAAACCCACCGGAACATCGTTAAGATTTAAAAGCAACTGTTCTGTCTCAAAAGGGCAAGGTTTGTACACGGCCAACACCTCTGGGGTTAACACCAGAACACCCGAGGAGGTGATGGGCTCCATCGGACGTGGCCTTTTCCAGACATTCTGCCCTTCATTAGGGTGGCATCCTTCACTGCCAGCCCACAACCAACCCAGCCCTGGACCTGGATCCCTGTCTCTGCCCCTGCCCTGCTGGGTAACTCCACAGGAGCTGCTCAACACCTGCCGTCCCTGCCCGCCCCGCCGGGATCCCGGGAATTTGGATGGCACAGCCGAGCGTAATCGCCATTGTTCTGCTCCAGCGACCAGGGCTGATGAGGAATTTTTAGACGGAGTGTTTTGCTTTCATTTCCTGCTGGAAAATTTTGATTCATCGCATGAGGAAGTTTAAAGGGAACGCTCCCTGGTTGTTGGTTGTGATTAACGTGGGGGTTCCTGGGCAACACTGGGAGAGTCTAGACTGCATGTGAAAGCAGAGGTGCTGAGTTCAGGATCTGCTGGGTATCCTGTCACCAACATGGTATCAGCTTGGAAAACTCTGCTCTGGCACCGAGTGCCTACCTAGCACGGGCACAAAAAAAATCAAGGACGTGGCACAAGTAAAATCAAGGACGTGGCACAAGTAAAATCAAGGACATGGCACAAGTCCCTGGGAAGGGAGGTTTCACAAGGGCATGTGGTGGGAATGGCCTTAAACCAAAGGAGATTGGGTTTAGATTAGATATTAGGAAGGAATTCTTGGCTGGGAGGGTGGAGAGGCCCTGGCACAGGTTGCCCACAGAAGCTGTGGCTGCCCCTGGATCCATGGAAGTGTCCAAGGCCAGGTTGGACAGGGCTTGGAACAACCTGGGATAGTGGAAGGTGTCCCTGCCCATGGCAGGGGGTGGAACAGGATGAGCTTTAAGGTCCCTTCCCACCCAAACCATTGATTCTCTGAAATCCAGCTCCGAGTTTTAGCTCCGGGTCAACAGATTCAAATCTAGGCCACATCAATATGCTGCCACTAGAAACTCTCCAAGGCACTGAAGTTTCTGGGATATTCTTCCACACACTGGACTTGCCACGTCACTGATGGATTCAGTGCCGGGCTCCTGCGTGGCCTCAAGAGGAGCTTCTTCATTTCCGCTTCAATTTTTAATTAGAGGGAAAGTCATCCACGCCGGCGACGGTCATTTCTCACTAAATCTATTTAATGCCCCTCTCAGCTCCTCATCAGGAATTAGCAGAAAGGAAGCAAATCTCAGCTGAAAGATCTGGAAACGGGCCAAAAAGCAAAGCAAAAAAAAAAAAAAAAAAAAAAAAAAAATTCACCTTAAAGGAGCAGGAGAAGTCAGGAGGAATTTTCAGCACAGTACTTGAGTGTCGGGGGAAAATACGTGGAAAATTTGGTTTTAACCGGGAAAAATCATCATGGAAGGGGGAATGTGTGGAGTAACAAAGCACAGCTCTTAGGGCTATTGCTACATGGCCATTTGTTTGCACTAATTTAACGCCAATTAAATGGGATTTCCACCCCCCTCCCCCCACCAACGTGACCCAAAATTGAGCAGCACAGCAGAACGGACGCTTCAAACTGAGGCAGATTGGAAAATCATGGCACTGGCAAACAGCACTGGCGTAAATCTTGGAAAGCTGGGAGGATAAAGAGGTTAAAAAGTCAGCAGAAAGGCTAAATCAGCTTTCTTGGATCCTGGCAGGGTTTGGGGGAGGCTCCGGCCTCGTCCCTCTGGGACCGCCAGTCCACGGCAGCAGAGTTTGAGCAGGAGCCACTGCACAACCCGGGCAACTGAAGGCAAAAATATTAATAGTATTAATAAAAAAAGGCTTTTAAAGTCTATTTTCCTTTCTCATCCCCCCTTTTTAAGCTCTCTGCAGCAAGTGGAGCTCGTGCTGTGTGTCTGTGTGTGCCAGTAGGGCAATCCCTGCTCTTTCCACCTGCTCTCCCGGGGGCTCCAAAGATCCTGGAATTGCCACCAGCTTTCTGCAAACAGCTGGCCAGGAGATGAGCTGCCCTATTAGTGCTTTTCCTGAGGGAAATGCCAGAGCACGCACTCACTTGGTCTAAAAATCAGCTCCACTTCAAGGCACACGTGGGGAAAACAAGCCCTGCTGGTTATTTTTTGTTTGGGGGTGCCATGGGATAAGTGAGGCCAACAAACCCTGCAGGGTGTTGAGACAACACAGAAACAAGGGAATCACAAATGTGGCCAAAAAAAAGAATGAGGGGGCACGTGGACATGCTGCTGTGGGCTGGCCAGAGCGAGCTGCAGCTCCACAGGCAGTGAAGGAAACCCCAAAAGGTGAGACTGCATCTAAATTTGATTCCTTTATGGCCACTTTGCCGATTTTATAAGCCATAAACCGTAATGAAACGGTAAACACGACTCCCTAAAAGGGCAACTGGGGTCCTTGGAAAGCTAAATCCATCACCCCACACATGATCCTCAGCAGCTGCTCTGTCTGCCATCCAACCCTTCCAGTGGCTCCCCTGGTCCTTCCCTTCCCTAACACAGAACAAACTTTACCCTCCTGGCCTAAAAATGCGGGTTGTGAATTAAAAATATCCTTGGGCTCAGAAACCTGAAGCTGACAAAGTGACTCTGTCGCTCTCGTGGAAAACACCACGTGGGAAAGAGCAGAGGAGGCTGAGGAGGGATTTAAAATGCACCACGTGTGGCTTGGGATCAGTTAAAAGTATTGACTGTCACCATGAAATATGTGCTGGTGATAAAGTGAGCACTTTAAGCACACTATTGGACTCTTCTTCATTATTAAGACTTTATTTCTCATCAACTCAACTGAGCATGAGGTTGTAACACGTTGTCAATTAGGACTTCAAGAGAAAAAAGGCAAAGTGAAAAACCTAAGTCGTGGTTTTACCGAGAGAGACTTCATTGTTGTGTTCAACAGCAACAAGCAGCACTGGGAAGAAAAGGCTGCTGATTTCTATCATTCCCAAAAAGAAATCTGGGGGGAGGAGAAAGAGGTTGGTTGCTGGGTTCTCAAAAGCACTATTTAGTTCTTTAATCCAGCCCAACACTGAAAACTCTCGTTGATGTTAGAGCACAACTTCACTGCCTGATGGAGCTAATTACATACACACACAAAAAAAAAAAAAAAGGCAGGAAAAGCTCTTAGGAAATCAGAAGATCAATAATTATCAGAGATTCTCCCCCAAATTCCAACCCCAGTGACTTCTGGGGCACAACTGGTTTGCTCTCCACTGTTCCTTCTCCTGGGGAACGAGGCTGTGAAACTAAACTGCTGTTCCAGCACGTTGCCAAAGCTCGGGCTGCATTCCCAGCCTTCCCCAGCTCCACAGCAGGAGAAAGTCATGGGAATACCTGAGGCTGTCCCTCATTTTGCATTTCTAGACGGTGCCAGGCTGGTCTGATCTGTGGGTGCTCGTGGGGTCGTTTCCCTGCAAACCTTACAGGTCCTCCTGCAAACACCTCAGCAACAACTACTCCTCCCTGCTTGCACCTCCATTTATCCATCTCCCTGCAAAATTAGGGGAATGCTGGGCCTTCCTCGGCACATTTGCGAGCAGAGCCTGGAAAATGTAAACTTGTGGTCTGTCAGGGCTTAGCAGAGCAATCCACAACCATCAGGCACAACACGGTGGCACAGACTGCACTGTGGGGAGGAAAATCAACGAGGATCCTGCACCTGCTAAAGTAGAGCTCCCAAACCCTGGTCTGCAGGCATCCACACCCATCCCTACTCCATTTCCTTGTGGATTGATGGCTCTGCAGTGCTACTGCTGCTGTGTCAGCCCCACAAAGTCCTGCTCTGATGGCCTTTTCCGTGGAGAATGAACCCACCTGTGTCCCGCCGGCTCCCTCCTGGCAAACGGAGAAGGACGTCAGGGAGTGTGTCAGCAGCTCCTGTGCTTTCTCTCTCCAGGCTTGGATAAACACTTCCTACTGCCAGGTCTCTCTCACCAGCACTAGAAGTGAAATCAAAGAGAGAAAAATCAAAATAGAGGATGCTCTCCCCCCTTTCAGAACAGGTGTAACGGAGAAGAAACGAGCAGCAAACAGCCCTTCAGCGCCGATAACTTTCTGCTTCCTAAAGCTCTCAAAGGAAAGGATTACACCCCAAATCTCCAACTGCTGTGGGAACAGGAGCAGTTGAACAAGGAGAATAAATCTATTAGGTGTGTGGTTTAAGGGTACGTTTGAGAGCAGCTCTTTGAAAGGAGCAGATGGAAAATTCGCTCTGAAACGCTCCGCGTGCGGCAGCCTCGGGATCACGGCGAGGGATTTGTACCTTCTCCGGAGCTCAGGGGCACGGGGAAATTCTCCCAGGCTGAGATCAACACACAGGTAAAAGGCCCTGTAACCTGTGAATTCCGGGGATAAACTGCATGCCTGGCTTTAGGGAGCTTTTATCCAAACCAAGGAACGTTCACTGCGTTTGCAGCGAAGCCAAACCTGCTTCCAGCTGTGCTGCCCATCCCATGGGATAAAGGGGTCCTGGACAAACATCCAAGAGCCCCTTCCTGTGCTTGTTCTGGCACTGCCTCTCTCCAGCACCCAGAGAAAATCACGGACCCTCCAGGTCTCACTCTCCCTACAGCAAAGGTGAACTCAAACTGCTCCAAGGCTGGCACAGAAAGAACTGCCAGTGGCTCCCAGCTTTGTGTTCCCACCTGGGGCACAGGGACAGGATTCTGCTCCAGGAGATGCTCACTGTTGTGGTGAGAAGCTACAGAAACCTCCCCTCAGGTGCTCCCAGGTGCTGGGCTTTGCCCTGTCCTGCTCCTCAGCCGAGCTCAACAGAGTGCTCCACAAACATTCCTTTGTTCTGATGGAATCCTCAACACCAAAGGAAAACCACCTCCAGCTTTCAGACAGCAGGTAATGGAGAAACAACCTGCCCAAGGTCACCCTGGGCTGGGATTCCCTCCACATCCAACCATCCCATCCACCAGATCATCCATCTTTTCCCAGCCTGCCTTTTCCCAGCCCGTTCCCTTTCTCCGGTGCCTTTCTGCTGTTTGCATCGTGCATCCTGAAATCTGCTTTACATACAGAGCTTTCAGTCCTCAAATTTATCATTTAGTGTTGTTTTCTGGTAATAAACCAGTCAGGGTGTTTTATTTCTCGCCTCTTCCCCCCTGGTTCCAACACGAGCACTTCTCCGCTCAAAGGAACATCCAGCCCACGAGCCAATCCGTCGGTGTTCCATGGGATTGAGAGGCACAGAACCCTGGATTCAAAGGTCACCCCTTCTCCTCTCCAAATCTCAGAGCAAGGGACCCCAACAGTCTTGAGGTGAAACCAGAGAGAAGAGCCGGGTGCTCCACATCACACCAGAGAAGCCAGGAGAGATCAACTCCAGACAGGGCTGATTCCTCCACGAGACAGCTCAAGTCCTTGGAATTCTTTGTGGTTTCCAGGTTATTTTCTCCAAGGCAAAACCACAAACCTCTCTCACGTCCCTAAAGCACCCTCGGAGCCACTTCCGCAGCAGGAAATAACCCCGTGGCAGGTTTGGGTTCCTGCCCTCTGACAGAAGCTGCAGCTCATAATTAAGCATAAATCTAAATTTTCTGCCGACCTGGAAAGGTTATAAAAAAAAAGGAAACGTTGCCTGAAGAGCACAGAAACATGCAGGGTGTTTAATAGCATCTCACCCAGCAGGGTGGGTCACTGTGGAAAATGATCCATCTGAAGGGGTTTTATGGAGAGTTCTCCCATTTCCCACATGCAGGGATCGAACCAGTGCTGGACACTGAACATCTCCATCCAGGGGCCTCTAACGAGCACAAAATCACATGGATGGTTTCTCATGGACCTCAGAGGCCAAGGAGGCAGGTCAGCAGTGAGTCCTGACGGGAAGTTTCTATCCAAGGAAAGCCTACAGGAACAGGGACCCCCCCCCCAGCTGCTACACCTGAGCGAGGTGCAGCGACACTCAATTCATCAGTGCCACGTGGCCAAATGAACCGTGTCAAACAGCTCCAAGTGTGCCTTCCCTCCCTGTGACAGCTCCTTCACCTGCTCCCCCATGTGCATCCGTGCTGCTGTGTGTCCAGCACCAGCTTTTCCCTCCCCTCTGGGATGTGTGGGATGGGCAGCTGCCTCATTAACAGCTGACGGCCGCCTGCACTTTTTGGAGAAGCTTCATCACAGTAAACGGGGCTGTTCTGCCTCAGAATAGGCCGATGGATCATCCCAAATAACTAAAATTACCTGATGTGCTGTAATCACCCATATTTATACAGCAGGGGGGTTCTTCTCCCACACAGTCCATTGCCAAGCAAGCTGGAAATTCGGATCACAGAATGGTTTGGGTTGGAAGGGACCTTAAAGTCATCTCGTTCCATCCCTGCCATGGGCAGGGACAGCTTCCACTAGCCCAGGTTGTTCCAAGCCCCATCAAACCTGGCCTTGGACACTGCCAAGGATCCAGGGGCAGCCACAGCTTCTCTGGGCAACCTGAGCCAGGGACTCACCACCTTCAAAGGGAAGAATTCCTTCCCAATCTCCCATCTCTCCCTGCCCTCTGGCAGTGGGAAGCCATTCCCTGTGTCCTGTCCCTCCATTCCTTGTCCCCAGTCCCTCTCCAGCTCTCCTGGAGCCCCTCCAGGCTGTGGAGGGGGCACCACAGGCACAGACCTGCCAGGTAAGAGCTCTGCCAGCTCAGGCAGTGCTATGAAATAAAGAAATAAAATATTATTGGATAATAAAAATGGATGTTGGGAAGAGATTCCTCCCTGTGGGGGTGGTGAGGCCCTGGCACAGGTTGCCCAGAGAAGCTGTGGCTGCCCCTGGATCCCTGGAAGTGTCCAAGGCCAGGTTGGACAGGGCTTGGAGCAACCTGGGATAGGGGAAAGTGTCCCTGCCCGAGGCAAAGGGTGGAACAAGATGGTCTTTAAGGTCCTTTCCAATCCAAACCATTCTGGGATTCTGTGAAAAGCCAACAGAGGTCCTGCAGGACCCTGGCGCTGCCCAGGTGAGGACGTGCCAGTGTGGACATGGACAAATAAATCACCTCAAAACACGCAGAGAGGACAAACCCCGGCGCCTGAGGTTTGTGGGAGTGTTTAATGAAGTCATTAAGCAGCAGAGGAGTGTATGATAGGAGATAAGCACCAGCAGAATCCATGGTAATTAAATTCCTACAAAGCGGCGCTGGATAATTTGACACACGCTGAGCGCTGTCTTGTCACCGGTGGCCAGCGCTTTGCTTGCAGGATAGCAGAGAGAGAGACATAAAAAACAAAGCTCCTCTCAAGCTGTGTGGCTGGAAAAGACTAACAACACCCAGTCCTTGGAAAAGGCAGCACGGGAAATGGCAAATTCCACTCAGCACCTGTGTCAGGCACACAGACCTCTCCAACCGGAATGGGGAGGTGGAAACATTCCCAAATCACTGCAGGGCAGGGGTAGCAATAACAGACCAGTTAGGAAGGGCAAAGTGACACTGTTCTGTTTATTGCAGGCCCTACAGAGAGGTCAGGGAAAGAGGGATTCAAGGAACTTGGCCAGAGCTGGAGGTGAAGGAAGGAATTAACTTTTCCAGCTGCACGAGGTGGATTCAATCACCGAGCAAGATGAGACGGGCTCTGGAAAGCCACGGGTTATAAAAGTTAAGCTGAGGGTTAGACTGAGTCTGCCTGGAAATAAATTGATCAATTTAAGGCCTACCCAACAGATTTTTAATAATGCAGCATCGACCAAGGGAGGCCTCTCCTCCAGCCCCAAACCTGTGCCTGACACCTCCACGACGGCCACTTTTGGGAAACGCTTCGGGATCCTTCCACATCAGAGGTGACTCTGCCAGCCATCAGGGCTGGGAACTCGGGGATATTAGGAACAGAACATGGCAGGGCTGTTTAGGGGCTGCAAACTTAACGAGCAAACACAGCACTTCTTTTGACCTCGAACATCACTTTTCAGGATAAAAGAGAGGTCTCGAAATAAAACTAAAAAAAAAAAAAAAAGCAGGACGAAACGCCCCGACCAGTGGCACTGCCGCATGGAGCCTCTTCCTCAGCATCCCAGAGCAGATGTGCTGCACTCAAAATGTCTTTGTCTATTAAAACTGTGTCAGCTTCAGAGCCTCCAAAACTCCCCGTGGCATAAACAGAATTCCTAATGAACAGCTGCAGGATCCAGGAGTGGCCGCGCAAAACGCAGCTGCCGAGATCGTTTCCTCTGCCCCTCTCTCACCACCTTTCTCCTCTGTGCTGCCCAAATCCCACTTTTCCCCACTCTGGGTCTCTCCTGCCCTCCCTTCTCCCACGGCTCTGCTGCTTCACTGTGTGTGCTGCACCCTCCACACACCTCCTGGTCCAACAGAGCCCCTGACCACGCTCGTGCCTCTCCGGTCCCTGCCAGGGTTTGATCCCTGCTGGCACCAAGGAAGTGCAAAAGGGAGACATCAAGGAATAAAACATTCTCTTCTAATTCCAGAGAACAGTCTTCAGGGAAGGATTCACCCTGAGTAAACTGACACTCTCCAACAGATCTTCCGGCTCCAACGCCGCCTTCCAGGCCAAGGCACCGACACACAACTCCTCGTGCGAGTTGGGTTGGTATTTTTTTAAATCCTCTGCTTTTGAAACCCAAAACCAGCCAAGCCTGGTCCAAAGGCACTTCCCAGCTGCTTTCCTGAGCCTAATGGTGTCCTCTGAGCTAGCTGGAGAAACAGCTGGAATGATTATTCAGTCAGGCACTTGCACTTTGAGAGAAATGTCATCTGCTGGGTCAATGCCCCCCCCTCAAGTTCTGCTGGGAACAGCAGCACAAATGAAGCCTGAATTCCAACTGCTCGATGCCTTTGGTCATCAGTACCCCACAAAGAGCCTCAGTTCCCTATTTTCAGGCCATTTATGGGGAGTTAATGCTTTGGTGAGCTATATCCCTCTCATTTCAGTGCAAACAGCTGATGGATTCAATGCTTATTGGAAGACTAACGGACAAGCCCAGATGCCAAAGCCCTAATTTATTAGGACACTCTGACAACATTAAAGAGCTTCTAATGCTAAGCAACAGTGTCTCTTTAAAGAAATCTTTATGAACTGGTATCAAACACACAGGCCAGCTCAATTCCTTGTGGCTTTGAGAGGATCTGTCTGACACCACCATCCAATGTCCAAACGCTTCGGCCACGAGCAATTTTTGTGGGGAAGAAGGGCCGAGCGTCCTCAGAGCGGCTCAAAGACAGGCAAGCGGGACGCTTGTGTGCCAGCACAAGGCTCCTGCAGATGGAGCAACTGCTTCCAACACGACTCCCAGCCACCATCCCAAAGATCAGGCTGGCTGCAGCCCACGCCAGCTGCAGGGATCACACGGAGAGAGCAGATGCTGAGAGGTCCTAAGGGACGGGGAAGCCACAAAGGCCTCTTCTGGCCACTCACATCAGTCACCATGGACAGAAGAGCGAGGCCCAGCACCTCCTGCTGTGCCACCTCCCAGCTCTGCCCGGCCAGAAATGGCTCTGATCCCACAGAAACACCCCGAGGGGCAGCACTTCCCCCTTTCAGAGGCTGGAGAGTGGGGTGAGAGCAAACACCTGATGCCCAGCCAGGAAAAAGGGGTGGGCAGGAACATTCCCAGGGGTTGGGAGAGCTGATGGTGAGCACAGGCTCAGTGACACAACCACCAGCTCCACGCACAGACACGGAGGCACCAGCCCGGAACTGAGTCAATTAAGACAGGCACAAAATTCACAACTCAATTCGACCACTGCCTAAGAATCCAATCAAAATAATAAGAAAGCACCAGGATGGCTGTATTAGATCAACCCAATGATCCGTACACCCCCAGCCCCTCGCTCCTGAGTGCTCCTTTCCAGCTGCTTTGGTGCAAAATAATCATAAATCACAGGCACGGAGCAGTTTATTGGGAACAATTTTCCCCTGAACCACTGGTGAACAGGAGCTGGATGAGCCCTTGAAGAACAGAAGTTGTCCACCAAAATACTGGGTTTTTTTTTAAGCAATCAATTACAGACATTCTCAACTGTACAAAGTCTGAAATGTTAATAAAAAGGGGGGGGGGGGAATAATAGAAGGAAAACCACATCCAGCACTTGGTTGCACAGCTTCCTGCAGCAGCAAATTCCACAGGTGAGCTCTGCAAGTTGCCCAGAGAAGCTCTGGATTCCCAATCCCTGTAAGAGTCCAAAGCCAGGTTGGATGGAGCAACCTGGGCTAGAGTGGAAGGTGTCCCTGCCCGTGGCAGGGGGTGGAACTGGATGAGCTTCAAGATCCCTCCCCACCCAAACCATTTCATGGTTTTATGATTCTAAGTGATTTTTTTTCCCAGTTTCAATCCCAAACCCTCCCAGTTCCACTCCTTTCCAGTGGTGGGTACAACAGGATTCACACCCAACTCGCCACAGAGACCCAGAGGAACAACATTCCAAGAGCCACCTTCCCTTCCCTGAGGTGCCTGACACCCCCCTCCACAGGCTCCTCTCTGCACCATAAATCTTCCCAATCCTGGCAACCAGCAGTGCTGGCAGGCAGGCAGAAATGCCAGGATCCCACTGCCAAGGGATAATTTCAGCACAAATCTGCACTTCTGCTATTGTCTCCCCCTTGCTGATGGACACCCTGGCTCTCCTTTTTTTTTTGGAGCAGCCCTCCCTCTCTTTTATCCAACCTCCTCTCCAACATCTTTGTTCCCTTTCCATTCCACCCATCTCCCAAACTTGTGCCTGGTTTCTTTTCTTTTTTAATTGCTCTCAATATGTCACTCCCTATTAGTCAACAGCAGAGCTATTTAAACGTGTCAATGCTGTTGCTTAGCAGATCTGACTGTGCTTTGCCATCCCAGCCTCCTTCAGAACCACGTGTCCCCCTCCCCAGAGCTCCCCCAGCACGTTTGGATCACTGGGAAGTTTGAGGAAAACAACAGTAAGTCTGACTCTAAAGGCAGCCCACTGGGAAGCTTCAGTAGAGATCCTTAAAAGCAAAAAAAAACAATAAATAAAACCACCTCCAAAGCCAACCTAGAAGAGGAATTCTGTCAAAAAACCCCACCTGACTTTACTTCTCAGTTTGGAAACAGCATCAGGTGCTGTTTTTCTTCCATTTCCTACCTTGTATCCGAGAGCTTCAACAGGAGCCCATCAAGTAAATGACCATCCAGAGCTTTGGAAAGAGTCCTAACAGGGAGCCAGTATCAGCTTTCCCCAGCATAAGCTAATTTTAGGAAATGGCCTTTAACTGCTCTATAAAAGGCTGGGAACACCCAGGTGAGAGCACGTTGGGACCTCTGAAATTAGACTTTGCTGAGAGAGAGAGGGAAGATAACGTGCAGCAAAATCACACACACAGAGTGTTCTGCTCAGGCTTTTTCAGGCTTGGTCACTGCTCCAAGGAACAGGAGGTTCCAGGCAGCATCAGCTCCACACACAGACTGTGGCACAGCTGCCCCAAAATGCTCAGGGAATCATGGAATCCCAGCATCACTCGGGTTGGAAAAGCCCTCTAAGATCGTGGAGTCCAACGCAGTCACCCCAGCCCTGCCGGTCCCACCACTGAACCACGGCCCCAGGATGGCAGAATTCTTTATCAGAAAGGCTAAGCAAAAGCAAGAGACATCATCCTTCTGCCATCCACTGGAGCAGAGCAATCCCAAGGGAACTCCCAGGAGCACAGCAAACCTGCTGTGTGGCCACTGATGCTACATCTTCTGCATGTTCATCCCGAGCCCTGTGTTTGTCTCCACGGGTTCATCTCCCCTCGGGGTGTATCTCACATGGTGCCCCCTCAGCCAACCTCACCTTCTGCCCCAAAATTTCCAGCTCAGCCACCACCCTGCATCCCTCTGAGCCAGGCTGGTTGGGAATCACAGGATCACGGACTGGTTGGGTTGGGAGGGACCCTAAAGATCACCCTGTTCCAACTCCCTGCTGTGGGCAAGGGGTGCCACTCACCAGATCAGGTTGCTCAGGGCCCCATCCAACCTGGCCTAGGGGGGCAATTAAACCCCAGAAACTGATGCCATCAACCTCCAGCAGCTGCTAATTCCAGACTTGGACTGCGAGTCACACCCAGGAAAGCAGGTTCCCAACCCTGGGAACTGACACCACGACCACGAGCCAGCCCAACCCAGGGCAAAAACCCTGCCAGAAGGGCTGCTGATGGGCTTCCAAAAATAACCCCGTTCCCCTCCCGCCGTGCCTGATGTCCATTTACTTCCAGCCACCTAAAAATAGCCCTTCCCGTTGGGATGGATGAGGGGAGCTGACAGGAGCGGAAGGCTCTCATCCCTCCACACACACAAGGGAGATAAAACACTCTGGAATTGCAGTGCAGGGAACAATCCCATGCTGGCCTCGAGACAGCCAGCTGGATGGGCCTAATGATTCTCCTCCAGCACCAGCTGTGATTGAGTTTATTTCCATTTCGCGTGATTAAAAAGAAAAAGAGCCGGATAAAAGGGAGAACAAAAAGTCCGAGATTTCAAAAGGCGCTAAAAATAAAACGGTTTGTGTGGGCTTGGCACCCCACCTTGGCAGCTCTCTACGTGACAGCCAAGCAGTGCTCAGTAAACCAAAAGGAAGGCACAAATAATTTACAGGTGGGCAAAACAACGTTAAAGCAGCGACTCAGTCATCACTAAAACCAACAGCAGGAGCAGGTTTGAAGGGTTTGAAGGGTTTGAAGGGCAGGCGCTGCTGATGCATTCCTGCCAGGAGACCCCTCTCTGCTCATCCCTCGTGGAGCCAAGGTAATTGTTCCCATTGCCTGGCAAGTGGAAATCGATGCTGAGGAGTCCAGCAGCTCCTCCCGAGATGTTCCAGCCCACTGAGCTGATCAAAGGGAGCCGTTTCCCGGCGCCTGTTCGCGCCTCGCTCCCTCGAAACCCAGACGTGCAAGTTGAGCAGCAGGAGGCCCGGGATTAATCCCTTTATTTAAACATTAACAACCTGAAGTGTCTCTGAGAGATTGTAAAGGTTTTATTGGCAAAAGGCAGTGAAAGCCCTGGAGCAGCCAAGTCCAGAGGAAGCCAAGGTTACCTGCGGTCCAAGCGTTAACTCCGACAGCACAAACCGGCTCCGGAGCACGTTTGGACCTCAGGGGTGGGAATAAAGAGGGAAGCAACACCTTGCTGCCAGCAGAATTCTGTGGGCAGGGATGGATGGAGAGAATCCTTCTTACCCAGGAAGGTGACTGGGAGCAGCACAGACCAACCTTGGGCAAATCGTCCCTCATCGATTGTCTTCCCAACCCAAGCGACCTGCTTGGTTACCTGGACATCAGCCAAAGGTTCCTGATGTGGTCTCCTGTGTGGATATCCAGCAGGAAAAGAAGTGACTGGAACAGGAGCCCAGGGAGCTGGCAGACCATCTACTCCAGCGACAGCCAAGGCTCAAAGCCTTGAGCAATCTCATCTTCCTTTGCCTTCACTCCAGGCAGGACACTGGGTTAGAGACCTCCGGAGATCCCTTCCAACCTCACTCATCCTACAACTCAAGGAAATGCCAAGGAGAAGGTGAAAGCCCTTCCTGGAGGTATCTGCCTGGATAAAGCTGTAATGGATGATAAAAGCAACTCTTTGTAAGCTTTTCATTGACAGGATGATCTGCCAGCACACCCTGCTTCCTTCTTCCAACATTTCCCCCTGAATAAATCCGTGCAATTAAGACACAGGTACCACTTCCACACAAAAATTCAAGGTGTTTTAGTGGCATTGTAGGACCTAATCCTTGTAGGAGGTGATAAAACATTAAACAGAGCAACACTGGGAGATTTAATGGGCTGGGCTGACACGAAAAGACATTTTAAGGGACATCCTTTTAAGGACTCCCCTGCTCAGCCACTACACAATCGTCTCCCCAAATCCTTTTGTGTATCCAACACACAAGCTGTGCACATCCCACACTGGATCCTGTCTGGTTGCTGCAGTGGGAGAGAAAAGTATGGATCAGGTGCTGCCTGAATTCCAGGTGTCACCAGGTTTGGCTTTTTTTTTTTTTCAGAAATGCCTTCTGCTGTTACTGGAAAGTGTAATTATTGAGTTTCACCAAAGTCAAAAGCTCCTCTCAGGTTCATTTCCCTTTCAGCTGCTCCAGCTGCTGCCTTGCCAAAATCCATAGAAGGCAAAAATCCATAGTTCCTAGGATTCACATTTTGAAACGGTTCCAAAGGCAGAGGAAAGGTTTCACCTCTAGTGCAGCTGCCACAGCTTTCTCCCTGACTTTGCTGGCCCTGATCCAAATGGAAAATAAAAAAAAACAACCTCCAAAGCACAAGTGAGTGTTTTTGCTGACCAGGATTACCTGGCTTAGGATCAGCAAACCTTCAAGGACACGCCACAACCACCCGAGTGGAAATCACCAGTGCTGGATGCAGCTCCCCTCGATCCTCTGAGCCTCTCTCTGCTCCTCTGTTGGGCTGATAAACTCACTTTTAGACTCTTTTCATTAAGGCCAGCAAGCCATTTGGTAATTAAATCTGCCACGTAATTAGGCCTGATGCTCAACTCAAGCCAACTCCGCCGAGCAGAGCAGGAGGCAGGGGATGAGCTGCTGTTTTGGGGTGTGCTGGGGGATCACCAGGCCTCGGTGACAGATTCCTCAGAGCCACATCTCATGTTCTGTACCCTCTCCAGACCCTCCTGCAGGTTCCTGCACCCCTCTGCAAACCTTGGTGTGTTTAGTGACCCACTCTGGTGCATCCCTTGGCTCTGGACAACTCGTCCTCCTTCAGCAGCTCGGAATTCACCTCTTGCCCAGGGTGGCTTTGCAGACCAAGGGTGAGGAGTTGCCCCGATCAATTCTCAGCACCTGAAACTCTCCTGGCTGTCTTCAGTCTGAAGAAACACAATGATCTTGCCCCCTAAAACCAGCTCTGATCTAAGGGAGGTCATTCTAACAACAACCAGTGGAGGGCAACCACACACGTTCACAACAGGCAGCATCCTCCTGCCCGATGCAGACAAAAAAAAAGGCACTTTATTCCCACTCCCAACCACCACAAGAGCTGCTTTATCTTTCCCATTCTGCCTTATTTACATCTATTCCCTTCCTTGTGACATTTAAAGAGCAACCCCAACTAGAATCATAAATTGGTTGGGGTTGGAAGGGACCTCAAAGCTCATCCAGCTCCACCCCCTGCCATGGGCAGGGACACCTTTCCCTAGCCCAGGTTGCTCCAAGCCCTGTCCAACCTGGCCTTGGCCACTTCCAGGTGATCCCTGGTGCCTCTAACTCCCAGAAGGCAGCAGAGCATTCCCTCCTGATCCTTTCATGTTATCTGGAAACAAAAGGCTAAAACAAGCCACTGTTTTGGGAGGTTTGACAAACAAGCCAAATTAAGAAAGGCTTTAGCAAGAGGCAACCCAGTATTTTCAGCTGAGAACTGTCTGAACAGTCCCAGTTTCAGTGCAGGGACAGGCTGAACACCAGTAATTCCCAAGTCCAGCTCAAGTAGGTCTTGAGCAAATAGGAAACAAAACACTCCTTTTCCTTCTCCACACTGACAAGAGCCCAGCCCAGCATGTCCCTGCTCCAGCCAACCCAGAGGGTGACAGAGCTGCTGGGAATGCTCTGGGTGAGCTCCATCAGCCGGAGCCAGAACTCCCTGAGTGCGTCCAGACAAGTCGTGTCGCTGACCCCAGGACAATTCATCAGCTCCCAAGGAGAATTCATCAGTCACAGCCACACAACTGTCATTCACAGCCACACAACTGGGGCACTGGGAGCAAGGAAATTGCTGGTGAACTGGCTGTCAAAAGCAAAGGGGTTGGGATATTTTCCTCCCCCCTGTGCATTCCGCCTGCCCTGCTCACACAAACCCTTCGGAGCCGGGATCAGCCGGCGCTTTCCCGCTCGTCTGGAATCGTGAGATGGAGGTGAAAGGATCTGCTCAGGAGAGCCCAACGAGCCTCACTTTTATACCTTTCCTCCTGCAAGTCATGCCATTCCTCAGCACTCAGCTGGAAAAGCCAGGGAAAGAAAGGCAGGTGCTTGTGGGAGAGGCCCCTGGTGACTCTCCCTGCACACGTTTTGACAGCTCAAGGCATTGGGGTGACAGGGTGAGACACAGGGACCTGCTGGGACAGACATGGAAATTCAACGACCCAATCAACTCTGATTTTTAAGGATGCTCATTTGTTCATCATCGTTATGTTCTCTGGTAAAAGTCTCGCTTTACGATCGCAGCTAATCTGGGATGGTTTCGCATCATCACTGGGAAAACGGCTGCTGGTAAAAAATTACTGAAGAAAAAAAAGAAAAGGAAGAAAGAAAAGTATGAGAAGGGAGGGAGGGAGGGAGGGAGGGAGGGAGGGAGGGAGGGAGGGAGGGAGGGAGGGAGGGAGGGAGGGAGGGAGGGAGGGAGGGAGGGAAGGAGGGAGGGAGGGAGGGAGGGAGGGAGGGAAGGAGGAAGGAAGGAAGGAAGGGAGGGAGAAAGAAAGAGAGAGAGAAAGAAAGAGAGAGAGAGAAAGAAAGAGAGAAAGAAAGAAAGAAAGTGAGAGAAAAAAGAAAGAGAGAGAGAGAGAAGAAAAAAAGAAAAAGACAGAGAAAGAAAGAAAAGAAAGAAAAAGAAAGATAAAAAGAAAGAAAGAAAGAAAGAAAGAAAGAAAGAAAGAAAGAAAGAAAGAAAGAAAGAAAGAAAGAAAGAAAGAAAGAAAGAAAGAAAGAAAGAGAGAAAGAGAGAAAGAGAGAGAGAAAGAGAGAAAGAGAGAAAGAGAGAAAGAAAGAAAGAAAGAAAGAAAGAAAGAAAGAAAGAAAGAAAGAAAGAAAGAAAGAAAGAAAGAAAGAAAGAAAGAAAGAAAGAAAGAAAGAAAAGAAAGAAAGAAAGAGAAAGAAAGAAAGAGAAAGAAAAAAAAGAAAAGAAAGAAAAAAGGGGGAAAAAAAAAGAAAAAAAAAAAAAAGAAAAAAGAGATCTGTGCTTCTCCTCTAACCTGGGCTGGTTTTCAGTGTCATTATCACTGGAAAAGGGGAAAGAGGGGCTCTGTGGTTTTGGAATGGGCTGCCAGAGTCCCCACAGGCCTGTTCTCCACCCCAGGTCCAGCTGGTGTAATCCAGCCCCTTCCATCACCTTCCCAAACACTCTGGCCACGCCTGCCCTGCCCTGGAATTGTGATTCCCCCTCCAGGATCCTGTGGGTCAGTGCCAGCAGGACTTACACCCTGGGCCCAGCAGTGTCCCCCTCGTGCCCCACTGACCAGGTTCCCAATCCTGAGCTGAGCATCCACCTGGGAGCAGAGCCCTGGCTGGGGAAGGACTGGGAATCCCGGTGTCACACCAGTTCCCAGCACTCAATAATCAATCCCCAGGAACCACAGGAGACACTGAAGTGACAGGGAACTTCACCTGCCACCTTTTGTGGGGATAACACAAACCCAGCAGAGCGCACAGACATCCAAAACACATCGATTATCAAAGCAGCAACAGATTTTCTTTCTGTCAAAGCAGAGGCTTCACAAGGATGTCTCCGGCACGGGCTGATTCCTGGCAGAACAAGGAAGGGATGCAAAGGACCTGCAGCCCTTTGTCCTCACGGGGGAAGAGTCAAAAAAGCTTTCAGAAGCTTCATGAAAAGCCCAGATGCTCATGTGGAACAGCTCAGGTGGGAAGGGGGGCAGAGGAAGGGATCCATGCAGGGATTGCCCTCAGGGGGGAACACTCCTGGCACTTTCCCTAACATGGTGTGGGATCGGACCTGTGCTCTTGTTCCTCTCTTCCCACACTCTCCTCCACCCTCCCTTTGGCACCCCCAGAAGGAAGGAGGGATGATAACCCAGCACTTGAGCCATTTGGAGCCCGGCTGCTCTAAATGCAGGCACGTGGAGCAGCAGGATCGAGCCGGTGACATTCGGGCCCCCAGAGCAATGAACAAGCAGGTGAAGAAATCTGGGAAGAAATTACCCAGCACACCTCGTCTCCTTGGCCCCCCTGAGATCCATACAAGATGTGTTAATGCATCTGATTATGATCTAAATTAGGTACAGAGGCTCCTGCCAAGCACTCTGTGAAGTTTCTTTATTGTTAAGTTGGAAGCTGCTTAGGAAGGAACGGTCCAGTCATCGTATTTCAAATTACATTTGGGGGGAAAAAAACCCTCGACATTTTCCTATTTCGTGGCTGGCTCAGAAGACAAGGTGGGTGTGGGGGTTTTCTGGGCTGAAGGAAGAGCAGGAGAGGTGGGGACAGAAGAGGAATCAGAATATTCCCTGTCCTTTATTGTCCCCTGAGCTGAGTGGATTCACTGGACAGAGAATTCCTGCATGGCTTCCCAGGTGTGGGTTTTTTCCCAGAAGGGGAGTATAAACACCAAGGTGTTTGTGGGCCCTAAAACTTCGTAAGAAAGGGTTTCTAGAGGAATTGTGATGAGAAAGGCTGGGTAAAAACACCACCTGGGACTTTCAGCACACCTGTGAGGGCCACCTGAGCTGTCACCAAATCACCTGTGAAAAAGATCATTTTTCTCCCCAGAATGTCACACCAACACTGGAGCTTTTTAGAAAAATACAGGCAAACACCTCCCAGGTTTATATTCCATACAAGCAAGTTTGGGATGCCAGATTGCCATTGCACCTCTAATTGAACCACAGAATGGTTTGGGTGGGAAGGGACCTTAAAGCTCATCCAGTTCCACCCAGGGACACCTTCCACTAGCCCAGATTGCTCCAAGCCCTGTCCAACCTGACCTTGGACACTTCCAGGGATTGGGAGTCCACAACCTCTCTGCCAGGGCCTCACCACCCTCACAGTAAAGAATCTCTTCCCAATATCCAATTCAAAACCAGCAGATCTGGGGCAGATTTAGGGACCAGAGCTACCACTTTTAACCACCACGGTGATGTTGTGGTTTAAACAATCCCCCCAAAAACCTTCCTTGAAGGTAGGATC
This sequence comes from Pyrocephalus nanus, assembly GCA_038380795.1. Lineage (NCBI taxonomy): Eukaryota > Metazoa > Chordata > Aves > Passeriformes > Tyrannidae > Pyrocephalus > Pyrocephalus nanus. The sequence continues at coordinate 2,027,037 of CM076260.1, read as the reverse complement.
ACAAGCTGGATCCCAGCCAGGCAACCAGCCCTGCTTTAAAAGGAAGTCTTTATCTCCATGGAACACTTCACTGAACAGCAGGCTCTCAGTCCTCAAAAATGAAGCCTGGTTAAAATCCAACCGGATTTTAACCTGGAATTCTGCATTGTTGGCATCCTCTGCTGCTGCAGGTAGGTGTGTGATTGCCTTGCCCAGCAGGCTGATTTTCTCTCTCTTTAAGGGGAAAAAAAAAAAAAGGAATTTTCTCTTTCAGTTTAACTTTGAGGGAAGATGGAAGACCACAGCCTGGCCTCAAAGCCGTGAGATCTTTTGAACTCCAAGTCAGCAGGGTCTCACAGGAGCTGAGCTCGAGGGCTGCTCTGGAATAAATCAAGAAGGATTTACTCTTCCACTCGAACAAGGCAGGGGAAAAAAAAAAAAAAACTCCTTACATGCACTATTGGGGAGGCAGAAAAGAAAGTTAATAAAAAAGGCAAATTAAGAGGGCCTTGGTGGCTTGTCCCAGTCCCACAAGCTGAACAATGTCCTGCATGGCTGGACTTCCTGGAGGGAAACAGCAGCACAGTTGCTAAACCTGCTGGAAGAGGTTCAGCCCAAGAACAGATGGAGCAGATGCTCCAGACACGGCACAAGAGGACAAGGAGCTCCTGGAGAAACCTCCTGACAGCAAGTCAGAGCAGGGGCTTGACCTGCTCCTGTGGCACTGGACATTTCTTCACAGATCAGCAGAGTCCAAGGCAGAAGGGGCCTTGAGAGCACCTGCTCTGCTTGTGCTACAGCAGCCAATTCCACTTCACCCAGGTTTTCCTAGGAGCAGGAGTTCCACCTGGCAGCCAAATCCCAACTTGAATTAACTACGGTGGCTCCCAGCAAGAATCCACTGTGGAAGCTTCTTCCACCCCAAAACCTGGGCTGGCAGAGAGGCTCTGTGTAGGATGTTACACCTCCCCTCGTTGTCCCAGTGTCCCTCTGCCAGGGAACAATAGTCCCTGGAAGAGGCAGAAGTGGCTCCGAGCTCCAGCCACTTCCCTTCCCTCTTGACACCTTTGCTCGAGCCCAAAGCCATCAGCAGTTCTGACAACGCTCCAGAGCCTGAGCCTGCCTGAAGGAGCTCAGCACAGGGCACAGAACCTCATCCTCTGGCTCCCTCACAGCAGTGGGAAGAAAGCTGGAGAGGGAGAAATGTGCTGCTGGCAGCAATTCCAGCCTCTGCAGAGAGCCTGGCTCCCAGTCAGCCACACACTCCCTCAAGAGCTGAGCTGGACTAATCCTTGCAGGGTGACACAACCCCCACTCCAAAGAGTTTTGGGGCATGAGGAATGATGCTGAAGAAGAAAAGATTCAGAGCTCAACTCCCCCCGAGCTGTGAGCGGGGATTGGGATCCCAAGGCACTGAGCTGGAGAGCTCAGACCATCAGCGACATTCCACACCGCCCCGAAGATCAGAACTTAAAACTGCTGAAATCACATCACTGGGAAATGTCACTTCTTCCCCTGAAGTCCTGCCAAATGAATTTGGCTAAAACTTTCAGCAAAAGAATACAGATGATTAAACAGAAGAGTTGGCGGCCAAAAAAATACGTAAGGGGCTTGATGAGCGCTCTGGGGGTGACACTGTAGTGGTGGGCCCGCCCTGTTTTCACAAGCTTTCCTCATCTCACCGTTGCTTCAACTGGACTGTGGGAGGAGGAGAGTGTTGGCCAGAAGGGTGATGAGATATTCTGGTGAAACATGTTAAAATGCAACGTGTTAAAACACAAGCAAACAGCGGGCACGGGACACACCGACACTGCAGGGCTCGTCTGTGCCTTACCTGTTTGTCCCTCAGCTCCTCAGCTCAGACCCGTTCCATGTCACACATCGACTCCTCCACCACTTCTCTTCTTTCTCCCAGCTTTGATCTCGAGGGTTTTTCTCCTGTTTAATATAAAAACACAGACAAAAACCCACATTGTACTTAAGAAACATCTTTTGCACGGCCTCGAGGCATCGAGCAGGAAGGGGCTGTGGAACAGCACATGGATACAAACATTCCTTCCATGCCTCTCCAAACAGCTGAGGGATTGAGCAGCCTGGGATAGTGGAAGGTGGAAGCCCATGGAACAGGATGAGCTTTAAGGTCCCTTCCCTCCCAAACCATTCTGGGATTCGATGATTCATGGCACAGTCACCCTTAAGAAGCTCCCAGAGGTTTGACAATCTGAGTGTGAGAGGCTGGAGGACACTGGTGAGGACACAGGCCCAGATGGGACAACTTGGAGAAGGGATGTTTCAGATCTCAAAGGGATGAGAGAGCAGCTCTGAGCCAGCCCAAAGAAGTTCTCAGCTCCCTTCACAGAAAACCCCTCCTCTACAACACCTGGTAATCCACTGACAGCTCTCAGGTTGTATCCACGGGATCATTTCCCACAAAAGATTAAATGAAGTTATTAACTACATCATCTCTAAGTGCCAAGGTCAAAGAGGACCCACTGCAAGCCCCCCCTGCCCTGGTCTGACCTGTTCCATGACACACCACCAGCTCCACCCACCAGGTCCAAGCCCAATAACTCAGGAGTTTTTCATCCAGCTTTTTCCCTGGCTCCAATCCTCTCTCTGCTGCGAACAATTGCCTGATCTCAGCAGACAAACAGATAAAAAAAAATTAAAAGAAAATAAGATGCCTTTTGCTAAGAGAAGCCCAAGGCTCCAGGATGATCCCTCAGCGCTGCCTTGGCCCTCGGTGGCATTTCCTTCTGCTCCAGAACAAAAAGGACCATCCCCACCCTGCCTGCATCCTCCTCCACAGCCTCTTGGACAGCCCCAGTGTTGGCAGGAGGCACAAGTGGAGCATCCCCAGCTCCCTGTTCCCACCCCACTCTCACTAATGTGTTCCATACCCAGCCTCTCCCACAATCCCAGCTCTGCCGCCGCTCCCGGCACGGAGCCGGGGCCGATCCCTGGTGCTGCTTATATAAAGTGCTGCTCCCATCTCTCTCACTCCAGCTGGCAAAACGCTTCCCAGGTGCCCACATCCCTAGGACAGCAACAAGGAAGCACGTGGTGATGGTGGCCCTGCTCTCCTGGCTGCGGGACGTGACTTCCACCCGCACTCGGCTACAGGACGTTTGTAGGAACAGCACACCAGCCACGACCCTTCTGACCCTTCTGGCTCTTCCCAGAGTTCTCCAGAAACCAGGAGTGAAGATGCTACTCAAGAGCCCCTGAGCATTTCATTCCAGCTGAGGGTTTCATTTCGACAGGACCTGCAGAACACACACTCCAAAACTCCCCCCACGCCACGCACCCCCAGCATCTGCTCCCACCCCTCGAGGTCTGGAAAGGTTTCACTGCAAGCTCTGAATGCTTTCAGTTTATAAAACAAGTATTTATAGCAATTAAATTATGGGTTTTTTTCAAAGCCACCAGCTATTCTGAGTCCCTGAAACTCCAGCCACTCGGGGCAAAGGACCCAAGGAATTCGAGGGTCTGGAAATATGGGATGCTCAGATTTGCACCAAGCCAAAGGAACCACTCTCCTGAGAACCATAGGATGGTTTGGGATGGAAGAGACCTTAAAGATCACCCAGTTCCAACCCCTTGTCGTGGGCAGGGACACCTCCCATTAGAAGGTGTGGAGAAGATTCCCCAGGGAATCCAGGTTTGGTTTTTATTTAAAAGCCTAACTCTAATGTAAGCTCTGGAAACCCTCAGGCTGCTCATGGGACAAATGCCACCTTATGATAAAAGCAAAGCCTTTTCTCTAATAAACACCATATAACTTACATGATGTAAAAAATTCCAGCATATTTTACTTAATATTTATTTTACTTATTAATATTTTACTTAATATTTCATTCTGACCACTGTCACTAACAGCAATGACAGCACCCCAGCACAGCCTCACCCCCCAAAAAAAAAGGTTCTTTCCCCCTGCTCCCCATCAGAGAAGCTGTTATAACTTCATTCCATATTTTATTAGTTTTTACAAGCCAGCCATGCTAAAAGGTTGCACCAGTAATTTAAACTGCACTTGTCAGCAGAAGTGAAGGACATCGTGGGACACATTTTATCCCGGCTCTTTTATTGCTTGGCTCCTCGGAGCGATTCAAGCGGCTTAAGGATTTCAGAGGCGCTGTCACAACAGGATCTGGGCCATCACAAGCTGCCATTTAAACACCAAAAAAAAAAACCTACCCAAAACCCCCCAGTTTAATTCACATCAGCCCTTTCTCCTCACCACACCCAGCTGGGAAGAGCTGCTGCTCTCCATCCTCATCCAGCTGCCCAGACAGATTGGAGCTGGAGGGGGGACAACATCCCATTCCTGAGGTGCCTGCCCAGGAAAGGACTCAATTCCAGATCCCACTGGGAAAACTGACCCGGAAAAACAGAGGGGGATGTTACTTTGTGGGAGGGCAGAATGAATGGGGATGTTCTTGGTCAAACAGCACAAGCCCAAACCAAGCTGAGGTGACAGAACCACTGAGTGGTTTGGGTTGGAAGGGACCTTAAAGGTCATCCAGTCCAAGCCCTGCCATGGGCAGGGACACCTCCCAACATCCCAGGTTGATCCAACCTGGCCTTGGACACCTCCAGGGATCCAGGGGCAGCCACAGCTTCTCTGGGAATTCCAGCCCAGCCCCTCCCCACCCTCCCAGCCAAGAATTCCTTCCCAATCTCCCATCTGTCCCTGCCCTCTGGCAGTGGGAAGCCATTCCCTGTGTCCTGTCCCTCCATTCCTTGTCCCCAGTCCCTCTCCAGCTCTCCTGGAGCCCCTTTAAGCCCTGGAAGGGGCTCCAAGGGTTCCCTGGATCCTTCCCTTCTCCAAGCTGGCCATTCCCAGCTCTCCCAGCCTGGCTCCACAGCAGAGGGGCTCCAGCCCTGGGAGCATCTCCGTGGCCTCCTCTGGACTCGCTGGGATTTTCAGGTTTGGGAGCTTTCCCTCTGAATGTATCAACAGAAGTTTTCCAGGTCCCCTTTGCTGCAGAGTGGTCTGGAAGGGGGAGGTGTCAGATGGTGCCTCAGCGAGGGAGTGTCTGTTCCCTGGGAAGGGGCTCAGAGCCTTGGGAGCTCCCTGGGCCATCTGCATATCCCATGTTTGGATTCCAAGCCCCACGGACGCTCCTTTGATGTGGAGAACCAGACTCCCAAAGGTCCCTGGAGATCACAGGTGTCCCAGAGCAATCCATGTTTGGGGAAGGCCAAGGGTGGAAGATGCAGAACTGATGGGCATCTCGGGATATTCAACCATCTCAGTTTGCTTTTCTGGCCTCACCTCTCCACCAGCCACAAAAACATGCCCGTTTTCTTCTGCTCATCCTCACAGCCTCCACCAAAAAGCTTTTTCCCTTTACCCCCTGGTCACAAAAACATCCCAATCTGCTTCCATCTCACCCTCTCCTGACAATTATGTCCACTTGCTTCCCCATTTTCTCTTCTTTCAAGGCTCTTATCCAGGCTGGTTTTATTTCCCCTCCCCTGCCTGCACCATCATTATCTTTCCCCACTGTGCTACTCCATATCTAAAATTTGTTTTCAGTAGGTTATTTAAGCTCATTCTCCTGCACTAAGGCAGACAAATATTGCAGCCTAACACAGGAATATGCCCGTGGAAATCATTCCTGTTGGGATGCAACACTCTCAACCCAACCTCAGCAAGACATGGGACAACACAAGCTCAGATCCAGAGCTCCAGAAAGAATTCCTGGCACCCCCATATCAAGGCCAGCAGAAGTTTGGACAGCACAAAACATTAAATAAATAAAACATTAAAGTGAAGAGCAGAAAGTTTCCCAGGCTAACACAGGCACCATGTCCCATAAAACTGGGAACAAACCCACCCAGGCCCATTAACTGCACTTGCTCTGTAGGATTGTTTCTGCAGAGGTCACCTAGCACATCAATGCCCTGGAAAAGATGGAAAACAGCTGGAAATGAAGGAGTGTTTGGGGATCTTGCTGTCATTCCAGAGTGGGATAAGGCAGGAGAGGCCTACAGGGGGAGGAAACCCCAGAAGAAAACCCCAAAGAGCCCCTTTCTTCCTTTCTACTTCAGCAAACAAAATCCCACAAACAGGGAAATTGTGGCTGCAAGCGGAGAGAAAAGCCAAGACTTTAAGATCCCGCTGCGAGAAAGGAATTTCAAAAGGCTTGGGAGGGATAAACCATTAATTTCTTCCCTAAACCTGAACACAAACAATTGATTTCTCAGAAACAAATTGGGAAATTCTCCCCCCCACACACACACTCCCTCCAAGAGTCAAGCCCAAACCTGCCAGTGAAGGATTAGTTCCTCCTGCCTTCTTCCTTGACCTTTACCTGCACAGGCTTTGCCAGGCTGGGGCCACACTCCTGATCCGAAGTCAGGCAGGTTGGAGGTGCCCCAAAAGCTGCTGATTCACCGGAAGGGAAAGGGATTTGAGCTAATAATTTACCTTGCAGAGGACTGGGAGCCTGCCAGCACGCCAGGCAGGGTGCAGCTCGTGCTGGAGACTCTCCACTGAAAGGTCTGGGCGTCCCCAGCCACCAAGTCCAGAAGCCACCACTTCCCTTTGATGTCTTTTGTCTCTTCGGATGGCCAAGTGACATCTAAACCCCAAAGGGACGAGGATCCCCTTTGAAAATCCCTAAATACCCTCAGCCTGCCAGCCAAGCTGATATGATGACACATGGAGAGGGCTTTGCACCAGAAAAGGAGGAATGCACAGGGAGATGTCCATCCAAACGAGGATGGACGAGGAACACGGGACATTTACTCTGCTGCTGTTACTCCTACCATTTATCAACAAGGACTATCAGGACAATGTCAGGAACAATTCCTTCCTGCAAAGGGTTGTCCTGCCCAGGGCCGTGGTGGAGTCCCCATCCCTGGAGGGATTTAAAATCCCTGTGGATGTGGCACTTGGGGACATGGATTAGGGGTGGCCTCGGCGGTGCTGGGGGAACAGTTGGACTCCGTGATCCCAGAGGGCTTTTCCAACCTAAATAATTCTTAATTTTGAGGGGAAGGAAGGGAAAGAAGGGGTTTTTTTTTCCCCCCCCTTATGTAACTCAGAAACACTTTCATGAAAAAGCCACTTCTCACAGGCTTTGGAGGCTCAGGACATTCAGGGATAACAAGTGGACCTTCAAATTAAGGTTTTCAGTGTCCCCCTTCACCTGAAGACACAGCTGGGATTATTACAAACCCTTTCCACCTTAAACCTGCTGAGTGGAACGAAGAATTAGCAGGAAAGTGAGGGATGCTCAGCAGGGCCAAACTAACTGCTGCAAAGAGGAGCAAGAGGCACTTTAGGCATGGCTCTTCCTTCTTCCACAGGGAGAACTTACAGAGGGAGCAACAATTTCCTTCCAGAAGAACGCCCCCTGCCAAAATTCAGTCAGCAGGAAGTGGTCCAAGCAAGAACTTCCAGCATTTTATGGTGCAAAGCCACCCTCTGTTCCCTGAGGGCATTTTGCTTTCACAGCAGAAACGGTGCCCTCAGGAAAGGGAACAGAAACTTCCAAGAAATCTGAGTTACCTGCTTCTACCCAAAGTACAACTTCCAGAGATGCCTCCGAAGAGGCAGCAGATCCATCCCTTCCTGGGAATTTGCTCCAAGGATTAATCACAGCCCACATTTTAATGAGCCTTCCAAGCAGTTGGTTCTTTTCTCCGTTCTCTCCGAAGGACTTGGCAGGATCCAGCACCCTCTTCCCACAGCAGGGACTCGTGTCCCAATCTCTCTCCTGACCCACAAACGGGAGAATAACAAAGTTCAGTGGGAGAATTACAAAGTTCAAGCCCAGATATTTCCTCCCTGGTTCAGTCACTGCCCTGCTGCTCCTTCCCCGGGATCTGCAGCTTTTCCCACGTCTATTTTAGAATTCCCATATCGGAGCTAAATAAGCTTTTTCCACCAGTATTTTCAAAAACGCAGTTTTTTTGGAAGTAAAAACACCCTTTGCTCCTATTTCTCAGTTCACATGTCCATAGATGGCATTAAAACCTTCTTATTCTGGGAGTTCAAGCTGAGAGTGGCTCTTCAGCTCAGCCACAGGGACCTTCCCACAGAGACTGTTCCTGGAGTTTTTCTGGACTGTTTCTGCCTCTTCCTCAGGCCCAGCCCACCCTGCTCACTCCTTCCCCTCCGGTTTACAACTCATCTGGATTATTACTCCAAGTCATTTATCACATTCTTGTAAGGATTTATTGTTCCAGCAGATCCGTGAGCTCCCCAGACTTCCTTGGCAATGCCTCTCTGTGCTTGAGGAAAATCCCAGCAGCAGCCAGGACTCCCAGGAACTCCCAGGATCATCACATTTACAGCCCCACGGCTCTAGCACAGCCTTTGCATGGCTTTTATTTCCTCTCCTGATGAAAAGAGAGCAGAGGCAGGGGCTTACACAACCTTCAGGACAGCTTTGATGCTGCCCAGTCACACAGAATGGGGTCCTCTCCGAGCAGCTCAAGGAGAACCCACTCCCCTCTCTCAGCACAAATCCCACCCCCAGTTGCTTTTCACTACGGTCAAGAGAAGATGGATGGAGCAGAAGTGGTCATTAGAGGAGTGAAGCTGCTTATCTACCACCTATCAGACAAAAAACACCTGAAAAACGGGCCTTTGTCACCACCTGAACAATGCCTGGTGCCACCTGCAAGGATGCTCAACTCTGTAACTTCAACAAGGGTATTAGAAGGTCCTTGAAGTCCAGAGTCCTGTTACATTTTAACACCATCTTTCAGTCAAACAGGTTGTTTGCTGGTTTGTTTTATTGCAAAAGAACACCTCAAGCACTTACTGATTCCTGCTGGGCAAATTTTGCAGAGGTACCTGTTCATCTCTGGAATCCTGAGGTTACAGCGTTATTTTATGGGGGGGAAAAGGTTATTTTATGGGGGGAAAAAGGTTATTTTATGGGGGAAAAGGTGCTGTTATTTTATGGGGCACAAAATTCTGCCCCTCTGCCCCACTCAGGTGAGGGTCCCACCTTCAGAGCTGCCTCCAGCCCTGGGGAACAACAGCACAAGGACGTGGAGCTGATGGAGAGAGTCCAGAGGAGGCCACGGAGAAGCTCCCAGGGCTGGAGCCCCTCTGCTCTGGAGCCAGGCTGGGAGAGCTGGGGGGGTTCACCTGGAGAGGAGAAGGATCCAGGGAGACCTCAGAGCCCCTTCCAGAGCCTGCAGGGGCTCCAGGAGAGCTGGAGAGGGACTGGGGACAAGGGATGGAGGGACAGGACACAGGGAATGGCTTCCCACTGCCAGAGGGCAGGGACAGATGGGAGATTGGGAAGGAATTGCTGGCTGGGAGGGTGAGGAGGGGCTGGGCTGGAATTCCCAGAGAAGCTGTGGCTGCCCCATCCCTGGAAGTGTCCAAGGTGCACCCATTCCCACCCCCTGCCACGGGCAGGGACACCTTCCACTATCCCAGGTTGCTCCAAGCTCTGTCCAACCTGTCCCTGAACCCTCTCACCTCTCTGTGCAGATGGATTTTATCACCTTCACCAACATACACATACACACACAGATATATTTTCACACACAGAGAGGACCCAAAAAAACCTAGATCCAGGGTCTCCAAAAACACACACTGCTCTGGGAATGCCATTTCTGGAGAGACTGTTTTCCAGCAGCTTCCCCAAAATGATGCTCTCCGTGGGAACAGCAAGGATGGGATCCAACCCGAGGGTGGTATCCAGGGATGCTTCAGCAACACAGCTTTTCTCCCTCCTCCTCCTCTAATTCCCTGCCCCCTTGTTCCCTCACTTGTTTCCAAATTGGCCCAGCTTTGGTGGATTTTTATGGGAACTGCAAAAGAGGCGTCTGCCAAACATCAACTCGCTGCTCCCAGGGGCAGGGGCACCGTGACTTGAAATGGTCACTGTGCCTTTATTTGTATTTCTTTTTCATTGTAAAAAAAAACAAACCAAAACAAAACAAAGGGTATTTTCTCAGCCCCCTTCTCCAAATCAGCTGCATGGTTTGCATTAGAGCCTTCCCAAAAAGCACATCTCCCAGCAAACTAAACTACCAGCTGGAAAGGTCGAGCTAAGTTTTGACAAAATACAGGCAGCTGAAAACGGGATTTTCAAACACAAGAAAAGCTGGGCAATTCCCCTCTCCATAAAAGCCTCCATCAGTCCCCTCTCAGGGCTCTTTGCCCACCTTTCTCTGCTGGTTTGTCTTGCTGCAATAGCCAATTTAGCTATATGGGGAAAATACCTCAATATTTTAGTTGTCCATAAAACTCAGCGCACCAGTGGTGCTCTGCACCCAAAAACATGGATTTCAGGTCCTGGTTTCACACAGACACCCTGAAAAGTGCATTTTAACCAAAACTCTCCTTAGATGCCCTTCAGTCCACGCACAGACCACCAGCAGGATTCCTGAGCAGGCAGAACACAAACCCACCACAATTAACATTTCCATAATCAGGATTTCGTGTTCCTCAGAAGCAATTTGGGGTTGGTTTGTTTGTTTAAGGTCTCCAGCAAACCCTGAAACTGGGGATGAAGGGGAAGATGGGCAGGTCAAACACAGCCAGACACCCTGATGTTTTACATGATCCTTGCCCAACTCTGCTTCTCCACATCCAAGCTGGGGAAAAAAAAAAAAAAAACAAAAAAAAAACAACAACAAAAAAACAAACTATCCCAAAAATCAGATGTCTCCGAGACCAAGCCCACCAGGAACAATGAGGCATCAGAAGGGAAGGAGAAACAATCTGACTCTGCCAGTCTTTGCAGCTCATTACTTTTGGCAGCAGGGGCTCCACAGGAGGTCCCACGAAGCAGGAACGACTTAATCAAGGGACCCTCCTGGGGGTGAGGGAGATGCTCATGAATAACAGCATCAAATCAGAGCTGGGAAATCAGTGGCACCCTATGGAAAACTGATGGGATCAGCTGGTTAAATCCTTAAGCTGGCAAGTGGTGCCTCTCGCTCCTGCCTCATCCCACAAACCCAATTGCCCTGAGCAGAGCTGGAGGCACAGGGAATGCTAAACAGGCAAAATTGGAGGGCTGGCTTCCAGAAGTCTGTGGAAAAGTGATCCCAACACCTCAAACATGACACATCCCCAGGGAGCTGCTGCCGTGCTCGGTCCAGCTCGGGGATCCTCAGCACAGGAAAGAAATGGAAGTGCTGGAGCAAGTCCAGAGGAGGGCACGGAGATGCTCCCAGGGTTGAGCCCCTCTGCTCTGGAAACAGGCTGGGAGAGCTGGGGGGGTTCACCTGGAGAAGGGAAGAACCCAGGGAGAGCTTGAAGCCCCTTCCAGAGCCTAAAATGGCTCCAGGAGAGCTGGAGAGGGACTTGGGATAAGGGCTGGAGGAACAGGACACAGGGAATGGCTTCCCACTGCCAGAGGGCAGGGAGAGATGGGAGATTGGGAAGGAATTCCTGACTGTGAGAGTGAGGAGGGGCTGGGCTGGAATTCCCAGAGAAGCTGTGGCTGCCCCTGGATCCCTGGAAGTGTCCAAGGCCAGGTTGGACGGGGCTTGGATCAACCTGGGATGGTGGGAGGTGTCCCTGCCCATGGCAGGGGGTGTTGGACAGGATGATCTTCAAGGCCCCTTCCAACCCAAATCATTCTGGGATCGGGTGATTCCAGGGCAGGAGTGTGTCTGTGTCTGCACAGCTCCAGGCACACTTGATTCCCGAAGTTACAAAGCACATTTTTTGAGCTGATCTCATTTTCAAACTAAACTGGGCAGTGACCTCACGGCCACCAAAGCTCCGAGCGCCGCAAAACCTGCAACGACTTCGAATTCTTTACCATTAACACGTTCCCCTCATTAATCTTCCCCAAATGATCCATAATGGAAATTTATGTCTGACCCTGTATTAAAATCCACTGCAACTGCGTCTCTGAGCATGTCCTGGAGCTTAAACACCGGGCCTTAGGAGGCTGCTGAGAGTCATTTTCTAGTACATTGGGAAGGACAAACTGTTTTTACGAGTGCGTGTTTTACGGCCTGTTTTTTCAAATTAAACCTAAAACAGGTCCCAGATGCAGGCTGCATCGTTCCTACTTCCAGCTAAAGAATATTTCATTTTAAAAAATATTTAGGAGGGGGAAAAAAAAAAAGAAAAAGTAGAGGGAAAGCTTCAGAAATTCTGACCTCACAGAAAGGCCCACAGCGGTTTGTGTTGCTCAGGGAGGACTCGGAGGGATGGTGAAAAAAACCCTTGAGTTGGTTTGTTTGTTGTTGGTTTTTTTCTGGAGCAAAAGATTCAAATAATAAGGAAACAGTTGCAAAGTGGTGGCAGCAAAGTTTGTCCTTAATTCCACAATGTGTGCATCAGACTGTGGAAAATTTCTTTACAAAGCTCCAGGCGCCCGTGAGGCAGCTGGAGTGGGAAAAGGATTCCCTTGCCCTCCGTGTTCTCATCCAGCGCCTCCAAGAAGCTTTCCTTCCCCAAATCGATATTTTCCATTATTTTTAAGTATCCCACCCGGCTCTAACATGGCTCTAATGCTCCTTCCAACTCACAAGAAACAACCTGCAGAGCTTGAATTTAACTTTTAACGGGGATCAGTGGAGGATGGTCGAGCTCCTCTCGGATTCTGGGGCTGGGCAGGTGATGCAGATCCGACTATTTTTGTCACAGAAACTAATACTTGGAAAAGCAGAGAACAGGAGAAGATAGAGGAAATAAAGCCAGGATCTTTGGAGCTGTATTCCTGTAGCAGATGAGGGCAGAAGTGCAATCAGCACCTGGCTGGATCTGCACCTCCCAGGCACTTCAGAGTAACTTGGTTGAGTAACTTGGTGAGGACAAACTTAGGAGTGGTTTGGTTACAGGAGCTCTGCCAGAGCCAGTTCCCTTGGGATCTGTACTCACTGATCTTACCTCAGCTGGAGCAGGGAGCTGTCCCTGGCACTGGGATTAAGCACAGCCATCTCCAAGCAGGGATTTTACCCCACTCCACCTCACCAAACCCACAGGAATCCCAGAACAGGCTCTTTAAACCCCAACCTCACGTGAGGCTCCACCAGCAACCACAGCACAAAAAGCACAGGCTTCCATATTCATTTCTGCTCCCTGAAATCCCTGGGACACAACAGGACCAGAATAATAACACCAATTAACAGACATTTGATGCAGTAATTTCAGAGCCAATTAACATAATGAACCTCCATCTCTCTCAGATAAGGAATCTCAGAACAGCCCAGGTAGAGGTGAGGGGCTGAAGCACAGAACAAAGATTTCCAGATTTCCACACGGTCCTTCCTCAGGAAAAAAAAAACAAAACCACATTCTCCAGCCCCTCTGCCTCCAAAAGGAGACCCAGGGTTTTTGTTCTCCATATTTTGATGGCATGCAGAGGGATTAGAGCTGGAAGCTTTTTAGAACAAAGCTCCTGAGTTTGATATTATTCAGAGGTAGGTGGGCAGTGAGAGGGTCTTTGCAGCAAATGAAAGGAATAAGCAGCAAGTCCTGGACATTCCACCTGCTGCTGATAGAGAATCACCTGCCTCAGAGGAGCAGATCCATCCCCCTCGTGGGGAATCCCTGGAATCACCTGTGCTGTTTGCTCCACGCTGTGCCCTCTGCAGAAGGGGGTCAAACAGCTACGAAGGACCCCCTCAACACACATTTGGGACACTTTAAACAATCATGGAATGGTTTTGGGTGGGAAGGGACCTTAAAGATGGTCCAGTTCCAAACCCCTGCCGTGGGCAGGGACAACTTCCACTATCCTAGGTTGATTCAAGCCCAAACTGGCTTTGGAAACTTCCAGGGATGGGGCAGCCACAACTTCTCTGGGAATTCCAGCCCAGCCCCTCCTCACTCTCACAGTCAGGAATTCCTTCCCAATCTCCCATCTCTCCCTGCCCTCTGGCAGTGGGAAGCCATTCCCTGTGTCCTGTCCCTCCATGCCTTGTCCCCAGTCCCTCTCCAGCTCTCCTGGAGCCATTTTAGGCTCTGGAAGGGGCTTCAAGCTCTCCCTGGATCCTTCTCTTCTCCAGGTGAACCCCCCCAGCTCTCCCAGCCTGTTTCCAGAGCAGAGGGGCTCCAGCCCTTGGAACATCTCCATGTCCTCCTCTGGACTCACTCCAACAGATCTGCATCCTCCTTGTGCCAAGGACTCCAGTTCTGGAGGAAGAAAAACATCACACTGACATTCAGGACACAGAGTGCTGGGGAAAGAGGTTATTTAGGACTTCCCCTGCTCATAAACTTCTCTGCCAAATCAGTCACACGACCGCTGATGGTTCATGGGGTGAACACGAGAACTCACCGTGGATATGGGACAACAAACCATCCCACTGGCCAGGCCAGCAGGTGCTGGAGCTGTCCAAGCCTATCCATTTGGTATAGCCTTGATTCCTCCAGCCAGACATGCAGCTCAGAGAGCCCCAAGAGCCCAGGAAGGGCCTGGAGGGTGGCAGAGCTCAGGCTGCTTAGCAGGGCATGGGCTGATAAGGCCACACCACTGTGATGTGGATTTCCTGCTTTTGAAGCTGTAGAAACTGTTAAATTTCTTTTTTTTCCCTTCAAAATTAACTGAAAGAGTTAGTGTGGTGAGTGCAAATGGCACGAGAAGAAGTAAAAAAAATAGGAGAAGAAAAAAAGGAATTGAATGCATGAACTCTGTCTACAAACTGAACCTGTCCCCTCATCCACCATTCCCTGTCCAGGATGCTTCCCTCCTTTGCCTCCAGCTCCACCACAATCCTCATTCCATTCCTCAGACGTTTCCATGCAGGTTTGTCCTCTCTCTCATCACATCCAGGAGGCTCCATCAGATGCTTTAGGATTTCCTCCTTCTTTATGCAGAGTCCCCCCAAAATGCTCATCCTCGCTGAGACACCACACAGGAGACCCACAATTACCCACAAAAACAAGGCAGCCCAAGAAGAACAATCCATAAAAGATCCAAAACACTGGCTAAGCTTAACTCAGACACTTGGAAGGCACAACCTGCCCATGGCAGGGGGTTGGAACAACATGATCTTTAAGGTCCCTCCCAACCCAAACCATTCTGGGATTCTAAGCTCAGGCATCACCTCCAAGTTGGTGCATTAAACACAGGAAAGAGGAGTTTTGATGTTTATTTGGGTACAGACCCACAGGGAACCCCTCTGAATGTGTCCCCTCTGCTCCCCCGGCACCACCTCAGTGCACAACCAGCAGCACCTGAGCTACCTGAAAGCAAGAATTAGGCCAATTAAGGCAAGGAAGAGCTAAATGACTTGCCCAGGGCCACAGAAAGCAGAGAAATGAGTGATGTTTAGGAGTCTTGTTCCAGCCCTGTCCCCCCAAGCCCTGGCAGAACCTCCACAACACGTGGGGGCTGCCGGGACAAAGCGATGGCACCTCCAAACAAAGCTGTTTTGGCTGCAGCCAAAACCACCTTCCTTTGTTCCCTCCCTTCCCACTAAGACAAGGGTTTTGCTGGCTCAGTGACTTCAGGCAAGATGCACAACTTGACTTAAAACAGGGAGAAAACCAAGCAAAGCCCCTCAGCCCCAGCACTCAGGGCACTTGGGGACAGGGAGGCTCCCTGACCACACCGATTCCTTGGGAAAGCACTGCAGGGAGGAAGAGCAGGATTAAACCTTAGAGGACTGGACTGTCCACAATTCAGGTATCCTCCAATTACCCTGGAGACAGGAATAGCTAATTAATTAGGAGCCATGGGATCTAAGTGAGCAGCCAGATATTTAGGATTAATTTAATTACTTCACCTCACAAGCACCCCGAAGTTGCAGCAGCAAGAGATTCTCTGTACAGCATCCCCCAGTACAGCAATACTTACACCACCCGTACTCCAACCCCTCCTGCAGCTCTTGACGTCTCCAGTGGTACAGATTTCCCTGGGAGAGGTTTCTGGCAGTGTTAGGATGTAATAAAAAAAGGAAACTCATGAATTGGCTGAAGCAACTGGAGGGAGATTTGTGGCCATAGCAACATTACTCTAATCAATGCTGCAGGGAACAAAAGCCACTTTGATCACGCTGTTCCCACTCTCCCAACCCCACCCATGAGGCTGGATAATGCCATCCAGACACCCTCCAGCTGCCCTCATGAGCTCTCCCAATCGCCATCCCTGACACGAAATCACTGAAAAGGGGGATTTAAAGCGACTCTGAAAGGTCGTTAGCGCATCCATCATCCAAGGCAGACTATCCCGAGCAACCACCCCTCCACACACCACACACTCCGGGGCTGGTTTAGGAATAGGGATGAAATTCCACACAGCTGAGGACACTAATTGTGCTGGTAACAGCGAATAAACAACTCACCCCGGGTTTAGGGCTGGTCGGTGCCACGTGGCTGCAGCTCCTGCCTCACTTGTTTCCTCTGGAACTCACCTAGAGCATCTTTAGGCTCGGATCATCTCCTGCCAAGCCTCACTGAGGAGGAGGGGGGGGGTCCAAGCTCCTCTCAGGCCTGCAGGCACTCCTGCCACGCAAATAAAACAACAAACCAAAGCACTGAGGAATTAATCTACCAAGCTGCGCCGTGCGGCTCCCACAAGGAAGACGCCTCCGGAGAGAGGCCGCTCTGCCCAGAGAGCCGAAGGCAGAGATTCCTATTAATGCTCCCACTATTTTTAGCCTCACAAATCAGGGGGGAGCTGACTTGTGCTTCCTGCCCCCGGACACAACATCTGGGCTCTTTATGGTCACTCGGGCTCTTTTCCCACAAGGGCAGAGCCTTTGTGGAATGTGGCAAGGTGGAGGGCTAGCAGGAGGGGGGAAGAGGCAGCGAACTTTCCAAATTAGTAGCAAAGAGCAGTAATTCCACAGCTGGGATAACTCAGCAGCAGTGATTACAATCTGCCCTCTTAATTTGGCCCCGCAGTTTCTATCAGAGGCACAGTAGGAGGCAATTCCTGTACAGTAGTTAAAGCCGGGGCCGGGTGTCGGGTGGCTGGGGTTTGGTTCCCAGCTGTGCCTCAGCCCTTCTGCGCAACCTCGGGGAATTCGCTTCATCTGCTCCGCTTCCCCGGCTCGCAGCATTCCTTGGGAACTCACCAGGGATCTCACTGCTCACAAATAGCAACTGGGAGTAGAAATAGGAGGATCGAGAGCGACTTCCTGTCCAGCATCTCACAAATTCGTCTGGAACGCCGCCGAAGAGATTTAATGACACAAAGCTGATGGATCGGCGCCTTCCAAGCATCCCAGTTTTATGGGAAGGAAAGGGAAGAGCCATGCTGAGCCACAACCCCACACTACCAGGGAACTTATCTGAGGACATGTGTCTTGAGAGCCTCAACATTGGGAAACGGGAAAAATGAATCAGCTTGTGCTGCTTAAATCACTTCATGGCTCTGGCTCTGAAAGAACATCTGAGCACGGGAATGGGAAACGCCACGAACACACAAGAACTCAAACCCGAAGCTTCCAAAAAATAAAAACAAAAAAGGAGGGTGAACCCCCAGAACTTAAACACAAGAGTAAAAGCAGGAAAGGGGGCTTGTTGCTGACCCTTTAGTCCTGCAGATCTGAAGTTTGGGGGGTTGTTTGGAAATGAATGTATTCTACTAGCCAGGATCTTCTGCTGGGCAAGGGTGGTTCTTTCTAAAACGCTCCGAAGGTCCTCAAAAAGAGGGCCAAAATTAACCAATTATACACTTTCCAGTCCAAAGCTCTCTCTCCACCTCAACTGTGAATCGTTGAGACAATGCATTAACTCCTCAGAGAGGCTTCAACACCGGAGGAACAACGTGAGGTAAGCTGGAATGAAAAGCTGGGGTACAGATGGGAACCCCTCGTCAGCATCTTCTCCCAGCTCTTTTTCCGTATCCAGACCCATCAGCAGCACAGGGATCCAGGCAGTTCACCATAAGATAAGAGGCTCAGACCCCTGGGAGAAAGGCAGTGTCACAGCAACAGGCTGAAGTCACCACGGGCCAGTTGGAAGGCGGAACACGTAAGGCTGGACGAAGCGAGCGGCCAAAAACCAGCCCGAAAGCTCTTGCTCTGCTTTCAGGGGGAAGTGTCACGAGCAGCACTCGCTGACTCTGACCTACTTATCCCCACAAAAGGGCCACACAAACAGGCAACAACCCCGACTCCTCGGCCGCTGCTGCGCCCAGATCCCAGAGAGCCAAAATCCCTCTGGAAAAGGCACTGGGAGGAACAGAAAACAGGTGGGACCCTGCAAGAGTTCTCCAGTTTTCACCAAAATAATTGCTATTTTTGCCACTGTGTTATTCAGGGCCAGAGCCAGAGCAAGGCTGAGTGTAGGGAAATCCCATCTGCACCTTCCAACAGCGTCCTTTGTCCAGTATTTCCCTGATGTTAAAACCCCTCTGTAACCATTCCAGGAGGAAAGGGCAGGCAGGCTTTGTTTTTTCAGGATGAAAGCATGCAAATCTGCAGGAGTGATTCCAGAAGTGATCATTCACACTTGCCAATCCAAACACAAACCCACACACAAGGACATGGGGATGCTGGAGAGAAACAGCCCATGCAGTGAGTGGCATCCCACAGTCCAACAGCCCCACCTGCTCCAGGCAGAGCCGTCACCTGAGCCACCCCTGCATGGATTCAGGGAAAAGAAGATCCTGCTGGACAGCAAAAGAGCCTCATGACAATTCCATAACAAGGAAGAGCCAAGGAGGTGCTGATTAATTTAATTAATTTAATTATGTGGCCATCAGGAGTGGGGAAGTGCCCATCCCACTGTGCTGGGGGCACCTCTGGGACACTCCCAACAAGAGAAACATGGAGGGGCTGGAACGTGTCCAGGGAAGGGAATGGAGCTGGGAAGGGGCTGGAGCAGCAGGAGGGGCTGAGGGAGCTGGGGAGGCTCAGCCTGGAGAAAAGGAGGCTCAGGGGGGACCTTTTGGCTCTGCAACTCCCTGACAAGAAGGGGGAGCTGGGGGGAGTTGGGCTCTGCTCCCAGGGAACAAGGGACAGGACAAGGGGAAGCGGCCTCCAGCTGTGCCAGGGGAGGGTCAGGTAGGATATTGGGAACAATTCCAGCATGGAAAGGGTGGTCAAGCATTGGAAGGGGCTGCCCAGGGCAGTGGTGGAGTCCCCATCCCTGGAAGTGTTCGAAAAACACGTGGATGTGACACATTGGGACGTGGTTCCACGGTGACCATGGTGGTGGTGCTGGCTGATGGTTGGGCTCGATGGATCTTAAAGGCCTTTTCCAATCTCAATGATTCCATGGATTTGCAGGGCAGCAGTGGCACAGAGAGATGACCCAGGACTCGCCCCCTCCTCAGGCATGCTCAGCTAACCATATCACCGACCTCTTCCCAGGAATTCCTGGAAACAGATCCCACTGCCCAGCACCACGTACAGACACAGGACTGGGAGCCCAGCAGGCCTCTCATTTCCCTTGCAAGGAAAGACCTTCGGAAAACTCTTCCCAATGAAAGTTTCCTGAACGCCAGCCACGACTCCTGAATCTGCAGATTCCTGCTCTATCCCAGCTGAGGGTGTGATGGCTCTTCCCTTGCCAAACACCTGCTCCTCAAGAGCCTGAAAAGACTCTGCAAACAAGTGAACCCACCATGCAAATGAGCCATTTGTTCAGCCCTCACCACGGCGGCTCCTTCCTCGTTCCTCCACGGAGACACAGCCTTGGGATCGCTCCAAGCCAGGGAGGCACAACTGGAGTTTTCAGACTTTCTCTCAGTCCTGCATTCTTCAATCCTGGCCCCAGTGAGCTGTTCTGCCTCGTCCCAGAGCATTCCCCACGCTGGGGAAACAGCACTACACAGCATCTGTAAGATCCAACCCACGGCCTTGGCTACGAGTTTTACTTTAATATATTGATTTTAGGGGTCTTTAATGCCTTGGGATGGTGTCAAGAGACAAGCCAAGGGCTTGTTCCCAAGGAATTTCTTTATTAATTTAGGGGAGCAAATAAAGGGCCAAAGTTCAGCAGGATGCCACACAAGCTGGACAAAATGTTCCACCACAACGCTGACTCAGCACATGCTATTAATCCACAACACTTGAGTCAAAATCCAGTAAATCCACAACACTTAGAATCATGGAATCATAGAATCATGGAATCATAGAATCAGCCAGGTTGGAAAAGAGGTCTGAGATTATCAAGCCCAACCCTCGCTCCGAGCCCGCCGTGGTTCCCAGCCCGTGGCGCTGATGCCACATCCAGCCTGTCCTGAAACACCTCCAGGGATGGGGAATCCACCCCCTCCCTGGGCAGCCCATTCCACTCTCCATGGAAAGAATCCCTTCCTCATATCCCACCTGAACCTCCCCTGGCACAGCTGGAGGCCGAGCCCTCTTGTCCTGCTGCTGGTTCCTGGGACCAAGGATCCAGGGAGACCTTGGAGCTCCTTCCAGGGCCTAAAGGGGCTCCAGGAGAGCTGGAGAGGGACTGGGGACAAGGAATGGAGGGACAGGACACAGGGAATGGCTTCCCACTGCCAGAGGGCAGGGAGAGATGGGAGATTGGGAAGGAATTGTTGGCTGGGAGGGTGTTGAAGGGCTGGGCTGGAATTCCCAGGGAAGCTGTGGCTGCCCCTGGATCCCTGGGAGTATCCAAGGCCAGGTTGGAGCAACCTGGTCTAGTGGAAGGTGTCCCTGCCCAGGAGAGGGGTTTGGAATGAGATGACCCTTGAGGTCCCTCCCAACCCAAACCATTCCAAGATTCTATCACACACCCAGCATTTTGCTCCTTCAGCCATAATTTTTCCTGAAGTGTGTCTTTAAGAAGAGACAGATGCACACCAAAGGCAACTCAAAGGCATTTACCTGACCTAAATAAATGGTAATTTCCTGGTAATTTCACTGAACTACTCGGGAATTTGCAATACCTCAAGCAATCAGCACGCACTGTCCCACAGATGAAAGCTGGAGGGTTTAACTTCACCATCTGAGACACCTCTGCTGCCGTGCAAAGAAGAACCCACAAGGCTGAAAAAGCTCAGATCTCCTCTTGATTTTTAGCAGGAAGCACTTCCAGCCTGCAGAAGCTGTGAAGAAGCACTAAAGAGAGTAAAACCCCTGATTTGCTTCCACTGTCACAGCCCAAGAGAGTCCCAAGGGGAGGAGAAATCCCAACCAAGAAAGGTGTGTTTGAAGGTTGAAAACTCGGCCTCTCTTGCGGATAAAAAAAAAAAAGAGGCAACGTTTTGTTCAGACCAGGAAGCTGAAATGGGAATTTCAAAAGCAACAGGAGACAGGAGTAAAATATCCATTTTATGATATTTTTATGTATTAGCTTTCAACTTTGCCTGGCTCTGCCAACCTAAGATGTTTGACGTGCCTCAAACATCAATATCGAAGAGGTTTCAGTCTTGGATTCCTTCTGAAACAACAACCAAAAAAAAAAACCAACCAACCAACCAAACCAGTTTTTGTGAAGTCTGAAGTTTTAAGCCATGGGATGAAGCAGCACAGTCAAAGCAGGCAAGGAGAACTGGACCAGGGACAATCCTGCCATGGAAAGCTCTCTCTACACTGCACATTCCAGCATCACCCTGAGCCAACTCAGCTCCAAGGGAACAAGTGATCCTGGTCCAGAGAGCTCTGGGCTTCTGGATGATAATTTCTCTTGCCCAGGGAAAACCCTCCACCTGTGGGGCCAAGAAAAAAAAAACCCCTGGCCTGAAGAAAAGAATAAACCAAAAATAAAACGAAATAAAATAAAGCTTCTCTCCTTCCCCAAAGTGCTCTGAAACCAACACATCAAACTTCGTGTCCTTCCTCACAGGCTGACATCAATGCCAGGACAAAAAAAAACCTGATGCCAATCAGAGCTGTCCATACAAATGGTGAGATCCCAGGTCACCAAAACAGCCCCCACACTCTAACCAGGTCCTTTATTAGAATTTAAATGCAGCACCATCAGTCAGTGGAAAGGATGACTACTCAAGGTAAAATATATGAGTTCTCATGTCAAGAGTGGCTTTTGTGGAGAGAAATTGTATTTAATCTGCGGTGCTGGAGAGCACTGGCAGGTCCTTTCTCTGCTGCTCCCCCTTCCCAACACCGTCCACTCTGGCTCAGCTCCGTGCAAAGTGTTTCCCTCCTCACACAAATGTTGTTTTCATTCTACATTTTAAAAAGAATACAAGCAAAAATTGTGATTTCCTGAAAGTATCCAGGAAGCTTTTACCTCTTACCGTGCTGGAGAAAAAAAAAAAAAAAAAACAAAACAACAAAACAAACATTACTTGCTTTAAAATAAATTTCAAATCAATGCTGCTCTGCTCAACTTAAGGCATTTTATTGCATGGGGGAGGCAGATTTCTTTTGATGACAGGGTGGATTTGTTGTGCACGACCCACATGATCTCACGGTCAGTGATAGAAACACCCAACAAAGAAATAAAGAAGCAAAGGCACAGAAACAGGGAAGAAATAAAATAAAAAGTAATTCAGAACTCTTCGACAGCAGCAAGAATTCCTGGGTCCTCCCCCAGCTCTGTGCAAATGGCTCTATTTTAACTAAAAGGATGTTAATCCAAGTCAATTAGTCCAACCACACCAACCCTCTCTTTGCAGAAGTGACCTTCACTCAAATTACCTTTATTTTGACTCTGGAAGTAAATTAAGATAAACCTCCAGGCAAATTCCATTCAGAGCAAGAACT
The DNA here is from genome assembly GCA_038380795.1 of Pyrocephalus nanus. Taxonomy (NCBI): domain Eukaryota; kingdom Metazoa; phylum Chordata; class Aves; order Passeriformes; family Tyrannidae; genus Pyrocephalus; species Pyrocephalus nanus. The sequence goes on along the minus strand of CM076260.1, from coordinate 2,004,534 downwards.
GAACTTCATAAGCTTCAAACAATCAAACCCAGGGAGCTGAACTGTGATTATTTTGCCCGTGTATCCACGTGCAGGTGAGCCACGAACCTCCCAGACAGAAGTGTGGCGCTGCTCTCCCAGGTTGAGAACCACCTTTCCACCTCCCAGATGGCTGTAATTCCAGAGCTGGGAATGTCCAGGGCTCAGAGATCCTGGGAATGGAAGCATTATATGATGCTTAAGGCTGTTACACGTGTGTTGGAGCCCAGAGCCAGCTGTCAAAGGGCGAGATACGAAGATTTCAACAGCAGGTTTGTGCTGAAATGAAAACAAAAATGGGAGACTGGGGAGTTTGAAAATATTAAGGAGTAACAGATCTGTTTTCCAAGCCTGTTTTAGTGTGTTGACTGCATTAAGTGAAAAAGGCTGCTCAGAGGGAATGAATGGAATCAATCACAGCAGTTTAGGGAGAACAGGGCACAGCGGGGGAAGGGAATAACTCACCCGGCTTCAGAAATGCCAGCGTGCTGGGAAAAGGGAAAAGGCCACTGGGGCAGGCAGACAGGGGAGAGGGTTGACAGGAGAAATGCATTTCCACCCAATTTTTAAAGGGAGGGAGGGCTAAACTCCAGCTGAAGCTCCCGAGACACGGCTCACCGGTTAAATCCACCCCAAAAAGGCTTTCAGTGAGATAAACTGAGCGAGAGGCAGAGATGGGGAAAAATCCTCTCAAGTGCTGAGATTAAGGAACATGGAGGGAAAAACAATGACAAACTTGCTTGTTGATCGCCTCTGCAGCTAAAGCAGGGCCATGTGATGATGGCTCCCTGTATCTGCAGAGAAAGGAAACGTCTGCCCAGGTCACATCAGGCTGTGCTTCAAACTGTCTTCTTTTCCAAGTCTCTCCTCAAAGTCTCCAGAGAAGCTGTGGCTGCCCCTGGATCCCTGGAAGTGTCCAAGGTCAGGCTGGATGGGGCTTGGGGCAAGCTGGGCTAGTGGAAGGTGTCCCTGCCCGTGGGAGGAATGAGAGGAGCTTTAAGGTCCCTTTGAACCCAAACCACTCTGGGATTCCCCCACCCAGGGTTGCTGGCCAGGAACAACCAAGTTGCCACAAGAGACGCGTGCACTGCCACAAACGGGGCCCACAATCATCAGAGGGCAAAGGGAGAGAGGAAACCCAACCCTTCCAAAAGAGACAGCGAAGGAAAACCGATTTCCAAACACCAGGAGACATTTCCTGACTTGTCTCATGAAAACATCGAGAGCTCTTTACCAAAAAGTAACAAAAAAACCTCCTCCAGCTGAGAGTAGCACCCTTAGTGGGAACCAGGGAGATGAACTCCAATTTGCAGCATCAAACCCCTCATGCCAAAAGCACCAGGCAGAGAACAGCCACAATTTGTGATTTACGACTCAGGATTTGAAGGGGGGAAAGGAGTTATGGCCCTGCATTTGGTTTTTGTGGCTCTAAAAACCTTTGCCAGCAACAAGGGAACGTCACCAGGAACCAGCTGCCTTTCCAGGGGAAGGGGGACAGACCCCAGCTCCTTCTCCCACATTATTCCACGGGAAGGGCAAAGAGGAGCAAGGGTTTAAGTGCTAAAGAAAACAGACCCAGCTCTAACACACAGGTTGATGAAAGGAGCCCAGAGCAGCTGCTCTTGAAGCTACTCCTTTGTAGTCTTCACTCCCACAGATAATTACGAGCTTAAAGGTTCCAAGACTTCAAATGATGGTTTGAGCTTTCTTCAAGTAAAGAAAAAAAAAATTAGATTTTAAATCTCATCTGCTTTTTTTTTTTTTTTTAAGTCAGGATTAATGAATCCTCACCAGGGTAACAGTTATAGCCACAGTTACCTGAGCCACAGACTTGGGGGGAAGGGGCTCAGATGAGCTTCTGGTCTTGCAGAAAGATTGAACCTCAATATAGGTAGAACTCATAATTATTTAATTTATGAATTGTAACATAATTTTCTGGGAGACTATATATGTACAGATTTGAGAAATATCAGTTTTTAAGAGCCTCTCACAAAGCACTGCTGGCAATAAAAGGAGCATTTTGGGAGAAGGTCTTCACTCCCAAAATGCCACGAGCAGGAACTTAGGGAGTGGAGGAATTCATCTTGTATTTCACACCCACTTTAAAACAAAACATGGCAGGGATTTTATAAATTATGGATATTAAAAAAAAAAAAAAGAGCCCCCCCCAAAAAAAAAACAAACCTAAAGATCAAAAATATTTTAAGTGGAGAGAAACAAACAAAAAAAGAGTTCCTTCTACTCCAAGAGGCACAAAATAGTTTGTGGCCCCCGAAATCTGGAGGACACGCTGTATTTTGTGTGAGGAGAAGTAGCAGGGGGGAGAGAGAGTATCAAAATCCAAACAAGTCACAAGGCATCACCAATCCCTTGATGACAGGAGAGTGGTTTTTGTTGGCACAGCTCGCGACAGCTGGAGGAATAATTGCGATGCTGAGCGAGAGTATATTTTGCCTTCAGACTCTCAGATGAAAGATGTGATCCACAAGCACTTTGCAAACGTTAATTAAACCCACACAGCCCCTCTTGGCGGATCAAGAAGTATTTATCCTTATTCTGCAGAGAGAGGGGGGTGAACTTTTTTTTTCAGGCACTTTTAACATCAGGTATCTGCTCTTCCTGCTCAGGAAGCGCCCCATGGATGCACCATTAAAAACCACAGTTTAGCCTTCCCAGTCCAGCAGTTTTCCAGAGCACAGAGCCAGGATGGAGCTGATCCTTCTCGTTCCCCTATGACCAACAGAAATCTTGACTCTGCAGGAAAAAATAAATCAAAGCAGCCCTGGCCACGAGAGATGGATATGGGCACTACAAACAAACCATAAAGCAACACCATCCCTCGGTGAGTTGGAAAAAAAACCCCAGTTCAGCTGCTCTTCCTTTGGTTTTCCTCTTCAAAGGTGCCTCAGTCTTTCCATATTGCCTTGGAATCATGGAATATCTTGAGTTGGAATGGACCCACCAGGATCATCCAGTCCAACCCCTGGCCCTGCCCAGGACACCCCAACAATCCCACCCTGGCCCTCAGAGCGTTGTCCAAACACTCCTTGGGAAGTGACCATTCCAAGTGGCAGCCTTGGGAAGTGACCATTCCATGGCGAGCCAGTTCCTCTAAAGAAAACCACTCCATTATTTGCTAAATTGACGTGGAACATTCTGTATTTAAGAGGGGAAGGGTCAGTTTGTCGGATCTACAAAGAGGAGCCGAGAACATCTGCAAGGTCAGGAAGAAAATGCATAAACACACATGTGAACTAAAGCACCAAAATACACAGTGGGGGCCGGTGCCTGTGATCTTACCACGGAAATAAGAATATTTGGAGTTCTTCCCTGCTCAAAAAAAAAAAAAAACAAACAAACACACACACACACAAAAAGAAACAAGCCCTGAAGCAGCTGTTTTTAGTATCTATTTCAGCTGGAAATAGATTTAATGATGCTTTTTATAGATATATCACTTATATTCTGTGTATGTTTAGAGTGTAACTTCAAGGGCACAGCAGAGGCTTCCCCACCACAGGGGACTGTCCAAGGCTGCAGGCAGAGTTCAGACCAAAAGGAGAAGGTGGAAAGCTTTCCCTGGGTTAATCCAGAGCCTCACCTGGGAGCTTCCATGGTCACAACAACTCTCCACGGGAGATGGAAGGTATGGCTTGCAAAACCGTGACACAGCATCGCTGGTAACTCAGCTCTGCACCAGCTCTCTGCTAATCCACAGGTAGAGGCAGCCCCAAAGACCCAGGAAAAGCTGAATCCTCCCCAGGGAAGCTGGATGTGCAATTCCAGCATTACAAATGCAGCTGGAACCTGGAACAGCCGGGACACATTGGAAATGTTTGGGGTAGAGCCAGCAGAGGTGTTTGCTCCTGCATTTAGTTACCCCCTGTCTGACCTTTCCAGGGAGGCAGGACACAAAATGCTCTCTCCACCCAGCCCAACGTGCCAGATCCAGCTCGTGCTCTCTTCCCATGCAGAGGTATCAGGAGAAGGTTCTTCCCCCAGAGGGTGGTTGGGCTCTCAACAGGCTCCCCAGGGCAGTGGGCACAGCCCCGAGGCTGCCAGAGCTCCAGGAGTGTTTGGACAGCAGGGAAAGAGTGGGATTATTGGGATGTCCTGTGCAGGGCCAGGAGCTGGACTGGATGATCCTTGTGGTCCCTTCCAGCTCTGGCTATTCCATGATTCAGCTCAGAGCTGCTTCTCCAGCCTGCTCACTCAGGGGTTAAAATAATGCCTCTCAACAACACTTACTAGTTTTTAGTGACCAAGTCAAAGCATTTTAGCTCATAAGTCCATCTGTGCCCTTGGCTTCTGGTTATATTAAGAGTGCACACAGTGAGGCAGATATTGAGGCATTACTAAAGGTGCTCTGCATTCAGAGCAGCTCCCACAGAAACGGGAGTGTTTGCAGTTCACTTCATCACAGCTCCAGATTTGAGCTGTTGCTGTGTTCTATTCTCCTGCCCCTTTGCCACCCGTTCTTAAACCCCAGGAGAGGTTTGAGGCTCAGCCTCGAGGCTGCAGGAGGAGCAGCTGCACTAGCAGGGACTCCCTTTCCAGGCAGGGGGAATGGGCCAGGCCTTCTTGTTCTACACATTAAGATAAGAGCCAGAGCACATCTTTGGCCTTCCCACACAAATCCATAGTTGTATCCCTGCCAACTCTTTATCGCTTCCCGTTTAGCTTTTTTTTTTTTTTTTTTTGATTGTTTGTTTGTTTTAAACTTTGCCCGAGGTTACCTTCAGCAAGTGCTGCCCCCCCTCTCAAAACACAGCGCTAAAAACCACTTTGACATCTGGAAATTGCATTTAAATCCTCAACAGACAAAGCCCAAACGATCTAAACGGGGGCAGATTTTTGCCCCACCTCCCTTTGGAGGTGAAGCCCTTTACAGAGGGCCCACCTTGCAGCTCTTGTCACCACCTTCCAGAGAGCAATATCCCTCCTGTGCTCCCCCTCTCCTGCCCTGGTGGGAGGCAAACACCACACACAGAGATCACACAGAGCAGGTACTGCTCAGCCTCGAACCTCGACAGTGAGTATAAACAAGCTCCAAACCTCCTACATCAAACACAAGCTGCTGCAGTCACCAACTCCCAGCCCTCCCTCGAAATGTTTTAGGAAGAGCCCGACAGCTGATGAACTGATTTTCCCCTTTTTTTCACCGGTTGGAAGCTGCACATCTCAATGACTGAAAGCCACCTTTTAACGCTCTCAGTCACTGCTTATTTGTGGCCTTATAATATCATTTTCCTTTTGGGGTTCAGCGCTGTCCTTGAAGTTAAAGGTTGGGGGTTTTTCAGCACCTCAGCATCACCTGTGTTTAAGATTTACAGAACCACACATGGTCTGTATTTCATATTTACAGTAACCCTTCTGCTGCCCCTCACCCCTGTTATCACCCCGTGGCTCTCAGAGCCCTTTTTTGCAGCTCCCACGTCCAGCAAACGTTCCAGACAAGCAGTAGACTATTCCAGATGATCCTTCACTCAGTTTAATGACTCTGGAAAGATCCCTGGGGAAGGAACGCTTCCAGGAATTAACTCCATTAACTACCCAACAACATCCAGCAAAAAAACAAACAAAAAAAACCCAGAAAAACCTTTGTTTTTAAAATTATTTTCCAAGTTGGCTGTAACACACAAAACATCTCAGAGCACGTGACCAACAGCCCACAGTTCTCTGCACCTCTTTGGGGGGCTGTCAGCAAATGCAGCTGTTTCCAGGAGGAATAACTCTCCTCAAGGATAACCCAGCAGCAGGAAAGCCCTGCTTTTGCCACACATCACTCGCCACAGGGGAGAAAACAGAACGACTGCAAAATACCTTTCAAAGGCTGACCCCGCTCCTGGCACAGAGGATTCCTTTAGGATGGGGTTTCACATTGTTTAGCTGCTCTGATGGCCTGATGCTGCTGAAAAGAGAGATCTCCTCCCCAGCTTCCAAGTGATCCACAGTGAGCTGGATCAGGGAGTTAAGCTGGAAGGAAACTCTGGACTGAGAGGGAAGGAATCAGAGACGTTTCAGCACCAAAAGACCAGTGGGAGCACAAGGCTGGGAGCAAAACCCTTCCTTGCAGCACCAGTTTTGAGATCAGTTCAGCTACAGTGCACAACCTCACTCTAAATTTAGAGAGCTTTCTAACTCCAAAGCTCTGTCCCACGTCCATTATCCCTCTCCAAGCCAGGGACGAGCCATTCTGTCATAAATGCTTTTACAGCAGCGTCGCCCGACGGGAGCACACATCAATTGTGGGGAAAGTGGTTCAACTTTGGAATGTAGACAAAAACTGAGACAAGGCTAATGGTGGTGAAAGACAGGTTGCCTGGGGAGGGAAATGATCAGAGGTTTCAGAAGGAAAGGGAGGGGGAAAAGAAAAAAAAAAAAACCTACAGACAATTTACCTGTGCTTGGGTCAGCGCTCATTAGTGCTCTGAAGAGAATCACTTCACATGTAATAAATTATGCTGCTCTTGGCTTATTCCCTTTATTATCCAGCTCAGACAGGAGCCCTTCACACACACTGTCTAATGGGAACACTTACTCTGAATAAAATGAACAGAAGGAAAGAGGAAAAAAAAAATAAAACAGGGGCCTTCATTTGAGCAAGAAAAAACCATCAGGAGACCCAGCAGTGGCATCGGGTTTCAGCACTCACTCCTCTGTCACTGCATCCACCTTCTCCACTGAAGGGAAAACCTCTCCCAAAACAAATCCAGGCAGAAGATGTGGTTGTTTTTCCTCCTGTTGATATTTCCATCTACCTCCTGCTGATCTGGGCTTTCCAACAGGCTTTTTAAAAGCTTTCCCAGTCAGGCTGCGCTCCGTTCCGAGAAGTTTCTGGAGAGACTGAACCGTGTTCGAGGCACTCATGTAAAACTTTTAATTTTGGCCATTAGGCAAAGCTCAGTTCAACAGCAAGTAGCCAATTTCTGTCTCAATGGGTTTTTTTTCCTCTTCTAATCATGGCTTGGGAAAAAAAAATGCAGCTGTAACACACTTTACTTCTTTAAATATTTACAGTTTTTTACTGTATTGAAATTAATTCCAACCTCACAGTAATACCCATCAGAGCCAGCAAGGGCAAGATCATTCTTTTCCCACACACCTTTCTGATCTTCTGCTGGTATCACTTGATAAAACAACCTAATTATTAAAAAGTGCTTTAGTCTAAAGGTTAAAGGTTGAAAGAATCCACAGCTTGCTGAGAGAGAACAACAAAACCCAACTTTGACCAGAAAGGCTAAAAAATCCCGTCCAGCTCAAATATTTTGTCAATTTTCCCCCTCCTTTTCGTGCTAAAGCTCCAAAAGGATGAATTTTGCGGCTCAGCAGCAGCCTGACACTTGGCCTTGCTCTTTGGATTCCATCTCAGAGGGAAAAGCACATGGAAACAAAGCCACACTTGGCTGGTGAACCCAGGAGTATCCGGATAAATGAGCTCCCTCGAGACCCGACGAAGGCTCCCTTCCCTCCTCAAAAGGCAGCAGCTCTCTGATGCCTCACACTGAGCCCTCCAGACAGAATTAAAAGGACTCCAAATCTGTCCACAGGGAAAGGCAGCAGCTGGATCAGCAGGATGAAGCAGAGGATCCAGGTGGCCCCACACAGAAGACAGGAGGGATTTGGGAAGAAGGGCATCTTCCTTTCCTTAAGGGCAGTTTCAGTGCAGCAACACAATCCCCTTCCACCCCTCCCAGCTTCCATCTCTCCTCCCAAAATGCTTTCCTAGGAATTTCCTCACAGGCTACAGCTCAGGTGTTGGGAGATCCCTTCTGTCCAGAGAGCAGCCACCCCTGGCTGAGGCACCAGGCAGCGACTGATCTCATTCCAGCTTCCAAAACCTTCCCCCTCTCTTTTCAATACTAATATGGAAAAATAACAATCTGGCCCTTCATAGTTTGCTAACCAAGATTCAAATCCCATTTCCCCAGGGCAGTGGGCACAGCCCCAAGGCTGCCAGAGCTCAAGGAGAGTTTGGACAATGCTCTCAGGGACAGGGTGGGATTGTTGGGGTGTCGAGCTGTACTCCTTGTGAGCCCCTTCCAGCTCAGGATAATCCTGAATTCCAAGCCTCTGGCAGGTTCCTAATGCAGGTCCAGGCTGAAGTGAATCCTGTTCTGCCCAGGAGCCTTCCCAGCAAGGTAAAGCTGCACCCTCCTTGCTCTAGACCAGGAATTCCCCTCCTAAAATTTTCAGCACCATCCCCACAGCGAAATGCCCGTGGCTTCCCCATCAGCCTTTCTGCTGCCTGTGGGAGGCACAAACCTTGGCTTGCTTTTGGCTCCTGAGTCACTCTGGAGGTGGGAAGAGAAGAAACAAGTCCCCTGCAGTCACCAGCACCACCAGCTAAAAACACCCAGGGAGCAGCAGGTCCGAGAGCCACCGGAAACACGTGACAGAAACACCTCCAGCAGCGAGAGGTTTTAATAACCTTGCTATTAATTCTGAACAAACAACAACACTGATTCCCACTCTCCCTTTGAAGAGGAGGAATGAGTGTGAAGGAGGGAGAAGAGAGCTGTTTAAACAACACCAGCTGTCACATCCCTGCCTGCAGGAGGAGTCTCCAGCATCCCGCTCTCGGGAGAGCCGGCACTGAGCAAGAGCTTTGCCTTTTTTCAAGAGGAACTTCAGAACCTCAAACACCAACCCTCAGCCACATTCTCTTCCTAATCAGAAACAAATTATCCTTCTGAGTGACGACTGAACAATTCCACAGAGTAAATCCTTTTCATATCAGGGCCCTCTGTGATCAGGTTGCACTGGAAACTTCCTTGCTCACACAAAAGCCGGGAGGATTTCACTTGTGCTTCCCACACTTGTTCCCGAGGGCCTCCCTCCGAAGTTCCACATGAAGCCTCGGTGTAGAAAAACCTGCAGTGAGCCAGTTCACTTTTATCCAAACTGAAGTTTCCCTAGTCAAGTTTTTATCGAGTCTGAGAGGATCTAGAAGGTGTTTACATCCAGCTGTCTCCAGATTTTACTCAAGAGAAACAAAATCAGCGCCACTGGCACGTTGCTCCCAACTTCCCAGCCATTGCCATAGTAATGCAAACCTCCTGGAGAGTCCCTTTAATACCTTTTCAACTGCTCTGAAAGAGCTTTATTACAGCAAATAATTACTGCAATATTTTGGTATCACAGTGAAGTTTTCATCTGTTCTCAGCCTTTGTACCTTGCAGCATTCCCGTCTCAACAATGTTCCTTTTCCAAGTGTCCAAGCCCACTTAAAATCCCAGCTGAGAGTGCTCCCAGTGCCTGCTCTTGGATAAACGAAGCCAGAAGTTCAGAGAAGCATGGAATGGTTTGGGTGGGAAGGGATCTTAAAGCTCATCTCGTTTCAATCCCCTGCCCTGGGCAGGGACACCTTCCACCACTATCCCAGGTTGCTCCAAGCCCTGTCCAACCTGGCCTTGGACACTTCCAGGGATGGAGCAGCCACAGCTTCTCTGGGAATTCCAGCCCAGCCACCCTCCCAGCCAGCAATTCCTTCCCAATCTCCCATCTCTCCCTGCCCTCTGGCAGTGGGAAGCCATTCCCTGTGTCCTGTCCCTCCATCCTTTGTCCCCAGTCCCTCTCCAGCTCTCCTAGAGCCCCTTTAGGCTCTGGAAAGTGCTTTAAAGTCTCCTCAGAATCTATCACTACAAGCCTTTCAAGTTCCTAAATCAAACCAAAACCTGGCCAGTCCCCAGAGTTACAAACCCCATTCTTGGGACAGAATCTTTGTTATTTAACAATGAAAAAAGACACCAACAAAACAGAAAGTCCAAGAGAAGAATCATGGAATTGTTACAGTTGGAAAAGACCTCCCAGATCACCAAATCCAACTGTCAGCCCAGCACCACCACAATGTTCACCACTAAACCACATCCCCAAGTGCCACATCCACACATTTTTTGAACACTTCCAGGTGTCTCCACCTGTTCCACCTCCTGACAACCCTTTCCACGATGAAATTCTTCCAAATATCCGACTGGAACCTCCTCTGGCTCAACTTGAGGCCGTTTCTTCTTGTCCTGTCCCTTGTTCCCTGGGAGAAGGACTGACTTCCACCTCCCCACAGCCTCCTGCCAGGGACCTGTGGAGAGCAGGAGGAGGGATGAAGGTTGCAGCCCTGCCCTAACACTCTGGGGAGGATCCCACAGGCCACCTCGAGGTTTTCTCCTCCCTTGATCCCTTTTCCTCTAATCCCCCACGAAATCCAAGAAGAGCTGTGAGCAGAGAAGAAATAAACACCCACAAACAGTGACTTATTCTCCCCAAACACAAACCAGTTCCTGGCAGGGAGGGGAGGAGAACAGGACCTGGGCTGATATTACAGGCTCTGCAAGCAGGAGCCCTCCAAGCACATACTGGTGGCTTTGTGATGGGGCCACAAAGGCCGCCTGTTCCAGCTCCTCCACCACAGCATTGTCCCACCCAGACTCCAGCAATCCCACTGTCAATGGCTGCATTAACTGGAAAAGCCCCCAGCAAGGGCTGGATTCTCCCAGTTCCCCGTTTATAAGCACAGCATTTCCCTGGTGTGGTTGGATCCCAGCAGGGACTCCAAACCTTCCCCTCTCCCCAAGCTCCCCCTACAGGGAGACTCTCACGGCAAGAGATTTTCCTGGGCAGAGCAGAATTCCAACCCACAGCTCAGCATTTTACAAGCCCTTTCCACACTGGATGTATTATTCACCCCAGTGTACTGAAAAAAAAAAAAAAAGGGAGTAAAATATAAATAAAGAGCTGCAGTGTTCCTCTGCTGTCCAGGAAGAGCTGAGCCCTCCTGCAGAGAGATCCATGTCTGGTGCATTTACACCCTCCAAGGATTGCCAGGCCAAAAATAATGCTGAGACCAACAAGGAGAAACAGCCAATTTGGCTGTTTTCCTCCCAGCCAGATTAAAAATTACTCTTAATTTACTATCTTGCTAAATTGTTATAGTGGGATGTCTGTGGGCTGGCGAGCTGGCTCTGTGCAACTTCCCATAAATGTAAAGAGAGCAATGAGAAAGAACCATAAATATATATAATTTTTATATATATACTTATATATATATATGAAGGCAAGGAAAAAATAAAAAGCCTCCAGTTTTCACCAGCAAGCAGGGGTTGAGACACCCTGAGCAGTGATAGATTTGAAATCAAACCCTAATTTCTGGATGTATTTCTCTCCCTCTCTCCTCCTCCTCACGTTCCCTGTCCAGGAGGACTCCAGAGTCCTTGGATTCAGGACTGTGTGTGCAGGATGACACATCCTGGCAGGCCAGGAGAGGCTTCAGGGAGCTGGTGTTTTATTACCAGTGTCTGGACCAATCTGTGCAGTGAGATGATGGTGCATTTGCTGACACACACCGGGGACAAAAGTGACTCCAGGATTTGGTCCTTTGGCTCCTCTGTGCAGAACAGAAGCCACCAAAAAAAAAGCCCAGACAGGTCTGGGTGGCTCTGGGGGTTCTCTGCTTTTAAAGGCAGGAAGGAAAAGCCAGGGAAGGCAGCAGAGAGGAAAGAAGGAAAGCACAGTGGCAGAAAGAGCAGCAGAGCTTGAAGGGCGTGGAAGATAAAGCCTCAACACTCGGGAAAACTGCTCAGGATGATCCTTGGAGCTCTGATTCAGCTGAAGGGAGGCCCAGGTTTCCCAGGCTGCCCACAGGGCAGGGCTTTAATCAGCCCCGTGGGAGCCCTGACTCACCTCAGGGCAGCACAGAAGCCACAGATGTGAGTCAGGGCAGCAGGAGAAAACCACAGCCCTGTCCCAGCCCCGGGCAGGGCAGGGCAGGCTGCAGAGCTTCCCTGCAGCTGAGGATGCAGCCCTGGGAGTTAATTCACCTCACAGATACCAGTTCTGCTTTTGGGAAGCCACAGCACTGATAAAACAAATATCACTCATGCAAAGCAGAGGGCATGGAAGGCCAGGCCTTGCCCCTGCAGAACCTGTTTGATGACAATGATTTATATTTATCTAAATAAGCCTCATATCCAATTCTCTCCTTTGGTATCATTTCTTAACCAAGCAGGTTTAACACCCAGAGTGTTTCCTGTCCCCCTTCAGAAGATGCAGCAGGCACCAGCAGCCATTTAATTTCCCCAAACTGCTGCAGGATCCAAAGAGACATCCCATATCCTGGCTGACACTTCACACAACCTCTGCCAGGGCTCCTTGTCGAACACTGGCATTGTTCTAGTGATTCAGGGCACTGCAATGTTATCAGGTTTATTCGTGGCTTTTCTGAGAGAGTTCTTAGATTAGGCACATAAACTTCTGCTTTTTAGAAAACAAACAAAAAAATAATTCTGTGGCTTATTATGGGGAGCATCAAAATTCCAGGGGTTTTTTTTCCAGAGGTGTACATAGAGGGAGAACTGCAGGAAAAGGACAGGCCCTCAGGTTCTGTCAAGCTTCTTGTAAGGCCATTCAAGAGGATGAAAAAAAAAGATGTGCACCATGGCCAAAAATTACCCAGCAAGAGGACAAAATAATAGTGCAGATGGTCAAAGACACGGAGGACCAAAGGTCATGGAGGCCAAAGACTCTGTAGGGACCAGTGAATGAATCAGGACATTTCAGCCTGGAAAAGAGGCCTCTGACAGGGGCCATGGGAGGGATTGACAGAACTTTACCAGCAAACATGCAAACAACAATTCCCCAAGCAGGAGCTCACGGCAGTTAAACGGGCTGGCAGTCACCAGAAGGAAGTGGTTCATCAACTTTGAAATGCCTGGTGACAGGACAGAGCCTGAAAACACCCCTGAGATGCATGAATGGATGTGAGATGAAGGGCATTCCTACCTGCCATGGCTGGAGACGGGACAGACCTGTGGCCTCCCACCTTCTGAGGTGTTACAGAAGCTGACAAGAATCTACAGCAGCAAGAAGCAGGAGTTCCACTCCCCCAGCACCCTGCATCCAAGAGGCAGGAATTCCACCCCTTCACTGCCCAGAACTCCCGGGAGAAGCGCAGGCAAGGAGGTACAGGCAGCACAAATCCTCCCTGCCCAATTAACTGCTCTCCCTTGTCCTTCTCAACTGCAGCTGCGAGCAGACAGACCACAGGAGGCCACGTGGTGCACAGGAAGCACCAGAGCCACGCTCATGTTCACAGGGATGATGCCACATCCTCGTAGGAAGGGGCCTGTGACACGACCTCCCGCAGCTCTTGGCTTTGCTGCCAAGCCAGGAAGCCTCGGGTCACGTTTGAAGAGGAGTCTCCTGAAAATATTTTTAGATTGCAGTGCCAGCCTGGTTATTCAGATACCCAGAGCCACGGAGTCTTGCAGAGAAATGACTTGTTAAGGACTCCCTTGAAACAGGCTGTTTTCCCACTCTGTTCCACGGCAACCACAGGCTGTTTGCAGCATCTCCTCTGTTCCAGCTCCCTGCCAAGAACAGCCCTTTGCTCAGCTATCTCCCACTGACCTAAATTCACACATGCAGCCTTCTTGCTTTTAATCACTGTCCTCCACCCTAAAAACGACTCCCAAGCCCCAAATCCCTGTCTCCTGCACTCCTTCCCCCAGCCACGAGCCTGGGAGCAGCTCCTGAAGGTCAGTGCTGAGTAACAAATGTCCTGCATCCCAAATTATGCCCCGGGGGAAGCCTGGGCAGCCTCGTGGCCCTGTGCAGACTGCACAGCTGTCAGGCTGCAAACTCCCCACCTCCTCTGTGAGATTTGCAGGGGGAAGGAGAATTCAATGGTATCGATGTTGCAGCTCCTGGAGTCAGCAGATCTGCCCGGGAGCGCAGCCTGGGATTAGAGCTGTCGATGAGGACCACGGCGCGGTGGCACAGCCGGTCAATAAGAGCACTGCTTGTCCTTCAGGTGACCTCTCTGCTACTTCCAGGGTTATTATCCATCCTGGATAAGGAGAGTCCCTCAGGAGAGTCCCTGCTGCTGTGCTTGGCACAAAATTAGGGAAGACAGACTGTCCTGAACCCAGAAGCACGACAAGCTGCATCAATATGTAACACACCTGAACCAAGGGCACTCTGCACATCGTGATGCACTGGTCGGATGGAGGAGCAGTGAGGAAGCCACAAAACCACACACCTCTCTCTCCCCCTTCTTTCCCAGAAGCACAGGAATTCTCTGCCCTTCTCCCTGGATACATCCACACCAACCTGACGACACAAGCCAGAGTCTCAGAGTGTTATTATTCCATCCTTGACTCTCACTATCAAACACCCTCAGCGTCAAAATTCACCATCCCGTGGTATCCTTAGGGAATCACCTGCCAGGGCTGCCACAATGAACTGAACTGTGCAGTGGTCTAGTGGATACAGCTCCCACGCTCCCCTGCATTTTCCAGCCAGCAGCAGAGCATCCTCCTGGCTTGCAGACACCCACAAGGCAATTAACCCTTCCAGGCTGGCACCAGACAGGCCAAGATGTTCTGCTTATCCAGCATTTACAACCTGGAGTCCCTCACAGTAGCACATCCTAATATGTTTGCAGACACCTCATAAAGCACAGGCTCGTTACTACAGCCCATTAACAGGCATGGGAGACATTTTAATGTGCAAAAAATCCCCCGTGAAACACTGATTTTCTCCTCCACTTCCAGGGAAAACCTGCCATCCTCACCATGAACTAGGAGACACTTTCCAGCGCTTTTTTTTTTGCCGCCCACCAGTCAGGCCAAGCCTCGTTTGCCTGATTTCACAGCAGCCTTTATGAGTAATCCCTCATCCAGCCTCCTCACTCATCCCACACCTCCAACGAGGCTGGAATGGCCCTGGAGACCATCTCCACTCCTGTTCCTGCAGCACAGGAACACCCTTAGCGTGGATTCCTCGCAGCCCTGAGCAAGTACAAGACACAATTTCACCACTCAGGCTGCTGGAAGTGGGATATGGATACAATTTACCACCTCAGACAAAGGGAGATAGAGCAACACTCCTCCCAACACAAGGGTTAAGCCAAGGGCACCTGTATTTCTAGGATAACGCTGTCCAGGCAGGCAGAGTTAATGCTGTGCCCCTGTGGAGGCAGTTTTAAGCCAACATCAGGCACTGCAGAAAGTTTTATTCTTGAAATATTAAGGTACTCACTGTACAGGGCGATCAGCTGGAAAACTGGAATGTGTTCCTCTTCTGTGGCCAGCTCCCTACTCATCTGTCTGGAGCCTGTTGGAGAGGAAAAAGAGTTGTAAATACGGACAAAGCAACAAAAATATCGTGAAACATTTTTAAAATGTATGGGGAAAAATATTAAAAAAAAAAAAAAATCAAGAAGTAGGCCAGGTGAGGAATGCAAAACAGAGAGAAACACACACCCCCTCAGCTCTGAGGTCAAGAACTGCAAGGGCTCGCAAAGCTGTGATGCTGAGAAACAACCCTGGCACCGGCTGCCTCTGGAGGCTCCCGAGGTCAGACCCGACCCAGCCCAGGAGAAAAGGCAGATATTTATAGGTGGGAGCAGCAGCAACAGCTCCACGAAGCCAGTTACTACAGAGCTGGTGAATCACAGCTCCTGGTGGCACGTTCTGGTCACCAATGCGGTGCTGCACAAAATGCTGGTGCAGACTCGGTGCTGGAGGGTTACGTGGGCTGTGATCTGCCAGGCACCAGACAAGTTCCCTTGAACAGATTTGTTGTTTCAACACACTTTATCCCCTTAATAAGGAGCCACTGTAGTTGTGCTTAAACCCCCTTTTGATTAAGGAAAAGATTATCCCGAGAACTGCCAGACGTACGTGGTGGTTGTACATCACACATGGAGCAATTGTGCTTCGGGGAGACATTAAATCCCCCTTCAATTAATAGAGACACCTCTTAAAATGAGCATTAAATAATTCCCTACAATGTAGCCAGACAACTGGCTACTTCAGGAAATTGGAACAGAAATGACTTCCCATCTCCCCACCAACAAAATCCCAATCAAAACTCGCCCTTAAAACAAGAGGTCAGCTCGGAGGGATGGGGAGCAGGAATGTTACTACCTCAGTGCTATTGTGTGCTTATATTAAAGGCTCCTCATCAGAAAATTAAATGAAATGGATGCCTTTCATGTTTATCAATAACAGAGCTAATGGTTTTTATGTAAATGCCATTACTTTCAGCCAGATCTGCAAGAGACTGAAGCCACAGAGCCCCATCTCCCCTCGCAAGCGACTCCCTTCAGGCAGCCAATCTAAATGCAAATTACAATCAAACCAAGAGTTTTCTGGATGGTACTGAACACATAAAACCAGGGACAAAGCAGAGATATTGGGAGAACAACCCTCCTCTTCTGGTAAAACCTGCTGATCTCACACTGCTGTTCCATCCTGAACATACAGAAAAATTAAAATATCATTTGGTTCCCATTTATGGTCAAATTATTTACTTGTACAGCAAGAGGGAACCCACCTTCTTCCCCTTCTATTGCCCTGGGTGTTAAAAAGGAGGAGAATGTTCTTCTACCAAGCTCCAGAGAGAATCACCTCTCAGAGATGTTTCAAACTGGCACAGGTTGCCCAGAGAAGTTGTGGCTGCTCCATCCCTGGAAGTGCCCAAGGCCAGGCTGGGCAGGGCTTGGAGCAACCTGGGATAGTGGGAGGTGTCCCTGCAGGGCATGGAACTGGATGATTTTTCACATCCCCTCCAATCCAAACCCTTCTGTGATTCACCCACAGCAGAAACATCCCATCAGCAAGGACATTAAATCAGAGAGAGGATAAAGCCCCAGTTGGATTTGGCAGAACAAACGGCACTTCCACATTTTTAGGGGGGAATTTCTTCCTTGAACACGGTGGGGGGAAGGAGGTGTAAAGTTATCAGGAGGCAGAGATACAAAACTGTTCCCAGCACAAGGAACACCCTTCCTGCAGCATAAAAGCTTTTTGAAGAACACTTAAATCCAACCCCCAACTGGAGCACAAACCCAGTCAGGGCTTTGCCAGCACTGGTTCAAACAAGTTACTAATGGCAAATCCGGAAAGAACCGATATTACAACCACGCTGCTCAGCAAGTAGAATGCACAGAGGAGAAACTAATGATGAAAACAGAGGGCAAAAAAGCTGAAAACCCGACCCTGGCACAAGTCTGCGAGCGAGTCTCGCCGGGGACTTGCTGTAACTACCACAAAACTCCCGTTCCCAAGAGGGCCACATGTCCTTGGAGGGATGCAGCTAATTACCACCAGAGCTGTGTACAAGCTCGTTACACGGGTGAGGAGCTGAGCACTCGGTGTGTTTGGAAGGCTACAGGAATATTCATAGAGCAGAACCTCGCTAATTAACATTATTAACCCAGAGACCACTCGGGCAAACGGCTGGATTTTGGGAATTGGCCAGAGAGGGAACACGCAAAGCTGGGAAACCACAGGGACAACAGGGCCCAGCAGGAGCCTGGCTCACTCCTTTGGATATCTATAATTAAATAATTTATCCTTGTGCCCCTGTGTCCACGAGGGAATGTGCAGCCTGTAAATAAAGCACCTCCTGTTATGCAAGGCCCTGCTACGTCTGAAAGTTTGACTGCCCGTGAAAAGAGGCCATTTAATTAAAAAGCACAGCCCTGACTACCTTCCCTCTCAGAAACCCTTCGACTTCTTTGTCATCTGTTCTGTCTTACTTCATCGTTAAGCAATTACTCACAGATCTATTGTTTTACCCACAAAACACTGTTTTGCAGCCCTCGATCACGGTTTGGAGTTGCTGAGGCTCCCTTCTCCTCCTTCTCAAAGCCTGGTGAGGCAAGTCTTGGTGTCCTCTCTAGCGAAAGGAGATTGGGCTTGTCACCACACCGGCCACGGGATCAACCTGGGAGCAGTGAGAAAGGGGATAGGCCCTTCCAGTGCCCGACCTCGACCCCTGGGCTTTGCCAAGCAGGGGTTGCCAATAAAATATTTTTCCTTTGGGTGGCAAAAAAAAAAAAAAAAAAAAAGTCCAAGGATCCCTTTGAATTTTGCCATTTTGCAAAAGGAAGGGCGGTTTTCCCTCTGCAAACTGCTCCCTGTCTCCCGTTTTCCCCTGCACAATTCACCACCGCGCTGAACTTACTCAGCGCTACCATTTATATATTTTCCCCTCCCCAAAACACTTTGCATCCTCACGCTGTCCCCTCCCCAAAACACTTTGCATCCTCACGCTCGCCCTGTGATTCCCCTGCACCGGCTTTTCCCTTCGCAAGGGTTCAGGTTTGAGCACAGCAAATCACTCTCTTAAACTGCCTTTTCTTATTTCCCTTTGTGAGAGGCTTCACTCGATGATGGATGTGTAGAAATGCAAAGCAGAAGTCCCCACAAAAAGCAGCCAGTGTGGTTTTGTCTCATAAAAAAAAAAAGGAAAAGAGAGAGGCAGGGATGACTTACGCCTCATTAAAGAGCTCCAGTCTGCATTTTTATTAGATATATTTAGACACCAAGGGGTTTTTTTAAGGAAAAAAAAATAAATTAAAAGCAGTTATATTGTTAACATATGGCCCTGGATCAGTCACACGGATATAAAGGAAAACGGGCACAGCAGATCCTCCAAACACAGGCATGGAAATCATTTTAATGGGGCACATGACCTATAAAATTTCAAGCACTACAAAGCCACGCAAAGGTGGGACAGAATTTAGCTACTGCAGGGCTGTGTCTTGTCCCCTGACCGTGCATATCACAGATAGACACACAAAGAGATAGGAGAGTCATTCCTGCTCGCTCCTAATGCTGGTTTTATTTTCCAGTGGAGAAAGGGAGGCATGGAAGAGGAATATTCTGCCTAAATTAATGTCCTATCACAACTAAAACCAAGACAACACCCCAGCCATCAGCCTCCTCGCTACCAAGCGTCTTCTACACCACTTAATCCCCTCCTCTATCCTGGCAGAAACAGGCAGCTCCAAGACAAAACTTATTTCAGAAATCAAGAGGTTGCAACGTAGGTAACTCTGGCCTGCACAGAGCACAAATTACTAATTTAAATGCTATCTCCCGGGCCCGATGGAACGATAAATGATGGCCAAATCACACAGGCACTGAATGAAACAGGGTGGCACACCCAGAGCAAGCATGTCTTGCAACCACTAAACACACGTTTCTGTGTTTCTGTGCTGTACGTGGGCAGCGACTGCTGTCCGGGATATTTTAACAGCACAAACTGCACTGGGGAAAAAGAAAAAAAAAAAAAACCAAAACCAAAACAAAACACCACCACAACACACAAAAAAAAAACCGAGTACATTCCTCCTCACCGAGAGCCAGAACATGGGAAACAAGCGATGTAATTATTTCCGCTCGAGAAGGAAAATAAACCCAAGAACACACAGAGGGAAAGAAACAAACCTCCAAAGCTGATTTGTAAAATAGTTCAGGGCTTCTGTGCTGGGCTACAACCTCTCAGCACAAAAAAACCTACAGATAAGCCAAGCTGAGGGTGATGGAACACCTCAGAGCCCAGAGCACCCCCTCCTCTGTCCCCTTCCCCACCCCAGCACAGCTTTGGGATGTTTTCCCAGAGCCTGCAGAGTGGGTGCCCTAAATTCTGCACATCCTTCAGCGAGTGGCCACGTTTCCATTTGCCTGAAGTGACCCTTCCTGGTGAGACTCTGGCACAAGAAAAAAAAAAAAAAAAAGAAAAAACATTTCCCTGCCTTTCGCATCGGCAACAAAACTCTTCAACCCCACCGGTGACTGCTGGTCCCACCTGCCCAGAGCTGCTCATCCACGAGAGAGACATCTTCCCTCCATCCCAGGAGGATGCATCCAGCCCAGATCCCCCAGCTGGAATAGCGCTGGTCCATAAAAATCCTGGAAGGCTGGAAGCAAACAAACCTTCAGCAGGAGCAGGACCGGGCTCCAACCTCACCGTGGTCCCTCCAGAAAGCACGGCCGGGACACACTCGCTCTTCACGGACAAGTTAAAAGCACTTCAAGGAGAGCTTTTTTCTCCCTCCCTTCACTTTGTTTTAAACGGCTGAAGAATTTCCTCTGTGAATGCTCCCAATCGCGGCTCACGCTGAGTTACTTTTAAAAGCACAGAACCAGATTCTCAAGGCCCTGAATGAGGAAATGCAAAGCTTTTATTAAGCGATAATAGCCCAGACAATGGTCACAATTTCCCAAGGGTCTGAACACGGCAGCTGACAATGAGCTTTACTCCTCCACAAAACCCCCTTCACGGGCTCGGAGGGTTTGCTTTGTATGATCCAGGCTCGAGTTTAGGAGTTAAAACTCAAAGCTCCGTGGTCGTTTTCAGTGTGATTTCCTCCACCAGAGCACGTCTGGTCAGAGATACCGAAATCACTGGGAAAAGACTCTTTGCACCTTCTCCTTTGCTGGTGCAGTGAAACTCCTCCAAACTGACACCAGGATGTCATCCCGTCTGGCTGGAGCTTTTTCCCTTGTGGATGGATCCCAGCTGACAAACAGGCCAACCTTCCCAGGGTCAGGAGTGAAACAAAGCCCTTCAAGTTTCTTCATTGATACTTGGACTATCAGACAACGACTCTCACACTTCAAACCTCAGACCGGCCACCTCGGGATATAATCAGATCCATGTCCACATCAGCTCTTCCTCCTTCCAAGAAAGAGGAACTTGCAACTACAGGGAGCTGGTACAGTCTCCAAAAGCACCCAGCACCCAAGGTTTGGCCTTGGATAGGCCAGTTCCCACTGAGAAATGTGATTCCCATCACACCTGACCCGGCTGCTGTGACTCTCAGCAAAAGCAGCAGGCACTGCTGGAGCACAGAAAACTGGATTGGTTCAGGATGTCTGCTTAGGACAAGGTGTGACATTTCTGTGCTGCAGAAATGGTTGGTTTTCTCTGCTGACTATAAAGCAGAGAAAGAAAAAAAAATGAAAGCACTTCGCAGACAATTAGGTCTGTAGAAATAAGAAAAAGTAAATGTATCCTGCTCGAAATGCTGCCCTTCCCTTAAACAGAAAAGAAGCCACCACCCTAAATCCATTAGTTCTTCAGACCAAAACAAGTCTATTTCTATCCTCCCATCACGTCTCCTCTTCCCTGTGACGCTGAAAGAACAAACCCCACAAAGAAGAACCGAGCTCAGATTCAATCTCAGCACTTCCCTAACTGGTCTGCCACACAACCAGCAGAGACCACAGGAACTCCCTCCAGAGCACCACAGCTTCGAGGGATTGTGAAAGCCTTTCCTAATCTGCAGATCTGCCAGGCTGTAACCAAGAGAGTTTATGTGCCCCAAAAGGAGGAAACGCTTCAAAATCCCTTCACCAACACCTGCAAAGCTCCCGCTGCTCCCTCACCGAACCTGCACGTCTGAGCCACCACAGGTGCATCTTCCCCCTCCCACTGCTCACAAGGTACAGGCACTGCAAAATGGTCTCAGAACTCACCACAGCTTCCCAAAGGACAGAAGGAAAAGGTGTTTAGAGGGTTTAATTAAAATTGTGCTTCGTTCCCTTCCCTTTTCCACCCTGCCAGTAAAATCAGCCAGAACGCAACAGCCTCTATCCCCCTTTGTCTTTTTTGCCTTAAACTTCAAGGACTCTTGGCCTGCTTTAATCCCTCAACTTAGCTTAAAATTACCCTACTGAAGGGTAATTAATAATCTGCTTGTCAGTAAAACAGCAGTGTCCAGAGAAGTCCGGAGAAGTTCAGGGTATGTTCAGAAAAGGGGTGCACTCAGAAACTGAGGATGCCAAACACATCCCAGATATCGCCAGGCAGAGAGAATTCACTGAGCACTTTTTGCGCTGCAACATCTGTAAATCAAAGCACCTTATTTTCCACCCTCATAATCAAGAGGTTTGCTAGATTATGTAGAGATCTGTCTGATCATGACAGACAGGGCTGTTGAGCCTCCTGCAGCTGCCTGGAACAGGCTCAGGCGAAGAGCTCGCTCGTGACACCCCACAATGAGAGCGGCCCCTCCGGTGCTCACTTCCAATTAGGAAAACTCTCGGTGTGACAGGGAAAGAGCCCCTCAGAGCCAGAGGAGTGGCCACAGGTGACAAATGTGCTCAACAGCAGCCTGTGCTTGGCAGAGGAGCAGCAGACTGCAGGCAGGGAGGCTGGAACATCGTCAGGAGGACAGACAGCCCAGCTTAAAAAGGCAGCTCTGACAGCGAGCAGAAGAGCTTCAATTAACAAGCTGCATTTGCAAGGCCAGACTCCAAAATGCTCCTCATCATCCAATCACCCAACCCATGCTTAAAGTCACACCATTATCACACGGAATTGGGTATCAGCTGGCTGAACTAATCCCAGCCAGCTGCTAACACTGCCAGCAAATAGGTCAGTCGTGGATGCCACACCACGCAGGGCAGTCACACACCAGCACTCCTGCACCCGTGACAGGGCTCTGAGAGGCTCCATTTGGCAAAGGACACTTCATTTTGTGGTGCAGGGCAAGGGAAAGGCACAGCCCACCTCGTTGCCCAGGAGCCTTTCCATTGCTACCTTTCCAAATCACGTTACGCAACAGGTAATATTCACTCCCACACGTGTAGGAGCAAAAATGCCCTTGGGCTTTAATAACAATTCCAGGTTACTATAATGGGAATAGAAATGAGATTGTGGAGATTTTATTGTACAGCTCTGCAAATGACTTAAATCAGGCAAAAAGGTACAAGGTGAAATTAAGGCTCCTTTCCTGCTCTGCCTGCGAGAGTACACCCAGCAAATTAAACACAGCTGTTCACTTTCCACTGCATTACCACAGTCATTTGTTAACCCGTGGAAGATCCAAGAATGCACCTCCAAAAGCTTGTGCCAAGGATAAGTTATTCCAGGCACTCTACGAGACACTGCTCTCCACAGAGAGTGGTGACAGACTCAGGACTGTATCCTCCACTGCCATCAGTGACCTTTACGGTAACATAATAAATATTTCAGCCTATAATGAATCTGCTGCATTACATTTTGCTCTCTGGGCCACTGAGGATCAGCCAGGAAGAGATCAATTGGAGGCACGGAGTTCCCACAAAACCCAAAGCCACAATGGAGATCTCACTTCCTGCAGCAAAAACTGGGGAGGGGTGCAGAGAAAAAAAGGTGTTTTTTAAAAAAAAAACACCAAACCAACAAAAAAACAAAACAACTCCTGAGCTCAGCATTTACATCAACTTCCACCAGATTCACTGTCCCAACAATGAGATCCCCTGCAGTCAGGCAGGACTGGCCCTGAAGCTGCATCTTTATCGCCTGGAATCCCAAAATTCCCTCCTGCCAGCAACAAACCTGTCAAAAAATAACCTCAAAACCTCGCAGGTTTCCCAGGAGTTTGAAGGCCAGGCTGCACACGGAGGCTCTGGAGCACAAGGGAAGCTGCGTGTTTTAGCTCCAGTTCTGCCACCAGCTCGCTTGGATCACTCGGATCACTCCAGACACGTCCCTGCATCTCCATTTCTTTGCCTGCTTGGAGGCATCAGGGCTTTGTCGTTCTGCAGCAGCACCTCAGCAACACGTGGGGTTGTCCACATCTCCCAAGGAAAGGAGATGCCAAAACAGACGCCCTTATCTCTGCAGAGGGTGAGCACACGAAGCCAGCAGACACTGTGCCAAAACCTCAACCAGCCAGACTGTCTTCTTTTTTTTTTTTTTTTTTTCTTTTTTGGATCTCATTTTCAACAGATTTAGAGAAATCATCCCAGGGGTATGGCAACGGACCAGAAAGCAGAGGAGATCATTTCATGGCATCTGTAACAGCACCCAGTTAACAACAGCTCCTCAATTTTTATCTTATGACCTCACTCATTATTTAAGAAGGTTTTTTTATCACCCTCAAATAATATCTTTGCAAACACTCCCCCTTCTATGTCTCCACCAAGTCTTTCCTTACTGCCATATAAGCCCGAGGCTTCTCTTTCCTCCCCTTGAGATGGAGTCAAGGTAAGTTCTTAATTTCCTCTGCCATCTGCAATGAAACTGCCTAAACACCCGTGCCAAACAAGCTGGAATTACACCATTAATTTCAGCTTACTCAGCTCACCCTACAGACTAAGTCAATATTTGACAGATATTTAGCAAGGACTACAATTTATTTAAATTCAGGATGAGAGTCAGCAGGACACGCTGCCTGGGGGGAAACATGAGATAACCACAGGCTGCTTTAGGCTTCTTTAGGAGAAGGGGTGGAGGGATAGAGGGACCCCTGCCTCCTGAGATCAGCCCTCCAAACCAGGGAGGCTTCCTGAGAAACAACCAGTGAACAAGACAGGGAGTGAGAACATCTCAGCTTTCAGAGGGAGGGCTGCTAAGGCAAGCAAACAAAAGGCTCGTTGTGTGCAGCCCACACATCCCCATGGCTGCTGGGTATGGGGCAGGGCAGCCCCATCCACGCAGCTCCAGCTAAACCCAGTCCCCATCTCCACACCAGTCCTTCAGAGCACTCCGTGTTTTCGGGTACCTTCCCAGCTGCTCCACAGCTGGCACAGACCAGGGGGAACTCTGAGGACAGGGATTTCTGTGCAAACAATGCCAAAGAGTCAGAGGAGTCAAATCAGCAGGGTGTGAGGAACAGAATCATAATAAACAGATCAAGCACAGCCTCACCACAAACTGCAACTCACCCAACTGCTCAAGTTTTCAACCACGGAAAAAAAATAACCCATCAGTCGCAGGACAGTCCCTGAGCTTCCCGCCCCTTGCACCATTTCCCTAAAGCTCCCGAAATCCAGCTGCCTGAAAGCAGCACATCCCAGCACATCTCGATGCCGTGAGTCAGCGCCGTCTCCCACAGATGGGATCTCTCCCCAAGTGCCTGTTTTCCAGAGCAGCATCTCCAGACCAGGAGCAGCGTCAGCACAACTCGCCCTCGGAGCTTTCTGCCAGCATCGGTTTAGAGGAAGAAAAACTGCTGAAGCCACCCAGAATGCCAGGCTGGTTGATGACACCCCCAAGAAACAGGTTTACCCCAGACTGTGTCAGCTTTTCACGAGAAGCTGCTCCAAGTTAGGGGATGGAAGTTTTTTGCTTCTCAGTGTAAAAAAAAAAAAAAAAGGGGAAAGATGGAAGCAATTCCTTTAACTGTCACTTCAATTTCTCATGTCACACCTTCCTCCCTCCTCCTCCACCACCATAGGCAGGTACTAAAGCCTCTGGATCTCTCCAACCTCGCTGTATGTGCTGGTTCATCCTCCTGGCTGGCAAAGCCCTTTGCTTACAAGAGCCCTGGGAAACGGTGCCAAAACTGAAGATTAAATGAATAGGTCAGTGAAAAATCCCAATAAACAGCCCATCCCGGGGAGGAGTGCTGATCCAAACCTCCCTCTTACACAACCGGCCGGGAGTCAGTCCCCTCCTGCCAGCAGACACGAAGCTTTACACGGGTCAGAGCTGCCGTGAGCAGAGAAAGCTCATTAAAAAAAAACAAAATTACATGTGAGAAAACGAAGTGTTCCTTGTTTTGGACAGAACTGGCAGGGAGAGGAGAGTTCAAACACCACGTGCAGCCCAAAAATCAGCTGCAGAAAGTGGAGCCTCCCACCCAGCAGCGGCCCGCGGGGACCTCGCAGGGAGTGAATCCTGCCCGAGCAAAGGAAGGTGCTGCGAAGCCACCAGCTCCAAATTCGGAATTAACCCCGTCTCGCGGTGCTGCAGCTCATCAAAGGGCAGGTTTGTGATCTTAATTCAGTCACTAAGTTAAAACTTAAGAACAAAAAGATACATATCGAGGTTTGTGGCAGCACAAGGTTTACAGCAAGGTTTTTCCCTTGCCCCTGGACAAAGTCTTTGGCTACGGGAGCTGAAGGAAACCGCACAGCGCGGACACACAAACGTAGCCTGCATTTGAAAGCACAAAGGAACAAAGCTCTGGTGAATGTGGGAAATTAGAAAGCCTGACAGATTTCACCCTGGTTTATCCGCTGGCAAATTAGCTACTGTTTAAACGTGGAGCTCGAGCATTACATCATCTGTTTGCAGGGGATTTTTTTTTCTTTTTAAACTTTTTTTTTTTTTTTTTTAAAGCTAAACCATTCCCGTGTTCACAGCTCGAGGAACATCGTTCCCCCCAGACAGACTCAGCTAATTGAAAGGGGTGGGTCAAACTTCCTTGCAGGAGCCCTGCAAGCAGGGAAGCACACACCTAAACTGCTTTGCAAGCCCAAACAGCAAGAGATCTTATCTGCAATTTAGCAGGAAACACGAAGTGCCCCTCAGGTTTGTCTATTCAGATTCGGGGATGAAAAAAAAAAAAAAACCACAACATTTTTTCAAGTTGGGATGTGCACAACCAGCCTGATTACGGGGCTGAAATCACACCGGCTCCTGCTCACCCAGCTCCAGGTCAGTGTGGATTTAAGGAGACCTGGATGGACCCCATTTGATTCCTCCACTCTTTTGTCACTTACGCAAATAACTCCAGCGTTTCAGTCCTTCGGGACGCTTTCAGGGATCAGACTGAGAGGAAGGGAAACAGCCTCAGCTGCAAACTGAGCTACCCGAGATACTTTTTGCGTCTGTTCTCTCATTCCAGCTTGGACACCGGTTTTGGAGGCCGATTTTCCCTGGAGAGGAGCAGAGCTCCACCACTGCAATTCCCTCCAAACCTGGCAGGACGCTGATTTTGCAGCACCTGCTCCCTGGTGAGGGTTTCACAGAGTTCTCTTCGGGGTGTTTGAAGGGCCAGGCTCTCCCAGCCCCTCCAAGAGCAGCTCCACACAAGGCACGGTGCAAGGGGAGACTCTGCCTTAGCGCGGAGTTTTCCCACAACCTGTTTTTCTGACCCCCAGCTCTCAGGAGCTGTCAGGTTTTCAGAGAGGAAGGAGGAAGAACGGCAGGATTTTGGAAGGGTGAAGGGAAGAACCAGCAGTCTCATCCACAGACAAGCAGGTTTCAGGCAGGCACGGTTTGTGTGGAGTGAGGCCCTCATTTGTTGGGTATTTTCCTCCACACCAAACCCACAGTGGGCTCTGACCACAACCCAGTGGCATCAAGGAACGAGAGCTCAAAAGACTTTGTAAAAAAATTCATTTCAAAAGGATATTTTTTCCCCTTAAACCTGGCAAGGTTTGATCCAATCCCTGTGATCTAATGTGATCTAATCACTTTACAACCTCTAAAGCTAAAAAAAACCCAACAAGTAAAAAGGCAAACAAAACACAAATAAAAAACCATGAAACAAAAACAATGCCCTAAATGAAAAGAACAAAAACCCCACAGTCCTTTCACCATCACTTCTAGACATACAAAAATACTCTGTGAATTTTCTCCTTAGATTAAAAACAAAATAGATCAATAAATAAAGGATTATTTTGTAATAATACCCAGCACAAGGAATTCTGGCTAAAAAAATAAAAATAAATTTTTTCAGCAAACTCCATCTCTGGAAGTTCAGTTTAAATACAGCTTAACCTTTAAAAAAGCCACAACTGTAACACACGCAGAAAAACAGGCTTTGCTGTCAGAATGTAATTAAAAAAAAAAAAGAAACCAAACCAACTCAATTCTGCTCTATACTGAGATAGCCAGGAGCAGATCTGGGAGAAAGTCAAGCAAACAAATTTTCTCTCCAAGATTCCAAAAGGTCACTGCAAACAATTACTAAAATGCAATTCTGCAAACAACAGATGCCAGTTCTTATTTTTTTTTCCAATTTACAAGATAACTTCACTGCTCCAGTTACAACTTGGAAAGAATAATAATCCCAAGGATCAGGCAGCAGATTAAATAATTACATAAATACCAAGAAACCATTAAAACTGCATTTCAAAGAGGGTAGGAAACTATTTGTTTCCTCTTCCTCTGCTTTTGCATAACACAGTTCCCAAAACCAGATCCCATCTGCAGCTCAACTTGGGCCAGGATGAAGAACATTCCTTCCCATGTATGGGAACTAAAGGAGATTATTAATTTCACTTCTCACAACAGAAAAACAGAAATCAGAGCGAGAAGACTTCAAAACAAAAAGTCAGGCAATAAAAAAAAGAAGCCCCAAAGTCTGAAAAGATTTGTACCGCTGCACCTTCTTCTTGTTGTCTTGACACCAAGAGCCTTCAAAACGGGGTGTTTTCTTCCTTCAGTGCCAGTCCAGGCCCCACCGAGAGGAACTGTGAGTGTCAGCATAAACCTCTGCTCACCCAGCAGCAACACCGAGCTGAAAAACGAGTACCTGATTCTGGTGACCTTCACAGTCCCAAACAACGGCCAACTATTCCTGCCCATTCAGCACCTTCGTTTAGAACAAACCCCTCCACCCCTTTCATTAATTCCCCTCCTCGGTCCTGAGCAGGCTGTGGATCCACAGGGAACATAAAAAGGGCACTGGAACAGCCCCCTGACTCAGGGAGGGGCTGGAGCGTGTCCAGGGAAGGGAACAGAGCTGGGGAAGGGGCTGGAGCAGCAGGAGGGGCTGAGGGAGCTGGGGGGGCTCAGCCTGGAGAAAAGGAGGCTCCAGAAGGACCTTCTTGCTCTCTGCAACTCCCTGACAGGAGGGGGAAGCTGGGGCAGGGGTCGGGCTCTGCTCCCAGGGAACAAGGGACAGGACAAGGGGAAACAGCCTCCAGCTGTGCCAGGGAAGCTTTAGATTGGATATTAGGAACAATTTCTTTCCCAAAAGGGTGGTCAGGCATTGGAAGGGGCTGCCCAGGGCAGTGGTGGAGTCCCCACCCCTGGAAGTGTTCAAAAAGCATGTGAATGTGGCACTTGGGGACATGGGTTTGTGTGGCCTTGGCAGAGCTGGGTTGATCTTAGGATTTTGGAGGTCTTTTCCAGCCTTAACAATTCTCTGACTCTGTACTGGCATTGCCCAGCCCAAGCAGCAGGTACCCATCCCAACCACTCCTCCCTCCAGCAGCCAAGGAGCACCAAGCCCAGTTTCTCATCCTCTGCCTCTCGCTTAGCCCTCCTGAGTGACAAACCCAAACCATCTCCCCCTCAGGACAGCAAAATTCAGAGTACCAGAGCTGGGTAGAATTATCTAAATGCAGACAGGCCCTGCCATGTGAGTGGATCCCCTCCTCAGGCACTGCCACTGCTCATGTATCTCATCTTGAGAGAGCCAGGTTGGACTCAGGACAGGAATATCCTAATGCAGGAGCATTAAGACAGTGAACTAAGAGTAGAAAAGGGGAGCCTAGAAACTCCCCCACCCCATTCTGCTGCTAAGGGAACCCCCCAACACCCCCTACCAACCCCACAAGCAGCAACTTTGCTGTTGGATTATCAAACTGAATCACTTCACTGAGGCATCATATAAATGGCAGGGACTGCAGAGGTGGGAGAGGAGAGGGACCAAGGCCATCCCTTCTAAGCAGCAAGCCATGAAACCAGTTCAACCATGTCACCAATTCAAAGGTCAGTGCCAGCGAGGACCAGGCAGCTCTTCCCCACCCCACACACACTCTGAGATACACTCAGATACTATGGAAACCTTAACCTGCGTTCCCTCAGCAGTTACAAAGCACACAAAGCAGGAGGAGGTGACAGAAAAGCTCGGCTATAATCCCCCCCTCTCCTCACAAGGCTCCACACAAACAGTCTGTACACAGCACGAGTTAACACAGAGCTCCCTCGCTGCACACACACAACAGCTCCTGGTAAACAGGCTAAGAATAGGCACAGGGACAGCAAAGTGCCCAAGCAAGACTCCCCTGCAAAGCAACACCGAGCTCACAAGGAACATTTGCAACGCTGCTCTTGCTTTAATCAGTTTTGAGAGGAGGAAATTCACTTTGGCTGTTTTTATAACAACTCCCTCTCCACTCCATTTGTCAAACAGCTGCCACGCTCTGTCCCGGCCAGAGCTGCTGCTGGTGGGACCCCAAAGGCTCACGTGTCAGTGCATGTACCAGAGACCAGGGGGGCACATGAAAACAGGCCCCAGATCTGTCTGGAGATTACCTGTCACTCCTTCCAAGGCAATGGAATTAAGCAGGGGTGCAAGTCGGTGCAAAGCCTGGCTCATGCTGGGATAAAGTATCCCAGAGGGTGCTCTGGGCACGGCCACCCCAGCGATGTCATCTGAAACCACCAACCCATGCAAAACCACCTCCCTGGACAAGGAAGAAATAATTGCCTGGTTTGGCCTTTCTAATTAAAATCACCCCTGTCCCCTCTTCCTCTTTCCAGAGAAAGGGCAAGGTTGATTCTGAAGGATGGGGGGGAAAAATCAGCTCAGTGCAGAAGCCCTGAGATACCTGCCAGTTCCAGCTCAGTAGTTACTCCCCACTAACTACACCCCTGAGACACTTGCAAAAGCCCTGGTGCTATTCATCACCGCCACGAAGCGAAACCAAAGTCAGAAGACCCTGGAGGCAACTGCGAGAAACCACCTGCAAGATTTCTTCGAATCTTTTTCGCCCATCTTGATTTTTGTCAAGAATTCTGCAATTAACACCACCAATAACACTCTGCAGATGTTGCTGATTTACAGCTTTCCCCTGGAGAAAGGCAGCCCCCAGAGCTGTTTCGGAGGCAGGAGGTGTAAGAAGTTTGCAGGCTACGACAAACAACCACAGAGCTCCTGGATCCATCAAACCCGACCAGCTCTGCTGGAAGGGAACCACCACGTCAGAATCAAACTCCATCTTCTGCTCTGAAACAACCACCACCCTAACACGATCATTACAAGGACAGCTCTCGCCTTTCCTTTCTCCAGGTCCCTGTTTTTGTTTCGGGATGCACCCGTGGAGAACTCGCAAGGAAAGGCTTAACAACAGCTAATTGTCAGACGCCACAGTAATTAGTGGCAGCTTTCCAAGGCATCCATCTCTGGCTGGTTTTCCGATACTGGCTCCTCCCCCATCCCCACATTAAAATGAAGGTACACAAGGTAGGCGGCAGAATCATTTACAAGTACCCAGGTCTTCCCAGGAGAGACGCCTAAGGAAAGAAATATCTTTCCTAAACAATGCATGGGTTGTTTTTTTTTTACCCCTTCCCATTTGCTAAGGAACTGCTATCTTTATTAATTATCTGAGAACGATGTTAACCTATTCCTTGGCATGTATTATTAGATTGTACAATGCTTTTCTGGGAGTCAGTGTTATGCCTGGCCAGCAAATTACCACAAAATGAGGAGCACAGGATCACACACTGTCCTGACTTCTGCCTACCTGCTGCTTACACAGCCCAGCTTTGAATGTCACTCCTCCACTCATATCAAAGGTTTCTGGCCTATTTCACTTGCAGACCTTTACAAGTTTCCCTGCAGACAGAAAGGCTCTGGTAGGGAATTCAGGACTGCTCTGCTCAGACTTTACAGACCCCTCAGCAAGAGGCTCCCAGCGCTGCTCTGGATATTTTAGGCTCTGCTCTCAACTCCGAGGCTCCGCACTTGGCTGGCAGCTCTCCTTGTCACAAGCTCCAACGCTTCCATGCCAACCTTTTCCAGGCATCATCTGCATGTCAGCAGAGCTCCACGGCATCTCCTCCACAATCCAGAACACATCACTTCCCACTAAGTGCCCACACAGAAGCAGCCCTGCAGCATAATGACTTCCTCGTGCCCGGAATAGAAACGCTAAAAGACGTGCACAAATCCCAGCCCTGCCTTTCATCCGACGACGACGTGGGGGCTTTGAAATCAATCACGGGTGGGGAAGATAAAAGGAGTCTTTTCCCACGTCCAGTGACGTGCTGCGTTCCAGCACGCTCCAATCCGGGCCCAGAAGGTGGGATGCATATGGGATGGGGAAAAGAAAAGCTTCTCTTCAGGTTGGAAATGGAGAGGTGTCGATGGGACAACGTAACGGAGGATGTTGGATGCAGAGAAGCCAATTCCCACATTAAGTGTCCATCCATCGTCTGTTTGACTGGGTTTACTCAACCTGTCAAGAAATGTTCCTTCAGGAAGGCAGCACGTGTAGAGCAAAAAGTTTTTCCTGCTCTGTGGCATTCTGGCTTTCAAATAAAGACAATTCCCTTCCAAATGAATCCCCAGATGACCAGCACTCCGGCACAGAGCTGAGATGACTGCGTCACACGGAGGGGCAGCACCAAACAGCACGACAGCTCATCATCCCAACAGTCAGATGCTGGAATACGCACTCCAGGCAACGCTGGTGCCAAAACACAGCAGCAACAACAACAAACCTCAGGCTCCCTGCACTGCCACTGCCCCTAAGATGAAAGTCAGACAAGAAGATACCTGGCAGTGTTTTGAATCATAAAAGAAAGCATTTTACGAGACTCTTGACGGGTAAAAGAATAACCAGCTGGACACCGTGCAAAATAAGGGAATGAAAATGTTATTTGTGCACTGGGAAGAGTTATTAACATTTTCTATTAGGAGGAACTTGGGAGGGTTTCTTGGAGTTCGTGGGTTTATCCCACGTTCTGAGACTATTCTTGGGTAGACATTTGCATTAGAGAAGTGACACATTTTCAAAATTCACGGGGAGGAGGGAGGGCAGAAGTAGGCAGAGAAAACACACACCCCCAGCTGCAGGCAACAAGATTCCAACCATTTGAGAAACTGAGTGTAAGAACTAAGAAATTTTAAGGCTCATTAAAACAAGTGTCTTACAGAAACAAGTCCTTTAGATCTATTAGAGGCTACAGATTATCTGTTTGGAGTCGTTTGGAGTGTTGGGGTTTCCCAAAACCATAAAACCACACAAAAAAACATAAAGGATTGATTTGATTCCTTTGTAAGCCTCAATTTTCTGTATTTCGCTCAATTTTTATCAATGAGGGATGGAGCACTTTGTGGTGCTATTGGTTATGTCAACAGAGTCCTGAGAAACGGATTTCCATTTACTGGGAGAGATCCCAGAATTCCAGGATGGTTTGGGTTGCAAGGGACCTTAAAGATTACCCATTCCCAACCCCTGCCATGGGCAGGGACACCTTCCACTATCCCAGGTTGCTCCAAACCCCATCCAACCTGGCCTTGAGCACTTCCAGGGATGGGGCAGCCACAGCTCCTCTGGACAACCCCTGCCAGGGCCTCCCCACCCTCACAGCCAACAATTCCCTCCCAAATATCCAACCTAACCCTGCCCCCTCCTTCACCTGGCATGGATTAGTCAGACCTCTAAACAGCTCTTGCCGGTAACAGGCATCAATTAACCGACAGCAATGACTTCACAAAAATGGGATTTGCATGAGACTTCACAAAAATGGGATTTGCATGAGACGAACAGCCTGGCCGAGCTGCAGGAGCCAAACTCAGCCACGAAAAGGCCCCAGTGAGCAGCTCTTCCCAGTGCTCTCCAAGAAGAAAACGCTGCTTTCGAGGATGTGTCTGAATTGCAGGAATATTCACGCTATACTTGTGCTGGTTTTAGCCCAGCAAGCACAGCCTGTGTCGGCACGGGTTGGAGGAGACAACTGGCAGTCCCAGCTGTGCTCCCGAATCCCATGGGAATGCTTTTCCCCACTGCCAAGCCACACACTAGCAGAGATGGACTGAAAAGATGGGTATCACTTGCCTTTTTCACAAGAAAACAAACAAAAAGCCCAAATATATTTGCTTGTTGGGTGGTTAAGACATAAGAACCCCACTGTGGGTTTCGCTTGTTAAGAGTAACACCAAAAACGCCATCCTGAGTCAAAATCCCAGAGACAGGAACTGCTTCATAATGCCTGTTCCTGACCAAAAAAAAAAAAGGAACAAAAACCTGACCAAAAAAATGGGGGGTTAGCACTGAACACAGGTATAGAAATGAGACAGCAAGCACTGGGAAAACCCATCTGCTGCCCAGGAAACAGGAGCCAATGACCACGAGGTCCCTTCCAGTTCAGCGTTTTTGGGGGGTTTCCAGAGCAGAAAAATTGCCTCCAGACCAGGAGCCAATTCCCAATGGGCTGCCGTGATCTTGGCATGGAACAGGTAACATGTGGAGTATTCCCACCCTGGTGAAATCATTAACTGTGGGCAGCAGGAGGAAAGCCCTGGGAAAACAGGCAAGGCAGCTGGGAGAGGTGATGGGAGTCAAAGAGCAAGGAGGAAAAAAAAATCAGGCAGGAGAGAATGGAAGGAAAAAAGAACAAATACACACATAACACAGCCAGGAGAGAGACAAACTCTGAAAACTCAAGATGAAGGTGTCGTGGCATTTCAGGATGTAACAGTGATGAAAAGCAGGCTCGGGAGGGGCAAGCAAAATCTGGGAATACAACTACAACATTCAACTCATCAGCTGCACAATCCCAGAGATCCACGCTACAAATATCCAAGGGAAGACGACGGTGATGATCTTTCCCATCCCACCTGAACAGCACAAAAACAACCCTCCAATTTTCCAATTTTTCCATGTCTCACTGAGACACAGCCTAAGTGAAAGCAATTCAACAATCATGTTTTTCTTGTTGTCTGCATTTGCTGCTTTTGCTCTGACTTGACAACTGCCAAAATCCATCCCCAGGTGTAAACAAACACGAGAGCTAACAGTCCCCGCTTGAAAAAAAATCAGAGAATTCCAGAGGACTATTTCGGACTTCCCTCCTGAAAACAAGGCATCAAGGAGTTCAAGAACTGTCTGTACCACGGCTGAGCAGCTGGAAAAATTTGCTCAGGGAAGACAAGTCAAATATCCCTGCTCCAGAATCCCTGGACACTTGGCTGAGCCCATGCAAACACCCCGTTCTGGAAGGAAAAATGGAAAAGAAGAGGCATCCCAAAGCCAGGAGTGGGTACAGATAATGCTGCACATAACAACCGGGCTCTCAGATGGTACATGAAGTTAAGGGACTTGTCAGGGGGAGACAAATCTCTCTCCCCATCATCACATTATCAGGCTGTGGCTCATTTCTGATGTTATTTCTGCATAGAAATGAGCTGAAGATTACTCAGTACTTGATACAAGCCGTGCAGAGAACACACCCCACCTTCTGAGAGCTTACTATCTCAGATATCACAGATTCCTCCAGGAGAACAGAAATATCTGCAAGATAATCACCTGCATGTGACACCCCTGTCAGGAAACAAAGTTATTTAATCTCCCCCACACACATGTGAGACTTGCAGCACGAGAAACCCAGAGATTTTAAAGGCAAGTTATTGTACCCTGCTATCAACACACAGGATTTATCAGGTGCACACAAAGGCAACAGGAGGTCACACAGTGGTCACTGAGGCTCTTAGTGTTTGGATTTAAACACAGAACAGCTTCTCCAGCATCTCTGTCAATCCTAAATACTCTCTGAACCATTTCCAGCTCCTCCAGGCTCCGAATTGTTTGGGTTTGGACTGGCATAACAGCGGTGTTACAGTGTCAGCAGTAATCTGTTATCCCCGCGCTGGTAAAATATTTGGTGGACTTAAGCCCCCGATGTTTTTTTGAGCAAGAAGAGACCTCATGTGGGGGAAAACAACTGGGGGAAAAAAAAAAAAAAAAAGAACAACACGAACCTCAACTTCAGCAAACAACTCACAGGAGCACACCACCAGCAGTGCTGAGAAGCCCAGAGAGGCGACAGCCTCGTCCTTTGCAAAGCCCCAGCAGGAGCCACAGGGACGAGAATTAAGGGACCGAGGGGCTGCACTACCAGGGGGACACAACAGCCCCCCAAAGCACTGGGGGGATGCACAGACAAGCAGGACAAGGGGGTCTCCAGATCCTTTTGAGGGATGCAGGAGGGAGGGCAGGCAGGAAAGCTGGAGCCCATCAGCAGCAGCTCCTGGGCACCAGGTGCCATCACAGCCCCTCTACCAGGAGGGTCCCCATCGCTGTGAGGATCCTCCCCACCCTACAGGGTCCCTCGCTCTGTGAGACGCCCAAAACGCCTCTCAGCCTCTCCCCAGCCTTCTGGGGGGGCCTCTCTCCCTCGCTCTGAGGGACACCCACAAAGCCCCTCACGCTGTGAGGGACCCACTCACAGCCTCCCCAACCCTGAGGGGCTCCCCCCGAGCCTTTTGGGGACCCTCTCCCGCCTGGAGTGTCCCTTGCTCTGTGAGACCCCTCACAGCCCCCCCAGCCCTAAGGGACCCCCCTCACAGCCCCCCCAGCCCTAAGGAACCCCCCTCACAGCCCCCCAGCCCTAAGGAACCCCCCTCACAGCCCCCCAGCCCTAAGGGACCTCCCTCACAGCCCCCCAGCCCTAAGGGACCCCCCTCACAGCCCCCCAGCCCTAAGGGACCCCTCTCACAGTCGCCTAAGCCATGAAGGACCCCCGTCACATCACCCTCCAGCCCTGAGGGCTCCCCCTCAAAGCCCCCCTCTTCCCCCCAGCCTTCAGAAACCACCCCCCACCATACCCCTAGTCCTGACGGATCCCCCTTAAAGCCCCCCCAGCCCTGAAGGACCTCCCTCACTGTGCCCCTAGCCCTGAGAGACCCTCTCACAGCCCCCCACCCCCTCCTGCCCCTCAGGGCCGCTCCAGCCGAGCCCCCCCCCTCCCCACAACCTCCGGCCGTCTCAGGGGGCTTCCCCCGGACCGTACCACTCCCGCACCCACCCGGCCCCACGGGCTGCCGCGGGGGGGTGCCGGGGGGGTGGTGTTACCGCTCTCCCCCCTCCTTCCCCCTCTCCCCGTCCGCGGTACGGTCCGCCCCTACCTCTCGGCGCCCTCACTTCGCCCTCCCGGCAGAGCCGCGAGGGGCTGGGGGGGGAGCCATAGCCGCTGCCTTGTCTTCCCGCTCCGTCTGCCCTCCCCTGCTCCCCCCCCCTTCGGGCCGGACACAGTTGGTTTGTTCCGAAAAGCCGGCCGGTCTTCTCCCCTTAAACCGCTGGGTCTCGCACGTCTTCGGCCATTTCCGACCGAACCGGCGGAAGTTGCCGAAGTGGTGGCGGAACTTAACGAAGGGGGGGCGGGGAAACCCGAAGAGAGGGCGGAGGTAGCCGAAGCGGGGGCGGAGATTACCGGAGGGGCGGAGACTGCCGAAGGCCTGAGGGCGGGGCGACTCCCGCCTACGGAACCTGCCGAGAAGAGCCGAAGCTCCCCGGCTCGGCTCTCGCCACTGCGCACGCGCGCCGCGCCGAGGCGCTTTTCCCGCCTAAAAGGCGCGCTGTCCCTCGCACCCCCTCCCCTCAGGGAGGAGCCGCCATGTTGGCAGTGCTCGATGCCGCCTCGAAGGGGCGGCCACAGCCCAGCCCTGTGGCCGCATAGCCCTGTGTGTTCTCCAAAACCACGTAAAGGTGCCCCCACGAAGCTCAGTCTGGCCACGCAGCCCTGTGTGTCCCCCAAAACCCCCGTGAGGGTGACCCCACGGAGCTCGGTCCAGGCCACAGAGCGCTGTGTGTCCCCCATATACCCTTTGAGCTTGTGGGACACTGATCTGCAGGTAATAAAACACCCCTCATGGCTTGGAGTTTGTTACAAAATAATACTCAGATCCAACCTGGAGGGTTTGCGTGAAGGGCGCAAATGCCTCTTACTCTGAACAAAGTATCTTAAAATAATGTGTGTTAAGTGTTATCAGTGGTTAAACGTTGTTAAGTCACAGCATCTATGTTAAAAACAGCGACAAGTACCAAACATAACATGTAACAGATGGTGACTGAAGCAAAAGGGAAAAAATAAAGCTATAGTGAAATAAAAGGGATTAAAAAAAAAAAAAAGCATCTTCTCACAACAAAACCACGTCAAACACGTTCAATCCTCTGTTTATGCGCTTTAATTTTATATTATAGGAGCTCCATGAAAGGCATTCATATCTATGGAAATCAAATCCCACCCCAAACCACACAAACTTGACAACTTTGGGGAAATTAGAGAGTTTTTCACGGGGAGAAACAGGGTTTTATCTCCAGGAGCAGAGAGGGTGGTGCTTTTCTGGCCACAAAGCTCCGGGAATCTCAGCTTTAATAAAACATAAGCACTTCAAAACGGCGGAAAAAAAACCCACTTTTTCCATCTCTCTGCACTTTTTAACAGTCATTTACACATGTGTAAAGAATGCAAGGAGAAACTAACTTTTATCCTGAGATGAAAAAGCAGCGAGGGGTAAGGCGGGGGCACGGGTTTACCCTTTGATAAACAATACAAAATCCAATTTTCCTTGCAGGGAACGTGCTGTTCCGAAGGGCAGGAATAGGTTCTGCAGGTTCAAAGGCTCTAAGAAACAATACTTTCATATTTTTTCAGGCCCCCCCAAAAAAAAAATAATAATAAAAAAAGACTATGACTGCATCGCACAGCATAAAGACAAAATTAACATCCGAATCACTGAGCACACCCACGTGTGTCCTACCACACACATCTGCTCCCACTCTGGCTCAGGGTTTTGTGTTCCACCCTGAGATCTACCTGCAGGAGGAAATGGGGAGACAATAATTCCCTTCAGGACCTCACTGAGGGAGAAATACCAGCGGAGAACATGCACTTCAGGACACAACTGAAGAGACCAATTCTTCTCCCAGCTCCCTAAAGAAAACAAGCTGTCAGGATCAGCAGCCGGTCTGGCAAGTCTCTCTTTCAGAAAGCACTATCAAGGCTATTACAGATTATATTGACGAAGACACCTTCAGATTTAATCCCCTTCTCTGTGTGCTTACCCTTTTTACTCTAATAGGAGATCAGTATTAAAGGGGAGTTCTCAGCTTCCCTTCTACCAAGTGAAAAATCCACTGCTCTGCTGCCTTCTGTATATCCCAAAAATGCCGTGTTCAACTGCCCTTATTTCCCACCTCTGCTGCTATCTGGGCTTGTGCTTTCTCATATACAGTATTCAAGAACACACATGAAATTTCCACATCAGAAGTGGATCCTAAAGGACAGTCTATAAGCTATGATGAAAAATAGTTTAAAGAAGAAAATAAGTTGCAGAGAAGGCTGCCTGGCTCCTTCCTGGCAAGGAGAAGCCTTTTCCTCCTACCAGCTTCTCAACCTGTTTTCCCGAAGAAACAGACTCAGTGCATATTGCCAGTCCTGTTCAAGACTTTGAAACTCCACACTGACTTTTAGTTGGATGTGGATGTCTGAAAATACTAATCCTGCAACACAAAGCCAACTAAAAACCAGCTGCAGTTC
Organism: Pyrocephalus nanus; assembly: GCA_038380795.1. Taxonomy (NCBI): domain Eukaryota; kingdom Metazoa; phylum Chordata; class Aves; order Passeriformes; family Tyrannidae; genus Pyrocephalus; species Pyrocephalus nanus. The sequence goes on along the minus strand of CM076260.1, from coordinate 1,965,783 downwards.
AGATCCTGCCCCTTCTGTTCGACCTTTAGGAGGAAATTCTTCCCTGTGAGGCCCTGGCACAGGTTGCCCAGAGAAGCTGTGGCTGCCCCTGGATCCCTGGAAGTGTCCAAGGACAGGTTGGATGGGGTTTGGATCAACCTGGGCTAGTGGAAGGTGTCCCTGCCCATGGGAGGGGATGGAATAGGATGAGCTTTAAGGTCCCTTCCCACCCAAACCATTCAGGGATTCTGCTCACAGAACCACTTCTTTAGACACCCCTGTATTACTTCATGCTGGGAACTTCCCTTATATTACATTATTAAGTAGCTCTAGAGTTGGCAGCTGCAACTGAACACAGTGAATGGCATCACACCCTTGTGTCCTCCTCTCTGCTTCAAAAGGTCCCCACTTTCCCTCTTTTCCTTACCCACATCGAATTCCCTGCTCCTCATCCCACTTCCTCCTAAGCATGTCTTGCATCCTGGTGCCTCCAATCTGCTCTAAATTACCCTGAGTCATTTCAAGCAGGTATTAAGGAGCTCCAGAGCCAGCTAATGCACATTTCCATGGCACGCTTCCATGGCCTGAAATAAACCTCGGAAAAACACGGAACAGCAGTCGGGGGAGGGGGGTAAGGTGGGGGGAGGACCCTGAGCTTCCATCTTCCATCTTTTTCCCTGCTGCAATCCTTTTGGTACATCTTTTTTAACTTCTTTCTCCTCCCTCCTGCAGGAGACAGTTCCAAGGCTGGACCATCTGTGGATTTTACAAGTTCCATGGAACGTTTTCAGACCGCACTCTTAACCTCAGACACTCCTATCGGATTTCAGAGGATTCAGCCACTTTTTAGCCCCAGGGTGCTGTAGGTGCTAAATAGATTATCTGCATCTCTCAGCCACTACTGAAGGACTACACAGCAAAGCTCAATTTTTAATCCTGCTGAGACTCCAACTTCTTTTGGCCATCAGGTATCCCAGGGCATGCTCCAGGAGGAAATGTTAATCTGGAGTGCTGGCCAAACTCCAGTTTAGGTAATTACATTCTGACAATTTGCATTCTCCCTGCAGTTTTTTAATGGATATGGCTTTTTTTTTTTTTTTTCCTTCTTTCCTTACTTTAAGTCTTAAAAGCAGCAGCCTTGTTGTGCTCCTGCTGTTGGAGCAGCTGCCAGGCTTTGCAGCTGAAGTAGCTGCATTTCAGGGGTAGGTGAAGGCATCTCAGGACAGTTAAATAAAGCACTTTTGAAGACCCCCATGAGCACAAAGAGTGTTGTAACAATACACCCACTGCTGGCCATAAAGCAGAGCAAGGGCTGGAACACAATATCAAACACTCAGTGGCAACCAGGAAAGGAAAAGTTACCATAGGAATGGACACACAGACATAAAGGCTCTTCCTTTCCAAGTCCTCATTCTGGTTTGGAGCCGGTGCAGCCCCAGCTGGGATGCAAAGAGCGAACACAAAGAACTATCAGCATCCTGCACAGGGCAACCAGATCCTGATGGCAGAAGAAAATAAGTCTATAAAAGCAGTGGAAGCTTTTGGCAAGATGCTGGAGGACACTGCCTGGGGGTTACATGGGGTGAGGGAAAGAAATGCCTGTTCCCTTGTTAATGAGGGCACAGTTGTTGTTTTTTTTTTTTCATTTTACCTGGCTGTGTAAAAGAAAAATCACGAGGCAAGAAATGGGGTAGAAGGTTTTGTTCAAGGGGGAATATTATGGATCACCCCTGGAGCACGTCGAGTGGCCCCACCAGATGTTTGACTAAAAACAAACATTCCAGATAAATTAATTAAATTATTGCATTACCACAGAGTCACAGAATGGTTTGGGTTGGAAGGGACATTAAAGATCATCTCTTTCCACCCCCCTGCCATCGTGCTTTGTTTATAAAACCAGACATAACCACATCATGTTCTTTCCTTCACAAAAACCACAATGCCCAAAAAGGGTCATTTTCATATTTCAGCAATATGGAAGTAAAGTTTTGAGAGATTCGTGGAGCTTTTCCTCCTCCCCCAGTATGTCCCAGTTCATTAGCAACCAAAGGCTGTTATTAGCACTGGGTGAACATTTTTCACAAGTAGTTTGTGAAACCAAAATATGGTTTCCCCCATCCCCAAAAATGACCAGCAAATGAGTTTCAGTAGGAAAGGCAGCTCCTGGCTTTGGTGGAGCTCGATGTGGTGTGTGTGGGTAAAAGTTTCCTTCCTCTTCTGCTTGCAACAGCTCACAGCAATTCTATACCAATCCTGCAGCCAAAGAAATTATCTAAATAAATCTTATCTACAGAAATAATTTAAAAAAAATCCCATGACAGACTTCCACACTGCAATGGGCTTGGAAATTTCGGACATTTCTGAGTTTCTCTTCAGAAAGACACGATCCAGAGCAGGAAGCAGCAGCCCCAGCCTGGTGACAGCCACGGAAAACTCCGAGTGGATCTTGGCAATGTCCGATTAACGGCACAAAATACCAGCACTGCCTCTTTGCTTAAGGCTCCCTCCCCTTCCAAGCCCTGCTGCACTGAGGGATAAGCTGCATTTCTGTAAAATTCCCTGGAATTCCTCGACTATTACAGCTAACCACCCCTCCCCTTCATCTCAAGAGAGACGCTTTGAAGTCTTCCAGAGGTACCCAAGGAAGAAGACACATCCACATACCTCGACTACCCCCAAATTCCACTCTGGAGCAGATGGTGAGGTTCTAAATACAGGCACATCTGGTAACCACTGGTATGAAAAAGCTGGCAGGCAACCGCTTATTCTGCTCCACTAAATATTCCGTAATTTGAACTATATTTAAACAGGAGTTAAAAACCAATCATTTCACTTGTACATAACATAATCCCCAAACATGTACATGTTGTAACTGCAGCAGAGCTTGGGCATTACACTCTTGTCTACCAAAAGCATCTTCTTTTTTTTTTTTTTTTTTTTTTTTAATTAAGCACCCAGCACTGTCTAAACTTAAATTAAAAGTGACTGCAAACCAAGCAGTTCAGTAAAGGAGAAAAGCAGCATTTCCAGCTTGTGGTTTGTTTTTTTTTTTTTGTTGCAGGCTGGGAGTCTCCAGCACTTCAGCTCACCCTCGAGTCCACACAATCTGAGGGGCCTTGACAACCTGCCAGGTTGCTGAGAGTGCTTGAAAAGACAGGAGACTCAGGGAGAGCGGGCTCTGCTCACACAGACCTGTGCTTAAGCCAGCTGTTCCATTTGTCCCCGGGTTCAGTTACCACAATGTAAACCAAGGGATAATTCCTCCTCGGCAGGAAAACAATCTGTTAGACATTATCATCGCCGTGTAGTACAGGCAGCTGGGAAACACAGAAGGAAAAAAAGAAAACCCCACCCTCAGAGCCCCCAAAGTCAGCCCTGAGCACGCACAGTACCCATGGTCACCCCAGATCCACTCCCCAAACTCTTTTTAAATAATCTTTTGGGACACCATTCCACAGTTCTCTCCGTGAGCTGAGTGAATCATCCCGCGTGTGCTGGAGATCCAAAGCGATGGCGGGCATGAAATGGTCGCTCTGGATTAGAGTCACCCTGGGAAAAAAGCCTGGGAAAGGCTGAATGCTGGGATCGTGTTAAGAGGTCCGCTGGAGACCCCACCGCTGGATCTGGATGTGTGCAGAGAGCTTTTAAAACCGACCAGAGAGAGAGAGAAAGAAATACTCCCAGGAACTGGCTGATTAGGGAGCCTTAAATTCCAGCTACAGAAGGAAGATAAAATACCAGCAGCGGGGCCTTGTAAGTCTGGGGTGTAATTGCCGACTGACCTCTTCACAAAGTAGGCACTGAGCAAACCAGAGGTGATTCTGCTTGTGGACTTTTGGCAAACAGTGAGGATGTTGTAATAAAAGCTGCTTGGGATCACTCAGTTCGAGCCTCTTGCCCACAAACTGTTATAAGCAAAATAAAAGCAAAGTTTTCAGTCCCCAAAAAAGGGAAGTTGAGGTGATTAAATGAACTAGTTTGAGAAGCTGAAAGGCTCCAATGAGAGGACCTTGAAAGCAAACAAGAAAAACCATCTGCCATTTGCATCCTGGATGGAGACAGCTTATAAAAAGCACGTGGGAAGCAATGAGAACATACTGGAGATAGTCATGGTCAAGCCCCCAGACTGAAGAGAGATCACAGAATCATCCAGGCTGGAAAAAACCTCTGAGTTCATGGAGTCTGACCTGTGACTCATCCCTACCTTGTCACCCAGCCCAGAGCACGTCCACACTATTGCTGGTACTGGTGAGACCTTTGAGCAACAAGGAGAGCACAGAATGTCGGGATGAAGGCAGGGTGGGCTCCAAGAAAACCTGTCTCCAACCTCCCCAGCCAGGGAAAAGCCAACTGAGCCGCTCCATCCTCTTCCAGGTTGCCAAAATGTCAAATCCTAGCAAGGATTTCCAAGAGCTCCACACAGTCCCTCAACTAAAATTCAGAGATTTTCATAATAAAAGCTTAGAAGTGCTGGAATGAGCCCCCTCATCCCTTGGATGTTGTGAAAGTGCCGATGTGCATCTGATGTCCTCCTGTACCCACATGGCATCCTGTCAATCCCAACCAATTCCAACCAGCATCCCTCTGGAATCACGGAGACCTCCGTGCAAAACATCCCTGCTTAAGGACAGAGGGAAGGCTTGGCTGTTGATCAGAGCCAGGGCTTGAGAGCAGAGTCTGAATCAAATCCCAAAACGCCTGGAAAGACGGAGCGGAAAGCGCCCCGTGAGATCAAAGTTACCCTGCACTAAAACACCCCGGCACCCGTCTTTGACCAAGCAACTGCTGCCTCCTGCCAAAAAGGCAGCTGCTCTTATTTACTGGGATTTTAGCGATGCAACAAGGAACTACAAAAGGGACTATTTGTAAAGGGGGGAAAATGGGGATCAATAAGGGGATCGATAACAAACGCTCGTGCGCTCTAAGTGCTGCAGGTTTCTTAAAAAGCGTCGTTGCAAAGGGAAATAATAACAAATAATCGCCAGCTTCTTGAGCACCATCTATTTCAAGGCCTAACCCGACTGCAATGTACCGAAAGGCTTTAAAATTTAAAAAAAAATATATATCCAAGAGGTACAGGCCTGCTGCCAAAACCCACCACTAAAACAGGGAAGCAGGTGCCAGCTGCTGCTTTTTCCCAGTGCAGAAGGATATTTCCTCCTCTCTCAATTCAGTTATTAGAGCATTAGAAACACAGAAACTGGCTCCAAGCTGAATCATAATGAAAATATTCCTTAAAATAAAACCCTCTGTGTTTTTTTTTTTTTTCCTCTCCTACCTGCAGGATTCTTAAGAGTATTTGCAAAAGCACAGGACCGGAAATCCGGAGTCTGATCCCTTAATACTGAAGTCAACCAGATTGCATAATCCCATTAATACATTTATCAGGCTCCATCTTCACAGTAATCAGGTTTTTAGCCCTTTACACAATTCCCATTAGGCAGCTTTTTGAGCACCTCCCTTAGTTTGAGTCTGTTCCGCTCTTTTCCAGCCCAAACTTCTTCAGAGCCTTTTGCTGCTGTGCCAGATTTGTCATTTAATTTAAATAACTCTTCCCCCTCTCTGCTATTTACGCCGGTGTATTTATAGAGAAAGGAATATAATTTTTCTCTGCCTTTTTTTTTTGTCACCACCTTACCATGCAGGCTCCTTTAATCATTTTGGGAACCAGATTTTCCCCATTCTCCAGATCATTTCTAGCAGATACCCTCCCCTGGCACCTTGTAGAGCTGAAATCAATCCTTGTCCTGGGGACAAGGAATGCAGAGTGCATTTTAAGCAATGCCTCACCAAAACCTGTTGCAGTGGCATTTCCTTGTCACTTGTGGAAGCAACTCCATTGACAAATGTGATCCTGGTGTGTATCTTTACCACCAGGACATCAGAATTATCCTATGATTGATTAAGGCATTCCAATTCCCGTGCAGAAAACCCAACTTTCCATCAGGGTTTGCATCACAGAGACTCACATTTGCTTTGAGACGAACAGTCAGCCATTCTTCTCCTGGGATCTCCTGTTTTTCCTCTTTTGATGGCATCTCCAAATCCCATAATTTCTGCTCTGTCATTAGTCAATACCTTGATTAACACTGCTCCTTGTGCCTTGAGGAACAGCATTGCTAACCTGCCTGCCAATCCTTCTCCAACCATCCCACCTTTTCTCCCGTGGATACAGCATTTATTGATGCAAAACAGAGCAAAATACTTCAATTCTGATTGATTTAAACTCTCTTACTTTGCATCTTTTGTGGATTTGGGGGGTTTTTTTCTTAATGAAAGGCTGATTTTTGCTGGTGGAGAACAACACAGGCTTATTCCTCCATAAATCAGGTCTTTCCCTGAACAGCAAAGCTGCCCTATTTTTACAGTTGGGCATTTGTAAAAATTAGTAAACTATGCAAGTCAACACATTTGACGTTAAAAATGGTAAATGAAGTTTCTTAATGACTCGTCTGACTTTTTAACTGTACTTGGCTTTTATGTCACAAATTTAAAAAACCAATTAGAATGCAGGAAAAAAGGCATGTCGGGCTTGTAGTTAAATAAAATAAAGCTAAACGTGCTGAATATGTAGTTTAAATTAAAACAAACTGGTTTATTGTACAAAGGAGTTCTGCAGCCTATAAATAGAACCAATTTCTCTCTTACTCAGCACGTCTGCAGGTTTTCAGAACCTGAGACAAAATTAGGTTCTATTCTCATGCAAAGGAAGAGCTGAGGCTCGAGTAAAAAAACGAAAAGTGGCAAAACCCACTTCATTAAACGCTTTCTTTGAGCCACTTGTGAAAGAGAGGGCACTCACACAACCCTGAGGGCACTCACTGCCCTCCTCCCATCCCTGCCCTCCCTCCCTCCCTCCCCAGGAATTCCTGCTCACAGGAACTGACACCACCACACCAGCTGGAAATCCCATCGGCCACAGAAGCCGGCAGGGAGGTTTTTCACGGTGAAAGTGCAGCCCCACGGAGCCAGTGAGAGGGACAAACTGGAGAATAAACACGGAAATCCCTCCAGCCAGAGCGGTGATGGATTTGACCCGGAGCAGAACATCCATCCTATGGATCAGGGATTGTCCCCAGCAAACGTTACCTCAGTCTGAGCCTTACAAAGCTGCTTCAGCTTCCTCACCGAGATCTTCTCCAAGTCTTCCTCCTTCACCAGTCCCGAGGTACTTTCAGCCCCTCCAACACGTGGCAATATTTGTGTTTAATCGATACCAGTCCTGGCTCCCCCAGAGAGCAAGAACAAACAATAATCTGCCCTTCCAATTACAGCAGAGTTCCACTAAAACCACTACGTGTGTCGAGTTTTAAATTCAACCACATTTAAAGGCGAAGAAAAACCCTCCCTTTTTCCCACCCCTGACAGAACAATACTACACTCTGCCTTTTTTTGGTTTGTTTTTTTTTTGGTAATTAAAAATAGGCTGAACTTTAGGAGCGCTGTTGCACTTGAAGCAGTAGAATAAAGTGCATCATAAAAAAAGATGCCACTGGGATCAGTTAAAGCCAAGAAAATTGAAAACATTAAGGGGGAACGAAGCCAAAAACACAGAACCAGATTTAAACTCGGCGTATGCTGTGGCAGGGGGCCAGTGGAAGCAGAACTTGCTGGAGGAGGAAGGAGAGGGAAGGCTCCCTGGATCAGAGGATGGTGGGCCAGGGAGCTGGGCGTCAGCAGCTGGCACAGCTGGGTGAGATCAATGAAGTACCAGAACTCAGCTGTAAAAAATCCTCATCACACTAAGCCAGGCCATTAATAAACATGGAGCTGTTATACACCACTTGCCACCTTCAAAGAGCTCCAAACCCAATGACTAATCCTCACAAACCACCTCCTTAGGTGCAGGAGCTGTTTATAGAGATGAGAACAAAGGCAAAACGGTGAAGTCATTGGCCACAGCTCCTAAAAAGCAGATTTTAAAGGCAGGCTGAAATTCAGGGCTCCCAGACACAGCCCCTTGGCTGGGTGGAATTTCCCTTGCGTTCCTCTGACAGCAGGAGACCTCTACAACCTGAAACGCTGGCCCCCAAAACCTGAAACCTCATATATGAAGTTACTTCTCAAGTGGGTTTTACTCCTCAAGACTCATTTTGTATCTTCTCTGCGCAGTCAGCAGAGCAGCAGAGGAAATAAAACGGGTGAAGTGACGGCACCGCGGAGATCAACAGGAAGTTTTGGCCACTAAACTGGCACTTCAGCTGATGTGGTTTAACAAAGTGGAAAAAAACCCCCCAAAAACCAGCACCTAGCAAAGCCTCTCACTAGAAGGTCAGTAAATCACACCTCCTCGATTCCCTCCTCCACCTGTCTTTCCTCCAACAAATAAAATTACATCGAAATTAACGAGGAGACTACGACACAAAATCTCAGTTTTACAGCAAACTCACGACACACAGAGCGTCTCTGTTACCCACGCTCCGCTCAGCAGGGATCTCCAGGGGAGACTAGAACTAACAAACACATTGTAACAAAGGGCCAGAAACAAGAATAAGTTCCTAAAGGGAAAATAAACCCAACGCACTTGTGTTTCTGAGCACCTCAAGGACGTTATCAATAAACCCAGATGCAGCCTTTCCACAAAAGCTGCAGCGACAATTGATTCAAATGGATGGCACTTCTGTAGTGCCCCTGTTTGACTCTCCAGCTGAAGCAGATAAAAATTCAGAGATTGGACTTCCTTGGTATTTTCATGTTAATCTACACAGCTTTAGGGAAATTGTTGTGACTCCAATTCACTCTGAACAGTCAGAGCCATTCAAGCACCTACCAGCAATTTTCCTACCTCGCAGTCTATCTCATAAGTCAACCTGATGCATTATCTTCCCTGCACAAATCTGTCATGAGCACCAGGCAGGCTCCCCCTCAGTCCTGATAAGCAGGAGCAGGCCTGACTCATCCTCTTTTTCCCCCCCCTTTCATCCTGATTTGTGTCGTCTCCTTTACAATTTAGTTTTCCCCCCATCCTCGTGGTGGCACGAGGAGAAGGGATCAGGATGTGTGTAATGTGTGTGCAAGGGACAACAAGAGGAAGAATGTGGTTTTAATCTCCACCTACTCCTCTGGCTAACAGTTCCTTTTGCTTCATCTCCTTGGAGGTATTTTAGCATTAAATTCAAATGAAGTCTCCCTTTTCTTCTGCTTTTATTGAAAGAAAACAATGGGACACGGGAGAAACCCACGCAGGAGGAAACGTTTCCTGCTCTGGAGTGCTTGGACTTGCTGAAGTCTTGGGCTGTGTCTCCTGCAGAAAGCAGACAAGCAGCTACACCCATCCCGGGGCTACTTTTGCCCAAACTGACGCTGCACTTCAACTAAAAACCAGTTTTACTGCAAACAGAGACCGGCATCCACGGGCCTGAGGGCTACCAGGGCAACAAAGCTCCGGCTCCGGTTGACAGAGCTCCCCAAAAACAGCTGGAAGATCTCTTTCCTCACAGGGACTGTCTGGTATCCACTCAGGCAAGCTGGAGCTGCACCCCTGCCCCAGGCTCAGGGAGTACCTGGGCTGTCCCTCGTGCCTCACTGCCTCTTCCCCAGGAACTTATGCAACCCTAATAACCCTTCAGAACTTACTGGGGTGGTGAAAACACACAAACACGTGGGTGGGTGGGTGGGTGGGTGGATGAGGCTCATTCTGTAAGAAAACAACACAGATGTGTTGATTGTGGGGGCAAAAAGAAAAGGGTGTGCTGTCATGGGTCTGAGCAGAGATCCCAAGCAGCGAGTTATCCACAGCCCAGCAAGCCAAAGATTCGGGTGTAGCCACACGGAAAAATCAGGCTTTGGATGTACTCAGGAACAGGCAAAGGTCTAAAACAACACGTTCATGAAGAAATTCATAGCTCAGCTTGTTCTTCAAGACCAGTGAAGGGCATCAGCCAGCACTGGAGCTCTGGGGTTGGGCCACAGACATGGGAAGAAAAGAGCTGAGAAATCCCATCCCCTTTGCTCCAGGCTGCTCAAAGGTTTACTACCTCAGTCATTTTTTTGCAGGTATCCCCCCAAGATTCTCCAGGATCTCCTCAGACTACGGTTGCCAGGTCAGTGACAAAGCAGGTAGAGCAAAAGTTGTAACTCATCAGCACCCTCAATTCTTTGAACATTGTGGTTATGTCTGCCTTTTAACAAGGCCTTCAAGGCAACATGAAACACAACCAAACAATGAGCAAAAGAAAAAAAAAAAAAGCCTCAGGTGGTCAAAGATTCATTACAACAGGCAGAATCACTCCCTTCATCCTCTCTCCACCCCACACTTAATTGAGTAGCCTGGCAAATTGATGAATTACAGTTAAATGATCTTGCTGTGATACCCCTTGCTGATGAATGAAGAATATCCTGCCAGAGCCTCCTGATTCCAGGTGATGGATCTGAGCCCAGGCTGCAACACAATTCCTTGTGACTGACAAGCTCAGCTATTTCCCCTCTTAATCTTGATAATATTTGATTGAATAAATCCAAGGTCGTAATTTCCCAGGTGGATAAAATTGTTCAAAATATCCCCAGCCCTCCAATTACTTCAACAAAACAAAACAAAAAAAAAAAAAAAAAGGTGAAGAATATTCTTGTAAGAGCTGGTGAGATCTCGTTGCTGGGAAATGTCTACACCCAAAACAAACCTTTGCTGGAGCAACGAAGGAGCAACTGTGAAGTTCCATTTGTCATCTCACGGCCCAGAGCCCTCATCATGCAGCCCTCAAACCTCAGGGACACGGACCCCCGGGGACCAGCATTGCTCATGTTCTGTCACAGCCCAGCAAACCCTTTCCTTTTTTTTTTTTGTGTGTGTGTGTGTGAAAGTTTGATAGGAAGCAGCTTGGCTGACTGGGAAGGATTTCAAGATGTGGGAAGCAGGATAACTATTAATTGGCATCATTTTCTCTTAGCGCACACCGACACTTCCTAATGGGGGAGCACCTCAAAACCCGCCACGCTCGAGCCTCAGCCAACACTTCTGGGATGCAACCTGACTTCTCCTCCCCATTTTCTCGCCCTTCCAAAGGCAGAGGAAACGGGAGCAAAAGCTTCTCCACCTTGGCTGGGCAAAACTTTCACACAGAGATCTCTGCACAGCATCAGCTGGATCCAAAGATGTTGTGTCACTTGTGAAATATTCCGGTGCTTCGTTGTGCAAGCTCCTAATTATTGGTGGCCGTGTTTCTGCAGAGAGATTTATGAGGTAGCTGAGGGTGGGGGATTTGAATTGGTTTTCCCTCAGATCTACAGATGGGAAACCACAGAAGTGGTTTTTTTATCCCCTCAGCTTGTGTAAGTCTCTGATGCAGAAAAGCCCTGAGGAATAAACAAGCCCCTCAAAAGAGGAATCGGGGTGAAAATTGTCCTTCTCTGCCTCCTCCACCACCAGAGCGGCATAAATGTCTTTTTTAAACAGCTCCACATGTCCCTTGGGGGAAATACAGCCAGAACTTTGCATAATTTCACTGTTTATCTGTTTTTAGGGGATGTTGCAAGCCTCCTTCCATCCCACTGAGGCTTTCCAGACCGGCTCCAGAATCAAAATTGCAGCAGGACCAGGACACAGATGGCCCCCTGGAACCAGGAGAAAAGAGGCAAGCGATGCAAAAGGCAGTGGCCTCACGTAACCCTTAGGAGGGAGCCAGAGCCTGTCCCCGTGGAACAATAGCAGGAAGCTGCCCCTGAGCTGGCTGTGGCCTCCCCAACCAGGAGCTGGGGATGGAAAAGCCTTGCAGGGGAGAAGCAGAGAACTTCTGAGGACAAAGGGTTTCACTCCTGCTTGTGGTTCTCACAGCGAAGCGAAAGGGAAAAATTTAAAGCCTGGAAATTCAGCTGGGTTTGGAGGTAAACAGGTGGCTGGAAAGTCAAATGAAGCTGATCCCTCTTCCTCTCCGAGGAGATGGAATGTTGGAAAAAGCTGCGGAGTGAGCAACCAGTACCTGGGCTAGTGGCAGAAAACACTCAGATTTATATGTTCATATACAATTATTCACATATAATTATGCATATATATACATATATATATACATATTCAGATTTATATATTCATATACATGTGCCTGTGCCTATAGACGTGTTGGGTCACTTTTAATGCAAATATTAAAAAAAAAAAAAAAAAAAAAAACAAACCCACAACATCTTATATGGCTCCAGGATGTAGGATTTTTTAAAAAAAATAACCATGTCCACGTGCTGCTGCAAGAGCTGCACTCAAAACAGGCACTGCTGGTGCCAGGAGGAGTTAGAGGTGCTCCCAACAGGCAGGATAATGGGATCTCACCGCTTTCTGTTCCCTCGGAATAACCACACTGCTATCAGGAGATGCAGGATATGAGGCTCTGACACTGCTCTGATTCATCCACTGGAATAAAGCAGACACTTGATGGCATCTGCATTGCTGACTCAACCCCCCGTCTCCCGTGCCCATCTTGCCGGTGCAGGTAAATAAAGGAAAGAAATGCGTTCCTGCCTCCATCCCACATCCACCAGGGCAAGGCTTTCACAGCTGGTTTTCCCCACCCTAACTCGGCAAAAAAAAAAAAAAATATAAAAAGAAATTCCAACTGCTCCGCTCTCGGAATATGTTTGAAATTAAAAGACAGTCAACCTTGCCCTGTCTTCTCCTGGCATTTTATTCCCCAGCCAGCCTCAAGAAAAAAAAAAAAAAAAAAAAAAAAAAAAAGGTGGAAGACAAACATTTTCTTGTTGAGGCTCATTCTACCTCCAAGCAGTTGTTTCCAAAGTCTGGATTTATTTATTTTATTGAGTTTCAGCTCTGGCACCCCTCACTTTCTTCCTTTTGCGGAATAAACAAGAAGTGCAGCAGCCCAGCAAGTAATGAAACAGATTCTCCTCCAACCCTACAAGCACAGGGAATAATTTGGGTTGGAAGGGACCTAAAAGATCTCGTTCCAACCCCTTGCTGTGGCCAAGGACACTTTTCACTAGACCAGGTTGCTCCAAGGTCCACGGAGCAGATCCTGATTGCTCCAACGTGGCCTTGTGTGGGGTCTTTATCCCCATGGCACGACCCAGGCTGGGTGATCTGTGTTGGACAAAGGTAATATGGGACAGGACTGTCTATGCCCCGTGTCCCTCCTGGTATTTCAGTCCCTGAGGGTGCCAACAGGACCTCAGGGTGGGTCAGACCACGAGGGGACACCGTGCAAGAGCCAGAGCTTTCCCCTGCACACCCTCCCAGCCTGGCTCACTGGAGCCCACCCAGCTGACAAACACAATGTCCCCACTGGCTCTGGAGACCCCTGGGATGAGCCAGGAGAGGAGAATCCCTACAGGCTGCTGAGGCCGTGCCAAGCCCCAGCTCCCAACCTCCTGCCTAGGCTGGGTCAATGGCCCCACCAAAACCAGGACCTGGAAGAGCCAGAGGAGTTACAGCGAACAAGAACAGGCCTGGGGGGGTTGGCAGGCTCAGTGCCCCGTGCCAGGACAGAGCCTCCTCTCCAGGGAAGTTGTGTCTCATCAGGTCTGGACCGAGCGCTGTCCCGGCCTTGCCGAAGGCTCTTCCCTCCCCCGTGGCACTTCCCCGCTGGGCTCCTTCCCCTCTGAGACCCCCCCTCTCTGCGAAGCACAGTCAGAATCGATCCAGGGATGGACAACAAGGAGCATCTCCTTAATCCTCCCGTTTTTTTGGGGAGCTGCCTCCACTCTGTGTGCCCAGACCTTCAGGTGAACCAAGCAGCGATCCCTCCCCGGGCCTCACCGCGTTCACATCTGGGGCCCCACTGCATTTCCCCCACCCCACTTTGTGACTGTTTAATTAGTCACAAACAGGAACTCAGGGGTGGCAGGCTGTTCTAGGACAGTGGCAGTACACAGCCATTAAATAAAATATAAACACCTCATCTATTCTTAACACCAGGTTTGATCTTGGCTGTCTCCTTCTCCTTTTTTTTTTTTTTTTTCCAAGGTGATTTGCAATTTCTTGGTTGCATTTCAGGAAGGGGAGGGCTGACTTACTGCATAATCTCAGTTTTGATCTATTATTAAATGCCTGCTTGCTTTTTTTCTTTCTTTTTTTTCCTTTTTTTTTTTACCCTAACCCTTTCTCTAGGAAAGCCAGAAGCCCCAGCAGGAATTACAGCCGGAAAAAAAGGTGAACTGTGAAATGAAAGCTGGGAGAGGAAAGAATTGCTCGGGCTTTTGTTTGAAATTTTCAGATTTTTGGCTGTAAGAAATCTTAGATTTGCAACCCAAGGCCAGGGCCAGGACTCAACCAAAGGACCACAGAGCACGAGGTCAGCAGCACTCAAAGCATCTAAGAACATCTCTCTTTTTTTTACCATTTTCATCCAAAAGAGGATCCCCACAGGGAGTTACTCAAACCTGTAGCACTCAGCCAGCTACAGAGCTCTGTGAGGTGCAAATCCAGCACTCCCTGTAGCAGCCTCTGGAAGTGGCTCCCTTTGTTCCCAAGGCCATGCTGGAGGTGGGTCAGGATTGCTGGGCGATTTTCATCAACGATTATCACCTTATTAACTAATAAACCCACTCTTTAACCACCAGGAATGCAACCCAGGGAGAGTCCCAGCCACCAATGCTATTTTTGGGGAAAAGAGTAGCTTTTTAAGTGCTTTTGTTTTTGCAGAACAGCCCACGCAAGCAGCTGGAGGGTTCGCAGCAGAACTGGGCAGGTTCAGGCCCGTTTTGGAGGAAAAAGCATCCCCAGGCCACGTTCCATGGCAAACCCTCTGGTTTTTCCAGGGGAATGCAGAAAGGGCAGGGAGACAGCACACAGCCCAGAGAGCAGCTGGGCAAGGTGCCACCACCTCCTTCTGCAACTGGACATCCCAGTGCCACTCTGTGGATGTCTGGGAAAGAAACCCCCCAAAAAAATGGCACATCTGGAAGGAGCCATCCCTGGGTGGGAGCAATCAGCAGATGTGGATGTCCCACACAAGCCACCAGTGCCCACCACTCCTCCACCACCTGAAGGGCCACCAGGACCCTGTCCTGGTCCTGCCACAAGGATCAGAAAACCTTCTGTTTGACCAAGTCCAGGCAGCTGCTCCCGGGACCCACCGGAGACCAACTGCAGGTATCATAAAGATAAATATAGACATGGGGCTGGAAACCCTTTTCTCCTTCCCAGAGAAACAGAAGAGATGAAGGAAGCAACGTGAACCTTCAATTCCAACTCACCCAACGACCACAAAATGCTTTTTGGGATCCCCAGTGACCAAACCACAGCTGCCACAGAAAGTGATGTTGGTGACAGGGGAGAGCAGAGGTTCCCTCGCCTCCACATTTTTGCTGGATGTGACTGACTCAAGTTTCTGGGCACAAAACAAGTTGTAAAGAGCCTGTTCCCAGAGATGAATGCCTGCTAAAAACCCCAGAGCTGAATGTCACCGTGACACGAGGGGCGTACGTGCCACCTCCTCCCTCCACCTCCAGCCTGAATCCCATCCTGCCTTGCCTTAAACTCAGCAAAAAAAGAGCCAAATCCGAGCAACTGTCTCTACATTTGGCATTATCTGCTGTGAAATGTCAAACTTTTCAACAGGAATTCCAACGTTTCCATCTTCCCTCCACCCCTCAAGGCACGAAGACTGATATAAAGAAGCCAAAAATGTACTGGAGATGAGAAAGCATCACCTACACCGGCCACAAATGGACTGGAGCTGGAGGGCCCTCTCAAAGGACCCAACAGAGGGTCCTGCTGGGGAAAAACCCACCTGGGTTTCTCCACTGCTTTGTGTCACCTCGGAGTTTGCTTCCCATGCATCCAATTATATGGAAATGCGAGGGCACGTGTGGTTTAAAACCCCCCCTCAGAGTGCTGGAAATAATTGTGAGTAAGGGATGGAACCTGCTCAGTGTGTCAGAATCTTCCCTCCCTCCCAAAGTAACAGCATTTCACAGGCACTCAAGACGTTGGCACCTACGTTTCATCTGTTTTCTCATGAGAAGACGGAATAATTTAACAAATTACACTGATTTTCGGTCTCAGCCGTAGATTCCACGCCGGCACCGCCGCAGAGATGAAGCCACAGGTTCTCCAGGCCCGTTCCTGTGGGATCAGCAGGCTCACACCCCCCTCAGCAGAGCACATCAGGGCACGACACCTCATTTCATTTTGAGCTTTCCTTATTTTCTTCCCTACTTTCCCCACTCCTGGTCTGTGCCATCTGCCTGGCTGGCTCTGGGCTGCATCTCCTGCATACACCGGTGTCCATCCTGCATCCCTGAGACCACACAGCAAGGAGAAAGCTCCTGCTCGAGGTTCCTTCACGGGCAATTAGGAACATTTACGGCCCCATATAAAAAGTGTCAGTCACCTCACCCCTCAGCCCTGCTCTGGAGAGGCACATCCCCAAAATCACCGGGACACATCTGAGCTCCCGGACCGGCCAGGTCTGCAGCAGTGGGGACGGGCAGAGAGACATCTCGGCACCTTTTGTTTTCAAGCACC
Source organism: Pyrocephalus nanus (assembly GCA_038380795.1). Classification (NCBI taxonomy): domain Eukaryota; kingdom Metazoa; phylum Chordata; class Aves; order Passeriformes; family Tyrannidae; genus Pyrocephalus; species Pyrocephalus nanus. The sequence continues at coordinate 1,949,396 of CM076260.1, read as the reverse complement.
CCTCCCAGGGACAAAAATAACAGAGTTTTCCCTCCTTTGCAGCATCCTTTGCCCCCCCCGAGCCGAGCTGCTCTGGCCACGCATCCCTGGCAGAGCTCCCGGCTCCGGCTGCCGCAGGTCAGCCATGCTCCCACTTCCCACGGGAGATGCAGCATCTCCCGGCAGCAGGAATCCCTGCAAAACCCCTTCCCGAAACACCCAAAGCAAGAGCTCGGGGGAGGCAGAACGCCGAGCAGCCCCTGCGGGGAGCCAGGCTGGCAAAAAGGAGCAGAAGTTTCTCTGCTCGGCCCCCGAGAGGCGTTTTTGAAGGTGAAGGAGGTTGGACGTGGAAACCATCTGTGGCCGCAGGGAGCCCAGACTGGCCAGGGCAGAGCGGAACACAAAGAAAGCCCAGCCCAGCATGATGAAATACAAGTTTATTTGCTTTAGCCCGGGGCCAACTTCCCTCCCTGGCTCAGGAAAATGTCTTTAATGCTGCTCTGTCTGGGGGCTTTTCTGCCAAACGGGCTTTTAACCAGCTGACCGACCAAAACACGACGCGAGGGAGATGCTGAGTCCTGAGCATCCCTCCCCCCCAAAAAAAAACCTGTGACACCACGGGGGACCCGAGCACGGAGCTGAGACCGGAGCATCCTGACTTCTCCAGGTCCTTCTGCTCTCCCTGCTCTCTCCTGGTTCACATCCCGGGACGAGGAGTGAAGGCAGGCACAGCCAGACCCCGGAGAGGGACCCACCATACCCGAGATCCCTCCCCAAGGGCGAGCCGAACCCACTCCCCTGCTTTTGGGGGGCCACTCACCTCCTGCCTGACCATCCCAGGCTCTCCCTCCCAGCAGGGATTTCTCCCCGTGGCACAGGAAACCTTCCACAGCCGCCAATTTTCCCCGCATCCCCCATGGCCCAAATTGCCAAACTCGAAAAGCAACTTCCAAAGCTGGGGCAGAGGAGCCCCCGCCCCGCCGTTCGAACGCCGCCGTCACATTAAACCCTAATAATTTATGTTGCACCATCCCGGCGCTGCGGGAGACGAGCCAGTGCCACCCCCCCCGGGGCCACCGGCACGACTTTTCCCCCAAAACTTCAGGGATTTGGGTGAAATCCCAAACACCGAGCCGCCAGCTCAGCCAGGGGTCATCCCACGGAAAAAAAAAAAATAATTAAAAAAAATCCCACAGCCCCGGGGACACCCCCAGGCTCGGGGACACCACCAGCCCCAGGGACATCTCGGGATAGGGATAGGGATAGGGATGAGGAGGGGAAAGGGGATGGGGAGTGATGGGACCCATCCCGGGAGGGGCTGGTGCTGCTCCCCGGCTGAGTCCGGGGCACCCCTCCCGTGCCGAGTGGGGAAAGCGGTTATAAAGTGAAATAAAATAAAATAAATAAGGTACAATACTAAATTACAAGAAATACAAGATATAGAAGAAATGTAAGAAAAACAAGATAAACCGGGAAAATAATAATAAAAAAATAAATAAATTAAAATAAAAAGCATAGCATAAAACGAAATTAAATAATATATCCCAGCCAAACCCCAAAAGTATCCAGCCCCCTTACCTGGGGGGGCTGCGCTGCCCCGGGAGCCCCCTCGGCGCTGTCCCTGCGGCCGCAGCCCGGCGTGCGGAGCCCGAGGAGCCCCCGGCCCGGCTCGCTGCATTCTGGGAAGCGGCTCCCAAAAACGGGGCCGAGGTGCCCTCTGCTGGCACCGCCTGCTTGGGGGCCCCCTGGGCTGGGAACGGGCTGGGGGGGTTACAGGGATGTGGGGTTGGTTTGGGGTTCTGATGAGGTGGGGGTGTATATATATAAATATATATAAATATATAAAAATATATAAAAATATATAAAATATATAAATATATATATAAATATATAAATATATTTAAATATATAAATATATTAAAATATATAAATATATAAATATATTTAAATATATAAAAATATATAAATATATAAGTATATAAATATATATATATGGGGAGGGGGAGGTGTATTTTATGAAAACACAGAATCCCAGGATGGTTTGTGTTCGAAGGGAATTTTAAAGCTCGTCCCGTCCCAACCCCCTGCCCTGGGCAGGGACAACTTCCACCAGCCCAGGTTGCTCCAAGCCCTGTCCAACCTGGCCTTGGACACTGCCAGGGATCCAGGGGCAGCCACGGCTTCTCTGGGAATTCCAGCCCAGCTCCTCCCACCCTCATAGCCAGGAATTCCTTCCCAATCTCCCATCTAACCCTCTGGCAGTGGGAAGCCATTCCCCCTTGTCCTGTCCCTCCATGCCTTGTCCCCAGTCCCTCTCCAGCTCTCCTGGAGCCCCTTTAGGCACTGGAAGGGGCTCCAAGGTTTCCCTGGAGCCTTCTCTTTTCCGTACCTGTTCCCAGGCAGAACCACAAAAAGGTGCCTTAAAACACCTCTAGAAAGGAAGTGGGAAGCACTGGATGGGAGAGGAAGGGGCAGATGTTGGGGAACATCAACTTTTGGGGTGTAACTTGTGTCTGGGAGTGTGAGGTTCAGAGTGTTGCCCTTGTTGTGAGAGCTTTTTAGACACACATGTAGAGTGGTCTGTAGATATGGAAATGTATAATTGATGTCCTGTATGTACCCCCTGGGTGCTTCAGGAGGGTGTGGGGTCAGGGTGGGTCTGGGAACTCTGGATCCCAACCCCAGTCCCAGCCCCAACTCCTTCTGCCCTGCTTTTCCCCTCAGCTATCCCCTCTCCTCTGTGCCTGGGCTGCTCAGATGGGTAATTAATGCAGCTCAGGTGGGTAATTAATTCAGCTCAGGTGGGTAATTAGTGCGTCTCTATAGCAGGATCAACGAAATATTAATGAGACTTTGTGGCTTGACCTCCCTGGGTCACCTCTGGAGGAGCTTTGCTCTGCTGGGCCCAGTGGGATCCTGCTCAAAGGCCAACCAGTAACCCAGCAAAACCCTCAAGGAAAGAGATCCCTAAGGGATGATGATCCTACACCCAGCCAGGGTGGGATCCACCCCAAAAATGAGGTGAAATCCCAAATAACCGCCCTGAAAGAGGGTTTGGCAGGAGATTCATGTGCTTTGATTCACCTCCCAGATTGGCAGTGGGCTCCTCTAATATAATTCCCATTTCTTTCCTAACAGCAGAAGCAACTGCAGGTCATGGACAAGGAGCCTGGGAAAGAGCCACAACAGAGAATTGCCAGAGGACTCGGTGGAAAAGCAGAGGCACGAGCGATCCAGCTGTGCACACAGCTGGAACTCGGCTTGTCTCCCTCCTTTTCCACGTCAAGAGCAGCTGAGTGACCACGGGCAGCCTTGCAGGTGGCTTTCTGATGCCACCCCGTGCCAGCTGCAGGTGGCAAGTGACATTTCAGAACCCACCAGTAGCTCAGTCTGACTCAAAAAGCCTCTTTTTCAAGCAAATTCATCATTCCACAGGCTCCGTTCCCGTGATGTCTTTCCACGTGTTCCCGTTGCTTCCCAGGAGCAGGGAGGTGACCCTGGGGAAATCGGGGTCCCTTTCCCAACCAACACTTGGCCAGATTCTGGGGGGAGCTGCAGAAATGTCTCAAATCCAAGGAACCCCCCCCTCTGTTTTCCTGCTATAACATCACCACGTTTTCGCCAAGTCTCACATCCAGAGCAGCAATGGCCGTTTGGAACAACTGCTTAAACGAAGTAAAACACTGTGGATGTTCCCTGGAAATGGCCAAGGACCGGGACAGGGTGTTCCTTACAGGAAATTTTACCTGTAACTGATTTTTCTGGCACAGTTTCCTCTGCCTCCAAGTGGCAGCTCGGACACAGATAATCCAATGCCTTCAAAGGGGCTGGTTGTGCTCCCAGTGGAGCAGAGGGTTTGTGGAGATGACAAAGCCTTCAAACCCTCCTCTTGCTTATGGAGCATCACCCAGGTCTGGACAGACAGACAGACAGACAGGGGAGAGTGAAGCCACCAAGGAACGTCCCCTCTCCATCTCCTGCCCCCAGGGGCAGCTCCCGGGGTACCCAGAGGGGGAATTTAATCTTTTCCACTCCATTTTAATCAGCTCATCAGCCACAGGCATTGACAGCAGGGCTGGCTAAGAGGCTTAGGTCTATTATTCCCAGAGGATTAGCCTTTTTGATCCCAGTGGAGGGAGGTGACTGCGTCTCAAGCCTTGCTGGGGGGGGGGTGTCAGGTCAGCAATCACCTGCAAAACCGGCTCCCCAATACCCCCCTGCCCCTCTGTTATTTATTTGCCAACCCCAGGGGGTCTTTCCTTCCACCCCTGTGTCCTACAAATCCCTGCATCAGCCTCAGGGGCACCGTGATCCCATATGGACCTTGTAGGATGAGGGGGGAGGTCTTTCCCAACGGGCCAGGCCTGTGGATTTGCCAGTGTGCCCTTATGTGTGTGCATAAAACAACAAGGCCTGACCCTAAAAACGCTCAGGGGCAGAGAGGTCCCGTCCCAAAAGCTTCTTGCCCCCCTTTGTCACCCTGAAACATGGAATATATGGGCATGGAGGGAGTTGGGGCGTGATGGTGCGTGGAAATCTCCCGTGACAAGGAATTTTGGGGAGCTGAAATGGGGGGGGGGAGATGGCTCTGCTCCCTCCTCCTGGGTGCTCATCTCACACGAGCTGAGCTGCACCTGGATGTGTCCCCCATCCCTGGATGTTGTGACCGCCAGTGCCACCCCCATCCTGCCTGTCCCCCTTCCGTGTCGCAGCCAAGGACGGGAGCGCGGGGCTCTCGCGGTGCACGGGGGGGCACTATTGCTCCAAAAATCCCAGCCGGCCTCTGGGGAACGCTGCTTTTCTGGGATGAATTCCCGCAGCTCTCCCGGCCCCGCGGGCTCCCCAGACCCTGCATTGCCCCAGCCCGGTGCTCAGATGGGCACGGACGAGCCCTCACATCTCCCCAGGGATTTCCCCCTTCCAGAGGGACGGAGAGGTTTCTGCCCCGGGGTTTGGGTGGAAAAGCCACGGTGGATCCTGTCAAATTGTCCTGAGCAGCAGCTCCCATGGGGAAAGCGTGGGACATCCCCCACGCTCAGACATTGCATGGGAGAATCCCAAATATCAACTCCTCGTGAGCATTCCTCCATCCCTGCACAGCAAAACCTCCTCCCTCCCTGCACTCAGGCTGCTCCAAGAGGTTTTTTACAAGGCCCCCAATCCTCCTCACCCCTTGTCCCAGGAGGGAGGAAAGGCCTTAAAGGATGATTTGTCCTTGGGAAAACAGGACACGGGGGGAATAAAGTGCTGTACAACGAGCTCTGCCGACAGTGGGAGCAGAGGAGGAGGAAAACAGGGGCTCCCCTGATGCCAGGAGCTGGTTTGAGCCCAGCATCGGGCACTCGAGCTGGTTGGATGGTGCAGCTCTTTTCCTCATCCTGTACCATCCCCGATCCAAGTAATTTGACCAAGGCGAAGCCCTGGAGGGTGTGGGGCAGGAGCAGCATCGGGAATGTGATTTCCTGCTGCTCGAGGGAGGAACGGAGATGTCCCTGTGACATCCAGGAGATGTCCCTGTGACATCCAGGAGATGTCCCTGTGTCGCTGCTCGGGGCTCCTCCCTCCTGGGCTCCCAGCAAAAATCCAAGTGTTTAAATCCTGCTTTTCCAGCAGCAGCTGCTCCGGGCGGATCAAAATCCGTCCCAAACAGCCGGAGGGAGAGATGCCCCGCAGACAGGTCAGGAGGGTCACTCCCGGAGAGTGCCAGGGGGTCAGAGTTTTGGGGCAGCCGGGGGTGACCCGGCACCTGTGAACGCCGCGAAGTTCAGCACCTCCCCGTTGTGCCGCCGCGAATTTCTCACAGCTCGGGAGGCCGGCACTGCAATTAGCAGTTGTCGCCCCTTCGCCCTGCTCGGGGGACTAACGAGCCGTGGCAGGATTGAGGGGCTGTGCTCGCGAAGATGATTGTTAACCCTTCCCCTGCTCAAGGAGCGATGCGGGCTCGCTTTTCCTCGGGGCTGCTGCCAAGGTCGGGTCACCCCCGGGCAGCTCCTCCAGAGGCTTCCCGTGGGCCACCAGGTGCTCCAGGGGAGGAAAATTTCAAGGGGGAAAAAAGGATTTGAAAAAAAAAATAAATAAAATAAAGATGGCTTGTGGTTTTTGCAGAATCACTGAGGCTGGAAAAGACCTCTGGGATCACCGAGTCCAGCCTGTGCCCCATCCCCACCTTGTCCCCCAGCCCAGAGCACTGAGTGACACATCCAGTCCTTCCTTGGACACCTCCAGGGGTGGGGACTCCACCACCTCCCTGAGCAGCCCCTTCTGATGCCTGACCACCCTTTCCAGGAAAAAATCGCTCCTGACGTCCAACCTAAACCTTCCCCGGCACAGCTTGAGGCCACGTCCTCTCCTCTTGCCACTAGAGGTCCAGATTATTTTAATCCTTGGTTAGCCCCAGATTTTATAGCTCTCCCTAGAGCCAGCACCTCCTTGGCCCTGCTCCCTCCGTGCATCAGTGCCACCATCCCCAAGGGGACTGGCAGCACCCCAAGCTTTGGGGACCACCAGGAAAGCCCCAAACCCCCCCTGCAAGGGAGAACCGATGCAAGGAGCCGGTTCCCCTCCCAAAATTAACACCGAGGAGCAGCGTTAGCTTTGCCTAATCCCACTTTCTGCAGCCAAGCAGATGCTCTGTGTCTTTTGGCAGCGGCTGAGCCTTATCTGATGGCGGCGCTTCCAGGCGGAGATCAGAGGGCTTTTGAAGGAGCTGGGCCCGAGGTGTGTCGGGGCTCGTCCCTCCTGACAGACTCCAGGTGGGATTTGTAGCTGGATGATGTTGCAATTCAGGCCCTGGGGGGGATTTTTTTTTTTTTCAGCACGCTTTCCCAAAGGCAGGAACCCTCAAACAACAGCAGAGGATATGTCTACACCACAGAAGGTGGTTATAAATATATCTAAAATATTCCCTTCCAGCAGCTTGGGAAGAGGCTGGCGAACATTTGGCACTGCAGGTCCTTCCTTTTTCAGCTTTCCCACCATTTCAGGTATCATGATCCCTCCAATTTGCCGAGCATCCACTCGGGAGACGTTCTGGAAGTCTCTTTAAAGTCAGCCAGAACTCAAAATGCATCCAAGTGCTGGAGGGGGGTTGTGGAGGTGATGTCAGAAATGGGTGTGGGAAGTAAAGGGGCTCAGTGGAAGGTGGGATTTGATAAAACCCCAAAGCAAAGAGATGGGTGAGGAGAAAGCTGCTTTCCCTGCTTGTGATGTCCCCATGGGATGGAGGGGGAGCACAGGATGTTGGTGGGACCACGGGATCAGGATGTGGGTGTCGAGGCAGCAAACACACACAGGCAGCGAAACTGGAGACTGATTATCAATCAAACGTGCCCGGAGTGTTACAAAAACCAGTCAGACCGGTAGCAGAGGGTGTTGGAGACGTGGATCCCAGCAGATGGTCACGCTCAGGGGTCGGTGGTTGTGTCCCTCTGCACGAGGGGAGGCAACACCTACAGAAAACGATTTTTTGAAAAGGTCCTCCCATTGCCACCTATTTTGCTTCAGCCCTTTGTTACCAAGGATTTCTTGGAGTAGGTTTAGGTTAGATATTAAGAAAAAAATCCTTCCCTGAGAGGGTGGGGAGGCCCTGGCACAGGTTGCCCAGAGAAGCTGTGGCTGCTCCTGCATCCCTGGAAGTGTCCAAGGCCAGGTTGGATGGAGCTTTGAGCAACCTGGGATGGTGGAAGGTGTCCCTGCCCATGGCAGGGGGATGGGAACGAGATGATCTTTGAGGTCCCTTCCCACCCAAACCTTTCTGTGATTTTGTTTGTGGGGTTTGTGCACGGCCAGATGCTTTTCTCCCTGTGGCTGGAGAAAAAAAACCACAAACAAGAGCACGAGCTGGCAGGGCTGAGAGGCAAAGCTGGACCCCAAACAGCAAACAGGGTGTTAAGGTGCATCAGGAAGGTGACAGTAATTAAAATACAGCAGCCCTAATCCCAGCCTGAGTGCCTGGTCTGCCCTGCTCTGCCTTCAGTCCCTGCTCTGACCACATCCCTCTCCCAGCTGCTCCTATTCCATCCTTCTCCCACCTTCCCCACCTGCAGGTCATGAAATCATCTCTGAGAGGAATAAACAAGCTCCAGGTGACTCCAAGCTCCAGGAGTCCCCAGCAATCAGCAGCCACAGCCCCACCTTGGTTTTCCCCAGAAGGGCTTTTCCCACCACTGCTCCAAGGACTCTTTCCTGGGCAAGGCTGATGTTTCCAGACTGGAGCTGCTCTGCTGAGGGGGGAGCTGATTTCACAGCTCCCCGTGGCCCTGGCAGGACTTCAGGCTTTAAAACCTGAAGTTTCATCTGCAAACTGTTCATCTCCTAAAGTTTCCTCCCTACGTTATTGATCTCAACAAGGCCCAAACCAGCCCCCAGTGCTAAACCAGCCCCAGCTGTGATCAGTGAGTTATTTTATCAGCAGGCTGAGCACATGAAACCACCCCATCCCTGCCCAAACAGCTACTTAAAATAAATCACTCATCAGCCTGTCCTCAGGTTTGATTTGGCAATTAAAAAAAAAAAAAAAAACACAACCCAAACAACCCAAACAACCCTGGCATCGCTGCTCCCAAACCTGTTTGCCCTTCGCTTGTCCCTGCTCATGGAATGCCGGTGTGGTTGGAGTGGTCTGTTCTCATCAAAAAAAAAAAAAGGGTGGAACAAACCAGAGCCCAAAATCTTGTCTTTGGGGGAAGATTAAGCCTAGAAAGCCTTTCTTCAGATTCAGGGCAACTGCTGGCCAGAGTTAAATCTGATCCTCAATTATTTAATCTCAACCGGGATTTTAAAAGGGGGGGAGAGGAGGGGCAGAAAGGGGTGGGGAAAAACCCGTCGACAGAGAGAGAGAGACCAGGGCGTTTCAAACGTTTTATTAAAAACTTCCAAAGGTCTAAAATGAAAATGTACACCTACTACAGTTTGTACACTCACAGTTAAAGTGCTAAAAAAAAAAAAAAAAAAAAAAAAAAATTAAACTTTACAAAACCCACACTGGACTACCGTAAACGCGCCTACCGAGAGAGCCGAGGGATTCACGGACACGGGAGCTCCTTCCCCTCCCATCCAGGTGGATGATGGTACAGCAGGGACACAAAGAGTGTCCAGGGACAGCATTACATGCAGGAGCTGCGGGAAACGCCTCGGGTGGAAATAAACCCCGGTCCGGGTAAGAAAGGAGGAACGTGGGGAGAGAGGAGGGAAATTTCACATTCAGCTGGACATTCTGCTGTTGGAGGTGGACCTTGTGGGATGTCTGCCATGCAGGGTGACTCTGCTCTGTGCCCTGGTTTCGTGGCACGGGGTGGGGGCTGCCCGCTCCCCGCTGCTGTTTTGGGATCCTCATCCCCCCTGCAATTGGGCTGTGGAGTCAGCTCCCTAGGAAGGCTGGGCATTAACCCAGCTCTCTCCTGAAGCCCTTGATGAGGGGTTTTCCCTCTCCTCCCTGCTGGAACAGTTTGGGAGCGGTGCTGGATTTGGCCGCAGGTGGATTTTGGCCCCGTGCTCACACCCAGCCCCCAGGACGGCCGGTACCCAACGCTCCCAGAGCAAAACCTGGGTCTAGGGAAAGGGAAAGCATCGAGAGCAGGCAAACACATTTACACCTGAACGTGGCTTTTTGCTGCTGTTGGACTGCTTGTGCTCTAAAGACAACAAGTGGCCCAGGCTCGAGGGAAAGGCGGCTGCTCCTTTTCCATGCAACGCGACCACAGCTCCGATTTGGGATATTCCAGCGAACAGGAAGGAGTTAGGAGTGAAGGAACATCACAGGCTCTGGGGAAGGTGTTGTCAAGCGGCAGCTGGGTTCACAAACCAGGAGATGCAGCTTTTTGGGAATACTGGGAGCGAGAAGCCGTGCGTTTTCCGGGAAGCTTCGCCGTCGCGATCGCGCAGAGCGGAGTTTTGGGGCTCAGGTCATCTCGTGTGTGGAGGAAGGGGATACATTAACCTGCTGTGGGGGTGAGCTGGAGAAGCTGGGCAGCTTCTCTGCCTGTTTCCCAGGAGAAAGGGTGCAGGTTTTGGTGTCCTGTTTCTGCTGGGAAGGGATAAAGCAGCGCTGGAACACCACGAGGAACGTGGGTTCAGCTGCAGGAACACCCAGGCAGCCAAAGCCCAAAGCACCTGAAATGTTCCAGTGACTGCACAACTGTCCTCCTGGGCAGGGGCTTTATTAAAGCAGGGCTTTAAGCTCCAGGGGAATTTAAAGCTTAGCACCAATCCCAGAAATCCGGTGCCCAGGCTGGAGCTCTCCCCGGTGAGCAGGATATGCCAAAGTTAGGAAAGCACCCCAAAAAACGCACCTGGTGCCCCTGCCAGAGGTGCTGGCTGGGCCACATTGCAGCTGGGACATGATTTAGAGCCCTTGGGCAGGATGATTTGGGAGCTGAAGTGCCCTGGCTGTGGAACTGCACCAGGTCTGGGACAATCTGATGTTAGGGATGGGCTTCAAAATCCCGGGAGGAATGCCAGAGCTCAGGTGTTGAAGATAAAAGGGAGGGAGCAGGGAGGCAAAAACCCGACCAAAACTCTAATTTTAGGTTTAATCACCTCTCTGGGGTGACAGGAGTCTGCCCTTTACAGGATCCATGAGCAAGGAATGGCTGAGATATTCCCATCTGGAGGCAACAAGAGGAACTGAACCTCCCAAATTAACATTTCCAGCAGGATCTGTTTCCAGCTTCCATCACTGTTCCCCTCTCTGACTCTAAACAAGTCAAACCATTGCTAAAATTTATATATATATATAAAGGTACTGGAAATTGAGCCAAGAAGATCAATGTAAACACTTGAGCTTATTTAGTCCGGGTCCAGCGCTTAGGAAAACTCATCCTCCTGGCTCCTTCTGCAGATCCAGATTCCTAAATGGATCATCCCTTTGAAGCAGCAGGTTATTTAGCAGGAGCTGAACCTGAAAATAACAAAGGTTCCACCTCTGGGGCTTCCAGGGAGTTGCAGTTTTGCTGGTTTCAGGATTTTCCACACCCTTCTGCTTTGGGAGAGGCGATGCTGGGATAATGGGCAGTTATCCCTGCGGACAGCCTGTTATCCCTGGGGATGGTCCCTGGGGATATTTACTGAGCAAACAGGCACAGCAGAGTCTGCTCTGCCCCAGGGAGGGGGGGTGGGTGCAGAACTCCCTCCCTGGACTGTTATTCCACACCAGGATCCCTCTGCGCCTCTCCTTCGGAGCAAGAAGCCCGGTGGAAGCAAGAAGGACAATTTCGGATAAATGTTAATCTCAAATTAGGATAAATGTTATCTCAGTTTAGGATAAATGTATCTCTAAGACTCCCGAGGCAGCCCTTGATCCCCCAGCTTTGCTGTTGTGTCATCAGCAACAATTAACAGGAGGAATTGTGGAGCAGCTCCTTGAAAGCCCCGGGCCTCTCCAAACGTGCCTCGCAAAGGGAATTACATAAGGACAACGAAAAAATAAGGATTCATCTCCCAGCAATGGTCTGTAGTAATTACTGAGGTAGGTTTACATGGGATCAGTGTCTCCTCACAGCTGAATGAATCCCACCAGCAGATGCTCTGGAAAATCCAGGGTCACTGGCCACGACTCCTGCCTCCAGTGCCTCCCAACAGAGTGTTTCCACTTTAAAAAAAGCCCAAAGTGAGAATTCTCCACTGTGAATCTGAATGAAAAGAAAACCAACCCACAGCAGAGGTTGATCCATAATGCAAAATCCCCGGCTGGGAAGGAGCCAAAAATTTAGAGTGGATTTTGTCTCCTCCTCCTCAAGGCAGCAATTCTGGCTGCCACATCCTGCTCTTTCTCCTGTCTGTGGGCAGCTCCTGCCTGGTTTCCTCCCCCCCATTTTCCAAATTCCTGCTCAGCACAGAGAATCCCAACCCCCCCAAAACCAGCGGTGACATCGCAGGGCAGGAGGATCATCCCTGAATAAACTCCTCCCTCCGGTCCTTTTGGCCTCAGCCTTCCCTCACCCAGGAACTGGGGCTTGTAAACAAAACAGGGCCTTGCTCTGGTTGTAGGGAACGGGCTCTACATTCCTGGCTGGGTGAAAAATTCAGCTTTTCTAATTTTTTTTTTTTCTTAAATAGATCAGGAACAGGCAATCTCAGCTTCTGTACAGGACTCTAAAAAATAAGCGGCTGAAGATCATCTCAATAACCGGTTCGAAAAGCCGTTTCTCTTCCTGCAGAAGCTGTAAACGAGTAGAAAATTTAAAGAGTCTTTTCGTAAAAAAGCGAGGACGATGCAAGTCATTAAAAAAAAAAAAAAAAAATCGCTCTTCCCTGCCTGTGTCTCCTCCCCCCGCCCTCCCACCCCATCCCAGCCTGAGCAGCTCTAGGAAGAGCTGGGGATCCTCGGTGGGGTTTCCTTCTCCGCTGGGTTTCCAGTGGGACCATCCCGGCTCCCACGGGTGTCCCTCAGGCAGCACCTGATGTGTCTCCTCCCGATGCACACGATGGAGACAAGCAGGAAAATTGTGCCAAGGAGGAGCGCTGAGGAATTCCCTCAGCAATCAGGAGTTCCCAAGTCTCCCAAGTTTTCGGGGTGGAACCTCCCGAGAGAGGGAGGAAAAGGGAGACTTGTTTCCCACGAAGAATTTCAGCGGTGGTGTCCGATGAGGACCAGCCACGGAATAAATAACCACCTACAGAGGGGTTCAAAGGAGACAACCGGCTTTTTTTCACTCAGGAATTCGGGACAGCCGAGGCTGGCACTGCGGAGAGACGCCGCTTTCGGCTTCCTGATTCAGCCCAAATTCAGCACCTGACGAGAGAGGGTGACAATACCGAGGGAGGGACCACGAGCTGTGCAACCACCCCGAGCTGTCGGAGCGCTCGTCCCGGCTCAGGCGCTGGTGCCATCCTCCTCGATGACGCGGTTCATGCTGGTGCCGTGCGTGATGTGTGTCATTGGGTTGCTGCTGAGGTCCCTGATGCTGCTGTGCCGTGACTGCTCGTTCAGCCGGTGGGAGCTGCTGTGCCTGGAGTGGTCGGTCAGTCGGGACATGCTGCCGTGAGGTAGTCGTTCCTCCACGCCCCTGTAGCTGCAGGGGGTGTACCTGAGTCAGGGGGAACACAAGGACAATTATTGCCGTCGTTGCCGCCTCGCTGGGGGAAGAATGTAAATAGATCTCACCAACCCCTCTGCTCTGGGGAGGAAAGTCTGCTTAGCTCAGTAATTCGGCTCACACAGCCCCGGGCAAAGCGTTTCAGCTCCTCTCACAACGGTTCTTACTCGCTTCTTACCCCAGCCTATTGCTAATTAGGGGAGTAAATCACTTGGTGATAAACTGTGCTAGAAACCTTAACCCCACCCTCAGGTCAGAGCGGGCAACTCGCGCTCTCCTTTGCTGCAGCAGAGCCAGGGCTATTTAGAGACACAAAAATCGATTTGCACGCAGACCAAACCAGCCACAAAATTCCTGAGCTGATGTCGGGACAGGTCTGGTTTTCCACGTGCAGGAAAACCAGCACTGGATGCAGCCACGCTGTGTAACTCATGGAGACCCGCGTGGACTCTGGAAATACCATCGTATTTCCCCCCTCTCCAATCCAGACTCTAACAGGGAGAGGAGATGCAACACAAGAACATCCAGTTTTAGCACCACGGTGGCCACACAGGCAGGGAGGGGCCTGTCCAATCTTCTACACCATTTTCCCAGGGAGGTTGGGGATTCCCAGAATCTCAGGCTCTGGGAGAGCTGGGGGTGTCCAGGCTAGAGAAGAGAAGGATCCAGGGAGACCCTGGAGCCCCTTCCAATGCCTAAAGGGGTTCCAGGAGAGCTGGAGAGGGACTGGGGACAAGGAATGGAGGGACAGGACGTAGGGAATGGCTTCCCACTGCCAGAGGGCAGGGAGAGATGGGAGATTGGGAAGGAATTCCTGGCTGGGAGGGTGGGGGAGGGCCCTGGCACAGGTTGCCCAGAGAAGTTGTGGAATCCCCATCCCTGGGGGGTTGGGTTGGAAGTGACCTTAAAAATCATCTCATTCCACCCCCTGCCATGGGTGGGGACACCTTCCACTCTCCCTGGCCTCGGAGACTTCCCGGGATGGGACCTTGAATCCAGGGGGGTTTCCTGAGTCCATTGATAACTTCCAGCTGATTCTCAGACTTTAGGAAGTCTTTCAGGGCTGTCCACCATAATATCCCGGTAGATGAGCGGATGAAGGAGAGGGAATTGGACTGAAAACCAGGACACATCAGGAGCAGTGAAGGTGGCAGGTCAAGGGATACGGAATTCTTGGCTGAGAGGTTGGGGAGAGGACGGAATGGAATTCCCAGAGAAGCTGTGGCTGCCCCTGGATCCCCTGGCAGTGTCCAAGAGCAGGCTGGCCATGGCAGGGGGCTGGGACCGGGTGGGCTTTCAGGTCCCTCCTCCCCACGCAGGGGACTCCAGGTGTTTTTGGGGCACACGTACCGTCCGTCCCGCGAGCGGTGCAGGCTGCCGTGGTAGCTGCTGACTTTGCTGTGCACGCTGCCCGCCTTGCTCCTCTGCTCGTCCATCATGGCCAGCTGGGTGGAGGAGGCGTGGGTCGAGGTGCCCTGCGTGGAAGTGCCCCTGGACTTTCGGATGATGGGGGTGTTGGGATCCCTCAGGAGGGACTGGGCGAAGTCCGGCTCCTGCAGCACTTGGCGGCTCTCGTTTACAACTCTGAGGCAAGACAAGCAGTTCGGAACAATTAACGCTAATTGGGGCGATCGCAGCTGCTGGGGCTGCTTTACAAACAGAACGAGCCCGGCACAGCTCGGCAAAATCAGCGACCCCTGTGTTTGCATTGTTGGGTCCCTAATTGCCTCATTTTGAAGCATCTCTCTGGATCTGGGTATTTTGGCGAAGTTCATGTTCTTGAATCCTTCCTAATCCCCCCCTCCCCGTGCCTGACCCTCCAGCCTGGACGTGGGGACGATCACAGCGTTTGCGGGGTTGGTTTGTGAATGTTGTTCCAAGAGAAATCCTTTGGGATAGCGCCGCGAGCCGGCAGGCTCGGGTTCAGTTTAGAACACAATATTTGTTATGAAAACGGCTCCTCACGGCTACCACCCCACCTGGGCCTGAATTAATTTCCATTTAAAGGTCTGGTTCGGCTGAATGGAAAAAACCCCACATTTATAAATAAAACCTTTCAATTCCACCTCCCTCTGTAAAGTGGCAGAGTAGTTGGGGTGTTCACCCGAAACCTGAATTCTTGCTAAAAAAATATTTTGAAGGCAGAGGAATGTGGATTCGATTCTGGGATCAAATTATGGAAAAAATAAGGAATTTCAGATTGTTTGGTTTTTTTTTTTTGAGCTGTTGTTCATCCAGTCCTTCCTCACTCCCCTTTGGATAGTGAGAAGTTTCTAACAAAACTGTCCCTTTTTTCAAGTGTTTTCAAATCCCTTGTGCCATAGTTAACTTATATATGTATAAATATATTTGTTATATATATAAAAATATGTATATCTTAACTATATATGTAAAAGTATGTTATATATAAAATATGTGTAGATCATCTACATATAAAAATATGTTAAATGTTATACACACACATATAAATACGCATACATATTATCTACATACATATTTATAAATATATATGTAGATAAATATATGTTTTAAATAATGGGCAGGTGCAGTTACATTCTCATGCACAAGCGGTCTGCCACAGAAATTTTTATTTAATGATGAAGACCAAAAAACTCTTAAGAACCAAAAGTCCACCCTGACCACAAAACACTGTGGCAGAGGAAGGAAAAAAAAACAAACTCTGATGTATAAATATGAGAAGATAACATATTTGTTACCTCTATATACACAAAATTAAAGGAACAAGTAATCCTCAAAATCAACGAGTGATTTTTTATTTAGAAATAAACATCTTTTTGTGCAAATAGAAATAAATAGCTTTATGTGTAAAATGAAAACATGGATTGTTTTCGTGTCCTGTCGTGCCTCCTCAAAAAAAAAAAACCAACCATAATATTCCTCCAGGACTGTGAGGGCAGAGGAGATTTGCCAGCTGACCCCCCAGATTCCCCCACTCACTCTTTTTTCCTGCGCCCGTGGAAGAAACTGGCCCACTCAAAGCAGGTCTTCTTGCTCCCCACCCAGAACACGGAGGGAATCCCGACCACCAAGGCCATGAGATACTTCATGAGGAACAGGATCAAATCGGGGCGGCTCATCTGAGGCACCTGGGGAGAGAAAAGGAGAAAAAGGATTCTCCAACTCATCCTAACTCGCTCTTCCATTTACAGACTCATTTAAACCAGCTCCCCCTGCCCCGAGCCAAAGCAAACACGGTCAGGGCTCCTTTGTCCCGGAGCTCCACGGACCATGACGGAGTCAAACAAAAGGATCAACTGCTGTGAGGTCTTGGCCTTTTATCTGTGTTTCTGGTCCTTTTGTCAGTGCCCTGGATAACTGTGAAATATTTTCTAGCCTACCAATCATAAAGACTCGTCTCTTTGATGGGGTTAACCTATATAGGGCCAGGTGCTGTGGGTGCTGCTGGGAAGAATCCCCGTGGAAGCTCAGTGCTGATCCTTTATTCCTTGGCTTTCAGAGGTTGGTTACATCCTCTTTCCCTCCCTTGGGAACTCGAGGCACCAGCAAGGTTCATCTGCCTGACTCCTATCAACCCATCAAAACCCCCTTTCTTTGTGGAAATCAACTTAAAAACGCTCAAGAGGCCTATTTTGGCCAACATTTTGATGTACAAAAGGGTTTGTTTGGGAAAGACACGGTGGAGACCCAAAGATATTCCTTCTGGGAAGGCCTGTAGGGCAGCTGTAAACCAAACAGGCATCCAGGGGCCTTCTTGAAGGGGTAACTCAGCTTGAAAACTGAACCTTCAAGGATGGAGAACTTCAGGTTTAAGCCTCAAAGGCACCACCAAGCTGCAGAGGAAGAGAACAAATTTCTGCTGGTGGAATTAAGCCCTCTAAAAGCACCTGTGTGACACTTGTCACTGTGACCACGGAATTCCAGCAAAGGCTGGGAGAACTGGGATAAAGGCTGAGAGAGCTGGGATTGTCCAGCCTGGAGAAGAGACGGCGCCGGGGGGACCTCACTGTGGCCTTCCAGGACCTGAAGGGGCCTCCAGGAAAGATGGAGAGAGAAACTATTTACAAGGGTCTGGAGGGACAGGACACAGGGAATGGCTTCCCACTGCCAGAGGGCAGGGACAGATGGGAGATTGGGAAGGAATTGTTGGCTGGGAGGGTGGGGAGTGGCTGGGATGGAATTCCCAGAGAAGCTGTGGCTGCCCCATCCCTGGAAGTGTCCAAGGCCAGGTTGGGATAGTGGGAGGTGTCCCTGCCCATGGCAGGGGGGTTGGGACAGGCTGAGCTTTAGGATTCCTTCCAACCCAAACCATTCCATGGTCTCTGTGTCCTCAAACACCCACTAAAAGGACTTGGGGTTTGGGAAGAGCTTCCCCTGCTTTTCATCACAGCAGGCTGGAAAACCAACATGACATTTTGAGCTGGGAAATGTCGCTCTGTGAGGGAAAAGTGAGGCTGGAATGCTTTGTGCAGCCCTGGGAATTCGGAGGGACGTAAAGCAGGGCGGGCAGGAGGGCAGGGAACAGCCAGCCCCTCCTGCAAGAAGAAGGGAAGGACGAGAAAGCACGGAAGAAATAACGGCTACGTGACATGAAACAGCTAAACACTGAAATGTGGGGGGAAAAGAACATTTTGGAGGGATTTAAGCTGAGCAATAGGAAAGAAATAGGGCTGCAGATCAGGAGGGAATGTCATCCTCACAGGGGCAGGATTTTGGAATAGCCTCCAACATGAACTGGGGGGCATCTTTTAAGGCTGAGAGTCATCAGTTCATGAAAGGTGTTGATAGTGAGAGTCAGAGCTTCCCTCTGATCCTCTGAGCCTGTTTTAACATAAAAACACAGCCACAACCTCCTGGAACAATATCAGGGACCATTTTTTTTCCTCCCAAACCCGAAAATCTGAATTCAGTGCAATCCCTGTGCCGAGAGGATTTTCCAGAAATGTTCGCACCCCGCGGATATTCCAACCGTTTAGTGCTGATGGGCAGCACAGCTTCTACATGCACCAGTGAAAATATAAGGATAATTGGATTATTATTGCACATTTTTTAACATTATCACCACTGCAGATGGAAAACAAAAGTGTGGAAATTAATGAGCATTATTAGAAGATTTTCTCAGAGCTCCCCATCCACCCCTGCCCCAGAGAACCCACCAACATCAACGGGTCAAACGGATCGTCCTGCACTTGCCACCATTTAACCAGGACGAGTCTGAGGGTTTTTTTCTGGGTTTTGTCACTCAGGGGAGAAAAAAAAAAAAAAAAAAAAATTAACAACTGGCCAACTGAAAAATTACCCAACAAAACCGAAGCTCTCAGAAATTACCCTCGTTATTTCGCAACGCGCTCGCGTGGCATGAAGTGGAATAAGTGGTGAAATTCATCATTTCTTAATGAAGCTGATGTTCAGGTGTATCTTTAAATCTACATATTTAATGCTTGTCCACAGGGCCGAGTCTCCCCTGGCAGAGCTACTGCCCTGAAGGGAATTTAATTTGATTTTTTGCATTGAGAATAAAACCACCAGTTCCAGCACTAAAGCTCTCGGTTGTCCACTGGATTACTTCCATGGAGATACTGCAATAAATCACTTGATATCAACACTTCTGGCTCAATTTATTCACCCTGGGTGCCACAAATAATTCCAAGCAAAAATATAAAGGAGATTTTCGCTTCTTTACTGCAAAACTATTTAGGAAGAGTCAAAAATACGACTTAAAACAGTGAAGTTGTTGCAGGCTTGGACAGGGTTAGATACAATTCCAGCACATGGAATGGTGAATTCACCTGGAATATCCAAACTCCACACATCACCCAAAGTGCAAAACATATTCCAATGATCTGCTTTGGGTCTTTACTTAGAGTAAATCCCCACTGGCAGGGGATATAAGGTTGAAATATAATATAGAATAATAATATAATATAGAAATATAATACAGAAATATAATATAGAAATATAGAAATGTGTTATGGAAATATAATATAAATATAAATATATAATATAGAAATACAATATAAAACTGTAATATAGAAATATAATGTAATGTAGAAATATAATACACAGGGGATAAAATATATAAGGAATATATAGGGAATATAATGTTTAACAGTTTCAGCAGCACTTGTGCTATTTTAAACCCACTTTAACCCCATTTTTAGCCCCATTTTTATACTCAGCTTTTAAAGCTCAGCTTTCCCGCTGCTATTTGTGCCCCCTGAGAAAATCCAGGTAACTGGGACTCCTGAGGAGAGCCTGGAGCAGCTGGAGCCACAACAGCAGCAACTCCAGTCACTGGATCTTCCTCTTCCCAAGAAATTCCCTGTCCAGCACCAAATCTTTTCCAGAATCCAACACATGAAACCTCTATAATTTTTGGGGAGGAATACTTGGGACAAAAAGCTGTGACACGTCCACACTCTAAATAATCAGCATTTTTACGTCCACAACTTGCTGCACTGAAGGATTAAAAAAGGAGACACAAGTGCTCCACGAAATTCCAGACTCGTGTGGAAGCACCTCGGAAGATGACACCGAAAATTGGGCAGGATTCCTGGTTTCTATTTATCTTCTTGGAGAGAGGAGATGATGCAGGGAATAGTCAGTAACTGAGACCCTGAGGCCTCTGGTGCTGTCCATGCTTAGGGAACAAAGTCACTTCACCCACTTTCCGCTCTTTAAAAATTCAGGATGAGCTTTTTAATAAATAAGGCCCCTTCTGACCCAAACCATTCTGTGCATCCAAAAATGTGCATTTAAAAAAAGGGTGAACACCATAAAAATTACCAAAATTAGCACTGTAACTTTTTTGGGCACAGAAGGAGCCACGGGAATCCCTTTAGAGAAGAGATCCCTTCAAATCAGTGGAGTTCCACTGCCAGATGCAGCCAATGGGGGAAAAATCCCTTTAAAGCCAATCCCACAGGCTGCACTCCCATTATCAGCTGAAACAGGAACTGTGAACATCTACTTTAATTTAATTCCATTATTTCTGGTGTTTCCCACTTGGCACCTTCCTTTATGTCTGAAACTCAGCCCTCCCCTCATCATCACGTGCCAAAGGCTTCCAAAATGCCTCAAAAAGCTGAAATCCAGGGACGAATTTCCCCCTGGGCCTCAAAAACCTGGGATAATAACTTTTCCTTGTAGATAAAAACCTGCTTTCCAAGCGCTCTGGAATGCCAGGAGCTGCCTTCCCATGAGGGCAGATGCTGTTGAGGACACAGGGCCAATGTCCTTGGAGATGAGAACCTCTCCCAGAGGGAAGATCATACTGGGGTAATTCTCTGTTTTCCTTCCCATCCCACTGTTTTCCTGGAAGTGCAAGAGGGGCTCGTGCACTCCAGGAACACGAGAATTTGGCAGTTTTGTGGAGTCACAGAATGGTTTGGGTTGGAAGGGACTTTAAAGGTCATCTAATCCATCCCTTGCCACGGGCAGGGACACCTTCCACTAGACCAGGTTGCTCCAAGGGAATCTAACACAGCCTTGGACACTGCCAGGGATCCAGGGGCAGCCACAGCTTCTCTGGGAATTCCAGCCCAGCCCCTCCCCACCCTCCCAGCCAAGAATTCCTTCCCAATCTCCCATCTGGCAGTGGGAAGCCATTCCCTGTGTCCTGTCCCTCCATCCCTTGTCCCAAGTCCCTCTCCAGCTCTCCTGGAGCCCCTTTAGGCTCTGGAAGGGGCTCCAAGCTCTCCCTGGAGCTCAGTGTTTTCCTTTAATTACTTGGAGCTGCATCCCATAGGATTTGTCTGATGGGAAACTGAGAACCCCAGCCTGGAGTCATCCCAGCTCTGTGGAATCACAGAATCCTGGAATGGTTTGGGTTGGAAGGGGCCTTAAAGCTCATCCAGTTCCATGGGGTGGGAACACCTCCCACTGTCCCAGGTCGCTCCAAGCCCCGTCCAACCTGGCCTTGGACACTTCCAGGGATCCAGGGGCAGCCACAGCTTCTCTGCCCAACCTGTGTCAGGGCCTCCCCACCCTCCCAGCCCAGAATTCCTCCTCAGTGTGCATCTCCAGGCCCTCAGAGACATCCAACTGACACCAGAAACCGGGCAAGGAGATGCAGGAGCGGGGTGGGGTTGGGGGCTCCTCGTTCCTCTCGGTGCTGCTCCGACATGACCCAACAAGTCCTGGCAGGTACCAAGAGCCCAGATGTGACAGTGGGATTCCTGTAACCCAGTTTTTCCCCCCTTCCCACGTGCTGGGCCGGTAGAGTTTCCCTCAGAGAATCCAAGACTCCAATGGTTTGGAGGCACCGCCGCCCTCCCGGAACGACCGGCGGCAGCTGCTCAGAAAGGAGGTTAAAAACATCAATTTCCACACATTCCTCCCGGGAAAAACAACACTTCTCCGCAGGAACAGCGTTCATTTAAATGCTTATGTAATGAATTCCCAAGGATTTTCCCCTCCTGCCCCCGGATGATCAATCACAGCTGCTTTTTTAGGGACAGAGACCGGCAGAAAATGCGCGAATCCGCAAATTAATGAGCTGGCCGTGGATGTGGAATGAGGGCCCAAACACAGCACCTGTCCCCCTCCTCTGGGGCAGGGGGCTGCAATAATGCTGATCATTTGATATTTCCCCACGGGTGGAAAGCAATGAAATTCAAATTAACCCGTCCTTTGGATGGAAATGGGAAAAGTGGGGGGAAAGACCAAAGGGAATCTGATCTGAGGGTCCCGCTTTCAGAGCCATTTCCATCACCGTCATCGCTCTGAGACTTAGAATTATATCCATATATAATTATATATTTAAAAATATGTGATATATAAATATTATAAAATTAATATTATAAGATTTATAAATATAATACAAATTAATTATTTATAATTATATATTATTTACTATTATTATGTAATAGTATATAAATTATAATTAATATTATATTAATATTACAGAATTATACGGAATTATATAAGGTAATGCTATGTATAATTATATATAATTTATGTTACTATATATTTATTTATTTAGTAATTCATAATAAATACATAAATTTATATTATATATTCATATATAATTAATAAAATTATATGCAATTTCTATAATTAAAATGTATATACTTTATATATAATTTTAAATAACAACATAGGTGTAATTTATACCTAATTTTATATAATAGTTATATACATATTTTATATAATTATATATCTATATATTATATATTTTATATTATTACATATAATTATTATTTTGTTGTTATTATAATATTATATTACTACATTACTATATTATACATGATCAGCTTATAGATATTATTATATATATACCTAATATGATATATATTATATATACTGAATTATATATTATATTTTATACATCATAATTATATAGATAAGTACATATCTATTATCTATAGTTTCTTTCCCAGTAAAATGTAGTAGGATTTGTCGCTGTAAAATAAATTATTATTGAAACCTTGCTTTGTTTTAACAAGCAAATCCTTGGTACTGTTCTGGCTCCTCTTCAAGACTTGGGCCGGTAATGATTTCAAACCTAACCCAACCAAAAAAATAAATAAATAAATGGTAATAAAAGCTCCTAAAATTACCATCTTAACGGGAAAAATCTATTCCAGAGGAAACTTATTGACCCCAGGAGCTGTGTTAGCCCAGGCACTGCAGATCCTTCTCTCCATGCCCAACTCACCTAAAACAGACATTTTTTTCCAGGAATTTTATCCAAGTGCCTAAAAAAATACGACCCTTCCAAAAAACCTGCCTCCACAGCACATTTAAAAGCCACACTTAATTACATTTCAGATGAATTTCTCTTGAGCTCCTCTGGCTCGTTGTGGGACAGAAATTTAAGGGAGGGGAATGAATTCAGGGAAGGACAGCAGTGGTTTCAGCAGGAGTCATGGGGGGAAACGCATTGGAATCTCATCATTTACTGGAAAAACAGCCTGGATAACGACCCACACGAGGTGAACGTGGCATTCCCTCATCCATCTCCTTCCTGCTTCAAAAGGGATCCCAAAGGACGAGTAAAAAAAGGTCTTGGAGTCTTAATCACTCCAACTCCTTCCTGCCAGGCCCTCCATCAGTCACTGCCAGCGGGGAGCTCATCCCTGGCATTCCCGGGATGGGAAGGCACCAGGATGCAGCTCCATCTCCACAGGTGTCTCAAGGCTGGTCCGCAGCTCCCACTGGGAGAACACCCCGTTCCTCAGGGAAAGCCGGATCCCCACGGAGCCTCCCGGGTGTCCGTGGCTTTATCCTGGAGCAGAAGCAGCGTCTCAGCCCCAGCCACTCGTTGGGAATTCCTGAGCACCTCCCCCTTCTGCTTTGCCAGTCAGGAACTGGGCTCAACATGGGAAAAGCAAATCCAGCTCGGTGTAGAATCCATGGAATATTTGGACTCTCTTTGCTCTTCCCGTGGACAGGGACAAGGTGTCAAACAAGTCCCCATCCTCCACGCAATTTGTTCACCCCAGCACTGCTTCCCTTCCCTCCTCTCGCTGGAATTAAGGAATCACCTCCCAATCCTTGCCTATATTCCTCCCTTTGGGTCACTTAATAATGAATTAATGATGGCTGAGCCGTCTGAGGCAACAGGTCCAATTCCTGACCAATTGTTAATCATCAGACAATTAAATCCGTCAGATTTGGGGTTTTGAGGGGTTGCATTTGGCAGGTTTGTCCCACGGCCAGGAGAGGTTGGAAGTTCCCTCTTGCCACTCAGAAAAAAAAAAAAAAAAAAAGAGGATTTTTTTTTCTTCAGGCATTAGCACTTCACTGGGAATCAAACAATAAATTAGGGGGGAAATAAAACCCCACCCCTAATGAATCAGCAAATCTGATTCCTGTCAACCCCGGTGCTAAAAAACTTAATCAGACCAAAATCTTTGCAGCCTTAACGTGCTTGGGGAGTGGATGTTCTCTCCTGAATTTAAGAGAGAATTTAGGAATATATCCCCACTAAGGAACTCCCACGGCTCGGATGAAGGCACTTGGCAATAAAAAAACCCAACTCTGAAATCACTGGAGCCACAAGAAAAACATCAGGGCAGTTCTATAAAGGTGCAAAGAAAGGCCAGACCATTGCTCAAAGCAAAACTACAGAACTTAGGGGAGAAACAAAAAGGTTATTTTAGCAAAGGTGGTATTTATAAAATATTTCTTACTCTCCACAGACAGAAATATTATGTTCATTAGGCTACAGACCTTTCTTTTCAAGTTATGGGGTGGATGGAGTAACATTAATAATCATTTCTATTATTTGGTTCTTTAAAAATCAGTTTTAATGAGCCTTTGAAAAATAATTTGGTGTCAGGGTTATTCCCATCAATTGGGAAATTTTTACAGTGTAATACTATATTATTAATACACTCAAATATAATAACAGGAGTTATTAATGCCTTGTTTCTACTTAAAATTGCTCTTCTGAAAGAGCTGTTTCGGGAGGAGACATTGAGGTATTTCCATTAAAAGTCAGGCTGTCAAACCTGTGCAGTTTTAGAAGGAGAATTCCCCAAATTTGGATATATTTGGAATATACAGAGGGTCAGGGAACTAAAGTCACCATTCCAGTGAATATTTTCTCTTTGCCAGCTGCTCTGCAGCTATTTAGATGTGACTGTCCAGCATCCCAAAGAAACCCAGGATCATGCACTGCCATCCCGATTCCCGAACGTAAATCACAAGAAATCCCCTTTAATTTATTAAAATTTAATTTAATAAAATTTAATTTACTAAAATGACCAGATGAATCTCGTTTTTAAGTTTTTTGGGTTTCCTGCCAGCATCCAGCTCTGAGGGTCAAGAGCGACCGGTGCTTCAAAAACAGAGCAATCTGAGCTCCTCGCTCGGCCTTTGTCGCAATTAAAGAGCCAGTGGGGGGAAAAAACGACTCCTCAACAACCAGAACTCGAGGCTGCTCCAGAAAGGTTATTAAAAAGGGAATGGAGTGAGAGTGAGGACTCCAAACTAGCAGGGTCTGACCTCCTTTGGCAAAGGAAAGCCAGGGAAGGGCTGACCTTGAGGAATCTCAACTCAAACCTGTCTGAGGGTTGAGAAATGGCCTTTTCCCCTCGGCTCTGGCTCAGACAATCCAATTAAAAGCCAGCCAGGGCTGAGCCAGGTGATGAAAGGATTGCAGGGAATGATTGCAGGGAATGATTGCAGGGAATGGTTGCAGGGAACAACATCACATCCCGCGTGGGGTTTATCCGAGGCCGGGATGCGCGAGGAGGAGACTTCGTGGAAGCTGAGGAGGAGAATTCCGAGAAATTCACTTTAAAGCCTGATTTTCCTTGAATGTGTCCTTCTCCCCAAGCACCTAAATCAGGAGGAATTACCTGAATCATTGCCAGGAAACAGGGCAATGCTCTTGATTAATAATCACGTTGCTCGAAGCTGATGTTATGTTTATTTTTGAAGGAAGCCCAGCTCTTAATTCACATTTGCTCCATCCCCTCTGATCGAGAAAATCTGGTTTTATCTCAACCTTTGGTGGTTTGTTTTTGGTTTTTTGTTTTGTTTTTTTCCTCCTTTAGGATGGAATAATTACACCCAACAAGAAGCACCTCCTGAGGGCAGATTTAAGCAAATCCATTACCTCTTCCACCAGGAATTCTAAACAATCACTAACGGAAAAAAGAAGGGGGAGGAGGAATTCTCGATTTATAGGCACTCCTAAATATATTCTCTTTACGCAGGGATGGTGCTGAGACACTTCCTAACAAAGCCTCTTCTCTCCACCCAGCCCAGTCACTCCCCTCTCCACGTTTCAGGAGACCCACAGATGGCCAAACAGCTGAGACAAGTTGGATTAAAAAAGGCTGTGGCAACACCCCTGATTAGTGGAGAAAATGGGGGAAAAAAAATTGAAAACAATGGGGAAAAATGGAAAAAAAAAAAAAAAACAGAAAAAAATTTTTTAAAAATTGGAAAAACGGGGAAAAATTAAAAAAAAAGTGAAAAAACGTGAAAAAAAAAAAAGAAAATGCCACATAAAAATGGAGAAATTCCATCCCAACCCTACCAGCCCCACAAAACCACGGATTCCACGTGTCCACAATTATTCCTCGAGCTGGGGGTGGTGTTTGTCAGCCCTGACCCCTGGGATTGTTCCAAAGCACTCGGAAAGTAAAGCCCAACGTGTCCCCCAGGGCACAGCCCCCAGGAAAAGGCAGCGAGCTGACCTGGCCATCCCAAAATGTAACATTTTTGGAGTAAATCCAAATGCTGTTTTTATTTTTTGATAAATTCCCAAAATATAAATTGAATACATAAAAGCAAAAATAGAAATTGAATATAAATGAAGCCCTTTTTTTGGGTTGCTTTTCTTCTCTTTTTTTTTTTGAGGGGGAGGAGATGGGGGAGAAATGAAAAGACTCAGCCGAGCTGGAACTCTGAGAAGATTGTCTTGGTGTGTCTTTTGTTTTGGCCCAATTTTCTTTCCAGGAGAGAGTGAAGGATGAAGCCATGCCAAGGATGAGTGAAACACCTGGAAATGTTGCCCCTATTCCTATTTGAAAAGGAGTTTAAAAAAAAAGACAACTTAAGAGCCACTGGTGAACCAAAACAGCCCGAAATGAAGAGATTTTTGTGGCAATGGAGTTAATTTTGGGACACGGGACGGTTTGGGGTTGGAAGGAACCTCAAAGCCCATCTCATTCCAACTTCCCACTATCCCAACTTGCTCAGAGCCCGCGGGGCAAGGGAGGCCACATCCAAAATGATCTTGAAAACGAAGATCCAAATGATCAAACCCATGAAAACGGGAGGCAGGAAAAGCCACAGGCTGAGCCAAAATCATCAGCAGGAGACCAGGGCTCGACCCCGACATTAAAATCCGCTTCTCCAACGTTTAAAACAACCCCCACGCTGATGGAGTTTTAATATCACCAGCAACAGATTGGCAAGTGGGCACTTAGCTCTTCCCTGGTCTCTCACGAGAGGTTGCCACGAACAAAACGTTCCTTCTCTTCCCACTTTTGATATCCCAGGGCAACCACAACCCATCCTCTTCTCCACCCACACCGGCCACCACCAGGAGGGAGAGGCTGAGAACTCCAGTCTCCAGCAAAAAAAAAAACAACCAAACCTCAGCTTGGAATGAAACACTCGGAGAAGGGGGGGAAAAACGGGCTGGATTGTCAATTTTTGCTGCTGATAAAAGCCACATCCGCTATTACATCACCTGAATAATTGAGCTCTTCCAAGCACCAAGGGCAGGTTTAATCTTTTTTAAGGCGAAGATCAGAACAGAGAAGATTTCGAGATAAGCTCGGTGGCTGCTTCAAAGAACTCAGTGAAAATTGCTTTGGGAAAGGAGTTTGGGGTTGTGCTCCTTGTTCCTGCACGTTTATAAAACCCTTAGCAAAGCAAAACTATCCGTCCAAGGGATTCCCAAATCCCAGTGCTTGTTTTTATGGCTTTTCCTGAAAAAATGGGAAAAAAAAAAAAAAAAAAAAAAAGCCTCTTCCCACATTTTCTTTCTGGAATGATTAGAAAGATTCACACCGAGGCTGGTCGGGATCTGCAAAGTGAGTTTAAAAGGTGAGGTTTGATGAGGGTTTATTCTGATTTTTGAAGGGGACTGATTGCAAAATAAAAACCTCACATTTCTCCTACCCCTTCCTCCCCCAAAAATGTCACCAGGGCTTTGTGGCAAAAATCCTAAAATAAAAATACCAAATAAGAGCAAATGTGAACTTCTCAAAACAGGTAAGTAATTAAGTCAGGTACAAATCATGTTCCCTCCCTGGAAGTGCCCAAGGCCGTGTCGGATGGGGCTTGGAACAACCTGGGATAGTGGAGGCACCTGGCATGAAATAAATGATGGATATTCAGCATCCAGCACAAAACTGAGCTCCAAATGGGAAATGACAGAGGATTTCTGGTGTAAAAATCAAGAGGTTGAATTTGTTCTACGAACTCACCCCTCAACAGTAAATCCACATCTGCTTCCACTCCTCCAAAAAACATGGAAAACACAAGCAGGGGCACCACCACCTTCACCCTCAGCAAGGCAGCACTTTCAGTCCAGGAGCAGGGAAATGATGAATATATCAGATCCCAGGCAAAGATAATTAATTCCCAGTGCTCAGTTCCACTCCTCAAGGACTCCCATTAGGGCAGCAAAAGCCTTTGAAATAGTTTATTTTTCTTTTTTTTTTTTTTTTCTCTCTTCAGTATCCAAATTGGGAGTCTCTCTGAAGCACCCATGGTAACTGGGAAGAGTCCATTTACATTTGGATTTAAAAGAAATGGATCTTAACTCAGAACTTACTTGGCTTTTTGCAGGAAATCTGATGGGGTTTTTTTGGGACGTTTCATCCCCTACTTTTCGTAAGAGAAACGTGAAATAAAAACCAGCTCTGGGGACAGACTTTTGTGAGCATCTATTTCACTTTTTGGCCAAATTCATCCCAGTTATGAGAGCCTGAGCTGCTGGAAAGTGAGTGCTCATAATTTTATCCACCACTTCACCTGAATTGAGTTCCCACAGGATGACAATCGTGATGACGATCCCATCAGCATCCAGGTAGGAATGGCAAAGTAAGAGGGCAAAGAGACAAACTTTGAGAGCTGACAAGCCAAGCCAGTACCAAGAACTTATTAAGAATGGGGAAATTATTAGAGAGATGATGATGATGATGGTGATGATGATGATGATGATGATACCACACTGAACAGCCATAGGAGCACGTGGAATTATTTCCCCAAACACAGCTGGGAGGAGGAACAGCAAACATGGATTTTGAACCAAGAGATGACTAAATGTGATTATTTTATGATTGGAATGTGTCAACTTCCCTGCTTTTTTTCCCCCCTTTATTTCTGAAGGGAAACCACAAGAAAGATGGAGAGGGAATTTGGACAAGGGATGGAGGGACAGGACACAGGGAATGGCTTCCCACTGCCAGAGGGCAGGGAGAGATGGGAGATTGAGAAGGAATTATCCTCCATGGCAGGGGGTGGAAAAGGATAATTTTAGAAAACTGAGGGCTGGGATGTGGTCACAGAGCTGCCACAGCTCCTGCCAACCCTTCCCCTCTTTCCCAGTCTCTCCCAGAAATTTGGGAGCCTGGAGGACACCAAGGGCAAGGTCTTTGTACATAAACCCCCCCAAAATCCACGTGGAGCCAACTCCAGTTGGCAGTTCGGGATGGTCTGATAGCACTCAGATATTTAGAGTTGCATTTAATAACATGAATTCCTGATAAAAACAAGATTTTATTTAGGAAGTGAGGGATACTCCCCACAAAGCCTCAAATTTTCCCCCAATTTAACACTGTATTTCACTGGCACGATCTAAGGACAAAATTATTCCCCTCTTTTCCTCCCCCCTCCCTCCCAGCTTTGGAAATCTGTTTCAGTTATAACTGTGGATTGTTTAATTAGGGAAGCACGTTTAGTTTGGGGGGGGGGGGGATAAAAAAAAAAAAAAACAAAACCAAACCCTAAATGGATGGGTTAAAAGGAAAAAAAAAAAAAAAGAAAAACAAAACCTTCTAATGCTCCCCGGGGTCCCTGGGTCCTTCAACCCAATTTGATGTGAATGAAACCATTATTGTTCTTTTGACCCCTGCTGAGCCATTATCCAAAGCTTTGCTGGGGATTGGAGGAGCGTTTTTTTATTTTTTTCCCTACAGGATTTTGTTATTCCACCAGCCAGGATTTCAGCCCTCAGCTGGGCAGCTTAAGTTTTGGAGGGAGTAAAAAAAAAACAAAAAAAAAACCAAAACCAAACCCAAACCAAACCAAACCAAACCAAACCAAAAAATCCAAAACAAAAAAAAATCCCTCTTGGTTTTATAGATTCTGATAGGAATTTTAGATTTATTTTAAGTTAATCAAGAGAAAGCCACGCAGCACCTTTTTCCCTCTTTTGTGTTGTTTTTTTTTTTAAGCAGTTAAAAAAAGATTAAACTATTCAATTATAATATCAAGACATTAAGTATTAGAAATACTAAATAAGTATCAAAACCTGCAGCAAGGGAGACTCAATCAAACCCATGAAACTGCACACAACACTGCCAGAGATTTCCTGCCATAAAAATGGTGGATGGAAGAGTCCCACCCTAATAAAAGCCATAGGGAAAACAGCAGAAAGGGTTAAAAGCCAATAAAAGGATTATTATCAGAGCCTAAACCAAACCTTTAAGTGCTACTTTATTGCATTAAAAGGTGAGCTCTGATGATTCAGCTGGTGTTTTAACTGCTTCAGAGCCCAAATCCCGATTTTTAATATCCCTGTAGGTAAAACCTCCTGGAAACAGAGTTCCTTTCAAACAAGTTCAAGAAAATATCTGTGCAATCATTCCAAAAACAATTCCCCACTTTGGCTCAGAAGTAATTTAACACCTAAAATACTTTGTTTTCAACTGCATCAGAATAAAACTGAATAAACCAGGGGGCAGTTTGATCTTAAGAGGCTCCTGTTCCTGTGATAACTGAATTAAACTGAGCGGGCAAGTGATAAAAAAACCCAAAAGAAACCCAACAAGCTGCAAGCTCTGTTTTTTTTTTTCAGGAGACACACTAAGTAAGATTTTATACAGATGTTTTTCTGACAGGCAGAAGGAGGGCAGAACCTCCAGGCAAATCAAAGCACCAAAAAACTCCTGCAGGCCGACGACGAGGAGCCGAAAAAACCCAAGCGCTCGAGCTGAGGACGCCTCGGCTCAAGAGCCAAAATCCCATCCCAAAATCCCAACTCCCACTCCTCTAACGGCCACAAACGAACTCCTGAAGTCCTGGTGGGGACGTTGGTTCAAAATAACGTCTTTGTACCCCTGATGGGTCACACAAAACCCTGAAATTCCACAAAAAAAAAAAAGGAGGGAATCCTCCGGTTTTCCAACAACACCAGAAGGCCCCAAGGCTTATCCGAATGGTTTGAGGATGGAAAGAACTTGGCCATCCCTGACTTTTCCTGATGTTTTGCCTTCATTAAAAGATCTGTTTGGCTTTGCATGAGTTGAAGGAGCTGAACTGAACCAAGGTGTGCAAACACAGCTCCAGGTCATGGATATTCCAAAGCAAAGAGGAAAAAAGAGGTACCAGGACACCCAAAACATCTGAAATAATACTGGAATAACTGGATTTTCCAAGAGGAATCCCACAGAAGGCACGGCAGCTGCACTTTGGGTGCTGGGAAGGGTCTGGTTTTGAGCTCAGCCTTGGCATATTCCTCAAAACACAGAAGAGATTTACTCAATCCCAGCAATCCCAGCCTCTTCTCCCAGGGAAGAGGAAATGGCCTCAAGGGGAGGTTCAGGGTGGACTTCAGGTGGAATTTCTTCATGGAAAGGGTTATGAAACATTGGAACAGGTTTCCCAGGGAGGTGATGGAGTCCCCACCCTTGGAGGAGGTGTCCAAGGAACGAGTGGACGTGTCCCTCAGCGCTCTGGGCTGGGTGACAAGGTGGGGACTGGCTCTCACAGGTTGGACTCGATGATCCCAGAGATCTTTTCCAACCTGAAAGCCAGGGATGGCCAAGTTCTCGCCACCCTCAAACCATCCGGATAAGTCATCCAGTCGCCACCCCCGAGCTGCCATCCTCAAACCATCCAGACAAGTAACAACCCAAATTCCCAAACTCGAATCGTTTGGGCAAGTAACCCTCTCCACCAGCTCCTCACCTGGTAGGGACACGGGATGTGGTATTCCCGGCAGCGCTCCTGGATCCACGTGGTCTCCCACACGCCGCGGTAAGCCTGCTCGTAGAAGTAGCAGCCGATGACGACCAGCAGCGGCACGAGGTACAGGACGCTGAACACGCCGATGCGGATCATGAACTTCACCAGCTTGTCCTGGTTCTCCTTCTCCAGCGGGATTTCGATGCGCACCCGGTTGAGGGAGATGATCCCGGCCAGGAGGAGGGAGACTCCCACCACGACGTAGAGGCAGAGAGGGGCGAGCACGAAGTACCTCAGCGCGTCCACGTCGTAGAGGCCGACGAAGCACACGCCGCTGATGTTGTCGCCCTCGATCTTGTTCATGGCCAAGAGGATGACGGTGAGAGTGCCCGGGATTCCCCAGGCGCTGGCGTGGAAGAGCAAGGCCTTCTTCTCGATGGCCTCGCTGCCCCACTTGGGCACGGCGGCCAGGAACCAGGTGATGGTGAGGATGACCCACCACACGCTGCCGGCCATGGTGAAGAAGTAGAGCACCATGAAGAGCATGGTGCAGGCCTTGTTGTGGGAGCCCTGGGTCACGGTGGACGCCTTGTACTGGGCGGGGCTGGAGGCGTTGCACGCCACGCGGTCCTCCAGCAGGAAGCCGATGAAGAAGATGAGGGACACCATCATGTAGCAGACGGCGTAGAAGATGATGGGCCGCTCCGGGTAGCGGAACCGCGTGACGTCGATCAGGAAGGTGAGGAAGGTGAACAAGGTGGCCGAGAGGCAGACGATGGAGATGACGCCGATGAAGTAGCGGGCGAAGGAGAGCTCCTCGCGGCGGAAGTACATGTTGGGGCAGGGAGGGGAGCAGTCGCGCACCCTCAGGAAGGAGTAGCCCAGCTCGGGGTCTATTTTCAGCTCCCGAGGGCACCAGAAGCCGTAGTCCCTCTGCACCGCCATGGGGGCCTCTTCTGTGGGCTCCCTGGCCGCGCTGAGGTCAACGAGGCGAGGGTACGGCTCGTCGCAGTCCGGGAACCTGGAAAGTGGGAACAGGAGGGTTTACAGGAGGAATCCCCACACCCTTTTTGCAAAGATCAGTGACCTCATCTGCACGTGTGACCTCAGGCACAGCAACTTTATCTTTAGGTGTGGCTTCAGGGGTGCCAACCGGAGCGAGGACGGACAATCCAAATTAGGGGGAGTCCACCAAACACTGCACTGTTTACACCCAAACTCCCGGAGCTCCTGGTCCCGGAGCGCAGTGGGTGTCAAAACTGCAAAATAAGTTTAAAAATTAAATAGAGAAATGAATGGACAAAGAGCCCACTGGGGCTTCAGGGATAAAGGTGAGGGTACAAAATCCATCTCAAGAAGTCTGTAAATTTAGGCTCACTGTAAACTGAGACCACGTGCCCATGGAAGCAGGGTTTTATAGTGTATTTTAAAGCCTTTCCTAAGCAATTTCACTTGCTGCTCTCAGGACAGCGAGATGGTGGTTATGCCAAAAATCCAACCCAGCATTCGTAAATTGGAATTATGATGAAGGTATTTGTGTGATTAAAGCTCTGACTGGGGGCTAAGGACTGCTGGAGGAACAGTCTTGGAGGAGAGACTGGAGGGATTCCACACACTACAAGCGTCCTCTGACTTATTTTGCTAAAATAATTCTTAATTGCTTTTCCTTTCCTGTTTGTGGTTCTGTATTTTGACTGTTGGAGTCAATTATATACATATATATATATATATAAAAAAAATAAAGCAAAAGGTATTGTTTTTAATTTCATGCACATTCTGTTTCAAATAGTTATTTGTGTAACGTAAAGCTGAAAACTGCTGTTTGCACACGAGCTCAACAAGAGGTAGATGCTCTGAAAACAGAGAAATCTTTGAGATTTCGTGCTCATCAAAACCAGCCAGTTTTTCAACTATGGGGCAGGTGATGGAAACAGGAACCAGGAAACAGGAATCAATAAAAACAGGCCGGGAAAAGTGGAACGGAAAACACGGGCACTTGCAGTGGAAAACACCCAAAACACCTGCCCGAGACCATAAAACCCCTGAGGCGGTGCCAAAATTTTACCATAAAAAAACAACCCCTAAAAAGTTTACCATAAAAAACCCCGGATCTTCTCACCTGGTGCACTCCATGTCCTCAGGCCAGGCCACCCCAAACATCTCCATGAGCTTGGAGCACTCGCTGTAGGCCCTCTGGCAGAGCCGGCGGCAGGGCAGCGTCACCCGCCCGTACTCCATGCACACCGGGGCGTACAGGGCGCACAGGAAGGGGCGGAAATCCCGGGAGCATTCCAAATTCACCATCGGGTGGAAGGGCTGGGGAGGGAAAAAAAAAACAAAAACAAAAGCTGGGGGTTCAAGGGCCACAGACAGCGCTTTAGCAGGGGGTTCCACCTGAAGTTTTGATTTGTCTCATCGCAAACCGTAAGGAGACCTCGTTTCTCTGTGGGAATGATCGGGTATTTTGGGAAGAGAGGTGATCAGGAAGCCTGGGGACAATGACAGCGGTTCACAGGGGACATTTATGCCCTTGATTTGCCTTAAAAGCAGAGGGAATTAAGCAGCTAAACCGCCCCCCCACCCCCACCCCAGGGGAATTTCAGTTCTGCCATCAGAGCGCGTCCGCGGAAGGAAAACAGCCCCAACCTGCACGCTATCATTGTCATATAAACCCTCATCAACTTCCCAGCTCCCAGGAAAGGGCTGCAACCGCAGAGAAGGCAGGTTAAATATGTCATTTCTTCCCCTAGCCATCAGAAGGCACCGTGAAATCAAAGCCTGGGGAAAAAAAAACGAGTCAGAGAAAGAACAGCCGGTGCCTCGTGCTCCCGCGGTGCTTTTATGACCAGGTTTGAGTATCGGCGGGAGCAACGCTCCTTGGAAAACTCAGAGAGGAAATCCGTCACAGTTGGGCAAATATAGCTGGTCTTGAGCGTTTCTGAAGATGAAAAAGGAGCAGAAATAAGTGGGGCAGGGATTTATGTCTGAATAAAAGCTGGCGCACGTTGATAATCCACATTATCTTATTACTACTCGCTCCGCTCTGACTCGCCTTTAAAACTCTCCAGGAGTTAATCAATATTTTATTCCAGGCACTTCCCACTCTCCAAAGCCTCGCCATCTCTTTGGATATTGATGTAAGATCAATTATATCCCTTTGAGAGTGGAATATTCCAGGACACAGAAGACTGAGACCCATCAGGACTTACAACTCTGGAATGAAACATTATTTTGACGCCAGAGTTTCCCCTTCTCCCCAGCCAGGCAGGATTACAGAGCAAAAGGGAGTCTAATCTTCGGAGTTTGTGGTGCAATAGCTGAAGCACAAACGAACCTGGTGCAGATAAATACATATAAATCCTAAATCTTATTAGAACTGAAGCTGAAGAGGAGCGGCAGGAAGATTGTATTTGCCAGCAGCAATTTCCTGAGAAGTATTTTAAACCAGTTCAGCTTTTTTTTTTTTTTTTTTTTTTTTTCCTTTTTCAAACTACGGAGTAGAACAGACTAAACAACAAAAAATAAGTCGCCTTCTGTGGCAATATGAATGAGAAATACTAGGAATTACAAGGAAAAGTTTCAGTCTCACTTCTCTCTTATCACCTCTTTACTCTTTCAGTTCTTCCTTTTCCCTGCAGAAGATTAATTTTTGGAATACAAGACACAACCATGCTTTGATTTTACTGCCTTTTTTTTTTTTTTTTTTTTTTACATCTTTATTATTTACCAAACTGATTAAATTCCCTTCATTTTTTCCAGTGTTCCATGACAGGAGAGCTGTGCAATTTGGCAACAACCTGCATGAAGAGCAGCAGAAACCTCCACATGGAAGAAAGCAGCCAGCAGTTGGAAAGTATTTACATTTACAAGCTCGTGTGACCCATGGGAATCTTTCTGTTTGGTTGGACAGGCACTTCAAAAGCATAAATGTGTTTTTATTTTTAATCTTTAGGACCTACAGCACAGTTAAAGGCATTCTTTGATCACGTGGATCCAAGGAATCGATTGTAGGGAGTCATGATTGGAAAAGCTGAAGGTGAGTCTTCCTTTATTTGATGCAAAGGGAAAATCAAGGAAGTGTTTAACTCTCTTTCTTTTCGAAGAACCTCGAAAATGAGAAAATTGAGTTATATCTTTCTGAAAAAGAGCTGCTGGCTCCATTCCTGCCTCGATCCCCAAATCCTGCCTCCTGCCACTGCAGCTTTCCACACCTAAATTTCAAGTTCTCCTGACAAATGCTCCCCTACTCTCTCCTCTGCTACATCTCCAGTCAAGGAAGGGTGTTCCAGAAATTCCTCTTTTCCTGCTGTTTTGTCTTCATTAAAAGATCAGTTTGGCTTTGTATGAGTTAAAGGAGCTGAACCAAGGTGTGCAAACACAGCTCCAGGTCATGGATATTCCAAAGCAGAGGGAAAAGAGAGGTACCAGGACACCCAAAACATCTGAAATAACACTGGAATAACTGGATTTTCCCAGAGGAATCCCACAGAAGGCACGGCAGCTGCACTTTGGGGGCTGGGAAGGGTCTGGTTTTGAGCTCAGCCTTGGCATATTCCTCAGAACACAGAAGAGATTTACTCAATCCCAACCTCTTCTCCCAGGAATGAGGGGCAGGACAAGAGGAAACAGCCTCAAGGGGAGGTTCAGGGTGGACTTCAGGTGGAATTTCTTCATGGAAAGGGTTATGAAACATTGGAACAGGTTTCCCAGGGAGGTGGTGGAGTCCCCACCCCTGGAGGTGTCCAAGGAATGAGTGGACGTGTCCCTCAGCGCTCTGGGCTGGGTGACAAGGTGGGGACTGGCTCTCACAGGTTGGACTCGATGATCCCAGAGGTCTTTTCCAACCTAAATTCCTGGAGAAATTCCCTTTTAAGCAGGGCTAATCCAGCAGGACCATTCCCCAGCGCTGGCTGTTCTGGCTCTCAGCACCTCCAGGCCTCCCCCACACCACTTTGTCTCTCAGAACAGCATCTGCAGCCAGAACAAAAACCCTCTTTCTGAATTATAATCAAATCATTTTTAAAATCACGAGGAGGCTCAGCTGGAGAACAGGAGAAGTTAAAAAAAAACCCCTACAACAACCCCTTGTGAAGCAGGAAAAGAAGACAGACCTGCTTCCAAGCACCATCTGTGTCTTCAAGTGCCCCATCCCTAAAATTATCTCAAAATCATCCTACCCCCTCGCAGCTCCCAAGATGAAAATTCACTTCCACCCCCTGATTATCTTGTTCCCTATTAAAACTAAAGCCAGGGGCATTAAAAGACTCTTTTCAGGCTCTTGCCCCAAGGACTCAGTGCAAGTTATGACATCAAGCCCTGGTGCCTAAACAAAGGGCTCTCTGTGAAATGGGATGTGCTTTTGAAAAAAGGCCTCTTGAACAGCTCCAAGAGGGAAAGGGAAGAGGGCAAGGACAAGGGAAAGAGTGAGGGACAAACTGATTTCTGGGAAACCCCAGAAAGGGAAGAGAGAAATGTTTAAGGGGAGATAAACTTGTGCACTGCTGGAGGTACTTGAGTATTTAAAATACACCAGATCACACCACTGGGTAAGATATTCCCAGTTCTACACCCACTGGGTCCTTCCAGCTCTGGGAACAACCTTTATGGCCACAAGAATTCCTTCAATCCCAGTGACAAGTGTGAGCTCTTCCAGGCTGAGTCAGAGCCCTCTCCTCCCTCTCTTTGCCATCCGGGTGTTGTGAACCAATAACACCCCACAACCCTCTCTCACCGCTTCCCTCAGAGCAGCACAACCTGCAGCACAACCTCTCCCAGCTCTTCCTTCCCTCTTCCCCAGATTGTTTTTTTTTTTTTTGTGCTGGCAGCACAAAAATTTGTAAGAAATTTTAACCTAAATTATTTAACCTAAATTTAACCTAAAAATTTAACCTAAGAATTTTTTTAAGGAATCTCCCGATTCCCCAGCAGCGTGGCCCCAGCTCCCTCTTTCCCTACGATTCCCATCTGCTGGAAAAAAAAAAAAAAAAGCTTTAATGGCCACTCTCTGACAGAGAGCAGAAGTTTCCTGCTTGCCTTAGTTTTGCCTTCAGGAGGGGATCATGGATGGTTTGGGTTGGAAGGGACCTTCAAGATCGTCCAATTCCACCCTCCCAGCTTTCATCTCCCAAGGGACTAAAGACAAAGGAAAGCTGGAATGATGTGTCCATTTCCCTGCCCCCCCCCCAATAATTTTCTGAACAAATTCTCATTTTCAGTTACAAAGCAAGAGCAATAATTCTGTCTCTTAAATACCCCCTGGACCCACATTTCAGACTCCTCATACTAAGAGATTAATATTAAGAGAGATAATAAACCATTATGTCTCAGCTAATAAACCAAATTCTTCTCTTCATTTTACACAGCAGTAGCCACTTAAAACTGGCTGTTAATCAGGCAGTGACAATGCAAGATTTAAAGCGAATTATTTTGTTGATTTTTTTTTCCTCCCCCTTATCTGTTCCACCCTTTGAACAGAGAACTAAACAGGAAGAGTTCTCATAAACTCACAGAGGGAAGGAGGGGAAGTTTTCTCCCCTCGGGCTCCTGGGAAGAGAGTGATGCTATGACTATCAATTGCTCTTTGCAATTCTCTGGTGGAAGCAGCTGCCTCGGGGCACATCCAGCCACAGGAGCTGCTCTTTCTGCCCCGCCTCGCCCCGGCCTTTGATTTACCCTGCTGTTCATTAGGAGAAAAAGGCTGGAATTGTATCTCAAAGGGCACAGGAGCTGCTGCCTTCCAGGCTGTCTCCCCTGAGCCTGCTGCTGGGTTTAACTCTTGGTGAGGCTGAGCTTGTCCATCCTCCTGCTTTTGATGACCACGACAACTCGTGTCCTCTCTCCCAGCAGACCTGGCTTTCTGGAGACAGCGGAAATCTTGTTTTCCAGAGTTCCCACTCCTCCAAACTTGCCAGGTTTCCCGGAGCCTGCACTCCACGCTCCTGCTGCACACAATTCACCTGGAAATGCCTCATTTTAGGTTAAAAACAAACAGCTGACGCCAACTTTCAACCAGGCTGCTCCCGAGGGTCCTGCCTTCACTTCACCCACCCGGGGCCTCCTGAAGAAGCTCAGGGAAATGTTCCCACAGCCACAGCGGGGCCGGTGCTTGGCAAAGGGCACCGATTTGGGGCGCTTTGTCAGGAAAACGGAGCCATTCCTGCTTTTCCCGCCCGAGCCCGGCCGGAGCTGGACGGTGACGCTCAGGAACGGTGGCAGAAAGAGCCAGGAACACACTCAGGTGTGTGAGAGCGAGTCTGTCTCTTCTGGAATCCATCCATCCCTGCCCAAATAACCGTGGCTCTGGAAGTGCAGCTTCATGCAGACACCTCGTTGTGTTTTCTGAAGGCCCCAGGTTTCCTTTGCCCGAGCCTGCTCCGACTGCAAAGCGCCAGGACACGTTCAGTGCGGAACATCTGGCAGAAAGAGCTGCCAAACTTACCTCACCATTAACTTCCCTGTTGAGAAACCGAGATAAAACTTTTTATTTTTGTCATCGTTTCGAGCTTTGCACGGCGATGCAAATTAAAAACAAAAAGAAAAAGCCAAATGGGGCAGAGTTCTGGCTGCCTGTTGAGCTCATCCTTCAGCTTGGAATAAAACTCTCCACACATTTATCCGTATAAACCCCATAACCCACCACGTTCCTGAATCCCAGGTCTCATAATTTGTTGGTAGCTGGAAAAACCATGGTTGCAACGAGGATTAGACTGACACTTTAGTGACTGGGAAGGAAAAAATCAGTTTGTTTTTTTTTACCTTAGCACTAAAAATAGATGTCTGCATTTAAATAGCTATTTAAGTAACTCCAACAATAAAAAAGACAAGTAATTACTCTGGGTTTAAGTGCTCTTTTTTTTTTTTTTTTTCATGCTATAGGTTGAACCAGACACTCACCCTGTTATTTACTTTCAAACCTCAGATCAATTATTTTACCTGCCTTAGTCTGAAAGGGCAGCAATCACGAAACCACCCTAAATGTTCTGTCTGCAAACAGACAGCCAAGGTTTAATTTCTCAACTGCAGAGGGAGGGGAAAAAAAGGGCAGGATAAAGATGAAAGTAGTTAAAAGCCAGCGACTGACATTAATCGCTGTCTGTATGACTAAAAAGCAAAGCCATCTGCTCTTGTTCTTTAAAGATGCCTCCTGATTCATCTGAAATTCCAAAGTTCCTTGGGAAGGCACGGAAAAGACGGGGCCCATCTGTCAATTTGCACTTTTCCTGGGAGTGGGTTTTACGCTTTAGGAGCCGGTGGATGCAGATGGGTGGCCCTGGTAACCATTTCCACTTGCAAGAAGTGTTAGTTTTTATCTGACAGCTGAGGTGGTTCGGGCTTCCTCCTTCCTCTCCATCTGCCTGCTGTGATGGGCCTGGGAGAATTCCAAAGGGAAATAAAATACCCGGAGCTCCGGACTGCGGTTTAGATCCTGTCAAGACACCATAAAACACACTTGGCCTGGACAAGCAGCAGGGCAGGAGAGAGGTTAAGCCTTGTCAAAATCCAGTTTTTCACAGAAATGACACATTTCTATCTCCTGTGGATGCAGAGACAACATTCCAAGAGCAGACAGAGTGTGATCGCTGCTCTGATGGATTCTTGACGCTGATGGAGAGCACACGGTGGGGTCTGACAGGAAGATCAGGCTCTTCAGTGCTCCAAAAAAAAAAAAAAAAGGGAGATTTCTGGAAATCAGAAACACGAGGGGAAACCCAGATAAGGGGGCAGGGCCAAGATCCAAAATCACCCCTCATTTTATCCGCACCCAGGAGGGCAGAGTCTGCCACGGAACACCCAACCCCGCAGAGTCAAACCAGACGAGTTGGGTTTCCAGGTGTAATTAATTATTAATATATTATATATAATTATACTGAACCCTCTTACAGAAGAGAATTTAATTTTACCTCCCAAAGGCCTGGTGGCTTCTGCTGTCTCGTGTGTGACTTCACTCACTGGGGGTTTTCACCCAGAGAGTTTAATATCACAAGCCAGCTCCTTGTGGAGCCACGAAGCTCCAGGTTTTCCACTGGGATAAGGGTGGAAGAAGGCTTCTGTTCCCTGAATTTTGACAGTCAAACCAAAGTGCTTCTTGGCAGACCAGCCAAGGGAACCCACGGTATTCTGCCTGCCTTAAAAGCAGGTGTGAACTGTACAGTTGTCACCTTCCTCCTCTCAAAGGCCATGAAATGAGGACAAATCCCAGCTGCCATCTAATGCCCTTGCAGGGGCAGTTTCACAAGGGGCAGGAGTTCATCCAGCCCTGTCCTGTCCTTGCCACCAGCCTCCTGCACCCTGCCTTGGGTTTAAGATGGATTTAAGCCACCCACGAATTCAACCTCAAAGCCTCACCTGCTGCTTTTGGACCACTTAGCCGGGTGGAAAAGTCAGGATCAAATCCTGAACGTTGAGTTGGATGAAGATTTGCATCCAAACATCTTTGCTGCTTAATAGAGAATCGTCATTTAGGTTGGAAAAGACCTCAGAGATTGAGTCCAGCCTTTGACTGATCCCCACCTCGTCAATCAGCCCAGAGCACTGAGTGCCACTTCCAGTCATTCCTCGGACAGGGATGGGGACTCCAGCACCTCCCCGGGCAGGAAAGTTGATCAGCACCTTTGGTTGATAAATTCCTTTATTTTTTAAGCTTAGTTTTGACCTGGTTTAAGGAGCCAGGTTGTTAAAAGCAGGAGCAGAACCTCTGGCAGGCAGAAAGCTGCACGAGACAAACCGCACCGAAATTTGGGATAAAATAAAATATTTTGCCACTCCCTCAGCAGCCAGCCTGATCTCCCAAAATCTCTCCAAATCCTCCCAAAACACCTGGTTTCATGGGTGAGAAAACAGTGGCAGGCTCAGCCATAAGAAATCCCTTCAGTGCCTGGAGCTGTGAAGGCCACAAGGTGTTCTCCAAGAAGGAATTGCCATCCAGCAACTCCCGTGCCCTTCCCTGGCCACACCGGGACCAGCATCTCCCTGGGAACAGCTTAAACGACTCAATTTTGCTCCCATGAAAACCCACAGCAAACCTCTCCCCCCAAATAATTGTGCCCCTGCGAAAAGTCACGACAAACCTCACCTGAAGATCCTGCAACACCCACAATGACAGCTGCTTTGGAATTCACTGTTATACAAAAAAACCCCAAATCAGTTTTTGTGCCTAATTATTTTACAGATGTGTGTGGCTACATATTGAAACTTTTCTGGACTGTCCAAATTGAAAAAACGAAATACTCAGGTGATCCAGTGATTCCATCTCTGGGGAAAAGTAATTTTTTTTTGCTATATATGGCTGGGAGAGGAGGAGAGCACACTGA
This sequence comes from Pyrocephalus nanus, assembly GCA_038380795.1. Taxonomy (NCBI): domain Eukaryota; kingdom Metazoa; phylum Chordata; class Aves; order Passeriformes; family Tyrannidae; genus Pyrocephalus; species Pyrocephalus nanus. Next base: position 1,907,491 of record CM076260.1, on the reverse strand, counting down.
TCCAACACAACCATATGCATAAATAAACATGATGCAAAGCCGAAGTAAGCACATAATCTGCTGGATTTACACTGTAAAAAAATTATTCTGGAGGGCAAATAAAACCTATCTGTAACGTGAACGCCGCTATTTTAACAGCTGTGTCTTAATCTGACACTGCAGACCATCTGTTACATCTACACACCAGCAAAAACACATCCCCCCTGCCCCAAGTTGGATGGGAGAGAAGATTTACATTTTTGGGGCCTCAAAATCAAGGATATTTCACAGGGCAATAATTAAAATATATTGTTTACTGGCTTGACAGCTTTTTCTTTCCCTCCTGGCTACTCTGCAGGCAGGTTGAGCCGTCAGTCCGGCACGCTGAGCTGCCCTTTGGTACCAGGAACTCAAAAATCAGCAGGTTGTTCCACGTCCATAAATAGCTCAGGATGGTTTTCCTGTGTTCCTTCCCACAAGCTCTGCAGCCCTTCTGTCCACTGTGTCATGGAATCATGGAATTCCCAGACTGGTTTGGGTGGGAAGTGACCTTAAAGACCATCCAGTCCCACCCCCTGCTGTGGGCAGGGACACCTCCAACTATCCCAGGTTGCTCCAACCTGGCCTTGGATGCTCCCAGGGATCCAGAGGCAGCCACAGCTTCTCTGGGAATTCCATCCCAGCCCCTCCCCACCCTCACAGGGAAGATTTTTTTCCTAATATCTATGCAATTACTGGAGCAGAATCCATCCAAATCAAGCTGCACCATCTCCAAATCTCAACTCAACAGCACTTCCCACTTGGTTTTTTAATTCCTCTCCTACAGCTCTTACCTTTTCTCTTCTCTCTCACACACAAATAATAGTTGTGGTTTTGGTTTTTTTTGTGTTTTTTTGGTTTTTTTTACAATTTACAACTCCAGACTATTTTGGCTGCGAGGATTCCCGAGGGATTACACCTGATGTGGGGATTATTTCAGCCAACTTCCATGCACAGGAAAAGCAAAGCTGCGGCACTCAGCACTCCTCACACGCTTTAATTGGGTAGATGTGGGCAGATAATGGTATAGCACAGATTTTACTCAGTAAAATGTGTAAATTCACCTGAAAGTTTGAGGGGAAAACCCAAGAGTGGCTCCGTGCACAACCCCCCTGTCCTGCTGCTCTTAAGGACAAATAAAGCCAGGGCTTTAATTATTGATTTATTTAATTTTTAATTCCATGTGTTGGAATTAAGGGTTAAAACTCTTCCCACGTGGCACAGACAATGAGAAAATCAGGGTTTGGATTTGGGGGGGTGGGGGGAGGAATTTTCAATCCTCGGAAAGAGATTTTTTCTTTGCTTCCCAATTATTTTGTACCGTGAGCCCGCAGGTCCTCAACAAACACCGACTCCATTTATTGGGGTTCTTTAACTGTCTTTAAAGCATATTGTCCATCCCAACATGTATTTCTTTGACCCAATTACAGGCTTGCAAGAGGGCCACTAAAGAGGCCCCTCTACTCCATCAGACAGGAACACAGAACCGAAAAGTTAATGGAGAACGCCTCAATTAATGATAATAACCGAGAACATCTCAATTTACTCCAGCAGATGAGATGAAAATCGATTCATGCTCTAAATAGGAGCTTCAAGGTAATTAGTTGGCGACTTCAACTTTTAACCATTTTTAAGCCATTAGCCATTTCTTGAAAACGTGCGCGAGCGCAGCAGCTGTAAATTAAAATTTTGAGACTCATCAGGCAGTGCCGTCCCTTCCATTCAGTGCCAAGTTAATGAGGTCACAGCTGAACGCTACAGGGGAGCACAGGGGGGAAAAGAATTAAAAATAATTGCAATTGTAGCCCACTTTTCCACTGGCCAGACAGCTGTTACCCGCCCCGCAAGCATCTGAACCCCCCTCTGCCCCCCTAAGTCTGGAATCCTCACCAAAACCGCCAAACTAAGAACAAACTCGAGCTCCTGACATCGATTTTTTTCCCCTTTCCTTGCAGTTAATAATTCACCCGATCAATATTTGACAGGAATTCCCACAGTACTTTGGCCTGTTTGCTTCTGTGGCACCCTAAAAATACATTTAAAAGGAATATTTTACCCCCCATCTCCATCAAGGGCGTGGGAGTTGTCGAGGGCAGAAGTTTGTGCCCGAGTCTCTGCTGCATCCTAAATGCAATTTTGGGTTTTCTGGGGGGTTGGAGGGGAGGAAAAACCGCTCCCAGAGCGTTCCCTCTGAAACGCTCACAAGTAGGACAAGGCCAGACACAATAACGGGATTAATAAGACAGTGGGAGGACAGAGGGGACACGGCTGAAGGAAACAAGGGAGGACAAAAAGCTTTTGCAATCGCTCTGTGAGGCCCCTGCACAGGAGGATGGGCCCAAACTGTTTTCCAGTAACAAGAAGAGAAGGGAATATCTGTGGAAAATATTCTTAGCCCGTGAGTGTTCAAGGATATTTTTGTCCTTAAAACTCAGCGCTGGAAATGTCAGGATATGGGTGGAAATCACTGCAGGGGTGTTGGCAGCGTAGGGGGGGGACAAGATCCACGTGGAATGGAATCGGTGGGATCAAACCATAAAGAGCAGGTCAGATAAATAAAGAAATATATTCCCTTAAATTCCCTGGAGAGGTAACCACTTGAGGGTGATGCAAGAAGAAAAAAAGGGGGTGGGGGGGTGTTTTACCACTGAATAATGCAAAATTCACATATATATATATATATAAAAATATATAAAACCCACATATATATTATATATTTATGTTTCTGAAAGGATGGCAAATGCAGCTGAGGGAAGAGCAGGTGTGGGGAACCCAAGGCCTAAATTTTCAAAGGCCTGGAAGTTTACTATTCCCAGACAAAAAGCAGCTGCCTCCTGTTGTGCCAGAGGTAAAAAAAAATAAAAAAATAATAATAAAAAAAAAAAAAAAAAATAAAAAAAAGGAACTGCTGGATCTGAAGGATTTTGTTGCCTCTTTGTGATAATAATTAAGGATATTCCGAATAACTGGGATGATTTGCCTGCAGTTGCAAAGTTAAGAGTAAAGAAAATGTCTCTGTAACCTTCAGGGCTGAGATTTCTTTTTTCTAAAAATAGTATTTTTAACCACAGGAGTTTGGAAAACCGGAGGACAGATCTTCAAATCAGACCATTTAAAATGGTATTTATTCTGCGTGAGTTTAAGGCTGTTTTTTGGTGAGAAGGAGACAATTTGTCATTCAAAAAGCTACAGGGAAGAACCTGGAGACACGGAGAGGCTTCACTGAAAATTTATATTTAAATTTAAACACGTAACACATTTGTAAAACGTGCAGATAAAACGTCATTATCACACAATACACATTTTTTTTGTCGCCCTGATTTTTTTTTTAAATTATTATTATTATTATTTTATGATTGCCATTAAGCATCAAACCTGAAGTCCCAGGCCAAACTTTGCTATCCTCCTTTTCTCTCCAGTTAACATTCCCATCTTGCACCTGTTTCACCAGGATGGTGAAAATGTAGAATGAGGAGGAATTCCCAGGAGCAGGGATTCAGCAGTGGATCATAATTTTATGATTCTGTGATCAGTGGTATATGTTCATGTGTCAGATAATTGACAGGGCGATTAAATCCTTATGAGAGGGGAAAAAAATGTAAAACCACGTTGAGTTTCATGAGAAAAATGTTCGAAAAATGTTCAAAAAATGTTCAAAAAATGAATGATGCTTTTCGGAGCCCCTGAGGGGGGAAAAGCAAAGGAGGGGCTGACCGGAATTCTCTCATTGAATTTAAAAAAAAAAAAAAAAAGAGGTTTCCCCCTCTCCCAGTGGCGCAGACACGACAACTTTCCGTTCCATAAAAATCGAGCAAGAGGGGACGCGTAACACGAGTTCCCAAATCAAAAGCAACTTTTTTTTTTGTTAAAAAGATAAATTTCGGGTCCCCCCGCCCGAACTCCAAGGAGCCCTCCCCAGTCCCTCGTTCCAATCCAAACCAAGCGGCCCTTTGTGCTCCTTCTTTTCAAATTTCCTTCCCTCGTTTCCATGGGAACCCCCGGGGGGGATGACAAACCTTGGAGAGGAGCAAGAGGCCAAGCTGGGAGAGGAGGGGTGTGAAGAAGGGGAGAGAGTCAAAGGGCAGGATTTGGGCTCGGGAGAATCAAGATGCCAACCTTTTGTCACCCCACAAAGCCCTGGGAGGAGGAAAGGGGGGGGTAACCATAGGAACCAGCCCCCGAGGGGGCATCGCGGCCAAAATGGGCAAGGAGGGGGGAAAAAACCCAAAAAAACAGGAAAGGTGTGGCTAAAAAGGCAGTGCTGGGGCTTAGAGTGAAAAAATAGAAGTCTTATGGGTGAAAAAAATAATAAAATAAAACAGGGAATGAGCATCCAACCCCGTGCTAGCTCCGAGTCCTTGTAAATTAATCCAAATAATTCGTATGAGAATTATAAGCCAATTCATAGAGATCTGATTCTCAAATCTGACACGAGAATCCGATGTAAAGAGGCCAAATTCTCCCCCTCCACTGATGGGCTCTGGGGGTGTTTTAATGCCCCGTGGACAAGTGGAAACAGCACTCCCAGGGTGAGGAAGATGGAGCTTTGGTTTCCCACATCCAGCAGTTCTGCAGGGTATGGACGAGTCTGGCTGTCATTGTCACCGCAGCAGTGAAGTGACAGAGCAGGTTCACAGTCTATTAACACGGCATCACGCTCACCCACCCCATAAAAATACATAAATATGGCTTATTTTTATTGTTGTGCCTTGTAAAAGAGCCAGCAGAGGAGGCTGAGCCCTGTAAAACCACTGATGATGCCGAAAGGAAAAATACGGTCCAATTGTTCTGCAGCACAAAAGAACGTAAAACCAGCAGCTGGTGATTTGAAGATTAATTAAAAAAAAAAAAACAAAAAAACACACAGACAAAAAAAACAACAGTAAATTCTTCACACAACTTACGTAGCTGCCACGGGTTTGTGGGGATGCTGAAAGAATATCTGAGTTTTAAGGGAGGAAGTGGATGTGACATTCCAGGCACCCACCGAGGGCCACCATCAGGTGGTGATGACAGGGTACAGACAAATTGCTGCTCTCAGGCTCTTCAATTGAGCTAAATATTGTCTTGCAGGCCCCACGTGTTGCAGGATGGAACAGCGGACACAGTTCTGGAGCGCTGGGTCCCTCAACCCTCAGGGATGTTCTGCAGCCCTCAGGGGGCTTCAGGACCACTTTGGTGATGGATAAAAGGACAAACTCTGGCTCACCTTCCCTCAGAAAGTCACAAACCCCTCGGGCATCTGCATTTCTGGATGGCCAGGATGTGGGAAACGGGGAAAAAGGCAGCAGTGCCCCAGTGAGGTCCGGGTGAATTTAAGGTTTGTCCTTTGAATGTTAAAAACAGGCTTTGATTAAATCTCCTTCTCCCTTTTCCTACCACAGAACAGCTTCAAAGCCGCACAGGAACACCCCACCGATACAAAAATGACTCAGATCTATAAAAGCCATCCTAAATAATAATGTCTCTCAAAAAAAACAAAGGAGGAAACTGCAGCCACGCCAGCAAGACCAGTGGTAAAATTTATGACAAGCGCTCCTTGGTGCTGAAGTTATTTCACATTTATTCTCTTGTCAGTCTGTTGTGGCTTTCTCTTTGAATCCAGCCATACTGTGATTGGAACCACCACCACACACTGGAGAAAACAAACCCATTTCCCAGGGACCAGCAAAATAAAAAGCATCTCCTCACCACGCCAGCCAGCTTTTGAGCAGCCAAATGTTATTTACACCATGAAAAAACCCCACAAAGATGGGAAGGAATGATTTTGTGGCAGGTGAGAGAATGGTAAATGGTAAAACCAATATCCCCCTAAAGCCCTGGCACAACACCCTCTGGCACCTAAATTTACACTCGCAGGTCTGAAGCTACAACTGACTCAACAGCACGCTGTCACCTAACTATTCAAAATAAAGTCATGTGTGTTCCACCTTTCCTGACAATCCCTCCTCGAGGCTCCACCAGCTGCTGCAGAATTAGCCACAGTGCAGAGCCATCTGCCTTGGTGACCCTGCAAACATCCCCCCCGTGAATAGATGTTGATTAAGACGCAGATCATTTACTTTCAACCCAACCTTTTCGTAAAACCGATTTTTTTTTTTTTCCTCATAGGTTTGCACTAAAACCATCACAGGGCTGAACTTTGTTTTCAGCCTTCCAGAAGCTGAATCCTCATCCAGAATGAATCTTTTATTCAAGCAAACATGAAACAGCGACAGAGTTCATCCTCAGTGTGTTTATCAAATTAACAAAACACCCCCCTCCCAACCCTAATTCTCTTTGTTCTTCCTCTCACTGCAAGTCAGCATTTTGAACACCTTCAAGTGTTCACCTTGTTCTCGTGGACAAACATCAAAGAACAGAAAACAGTATTTCTGAAATGATTGAACATCTGTTACCCAGGCAAAAGAAACCAAGAGTTTCTCCCTCCTGCTATCCTGCCCTAATATTTTGGGGACTGATGTTTGAACCCTCGTGCTCTTTGGATCCATTTTAGAAAGAAATAACTTTTTAGTGCTCGTATTCCCTTGGATTGCTGCACCAGGATGGGCCACACGCTCAGGGATGATCTATCTCCATAAATCCATTTGTTTACTGCTGTGCATGTGGCTAACCCTGCCTGGAAAAACACCTTCCTGAGTAAATCCAGGTCTGCCAGTCATTGTCTGGGTGTTAAATTGGTAATTCTGATTGTCAGAATCACCACACTGTCCCGAACACAAATCCCTGCACACAACAGCAGCCAAAAAGTCCATTTTTTGGTGCATCTATTCCTGGACTCCTCCAAAAGATTTCCAGCCAAAGACAAGGCTCTTTCCCTTTCTTCCTTATTTAAGCCTCTTCCAGCTCCAGAGCAGAAACAAACACAGAGCTCTGTGTTTTACCTGAGTGCAAATTATTCTCTCACGTGGCCGCTCGTCCAGCCCAAACAGCCCAAGGGCTTCAGGATTCCCTGATTTTGCAGCGTTCACTCAGATTATCCTGAACTTCACTGGCCCTTCACGGGAAAATGATCAAACTGATGGTTCCAACACGAGCCCATCCAAGGCTGTGCCCAAGAAAAAGCCTCCTCGGGAACCTCATTTTCCAAAATTGTCAGATCACCCTAAATTTTTGAGCGGATCCGCTCGGGGACGTGACAGCTTCGGTTTTTCCCAGATTGGTCTCACCCACGAAGGATTTCACCTCTGCACAACATCTGTGCCCTTTAGAGGTCAAGGCTGAAAGCAGGAGCTGCTGCAGATCCCAACAGACAAGGAATTCCTAAAGCAGGAATGTCCAGGCAGGGCGTTATCAGGCCTGGAATCATCTCTGCAATTCCCGCATTTTGAGACATTCTGATTTAAAAACAAACCCACCTGAAAGCTTCACGTGGCTGTTTCTAAGGAGAAGATTCCAAGTGGGAATAAGAGGATATGAAGCTGATGGAAGGAAAGGCTTTAATCAGCGGGAGCACCTCCTGCATCCCCGCGGTCCTGCACCATTCCGTTGTTCTGGAGGGATCAAAATCTTGCACGCTAACGAGAAAATTAATCCTGGCTGCAAATTAGGGCCTGAGATCAGGGTGCTTACAGAACACCAGCTGATTAAAACCCACTGTTCCATCAGCTTTATGTGCTTCTGCTTCCAGGAGTTTTGGATGCAGAGCTGAAGAACACAGGGAGCCAAGGAAAAACGTGGCATTTTAGAAGGATGCGGTGCCCGGGAGAGGCAGAAGGAGACAGGGGGTGAAAAGGAATAAAGATGGAATTAAGACCTTAAGAAGTTAAGGATTTTCCACCCTGCACCTCTCCTCATCTTTGCTGATCAGAAGGAAAGAAACACCACTAAATGAGGCATTTTATACCTGACCTACCTCTGCTGGAAAAAAAAACCAACCTCTTATCCCAGATGTTAAGAGAAGGCTGGGAATAAACAGAATAAACAGAGCTGTGCCTTCTGTTGGTGCCATTTTAAGCACACTCCAGTTCTTTACCAGTTAAAAAAAAAGATGAAGAAAATTAACTGAGGCTCCAAGGATCACAGAAATAGAGCTGGCAAGGGCATGCAGACCTTGCAGCACATCCCCTGCTCTGAGGCAGGGCAGTGGAATCGTCCTCTGTAAGAATCCATACAGGCAGGAAAACCACTAAATCTGAACTGGGAGATGAAAAATCAGCTGCCCTCACATCTGTGGCTGCACAGTCTGTGTCAAAGTTAACTATTCACTAGCTCTGCTTCTAAATACTCAGAAATCTCCATCACTGGGTAGTTTATTTATATCAGTTCAGTGATTTCCACTTGGTGAAACTCGGCACGTTGATGGATTAGGAGCACACAAGTCAACCTGACTCCTCTTCCAGCTACTTCCCTCACACTGGAAAAAAACCCCAAATTCTCTATTTCCCCCTCCTCATCTCCCATCTACACAGTGGCTACACCCCCGAGTCCCTGCTGCTGCTCTTTTTTGATATGGAAAACGGGAATGGGAGCTGTGAGACAGTGCAAAGGAACAGCACTTTATCTCCCCTGCCCATATGGTGGCTGCATCATCTCATTTTGAGAGTGTCTGACCTCCACCATAATCCCAAAAGGCGACTCAGAGGGACCCATTTAGCCCCCCAGCCACGTCTGTGCCTTTTCAAAGCCTCTTTGTGATCCCCAGAATCATCTGTGAGGGTCCCACAAAAATCAGGGCCAGGAAAAAGAAGAGCTTGGCAGGGTGTTCAACTGCAAAAAAAAAAAAAGAAAAGAAAAAAAAAGGTTGGAAATCATCCTACTAAACTGCTTCTCTTCACCAAAAAAACTGCATCAGGGCAGATAAAACCCTTTTGCATAAGCAAATCCTCCAAGGCCAAAGGAATATCGAGCGCAGAAGACACAGAAGGTAATTCTTTGTAGCAATAATAATCCAAGAGATGGGGTAAACAAGGTCAGGTCCCTGGTGGGGAGAGGGGTAATTTAACTTCTCCCTCCTCACAGACTCATTTGGGATTTAGGGAACAACGGTGCAACATCCCAGTGTTGCAGCATCCTCGGGAATATATGGAGGGGGGAAGTTTTAAACAGCACCCCTGAAACTGGAATTGTGTGTGATGGTTGTTGCCATAAACCAGCCTGTGAACAGGTTACAGAAAATGTTACAGATAACTCAGAGCAGATGGAAGGAATGACCCTCTGGAGTCAGGATGTGAGAGGCCCTGGACAGCTCCCGGCTCTGCTCCGGCCTGGACAGCTCAGTCCACGGAAAATCCCTGCCCTGGACACCCAGGATCTCACAGCTACATTCTCTGCCATAACTAATATGTCATCAGTCCTTTATTGCCCCTTTTAGATGTAAAATAACTCCCGTTTCGGTCCCTGCCACAGCCAAGCGGACGGATGTTGAACAGAGCTTGGAGTGGGGTTTGTCCTCCATCAAAAGCTCCTTCAGGGATATTCTGGGGGTAAAATAACACTCTGGGCCCCCTGGATGCAGCAAACCCTCCTGGATTAAAGCAGAAAGCTTAAGGAATTATCTTCCCTGGGAGTAAATACACAGGAACTGATTCCAGCAGGGACTGGAGTGCACTGAGGGCCCCCGGTGTAAAATCTGCCTTTGTTTAATCAAGACTGAAAGAAAGTGGATTGAGATGGGATACTGGGAAGGAATTCTTGGCTGGGAGGGTGGGGAGACCCTGGCACAGGTTGCCCAGAGAAGCTGTGGCTGCCCCTGGATCCCTGGAAGTGTCCAAGGCCAGGGTTTGGAGCAACCTGGGCTAGTGGAAGATGTCCCTGCCCATGGCAGGGGGTGGAATGGGATGAGTTTTAAAGTCCCTTCCCACTCAAACCATTCTGTGATTCCATGATTCTCTAACCTGGCTGATGTGATTTATCAGCCTTTATTATGATTAGGAAGGAACCATTTCAGCATAAAGTCTCAAAAAGGCAACTTCCTGATTATTTCCAAGCTCGCAATAAATAAGTTTTCAAGCAGTTTCTTCAGCGAAGCGACCAAGGGTATGGGAAGAGAATTACACTGAATTTATTGATGGTAAGAACACCAGCTACAAGACTTCCCTATTTCACTCCACTTTCCCTCCTGGTTGTGCTGCAGCCTTCCAGCACAAAACAACCTGAATTTTTTTCCGACGGATTTCAGCAGGAATTGCTGGGAAAAAGTGCTGCTGAGAAACGGTGAGAGTCACAGGATGAATCACACTGATCCTCCTGCTTTATTATTTTATCTTTGCAGCAGTTAGGGGAGGGCTTGGAGCTGCCAGAAAAATGTCACAACTCAAGATTTCAGAGATTTCCACCCCTTCAAAATTTGAGTGCTCCATTCACTCGACTAAAATGGCTAAAAAGCCCAAGAATAAAAAAAAAACTTCCATCTTCCTAAGCATATATTTAAGGAGCAATCTAAGCTGATCCAAGGAATACATTTAGGAAAAAAACCTGTGGATTTCCATTCTTTGCCTCCTGCTCAAACCTCAGCAGTGGAGAGACACAGACCCCTGCAGGGGGAATTTAAGTTTGATAATAGGCCTGTTCCCCTCACAGCCCTCACCATTTCTCCAGAGCCATTCAGAAGTGGCCCCCAATCCATCCCCAGACTGAAGCTCCTGGTTGAAATGCTAATTATAATTGGCAGAGGGAGAGCTCCACGCCCCCCCCCACACCACCAAGGCACCTCAGAAGGGCTCTGGCACCAATTCCAGGGTAGGAACTGCAGCAGGACAGCGTCTCACCCGGGCTAATCTGTGCTCTGAAGTTGTGTTTTCCACCACAGAGGGCAGAGAAGTCCCACTTCACTCCTCATCTCCTTCCCTCTCCTAAAATCAGAATAATTGTCCCGGTTTTTTGTGGCTGAGGGTCCATAAATTACTCTTGCTCCTCCCAGCAGTGGCCACAAACGAGCTGTGAAAGCGATGCTTTGGACAGCCCTCCCAACACACAACAAAAATCCAGAAGGACAAACCCAACACTGGCAATTAGCAGCAAAAAGCGTGATTTTAATGATAAATAAATCCCTGGGGGCGGCCACACCCAGAGCGATGTGCCCTGGGTAGAAAAAAAGAGACAGAGAAAGGGAATTAAAATTATTGCAGCAAGGAGGCAGCTGGATTGCCAGAGTTCTCCTCTCTATTTTGGAGGAGGGGGGGGATGGAACTGAGGTTTCCAAAACCTCGAGGGTTTAACAGAGGACTCAACTGCAGCACGATATTGCACGGCACTGGGCAGAAGGGTGGGACGTGAAAATAGCAGGAAACTGGTTGAAAATAGGTCAGAGAATAAGTAAAATCATAAAATCCTGGAATGGTTTGGGTTGGGAGGGACTCAAAGCTCAGCTCATCCCACCCCCTGCCAGGGGCACCTTCCACTGAACCATCCACATGAGTCCTTGCAAGTCCATAATTCTTCCAAATAACACAAATTTAAGGGTAAGAATCTTTATTTTCTTCTCACAGTGAAAAAAAACCCACCACATCTGGTTTCAACTCTTGCATAGAAAGACTCCATAAAGCCAAAGCTTTATATTATTTAACAACAACAACAACAACAACAACAACCACTCAATTCAGTTTTTCTGTGTTGTCAGGAAGAGCATTCCAGGAGGAGAACACACGATTATTCTTTCTCAGTTCTCAGTGAATTTACCACAAGTATTTCAGAAACACAAATAAACCTAATCTGGACAAATCTTTCACAGAAATTTGAACAGGCTGACAGCAACACTTGCCTAATATCCTGAATCTCCACCAGTTTTAGTGGTACCACAGAATACCAAGGAAGGAAACTCCTTAAGACTGAAGGGAACTTGAAAGTCTTGCATAAAACTAGAAATATTTAAAGTAACAAGCAATAGGTGTTTAAGGTATTAAGCACATCCAGAGTATTTCACGCTCAGTTTTATGAAATTAGGCAAATTCTGCAGTCACAGAATATCTCAGTGTATATATCACAACACATCCTGTGCAAGTGGCACTCGGGTTGATATTTAAATTAATAATTATCCTGATTTTTTTTTAATTTTCTAATGTATCTTCTTGGTGGGTTTTTTTTTGTTTGTTTGTTTGTTTTGTACTGATTATTTGCTAACTGAAGGACAAAACCAGGTATTTTCCTGGGAAAGCCACTCTTACCTCCATGGCCAAAGCCGCTGTTTGCTGGTCGTAGTGGTTGAGGAGGTTGGGCATGAAGGTGGTGTTGTAAGGCAGGTCCTGGCACATCCTCAGGATGATGGGCTCGCAAGAAAACAAGCTGTGCCCCTCCGTGAGCCCCACCAAAACATCCAGCAGCCAGAGGGAACACCAAATCCAGCTCCCAGCCATCCTTCCGCACCGGGAACGGGGCCGCTCACGGCCCTTCCAGCTCCTTCCGTATCCCGGGGTTTCACCCCGACGACGACATTCCCGGCCCTTGTTTGGGGCTCTTCCAAACTGGATCAGTCTTTGGGTTCAACATCCTCAGCTCAGTGCAGGAGGAGATGTATTTGAGGAGGGTGTGCGAGGAATGTGCCCTTCTCTCAGCCCGATGTGCCATGAATTAGGTTCAGCTTTTAAAGCATTTTTAACCACATTCCCACACGACTGACCCCATGGTGACGGAGCAGCAGCAGCAGAGGGGCGTCCTCCCTTCGATGGGTAGCCCTGAAACAACAAAGAGAAACCACTAAAAAAAACCCCTTGGATTTGCTTAAAATAAGTTACCTCTCGATTTCTAAGGGTTCCTACTGGCAGAGTTCTTCGAGTTCTCCCGTGCAAGACTAGAAGATCCTTGGACGAGTTTTAATCCTGGTTGTTTGGTTGTTTTTTTTTTTAATCTCTGGAAAAAATTAATGGAAGATGGAAGAAATCAATGGAAGATGGATGAAATGGACGGGAGGTGGACGAAACTAATGGCAGAGAAGCTGGGATGCTGATGGACTCTACCCGAAAAGGCCGACGAAAACGGAGATTGCATTTACCGCGACGAAAGCGGTTTGAGGAAACCCCCGCACTTCAAACCTTAACTGCGAGTGTTTGACCACGCTGAAACCAAGCTACTTATGACTCAGCACCTCCTCTGGTGCGCTCACGTCGATAGCATCTCGTTATTTGCACGGCCTGATGAATAATTATAAAACACAAACACAAGAGTCACCACCGGCACCGGCCCCACAAGTCCCAGCTCGCCACTGTCCTGCCCAACAAGCTCCACCGAAGGTTTGTGCTCAAATGTGTCGTTTTCATCTACTTGTAAATGGTTTTTTGGTCATTCCTGACCCATTTTAATCATCCATCCCTCCTCTCCAGGAACCACCACAGAAGCTGACGAAAGACCAGGGGAGTGTTCTTTGATCGACAAAAAAGTAACAATTTTTAATAAATGTTTTGCCTTGCCACGGTAAAATCTGCAAAATCCAATCTCCAACCAACTGCTTTAAAGGGAATTATCATTAAAAAAGGTCACAAATTTAGAAGCTCTGCTCGACCCACAGATTTGAGGGGGCTTCCAACCTTGAGAGGGTTTTTCCTTGGATGTTCAGGAAGGGAAATAAATCCACTAGTTTCCCCTTTCTCCCTAAGAGTGAGGGACAGGGAAAGAGTTAATTCCCAGATGTCTGCTGGTATCAGTTCTGCACGTTTTTGTTTACACAGGCCCCATCTTATGGTCGGAAAAAAATTAAGGAGCACAAAGCTCTTTAAAACCCTCGTGCGCTGGGTGATCTTGGGAGGTTCCTTCCAACCCAAACAATTCAGGGCTTCCCTGCAAGATCCTGGGTTTGGCTGCAGGTTTTTGAAGAACAGGCTGGTTAAAACCAAACATAAAAACAGGAAAAAAAAAATATGATAAACAGAAGCATGTTAAATTATGTTCACTGGCAATATTTTATTTTTTTTTTCAGAGGCTGCTCAGCTCTGTCACAGAGATTGATGGGGAAGGCAGCACGGAATCACCTGAAGAATATCAACAGGAAAACTGTTCCAAATGCAGGAAAAATAAGATATGACCAAGAAGGAAAGAGAACTATCCACCCCTTAAGTGGTAGAACCAACCAAAAGAGCTCAAGTCACAGTGTCCTGCTCATATTTTAAAGCAAAAGTTGCTGTGAAGAGCCAGCACACTGATTTTAGAAGACCAAAATCAGCCACAAGACATATTTATAAGACACGTCACGTGCAACCACACATGATTTTTAGCCCGGTTTCGAGTTCAGATGAGCTTGAAAGGTCCTGATCTGAGGATGCCATTTCTCAGAGCGCCTTTTTATCAATTTTTTTTAACAATTTGGGAACTCTCCCAAGGAACAAAGAGCTGGATTATCCCATTTTCCAGGCAGCATCACCAGAACCTGAAGCCTTTGGCATCTTCTCCCCTCCCAGCCCAGAAAAATCCCAAGTTACAGAGAGACAAAACCAATTCCTACTTGTTTGGGTTTTTTTTCAGCCCATGGGATGGGATGGGATGGTCTTTAAGGGTCCCTTCCAACCCAAACCATTCCTTGATCCCGTGTTGTACGAGGTGCCCAATCCCCCTGGAATCCAGTCCTTTGGTTTGAATTTTTGTTACTAAGAGTTTCCCCAAAGTCAGGAAAGGAAGCTTTTTGAGCTTGTGGGATTCCTGCCATTCCATTTTCCTCTTTCCCAAACACTCTGACCACCAAACCCTCGAGATTTTATTCCAGAATTCCAGGGAAGTCACCTCACAGTGTGGGATAAGTCACAAAATAAACAACTTATTTTGCCATTGCAGCAGTGATCAGTAGAAAATGCTTCATTGAAGAGGTTCAGAAGCAACATAAGATGAACTAAAAAATGTCTGAAAGCACAAACATTGGGAAAACCCAGGTCAGGATCTGGAGTCTCAGGAAAAATTCCACGAACACTTCACACAAATCGTATTAAAGGCACAGAAAGCAGAGACTCCAAAAAAAAAAAAAAAAAATCCACCTATTCTCTGGCTTTAGCCTCAAACTGCTATAAACCCCAAAAAAAAAAAAAAAAATTAAAAAAAAAAAAATTCAGTGGGTCCTCTCAGGACCTTTCCATGTTATGCTCATAGCAGTAAGAAAAAAATTAAAAAATATATTTACAAGGGACAGCAAAGTGCATCCAGTGCCCCTTCCTGGGAGAACAACATAATTCCAGGTGAAATGAAGCAAAAAGGGAACCAACTGATTGCGAAAGGAGAGCCAGGTTTTGCACAGCAGATATAGATGATCTATTAATTGGTGCAGACAGATGGGTGCTGTAATAAGCAATCCTGAGTGTCAGGAGAGCTTCTTGCCACAGATCCAGTTTGTGCACTCTTTGTTAAGCCTCTGCAATGAAGATTTTTGTGGTTCTTTTTATATGTGTGTAAAAACAAAACACTTTCGATGACACCGGGGATAAAAATAAAAAAATAAAAAAAAAAAAAGGAGGGGATGGCTCCTCATCCACCCCAAGGCACTGCAAATAAAAGGCAGGGAAAAGGGGTGGGAAACGGTAGTTTGTTAGTGTGGTTGTGGATTTACACATTATTTATCATCAGAGGAAGCTCATCCAACTCCTGGTGCAAAGGATAAATCGAGGCACGCAAAGAGAACTATTATAAAGAGTGAAAATAATGAAAAGAAAGGGTTGACTCCCACAAGTAAATCTGAAAATAAATCTGAAAGTTCCTAAGGTGGGGGGGGTGTGGAAACAACGAGAAAAAACTCATGAGACTTTAAGAAGAAAGGGTGAAGGAGGATTAATTCACAGTTATCCGTCCCAGGGAAATGGGAAGATGAAACAACAACCCGGGCTCCTCCTGTGCAAGGGAGAGGACAAGAGGAAAATGTCACCTCGGTCACTCCCCACCCACCCAGCCCTGACCACGGAGAAAGGGAAGGAAAGCAGCTCATTCATTGCACACCAGCACTGCCAGCGCTTCCCCAGCCCGTTCCCACCCACATGAAGGCACAAAAGCAGAATACATTATTCTCCCAACTCCATTTTAATTAGTCAGTGGGAAAGAAACTCCGGTGCTCGCGCTCCCCCGTTCCGCTTGTGTTGCATCTTAAAGGGGGAACCACATCATAACCCCCCCCCCCTTCCGCTATTTCCATCGGGAGATGGGGGAGGAAAGAGGGAGCGTGGAAAGGCACAAACCCCTCCTGGGGAGATTTCATGAAATCGGGGAATTGTTCGGGTTGGAAGGGACCTTAAAGCTCATCCACTTCCAACCCCAGGGATGCCACCCACTAGATCCAGAGGGATGGGGCTGGCAGCTCGCTCCCTGAGTCCGTATTCCTTGGGAAGGAAGCGGAGAGGGAGCTGGCCATCCTCCCCGAGATGGGAAGCAGGATGTTGAGCGAGCATCCCCCTTTTCCCCTCGGATCCTCGCCGCGTTTTAAAGGCGAAGGGAACAAGTGCACACGCGGGACCAGCATCCTCTCGGCGACGGAGAAGGGAGGAGATGCTAGCACAGAACACCTGCACGCCTTCCCCGCGTGGAAAAGGAAAGAGGAGCGCGTGGACAGAGCCGCGAAGGGAGAAGGATGAGGGACCAGCATCCCTTCCCCGGCATCCCGCACCACAACGCGGGGGGGGAGCCGGGGACGAGCACCCTCCGGCCCCGCAGGGAGGCACGGCCGGTGAATCCATCTCCCCTCCGCGGCGCTCAGCACCAGCATCCTCCCGGGACGAGCATCCCCCCTCCCCGGTCCCTGCGCTCCGCTCCGCTCCCCCCGCCCGCCCAGCGCTGCTGCATGGCCGCCCCGCCAGCGCCTCGGCGGGCGGCTGCCCGTCCCCCGCGGCCCGGAGGGCGGTCCCCTTTGCGGGGATGGCCCCGTGTCGCGTCGCCCCGTGGCCGGTACCTGTCCTTGAGGGGGTCCCGCGGTCCCCGCGCTCCCTCCTTGTCCCCTCGGGTGGCGGCGGTGGCGGCGGCAGCGCGCGCCTCCCCCCCGCCGGGCCACGCCCCCCCTCCGCGCCATCCAGCCACGCCCCCCGCCCCGCCGCGCGGCCAATCGGAGCGCGCCCGGCGGGTTGCTAGGTAGATCGGAACCCCCGGCCGGGCTAACCCCGACGGGGGGAGCTGATTGGCTGGCGACCACCCCGAGGTTGTCATGGCGACGGGATGCGGAGGGGAGGGGGGAGGAGGAGGAGGAGGAGGCGACGTCCGAGGGGAGGAAGGAGGAAGGTGAGGGGACACCGCGGGACAGGGAGGGACAAGGGAGCCTTGGGAGAGTGTGGGGAGCGAGTGTCACTGCAGTGGGGCACGGCCGAGCCCTGAGGGGACACGGGGGGACACGAGAGCCCTGGGAGAGCGTGAGGAGGGGTGTCACGGCAGTGGGACACGGGGGGGACATGAGGGGACACCGGGGGACAGGGAATACCTGGGAGAGCTTGGGGAGGGGGACTCACTGCAGTGGGGCACGACCGAACCCCGAGGGGACACGGTGGGGACAGTGGCACCTGGTTTGGACCAGCCCGGGTGTGTCCCAGCCCCAGGGCAGTGCCTGTCCCTGTGCTGGCACTGCTGGGGCACCTCCAGGGCTGGGGGCAGTGCTGGGCCCCTCAGACAAGAAAGACACTGAGGGGCTGGAGCGTGTTCAGGGAAGGGGCTGGAGCAGCAGGAGCGGCTGAGGGAGCTGGGGGGGCTCAACCTGGACAAAAGAGGCATCAGGAGGGAGCTTTTCCCACCCTACAACTCCCTGCCAGGAGGGGGGAGCCGGGGGGAGCCGGGCTCTGCTCCCAGGGAACGAGGGCCAGGAGGAGAGGGAACGGCCTCCAGTTGTGCCAGGGGATGGGCAGGTGGGATATTGGGGTGCTCAGGCACTGGAATGAATTTCTCAGGGTAGGGGTGGAGTCCCCATCCCTAGAAGTGTTCCAAAAACACGTGGATGTGGCCCTTGGGGACCTGCCTTAGTGGTGGGTTAATGTTTGGACTGGATGATCTCAGAGGTCTTTCACCAACCTGGACAATTCTGGGGTGCCGTGAGCGGGATCTCCCACAGTGCAGGAAGGACAGGGAATAAAAGCATCGTGCAAGGAGTATAAACTCAGTAAATGAGTGGGAAAAGCACTTGATATCCATGGACAGGCCTTGCTGGACTATTGATTTCACCTCTGGGTCCTTCTCAGCTCTCCACCCATTCTCTGCCCTCCGCTCCTGTGCTTGTTCCTGCTGCTCAAAGCATTCCTTCCATCATCCCACTGCTTATTTTTGATACAATTGCAAACAAAACTACTCTCCTGTCTTGGCTTGAGATTGACCCCGTCAAATTCTGTTTATTCCCAGCTGAACCCCTCGGATTGCCCCGTGGATTGACGGGATTAGGAAAAATGCATCCTTAAAATTCCGAGTGCAGCGGGGCTCTGTGCACCACAAGACCTCTTTGCTTTGTAGGGTCAAAAAACATGGATAAAGTGGGTCTGCTCCTGCAGGAGTTGCTTTGAGTACGGTTTGCCCAAACCTCTGGAATGCCATTCCAGAGGGTTACGCAGAGATTAGCCCAGGTAAAGGAAATGATTCCCATTAGCCCTTGGCTAATGGGATATAATCATTACGGATTGTTAAGCTTTCTTCGGTGCCACCACTTGGGTTTTTAAACCAAAAACTCGACCCAGCTTGTGCTGAAACCAGGGAAAGGATTTCCAGTGGTTTCCAATTTAAATTGTCTCGCTGTTGGAACCCACCATTCACGTTTCCTGCCCTGTGGAATTATTTGTCTTCTTCAAACATCACCAAAATCTCATGGATCCCCGCTCAGTGTATCCTTCCATCCTAACTGGGAACCATTCCCAGGGACTCTGGCCGTAGTAACTGAGGCAGTTTTCCTCTTTTTAACCCCGTGTAAACTCCCAGAAGTTGGATTTTCCTCAGTCTTCCCCCCAAATCTCTTTTGCCCTGGTATTTATTATTCCTGCCACCTGCTCCCACATTCCCTTTTTACTTTTTCTGGAAGGATAAGAGGTGATTTTTTGGGGAGGGGCATTGTGTGTCAATAGTTTTTCCTCTCTGGGTGGTGATCCAACACATTCCTGACGTGCATTTAAAGCCTGACTCCCTGTTAACCTCATCCCATCTCTCTTGCTGGTGGAAATGGTTTCGGATCAGCTGAGCTGGAGGAATTTCATCCCGCGATATCTGAAAGAACAAGCTGGAGCAACCTCTGGAATGTTGTTTTGGGCAGCCAGTCCAAAGATAAAGAGCATTGCAGAAGAGAAGTGGGGCCCTGGCTAAAGGGATGGGACAAAGGGCTTTAAACCAAAGGAGAGGAGATTTAGGTGGGATATTGGGAAGGAATTCTTGGTGGGGAGGGGTTGGGATGGAATTCCCAGAGAAGCTGTGGCTGCCCCATCCCTGAGAGTGTCCAAGGCCAGGTTGGATGGGGCTTGGAGCAACCTGGGATCGTGGAAGGGCACAAAGATAAAACCACAGGATCATGGAATCATGGAATCTCCTGAGCTGGAAGGGGCCCACAAGGATCATCCAGTCCAACTCCTGGCCCTGTGTAGGACACCCCAAAATCCCACCCTGTCCTTGAGCTCTGGCATCCTTGGGAAGTGACCGTTCCCTCGGGAGCCTTTTCCGTGCCCCACCACCCTCCGGGGGAAGAACCTTTTCCTATATCCAACCTAAACCTCCCCTGGAACAACTCCAGCTGCTCCCTCGTGTCCTGTAGCTGGAAGGAGAAGAGCTCAGCTCCTGCCCCTCACGAGGGAGTCGTAGCCAAGGCTTTGTCCACACCCTGAGCCACAATTTTGGACCCATCAGGTGCACGAGGGGGGATCCCCAGGCCCCACGAGCCGCTCCTCAGAGGCACTCCGGGAATGTGGCCGCTCCAGCACCAGGAAACCACATCCATGTGGGAATCTGGGATGTGAACCCCGAAATGGGAGTGTTCTGCAGCTCCAGCTGATGGGGCTGTGACTAATGGGGAAAGTTGTCCCTGAAAAACAGGCCACGGTTGCCTGAACCTGTTTTTTTGTTTGTTTTGTTTTGTTTTGGCAGAGGAGCTGTTTCTCCACTCCCGGGTATTTTCTGGGCAGGAAAACCCAAACAAAACCAGCCCAGTGAGTGATGCCATCCCAAAGTGCATCCCAAAAACACCTGCTGGCGTTGCCCGGCTGCGGAATGTGGGGCTGGGAAACCTCGCCGGCTCCTTCAGGTCTTTTTGTGGGAAGTTAAAATTTCCACGTGCAGAAAATTTGTTATTTAAGGATCTTTAGCCTCCAAAAATAAAATAATAATAAAAAAAAAGGCAGGAAGAACTCAGGTTCTTGTAATGAACTTATTTCCAAGGACCACGTGACATGCCCAGAGAGGAAAATGTAACAGGTTCTTCACTGGTTTTTACTTTATATTTCTTTGATTCCATAAGGAAAATTATTCATAAAAGTGATGTGCCCAAGCAGATCCTGCAGTGGGTTGTGAAGATTAACCCATTTACATATTGAGGAATTTTGTCTGGGTAAGGAATGGGACCCTGAGCTTCCATAATGTCTCCTGAGCCTCAGAGCTGTATTAGTGCAAAATGTCCTTTTTTTCTGGGGGAGTTTTGAGGTGTTTGAGGGCTCAGGGCAGGCTGGAAAGACAATATGGGAGTTACTTCATGGATTTGCATTTTCTTATGTTCCAAAATTCCTTTTTTATCCCCCTTATTACCATGAAGCTTTCAAGCAGTATGAGGTATTTACAGGAAAACTGCCCAATAACTGTATGCAGGAAATAAAGATATTTTTAACGTGATAAAGGAATTATCTGTTTTTTTAGGCTGCTACAGTTTCAGCCTCCAGTCTGGGAACTGGATAATTGATCTGAGGAATGGCATTATCCTGCTGAATCCAGTCTTTTCCAACCTTCCCAATTTTATGAAGTTCAGTTATTTGGGGAAGGGAAAATTTTGGGTTTTTTTTTTTTTTTTGCTTCGAGTAGGAATTTCAGTTCACAAGACCATCGACAACCTGCACGATTTCAGTCAGCCCTGAACCATTTTTGGCTTCCAGACAACAAAAACTGCCCCTTTGAGGCTTGGCACCTTTGAGGCCCCACCAAGACCAGCAGGCACACCACTCACCTCCAGTTTTCAGTCCCAAAAGCTGGAAAAGGGAATTATTTGCTCCCCAGGTGGAGGAACAGCCCAGGGGGTAACGCTGACCCTTGTTTTGTGTAAATGTTGCAGTCGCTGGTGCTGACAAGAGGCTGCCCCACCTGCTGCATCCATGGCATTTGCACCTCCCAGGAACACCGATGGCTCCAAGCTGCAGATCAGGATGAGCACGTGGACCCCACTGAACCATCAGCTCATGAACGACAAGGCGAGTTTTGTGCCTGGAATTCGGAGAATTGTGGGATTTTTTTGGGGGGGGATGGGGGGGGAAGGGATTCCTGGAGATCATCCAGTCCAGCCCCTCAGGGCAGAGTCTGATTTACCATTTCTTGGCTCGGGATCACGGCCTGGGGGTTGGAATATTCCCATGTCCTGAGGTTTGGAATATTCTCATGTCCTGAGATTTGGAATATTCTCCTGTCCTAAAGTGTTGGAATATTCTCCTGTCCTGAGATTTGGAATATTCTCCTGTCCTGAGTGTTGGAATATTCTCCTGTCCTGAGTGTTGGAATATTCTCATGTTCTGAGGTTTGGAATATTCCCATGTCCTGAGGTTTGGAATGTTCTTATATCCTGAATGTTGGACTATTCTCATGTCCTGAGGTTTGGAATAATCTCCTGTCCTGGGTAGTGGAATACTTCCATGTCCTGAGGTTTGGAATATTCTCATGCCCTGAGATTTAGAATATTCTCATGTCCTGGGTGTTGAAATATTCCCATGTCCTGGGTGTTGGAATATTCCCATGTCCTGAGGTTTGGAATGTTCTCATGTCCTGAATGTTGGACTATTCTCATGTCCTAAGGTTTGGAATATTCTCCTGTCCTGGGTAGTGGAATATTCCCATGTCCCGAGGTTTGGAATATTCCCATGTCCTGAGATTTGGAATATTCTCATATCTTGAGGTTTGGAATGTTCTCCTGTCCTGAGGTTTGGAATGTTCTCCTGTCCTGAGTGTTGGAATATTCTCCTGTCCTGAGGTTTGAAATATTCTCCTGTCCTGGGTATTGGAATATTCTCCTGTCCTGGGTAGTGAAATATTCCCATGTCCTGAGGTTTGGAATGTTCTCATATCCTGAATGTTGGACTATTCTCATGTCCTGAGGTTTGGAATGTTCTCATATCCTGAATGTTGGACTATTCTCATGTCCTGAGGTTTGGAATATTCTCCTGTCCTGGGTAGTGGAATATTCCCATGTCCCGAGGTTTGGAATATTCCCATGTCCTGGGTATTGGAATATTCTCTTGTCCTGAGTGCTGATATATTCCCATGACCTGAGGTTTGGAATATTCTCCTGTCTTGAGATTTGGAATATTCTTCTGTCCTGAGGTTTGGAATATTCCCCTGTCCTGGGTATTGGAATATTCTCCTGTCCTGGGTGTTGAAATATTCCCATGTCCTGAGGTTTGGAATATTCTCATATCCTGAATGTTGGACTATTCTCCTGTCCTGAGGTTTGGAATATTCTCCTGACCTGAGGTTTGCAATATTATCCTGTCCTGGGTAGTGGAATATTTCCATGTCCTGAGATTTGGAATATTCTCCTGTCCCGAGGTTTAGACTATTCCCATGTCCTGAGGTTTGGACTATTCTCATGTTCTGAGGTTTGGAATTTTCTCCTATCCTGAGGTTTGGAATATTCTCATATCCTGGGTATTGGAATATTCTCTTGTCCTTAGTGTTGAAATATTCCCATATCCTGAGGTTTGGAATATTCTTCTGTCCTAAGGTTTGGAATATTCTCATGTCCTGAGGTTTGGAATATTCTCCTGTCCTGGGTAGTGGAATATTTCCATGTCCTGAGGTTTGGAATATTCCCATGTCCTGAGTGTTGGAATATTCTCATGTTCTGAGGTTTGGAATATTCCTATGCCCTGAGGTTTGGAATATTCTCATGTCCTAAGGTTTGGAATATTCTCATGTCCCAAGGTTTAGACTATTCTCATGTCCTGAGGTTTGGAATATTCTCCTGTCCTGAGTGTTGAAATATTCCCATGTCCTGAGGTTTGGAATATTCTCATTTCCTGAGATTTGGAATATTCTCCTGTCCTGAGGTTTGGAATATTCTCCTGACCTGAGGTTTGGAATGTTCTCGTATCCTGAGGTTTGGAATATTCTCATGTCATGAGGTTTGGAATATTCCTATGCCCTGAGGTTTGGAATATTCCCATGTCCTGAGGTTTGGAATGTTCTTATATCCTGAATGTTGGACTATTCTCATGTCCTGAGGTTTGGAATATTCTCATATCCTGAATGTTGGACTATTCTCCTGTCCTGAGGTTTGGAATATTCTCCTGTCCTGGGTAGTGGAATATTTCCATGTCCTGAGATTTGGAATATTCTCCTGTCCTGAGGTTTGGAATATTCCCATGTCCTGTGTAGTGGAATATTTCCATGTCCTGAGGTTTGGAATATTCTCATATCCTGGGTGTTGGAATATTCTCATATCCTGGGTATTGGAATATTCTCCTATCCTGAGTGTTGGACTATTCTCATGTCCTGAGGTTTGGAATATTCTCCTGTCCTGGGTATTGGAATATTCTCTTGTCCTGGGTGTTGAAATATTCCCATGACCTGAGGTTTGGAATGTTCTCATATCCTGAGGTTTGGAATATTCTCATGTCTTGAGATTTGGAATATTCTCCTGACCTGAGGTTTGGAATATTCTCATGTCCCGAGGTTTGGACTATTCTCTTGTCCTGAGGTTTGGAATATTCTCATGTCCTGAGGTTTGGAATGTTCTCATGTTCTGAGGTTTGGAATATTCCTATGTCCTGAGGTTTGGAATGTTCTCATGTTCTGAGGTTTGGAATATTCTCATGTTCTGAGTATTGGAATATTCCCATGTCCTGAGGTTTGGAATGTTCTTATATCCTGAATGTTGGACTATTCTCAGGTCCTGAGGTTTGGAATATTCTCCTGTCCTGAGGTTTGAAATATTCTCCTGTCCTAAGGTTTGGAATGTTCTCATATCCTGAATGTTGGACTTTTCTCATGCCCTGAGATTTGGAATATTGTCATGTTTTGAGTATTGGAATATTCTCATATCCTGAGGTTTGGAATATTCTCATGTCCCGAGGTTTGGAATATTCCCATGACCTGAGGTTTGGAATATTCTCCTGTCCTGGGTGTTGGAATATTCTCCTGTCCTGGGTGTTGGAATATTTTTCTGTCCTGGGTGTTGGAATATTTTTCTGTCCTGGGTGTTGGAATATTCTCCAGTCCCAGGACAAATTCATTCTCAGGTTCACTTCACAAATTCTCAAGCCCTAGAAAAATTAAACTTTTTTTTTTTTGCCTGTGTGGGTCATGATTAATGGAATAAGAACCTCAATATCTTGTTCCTTTTAACAAAACAAAACAAAACAAAACAAAAAAAAAGTAGATTTATTTCTTACTGAAAGGCCCCAAATCTTTTTTTTTTTTTTTTTTTTTTTTTTTTTTACTATAAGACTTCAACCTTCTCTGATAAACCAAACAGACTGAGCTCTTTGAAGTCCTTTCAATCTGGCACATCCTCCAGCCTTTGAATCATTTTAATGCCTGTTCCCTGCTTAAAAGGTATTTTTACAGCCACAGATCCCTGTGCAGTAAATTATGACCTGGTTGGAAATGAGTAGGAAATCACCTTTTCCCACCTTTTTTTTTTTTTTTGAACCCCTCTCATCCTTAGGGAGTCAGCAAAACTTTTAGGAGTGAATATTGAGGGCCTTTTCCAGCCTTAATGATTGGCTGAAATTCAGGATAAAAAGCGTTTCCTTGTTTTCTGAGCTGCCTTTTTGAACATCCCCACGGGAGAAAACACCCTCATCGTGGAATTGTAGAACCATGGAATGCTTTGGGTGGGAGGGGGACCTCAAAGACCACCCAGTTCCAGGGCAGGGACACCTCCCACTTGTCCCAGATTGCTCCAAGCCCCGTCCAACCTGGCCTTGGACACTTCCAAGGGATCCAGGGGCAGCCACAGCTTCTCTGGGAATTCCAGCCCAGCCCAGTGTTGTGCCACGTTTTTTTCCTTGGAGAGGAGGACACAACAAACACACCGTGCTTGATGCAGGCAGTGGGTGATTATCCCAATTTGGGGCCATCCTGCTGCTAATTAACGCTTCCAAATGCCCGGAGAGGCAGAACTTTCTGCCGGGGCTGAGCTCAGAAGCGTCTCCAGGAGCGCTGAAAGCAAAAATGTGCCTTGCTTTGATCCAAGACCATTAGCATCGCTCTTGGTTACAGAAACATCTCCCTCACTCCGCGCGAATCCTCCAGCCCGAAACTCAGATCTTTTTGACTGATCTTTTTGACTATTCATCACTTGGCTCGGGGCGAACCCTTTTCCAAGTTCAGCTCCTTGAGGGTTTGTGGTTTTTTTGGTTGTTTTTTTGTGTGTGTGCTTTATATATTTTATTTTTCCTTCTGACTTCGCTGAGCTTCCCCCTCCTCCCCATCCCACCCCAACAAATAAAAGCGAGTAATAACTGCACAAATAAAGGGTTTGTCACTTCCCAGCCCTCTCAGGGGACCCTCCTGCTGAGAGAGGCAGAGCCATGGAGCTGTCAAACATCAGCAGCACCGACAACCACCACGTCCTTCCCCGCAGGAACCCCCTTGGCGGGCTGGGGCAGCCAGGACTCGTCTGGGCTTTGTGATTATCAGCCACATTTCCCCCTGGCTGTTATTAACAGATGTTTTATCTGCACTTACAAGCTGGATTTTTCCTCCCTCCCTCTTTGATCTGCCTGCTGGAGGAATCATTTACAGCCTTTCCCCCACTTGCAGGGTCACCGTCCCGAGTGTGGGGGCGGTTCCGTGGAAGAGGAGAAGGATCCAGGGAGAGCTTGGAGCTCCTTCCAGTGCCTGAAGGAGCTCCAGGAGAGCTGGAGAGGGATTTGGGACAAGGAATGGAGGGACAGGACGCAGGGAATGGCTTCCCACTGCCAGAGGGCAGGGAGAGATGGGAGATTGGGAAGGAATTCCTGGCTGGGAGGGTGGGGGAGGGCCCTGGCACAGGTTGCCCAGAGAAGTTGTGGAATGCCCATCCCTGGGGGGTTTGGGTTGGAAGTGACCTTAAAAATCATCTCATTCCACCCCCTGCCATGGGTGGGGACACCTTCCACTCTCCCTGGCCTCGGAGACTTCCCGGGATGGGACCTTGAATCCAGGGGGGTTTCCTGAGTCCATTGATAACTTCCAGCTGATTCCCAGACTTTAGGAAGTCTTTCAGGGCTGTCCACCATAATATCCCGGTAGATGAGCGGATGAAGGAGAGGGAATTGGACTGAAAACCAGGACACATCAGGAGCAGTGAAGGTGGCAGGGTCAAGGGATAAGGATTCTCCCCCTCTCCCTAGCGCCGGTGAGGACGTTCTGGAATGTTCTGTCCATTTTTGGGCTCCCCAGCACAGGAAATAACATGGAATTGCTGGACCAGAGCCAGCACAGGGCCATGGAAATGATTAAGGAATTGGGGAATCTGATGTTCAGGGAGGTTGTGGAACCTCCAGCCAAGAAGATACTCGAAACTCATCTGGGTTTTGGGACCCTGAATGACCTCCTTGAGTTGGAACTGAAGAATCTCCACAGGTTTCTTCCAAACTCATCCCTTCACTTCTCCTTTTTTCTATTTGGCAGTTTGCTTTTTTTTCAAGCTGTGTTTTCCTCAGGTCATGTGGAATCCCCTTTAAATATTCCATTTTTTTTGTGTGTGTCTGTGTATGTTTTACAGGTATTTGAAGAAAGAAGAGCCCTCCTTGGAAAATGGGTAAGCTTTTCCCTTTAAATATAAATTTAATTATGGAGATATTTCGGAACTGATCGAGGGGATTGTCTGATGGGAATGGAAAACTTACCCTGTTTTGAGAAAGGGGTTCATTTTCCTGCTCTGCTTCTGAGGAACCTAAAGGTGCAAATTCCCTCAGTGCCCACCCTGAAGTTGGGGAATCACGTCCCATCATCAGAATGGGATAAGAAAACCTTGGGAAAAGCCTTGAAAGGAGATGTTGGATGTTTAGGAGTGGCCAAGGCCTGACAGAGGGTCTTGGAAATCTGTAATAAATGACATTTTGTCTACCAAGTTCACACATAGAATCGTGGCATGGTTTGGGTTGGAACTTGGGGCTTATTCTTTCTGGTTAATAAGCCATTAATTAATTTTATTTTTTTTTTGCATGTGGACTGGTCTTTACAGGCAAATATTTTTATTTTAAGGATTTTTTTTGTCATTATAGGAAGTATTTCCGTAACTTGTTGACATGAGGGCATTTTAATATCAGGGAATTTCGGGGACACCAAGAAAACCGAATATTTGAATGATTGTTGTTCCTAAAACATGATATAATTTTCACATGATATCAGCTACTGAGAGGCCTGAACCCCTTGGAAACCCCTTGGAAATTGGTGGCAAAAGGGCAAAGATGTTTCTGTTAGAACCCAAAAAAAAAAAATCTGGGAAGCACCTCCCTCCAAACAACATTTTGGGAACGCTGAGGCCCAGCTGGAGGCACTCTGAGAAACAAGCCAAGATGTGATAAAAAATGTAATAACATCTTTCTAAGGATGCACAAAAGAGGTTCAAAGAGGGGAAGGGAATAACCTGATCCTTGAGTTTACACTGGATGGGACAAGGAGTCAAGGGATTGAGTTGCAACAGCGGAGACGCGATTTAGATGTGAGCAAAATCCAGCTCTGCTGATAATTCCTTGCTGGAATGGCTTTTCCAGGGGTGGAATCTCCATCCTTGGAGTCCTTTGGGAACAGGTGGGACCGTCAGGAATGGTTTAGGGAGAGCAAATCCGAACCAGCTCAGTGTTCCTCCACCTTTCCCGCCGAGGGAGCATCCAACCCCTCTGGAAAAGCAGCTGCTGGGTCTCCAACAAACCCTTCCATCAGGGAGAAGATGTCTGGGGAAGGAAGGAAGGGGGGAAATTGCTTCTCCATCCACTTGGCAAAAGAGCCCCGTGGAGTGGAGAATCCCTTCCCGGTTTTGTGGAGCACCAGGAATGTCTGTGGATCTCAACCCCCCGATTCCTCAGGTCCACGTGCTGGGCTGGAGGTGAGGATTGTGCCCCATCCCAGATCCAGGCAGGGAAAACCCCAGCAGAGAGGGGCCTCTCTGGGATCAGCTGCGGTCCCGGGGCTGTCCCTGGGTGTCAGGCTTCCCGATTTGTGTGTGTGCACTCAGGGATTAATTGTAAACCGATCCCAGGAGCGGGGCCCGAGCGGTGCCAAGCGCTGATGTCACCCCATCCCTGGGGAGACATTGTTTGCCAGGGCTTTGGGAAAGGCCCGGACGAGGGGGAAAAGCCGTTCCTGGCTGTGGGGAGAGGGAGGTGAAGCAAAGGGAATCCGGTTGGACTGGTCGGGTTGCTGGGATCACAGGCAAAAAGGGGGAGGGAGGGAGGGAGGGAGGGAGGATGTGTGGGGAAAGGCAGCCAAATGTAGGATGGGGACATGCCTGTTAAGTGCTGGAAAAGACACAAATCCTGCCGGTTTAACCCCTCTGGATGCTGCTGGATGTGATGGAGGAAGGGGCCGTGCACTCCTGGCACGGATTTCAACAGAGCTTCCCTGGCACGAGGGGAGGGAATCACCCCTTTGGGAAAACCCGCGGCGGGATGGAAGGGGTTAAACAGGAGCGAATCCTTCTCCTGGAAAGTGAAGCCCGATTTGTTTTGACTGGTTCTCTCACTCGGGTCTCTTGATGTGGAAGAGAATGAGCCAGTTTACTCCCTCGGCGCCTCCTCAGCTCAACTCGGAGGGGAGAAACTTAACTTGGCAAATTGGGGATTGTTTTAATGAGGGGAGGATGTGGATGTGGCCACGGGAGCGGGGCAGTGTCTGCAGCAGCAGCAGCAGCAGCAGCAGCAGCAGCAGCAGCAGCAGCAGCAGCTTTTCCCTTTCCTGGGACAGGGAAAGCCTTTCCCATCAAGCTGAGGGGGAGAAGGACCAGGAAAAACTTCCTCTATCCCCCTCCGTTTGATTTGTCACAGAGGCACAGAATATTCCGAGCTGGAAGGCACCCCCAAATTCTCTTTCCAAGCCCCAAATCCCGAGGTCCTACTTCGGTTTTTCCCTGCTAAATAAACACCATCAGAGGTGGAAGGTCTGTGCAAAACAGGGATGAGGGGAACTTAAATTCTGTTCGTGTCTAAAAAAGGGACACTTGGGAGATTTTTTTCTGTTTGAATTTTTATCTCCCCTGGGACATTAGGAATGCCAGTCCCATCCTTCCTTCGTTCTCACCTTCTCCAAGGTCTTGCAGAGGGGTTTTGCAAGAAAGGGAAGAGCTATTTACTCTCCGGTGCTGGAATTCATCCAAGTGAAAATAGAGAGTGAAACAAAAGAGTTCTTCGGGATGATCAGGAAAGAAATCACTTCTCAATTACCCTTCATCTGCACAGGGTATTTATTTTAAACTATTACTCTGCCAGAGCATAGATTTGTTGGGGGGAAGAAGAGGGGAAAACAATCTGGCTTTCTAGACTGTTTTGTCCTGAAAGGAAAAGGGACACAGGACATTAAAACATTTACATACAATAATAAGGAAAAGCCTGGGGAAAAAATGTATTTTTTCTTAATATTTTTCATTTTTGGAGGTCACTTTTGACCAAGGGCTTAAATGTCCCCGAGGTTAAATGCAGCAAATGCTGTGATCTGACCTGCAGTGGAAATTTGGCTTCAGGAAATTTGGCTTTCCCTGTGGAAAAGAGGGCGCGTGGTTTGGGGATGGCCAAGCCGTGAGAAGGAAGGAAAGAGGGG
This sequence comes from Pyrocephalus nanus, assembly GCA_038380795.1. Lineage (NCBI taxonomy): Eukaryota > Metazoa > Chordata > Aves > Passeriformes > Tyrannidae > Pyrocephalus > Pyrocephalus nanus. Next base: position 1,877,698 of record CM076260.1, on the reverse strand, counting down.
AAAAGCAGCATTCCCCAGGGAGGGGAATTCCCCTAAACTGCTCAGTTTTCCCTTTGAAAAGAAGGTGAGTTTGGGCCAAGGCGGCTCCTGCCCTGCAGGGAAGGAGGATCATCAAATCCCAGGATGGTTTGGGTTGGAAGGGACCTTAAAGATTGTTCAATTCCAACCCCTGCCATGAGCAGGGACACCTCCCACTAACCCAGGTGGCTCCAAGCCCCATCCAACCTGGCCTTGGACACTTCCAGGGATCCAGGGGCAGCCACAGCTTCTCTGGGAAAGCTCTGCCAGGGCCTCCCCACCCTCCCAGCCAACAATTCCTTCCTAATCTCTAATTTAAACCTACTCTATTCCAGTTTGAAGCCATCCCCCGTGTCCTGTCCCTCCATTCCTTGTCCCAGTCCCTCTCCAGCTCTCCTGGAGCCCCTTCAGGCTCTGGAAGGGGCTCCAAGGTCTTGTTTGAGCTCAGTGTTTTCCTTTGATCCCCTGGAGCTGCATCCCACAGGGAACCCCAGCCTGGAGCCATTCCAGCTCCATGGAATCACAGGATACCAGAATGGTTTGGGTGGGAAAGGACCTTTAAAACTCATCCCATTCCAACCCCCTGCCATGGGCAGGGACACCTCCCACTATCCCAGGTTACTCCAAGAGAATCCAGCCTGGCCTTGGACACTTCCAGGGATCCAGGGGCAGCCACAGCTTCTCTGGGAATTCCAGCCCAGCCCCTCCCCACCCTCCCAGCCAGGAATCCCTTCCCAATCTCCCATCTGTCCCTGCCCTCTGGCAGTGGGAAGCCATTCCCTGTGTCCTGTCCCTCCATCCCTTGTCCCCAGTCCCTCTCCAGCTCTCCTGGAGCCCCTTTAGACCGCGCTCTTTCAGTGTAAAACCACCCCCTTGTCCTGTCCCTGCCGTAACCAGGACGAAGCATCCCTTGTCCAAAATCCACACCTCAGGAAAGCCACTTTTGTCCCTGCCATTCTGCTGCCGGCTCTTCCCGCTGGGGGATTCCTGCCCCTCCTGCCTGCTCTGGTGTCGTTTTTAATGGGGTTCGGTGGCCCCAACGACGGACCCTGAGCTCATTTTGCATTGGGGGACGAGACACACACACGAGATATGTGACTCACAAAATGGCCATTTATTAAAACAAGAAGTTAGCTTTTATACAGTGGGATACAGAAAATTCGGGAACAGGGGAGGGTCTTTGCTTGGAGCATCAAATCCAGAGTTTTACAGATAAGGGGGCTTGAAAGGATAGGCCAGGGGGGTATATTTGGCCATATATGGTAAGGGGAATGCAAGGGAAGAAATGGCAGGGGGCACAAACAAGGAGGGTCTTCAGGCTTTTTCTTATCTCAAGATTCAGGCATATCCTGTAGCTGTAGTGGTCAAGGCAGTCCTAGATGGATTTCTTCCTCGTGGGCCTCTCTGCAGTCTTCCTGCATCCTCCTCCATTGTCTATACGCTTCCGTGGGTCCACTTCCCACACTCTGGTCCTCTGGCACTGCCTCCCTGCTGCCCCCGGGGCCAGGACCGCTCGGGCAGGTTCGGAGAGGGATTGCAGGGATTTGTGGGGGATGAGGTCGGGCTGCTCCCAGGAGATTCCTGCTGACAGTGCCCTTTTTTCCATGCCCTGCTATCAACACCAGAGCCGCATCAGCCACCGCCAGCGATGCTCCCACCCCCCCAGCTGAGAGAGTGACAGAGCTTTCTGTGCTCCTGTGCTTCCCTCAGGGCTCAGCTCTTCCATAGCTGGTCTCATCCTCCTCTGGAGGTCCCTGCCAGGAGCCTGGGAATGCTGGGAAAAGGGCTTTGTGACCGCGCTGCTGGATCTGGGCACAGCCCCGGGGCCATCTGGGCACCGTCCTGGACCATCTGGACACACCAGCCTGTGCCACCTGCTCGGGGATGACCCTGCTTGAGCAGGGAGGTGGCACCAGGTGACCCTTCCAACCCGACCCCTTCTGGGATTCTGGGATTCTGGGATTCTCTGCTCCAAGCTGCAGGTTTTCCTGCAGCTCATTTAGTTTCTCTCTGCTCCTCTTCCCCACGGTTGGGGGTTTCTCTCCTGTGATTGGGATTAAAAATAATCCACAAATTGTGAGGCACTCAAATATTGCTCCAGTCGGGGGGGGGGGAGGGGCATGGAAGTGTCAGGAGAGACAAGGAATGAATTTGGGATTAGGGATCTGATCCTATAAAAACACCCATCTGAGTCTCCTCCTTCCCATGAGGGAAGCCAAGGCTCGGAGCCGGGCCCAGGAGCAAAGAGCTTTGTAAGCAGGACTGAGCCCTGGCCTGGGCCATCCTGGATCCTTTGAGGATTATAAATCACACATTGTGTGGCTTCAGAGTTGCTTTCCACGCAGCCACTCCGTTTGTTCCCAGTTTTTTTTTGGTTTTGCTCCTGGATGAGTCACCACCAGGAGCTGCTGCTCGTGCACCTTCCCTGCCCCGAACCTGTGCTGTTTTTTAAGCTCAACCTGAAAACTCCCTCTTTTCAGTTCGACAAGTGGACAGATGGGCAGAGGAGGAGGGTGCTGGTGGAGCTGCTGGAACGCTGCTCCCTGGCCCAGCAGAAATTCTGCACCAGGCACCTCCAGGAGAGAATTCCCACCGAGGCCGTGGATTTCACCACGAGGCTTCCTCGAGTCCTGTCCTTGTACATCTTCTCCTTCCTGGACCCACGGAGCCTCTGTCGCTGTGCACAGGTAAAAAAATAACACAAACAAACAAACAAACAAAAAAAAACAAATACAAAAAACCCCCAAACAAACAAAAAAACCCAAAACAAACAAACCAAAACAAAAAAACCAACCAACCAACCAAACAAAAAAAGCCCAAGTTGAGGTTCAGGGTGGTTAAAAAAAAAGAGGAAACCACCAGTTTTTGGGGAAGACACGGCACAAAAATGTGTTTGCATGAGGGGAAGTGCCGTGAGGCGCTGCCCAAAAGGGGTTCTGGGTGATAAAATTCAGATGTTGGTGGCATTATTACTGTATTTACTTAATGCCCAATGTAATGCCAAGAATATACCAAAATCCCAGCTTGGCTAAACCTTTGCTGTGAAATCTTTCTCCAGAGGGTGCAACTCGAACTCTCCATTCCCAGGCAGGTTAGGAAATGACTTAAAACCGTGGAATACCCTGAGCTGGAAGGGTCCAGTGCCAGGAAGGCATTGACTGGTTTAAATGGTTTAATCGAGGGTTTAAATGGTTCAACCAAAGGTTTAAATGGAGCATTAAGAGCGCTGAGGAATTATTTTAAGGACCCAGGGGAATTAAACCCCCAGCAGGGGAGCCTGGAGCTGAAACCCCCAAGGTTTTCAGCTTTCGACTGGTCATTCCCAGGTGAGCTGGTACTGGAAGTACCTGTCGGAGCTGGATCAGCTCTGGATGCTGAAATGTCTCCGTTTTGGCTGGTACATCAACTTCTTCCCCACCCCCTTCGAGCAGGGGATCTGGAAGAGGCATTACATCGAGATGGTGAGAGAGCTGCGCATCACCAGGCCCAAGGTAACGTGTGCTCTCTGGTTCCCAACCTTCTTCCCTTCCCTTCCGTGTGCTTTCGGGATTCTCCTGCCCCTGACCTCAAAAACTCAGCCCTGGAAATTTTAAAGGATGGAATTTTAAAAGGATGGAGTTTTAAGTGAAATCCCTCTGTGGTCAAGAGGGAGAGGCCGGTGCATCCCAACAGCAGCTCCTCATGTAGATTGGGGGACACGGGACAAGCACTGTCAGGGGCCCGTTTCTCCCCACAGTCCTTAATGGATCTTGGGACAATTAATGTAAATTATGACAACTCTAAAATTATGCTAATACTTCTTTTCCTCTTTGAACCTCTCCTTCCAGCCTCTTCCCAAGGAGGAGTTCGTGGTTATCGACGTGCAGCCCGTCAGAGGTGACACCCCAGAGGCCAAACTCCCTGAGCAGGGGAGGAGGAAAACCCGGGAGAGGAGGGAGCTCCCCCCTTGGCGCTCGGCCGACAGACACCCCAGGGACACCGTCCGCTACAACTACCTGGACAACTCGGCCCCCCTGGAGCAGGCGAGGCAGGCGTAAGGGCTCCCTCTCTTCTGCTTTTTCCAGGGTTAAGGAAGTCCTGTGGCATAGAATGAATCGTAGAATCATGGAATCAAGGGGGTTGGAAAGGATCTCTGAGATCATTCAGTCCCACCCTCGCTCCGAGCCCGCCGTGGTTCCCAGCCCGTGGCGCTGATGCCACGTCCAGCCTGTCCTTAAACACCTCCAGGGATGGGGAATCCACCCCATTCCAAGGGCTGAGCACTCTCCAGGGAAAGAATCCCTTCCCCACATCCCACCTGAACCTGTGGGTGGTGGGCTCTGGAAGGAATATTTTTCGGGATTGAGTTTGTTTTGGCGGGAAAGCGCTCGGGAGGTTTTTATCAGCCAGGGACAGCTTTTAAGGTGTCTGATTAAAAATTAAAAAAAAAAAAAAAAAGGGGCTGCAATTCCCACTAAAGCTTGGCACTTGTGGAAGCATTTTCTACCTCCTCTGTTTGGTGAGAGACTTAATCAAAGCTGTTGGTAAACGAGAAAAGGTGAAGCCTTTAAATATTGGGATTTACAGATGCCGTTCCAAGTTGGACCCTGAAAAAAGGGGTTCAGAAAACAAGGCAAAGCCACCATGGCACTGATGCCACATCCAGCCTGTCCTGAAACACCTCCAGGGACGGGGAATCCACCCCATTCCAAGGGCTGAGCACTCTCCATGGAAAGAATCCCTTCCCCACATCCCACCTGAACCTCCCCTCTTGTCCTGCTGCTGGTTCCTGGGAGCAGAGCCCGATCCCAGCCGGCTCCCCCCTCCTGGCAGGGAGTTGTGCAGAGGGATGAGGTCTCCCCTGAGCCTCCTCCTCTCCAGGCTGAGCCCCCCCAGCTCCCTCAGCCTCTCCCCATGGGAATTGTGCTCCACACTCTTCCCCAGCCTCACTACCACTGGGACCCTGTGGAAGATCAGGGGCTGCAGGGGCTGTGGGGTGTTTGATGTAACAAGAGTTTGGTGAAGACTTTCTAAACAGAGCTGCAGAGTCCAGAGGAATCTGCAGTTTTTGCACAGAAGAACGAATTAATTGTGATGGGAGGTAATTCCCTCACTTCTGGGACCTTCTGGCTGCAAAGAGGTTTTTCTTTGATTGAACTGCAGGGCAGGTGACAGAGGATGTGTGACCTACAGAACATTTAAGTAATGAATAATATCTGTGCCTCCACTGTTTAGATCCATCAGTTCCTGGGCTCAGGGATGACCTGGTCAGGCACTGGCAGAAGGAAATTTCCCCCCCACAAAGCAGAGTTTTTCACGTTGACCCGTGTCAGGACAGCCCCACGTTTTTCCTTTCCGTCAGAGATTTTCCAAATCTTAGGCCTGTGGTCACGTTTTTGTGCGTTAACAAGCAGCAGCAGGAGCAGCAGGGAGGCTGCAGGATGTCACCCGTGGGAAGTGCTCCCCCATTTCTCGTTCAGGTCCCTGTTGGTGCCACCTCTGATGTTTCATCGGGGCAGCCGATGGGAAACGCTGACACTGCCACGGATCCGAGCCCGGGGAGCAGCAGACGGATCAGCCAGGCCATTGCCCTGTTCCCTGTGGGAATCCCTGGGGAAAGGACTGCCCAGACACAGCTGAATGAGCAGAGAGCAGGAGATTCCTCCTCCCCGTGCCAACAAAAACCTTGGGAACCAACCAAGCCCCAGCGAAAGCGCCCGGGTTGCGTTAAAGTAAATAACCGATAGAGCCAAGATTATCCCCCGTGCACAGGAACAATCAGCCCGTGAATTACCCCGGCCGGGGATTACTTGGCAAGTTGTGCTCTTGTGCAGCCCTTTCCCGATGGGATTAACTCTGCTGGACCCACCACTCCTCCGGGCTGTTCCCCAAACCTTCCCAGTGCCGGAGCAAAAAAAAAGCCTTTTATGAATCACGGTTTTAATCCGCGTCCCCTGGTCCGTGGGTATTGCACTTTCACTTCAAAGAGCTTCCCAGTTTCCACCTCACCCTCTTTCTGTGGTGTGTTTCCAAACTCCAGCACCGCTTTTGGGCCCGAGTCCTTTGAGGCTTTTCACTAAACAGCTGGCCCAAAACGCCTCCCGTGGCCAAACAAAGGTCCCGGTGTTATTTTCCTAAATAAAAAGTAGTTCTAAACGTTTTTTTTTGTTTGTTTGATTTTGCTTTTGTTTTTGTTTTTGGTGGTGTTTTTTTTGTTGTTGTTTTTTTTTGTTTTTGTTTTTGTTTTGTTGTTGTTGTTCTTCTTGTTGTTGTTGTTCTTGTTGTTTTAGGCAGCAGCTCCTAAAGGTTTCTTGTGAGGTTTAGGGTCCTCCTGTGCTGGCCATGAAAAAAAAAGCGGAACAAACCCCTGTTCTTAAAGAGTTTAAAAGCCACTTTTTCCCAGCGTGGAGCTGTAGACGCAGCTGAGAAGCAGATGCAAGGATTGCCGAGTCGGTATCGACACAGCCAATGCACTCCGTGAGTTCCCCTCCCAAGTGAGAGCTGAGCCTCTCTCCGTTTGTGCAACGTTCCAGCAAATCCGGCATTTATCCTCAATTACGGGGGATTATCGCAGGGAGGGAAAGGAATTTCGGTGAGGTTTGCTTGTTTATCGAGGATCTGCCTTTAATGTCACCCAAACTGAGGGTAATTGCTGCCGCCTGGGCTCCTCTGCAGGGATTATCCACCAGCACAGGTGCAGCACTGCAGGTGCTGACCCAGCTTCCCACTGATGCTGGATGCTTTTTTTTTTTCCATGGATACATCCCCTCTGCTGCCTTTTCCCAGAAATCCTCCCAGAAAGGCTCCTCATCGCCTTCTCCACACTTTGTTCGGGGTGTCCCTCTGGGATGTGTGCTCTGAAGGACCCACGGACCCCCAAGCCGTGCCCAGGTCTGGCTGGCTGAGCTTGGAATCTCTCAGGAATGCTGTGCGAGCTTGCTCCAGGCTCGGGAGACAACAATCTCCACCCTCCACCCTCCCCGGGGCGGTTGTTCCTCAGATTAGGGGGATTCTTGGATGCCCGAGGGCACAACAACCAAACCCCTGGTGTAAAATGGATGTCAGAGGCAACGAAACCCCAAAACCCCCGCGTGTAAAAAGAGACTCTAAAACAGCTTCCCAAGGTTCGCTGAGGGGAGTCTGGTGGAGGAAACGGGAATGGGTGAGAGACTGGCAGGAAATCAGAGGAGAGGCACAAAATGATGGCAGAGGAAGAAGGACAGGAGAGAACGGAGGGAGATCTGAGAGCCACCAAACCACTGGGGCTGTGCTGTGCCCGGGGGGAAACCGGACTCTTGTGAACAAAGAAGGGATCACATCAAAGGGATTCCTGACGCCACCATCAAAGCAAGGTGTGGGACCAGTCACTGGGATCAAAGTTAATCCGCCTAATTTCGGGGGAAATTTTGCAGGATTTAGGAGGTAATGGAAAAAAAAAGAAAAAAAAAAATATCTGGTTTTTCGTAACTCTTGGGCCTGGTTAAAATGTGCCCTGAGCTCGGGCTCACTCTGGTTTCTGGTCCAGGGAGAGGGGAGGTCTCTGCTGGTCATCAGATCAGGGGGTCCCTGCTGGAATCTTGGCTTTTCATGGCAGAGTTCATGGAGCCCCAGGATGGTTTGGGTGGGAAGGGATCTTAAAGCTCATCCAGTTCCACTTCCCTGCCATGGGCAGGGACACCTCCCTCTGTCCCAGGTTGCTCCAAGCCCTGTCCAACCTGGCCTTGGACACTTCCAAGGATCCAGGGGCAGCCACAGCTTCTCTGGGCAACCTGTGCCAGGGCCTCCCCACCTTCAAAGGGAAGAATTCCTTCCCAATCTCCCATCTCTCCCTGCCCTCTGGCACTGGGACGTCATTCCCTGCGTCCTGTCCCTCCATTCCTTGTCCCCAGTCCCTCTCCAGCTCTCCTGGAGCTCCTTTAGGCTCTGGAAGGGGCTCCAAGCTCTCCCTGGATCCTTCCCTTCTCCTCATGAATCCGGTGTGGGGAGGGAATTTAAAGATCCTCTTGTTCCACAGAATCACAGGATGGTTTGAGTTGGAAAGGACCTTAAAACTCATCCAGTTCCACGGGCAGGGACACCTCCCACTGTCCCAGGTTTTTCCAAGCCCCGTCCAACCTGGCCTTTGGACACTTCCAGGGATTCAGGGGCAGCCACAGCTTCTCTGGGAAATCCATCCCAGCCAAGAATTCCTTCCTAATATCTCATCTAAATCTCTCCTTTTTTGGTTTAAAACTGTCCCCCCCCTTGTCCCATCACTGTCTGCCACCTGTGATGACAAAGATTTGTCACCTCTTTCTTCCTTGTCCTTTTGGGACAAGTCTTTCTCCACGTGGTCCCTTCCCTGGCAGCATCAGAACAGCCCTGCTGAGAATTCCCAGCTCAGAACTTCTCCCTGCTCAGCCAGAACAAAAAAAAAAAAAAGTGGAACATGGCAAGTGGAACAAGCTACAGTGAATTCTCAGTTCCACAGGGGAGTGGAGATGAAGGGAGTCCTATAAATGGTAACACAAGACATATTATTTGGGCTACAAAGCCCTAATTGGCCGTTCAGCTTTGAAAAAAGGAAACCAGCAGATTTCTGGGGAGCAGCTGGGGGAGGGTTGGGCCTGGATGGTGCTGGTGCTTCGTGTCACTGGGGAGAAGAACCATCAGAGTGTCCCAGAAAACGGCAGAGAGGTGTTCATCTGCAGCCTGGGTGATAATTGAAAGCTGGTTTGGGGGTTTTTTTGTCTTTTCTGATGGATTTCTTGGCTTCTCGCTCAGCAAGTAACGAGCCCATGCTCTAAAAATGGAGCGGCAGCAACCACTGGAGGAGATTGGGTGGAATGAAGGAGATGGGATGGAGAATCCCCCAGAATGTGCAGTGAAATTAAGAACAGAAGTGATCAGATGCACAGCCCAGGGAGTGGTGAGGTGGGAGAGGAGAGACCCAGACAGGGCCTGGATTGCAAATTGCCTGGGAAGGGGTCACCAAAATCCCTCAGCTGAGTTTGGGCCGTGCCTGTCGGTGTTGCAGTTTGTCACTGGGGGTGGTTTCTGGTTTGTTTTCTGCCTGGGTTGTCCCAGTAGCTTTTTGTTATTTCCTCCCCCCCAAAAAAAAAACCCCACAACCCCTCCCAGAGATCAGCAAGGATTTGTCTCTTTGGGCACGAAGAAACATTGCAAAGGGGAAGGGAGAGGGTGAAGTGAGTGAGGAAATGTTCCTGTGGGACTCTGAGCTGCCCCCAAGGGACCAGGAGTCTGGATTTTACTCCTGATAGTGGAAAACTGGGACAGCTGGTCACATCCCAGCGTGATTCCCTGAATTTCCACACTGGAATATTCCTGTCCTGCCACTTGATCGTGTTGGCTTTAATAACAGCTGCACATAAATGTCCAACCTGATAAATTCATGGACATCTCCAAGAGTCCTGTGGGACTCTGAGCTGCCCCCAAGGGACCAGGAGGGGCTTTTTTCGGTCCTGGGTTCTGCTGGGAGGAATCTGGGGCTTGTGCTGCCGAGAAACCAAAAGATTTGCCTCCCTCACTTCATCGTGAACGATGGATTCCAATCCCAGCCCTGCCCTGGATCCCTGCCAGGACCGTGTCCCTGTGTCCCTGTGTCCCAAGAAAGGGCCCTGCTGCCTCTCACGGCGACAGCTCAGCCCAAAATTCAACCTCCTTCCCCTCTCCCCTCTCCCAGGGGCTTCTGGAAGGCAGCACTCATTCAGTGGGATAATTTATGGACGTAGGCTGGCTCTAAAAAAAACAACTTGCATATTGTCCCGGGGTGTTTACCCAACGAGAAAATAATTACCCGCCGTTAATTGTTCCGTGGGCAGCCCTGACAAAGAGGGGCTCGCGTGAGAAGGACGAGGCCGAATCCCTTCCCTCCGGAATCCCAACGCTTGGCTCCCGCTCTTCCCACTTCTCTGGGCCTGCTGGGCTCGTTGGGGGTGTAAATTATTCCTGAGGGGAAAGGAGAAAGGGGTGGGAAAAGGGGGTGAGAATCACCGAGTTGAGGGCTGGGCGGTGAGGGAGCTGCCGTTCCCATCCCGGGGAGAAATCCGTCCTCGTTCCCTGCGTTTTCCAGCCCCTTGGAATGGGATTGTGGTGGGGATCTGCTGATCTGCTGCAGGGGGAGGGGTTGATGCCATCAATTCCAACCACAAGGCCAGGTCTCCTTTCTATCTAAAGGTGCTTTAGGATGGAAAAGACCCTCAAGGTCGAGTCCACCCAGGGCCCACCAGGACGAGCAGTTTGTTCCTGGATGGAATATTCTGGATTGAATTTTCTCCCTTGGCTGTCGGTGTTTGTAAACAGGCTGCAGTTTGCCTCCATTTCTTCTTTGGAATAATTGGAATTCGTGGCTCTGGACCTGCAGCTGGGCTGGGATGAGGGGTGAGGGAATACCAGGAATGTGCTGGGGGTGGCTGATTTTGGGGATGTCTGGGAGGATCCTGCTCCTTCTCAGGAGAAATGTTGCTTTCTGAGTCTTTCCACCCTTCCTATCCCTGATTTTGGACTCCCCCTGAGCTTTCCAGCATTCCTTCCAGGAGCCCAGAGACGCTGGGAGACACAACAGGGAATTTGCTGCCTGAAAATTCCCTAATTCTGTCCCGTGGGATTGGAATGTGGAAGGGGAAGGAGATCCTTCAGAGGGGCTGATGGTTCAGAAACCTTCCCAGAGTCTGGATTTTACTCCTGATAGTGGAAAACTGGGGCAGCTGGTCACATCCCAGCGTGATTCCCTGAATTTCCACACTGGAATATTCCTGTCCTGCCCCTTGATCGTGTTGGCTTTAATAACAGCTGCATATAAATGTCCAAGCTGATAAATTCATGGACATCTCCAAGGCTGTGGGAGCTCAAGAAGAGCTTGGACAACGCTCTCAGGGACATTTGGGAATTCTGGGAATGTCCTGGGCGGGGCCAGGAGTTGGACTGGGTGATCCCGGTGGGTCCTTCCCAGCTCAGGACATTCCATAATTCCCTGATTTTATTTATTTGTCTAGATAGATAATTTAGAATATCTTTATATTTAATATCTCATTACAGGTAATCACATATAATTATATTGCTATATATCATTATTTATATATTATAATATATTTATATATTGAACATGGTTTTTAAATTTATGTATTTGTACATTTAGATATTTTAGATGTATTTAGATTTAATATATAATCAGATATAACTACTAGTTATATATATATAACTAGTATATAGTATATATAAGTATATATAGTATATAGTATATATAACTATAACTAGTATATAGTATATATAACTATATATATATATAACTAGTATATATATATATAACTAGTTATATATAATTGCATAATATATATTTACATGTATTTATATATTGAACATGGTTTTTAAATCTATGTATTTGTACATTTAGATATTTTAGATATATTTAGATTTAACGTGGTCTCTTCAACTGTGGCTTCTCAGGTGGCAACAGCGCCAGGGATTTTCCTTTTTTTTTTTATTTTCCTCCATCCCAGGGAAGCAATTCCAGAGCTTTTCCTGATCCTGTTGTGTTGGTGTCTGCAGGAGAAGGAAGGGAGGAGGGGAGAGCCCGGACCTGAGCCGAAGGGCAGCCGAGAGGAAAAGGAGAGCGGCGCGTGGATCCCACCAGCTCCGGAGGGACAAAGCCCCGGCAAGTATCTCCAGCCCGGAATTCCATCAGCTGGCTCCGTGTCCTGCGCTCCCAGGAATATTTGAGCTGCAAGTTTTCACTTGGGGAAGTGCTTCTGGTTGTAAAATCAGGGAATTATGGAATGTCCTGAGCTGGGAAGGACCCACCGGGATCACCCAGTCCAACTCCTGGCCCCACACAGGACATTCCCAGAATTCCCAAATGTCCCTGAGAGCGTTGTCCAAGCTCTTCTTGAGCTCCCACAGGACTCTTGGAGATGTCCATGAATTTATCAGCTTGGACATTTATATGCAGCTCTTATTAAAGCCAACACGATCAAGGGGCAGGACAGGAATATTCCAGTGTGGAAATTCAGGGAATCACGCTGGGATGTGACCAGCTGCCCCAGTTTTCCACTATCAGGAGTAAAATCCAGACTCTGGGAAGGTTTCTGAACCATCAGCCCCTCTGAAGGATCTCCTTCCCCTTCCACATTCCAATCCCACGGGACAGAATTAGGGAATTTTCAGGCAGCAAATTCCCTGTTGTGTCTCCCAGCGTCTCTGGGCTCCTGGAAGGAATGCTGGAAAGCTCAGGGGGAGTCCAAAATCAGGGATAGGAAGGGTGGAAAGACTCAGAAAGCAACATTTCTCCTGAGAAGGAGCAGGATCCTCCCAGACATCCCCAAAATCAGCCACCCCCAGCACATTCCTGGTATTCCCTCACCCCTCATCCCAGCCCAGTTGCAGGTCCAGAGCCACGAATTCCAATTATTTCAGGTAGGAAAGGAAGGAAAAGTGTTTATAAATATATCTTTGTAAATAATCAAGGGTGGGGAGGGGACAGCGACCTCGTTCCCTGCCCCTCCCTCCCTCTGCTCCCGATGAAGGAGCCTCGGGAAGCCTCAGCCTTCCAGAAAACTCCATGGATGGAGTTTGCCTGTTTGCAAGGAAAAGGATTCAGTCACTGTTAAATGATATAAATAATGATAATTATAATTATTCAGACAGTTTCCACTCTCCAGTGGAATTCCCTCCACGGATTCATCCCACCACATCTCCCCCTTTCACATTTAAAGCTGTTTTATTGGCAGTCCTGAAGAGCAAAAAAAAACACCAAAAAAATCTCAGTTCAGGCCTAAAATAAGTTAATTTGATTTCTTCCTCCCCCCTAGATTTTACCAAAGTTTTGCTCTTCAGAGTTAATGAAGGCACAAGCACCTCGGGCTGGGATTCCAAAGGCTCCTATTCCTCCTGATTTTAGAGTTGTCCTCGTTCCACTGGAAGAGCTGGGCCTTTTATTCTCACACTACACCTCCTTTAATGACAACAATAAAGCTGAAGGTTACACCAGGCTGATGCATAGAAAAAGAAAATAAATAAATATATTTATATATATAAAAATATATAATTCACCAGGAATAATCCAAAATTAATTTCCATTTGTTATTAAGGCAGCATTGGGAAACCTTTGAAAAGGCTCTTATTTAATCAAGTCCAAATAAAAGAGGCTTAATGTGCAAATCTTTCAGTAAATCCTCAGAACTAAAGAAAAAAAAACAAAACAAAACAAAACAGACCATGATGAAAGAATAAGTGCCCAAGGCAGGCAAACATCGAGTCAAATTAAAAGGCAGCCCTTCAATAGATGGGTGATTCAAGTGCAGAAAGCAGGTGAGAATAAATGAAGTGAATTACAGCCGACAATAAGAATGGAAAAAGGGTTCTTAAGAGGGAGCTCCCGGCTCAGGAGGCATCAACACCACCCCAAAACGGGCTAAAAACCCCTCATTAAGGTGGTGGTGAAGTGCTGGAATTGCGTCCACGTTTGCACGGGGTGAATCAGTTCCCCCCTGGAAAAGCCGGGAGGTTTGGGAGTCTGTTTGTGATCAGGGAGGGCGCAAAACGCCACCACTTCATTTGGAATAAATGAAAGTAAATGAGCTCAATTACAAGGCGCTGGTAAATTGCAAGGAATTAAGTTAATTAGGGCTGTGAATGAAGGGCCACGTTCCTTCCTAGGAAGGCACAGGAACCCCCCCCCCCCCCCCCGTGTCTCTGCAGTGGGGAGAGAATTGGTGTTTGGAGTAAAAAAATCACATTTCTGATGGACAGAAGATGAAGGTCCAGGGCTCTCAGCACCCACAGGTGGCCCTGCCCAGTGGACATTTATCTGCTGCAAACCCTGGTTTCAATTTTACTGGCCCAACACGAGGATGTCGGTTCGCTTTTCTTACCGAATTAATTTCTATCAGCCCGAGAAACCCACGTGGGTTGGTCTGAATAACCCGTGGGGTTTTTGTGAACCTTGGGGGATCTTCCTCAAGGAATAAACTGTGATAATTAGATATTATTATTATTATTATTATTTGCTTAATTTTGATCTTCTGTTAAAATGCATTTCATCCTTTACACTGAGGCACTTCCAAACACCAAGCAAGGCTGGGATCGGTCACAGCCACGTGCACGGGGGAAGGGGGAAAAAAATTGGGGAGGGTAAATTGGGGAATTAACATCTGAATTGCTGTGGAGAATTAACAAATTAATTATTTAATTAAACAATGTGGGTTCAGCTTTACTGGCATCAGTTTTTAATGGGGTCCTTTTGTCCTCCAGGTGAACTTATCCCCCCAGCACAGGCCACTAGTGGCCAATAAAACACATCATGCTTGTGCCTTCTAGGGATAAAATGTGTAGGATGTGCAGAATTTAGGGAAGTTCTCAGCGGATTCCAAGCCTTCCGCTCCCTCTGAAGCTTTTGGGGATGTTGGTGTTGTCTTCTCTCCCCAGATGTGGCTTCCTGCAGATCCTGAGTGTCTTCCAAAGCCACCAGCTCGTCCCAGTTGGGCCGCTCACGGCTCTGATGGGAATCTTCCCCCCAAGGCCCTGGCCCAGAGCTCCCGGTGGAACGCCGGGATTCGCCCGGCGCCCGTCCGAGCTCCGGTGCCAAAACCCCGCCGGAGAGGGAGCGGAGATGCCACCAGGATGGAGAGCAGAGCTCCAGGTCAGTGAGGTGTCCTGTCCCGTGGGGAGGCTGTTCTAGAGCCCGGCAATGTCCGGATTGTGGAATTGTGGAAAGGTTTGGGTGGGAAAGGACCTTGAAGATCATCTTGTTCTGCCCCCTGCCATGGGAAGAAACACCTTCCACTATCCCAGGTGGCTCCAGCCTGGCCTTGGGCACTCCAGGGATCCAGGGGCAGCCATAGCTTCTCTGGGAATTCCAGCCCAGCCCTTCCTCACCCTCCCAGCTGGGAATTCCTTCCCAATCTCCCATCTAACCCTCTGGCAGTGGGAAGCCATTCCCTGTGTCCTGTCCCTCCAGCCCTTGTCCCAAATCTCTCTCCAGCTCTCCTGGAGCCCCTGCAGGCTCTGGAAGGGGCTCCAAGCTCTCCTTGGATCCTTCCCTTCTCCAGCCTGGCCATTCCCAGCTCTCCCAGCCTGGCTCCAGAGCAGAGGGGCTCCAGCCCTGGCAGCATCTCCGTGGCCTCCTCTGGACTCTCTCCAGGAGCTCCACGTCCTTGTGCTGTTGTTCCCCAGGGCTGGGGGCAGCTCTGCAGGTGGGGTCTCACCTGAGGGGGCAGAGGGGCAGAATCCCCCCCTCCCCTGCTGTGGGATCAGCCCAGGACACGAGGGGGTTTCCGAGCTGGAGATTGTTGAGCTTTTCATCCACCATCACCCCCAGGTCCTTCTGCTCAGGGATCCTCTCCATCCCATCATCCCCCAGCCACGTCTGTGCCTGGGATCAAGCGATCCCGCTGTCCTGGTCACCAGCAGAGCTGTTACTTTAGAGCCCAGAGGGAAGGAGGTGACACTGGCAGGGATGGTGGGAATGCAGGTGACAGGGATTTGAGAGAGAACTTGGGGCCGGGGATGTCCCATCCAGCACTTCCCAAACTCCCCCCTGTCCCAACTGTTACCTTGGAATGATCATTGGCACGGGCCCCACAGGGGTTTAACTCCCCAACACCGCCTGGCAGAGCTGGGGATAGAATCATAGAATCATAGAATCATAGAATCATAGAAGAGATTGGGTTGGAAAAGACCTCCAAGATCATCAAGTCCAACCCCTGATCCAACTCCAATTACTATATCATGGCACTAAGGGCCACATCCAATCTCTTTTTAAAAACCTCCAGGGATGGTGAATCCACCACCTCTCTGGGCAGGCCGTTCCAATGCCTGATTACCCTCTCTGTAAAGAATTTCTATCTAACATCTAATCTAAACTTCCCCTGGCAGAGCTTGAGCCCATGTCCCCTTGTCCTGTTGTTGGTTGCCTGGGAGAAGAGACCAACCCCACCTGGTTGTAACCTCCCTTCAGGTAATTGAAGAGAGTGATGAGGTCACCTCTAAGCCTTCTCTTCTCCAGACTAAACAACCCCAAGTCCTCACAGGACTTGTGCTCCAGTCCCTTCCCCAGCCTGGTTGCTCCTCTCTGGACCTGCTCCAGCCCCTCAATGTCCTTCCTGAGCTGAGGGGCCCAGAGCTGGACACAACACTCAAGGTGTGGCCTCACCAGTGCTGATTCCAGGGGAAGGATCACTGCCCTGCTCCTGCTGCCACACTGTTCGTGATGCAGGCCAGGATCCATTGGCCTTCTTGGCCACCTGGGCACACTCTGGCTCATGTTCAGCCTCCTGTCAATCAGCACCCCCAGGTCTCTTTCCACCTGGCTGTTCTCCAGCCACTCTGTGCCCAGCCTGTAGCGCTGCAGGGGTTGTTGTGGCCAAAATGCAGGACCTGGCACTTGGCCTGGTTGAACTTCATTCCATTGGAATCAGCCCAACTCTCCAGTCTATCCAGATCCCTCTGCAGAGCCCTCCTGCCTTCCAGCAGGTCAACACTCCCTCCCAGCTTGGTGTCATCTGAAAATTTGCTGATGATGGACTCAATCCCTTCATCCAGATCATCCATAAAGATGTTAAACAGGACTGGGCCCAGCGCTGATCCCTGGGGACACCACTGGTGACTGGATCCCAGCTGGATCAGCCCCGTTCACCAGCACTCTCTGGGCCCTCCAGCCAGTTCCTGACCCAGCACAGAGTGTCCCTGTCCAGGCCATGGGCTGCCAGCTTTTTCAGGAGTATATTATGGGAGACAGTGTCAAAGGCTTTGCTGAAGTCCAGACAGACACATCCACAGCCTTCCCCTCATCTACCAGCTGGGTCACCTGATCGTAAAAGGAGATCAGGTTGGTCAGACAGGATCTGCCTCTCCTAACCCCGTGCTGGCTGGGTCTGATCCCTTGTCCATCCTGTAGGTTCTGTGTGATTGCACTCAGGATGATCTGCTCCATAACTCTGCCAGGCACCGAGGTCAGGCTGACAGGCCTGGAGTTACCAGGGTCAGCCTTGCAGCCTTTTTTATGGATTGGGGTGATTTTATGGATTGGGCTGGGAGCTCCATCCCAAGGCCTGGGTTTGGAACCAGAGCCCTCAGCAAATTCCAGCAGGGAGCAGGCAGGGAACAGCCGAGGAAGGAGCT
This sequence comes from Pyrocephalus nanus, assembly GCA_038380795.1. NCBI lineage: Eukaryota > Metazoa > Chordata > Aves > Passeriformes > Tyrannidae > Pyrocephalus > Pyrocephalus nanus. The sequence goes on along the minus strand of CM076260.1, from coordinate 1,860,586 downwards.
GATCCGGGAACGCCTCCCAAAAAAATAAGGATGCAGAACGGCACCAATTCCAAAGAATTTTGTGCCGTTTTAGTCTGGGCTCGCCTTGGGAAGCTCTCCACGTCTCCTGAAGGTCCTCAGTGTCTGCAGCCCCCCTGGAAAAGCCTTTTGGGTACCTCTGAGAAGCACCAACGTTTGTGGAGGTTTGGGGGAATGTCCTCTCAGTGGGTTTTAACGAATTAATTATGGTTTTAATCCATAAGGATTAAAATCTGCGACCCCTGAGGGGTTTTTTTGGTTGTGCCAGAAGGATGAAGAACCTGGAGGGACCGAAGGAAAATGGGATTCTGATGGGACACTGCTAGGATTTTTAGGGAGATCACAGAGGTGCAGTGGGCAGAGCTCCTACAATTGTCCAGTAATTATTGGTGATCCCATCTAGAAGGGAGATGATGGAGCACGTGGAGAGCTCCAGCATCCCTCTGGATCTCCCTGGAATTTTTTAGCATTTTTAGCAGGTCCACAGGCTGATCTCCATGAGCAGGAAGTGACTGACCACAAATCCTCCCGTGGGAGATGAAAGGATCTAAACACAGCTGAAGGGGAAAGCACTGGGAATGAGAACAATTGGATTGGATATTGGGAACAATTCCTTCCTGGAAAGGGCTGTCCAGGCCTGGCACAGCTGCCCAGGGCAGTGGTGGATTCCCATCCCTGGAGGGGATTTAAAATCCCTGTGGATGTGGCACTTGGGGACACGGGTCAGTGGTGGCCTTGGCAGTGCTCAGGGAACGGCTGAACTCAGTGATCTTGGAGCGATTTTCCAACCTAAACAATTCCATGAATGAGGCCTAAGGAAAACACACACAGTTTTCTCCATGTGGGAAGCAGGACATAAATGCATCCTGGCCAGAACAGCACAGGGAATTCCTGCAGGGATGTGGCCACCCACAGTGACCGTTGCTGGTGCCAGAAAGGTGGAGGGAATTGGAGCCTGCCGGGATGTGCCGTGTCCGGCCTCGGCTGCGTCCCGATTCCCTCTGCATGGCAGGGAATTCCGTGCACGAGGAGAGGGTTAGAGGGGAAGCAAACACCCTACAAACACCACCTGGTAAAAAAAACTCCTGAGGAAATGATCCCTGAGGGATTGCATTTGGATCAGGGGCGATTTGCAAGGCAAAACGATGTAATTTGTTCACATCCGAGCGAGACAAATCCCATCTTAATTCCTTCGGTGACCTCTCCAGGACCTCTGTGAACTCTGCCAGGCTTTTCCCGAGGTAAACTTTACCTGGGCTTTGCCAGGGAACGTCTGCAGATTGCCAGGAAGCGGCAGGAGAAGTAAAGATGTTTTTGATTGACGCTGATTTTTCTCCGAAATGAGATGAGGGAGGGAAATAATCCAGATTTGCAAAGGTGTTCGAGGGATTAAACGCCACCAAAACCCCAAGGATTGGCTGAGCACCTAAACAGGTTTAGAATGTGAATTCTCTGCCTGAGTTAATCTGATCCCCACGTTATTTCTCCTCCCTCCAGCATCCCCAGTGTTCGAGGCTCAGCCCTGGCACATCCCTGCATCCAGCCAAGGATCCGACTCGGAATGAGGGGAGGATCCAGAGTGTCCTTCACCCCAGCAGGACAGAAACTTCTCTGCCTGGCAGTGGGAAAACAAAATGTTGCTGCTGGTCTTCGGGATCTCGAGCTGTTTTCCTGTTGCTGATGCTTTATTCTCTTCTTCCCTCCGAAATGCCCACTTGGAATTCTGACCGTGGAGGAGACGCTCGCTCGGATCCTTCCTAGGGCTGCTGGACCTCGTGGGAGCTTTTCCATGGATCATTTGGAAAAATCCCAGGACAAATCCCAAGGCCTGAGCTGCTCTGTGATGCTTTGCCAGGGAATCACGGGAATTGTCTGGGGTTGTGGAAGATGAGGGATGACTTCCAGCTGTTGGAATGATGGAAGTTCTACCCTCCCTACGACTCGAGTGCTTTACCCCTACCACGACCCTTCAGCTGAGACCTCCAGCTCCTGCCAAATCAGCTGGAAAGCAACCAGGGAAGAGCGTGGAAGAATCAAGGAAAACACTCCAAGGAAAACACGGATTGGGCTGTGCTGGGAACAGAATTTCCCCCTCATGCCGAACAAGGCAAATCCATCTTTTCAATCGTGTTAGTGGGAAGGAAATTAAATCTCCACCTCCCCCTCTGGATTGCAGCACACGGATCCACGTGGGGAGCTGGCACTTGTTATTTAGGAGGAGGTAAATCATGGGCTGTTCCTGGTTTGGTTTTTTTTTTTTCTGGGATTAAGGAATTTCCTAGTAAATTCAATAAATAGCAGTTTTTAAGGATAAGGGGATTGAATGCACAGCAATTGTAACTTATTGCCTGCTCATAGCCCAGAGTGAGAGAGCTGGGATAAAACCGAACCTTTCTGGGCGTTGGGAAGAGCCCCAGAACACCCAGGAATCCTCAGTATTTCCCACTCCAGAGGGAATGCCAAAATCCCAGCATCATTAAGGCTGGAAAAGACCTTCAAGATCATCAAGTCCAACCATCAACCAGCACCACCCCTGAGTTCACCCTTAAATCACATCCCCAGGTGCCACATCCACGTGTTTTTGAAGACTTCCAGGGGTGGGGAGTGTTCCAGTGGTTTACAACCCTTCCCATGAAGAAACTGTTCCCAAAATTGCTCCAAATCATTGATGGGGCAACTCTCCCTCTCCCAGACTTTGGTGTTTCCTTTTCCCAGTTGTCCTGAGTGCTTGGAAGGACGAGTTCATCTCAGAAACCACGACGGCCTAAGAACTAACAAGCCTGAGCTGTCACCTCTTAGAGGATCAGCTGAGCCAGGAACTTGCAGGTGGGAATCACCTCGTGGATTTTAGGATCTGTTGATTATCTGTTGACTAATTAATTCTGATTAGGAAAGCCAATTGTTGAGCGACTGAAGTGAGATGGGGCAAATCCCAGCCAAAGCATTCATCAGCACCGTTCCCTGCTATTCCAAATCTCTCCTCACAGGCCTTTTTTATTCCCAGAAAACCAAGGCAAAGGGATTGCTCCATGGGTGCTTCCTTGGCTTCTTAAGGAGCTGTTCCAGCTCTTTCTCTGGTCTCCATGAGGCACAAACAGCCACTCAAGGCAAGGTTGTAACCCTGCAGCAATGCTTTTCCTTTCTCACCAATGACCACATTCCCTGGAATCATCCAGCTCCCAGGATCCTGGAGGTGAGTCCTGGACATTGCTGTGCCTTTGCTGCAGCAGATCATGCTCCTAGAAATGCTCATTGTGCATTTTAAACCTTAGACCTTCCCTGATTGATCAAGTTTTTTGTAGTTCTGGTGGTGTAAATTAACAAACGGTGATGTGCCAAGCCAAGGGGATTATCCCTGAGATAACACAACGCCCTGGTGGGATCCCATTAATCAGAATTAAATCACACACACCTGAAACACATCGTGTGGAACGTCCTGTGTGTAAAAGCCAACATAAAACATACCTGACGTCATTCCTGCGGTCACCAAACGGCTCAGAATCTGAATCAGTGGAGAGCAATAAAATCCAGAGGGAGAGTCTCCCTCACCTGGGAGCTGCTGGAAGCCACTTTCCCCCCAGGCTGCTGATCTGCAGGGGCAGGAGGTTGTTCCCCCAGCCTTGGAGCGTTTCCAGACGGGCGGATAAGGAGCTGCCGAACCAGAACAGAAGGAGGCGGCTGTGCCCTCGCCCTTCCTCGTAGATGCGCATTTCCCAGCCCGGCCCGGCATTCCCAGATCCTGCCGCGTGGATCTCATCAGCCACAGCCTTTGAGGGGAGAAGCGAAGGTGCCTTTGGAAGCCCAGAGGCCACTGAATCAATCAGCTGAATTCCAGAGGCAGGAGCGGGATCGGGATGTTGAGCCCTGGTGAGGGGTGGGGAGCAAACCCCGACCCCCCAAATCCCCCTCGGGCCGGAGCTTTGCCCCCAGCCCGGCCCGGCATTCCCAGCTCCTGCCCCGTGGATCTCATCAGCCAGAGTCTTTGAGTGGAGAAGCGAAGGTGCCTTTGGAAGCCCAGAGGCCACTGAATCAATCAGCTGAATTCCAGAGGCAGGAGCGGGATCGGGATGTTGAGCCCTGGTGAGGGGTGGGGAGCAAACCCCGACCCCCCAAATCCCCCTCGGGCCGGAGCTTTGCCCCCAGCCCGGCCCGGCATTCCCAGCTCCTGCCCCGTGGATCTCATCAGCCAGAGTCTTTGAGTGGAGAAGCGAAGGTGCCTTTGGAAGCCCAGAGGCCCCTGAATCAATCAGCTGAATTCCAGCGGCAGGAGCGGGATCGGGATGTTGAGCCCCGGTGAGGGGTAGGGAGCAAACCCCGGCCCTCCAAACCCCGTCCTGCCGGAGCTTTGCTCCCCAGCCTGGCCCAGCATTCCCAGCTCCTGCCCCGTGGATCTCACAGCCTTTGGAAGCCCAGAGGCCACTGAATCAATCAGCTGAATTCCAGCGGCAGGAGCGGGATTGGGATATTGAGCCCCGGGCTACAGCCCTGCTGAGGGGTGGGGAGCAAACCCCGACCCTCCAAATCCCGTCCTGCCAGAGCTTTGCTCCCCCCAGCCCAGCCCGGCATTCCCAGCTCCTGCCCCGTGGATCTCACAGCCTTTGGAAGCCCAGAGGCCACTGAATCAATCAGCTGAATTCCAGCGGCAGGAGCGGGATCGGGATGTTGAGCTACAGCCCTGCTAAGGGGTGGGGAGCAAACCCCGACCCTCCAAACCCCCCTCAGGCCGGAGCTTTGCCCCCAGCCCGGCCCGGCATTCCCAGCTCCTGCCCCGTGGATCTCATCAGCCACAGCCTTTGAGGGGAGAAGCGAAGGTGCCTTTGGAAGCCCAGAGGCCACTGAATCAATCAGCTGAATTCCAGAGGCAGGAGGTAGATTGGGATGTTGAGCCCTGGTGAGGGGTGGGGGGCAACCCCCGTCCTGCCAGAGCTTTGCCCCCAGCCCGGCCCGGCATTCCCAGCTCCTGCCCCGTGGATCTCACAGCCTTTGGAAGCCCAGAGGCCCCTGCATCAGCTGAATTCCAGCGGCAGGAGCGGGATTGGGATATTGAGCCCCGGGCTACAGCTCCGTTGAGGGGTGGGGAGCAAACCCCGACCCTCCAAACCCCCCTCAGGCCGGAGCTTTCCCCCCAGCCCAGCCCGAAGCTTCTCCCGCAGCTCCCTGGGGTGCCTGGACCGGAGGGACCGCGGGGTTGGAGTTCGGCCCCGGAGCCAAAATGAAGTTTTTCCTGATTATTTCTGGGAAAGGGACTGTGTGTAACTCACGGGAGCTGCAGCTTGGGTTGGAGTGAGGATTTCTGGGGAGGGGGGAGATGAGCCACGGAGTTGGGAACGTTTGGAGAGGGAAGTTTCAGATAATGGATTTAAGGATGGCCGTGGGTGAGAGGAGTTAAATCCTGATTAAAAGTTGCTTTAATCAGCGATGGAGCTGATGAGGAACAGAGAGCAAAGCTCAGCTCGGTAAAGATGGGCTGAGATGAGGAGGCAGCCACAGGTGAGAGGGATTGTTTTTAGGGAGGAGCAGGGATGTGGGAATTGGTTTGGAGTCAGGCACCTTGTCCCTGCTGACGTGTTGAGAGCCATCACCTTATTGTAAAGTAAAAAGAAATTTAAAAAAAAAGAGAAATAAAATAAAAAATAAATTGTAAAATAAAAATTAAAAATTAATTACTAAATAAAATAAGAATGAAAATAAATAAGGATTTAAAATTAAATAAAAATAGAAAAGAAATAAAATAAAAATAAAAAATAAAATAAAAATAAAACGTAAAATAAAAATAAATTACTAAATAAAAAACTAAAATAAAAAGAAATAAAAATAAAGAAAAATTTAAAATAAATTTAAATTAAAGTAAAAATTAAAATAAAAATTAAAATAACAATTAAAATAAGAGTAAATAAAAATTTTTACATGAAATAAAAATAAAAAATAAGTTACTAAATAAATTAAAAATTAAAATAAAATAAATAAAAAATTTTACATGAAATAAAAAATTAAAAATAAAACCAAAAAATAAACTAAAAATTAAAAATAAAACCAAAAAATAAACTAAAAATAAACTAAAAATAAAACTAAAATAAAAAATAAATAAAATAAGAAATAAAATAAAAATTAAAAATAAAAATAAAATAATAATAAAAAATATAATAAATTACTGTGCACCTCACACAGGTATCCTGCCCATCCCGTGCTCCATGCCATCCTCAATAACATCCTGCAGCTGAGTTCCACCAAACAACTCAGGGGCAGGAATTGCTGCAATTCCAAAGGCCAGGCACATGGACAGCCCTGAGTTTCAACCTGTTCCCAGGGGGATGGTGCCAAAGCCACCCAGGGAGGGGAGGAAGGTGGGATGATCATGGATAGAGGACCATTTGGCTCCTTCCCTCCCTGAAACCCCTGCTGGCCCCTCAGTGCCCAGTCCTGACCGTGATCCCCAAAATCTTCATGTCAGCCCACAGACCCAGAGGTTTGCATGGAAAGCTTTTTACCAGCCCACAAATCCCAAGACCGCATCCCGTGGCCATTTCCAGCGTCTCCCTTCAGTTTTATCCATCATTCTGGATTTTATCCAAATTCTGGAGGCCTGCTTTTTGCTTGCTGCTTGTTCTCTCCCCCTCTGCTCACAGGATCCACCAGGATCCAGAGGTTGACCAGGACACCATCAGCGAGGAAATTTGGGAGCTGGTGGCATCAGCAAGGCTCTGGCTCACAGCAAAAAAAAAAAAACAAACAAAAAAAGTAGTTCCCCACAAGGGATGCAATTCAGCTTTGGAATTCTCTGTCTCCAGAAGCTGTGGATGTTAAAGCTGATGTGGGCTCTAGAAGCCACTGGAGATTCATGGGAGAATTCCAAGCTCATTTTATAAGAATTTGGACTGGAAGGGACCCCGGGAGGTCCCCGGTCCAACCTCCTGCTCAAAGCAGGGGCAGCTCCGGGATCATCCCAGGTGGCTGAGGGTCTTCAGATCCTCCAAAGGAGGAGATAACAACTTTGGGCAACACACTCTGACCCTTGGGGAGTCATGGGATGTCCTGAGTTGGAAGGGACCCACGAGGATCACCCAGTCCAACCCCTGGCCCTGCACAGGACACCCCAATAATCCCACTCTTTCCCTGCTGTCCAAACAGTCCTTGAGCTCTGGCAGCCTTGGGGCTGTGCCCACTGCCCTGGGGAGCCTGTTCAGTGCCCAACCACCCTCTGGGGGAAGAACCTTTTCCTGATATCCCCTTGGCTGGTCTGGTGATGAAAAAAATTCCTCCTTACACCCAGTTTGAACCTTTCTCCTTGAAACTCTCACCTGTTCCCCTCCCACCATCCCAGCACTGTGCAAACACAACACCCCTCAGACCCCCCGAAGCCCTTCCCTCTCCTCATCCTCTCCCCTCAAATCCTCTGATCCCCTCCCCTGCTCCCTCCCACCACCCCCTGCTCCGCTCTCCCTGCTCCCGCACATCTCCAGGCGGGATTTTCAGCCTTTTTTCAGGAAAGCACAGCCTGTTTTCCCCTCCTCATCTCGATGCTTTGCTACCACCTAGCGCTGACAGAGGCGCAGGGCCCTCAGGCTGGCGGGGGGGTCCCTCAGGGGGATTCCCGGGATATCCGTGGGCTGTGCCAAAGTGGGAAGAAGACTGATAGAAGATCCCAGGGAAAGCTGGGGGTGGGTGGGGTAAACAGGATGATCCCACCACTGGGAACTGGAAACAGATGGATTTTTACCTTCTCCTCTTTTAGCCATCAGCCATGAGAGCAGCCATAGGGTCGTGTCCAGGGATGTGTCCAGCCCTGGGCTCCTCAGGACAGGAGGGACATGGAGCTCCTGGAGCAGGTCCAGTGGAGGGAAACAAAGATGCTGAAGGGACTGGAACAACTCTGTGACCAGGAAAGGCTGAGGGAGCCGGGGCTGTTCAGCCTCCAGAGCAGACACTGAGAGGGGACCTCATCCATGTCTGTAGGGTCTGCAGGGAGGGGGCAGAGGATGGACCAAGCTCTGCTCAGGGTTGGGGCAGCAATGGGACAAGAGGGAATGGGCAGAAACCGATGTCCAGGAGGTTCCACCTGGACATGAGGAAGAACTTTGCTGTGTAATGACCCAGCTCTAAAGAGACCAGAGAGGGTGTGGAGTCTCCTTGACTGGAGATATTCCAGCCCTGTTTGGACAATCCTGTGCCCTGTGCTCTGGGATGGCCCTGCTTGAGCAAAGAGTGGGGACCAGATGACCCACTCTGGTCCCTTCTGACCTGAACCATTTGGTTACTCTGTGACACTGAGATTCTGTGGACCTGTCACGCCGTGATTTCCTAACTCTGAGTCTGTGATCTTTGGATTCTGTGACTCTGTGATTCTGTGAGTCCATGACTCTGTGATTCCATGGTTCTGTAATTTTGATTGTAGTTTTGTGACACTGCGATTCCGTGACTGATTTCATAACTCTGTGATTCTGAAAATCCCTGAGTCTGTGGGTCTGTGATTCTGTAATTCTGTGATTTTGTGTGTCTGTGATTCTGAGAGTCCATGAGTCTGTGATTTTGTGTGTCTGTTATTCCGTTATTGTGTGATTCTGCAATTCCATGACTGCGATTCCACGATTCTGTCATTCTGAGAGTATGTGATTTTGTTATTTTGTGATTCCAGGATTCCATGACTCTGTGACTCTCTGTGATTCCCTGATCCTGAGTCTGTGACTGATTCTCTGGTTCTGTGATTCTGACTCTGTGACTCTGTAATTCTGTGACTCCGTGATTCCCTGATTCCACGATTCCCTGTTTCCCTGACTCTGTGACTCTGTAATTCTGTGACTCCGTGATTCCCTGATTCCACGATTCCCTGTTTCCCTGACTCTGTGACTCTGTAATTCTGTGACTCCGTGATTCCCTGATTCCACGATTCCCTGTTTCCCTGACTCTGTGACTCTGTAATTCTGTGACTCCGTGATTCCCTGATTCCACAATTCCGTTTCCCTGACTCTGTGACTTGACCGCTGGCTCCGCAGCCCCGACAAACACCATCAAACCCCTATCATTTCACCGGGGAGGGGACATTGAACACAGGGCACAGTGATGGGGGCGGCCAGGGGGCACCCCAGGGACCCCCAACCACTCCCATGCCCACCCCCCAGCCCCCATCCCCTCACGGCCCTCCATTTCCCTCATGGACTCCCATTCCCCTCACAGCCCCTCCATCCCACTCACAGCCCCCCATTCCCTTCACGGCTTCCCCTCCATTCCCCTCACAGCCCCCCCCAATTCCCCTCATGGCCCCCATTCCCCTCACACCGCCCCCCATTCCCCTCACAGCCCCCCATTCCCCTCACGGTCCCCCATTCCCCTCACAGCGCCCCCATTCCCCTCACGGTCCCCCATTCCCCTCACAGCGCCCCCATTCCCCTCATGGCCCCCTCATTTACCCCTCACGCCCCCCTATTCCCTTCACGGCTTCCCCTCCATTCCCCTCACGCCCCCCCATTCCCCTCACGCCCCCCCATTCCCCTCACGCCCCCCCATTCCCCTCACGGCGCCCCCATTCCCCTCACGGCGCCCCCATTTCCCTCACGGCCCCCGTATTTCCCCCTCACGCCCCCCCATTCCCCTCACGGCGCCCCCCGGCGGTCAACGGCGACACTGCAACATTCCCGCCCCTTTCACGGCGCTTTCGCGACGGCGCGGGCGGTGCCGCTTTACGGCGGCGCGGGCGGTGTCACTTTACGGCGGCGGCGGGGGCGGCGGCAGGAGAGGCCGCGGGACCCGCCGGGATGAAACAGAAACGGAAAAGCGGGAAAGGTTCGGGAGGGGCTGGAGCGGACGGGAATGGAGCGCCCGGGGGAGCTGGGGGGTGCTCAGCCTGGAGAGAAGAGGGGTCAGGAAGGACCTCCTGGCTCTCCACTGCTCCCTGACAGGAGGGGGGAGCCGGGGGCGGGCCCTGCTCCCAGGGAACAAGGGCCAGGAGGAGAGGGAACGGCCTCCAGCTGTGCCAGCAGATATTGGATATTGGGAACAATTCCTTCGTGGAAAGGGCTGTCCAGCCCTGGCGCAGCTGCCCGGGGCAGTGGCGGAGTCGCCATCCCTGGAGAGGTTTAAAACCCCCGTGGATGTGGCCCTTGGGGACACGGGTGGCCTTGGCGGCGCTGGGGAGCGGTTGGAGTTGGCGATCGTAAAGATCTTTCCCGACCTTAACGGCTCCACAATTCCCTCTGTGTGTGTGCAGTGGGAACAAGAGGTGTTGTTTTGAGGGGGGAAGGGCCAGCCTTGCCCGAGGGTTGGGTGGTTGTGCCCCTGCCCGGAGCTCCCCTGACGGGGCTGGTGTGAATGTTCTGGCCCAGCACGGGCTGGGTTGGGCAGAGGCTGCACCAGGAAAAATAAATGCACTTTGTTGGTGACGGAAAGTGTTCCTGTCACGCTCTCTGTGAGGGGGGGGAGGCCTGAGAGCTCCTTCCAGAACCTGAAGGGGCTCCAGGAGAGCTGGAGAGGGACTGGGGACAAGGGATGGAGGGACAGGACACAGGGAATGGCTTCCCACTGCCAGAGGGCAGGGAGAGATGAGAGATTGGGAAGGGATTCCTGGCTGGGAGGGTGGGGAGGGGCTGGGCTGGAATTCCCAGGGAAGCTGTGGCTGCCCCTGGATCCCTGGAAGTGTCCAAGGCCAGGTTGGATTCTCTTGGAGTAACCTGGGATGGTGGGAGGTGTCCCTGCCCATGGCAGGGAGTTGGAATGGGATGAGTTTTAAAGGTCCTTTCCCACCCAAACCATTCTGGTATCCTGTGATTCCATGGAGCTGGAATGGCTCCAGGCTGGGGTTCCCTGTGGGATGCAGCTCCAGGGGATCAAAGGAAAACACTGAGCTCAAACAAGACCTTGGAGCCCCTTCCAGAGCCTAAAGGGGCTCCAGGAGAGCTGGAGAGGGACTGGGACAAGGAATGGAGGGACAGGACACAGGGAATGGCTTCCCACTGCCAGAGAGCAGGGAGAAATGAGAGATTGGGAAGGGATTGCTGGCTGGGAGGGTGGGGAGGGGCTGGGCTGGAATTCCCAGGGAAGCTGTGGCTGCCCCTGGATCCCTGGAAGTGTCCAAGGCCAGGTTGGATTCTCTTGGAGTAACCTGGGATGGTGGGAGGTGTCCCTGCCCATGGCAGGGAGTTGGAATGGGATGAGTTTTAAAGGTCCTTTCCCACCCAAACCATTCTGGTATCCTGTGATTCCATGGAGCTGGAATGGCTCCAGGCTGGGGTTCCCTGTGGGATGCAGCTCCAGGGGATCAAAGGAAAACACTGAGCTCAAACAAGACCTTGGAGCCCCTTCCAGAGCCTGAAGGGGCTCCAGGAGAGCTGGAGAGGGACTGGGACAAGGAATGGAGGGACAGGACACAGGGAATGGCTTCCCACTGCCAGAGGGCAGGGAGAGATGAGAGATTGGGAAGGGATTGCTGGCTGGGAGGGTGGGGAGGGGCTGGGCTGGAATTCCCAGGGAAGCTGTGGCTGCCCCTGGATCCCTGGAGTGTCCAAAGCCAGGTTGGATCCACCTGGGATAGCAGGAGGTGTCGGGGTTGGAAGTGGATGAGCTTCAACATCCCTTCCCACCCAATCCATCCCACAACTCCATGGAATGCCTTGCAGGGCGGGTGCCCCTGGTTGTCCCCATCATTGCCCAGCCCTGACTGTCCCTGTCTGTCCCTCTGTTCCCATTCCAGGGGGGCTCAGCCAGGCCGAGCTGATGATGATGACGATCGCCGACGTCATCCAGCAGCTCATCGAGGCCCACGAGCAGGGAAAAGAGGTGGATCTCAACAAGTAAGTCCCTCAGGAATGGCACTGAGGGGGGAATCCATGAGGAATGAACGTGTCCCATGCACTCTGTGGCGTCCAGGTCTCGTTTCCACATCCTGCTGTCATTTCTCTTGCCGTTATCTGGTAATGAAGGCCCCGAGATGAGTAAATTCTGTGGTGATTTGCTCCTTCTATCTGGTAATGAAGGCCCCAAGATGAGTAAATTCTGTGGTGATTTGCTCCTTCACGGGCAGCTCTGAGAGTGCAAAATGGATGAAAAACTCCAAGGATTTGCCATTGCCTTTTTATCTTTGTGTTCATCCTTCAGTAGCCCCAAACTCAATTCCAACAGGGAATGGAAAGATTAATTTAAAAATATTGTTAAATCAAATTTTTTTAGCACTCTTGTGCATGGAGTTGTTTGCAGAAATTTCTTTATTTCTTTACGTGTTTGGAGTAGCAAACCCCGAATTTGCCTCACTTTTCCTGCTTCTTTGACACGACACAATTCCAGACTTTTTGCTGGTGCTGGAAAAACCTGGCATGAACTTTCTGGGAGACCAGCTCAGCCACACGCTGTGTTGTGTTAATCCCATGGAAGGCACGAACTAAATCACCGAAAATGAACAAGGCAGAGCATTTTGGCAGCTCTCACAACATTTTTCCTAAAGCCACCTTTAGAAAAAAAACACCTCGAAACTCAAATTGTTGGCGGTCGTTTGGAGTTTATTTTCTGTATTTTATTAAAGAGCGGGTGGGGATTGCTTTTTAAAAGGTAAAACAGGGAGAACCCAGCTGGGCTGATGGAAAAACCAGGAATGTTTTTGCTGACTGGAGGTGTTTTTGCCCTCAGGCTGAAGACCAGGACGTCAGCCAAGTACGGGCTGTCGGCGCAGCCGCGCCTGGTCGAGATCATCGCGGCCGTCCCGCCCCGGTACCGCAGGGTCCTCGTGCCCAAGCTCAAGGCCAAGCCCATCAGAACTGCCAGTGGGGTAAGCAGGGCCACCCCCTCTCCTCCCACCGTCCTCCTGCCTTCCTCTCGCCCACAAATCGCTTTTTAACTGCAGCCAAAGAGCGGGATGTGGAACGTCCGAGATGTGGGAGGGGGATTTAACCCACACGCTGGCCTTTCCTGTGATGTTGTGCCCACGGGGATGTTGCTTTTAGAATGTTTGGCAGGAGGTTTCCTCTTTGGAAAGTTTCCCAAGGAAGTTGTGGGCAGCCCGTTCCCTGGAAGTGTCCGAGGTTGGTGGGGCTTGGAGCAACCTGGGGTAGTGGAAGGTGTCGGGGTTGGACCTGAACGAGCTTTTAAGGTCCTTCCATCTCAAACCATCCTGAGATTCCCTGAGGAAAAAGAGGAGGTGTTTCCACACCTCTGTGCATCCTTTCAGCAGGGCAGTTAATCAATTCATCATAAGACACCTGTTTTTTTATAACAGACTCAGATTTCCTCTGAAACATGAAAATATTCAATAACAGGGCTCCTACCCCTTGGTATTTCCCTTTTCTCCCTCAAGGGTTAACACCCAGATATTTTAGGTGACAGAACATCTTAAAATAGCCTCGCAGATGCTCATGAATACGCAGCCTGCCGGGATGCACTTTTTGTTTCAGTGACTTCAGAAGCAGTGACTGCCATTCCTCTGCTCTGATTTTTGCCCCCCCCTCGCAGATCGCGGTCGTGGCTGTGATGTGCAAACCCCACCGGTGCCCACACATCAACTTCACGGGCAACATCTGTGTGTGAGTACCAGAGGAAAGGTGTCCCCTCCCCCTCCTTGTGCTGGCACCGCTGGGACACCCCCAGGGCTGGGGACAGCGCTGGGACACTCCCAACAAGGGGGACACTGAGGGGCTGGAGCAGCAGGAGCGGCTGAGGGAGCTCAGCCTGGAGAAAAGGGACATGGGGGGCACACCCTGGTAGAGTTTGGGGAGGGGGAGTCACTGCAGTGGGACACGGCCAAGCCCTGAGGGGACAGTGGGGGACAGGGAACACCTGGGAGAGCGTGGGGAGTGGGTGTCACTGCAGTGAGGCACGGCCGAGCCCTGAGGGACACGGGGACAGGGAACACCTGGGAGAGCGTGGGGAAGGGGTGTCACTGCAGTGGGACACAGTCAAGCCCTGAGGGGACACGGGGACAGGGAACACCTGGGAGAGCGTGGGGAGTGGGTGTCACTGCAGTGGGGCACAGCTGAGCCCTGAGGGGACAGTGGGGGACAGGGAACACCTGGGAGAGCGTGGGGAAGGGGTGTCACTGCAGTGGGACACAGTCAAGCCCTGAGGGGACAGTGGGGGACAGGGAACACCTGGGAGAGCGTGGGGAGTGGGTGTCACTGCAGTGGGACACAGTCAAGCCCTGAGGGGACACGGGGACAGGGAACACCTGGGAGAGCGTGGGGAAGGGGTGTCACTGCAGTGGGACACAGTCAAGCCCTGAGGGGACAGTGGGGGACAGGGAACACCTGGGAGAGCGTGGGGAGTGGGTGTCACTGCAGTGGGGCACAGCTGAGCCCTGAGGGGACACGGGGACAGGGAACACCTGGGAGAGCGTGGGGAGTGGGTGTCACTGCAGTGGGACACAGTCAAGCCCTGAGGGGACAGTGGGGGACAGGGAACACCTGGGAGAGCGTGGGGAGTGGGTGTCACTGCAGTGGGACACAGTCAAGCCCTGAGGGGACAGTGGGGGACAGGGAACACCTGGGAGAGCGTGGGGAGTGGGTGTCACTGCAGTGGGACACAGCTGAGCCCTGAGGGGACACGGGGACAGGGAACACCTGGGAGAGCGTGGGGAGTGGGTGTCACTGCAGTGGGACACAGTCAAGCCCTGAGGGGACAGTGGGGGACAGGGAACACCTGGGAGAGCGTGGGGAGTGGGTGTCACTGCAGTGAGGCACGGCCGAGCCCTGAGGGGACACGGGAACAGGGGAGGACATGAGGGGACTCAGGAGCCCTGGGAGAGTGTGGGAAGGGGTGTCACTGCAGTGGGACATGGCCAAGCCCTGAGGGGACACAATGGGGACAGTGGCACCTGGTTTGGAGCAGCCCTGGTGTGTCCCAGTCCCAGGGCAGTGCCTGTCCCTGTGCTGGTGGCACTGCTGGGGCACCTCCAGGGCTGGGGGCAGTGCTGGACCCCTCAAACAAGAGACAAATTGAGGGGCTGGAGCAGCAGGAATATCTGAGGGAGCTGGGGGGGCTCATCCCAGAGAAAAGAGGGATCAGGAGGGACCTTTTCCAGCCCCACAACTCCCTGCCAGGAGGGAGAGCTGGGGGGAGTCGGGCACTGCTCCCAGGGAAGAAGGGCCAGGAGGAGAGGGAACAGCCTCCAGCTCTGCCAGGGGAGGGGCAGGTGGGATATTGGGAACAATTCCCACATGGAAAGGGCTGTCAGGCACTGGAATGAACTTCCCAAGGCAGGGGTGGATTCCCCATCCCTGGAGGGATTCCCAATCCCTGTGGATGTGGCCCTTGGGGACACGGCTCAGGGGTGGCCTGGGCAGTGTTGGGAACGGTTGGACTCCATGATCTTGGAGTCCTTTTCCCACCTTAACCATTCTGTGATTCCATGACCCAGGAGGGCAGTTTTCCAGTATTTCTGTATAAATCCAGCATTGTAAGAGCCTTCTTTTGGGGACGAGCTTCCTTTCTGCACAGCTGCCAGGTGGCAGGTTGCTAAAAAAATCTGCTTATTCTCAATTTTTCCATCAAGGAACAAACCCTTTTTCGTGGGCCAAACCCGACACACCAGGGTAGATTTACAGTTTCACGAGCACAGTGACCAGAATAATTTATTAATTAACATAAATAAGTTATTTCACTGACCTAGAGGATGCAGGGGTGTTGTGGGTGTCACTGGGAGCACACAGAGATCGGAGAGGAATTAGAGGAAGGCAGCAGAGCTGAGAAATTTCGGAGAAATCTGGGAATTTTGGGGACTGGAGAGCCACCTGAGGAGGGGCAGGTGTGACATTCCAGGGCTCTGGAATGAGGGAAGGAGAGCACAGATGGAAGGAAAGGCCCTCTGACTGCCAAGACCTCCTGGCATCGAGGGAGCAGCTCGGAATTTTATTGGGGTAGAGAAACACAGGCTGAGTTTTCTTCGAGGTGTCTCAGCCCTGCTTGACTTTGTGCACCCTAAAAATCCCTAAAATCTGTGCTGCTTCCAAGCAAATCAGCTCATCCCTTTCAAATGTGCCTGATTTGAGAGATGGGGTCTGTGCAGTTGGGATCTGCCCCATCAGTAACAATTCCCTGGCTCCTCTTTTTTCCTTTCCTGCCGGAGCTGGAGCAGGAGGAGTTCCCAACCCTCCTGTCTGAGATCATCTTTGAGCACTTCCTCACCATCAAAATGGTTTTAAAGTCTATAAATTCAGTTGTGTGAAGGGGTGATGTCTCTATTTTACATCCTTCCAGCCACAGAAAAATCGTATTTTTCCATTAAACAAGGTTCTGTTCTTCATGGAAGGGTGGAAAATACTGGAAATCGTAAAATTTGAGGGGTTTTGGGGGCAAAAAATTGCATGGCTGCTCCCTAAAATAGTGCCATGTCACAGAATCCCTCTCATGAGGGGGAGAATTTGTTCACAGCACATTTTTTTCTTCTGGAAAGTTTTAACCAGGTTGTTTGAAGGGGGTGTAGCCACTTGACAGGTCTGAACTGTTTTTTGACATCCCATTCCCATTAAAATTGGATGGAACAACTGTTTGGCACTGTGTGTGTAAACCTGGGAGGGCTCAGTTCCCCTCAGCATTCCTGGATATCCCAGATATCTGGAATCCCCAAAATGGTTTGGGTTGGAAGGGACCTTAAAGCTCATCCTGTTCCAACCCTCACACCTCCCACCATCCCAGGTTGCTCCAAGGGAATCCAACATGGCCTTGGACACTTCCAGGGATCCAGGGGCAGCCACAGCTTCCCTGGGAATTCCAGCCCAGCCCCTCCCCACCCTCCCAGCCAGCAATTCCTTCCCAATCTCCCATCTGTCCCTCTGGCAGTGGGAAGCCATTCCCTGTGTCCTGTCCCTCCATCCCTTCTCCCCAATCCCTCTCCAGCTCTCCTGGAGTTTCTCCCATTGGAATTGTTTGAGTTTGATCCCTTTTTTCCCTCTCCTTTCACATTGGCAGGTACTGCCCAGGTGGACCCGACTCGGATTTTGAATATTCAACACAGTCTTACACTGGATATGAGGTACTGCTTTGTTCTGCTGGAAGGGCATTCCCAAAATTCCCAGCATTCCCAACATTCCCAGCATTCCCAACACTCCATAAACCTGGCTTTGGCTTAGGCTGCTCTTTATTCCTACAAACACACTCAGAATTAAAAAGGATAAAGAACAAACCCAGCCTTTACAAACTTCAAAATCTAAAGCAGCTCAGCTCTGGGAAGTGGAAATTCTGCTCAATCCCTGTGAATGACGAGGAAAATGAGGGAAAAATTGTGCCTTCACCTGAGAATATTTTAACATGAAGCATCAGACACTTCCACAGGGATGTGGAGAGGTTTTGGGATGCCTCTCAAAGATGGGCAAGACAAATCCCTGAGCTCCCAGTCCTGACTGGGGTTACTTTCAGTCCTGCCCAACCTGCAGGACTGGATTAAAAAAAATATATAAATTCTCTGAAAAAATCCCATCTTTTTAGCTGTTGATGGCTCTGAAATTCCATCCATTCCCTTTTTGTCTCTCTGTCAGCACTGATACCCCACTAAATATACACATAAATTTCAAAATCATGCTCTGCTGTTGTCTGGAGGAAGTTTTAACAGCAGCTGATCCCCTGACTGAATTATCGTGGCTGGTTTTTAACCACAAAAAGCTGTGGCAGGGATGGAAAAGCAGCCAAATGGGATAAAATACCAACTGGATTAATTTGATAAACACTGATGCAGCATCCTTTCAGTAGGGATTTTGTTATTATCCACTTCTCAGGCACTGGAAACTCGTCCCATTAAGCAGGAAAATCCTGGGAATGTGTAACTGCTTTATTTAATTCATGTTTTTTTTTTCTGGCTGTGGTATTAATTTCTTTAATCATTTCATTTAGTCAGACCACACGTGGGAGTTGTACATGATTAAGAGTCCTGATCCCTTAGAGCTTTGAGTAGGAAATACCAGGAAAATCCAGGATGCACGAGGCCCTTGGAAACCTTCTTGGAGTATTATTAATAGGCTTCCATCAGCTGGTAATTGAAAAAAACAAAAAAAAAGTTGTCAGGGATTTTAATGGAAGGAATATGCTCAATTTAAAGGATATTTTGAGTTCAGACTGAGCTCTTAGAGGGTGTTGCTTGGGTAAGTTGTGCAAGTGAGAAGGTAACAAAAGGAGCAGGAGGGGGAAAAGCGCCTCGAAAAACACTCTGTGGTTTTTGTAATAACTTTTGAGGGCCACTACAGAGATTATTTAGCTGTTGTAGTGCACTAAAAATTGAAAAAAAATGACGGTATTGAGATCATGTTGCCACTCAGGACAAAAATGTGTTTCTTTGTTGTTTTGTTTTGTTTTGTTTTGTTTTAATTTAAATATAAGGAGCCAAATTTGTATTTGTATTTGACTCTGTGTGAGTCTGAAGGTCAGTTGGGATTTGGAGACTGGGAGCATCTGGTTTTCAATGCTAAAAAGTTATTTTTTTTGATCTTTTTCACTGCTTTTAATACAAAAAAAAAAAGGTTTACAGAATGAATTTCCTTGTGTTTTGCAGCCAACATCCATGAGGGCCATCCGGGCTCGGTACGATCCCTATCTCCAGACACGCCACAGGGTGGAACAGGTACATTTTTTTTTTGGGAAGGGGTTGGAAATGGGAAGGGAAATTCCCTGTGGTTGTGATGAAAATAATGCCTTTTATTTAATTATGCCTGGAAGAAGGGGTTGAATTTTAATTCCACCCGACCCCATCCCCTCGTGGAAAGATTAATTTTAGACCTTTTTTAATTGTCCAGCTGTCAATTCCATGGGGGGAAACAATGAGTTTGGAACCTCTTGAAAGGTCTTGTACAACACCTGATCGTTAATAGGAGATCCTATTGGTCCTATTCCAGCAAAATTGTACCGAACCTCTCTGGAAGTTCCTGCTTCTTGGGAATTTAGTACTCAAATAGTGCCTTTCCTACTGAAATTAATTTACTGGTGTCTCCTCTGGAGAATCAGAAGATCCAGAGAGTTTCTCAGTCCTGTTCTGGTTTTCTGTTCACCTCCAAACAATCTGCATGGATTCACTGTGGTCCTTTTCTCTCCCAAATTTATGAGGAGAGATCGAGGCTTTTTTTTTTTTTTTTCACTTCTGGCCGTGTCTAAACCGGTTTCAAACTGGGACCAGTGTAACTCCACCAGCTCAAACCATTCTGCTTTGCCAAGAAAATCCCCTGCACTGTCTTCTTGCAGCAGAAAAAGGGCTTTTGTGGGTTTTGGGTATTTTTTAGAGGACCTGTACAGAAGTGGTTTGTCATCCAGTAAAGATAGAACTGCTCCAGGAGGAAAAACACAGGGTGGGAAAATCGGGGGTTGCAGAGAAGTCCCTGAGACGGGCAAAGACAACAATTTTTCCACGATCCCTTTAATTTTCCAGCTGAAGCAGCTGGGCCACAGCGTGGACAAAGTGGAGTTCATCGTGATGGGTGGAACCTTCATGGCTTTGCCTGAGGAATACAGGGATTATTTCATCAGGAACCTGCACGATGCCTTGTCGGGTCACACTTCCAACAGCGTGGCAGAGGCCGTCAGGTAAGAACAACCTGAGTTTTCCTTCAGGGGAATTGTTTCAGAGCAGAAAATACTGAGGAGAATGATTTTTTTAATTTTTTTTTTTTTAATTTGAGGCACAGAACATTTATAGCCCTGCAGAAATCAGACCCCCCCCCCTCAGTCTCTCCCTCTTTCCTGAGGCGGGAATCGCTGAACTCCTCCTGATTCCCTTGGCATTCCTTGGGGGGGGGGGATTGTGCCTTTTCTGCCTCATCACCTTGCTGGGGAGTTGTGACGAATGCCATTGCCATGGGATTTATTTCCTGGAGCTGGGAAGGGGAGCTGCTCCTGCCTTTTGAGGGAGGCCAGACGTCAGCTCCCGTAAGGAATGACTCACCCCGCAGAGCGTCAGCGCTCCGAGCCCCTTGCGCTCTCAAATGCAGCATTTTGGAGTGACAGGGAGATGCTCTTTCAGCTTTTACAGCTGCTGAGAACCTGAGAATCAGAGCCTGCTTTATCTCTCTGCGTCCCCATCAGTAAATACAGAACTTTTCGTGTCGTTTCCGAGGAGAAAAAGGAGGGATTTGGTGGTTTGGAGCTGTTAAAACTCAGGGAGAATCCTCACTTTGCTGCCTTGTCGTTGTTCAGTGCAGTGGGTTTTCCTCCATACCACAATCCACCAAAAAACCCCACTGATTTTAGAGCTGAGCAGGGCCAGTCCTTCCCTCCTGCCTTTGTGTTTTAAAGCTGCACCAGTAATTTCGGTTTTCCTCTGGAGGGCAGCAAACCCCTCTGCAGCTTCTCTTTGGTTTTTTATCTCCTGTCGCTCGAAAAAGACCAAACAGAAACTGCTCTGCTGCTCTTCCCGAGTGGATTTTACCAAGACACAAATAACAAGTTGGGAAAAGAATGGCTTTTCCTCTGCTCTGCTGCCCTGGCTGTGAGCCCTGAAGGTCACACACACATGGGGGGAGCCTTAAGGGATGTGGTGACCGCAAGGTCGTCTACCCAAATTAACCCTTTGATTCAGGGGGTGGGTTAGTTCATATTTATTTAATTTATTTTTATTTTTTTGGTGCCTGCTGCAGGTGTCCAGCTAATTTTCTCGGGCCTAAAAATAATGTTTCGAGCAGCCTGGCCTTTTGCTGTGCAGATTAATAAATTAGGGGGACTGTTTATTCCACAGGGGAGCCTGAAGGGCTGCAAACCCAAAGCGACCCTGTGAAGTCACAGCACACACAAAAACCTGCGTGGCAAAAACCTGCCCTGACAATGTGTGGGCTCCTGCAGCAGATAAAGGAAGTCTTTATATTTTTATAACACAAAAACCCACTTGAAACGCTCAGTAAATGGAGTGATGTGGGAGTTACTCGAGTTGCGCTTCCCAGATATTCCAGAGGCGAGAAAATGGGCTTGAAATGAATCAGCCCTTCTTGAGTTTAGCTCTGCTACTGTGTCGCTGCAGCGTGGCTTTGAGATGGTCAATGACACTTGGAATAAGCAGTCGGGGTTGGATTTATTTCTCTTTGTGTGTGAGGATTCATCTCCCTCACTCCTTCCATCAGCACATGCCGTGAGGGACGAGGAATAGGGACAGGATTTTACTGGGTTTGTTTTATGCATTTTATATTGTGCACTCTGCTGCAGCCCGGGGTTCTGGGCTCTCTCACTCCTTATTTTTAATGGGATTTGGGAGCCTGGACGTTTTTCATCCTTGTGCAAATCCTCATTTAACTTCAGGTGTTGTGACAGAAGCCCAGAAGCCCAGGATGGTTTGGGTTGGAAGGGAACTTTAAAGCTCGTCTCGTTCCAGGGGGCAGGGGACACCTCCCACTACCCCAGGCTGCTCAGAGCCCAAATCCACCTAACTCTGACCACAGTTTTTGCCTTTCTGTCCATTATTTTCCCCCCCTTTTGGCCAGTAAGTTCTTTTCTTTGTCCTAAACTCTGCTCCGTGTCCGAGGCTGCCTTTCCGGTGACAGCGGCACACTTTGACCTGCAGGCTCTGAACCGAGCAGCTCTGAAGGGACTCATCAATCTGACATCCTCCTCTTGACGTAATTCTCAATTTTCTTCTTATAATACTTTGTCTTGGTCAGCCCAGTGTGGCTTCTGGTCCTGGTTAATCTGATAAAAGGGATGTGATTCCGTGCGGTTCCAGCCGGAGCCTTTCGTGGAGGTCGATCCTGTTCCTCACCAGGAACGGGCACTGCGAGCCTGGATGAAGAAATAAATCCCCAGCCTGTGCGGGCCCTTGGACTCCAGCTGATATTCTGAGTTGCCCTCAGTCTGTCTTGCAGATAAATACGTGAGTTCACCCACAGAAAGTGGGATTTTTGAGAGGACAAGCGGGGAAAATTCGAGGCTTTCGTAGAGACTGTCGTGAGTGAGGGAAGGAAATGAATTCCCCCAGAAAGCGCTGCAGGTCTTTAATATTTCTGCAGCACCTCCCTCTCGGGGTAATAAACATGTAGGAGTATTCAGACAGAAGTCTTTGCTCGGGGTGCTTTGCTTTGCCTGAGAAATAAGTTGGCCGAGGAACGAGTGAAGAATTGCGGAGCCGGAGGGGGGAATCTTTGTTTTGGAGAGGGTTTTGCAACACGACCGAGAAGTTTTTAATTTTCCTCAGCCGAGAGCCCCACTTGGGAGATTTCTGGGCCCTTCTGGATGCCTCTCGCTCCAGCCAGGTTGTGGACTTGCTGAGAAGCTCCCCTTCTTGGGGAGGGGGTTTGCAATTACGGCTGAAGAATCACCGTGAGACACCTTTTTTTCTTTCCCGCTGCACGCCCGAGAAAATCCATCTTTTCTCCGGGAGCTGCTGCCATCAGGGCAGAAGTGCTGGCTTGATTACAGAGCCGCCTTGGCTGAGGCCAATCAGGCAGGAAGGTGTAAAAAAAAAACTCCTGTGAATGGGAATTGGCTCCTCTCACCTGACCCGTGAGTCACTGGAGGTGCTGGGCGAGTCGAGTGAGTCACAATCAGCTCCCGGGGCTGAGCCCCTGCCAGGGCCACGATCTGACTGTTAATGAGGGGAACGAGCCCCAAGGAGAGCTGGGAAAGGCTGGTGGCAGGAAAGTCTCAGGGATGAGCATCCCTGAGCGTCCCTGCAACGTCCAGCCTTTGGTGGAGATCTCGGGAGCTGGGCTGGGAGAGATGGGGGGTGTTCACCTGGAGAGGAGGAGGCTCCAAAGTGTCCCTTCCAGAGCCTGAAGGGGCTCCAGGAGAGCTGGAGAGGGATGTGGGACAAGGGCTGGAGGGACAGGACACAGGGAATGGCTTCAAACTGGAATAGAGTAGGTTTAAATTAGAGATTAGGAAGGAATTGTTGGCTGGGAGGGTGGGGAGGGTCTGGCAGAGCTTTCCCAGAGAAGCTGTGGCTGCCCCTGGATCCCTGGGAGTGTCCAAGGCCAGGTTGGATGGGACTTGGAGCCACCTGGGCTAGTGGAAGGTGTCCCTGCTCATGGCAGGGGGTGGCACTGGATGAGCTTTAAGATCCCTTCCCACCCAAACCATTGCAGGATTTGATCATTCCATGGAGCTGGGGGGCTGGAGTTCCCAGTTTCTAAGCAGACAAATCCTGTGGGATG
Organism: Pyrocephalus nanus; assembly: GCA_038380795.1. Lineage (NCBI taxonomy): Eukaryota > Metazoa > Chordata > Aves > Passeriformes > Tyrannidae > Pyrocephalus > Pyrocephalus nanus. Next base: position 1,837,547 of record CM076260.1, on the reverse strand, counting down.
TGACTTCAAGGAATTAAAGCAAAAAAACTCTCCCAGGGGGAGCTTGGAGCCCCTTCCAGAGCCTGCAGGGGCTCCAGGAGAGCTGGAGAGGGACTGGGGACAAGGAATGGAGGGACAGGACACAGGGAATGGCTTCCCACTGCCAGAGGGCAGGGAGAGATGGGAGATTGGGAAGGGATTGCTGGCTGGGAGGGTGGGGAGGGGCTGGGCTGGAATTCCCAGAGAAGCTGTGGCTGCCCCTGGATCCCTGGAAGTGTCCAAGGCCAGGTTGGATCCCCTGGGATAGTGGGAAGTGTCCCTGCCCATGGCAGGGGGTTGGAACTGGATGATCTTTAAGGTCCCTTCCAACCCAAACCATTCCATGGTTTCTGTGATTTCAGTATCCAAAAATGCATCTGAATTATTTAGAATTTTTTAATTTTAACAGTCTGATGAGTTGTCTGATGTTGGATGAGGTTGGATGTGGCAAAGCAAGAAGGAGGGAATGTTGTTGTGCCATTCCAGTCTCTTCTGTGCCTGATCTTCCCGTGCCAATATTCAGGGGCACAGCAGACTATTCCCATGACAATTCCCTAATCCAAAGCTGGGTGGGCTTTCCATCCACCCATCAGCCCCTTCAGAGGCTCATTTTCCACTGGCATCCCGCTGCTGAAGCCCTGAACTCTCAGGAGGGATTGCTCTGGGCTGTGTTCCGTTCCTCGTGGGGCAACTCCATCCCACACCCACCCTGGCACTGCCTTTTCCTCATGGATTTCTCGTGCCAGGGGTCCCTTTGTGTCCCCCCCATTCCCTGGGTCTTTTCCCCCCCCATTTTAGGACCTCTTGGCCCCCAGAGGAACAAAACCAAACCCTGAGCACTGGGCAGTTCCAGCAGGGCTTGGTTTGGGCTGTGGAGCTCCTGAGGGCCTTTTGAAAGCCAGCTGGGGATCACTTTTCCTGAAGTGTTTTAATTTGCCCAAATAAGGTTTGAGGTCTTTTATGGAGTTGTTTTTTGGTTTGTTTTTTTTTATAACAGCTGGTGCTGTAATTTAACCAAGATTCAGCCTGTTGGCTCCACTTTTAGGACACAGCCCCTCAGTGAAGTTATGTGGGGTCACTCTGTGCCTTTCCCTGGCTCCCTGCCTGCATTTCAGACACGTGTGACAAGGAAAACCTCCAGGAAGGAGGTGACAGCAAACCTGTTTGACCTCCTGGCTGCGCCCTAAATCCAGGGGCTCCATTGACACGTTGCACTGATGTCCCTTAATTGTTCTTTCTGGGGAATGATTGAGACTCCAGCAAAAATAACCCGGGTTTGACTCAGCCTCTGCAGTGAGTCACGCTGGGGACACCGGAGAGGTCACTGCTGTCCTCTCATCTGTGCCCTCAGCTCGGGAAGGACATGGAGGGGCTGGAGCAGCCAGGCTGGGGAAGGGTGTGGAGCACAATTGCCATGAGGAGAGGCTGAGGGAGCTGGGGGGGCTCAGCCTGGACAGGAGGAGGCTCAGGGGAGACCTCATCCCTCTGCACAACTCCCTGCCAGGAGGGGGGAGCCGGCTGGGATCGGGCTCTGCTCCCAGGAACCAGCAGCAGGACAAGAGGGGAGGTTCAGGTGGGATGTGGGGAAGGGATTCTTTCCATGGAGAGTGCTCAGCCCTTGGAATGGGGTGGATTCCCCGTCCCTGGAGGTGTTTCAGGACAGGCTGGATGTGGCATCAGCGCCACGGGCTGGGAACCACAGCGGGCTCAGAGTGAGGGTTGGGCTTGATGATCTCAGAGCTCTTTTCCAACCCAGCTGATTCCATGATTCCATGATTCCTGCTCCAGCTCGTTCCAGAAGTACTTAATTTCCCACCAGATACTGAGGTTGGCTTTGCCTTGTTTTCTGAACCCCTTTTTTCAGGGTCCAACTTGGAACAGAATCTATAAATCCCAATATTTAAAGGCTTCACCTTTTCTTGTTTACCAACAGCTTTGATTAAGTCTCTCACCAAACAAAGGAGGTAGAAAATGCTTCCACAAGTGCCAAGCTTTAGTGGGAATTGTAGCCCCCCCTTTTTTTTTTTTTTATTTTTTAAATTTTTAATCAGACACCTTAAAAGCTGCCCCTGGCTGATAAAAACCTCCCGAGCGCTTTCCTGCCAAAACAAACTCAATCCCGAAAAATATTCCTTCCAGAGCCCACCACCCACAGGTTCAGGTGGGATGTGGGGAAGGGATTCTTTCCCTGGAGAGTGCTCAGCCCTTGGAATGGGGTGGATTCCCCATCCCTGGAGGTGTTTCAGGACAGGCTGGATGTGGCATCAGCGCCACGGGCTGGGAACCACGGCGGGCTCGGAGCGAGGGTTGGGCTCGATGATCCCAGAGCTCTTTTCCAACCCCCTTGATTCTGTGATTCTATAATTCTGTGATTCTATAATTCTGTGATTCTATAATTCTGTGATTCTATAATTCTGTAATTCTATAATTCTGTGATTCTATAATTCTGTGATTCCATGATCCTGTCATTCTCTAATTCCATGATTCCATGATTCTATGACTCTCTGCTTCCATGATCTACCTGGACCCTCTTCTTGAGCCCCCCCCTCCCCAAGCAGGCAGCTCAAACATTCCCGTCCGCCCTTCGGCTGCCGGAGCTTCCCCCTGTGCCACATTAATGGAGTTCCAGGCGGGAGAGCGATTTTTGGGCAGGCAAATTCCTTCCCTGGCCTGTTGGAAGCTGCCCCTGCTACAAATTGCCAGGGTCTGATGGTCTCAGCTCCCCCCTGGACGTGCCCTAATGAGGGAGGTGCAGTGACAGGCAGGCTCCTGAAGCCCTTCCAGCTCTTAATTGGTGGCTTACGCTGCGATTCCAGCGGGAATTTGGGCATGTGGGGGGGGGCTCTCTGGTTCCACATCCCCTCCCCGTGTCCACAGCAGCTCCTGGCAAGGAAGGAAGGGGAGGAATAGCAGGAGGGCAGCGACATCGCAAATTGCTGTGGCTGAATCCATCAGAGCTCGTCTGTCGAATCCCTGCGGACATCTGGCTGGGATGAGATTCCTCCGTGCCAGGCAGGAGATAACTGGCTCCTGTTCCGGTGCCAGATCTTTTAACAGCAGAGATTCTGCCTCGAATTTCCCTTTTGTTCCCAGAAATGTGGAGCCCAGCTCCTAACGGGCTGGAAAAGCAGTTTTTTCCTTTGTTTGTGGCTTCGGATGAGGAGCCACGCGGGGAGGGCCTGGCACAGGTTGTGGAGCCTCAATCCCTGCAAGTGTCCAGGTTGGACAGGGCTTGGAGAAACCTGGGATAGTGGGAGGTGTCCCTGCCCATGGAACTGGATGAGCTTTAAGGTCCTTCACCACCCAAACTATTCCAGGATCCCATGATAAAAGGACAATCAGGTTAGAGGCCATTCAGAGGGATTTTTATGGATAGAAAAGGGGAGAAAAGGGATGGGAGACCTTTCACTGAGTCATAAGATTCAAACCTCCTTGTTCCCTGAACTGCTTCTCCAAGAGGAGTTGGGCTGGGGATGGATCCAATGTCAGGCTCTGGATCCAGGCTGGGAGAGCTGGGAATGGCCAGGCTGGAGAAGGGAAGGATCCAGGGAGAGCTGGGAGCCCCTTCCAGAGCCTGCAGGGGCTCCAGGAGAGCTGGAGAGGGATTTGGGATCAGGGCCTGGAAGGACTGGAAGGACACAGGGAATGGCTTCCCACTGCCAGAGGGCAGGGAGAGATGGGAGATTGGGAAGGAATTCCTGGCTGGGAGGGTGGTGAGGGGCTGGGCTGGAATTCCCAGAGAAGCTGTGGCTGGAATTCCCAGGGAAGCTGTGGCTGCCCCTGGATCCCTGGGAGTGTCCAAGGCCATGCTGGATTCCCTTGGAGCAACCTGGGCTAGTGGAAAGTGTCCCTGCCCCTGGAACTGGATGATCTTTAAGTCCCTTCCCACCCAAACCATTCCATATTTGCTGTTAAAACCCGTTTGCAGCAGAGTGTTTATCCCTAAATGCCTCCAGTAGGGATAAGCCTTGCAGAACGTGAGGAATTCTCTCCCTTTGTTGCCATCCCATTACTTCTGCTTTGCTGCCTTTTTTTTGTGGAGACCCAACTTTTATCTGCTGTGACTTCTGTTATTTGGGGAGATATCTCAGTGCAAGTCATTTCAGCAGATCCCAATCTCCTCATGGCTCATCTTTTCTTCCCTCCTGCAGCTCCCGAATGGGATTTTTTCTTTTTTTTTTTTTTTTTTATCCTCCACTTATCTGTCCTATTACTCTTCCTCCTGCATGTGAAATAATTGGGGTTAAACACAAGCTGGGGAAGGTGGGGATGAGGAAATCATCCCTGCACCTTTCAGGGCATTTGATAATTCCAGAGCTGGAACCAAATCTCTTTTCTCTCTGCCTTCCCCCTCCGAGGATTACGAGGTTGTCAGTGTTTGTTCACAGCAGGAGCTGGAGCCACACCGAATTTACCAGCATTTAGAAATGCTGCTGACCCGTGTTTTTATGCCAAGCTGCTGGCAAGGCCGATGGTCGAAGCGGTTGTGACCTTGTCAAAGCTAAATAATGAATTTCCCTGCCATTTTTTTTTTTTTTCCCTCCCTCCCCACTGCAGCAAATTGCAGCTGAACACCTGCTGAGGGGAATTCTCCTCTCCCCTCCGCTCTGCTGGTGTCGATGGGGGCAGGAATAACCCGCACTGAAGCGTTCCTGGTGGGTTGTGGGATCCTGGCTTGGGAAGCGGAGCTCTGTCCCCCCTCGCTCGCCCGTCCCTACAAACGCGGCCCCATCACAATCCCAGTTCCACCGACCCCAAGGTCGTGTCCCAAATTAAGTGTGCTGTGCATCAGTGAGCCATTTACACCTCCCTGTGCATCACAGGTGGTGGATTCTGCTTTTCCCAGCTCCGCTCTCCGCGATCGCCGCGAGGACGCAGCCGATCCTTAGCCCGGCATTCCCAACCCCCCCTGGAACGCCACGCTCCCCTTTTCCCCCTCACCTCCTTGCTTTGCAGCCCAAACTGAAACGAGCTGGAGAGAGAGAGAGAGAGAGAGGGGGGAAAAGATGTGTTTTATGGTTCCCTCAGCTGCGCTGTGCTCGCCTCATTGACGGTGTAAAAACTCCGCTCCTCCGCCGAATTAATTCGGAAGAGGGGAAAAAAAACAACCCACCAAACTCATTTTTGTGGCGGCCTGGTGGGCGCAACAGGCGTGGAAATAAATTAAAAAAAAAAAAAAAAAAAAAAAAAAGGCAGGTTAATTTCCATTCTTTTGTCTTTTTTTTTTTTTTTTTTTATTTTCCTGGGGCTTTTGGGAGTGCTGGGCTGGGCAGGGCAGGGGCTGTTTGCTCGTGAAATTGGTCTGTGTGGCAGCAGATTTGCCCTCCTCCTCGTGGCCCCCTCACCTTGGGGAGATGGATCCTCAAAGGGGATCCATCTGGGAGGGGGAGTGTTTGTGCAGCCTTGATTTGCCCACCCTCTGTCAGGGCCTTGGGTTGTCCGAAATTGCCTCCTTTTTTTTCCCCCCCTCCTTTTCCTCCGAGACCTTTGCCCGGTTCATCTCCTGAAATAATTTCTGTGCTGCTCCAAGAATTCGAATTTTAGTGGGAAGGGCCTTTGTTCCTCGGGCAGAAATGACATTCCCCTTTCCTCTGGCAGTCCTGAGGTGGGGTGTGGGTTCAGCTCGTGGGTTGGGACAGCTCAGCTCTGATGTCTCAGTGCGAGTTGGGTGCCTGATGATGAAATCCACGGAGAGGGATCCAGCCCATGCTGGGTCTGTGTCCCACTGACCAAGCCCAGCTCTGTGTGGGTCTTTTTGCATCTGTGATCTGATCCCACACCAGGAGTCCTGGCTCTGTTGTGGGCTGGGACAGGAGGTGTTTCCTTCTTCACCCCCGACTCCCTGAGCTTGTGCCGGTTCTTGTTGCAGCTCAGCTTTATTCGAGATGCTCCCGTTTCTCCCACTGTTGGGTTTTGGTTCCATTCTCCTTTCCAGATTGTAGAATCATGGAATAATTAAGCTTGGAAAGGACCTTTAAGATCATCCAGTCCAGCCACCACGGTGTTCACCACTGACCCATGTCCCCAAGTGCCACAGGGATGGCGACTCCAGCCCTGCCCTGGGAAGTTCATTCCAGTGCCTGACCGCCCTTTCCATGTGGGAATTGTTCCCAATATCCCACCTGCCCCTCCCCTGGCACAGCTGGAGGCTGTTCCCTTCTCCTCCTGGCCCTTCTTCCCTGGGAATTGGGGACACATCCCCAGCTCCCCCCTCCTGGCAGGGAGTTGTGGGGTAAAAAAAGCTCCCTCCTGATCCCTCTTTTCTCCAGGCTGAGCCCCCCCAGCTGTTCCTGCTGCTCCAGCCCCTTCCCAGCTCCGTTCCCTTCCCTGGACACGCTCCAGCCCCTCAGAGTGTGTTGTCTGAGTGTCCCAGAGCTGCCCTCAGTGTTCAGGCCGTGCCATTCACAGGCAAAGAACATTTGACTTCACCCCATCCCAGCAACCTTTCCTTGGATCCAACCCATCCTCCCTGGAGCTGCCAGGGATGTCTGTGCTGAGGGAGGATCCAATTTCAAGCCACTGTAGCACCTAAAATGTGAAATAATTCTCCAAACAGTGACTCAGCCACCACTTAAACCCCCTGCGGTTTCGAGCCCCTTTTGTCGTTGCAGCTTTGGCCGGGGAGGGATTTTTGCTTTGGCAGGAGAAGCAGCTCGGCCAAAACCACAGCTCTGCACCCACCAGCACTTTGGCCTGATGGCTGCTTTTTATTAGCTCTCCTCATAATTTGATTGCTGCAATCCCCTCGTTTCCTCAGAGCAGCCAGCCGGGCTGTTTTCCTTCCTCGAGTCAAAGCTCCGAGTCAGGTTGGGACGAGCCGGGTCCCGTTTAATAAAGTGGGTGAGGGGACTGCAAAGCTGCAAACTCTGTCTGTGCAGGAAGACCTGGGAGTTTTCAGAGCTGTTTCCCTCAATCTCAGGTTTTTACTGAGGATGTGCAGCTTTCCTTAGGCCACACACGGAGAGTCAATATTGGGCCTGGAACGGTGAAATCGGAGCTCTGTTTTTCCCACATCAGTTCCCCCCCCCCCTCTGGTTTTGCCTCTCTCATCAAGAGGAGCAGGAAAAACTCGAATTTCGCTCTAGATTTAATAAAAGAGGCTGTTGTGTCTTTTCCCTCCCCGTTTTTAGGTGCAAGGATTGTTTTTTCCCCCCTCCCCCCTTCCATATTGACAATCCCCTGGCAAAACTGCCTCCGTGATTATTACCTAATGGTTGATCGGATCGATTTGGCAGCAGACAGGGGGAAATTGTTGCTCTTTTCCCGAGTTTTCCTGAAGTAACTGCATGGCAAAGCTGTGAGAAATGGAGGGCAGATCTTGGGCATCTCCTCCTGGAAGTTTTAAGTTTTATTCCAGGCTTTGTTCCCGGAGCAGGTTGATGTTGTGGGAGGGGAAGGGGGGGGATGTGACACGGCTTGTTGTCCCAGAGATGGATTATCTGCTTCCTCACACTTGGATAAAGAGAGGAGGGGGATGCAGAGTGAAAAAAACCTGCCCTCTGGGAAGAGCCGAGATCGATTTCCTGGCAGAGGTGGAATTTAAGTAAAGGTCAAATAAAATTGTGCTGGAATGCACAGAAGGAACAGCTGAAATGGGGCTAAAAGCTGCTGCTTTTTTTATGTATTTTTTTAAGTTTTATGTTGCTTGGTGAAGCAAAGAGACTCTGTTTAGTGTTAGTTCTGGATTGCTGGACAGAAATCCCTCCTTGGATTGCTCTTCTCTGAGGGGGGGGAGGCCCCTGGATCCCTGGAAGTGTCCAAGGCCAGCTTGGATTCCCTTGGAGCAACCTGGGATCGTGGGAGGTTAGAACTGGAATGATGTTAAAGGTCCCTTCCAATCCAACCCATCCTAGGATTCTCTGAAATTCCCAAATTGTTACTGGGAAATGCATTTGATTCCTTCTGGAACATCAGAGCTCCAGGTGTCTCCAATTTTCTCTCCTTGTGCTGAGCATCCTAAATTTTTTCCCCCCCAAGCTTTTTCCTCTGCACCACAAACTGACAGATGGTTTTGAAAATAATTCCCACTGGGGCTGAGAACCCTCTCCTGTAGGATTTTTCCCTACTTCTGTGTGGGTTTGGTGGCCTAGGAGGGCTGAAGAAGGGAAAAATCCCATGGGAGAGGGTTTAGGGGTGGGCTTGATGACCTGAGGGGGCTTCTCCCACCTCAACAAGGTCATGATCCCATGATTTTAAGGAGGAGAGGAGCTCTGGTTTGGCCAGAGCTTCACAGCACCTTCCAACTTCCCTCATCTGAACCTCTTCTTCCTTCCTTCCTGTCCTCCAGGATGACATTCCCTACTCCTTCCCTTTGCTTGTCATCGTCAAATGCAATTAGTGATTAATTAAAGGAGGCAGAAAGTCCATAAGAACATCCTGGGAGCAAGGGCAGGAGTTTGGGAATGGCTGGGGGAGAGTGTGGGTGACCATCCTGTCCTTCCATCCCTCCATCCTTTTTGTCTTTGGCTGCAAAAAAACCCGAGCTGGAATCACCAGGAAGGTGTGGAATGACCAGGAAGGTGTGGAATCACCAGAAGGTGTGGAATGACCACCTGTATCTTCCACAGAAGATGAATAATTGGTTGTTTTTTTTACTGCCATTCACAAATTAATCTGAAATTTGAAGTGTCTGGCTCGTGGGGATTCCTCATCCACAGGTCGAGCACGGGACATTTTCCAACCACTTCCTGCCCTTTTTTTCACCCCCCCTTGGAAATCTTGGCAAAGCTGATGTTTTGCCTCTGTGTTGTGTTTATTAAGACGGGTTTTTTTTGGCTTTCTTCAGCCAAAAAACCCCAAAGCACCTCCCCCTTTATGCAGATTTGCTGTTCCCACCAGGCTGGGATGGATTCCTTTCCTCTGGCTACCTTGGCCACGGTGTGGGAATAACTGCACTCAGAAATCAGGGAAAAGAGATCAGGAAAAGGACTAAGTGGTCAATTAACACAGCAGAGGAAAACTCATTAAGAGATGTCCCAGAGGAACCTGTGGTGGAACAGGTTGTTTTGACCCCTGCAGTCAGAGGGGCAGGAGGAAATCAGGGTAGATAAAAATCAGATTTATTTTTTTTTTCCTTGTTTTCCCGTGGAAACCAGGGCTCCAGGCTGGCTGATGCCGCTCAGAAATCCGATTAATTTTCTTTTTTTTCAAGTTACAGTTGATAACTGTGAGAAAAACACAGGTTGGGTGCTCGATGTTAGTTAAAGCAGCAGCTCAGCGTGAGGAATTCTAATGGAGGGGAACGGGGAGCGGAGTGGGAGATGGTGTCGTGCCTTCACAGCTGGAACCTCTGCTCGCTTCTTCCTTACAAAATAAAAAGGGAAAGGAGGAGGAAAACGATGCTGGGGATCCAGGGAGGAGATATTTGAGAGATTTAGGGGATAGGGATGCGTAGGATAATAGATTTGTGGAGTCCTGGAGCTGATTTGTGCCAGGGGTGGGTGTGTGAGGTGAAGTGGGAATTAAAAACGAAGGGATCGGGAAAAATATCCAGGGAGAGCTGCCCAGACCCCTCCCAGCACAACCAAAGGTAGAGAAGAAGATCCCAGGAAAATCCCGCTGCTCTGTGGTCTAAGGATCAGCCAGGGGATGGAATAGTGGGATGGAACAGTGGGATAAACAAACCTTTGGACCTGCCCAGGAAAACCTTCACGATTTCAGAGCTTTCAGATCTCCAGCTCAGTTTTTATGGGCGCTCCAGCTCCAAGCTGAAGGCAGGGAATGATGGAATGGTGGAATATCCTGAGCTGGGAGGGGCCCAGGGATCAAATTCCGCGCTTGGATCTCCCTGAGCTTCCACGTGAGGGACGTTGGGATCACGTCCTGCTGCTTGTGGGGTGGGAAAAACGCAAATCCTTTGGATGTCCAGCACTGTAATTAAGCTCTGCTCACTGGGTCAGGTTTAAGAAGGGCAGAGGGAGGAGGAGACAAGCCCTGTTTTGCCCAAATTACCCTCGTTTTAGCTTTTTTTCCCCTTTCTAAACCTCTTTTTTACGGAGGCAGGTTAAAAAAAAAAAGGTTGCGACTCGTTTTTCTCGTTTGAAATGTTTCCCTCCAGCACATGTTCATTCATCCTGGTGTTTGCACTTACATCTTGCTGATAATTTGTAGCTGGGGAACAAAAAAACAACAAAAAAAATAAATAAATTCCCTGTGTTGCCTTTGCCTTGAACTTGATGGATGGGAGCTCGGGAAAAACGAGCTGGCAGCGTTAGAAGGTCCTGTCAGGGCTTTCTGTTCAGGGGTCTTGGGTTTTTGGGTTGTTTTTTGGGTTTTTTTTTAAGCCTCCTGAGTTAAGACAGACCTTGGCCAGAGGTCCTCTGTCAGCGCTGGGAGTGAGATAAAAAATGAGATAAAATGAGATAAAAATAAACCCAACCATCCCAACCTTGTCATTTGTAGTGGGTGGGTGGCAGGACCCACCAAAGCCACCCCTCTCTCCCTCTCTCTCTGCAACTGCACAGAGGAAAGAGAGAAAAAAAAGAACAGCCAGAAAAAAAAAAGATTCAGGAGTTGGGATAAGAGCTGGGAGAGGTCTCTGAAGGGCCACGGGCAAAACAGCCTCAAAGTGGGGACAGTGCTTCAATTTATTACTGATAGGATCAGAGCCACAAAGTGAGAAGTGAAATCATCCTAAAAACACCTTCTCCCCACCCCTCTTTCCTTCCATGTTCTCCCTTTCCCCCCCCCAGAGGTGCAGGGGATGGGATTGGGGGTCACAATAAGTTGTTATTTGTGCTGCTGCTCAGGGAGAGGAGTTGGAGCCTTCCCTGCTGCTGTGGGGTCCTTCCCATGGGAGACAGTCCTGGATGGATCTCTCCAACGTGAGTCCATCCCTCAGGCAGCAGCTCTTCCCCTCCTGTGTGGGGTCAGCCCCTCAGGGATGAGCTGGACCCATGTGGGTCCCCCACAGGGGCCACAAGTCCTACCTGGGGACAACCTGCTCCAGCCTGGGCTTCCCTCTCCATGTCCCTGCCAGGACCTGGCCCATCCTGGCCCCCCCATGGGGTCACAGCCTCCTTCCTGCATCCCCCATGGGGTCACAGCCTCCTTCCTGCATCCCCCATGGGGTCACAGCCTCCTTCCTGCATCCCCCTGATCCATCCTGGCCCCCCCATGGGGTCACAGCCTCCTTCCTGCATCCCCCTGATCCACCCTTGGCTGCAGGGGGGTCTCTGCACCCCTGATTGTCCCCCATGGGTGCAGGGGGGTCTCTGCACCCCTGATTGTCCCCCATGGACACAGGGGGGGTCTCTGCACCCCTGATTGTCCCCCATGGGCACAGGGGGGTCTCTGCACCCCTGATTGTCCCCCATGGACACAGGGGGGGTCTCTGCACCCCTGATTGTCCCCCATGGGCACAGGGGGGGTCTCTGCACCCCTGATTGTCCCCCATGGACACAGGGGGGGTCTCTGCACCCCTGATTGTCCCCCATGGGCACAGGGGGGTCTCTGCACCCCTGATTGTCCCCCATGGGCACAGAGGGGTCTCTGCACCCCTGATTGTCCCCCATGGGCACAGGGGGGGTCTCTGCACCCCTGATTGTCCCCCATGGGCTGCAGGGGGGTCTCTGCACCCCTGATTGTCCCCCATGGACACAGGGGGGTCTCTGCACCCCTGATTGTCCCCCATGGGCTGCAGGGGGGTCTCTGCACCCCTGATTGTCCCCCATGGGCACAGGGGGGTCTCTGCACCCCTGATTGTCCCCCATGGGCACAGAGGGGTCTCTGCACCCCTGATTGTCCCCCATGGGCACAGGGGGGTCTCTGCACCCCTGATTGTCCCCCATGGACACAGGGGGGTCTCTGCACCCCTGATTGTCCCCCATGGGCTGCAGGGGGGTCTCTGTACCCCTGATTGTCCCCCATGGGCACAGGGGGGGGTCTCTGCACCCCTGATTGTCCCCCATGGGCACAGGGGGGGGTCTCTGCACCCCTGATTGTCCCCCATGGGCACAGAGGGGGTCTCTGCACCCCTGATTGTCCCCCATGGGCACAGGGGGGTCTCTGCACCCCTGATTGTCCCCCATGGGCACAGGGGGGTCTCTGTACCCCTGATTGTCCCCCATGGGCACAGAGGGGGTCTCTGCACCCCTGATTGTCCCCCATGGGCACAGGGGGGGTCTCTGCACCCCTGATTGTCCCCCATGGGCACAGAGGGGGTCTCTGCACCCCTGATTGTCCCCCATGGGCACAGGGGGGGTCTCTGCACCCCTGATTGTCCCCCATGGGCACAGGGGGGGTCTCTGCACCCCTGATTGTCCCCCATGGGCACAGGGGGGTCTGTGTACCCCTGATTGTCCCCCATGGGCACAGGGTTGTCTCTGTTGTTCCCACACTTCTCTTCCCCGGCTGGAATTCCTTCTGTCCCTAAATTTGTTATCCCAGAGGTGTTACCATCACTCCTGATGGCCTTGGAATCCCATCCCGGAGCAGCTGGAATTGGCTCCCCGGGATAAAGGGGGAGAAGCTTCTGGCAGCTTCCATCAGAAACCACCCCCCCCCCCCCTCCTCATTACCCAACCCCACCCCGTCATTAACGCCGGGCTGTTAATTAGCCCTTTGCAAAACAAAATTAGGGCCTGAAGTGCTTCCTGGCTGCGGGGAAAGGGTTTCCAAACCCGGTTCCTCGGGGGTTTAAATGTGGTAAACAAATTAAGAAGGAGAGGAAAAAAAAAAAAAAAAACAACCAAAAAAACCGATTTATGGTTGTTTTATTTTATTTATTTTATTTTTTTTAGGGTTTCTTTCTCTAAAAAGGCGCTTCTGCAAGGCGGATCCCGCTGTGCTGGCACAGCAGGGAGGGAGCAGAATTACCTGGGTGGCTTTTTTATCTCCTGGTGGCATCTCGAGGGGTTGGGGGGGGTAAATTGTTCCCCCTTATCTTTGAGCAGGCAGGAATGCTGTCACTTCACCGGGAATGGCTGTGGTTTAACTCGCTGGGAGGTTTTGTTTATTTATTTTATTTTTTTTTTTTAGGCGAGAAATGGTTGTATTTTAACCAACTGAAAGGGGTTTTTTTAGTCAAGAAGTGGCTGCATTTCAACTTAGGTTTTTTAGTCAATAAGTAGATGTGTTTTAGCTAATTTTAAGTTGTTTTGTTGGGTTTTTTTAGTCAAGAAATGGTTTTATTTTAACCAACTGAAAGGGATTTTTAGTCAAGAAGTGGTTGTATTTTAACTAAGGTTTTTTAGTCAATAAGTCGATGTGTTTTAACTAATTTTAAGTGGGTTTTTTGGTTCTTTTTTGTTTTTTTTTTTTTAGTCAAGAAATGGTTGAATTTTAACCAAGTGAAAGGGGTTTTTTAGTCAAGGAGTGGCTGTATTTTAACTAAGGTTTTTTAGTCAATAAGTGGGTGTATTTTAACTAATTTTAAGTTTTTGGGTTTTTTTTTAGTCAAGAAATGGTTGTATTTTAACCAACTGAAAGGGGTTTTTAGTCAAGGATGGCTGTATTTTAACTAAGGTTTTTTTAGTCAATAAGTAGATGTATTTAACTAATTTTAAGGGTTTTTTTTGGTTTTTTTTTTAGTCAAGAAATGGTTTTATTTTAACCAAGTGAAAGGGGTTTTTTTAGTCAAGAAGTGGCTGCATTTCAACTTAGGTTTTTTAGTCAATAAGTAGATGTATTTTAACTAATTTTAAGTTTTTGGGTTTTTTTTTAGTCAAGAAATGGTTGTATTTTAACCAACTGAAAGGGGTTTTTTTAGTCAAGGAGTGGCTGTATTTTAACTAAGGTTTTTTAGTCAATAAGTAGATGTGTTTTAGCTAATTTTAAGTTGTTTTGTTGGGTTTTTTTAGTCAAGAAATGGTTTTATTTTAACCAACTGAAGGGTTTTTTAGTCAAGGAGTGGCTGTATTTTAACTAAGGTTTTTTAGTCAATAAGTCGATGTGTTTTAACTAATTTTAGGTTGGGTTTTTTTTTTTTTTACTCAAGAAATGGTTATAATTTAACAATTTAACCAACTGAAGGCGGTTTTTACTCAAGAAGTGGCTGCATTTCAACTTAGGTTTTTTAGTCAATAAGTAGATGTGTTTTAACTAATTTTAAGTTGGTTTTTTGGGGTTTTTTGGTTTTTTTTTTTTAGGCGAGAAATGGTTGTATTTTAACCAAGTGAAAGGGGTTTTTTTAGTCAAGGAGTGGCTGTATTTTAACTAAGGTTTTTTAGTCAATAAGTCGATGTGTTTTAACTAATTTTAAGTTGTTTTTTGTTGGTTTTTTTTTAGTCAAGAAATGGTTATAATTTAACCAACTGAAGGCGTTTTTTACTCAAGAAGTGGCTGCATTTCAACTTAGGTTTTTTAGTCAATAAGTCGATGTGTTTTAACTAATTTTAAGTTGGTTTTTTTTTCTTTTTTAGGCAAGAAATGGTTGAATTTTAACCAACTGAAAGGGGTTTTTTTAGTCAAGAAGTGGCTGCATTTCAACTTAAGTTTTTTAGTCAATAAGTAGATGTGTTTTAACTAATTTTAAGTGGGTTTTTTGGTTCTTTTTTGTTTTTTTTTTTTTAGTCAAGAAATGGTTGAATTTTAACCAAGTGAAAGGGGTTTTTTAGTCAAGGAGTGGCTGTATTTTAACTAAGGTTTTTTAGTCAATAAGTGGGTGTGTTTTAACTAATTTTAAGTTGGTTTGTTTGTTTTTTTTTTAGTCAAGAAATGGTTGTGTTTTAACCAACTGAAAGGGGTTTTTTTAGTCAAGAAGTGGCTGCATTTCAACTTAGGTTTTTTACTCAATAAGTAGATGTGTTTTAATTAACTTTAAGTGGATTTTTTTGGTTTTTTTTTTGTTTTTTTTTTTAAGTCAAGAAATGGTATTTTAACCAACTGAAAGGGGTTTTTTTAGTCAAGGAGTGGCTGTATTTTAACTAAGGTTTTTTAGTCAATAAGTAGATGTGTTTTAACTAATTTTAAGGGGTTGTTTTTTTTTTTAGTCAAGAAGTGGCTGTATTTTAACTAAGGTTTTTTTTTTTAGTTAAGAAATTGTTGTATTTTAACTAATTGTAAGGGGTTTTTAGTCAGTAAATGGTTGTATTTTAACTAACTGGGGTTTTTTTAGTCAAGAAATGGCTGTATTTTAACTAATTTGAGGGTTTTTTAGTCAAGAAATGGTTGTATTTTAACTAACTTTAATGATTTTTTTTTTTTAGTAGTCAAGAACTGGCTGTATTTTAACTAACTGAGGTTTTTCAGTCAAGAAATGGCCGAATTTTAACTAATCTTAAGGGGTTTTTAGACAAGAACTGGCTGTATTTTAACTAACTGTGAGGTTTTTTAGTCAAGAAATGGCTGTATTTTAACTGTCAGGGTTTTTTTAGTTAAGAAATGGTTGTATTTTAATGAACTGTGAGGGTTTTTTAGTCAAGAAATGGATGTATTTAACTGTAAGGGGTTTTAGTCAGTAAATGGTTGTATTTTAACTAATTGTAAGGGGTTTTTAGTCAGTAAATGGTTGTATTTTAACTAATTGTAAGGGGTTTTTAGTCAGTAAATGGTTGTATTTTAACTAATTGTAAGGGGTTTTTAGTCAGTAAATGGTTGTATTTTAAGTAACTGTAAGGGTTTAAGTCAGTAAATGGCTGTATTTTAACTAATTGTAAGGGTTTTTTTAGTCAGTAAATGGTTGTATTTTAACTAATTGTAAGGTTTTTTTTAGTCAGTAAATGGTTGTATTTTAACTAATTGTGAGGTTTTTTTAGTCAGTAAATGGTTGTATTGGAACTCTGCAAGGTTTTCTCACCATTTGAAAGCTGAATTTTGGGAAACCGATGCTGCTAAAAAACCAAACCACTCCCTCCTACCCCCCCAGTGATGGAGAAATCCCCCAAAACCTTGCCCTAAAAAAAAAGTGAGCAGCAGAAAGCCAAACAAGTGGGATTTGAGCTTTCAGAAGCGTCTTCCCTGGGGCTTGGGGGGATGTTTTGGGAGGCTGTGCTGTGGTTAAAGCAGGGAGGGCGTGGAAGTCGTTGGGTGCAGGAGAGATTTGGGTGTTCAATCAGCGGCTTCCTCTTCCAGGAACCGGGAGCGTGGCTTTTTTTGGTCTTAATTCACTTTTTTTGGTCTTAATTCGCTTTTTTTGGTCTTAATTCGCTTTTTTTGGTCTTAATTCGCTTTTTTTTTTGGTCTTAATTCGCTTTTTTTTTTGGTCTTAATTCGCTTTTTTTGGTCTTAATTCGCTTTTTTTGATCTTAATTTGCTTTTTTTGGTCTTAATTCGCTTTTTTTGGTCTTAATTTGCTTTTTTTGGTCTTAATTTGCTTTTTTTGGTCTTAATTTGCTTTTTTTGGTCTTAATTCAGCGAGTCTGGACGTCACTGTCTGTTAATTGTGTTAAAACAGCCAGGCCTGTCAAGGGCACACGAGGGGTTTGGGATGCTGGATGTTCCCGATCTTTGCTGTTCCCACAGTTAAGGCCTGAAACCTCCAGCCCCCAGGACTCCTTAAAATTCCCACTTGGCGTTCCCACAGAACTCCAGGAGCTTTTTCCAGGGCTGGGGGCAGAGCTGGGACATTCCCAACAAGGGGCTGGAGCCTTTCCAGGGAAGGGAACGGAGCTGGGAAGGGGCTGGAGCAGCAGGAATATCTGAGGGAGCTGGGGGGGCTCATCCCAGAAAAAAGAGGGATCAGGAGGGACCTTTTCCCACGCCACAACTCCCTGCCAGGAGTGGGGATCCAGGGGGATGTGTCCCCAATTCCCAGGGAACAAAGGACAGGAGGAGAAGGGAACGGCCTCCAGCTGGGCCAGGAGAGGGGCAGGTGGGATATTGGGAATAATCCCTTCCTGAAAAAGCTTGTCCAGCCCTGGCACAATCCCTGTTGGATTCCCCATCCCTGCAGGGATTCCCAGTCCCTGTGGATGTTGGGGACACGGCTCAGGGGTGGCCTTGGCAGTTGGACTCCATGGTGTTGGAGCTTTTTTCCAACTGAAACAATTCTGGGATTTCTGAGTGTGTTGGTTTATTTTTGTTTGGGGGGAGGGTTTTTTTGGGGGAATGGATGGGCAGTGGTGCCTTCTCCTTCTCTCCCTGCGCCGTGTTTGGCTCTGGAGCACCGCATTTCATGGGAGTCGCTGCTGTCGGATAATCCATGAAGGACTGTGAACATCTCCCTGATTTATTCCCTCCTTGCCTTTGAGAAGTTTTTCTTTGCCTTTTGAGTCTCACAGAATCCACGGAGCGGTTTGGGTGGGAAGGGACCTCAAAGCTCATCCCGTTCCGTGGGCAGGGACACTCCCCACTATCCCAGCTTGCTCCAAACCTTCTCCAACCTGACCCTGGACACTTCCAGGGATGAAGCAGTGCTGGAACACCCTCTGGGCGAGTTTTTTGGCTTGGATGAGACATTTTAGATCCTTTCCCTTCTTTCCCCATGAGCAGGAACCCCTAAACCCTTCCTGCCCTCGGTGTTTGCTCCTCTTTGAGGAGCTCCTGTGCCTCGAGCTCCTCTTGCCTCTCCCAGCTCTCCTCTTTTCCCCTCTCCCCTGCTCTCTTGGAGCAGATAAAACTCTGGAAAAAACCCCTCCTGCTTCATTCTTGGAGCTCCTCTTCCCTCAGCCGGCTGGGCCGAGTCATTCCAAGCTGGCCCCGATCCCGGCCGGGGACTTTGGGAGCTGCTGGAGCAGGGTTGTAAATAATTGAGTCTTTGATCTCCTGCTCTCTGAGCCGGCAGGGCTTTTGTCTGGAGAGCAGAGTTTAATGGAGAGCGAGAGCGGAGCCTTTGGTGAATGAGTTGTTTCGTGCCAGAGCTGGTTTTTTACTCTGAGTTGAGGTGCCTTTTTGGTCTTAAATAAATGTAAAAAAAAAAGTATAAAAGAGTTTATTCAAGGGGCAGGTTCTGATTCGAAGGTCTGGTTTAACGTCCCAGCTTCCTCTGCCAACTCGCTCGAATAATTCTCCGGTGGCTAAAATTAATTATCTTTCCTTTCCTGCTCCCTGTGTCAGACGGTTCTGTAATCACTGGCTTTGCAGGATCTGTGTCTGTGCAAACCTCGAGGCTTCTCTTGTCTCTCCTTCGCCTCATCTGCGTGGCTGAGCAGCTCTTCCATTTGCATCGAGCACCGCTGAGGTCACCCTGCTGCTCAAATTGTCCCCACTGTCACCCCGTGCCGGCCGCTCCTCTTGATTGCTGATTGTTCCTCTCCTGATGTGGGGGATCCTCGGCACTGCTGGGGGATAAAGAATGGATAATTCCATCCTGGGGAAGGAGGAAAACGCTCCGAGGTGTTTGTTGGTGCTGGAGAAGATAAAATCCATCTGCTGTGCAGCCAGGCTGGGAGAGCTGGGAATGGCCAGACTGGAGCAGGGAAGGATCCAGGGAGAGCTGGGAGCCCTGTCCAGAGCCTGCAGGGGCTCCAGGAGAGCTGGAGAGGGATTTGGGATCAGGAATGGAGGGACAGGACACAGGGAATGGCTTCCCACTGCCAGATGGCAGAGATGGGAGACTGGGAAGGAATTCTTCCCTGGGAGGGTGGAATAGAATTCCCAGAGAAGCTGTGGCTGCCCCTGGATCCCTGGAAGTGTCCAAGGCCAGGCTGGAGCAACCTGGGATAGTGGGAGGTGTCCCTGAACATGGAATGGGATGAGTTTTAAGGTCCCTCCCGACCCAACCCATTCTGGGATTCAGGACAATCAGAATCCATTTAAAGGGATTTTTGAGGAAGTCAGGGATGGAAAAGGCAGGGAAGGGGAAGGGAGCCCCTTCCCTGAGTGCCGAGATTCCCAGGGAACCCCCCCTTGTTCCCAGAACTCCTTCCCAGAGAGGAGTTGGGCTGGGGATGGATCCAATGTCAGGCTCTGGATCCAGGCTGGGAGAGCTGGGAATGGCCAGGCTGGAGCAGGGAAGGATCCAGGGAGAGCTGGGAGCCCCTTCCAGAGCCTGCAGGGGCTCCAGGAGAGCTGGAGAGGGATTTGGGACAAGGAATGGATGGACAGGACACAGGGAATGGCTTCCCACTGCCAGAGGGACAGATGGGAGATTGGGAAGGAATTCCCGGCTGTGAGGGTGTTGAGGGGCTGGAATGGAATTCCCAGAGAAGCTGTGGCTGCCCCTGGATCCCTGGCAGTGTCCAAGTCCCTTCCCACCCAAACCAATCTGGGATTCCATGATCATGGGTGGAGTTTCCATCTCGGGTTCATGTCATTTCTCCAGGTTTTCTCTGTTTTCCTCTCTTGGTCTTCAATTAGAAATAATTCTGCTTTTCCTGCTCTGCAGTAAATTGCTTTAACCTCTTGTGTTTGAGCGTCCTGCAATCCCAGGATGGTTTGGGTTGGAAAAGGGCCTTAAATCTCACCCTGTTCCATGGGCAGGGACATCTCCCACTATCCCAGATTGTTCCAAACCTCACCCAACCTGACCTTGGACACTCCTGAGGGTGGTGCAGCCACAGCTCCCCCTATCCCAGATTCCTCATCCCTCCTCTCAGAGCTTGAGGAATTTGCTTTCCAAGCTGCCAGCCCATTTGGATAAAGACCATTCCCTCTTCCCACCCTCCCATTCCTGCAGGAAAAGTGGCTGGATTTCTGTTGTTCTGAAAGATAAAGCTCAGGCAAATCCATCCCGTCCGTTACGGCGATGGATTCCCTAACGGGATACCGGGACTCACAGGGATTTGGGGGAATGAAGTGGGGGATGTTTGACATGAAAACAACACCCCAGGACAGCAAATCCCCCCTATTCCATTGATTTTTCCAAACAGGCCCAGCAGGAAAGGGCTGTCCTTGACCCCGCTGGTTTCTGATGGGATTGAGTTGGTTCTGCCTCGCGTTCCGTCCTCACGTTCCATCAACCCTTCCTCGGGGCTGGAATCCATCCCTTCCAGAGAGAGGGAGCCAGGGAAGCTGAGGGCAGGCTGGAGGGAGAGCACAGAGCTTTTTCTAGGAACGGGCCAGGATTCTATTCCGAGAAGCAGCGAAATATCCAGAAAACCTTCCGGAGCCGAGCGGCGTCACCGTGAGCTCTGCGTGTGATTCAGCGGCCAAATTACCCCTGAGAGAGCATAAATAGGGGGAAAATGGGATGGGAATAGGTGGGTGACATTCCATTCCAGCTGGATGCAGGGGTGGGGTGGCTGCCAGGCTGGTTTTGGTAGCGAGGGTGCCGGAAATGGGAGATGGTGCTAAGAAAAGGCACGAGCGGCGATGGAAGCGCCGGGAATGCGGGGAGTGTGGATGTGACAGGGTTGGGAAAAAGGGGAGCTTTGAGGTGCCTTCCCACCCAAACCCCATGCTGGGAGTCTGGGATGAAGGACATGCAGGTTAGAATCCAGTCAGAGGGATTTTTATGGAATGTGGGGATGGAAAAGGCAGGGAAGGGGAAGGGAGCCCCTTCCCTGAGTGCCGAGATTCCCAGGGAACCCCCCCCTTGTTCCCGGAACTCCTTCCCAGAGAGGAGTTGGGCTGGGGATGGATCCAATGTCAGGCTCTGGATCCAGGCTGGGAGAGCTGGGAATGGCCAGGCTGGAGAAGGGAAGGATCCAGGGAGAGCTGGGAGCCCCTTCCAGAGCCTGCAGGGGCTCCAGGAGAGCTGGAGAGGGATTTGGGATCAGGGCCTGGAAGGACTGGAAGGACACAGGGAATGGCTTCCCACTGGGAAAGGGGAGATTGGGGTGGGATACTGGGAAAGAATTCCTGTCTGTGAGGGTGTTGAGTGTCTGGGCTGGAATTCCCAGGGAAGCTGTGGCTGCCCCTGGATCCCTGCAGTGTCCCAGGCTGGATTGGAGCAACCTGGAATAGTGGGAGGTGTCGGGATTGGAACTTGATGATCCTTAATGTCCCTTCCCACCCCAACCATTCCAGAATTCCATGATTCAAACACTTCCTGCACCGAAGTGTTCCCTTTAGGAAGGGCACTGTTCCTGTTTTTTGTCTCTGTTGACTTTAAACCTCTCTCAGATCTTGCCAGTTTGGTTAAACCCCCCTAAATCCACGTGTGTCCTGATGTAAACCCAGTATTTAAGGGATATTTATCCCATATTTCCTGCCCTCTCCCGATCTCTGCATTCCATTTGATGGGAATGGAACGTCCCTTGACCGGGACAGGGAAGGAGGTGCTGGTTGAGCACCAGAAAAACGTGGGAACTCGATGTAAAACGGGGTTTCCTCTCAAATTTAGGGTTTCATTCCTTTGTGGGACTCAGCTTTGGGCTGAGGAATAACCATCAATTCACCTGTGATGGGCCCTTCTTGGGAATTCCTGGAAAACAGCAGCTGATGGAAACCTGGAGAAGCTTTTCCTTTTGGGTTTGGCCTCGGAACTGCTCAGATTTCTGCCCTGGGGTGTTTGTTTTTGAAGGAAGTGGAATTGCCCCTTTTTCAAATCAGAGAAATTAACGTTTAAAGTTTGGAATTGGATAAAAAACAGCGGAAAAATCCATTTTCTCCTCCATTTTTCAGGCAGTGCTGGAGTTGTGTTGCCCGAATCCCCTTCCCTGGAAGGTTTGCTGTCACACTCCTGTCTTTTTTTTTCCCAGAAATGCCACTTTTGTCACTTTATCTGCTTGGCCTTGGCCTTTATTTTGCTCTTCTGGTTCTTTTCAAGCCACATTTCTCCTTCCAGCAGAGCACCGAGCAACTCAATTTATAATTTTACCGTTAAAAATCCCGCCGGTGCCCTTGGCAGTTGTTGCATTTTAGGGTCTGTTGGTGCCCATTAAAAGCAGCATTTTCATATCCTGGCCATAAATTTACTTTGAGGGTGATGATATGATTATTTTCTTCAGGATTATCCCCCCTGATTGGAGGTGTTAAAACGAGCATAATCTCAATATTTCCTCTTCTTCTGCCTTTTTTTTCCACCCCCCTCCAAGCCGAAATTTCTCTGTAATTCTTGCAAATCACGTCCTCCCAAGTGGGTGTTCTGGAGCCTGTTAATGAATCACACTTTGGCAGTGTTTGCCCTGACGTGATAAACAATTGTTCTCTCGGCCCATCAGATTATTGAGCCACAAACTTGGAGATGTTTTACATGTTTTTTTTGTTGTTGTTGTTGTTGTTGTTGTTGTTTGTTTTGTTTGTTTTTTTTTTGTTGTTTGTTTTTTTTGTTTTTGTTGTTGTTTTCTTCTTTTTATGATGTTTTTTTTCTTCTTGTTGACGGCCCTTGCAGCCTGGCCCTCCCCCCAAAATACCTCATTCTTTATGCAGATTTTAACAGCCTGAAGTGAGTTAACAACTTCTTTTAAGTGAGTCTGAACCCAGCTGGGTTTTTTTGCTGGTTTTTTTTTTTTTTTAGGGCCTTTTGGTTGGATTTATTTTTTTTTTATTTATGCCATTCTGCTCCACCTCATCCCGATGGAGATGGCAGAGCTTCATTTCCATTCAGAAGCTTCCAGCCGTCCCCGGAGCTGAAAATGGGCTGATGAATCTTTGGAGGCGCCTCATAAAGAGCTGAACTTAGTCATCCTCATGCTCCTGGGGTGCAATATCCTGTCAGGGATGGGCACAGCATCCCTCTCTCTCCCTCAAGGTGCCCTCTTTTCAGCAGCATTTTTAATCTCAACACCCCGGATCGTGAAAGACTGAAATCCCTCTCGGACTCGTGGCTCTTCATCCTGACTCGGGGCTTATCCAGGTTATCATCTCTGCACTTTCCAAAGGAGAAGTTCCCTTTTCCCTGCTGGAAATCTCCCCCTGCTGGAAATCTCCCCCTACACAACCACCTTCTCCCCCAAGGAAGGGAGAGGTGCTCGAGGGAAGCGATTCCCGCCTGGAATCCTCGCTGCCGGTGCTGGAGATTGCGTGGATTTCTTCGCATCAAAGGCTGCTCTGGGTTCCTTTCTCCCTTTATTTTACTCCCTCTCAGGTCACCAACTCACTGTTTTGTCATCAGGAGTGGGGGGGTGTTTTTTTAATGCTACCTGGAGGGATTAGTCTTTGGTGGAGCTCCGGTGATAAATGGCAGAGGAGGAGGAGAACGAGGAGGAGGAGGAGGAGGAAAAAGGAAAAAGCCAGTTTTGTTTCAGCGTTAGACTCTTCCAGCTCGCTCCCAAAGGGAAAGGGACTGTGGGATTTTTTCCTGGAGAACTTTATCCACCTGTTGTCCATCCCCCACACTCCAGTTCTTTGTCACACAGAGCGACCCCCCTGTCCCCAAACTCGTATTAATGTGTCCATGAATGCCTTCACCCAGGCCTTGCCATGAGGTGAACCTGGGAATAACATCAGAACTCTCAGCTGGAAGATGCTGGAAGCCCTTCTGAAGTTCCCCAGTTTGATTGTTTGAATTTTATTTATTTTTATTTTTTTTTTGCCAGGTACTCCGAGCGCAGCCTGACCAAGTGCGTGGGGATAACGATCGAGACCAGGCCTGATTACTGCCTGAAGAGGCACCTCAGTGACATGCTGTCCTACGGCTGCACCAGGCTGGAGATCGGGGTGCAGAGCGTCTACGAGGACGTGGCCCGGGACACCAACAGGTGAGGGGACAGAGGGACCTGGAATCCTGGAATGCTTTGGGGTGGGAAGGCACTGAAAGCTCGTCCAGTTCCAACCCCGGCACCTCCCGCTAGCCCGGGCTACTCCAAGGGAATCCAACCCGGCCTTGGACACTGCCAGGGATCCACAGCTTCTCTGGGAATTCCAACACCCTCCCAGCCAGCAATTCCTTCCCAGTATCCCACCCAAATCTCCCCTTTTCTAGTGGGAAGCCATTCTCTGTGTCCTGTCCCTCCAGACCCTGATCCCAAATCCCTCTCCAGCATTCACTTCAGGCTCTGGAAGGGGCTCCAAGCTCTCCCTGGGGGATGGAGGAAATTAAATACTGATTCACAGAGACAAAGGCAGCAGGTCAGGATCATCAGAAATGCAGGTTTTCCCACACAGCTTCGCAATTCCTCGTGTCCTTATTCCAGGATACAGATGGGTTTGGGTTGGGAGAGACCTTAAAGATCATCTTGTTCCAATTAAGACACTTTAAACTGTCCCAGGCTGCTCCAAGCCCTGCCCAGCCTGGCCTTGGACACTGCCAGGGATCATCCAGGGGCAGCCACAGCTTCCCTGGGAATTCCAACACCCTCCCAACCAGCAATTCTTTCCCAGTATCCCATCCAAATCTCCCCTTTTCCAGTGGGAAGCCATTCCCTGTGTCCTGTCCCTCCATTCCTTGTCCCCTGTCCCTCTCCAGCATTCCCTCCAGGCTCGGGAAGGGGCTCCCAGCTCTCCCTGGATCCTTCCCTGCTCCAGCCTGGCCATTCCCAGCTCTCCCAGCCTGGATCCAGAGCCTGACATTGGATCCATCCCCAGCCCAACTCCTCTCTGGGAAGGAGTTCTGGGAACAAGGGGGGGTTCCCTGGGAATCTCGGCACTCAGGGAAGGGGCTCCCTTCCCCTTCCCTGCCTTTGCCATCCCCACATTCCATAAAAATCCCTCTGGATTGTAACCTGCATGTCCTTCATCCCAGACTCCCAGCATGGTTTGGGTGGGAAGGGACCTCAAAACCCATCCCATTCCATGTTCAGGGACACCTCCCACTATCCCAGGTTGCTCCAACCTGGCCTTGGACACTTCCAGGGATCCAGGGGCAGCCACAGCTTCTCTGGGAATTCTCTTCCACCCTCCCAAGGAAGAATTCCTTCCCAATCTCCCTCTGGCAGTGGGAAGCCATTCCCTGTGTCCTGTCCCTCCATCCCTTGTCCCAAATCCTTCTCCAGCTCTCCTGGAGCCCCTGCAGGCTCTGGAAAGGGCTCCAAACTCCCCCTGGATCCTTCCCTCCTCCAGCCTGAATCCTTCAGAGCTTCCAACATCCCGTGGCTGCTCCCTGGGTCCTTCAGGAACACTCCTGGGAATGCTCTGTTTCCTTGATTAATCCCCATTTAACAGAGAACACTGAAACATTCCCCTCATTTTCGTGCTTTCCTGGCCACGTCTCTGTCAAGAAAAGTTATTAACCTGCATTTTAATTCCTTTCTTTGTGACACTGTAGAGCAGGGCTTGAGAAAACGGGGTAGTGAGGCTTTATTTTCTGATAAATTTGCAGGAGGCCTCTGATTTATTCCCTGTCATCCAGCACCCGTGGCCAAAGGAAGTGTTTTCCCTCCATGGGAGAGCGTGGAATGTTTTGTTCCCCCCACCCCTGACAGACAGAACAAGCCAATATCTCTCCTCTCTTTATTTATTTACTTATTGCAAGGCTGATAATTCTGCTGGGATTTCAAAAAGGAGGGATTTTTCACTGGTTTGGGGCTGCAGATT
This sequence comes from Pyrocephalus nanus, assembly GCA_038380795.1. Taxonomy (NCBI): domain Eukaryota; kingdom Metazoa; phylum Chordata; class Aves; order Passeriformes; family Tyrannidae; genus Pyrocephalus; species Pyrocephalus nanus. Next base: position 1,812,353 of record CM076260.1, on the reverse strand, counting down.
TTGGGCATTTCCTTTTCTTTTTCCTTTTAGGGGCTCCCAAAAAAGAATCCGTAAATGGATTTCTTGCTTTGGCACTGTTGGTGTCTGGGAATGTGGGAAAACATCCAGCTCCAGGCCCTAAAAATGCAGGAAAAGCCATTTATTGAGGAGCCCCAAGGGCTCATTTTAGAGGTGGTTTCCTCCTCTGGATGTCAGAGTTTTCCAGATGAAAGGATCCATCCTAAGGAATGTTCTTAGTTCCTGGGTGCCATAAATTCATTTTGTTCATTTCACAATTAATTTCCCCTCAGCTTTTGTACCTTTTTCCATCTCAAATGTGGTTTTTTTCCACCTCAAATATGGTTTTTTTCCCCCTCAAATGTGGGGTCTTTTCCCCCTCAAATGTGGGGTCTTTTCCCCCTCAAATGTGGGTTTTTTTCCACCTCAAATGTGGGGTCTTTTCCACCTCAAATGTGGGTTTTTTTCCACCTCAAATGTGGGGTCTTTTCCACCTCAAATGTGGGGGTTTTTCCACCCCAAATGTGGGCTATTTTCCACCTCAAATGTGAGGTTTTTTTCCACCTCAAATGTGGGTTTTTTTCCACCTCAAATGTGGGGTTTTTTCCACCTCAAATATTTTTTTTTCCACCTCAAATGTGGGGTCTTTTCCACCTCAAATATGGGTTTTTTTCCACCTCAAATATGTTTTTTTTCCACCCCAAATGTGGGGTCTTTTCCACCCGAAATGTGGGATTTTTTCCACCCGAAATGTGGGGGTTTTCCCCCTCAAATGTGGGGTCTTTTCCACCCCAAATGTGGGGTCTTTTCCACCTCAAATATGGGTTTTTTTCCACTCCAAATGTGGGGTCTTTTCCACCTCAAATGTGGGGTCTTTTCCACCTCAAATGTGGGGTCTTTTCCACCTCAAATGTGGGGTTTTTTCCACCTCAAATATTTTTTTTTCCACCTCAAATGTGGGGTCTTTTCCACCTCAAATATGGGTTTTTTTCCACCTCAAATATGGGTTTTTTTCCACCTCAAATATGGGTCTTTTCCACCCCAAATGTGGGGGTTTTTTCCACCCCAAATGTGGGGGTTTTTTCCACTCCAAATGTGGGGTCTTTTCCCCCTCAAATGTGGGGTCTTTTCCACCTCAAATATGGGGGTTTTTCCTCCCCAAATATGGGGGTTTTTCCACCCCAAATGTGGGGTCTTTTCCACCTCAAATGTGGGGTTTTTTCCACTCCAAATGTGGGGTTTTTTCCACCTCAAATCTTTTAAAAGTGCAGCTTTAAAACCTCTCTTTGCTCCCACTTGAGTTTTCCAGCATTTTTTTTTTGTGTCCCATCGGAGCAGGTTCCACAAATCACCCCAAGCTCTTCCCTCAGTTTTGGCTGATCCCTTTTCCCCAAGGAAAAACCCTTTTTGCTCTCCAGCTGATGGCTCAGAACAGGAATAAAGGGGTTTCACTCGGAGCCAATCCTGGGTGGAACTGTATTTTATTTTATAATTATATTTATATTATATATCATACATAAAATATACACTATTATATTATATATTATAATGATACTTTATATTAGAATTACATTTTACCTTAGAATTCTATTTTATCCTACAAATCTTTTTTATATTAGAATTATATTTATGTAATATATAATACAGAAAATATACAGCATATTATATAATATATAATTATATCATATATGTTATATATGATATAAGGATTTTATTTTATCTTAGAATTCTATTTTAAAATTGTATTTATGATATATAATATAGACAATATGCAACATATATAATATATAATTAAATATTATATCATATATTTTATATATGATATATTATGTATTATATACTATATAGTATATATGATATTAGGATTCTATTTTATCTTAGAATTCTATTTTATCTTTGAAATATATTTATATAATATATAATATAGACAATATACAACATTATATAATATAGAATTATATATTACATAATATATATATTACATTAGGATTATATTTTATCTTAGAATTCCATTTTATATTAGAATTCTGCTGCGTTTTTCAGAGCAATGAATCAAAACCCACTTGGATTTAAAAAAAAAAAAAGGTGATTCGAGTTCCTCTTACTTTTAAATGACCTCATTTTGCTTCCGCTCTGCTATGTGGGGGACGTGGGGTTTTTTTTATTATTATTATTATTATTTGGGCTTTCAACTTTTTAATATTTTGCTGGTAGCAAAATGTCAGATTACAACCAATTAGGCAAACTGTTGGGGGAAATTACTTTCTATTATGTTTCAGAAGTCATTAGTGAGGTGGGTTTTTTTCTTTTTTTTGGGGTTTTTTGTGGGTTTTTTTTAAAGTGCTTTCGGTGGCTGCCAGGCAGAAAAAATATTCGAGAACAGATCGAATAATCAAGTTATTGATGCGGCTCAAATTCCGCTCCTAACAAGAAAATAATTTTTATTTATGGAGCGAAGTCTCCGTTTCTTCCCCTCGGGCTCCTCGAGGTTCCTGAGTAATGTCGTCCTTGAACAGCCTTGGAAAAACACCGTGGCACTTTGTGGGGGGAAAAAAAGAAAAATCATAAATAAAACTGTAGGGGGAAAAAAAAAAAATAATAAAAAGGGGAATGAGTGGAATGAGTGGAGGTGGAACCTTCTGGAAGAGAGGAAGGAATTGATCCCTCAGCTGCTGGGCTGATTGAAATAAAGCCTGGGTTGCCCCCATCCTGGGTCAGAATCGAGTGTAAATGAACGGATTTGGGATTGAGATGGTGTTCATTTTTCACCCAAAGGGAGGAGGAGGAGGAGGAGGAGGAGGAGAAGAGTCACGTCCTTGGAGCGGGGAATTCCAGAGGGTGGGAGGGGAGAATGTGATGGGAAGCAAAGAGGGGTTGGAGAGGGAAGGTCGGGGGTGCTGAGGGGCTCGAAATGTCCAGAGATATATCCAAAAATATCCAGAAATATCCAGAAATATCCAGAAATATCAGCCAGGGGTGGGAAGAGCCAAAGCCAGGACTTTGTGGGAAAGCTGATCACTGTGGTGGGAATTCCCCCCTGGCTCTGGAGCTGTGGAGGTGGAAGGAGAGAGGAATTTGCTCAAGGATAAATGAGCTTGGTTTGATGTCAGGACGTGGAATCCTTGAGGAATCCCAATCCAACCCGTGTTTTGGAGCCGAGAAAGTTGCTGTGTCTCCAACAGGAGTGCTTGGGAAGATGTTTTTGGGGTGGTTTTCCATCTGGCTGGTTTTCCTGACCCTCATCCTCGTCCTTTCCCTGTTGTCTCTGGTTGTGCCTCATCCTGACCATCCACAGCCACGGCTCTCCCAGTTGGATTCCAGCAGCTCTCCCAAGTTTCTCCAGCTGGGATTTGAGCACCTGGAACCTTGGAGTTGCTCAACAGCAGCAAACTTTTAATACTTCCCTAAAAACCACCTTTTTTTTTCCCCTCATGGATTTCCACCAACCACATTCCAGACTCGACCCCGCTCTCACTCTCCCGGAGCGAAAAATCTCAATTAAACACCTCCAAAACGTCTCTCCCTGCCTGATCCTGGATTTCTTCCCTCTTTTCCCAGAGGCCACACGGTGAAAGCCGTGTGTGAGTCCTTCCACCTGGCCAAGGATGCCGGATTTAAGGTGGTGGCCCACATGATGCCTGACCTGCCGAACATGGGCCTGGAGAGGGACATGGACCAGTTCGTTGTGAGTAAAATCCCATAAAACCCGGGAATTTCTCTTGTGTTTTCCAGCTTTTTTTCACCCAGCTCTTCCCCTCCTTTTCCTCAGCCATTAGTTAGTTGTGATCCAGCCCGGGCTTGTTTCTTAAGGACAAATAATTGAAAAATCAATTCCTTTTTTTTTTTGTGTGGTGGTGGAAAGGTTGGAGGGTGAGAAAAGATTTGTCGAGCTTCCTCATCCAGAAAATTATATCCCTGCCTCATGAAAGCCTGAGTCACCGGGGTCCCTGTGGAATACTTGCTCTTCCCATATTAACTGGGGCTTTTTTTTCTTCCTTGGGTTTCCAGTCGAGCGCGGTTGGGAGTTAAAAGAAGGCGGGTAAATTGCAAAACAAAAGGGGACGGGTGTGTCGTGAGGCATCTCCGCATCTTTGGCAACCTTTGTGTAAAAGAAAGCGGAAAGTGATTCCTGGAGAGATGGAAGCGAGGAATGAGGTGTAAACAGTGCAGGGAATCAACCACTTCAGGGGGGTAGTTTGGTAGATTTTCGTTATTTCTTCTCTTTTGGATCCAAATCGGGCGTGGTTTTAAAAAATAATGTGGAAATCGGGAGATTTTCCCCCGAGGAGTTTTGTGCAGAATTCCTGAGCTCCATGAAGTCTTAGCACTTCCCAAATACTGGATTTGTGTGCCAGAATAAGGGATGGGGGGCAAAGGGATGTGCCCAAACCCAGAGGTGCAGTCTGATCTCAAAATTCCCTCCTCCTGGGTTATTTTCCTACAAAGCCATAGGGAACGGAGCGTGGACACGGTGTAGGATTTCCCAGGAGTTCCTTGGGATTTCCCAGGAGTAACTTGGGATTTCCCAGGAGTTACATGGGATTTCCCAGGAGTTACTTGGGATTTCCCAGGAGTTACTTGGGATTTCCCAGGAGTTACTTGGGATTTCCCAGGAGTTACTTGGGATTTCCCAGGAGTTACTTGGGATTTCCCAGGAGTTACTTAGGATTTCCCAGGAGTTACTTAGGATTTCCCAGGAGTTACATGGGATTTCCCAGGAGTTACTTGGGATTTCCCAGGAGTTACTTGGGATTTCCCAGGAGTTACTTGGGATTTCCCAGGAGTTACTTGGGATTTCCCAGGAGTTACTTGGGATTTCCCAGGAGTTACATGGGATTTCCCAGGAGTTACTTAGGATTTCCCAGGAATTACTTGGGATTTCCCAGGAGTTACATGGGATTTCCCAGGAGTTACTTAGGATTTCCCAGGAGTTACTTGGGATTTCCCAGGAGTTACATGGGATTTCCCAGGAGTTACTTGGGATTTCCCAGGAGTTACTTAGGATTTCCCAGGAGTTACTTGGGATTTCCCAGGAGTTACATGGGATTTCCCAGGAGTTACTTGGGATTTCCCAGGAGTTACATGGGATTTCCCAGGAGTTACTTGGGATTTCCCAGGAGTTACTTGGGATTTCCCAGGAGTTACTTGGGATTTCCCAGGAGTTACTTGGGATTTCCCAGGAGTTACTTGGGATTTCCCAGGAGTTACTTGGGATTTCCCAGGAGTTACTTGGGATTTCCCAGGAGTTACTTGGGATTTCCCAGGAGTTACTTGGGATTTCCCAGGAGTTACTTGGGATTTCCCAGGAGTTACTTGGGATTTCCCAGGAGTTACTTGGGATTTCCCAGGAGTTACTTGGGATTTCCCAGGAGTTACTTAGGATTTCCCAGGAATTACTTGGGATTTCCCAGGAGTTACTTAGGATTTCCCAGGAGTTACTTGGGATTTCCCAGGAGTTACTTGGGATTTCCCAGGAGTTACTTGGGATTTCCCAGGAGTTACTTGGGATTTCCCAGGAGTTACTTGGGATTTCCCAGGAGTTACTTGGGATTTCCCAGGAGTTACATGGGATTTCCCAGGAGTTACTTAGGATTTCCTAGGAGTTACTTGGGATTTCCCAGGAGTTACTTAGGATTTCCCAGGAGTTACTTGGGATTTCCCAGGAGTTACTTGGGATTTCCCAGGAGTTACTTGGGATTTCCCAGGAGTTACTTGGGATTTCCCAGGAGTTACTTAGGATTTCCCAGGAGTTACTTGGGATTTCCCAGGAGTTACTTGGGATTTCCCAGGAGTTACTTGGGATTTCCCAGGAGTTACTTGGGATTTCCCAGGAGTTACTTGGGATTTCCCAGGAGTTACTTGGGATTTCCCAGGAGTTACTTGGGATTTCCCAGGAGTTACTTGGGATTTCCCAGGAGTTACTTGGGATTTCCCAGGAGTTACTTAGGATTTCCCAGGAATTACTTGGGATTTCCCAGGAGTTACTTAGGATTTCCCAGGAGTTACTTGGGATTTCCCAGGAGTTACTTAGGATTTCCCAGGAGTTACTTGGGATTTCCCAGGAGTTACTTGGGATTTCCCAGGAGTTACTTGGGATTTCCCAGGAGTTACTTGGGATTTCCCAGGAGTTACATGGGATTTCCCAGGAGTTACTTAGGATTTCCTAGGAGTTACTTGGGATTTCCCAGGAGTTACTTAGGATTTCCCAGGAGTTACTTGGGATTTCCCAGGAGTTACTTAGGATTTCCCAGGAATTACTTGTGATGCAGAACCTCAGAATCCCTCCTGGATGTCTCCTGAAGTTCCCAGCTGGTTTTATGTGGCTTTTTATGTGGTTTTATGGGCCTGCCACGAGCGAAGTGGAGACAATTTTGGGGCGTTAAAAGAGCAATAACGATCAGAAGATTTCAAAGATCCCACCCTGGGGGAGGAGAGAGGGATCTGAGGTGTTGGCAGAGGGAGAGGGGGATTATTTAGGGCAGGATTGCAGGTTTCTGGCAGAAGCATTTAGTGGTTTTTGTTCTTTGCTGTTGCTTCGTGACGGGGGAGGTAAAAAATTCCCACTGTGGGATCTGGAACTGCTCCCATTTCACTGCAGGGAATTTGGGAATATGTTGAGAAGGATTAAGTTCAAGTGATGCCACCCCGTGTGGTGTCCCTTTAGAAAGGGACATTTTTTTTGCAGGGGTTGAAGAGGCAGGAGGCAAAGTTTGCTGGGAGGAGGGAGGCAAAAACGAGGCTGGAATTGGGAAGAGGGGGAAGGAAAAGAAAGCTGAGCCTGGAAAAGCAGGAGGGAGGAGGAGGAAGCAGAGCAGAAAAGGGCAAGTGGTTTGTGTTGTTTCTACCCAGGGAATTCCCTTGGCTTTAGGAGTTGGGAAAACTCCTTGTGGAAAGGGTTTGGAACCTGTCTGAGGGGGTTCCCACTGGGATCCCAGGAGAAGGAGCTGCAGGGGATGAGAATGGAGAGGTTGTGGATGGCTGGGACACGTTTGGAGATGGAATGATAAACAAGGCACTTCTTTTTCCCCCCTCCTTCGCTTTCTCAGCCTTTAAAAAAATAAATATTTCCATTAAAATAAGTATATATAAATTCAAACAATTAAATTAAAAATTAAATTAATTAAAAATTAAATTATTAAAAATTAAATAATTTAATTTCTAAATATCCTATTGGCTTAAATATGAGAGAATAAGGGGTAAAAACATCCTTTTTTTTTATTAATACTTTTTTTTCTGGTGCACGTAGCCGGGGTGTTCAGCAGGCCAATCCCTTCATTCCCAGGGATCCAGCTGATCTGGATCCCAGCACATTCTGTGTTTCCTACTTTACAATTTTATATCATCCTTTTGGATTATTAGGACAACTTGTTTCTGTGTTGTGCTGTATGAATATTAATCCAGGCTGGTAAATATTTCTAGACATTTCTCCTGGATAAAACTGCTCCTTGTGCAGGATCCTCCTCAAATGTGGCATCTCCTCACAGCCATGGAATGCTTTGGGTGGGAAGGGGCCTTAAGGATCATCCAGTTCCAACCCCAAACCCTCCCACTATCCCAGGGTGCTTCAAGGGAACTCAGCCTGGCTTTGGACACTTCCCAGGGATCATCCAGGGGCAGCCGCAGCTTCCCTGGGAATTCCAGCCCCTCCCAGCCGGGAATCCCTTCCCAATCTCCCACCCCAATCTCCCCTTTCCCACTGGGAAGCCATTCCCTGTGTCCTTCCAGTCCTTCCAGGCCCTGAGCCCAAATCCCTCTCCAGCTCTCCTGGAGCCCCTGCAGGCTCTGGAAGGGGCTCCCAGCTCTCCCTGGATCCTTCCCTGCTCCAGCCTGGCCATTCCCAGCTCTCCCAGCCTGGATCCAGAGCCTGACATTGGATCCATCCCCAGCCCAACTCCTCTCTGGGAAGGAGTTCCGGGAACAAGGGGGGGTTCCCTGGGAATCTCGGCACTCAGGGAAGGGGCTCCCTTCCCCTTCCCTGCCTTTTCCATCCCTGACTTCTTCATAAATCCCTTTAAATGGATTCTGAGTGTCCTTTATCCCAGAATCCCAGAATGGTTTAGGTCTGGAGGGACCTCAAAACCCATCCCATTCCATGTTCAGGGACACTTCCCACTATCCCAGGTTGCTCCATCCTGGCCTTGGACACTTCCAGGGATCCAGGGGCAGCCACAGCTTCTCTGGGAATTCTCTTCCACCCTCCCAAGGAAGAATTCCTTCCCAATCTCCCATCTCTCCCTGTCCTCTGGCAGTGGGAAGCCATTCCCTGTGTCCTTCCAGTCCTTCCAGGCCCTGATCCCAAATCCCTCTCCAGCTCTCCTGGAGCCCCTGCAGGCTCTGGAAGGGGCTCCCAGCTCTCCCTGGATCCTTCCCTTCTCCAGGTGAACCCCCCCCATCTCTCCCAGCCTCTCTGAAAACACCCTTGACTTTTTAGGACCAGAGACACCTTTGTCTCATCAGGAATCTTTACGGATTTTTTGATTTTTAATTTTAAATCACCTAGGGGATGAAAAAAACCACAAAAAATCCCTTTATTTGCTGTTCCTGTCTCCTTCCCAGCCACCTGCTTTTCAGAGCAGGGACAAAAGGAACCTGGTTGACTTTAGGAGGAGCTTTTGAAGCACCTTTGCCTTCATCACCAGTTGATATATGAATTCCAGAGGCTCCTCCTGGGAAGGCAATAACCTGCTGATTGTGCTGACCGGGGACTAAAAATCCTGGGTGCTTCTTCAACTTAAGCAGGTAATTACAGTTCCAGGAGCCACGTTTGCCTCTGTCCCTTCTGACCTATTGATTTCCGAGGGTTTTTCCTGCTCCTTCCACGAGAAAGGGGCCCGGCACTTCTTCTTTTGCCAGCACATCACGAGCTCTCTGATTGTGGGGTCAGCAACTGCCCCTGCTGCTGGTTTTGTTAGTGATTATTCCAAAGGTTGTTTTGTTGATAGGAGTGTATTTATTATTATTTATTATTATTTGTTATTATTTTGGCCCTGAGAGGTTGTGGAAGTGCCCAAGGCCAGCTTGGATGGGGCTTGGAGCATCCTGGGCTGGTGGGAGGTGTCCCTGCCCATGGCATGGATGGAATGGGATGAGCTTTAAAATCCATTCCAAACCCAAATAATTCTGTAATTCCATGATTTTTTTACAGTAATCTGGGCTAATGGAAGGTGCCCCGACCCATGGCATGGATGGAATGGGATGAGCTTTAAAATCCATTCCAAACCCAAATAATTCTCTAATTCCATGATTTTTTTTTACAGTAATCTGGGCTAATGGAAGCTGTCCCTGCCCATGGCATGGATGGAATGGGATGAGCTTTAAAATCCATTCCAACTCCAAATAATTCTGTAATTCCATGATTTTTTTTTACAGTAATCTGTGCTAATGGAAGATGTCCCTTCCAACCCCAAATAATTCTGTAATTCCATGATTTTTTTACAATAATCTGGGCTAATGGAAGGTGTCCCTGCCCATGGCATGGATGGAATGGGATGAGTTTTAAAATCCCTTCCAAGCCCAAATAATTCTCTAATTCCATGATTTTTTTACAGTAATCTGGGCTAATGGAAGGTGCCCCGACCCATGGCATGGATGGAATGGGATGAGCTTTAAAATCCATTCCAAACCCAAATAATTCTGTAATTCCATGATTTTTTTTTACAGTAATCTGGGCTAATGGAAGGTGTCCCTGCCCATGGCATGGATGGAATGAGATGAGCTTTAAAATCCATTCCAAGCCCAAATAATTCTGGGATTCTGCGATTTTTTTTTTTCCTCAGCAAGTGGCTCTTTCCCCGCCTCCATCATGATTATTCCAGTTGTATATACAATTATTCCAGTTGTATATACAATTATTCCAGTTGTATATACAATTATTCCAGTTGTATATACAATTATTCCAGTTGTATATACAATTATTCCAGTTGTATATACAATTATTCCAGTTGTATATACAATTATTCCAGTTGTATATACAGTTATTCCCCTTCCATATACAATTATTCCCCTTACACACACACAATTCCCCCAGTTATATCTTCAATTATCACAATCAGGGCAGATGTTCCATCCTCGTGTCCCGGTTCTGCTGTGCTTTTTTTCCCCCCCTCCTCCTCCATTCCCCCATCCCGCCTCTCCTCCCCCTCCCCTACTTCTTATGGATTCTTTTTATGGCCTCAGAGGGTTTCCTTTCCCCTTCAGGTCTTCCCACCCCATCCCACACATGGGAAGAGGCTGGAGGGAAGGGAAGGAGGGACCACGCTCCGCTTCCCCCCTTCCCGCTCGTGCCAAACGTTCCCGGTGCTCAAACCCCGCTCCTCGCTGCTGCCAAACCATCAGCCCCACTCACACTCCCAGGGGCCTCCCTTTAGCAGGTGGCCAGGGGAAAATAATTATTGGAATAGCCGGAATAAATCAGGGACACAGCGGGAAGAACGGGACGGTCGGGAACGCCGGCGACGCTCCGGGACGGGCACCACGTGGCTCTTGGGAGGGGGATAGAAACGGTTGATTGGCAGGGGATTGTGAATCACACTCACCAGAGCGGGGGCTGCCAAGCAGAACTTTGGGATTGAAAGGGGGAAGGGGGGGAGCTTTGGGAAGGCTGGAGAATTCCCGTGGCGCCGGCGCTGATTCCCTCGCTCCACGGCCGCGCGAGCCGCTCGGTGGAGGTGGGAGAACCAACAGCTGCTCTGGAGTGACTCTTCCCTGCCCTAATATTCCTAATATTCCTAATATTCCTCTTTCTTCTGGGATTAAAAATTCCCAATAACATATTTATTAACGGGGAAGATGTTGCTGTGTTGGCCTTTTTTCGGGGTTTTCGCCTGAGCGGGATTTGCTGCTGCTCTTCCTCTGGATCCTCTGGATGTGGTTCCAATCCCCTGGCAGGGAAATGGCTCCAAACCCCTCTCAAACAGCTTCTAAGACCCCCTCATAGGTTAAATAATCTAGGAAGCATTAAAAAAAAAGAAAGGAACGAGCCAGAAGGTTGGGAATTTGGAATTTGGGAAGTGTCGGGGCTGGCAGAGCCCCGGTGGACGTTCCCCAGAAACATCAGATGGGCCTTCAGGTGTTGAGAGACTCCTTGAGGAGACCCATCAGGAGGTCCTGTGTCCACCTGAAGCCTCCCATGAATAAAACCCCCAGGGGTGAAACTTCCAGAGCCGTGGAACGGCGCTGGAGACAAAAACCGGAGCGGGGAGATTTTCAGTCCCGGTTCGGCCGAGCCTTTCTTTGTGTTCCCGAAATAAATTGCAATCACCGAATGATTTAGGCTGAAAATTCCTATTCTTAGTCATGTGTGCCGAGCTGTTTGGTTTGGTTATTTGGGTTTTTTTTTCCCTTTTCTCTGAAGGAGTTGCTAAATAAGCAATTTCCCAGAAACGGGCTAATTTTAGCGCAGTGCCTGATGCATCCACGATTCCACTCCGGCAGTGGGTGAGATGAGTGTCCTTTTCTTTCCTCCGGTGGGTCTGACGTTGTTGCAGAACTTTCCAGCTGCAAACAAGGCCTCGGTTTTCCCAAGGGCTCCTTTTTTTTTCTTTCTTTCTTTTTTTTTTCTTTTTTTTTCTTTCTTTTTTTTCTTTTTTTTTTCCTTTTTTTTTCTTTTTTTTTCTTTTTTTTTCTTATTTTTTTCTTTTTTTTTTCTTTTTTTCTTTTTTTCTTTTTTTTCTTTTTTTTCTTTTTCTGTTTTTCTTTTTTTTCTTTCTTTCTTTTTTTTCTTCTTTTTTTTCTTTTTTTTTCCTTTTTTTCTTTTTTTTTCTTTTTTTCTTTTTTTTCTTATATTTTTTCTTTTTTTTCCTTTTGTTTTCTTTTGTTTTTCTTTTTTTCTTATTTTTTCTTTTTTCTTCTTTTTTCCTTTTTTTTTTCTTTTTTTTCTTTTTTTTCTTTTGTTTTCTTTTTTTCCTTTTTTTTTTCTTTTTTTTTTCTTTTTTTTTCTTTTTTTTTTCTTTTTTTTTTCTTCTTTTTTTTTTAACCAAGGAGATAAAATCCATCGTGGAACTTAATATATCGCTCCTCGATCGGGAGCTTTTAATAACTGTAATAAAAGACAGTTAAGCTGCTGATCTGCATCGATTTTTCGCCTCCCTTTGGGAGGGCGGCTCTGAGATGTTTAGTGGGGTAAATGATTTTCCTTTCAATGACTCCTAAAGATCTCACTGAGGAGCTGTGATTTGCAGGTGGCTGGTGGAAAATGGGCCCTTTTTTTTTTTTTTTTTTATTTTGAAGGGACAGATTAGATGGTGTTTAATGCTCGTTCCTGCAGTTCCTGGAGCTTCTCTTGGAGTCTGAGTTGGTGGCTTGAAAAAAAAAGCTCTTCAGTTCAGAAACAATTCTGGTTTCATGAACTATGACCAATTCTGATGTTAATGAGGGTGGTGGTGGCGAGGAACGGGCTATTTTTGGAAACCATTTTCACAGATAATTGCTCTTATATTCCTGTTGGATGAAATACCTCCACAAAGGCCCCTGTGCCCTGCCACGTCTGCAGATGGTTGGAGTTGTGTGCACAGACATTTCCCTCCCTCTTCAGACGGGGTGGGAATGACTTTTAGGGTCACATTTAAATCTGAAACAGAACCTGTCGGTGTAACAGAGTGGGAGAGCTGGGAATGGCCAGGCTGGAGCAGGGAAGGATCCAGGGAGAGCTGGGAGCCCCTTCCAGAGCCTGCAGGGGCTCCAGGAGAGCTGGAGAGGGATTTGGGATCAGGGCCTGGAAGGACTGGAAGGACACAGGGAATGGCTTCCCACTGCCAGAGGGCAGGGACAGATGGGAGATTGGGAAGGGATTCTTCCTTGGGAGGGTGGAATAGAATTCCCAGAGAAGCTGTGGCTGCCCCTGGATCCCTGGCAGTGTCCAAGGCCAGGTTGGAGCAACCTGGGATAGTGGGAGGTGTCCCTGCCCATGGAATGGGATGGGTTTTGAGGTCCCTTCCAACCCAAACCGTTGTGGGATTCTGGGATAAAGGACACTCAAGATCCACTCAGAGGGGTTTTTATGGAATGTGGGGATGGAAAAGGCAGGGAAGGGGAAGGGAGCCCCTTCCCTGAGTGCCGAGATTCCCAGGGACCCCCCCCTTGTTCCCGGAACTCCTTCCCAGAGAGGAGTTGGGCTGGGGATGGATCCAATGTCAGGCTCTGGATCCAGGCTGGGAGAGCTGGGAATGGCCAGGCTGGAGCAGGGAAGGATCCAGGGAGAGCTGGGAGCCCCTTCCAGAGCCTGCAGGGGCTCCAGGAGAGCTGGAAAGGGATTTGGGATCAGGGCCTGGAAGGACTGGAAGGACACAGGGAATGGCTTCCCACTGGGAAAGGGGAGATTGGGGTGGGAGACTGGGAAGGGATTCCCGGCTGGGCTGGAATTCCCAGGGAAGCTGTGGCTGCCCCTGGATCCCTGGGAATGTCCAAGGCCAGGCTGGGCAGGGCTTGGAGCAGCCTGGGACAGTTTAAAGTGTCTTGGTTGGAACAAGATGATCTTTAAGGTCTCTCCCAACCCAAACCTGTCTGGATCCTGCGATAGGGACACGAGGAATTGCGAAGCTGTGTGGGAAAACCTGCATTTCTGATGATCCTGACCTGCTGCCTTTGTCTCTGTGAATCAGTATTTCATTTCCTCCATCCCCCAACCCTTCAAGTTGTGATGATCCCAATCCCAATGCCTCGAAATCCCCTCCTGTTCAGGACAAACCTGGCTGTATGGGGTGGGAGAGAGAGCTCGTGGTTGTGCTGATGTCCCTTATGGAGAGGAGAGGTCTGATGAAGGAGGATCAGAGGATCAAAGGCAGGGTAGAGTTGCTGGAGTCAACATTTTGTGGTTTGTTTTTTTTTTTTTGTTTTTTTTTTTTAAGGCTGGAAAAACTTTCCACGGATTTCGCACTTCAGACAATGAAAAAAAAACCACAAAAAAAAAAAAAAAAACAAAAAACAAAAAACAAAACAAAACAAAAAAACCTCTTTATTTCCTGTGCTTATCCCCTGGAGAGGAGCAAGGAGGGTGGAAAGCTGACCCTTCCAGAAATGTCAGGTGGAACTCGAGGGCTGATCGATCGAGGAATTCACCCCAGGGGGAATTTTCCTCCCAAACCCCCCCCTCCCCGTGTAATAAATGGAGCACCTGCACGGCCCCGGCAGATGGGGCTGCTCGGGGCGCTGAGCACAATCTGGAGAGGGATTTGTGTCTCACAACTCCATGGCTGTGATGGGCAGGAGTCAAAACCCCCACTCTCCAAGGTCAGGAATTTTCCCGGAGGTTGGGAATGTCGCCGTCCTCCCGTCACCGAGGGGCGCGCAGCGGGGCAGGCTCCGAGTTCGGGGTGAACTTGGACACAGCAGGTGGAGAACTGTAGATCCTGGCAGTCCAGGAGGGGGAAAACAGACCTTGGAATGTATGGGATAGGGGGCATTTCCCTCCTTATCTGGCAGGAGGAGTTTCCCACCCTCTTTTTTGTGGTGATGTTTTCCCGCCCTACCGGAAAGTTGTGAGGGTTCACCTGGAGAAATCCCCTTTGGTGTGAGGATTTGAGGGGTTTTGAGGACTCCTGGGAAGGGGGGGAGATCCAACAGCTCCAAGGGTGAGTTTACAAGGTCCTTTGGAGAGCAGGAAAATCCTATTTTGTTTTGTTTGACATCTCAAGATTCTCAAATGAGATATCACAGAACGACCTCAAACTGCTCCTCAGCAGAGAACTGACCCCCTCAGGGCAGAGCTCGTGGGGTTTGTGTCACTTTTAGTGGCTTCCATAATCGTATTTATCTATTTAATGCAACGCATAAATAATTAATAAATCAAATCTGACTCCTCGAGCGTGCCGGGAGCTGGAAGGATTTTATTCCGGAGCTGGTGAGAGTCAGGAAAGGTGAAATATTCCCTGGATCACTGAGAGCTTTTCAGGAGAGGTGGAAATTTGGATCACCCTCTTTAGGGAACTTCTTGGTCACACCCACGGGAGGTTTTGCCACGAGTGCAGACGTGAAGAGGGAATGATTTGGGAATGTTTAGGTTGGAAAAGACCTTTCCCATCATCAAATCCACCCGTCCCCCAGCACTCCCGAGGCCACCACTGTTCTCTTATCCCTGAGTGCCACATCCACAGGGATTTTAAAATCCCTCCAGGGATGGTGACTCCCCCACTGGACAGCCCTTTCCATGAAGGATTTGTTCCCAATATCCCACCTGAACCTCCCCTTCTGCAACCCCGGAGTGTTTCCTCCTGTCCTGCCGCTCTTCCCAATGGGCAGCGAGCGTTGCTCCTCGAAAACAGGGATAAAACCCGGCCCAACATCAACTCCCCCTCCCCATGAACGATCTGTGTCGTGTTCTGGCAACTTCTCAACTTCACATCCCGCAAAGTCACGGCCGTTCCGTGACTTTTAAATGACCATTCCCGGCTCCCTGCGCTTCCCGGCTCCTCCTCCGAGAGGATTCCATGCGTGTGTTCCCGGGCTGCTCCCAAAAGGCAGGGAAAAGGCACATTTCAGCGCTCCTTTTCTCGGTCACTGGGCCATTGTCTGCGCCAGTGAATGCAGATCCTATCGGTTAGGATTTAATTAGCCCGGCATTTACGAGGGAAATGCAAATCGGGGAGCTAAAATGGAGCCGGGCGGTTTTGGAGCCGCCGCCTCCGGAGCTCCTGTTAATGCACATAATTAAAGCACTAAGTGATTGTTCCTTCCCCCTGTGGAGTTGGGAGTGTCACTCAAGGCAGGAGCTTTTCAAGTGCTCCCAGTATTCCTGGTTATAAATAATCCAGCTGATGGAGATAAGGAATGCCGGAGTATGGAGAGCGGAGATAATGTTCTCCTCATTCGCCGGATGAATTTAATCATCTTGCTTTAATGTGGTGGAGGAAGCCATTCAGGAATCGGGCTGAGTGGCACCTGGCTCGGGGTGGGCAGTCACTAAAAAAGAGATTTCGACCTTTATTTCGAACAAAACCCCGAGGTTTCAGTGAATTCCTTCCCAAAAGTGCTGCTTTTCCCCTCCGACCGCTGTCTCTCCCAGCAGCGGAACTTCTCGAGAGGGAGAGGATTTGGGGTGGCAGCTCAGTCTTTGCTCTGCAAAATGCTGTGGTGGAACCCCCAGGAAATCAGGTTTTTTCTCCTTTTGGGGGATCTGCAGCTTTTGGCTTTTTTCCAGTCCCTTCTGGGCTCGGTGTGCTCCGTAAAAATCAGATTGAAAGGTGCAATCCCTTAAAATTGGCCGAGCTGTGCTGTCCCTGACCTTGGAAATGGGACTGAACCGCTCACAGCGACCCCAAATTGTGTGACCTTTCCATGGCAGCTCTGACAGGGGTTTTCTGATGGAAAAGGTTGTTGCAAGAGCACAAAAAAGGGCAATGTTTGAGTTCAAGATGTCATCTCCTCATTCCATCTCCTCTCATTCCATGGAAGGTGTCCCTGCCCATGACAGGGTTGGGACTGGATGAGCTTTAAGATCCCTTCCAGCCCAAACCATTCCACCATCCTATGATTATAATCTGATTTTTTTTTTGCTTTCTGGACTCTTACACTGAATTTTGGTTTCAATTCCTGTCTGTTTTCTTGGTCAGCAATGACAATGTCACACAGGTTTTAGGACTGAACTGGAAAATGGGACTGAACCTCTCACAGCGACCCCAAATCGTGTGACCTTTCCATGGCAGCTCTGCCAGGGGGACTCAGGGTTTTTCTGACTGAAAAGGTTGTTGCAAGAGCACAAAAAAGGGAAATATTTGAGTTCAGGATGTCACCTCCTTGTTCCATCTCCTCTCATTCCATGGAAGGTGTCCTTGCCCGTGGAACAGGATGAGCTTTAAGGTCCCCTCCAGCCCAAACCACTTCATGATTCTGTGATTATAATCTGATTTTTTTTGCTTTCTGGACTCTTACACTGAATTTTGGTTTTAATTCCTGTCTGTTTTCTTGGACAGCCATGACAATGTCACACAGTTTTTTAAGACTGGATGTGAAAATGGGACTGAACCTCTCACAGCGACCCCAAACTGTGTGACCTTTCCATGGCAGCTCTGCCAGGGGTTTTCTGATGGAAAAGGTTGTTGCAAGAGCACAAAAAAAAGGGAAATATTTGAGTTCAGGATGTCACCTCCTCATTCCATCTCCTCCCATTCCATGGAAGGTGTCCTTGCCTGTGGAACAGGATGAGCTTTAAGGTCCCTTCCAGCCCAAACCATTCCACGATCCTATGATTATAATCTGATTTTTTTTTTGCTTTCTGGACTCTTACACTGAATTTTGGTTTTAATTCCTGTCTGTTTTCTTGGACAGCCATGACAATGTCACACAGTTTTTTAAGACTGGATGTGAAAATGGGACTGAACTGCTCACAGCGACCCCAAAATGTGTGACCTTTCCATGGCAGCTCTGCCAGGGGTTTTCTGATGGAAAGGGTTGTTGCAAGAGCACAAAAAAGGGGAAATGTTTGAGTTCAGGATGTCACCTCCTCATTCCATCTCCTCTCATTCCATGGAAGGTGTCCTTGCCCGTGGAACAGGATGAGCTTTAAGGTCCCTTCCAGCCCAAACCATTCCACGATCCTATGATTATAATCTGATTTTTTTTTTGCTCCATGGACTCTTACACTGAATTTTGGTTTTAATTCCTGTCTGTTTTCTTGGACAGCCATGACAATGTCACACAGTTTTTTAAGACTGGATGTGAAAATGGGACTGAACTGCTCACAGCGACCCCAAAATGTGTGACCTTTCCATGGCAGCTCTGACAGGGGGGACTCAGGGTTTTTCTGATGGAAAAGGTTGTTGCAAGAGCACAAAAAAGGGAAATATTTGAGTTCAGGATGTCATCTCCTCATTCCATCTCCTCTCATTCCATGGAAGGTGTCCCTGCCCGTGGCAGGGTTGGGACTGGATGAGCTTTAAGGTCCCTTCCAGCCCAAACCATTCCACGATCCTATGATTATAATCTGATTTTTTTTTTTTGCTTCATGGACTCTTACACTGAATTTTGGTTTCAATTCCTGTCTGTTTTCTTGGACAGCAATGACAATGTCACAGGTTTTAGGACTGAACTGGGAAATGGGACTGAACCTCTCACAGCGACCCCAAACTGTGTGACCTTTCCATGGCAGCTCTGCCAGGGGTTTTCTGATGGAAAAGGTTGTTGCAAGAGCACAAAAAAAAGGGAAATATTTGAGTTCAGGATGTCACCTCCTCATTCCATCTCCTCCCATTCCATGGAAGGTGTCCCTGCCCGTGGCAGGGTTGGGACTGGATGAGCTTTATGGGACAAGGGGGAACGGCTTCCCACTGCCAGAGGGCAGGGAGAGGTGGGAGATTGGGAAGGAATTCTTGGCTGGGAGGGTGGGGAGAGGCTGGGATGGATTTCCCAGAGAAGCTGTGACTGCCCCTGGATCCCTGGGAGTATCCAAGGCCGGGTTGGAGCAACCTAGGGTAGCAGGAATTTGGGGTTGGAACTGGATGAGCTTTAAGGTCCCTTCCCACCCCAAACCATTCCATGACTCTGGATAACTGGTGAAGCATTTCAGCAGCAGCTGGTGAGACCACACCAACCATTAACTCACCTTAGCAAACCTGTGTGGGTTTTTATTCCAAGCGGGATCGAGCCATGGATATATCCAATATTCCACAGTCCCATCCAACCTGAGCTGTGTCATCACTTCACTCAATTTAATGCTTGCTTGCTTCAAGGGTAGGGGGGGGACACATCTCACCTGCCTTTTTGAGTTTATCCTGTTTATTTTGCAAGTGATTAATTTTAATTGTCATCACGGGGTGTGGGGGGGAAAAAACCGGGATTGGAGTGGCGGGAACGAAGCAGGAGCTGCTCTCCATCCCACCCTTCCCTGGGCCTGCTGAGAACACCTCAGTGCCCAAGAAAATCTGTTTGTTCTTCATTGCTATTCAAATGATGTGGCCCAGACACATTGATTAATCTCCAAGTGTGGCCTGCTGAGCGATGGGAGATAAGTACCCTGGCTGCTATTGTTCTAATTCCGAGCACAGCCTGTGACAATAAACGCTGCAATATCCATTGAATTCCTGCTGAAAGGTACGAGCAAACGCACGGATTTGACTCTCCGTGTTGCCATGTGGATATTTCTTTTTTATTTTTTTTTTTCTTCTTCCTCCCTTAATGTCTTTTTTTTTTATTATTTCCAAACCCGCTCCTCTCATTTCCAAACCCATCACGAGCTGATAAAACGCTCCCAACCCGGGAATTCTTAAAACACTTCAAGTTACCTTTTGCAAAACCCAGCTGGGAATCAGTTTTGTTCCAAAAAAAACGTGGTTTCTCTTTGCCTTGACTCCTGGTTTGTTTTTTTTTTGTTTGTTTTTTGTTCCCTTCCTGCAGGAGTTTTTCGAGAATCCCGCTTTCCGCCCCGACGGGATGAAGCTCTACCCGACCCTGGTGATCCGTGGCACCGGCCTGTACGAGCTCTGGAAAACTGGCAGATACAAGAGCTACCCCCCCAGCACTCTGGTGGATCTGGTGGCCCGAATCCTGGCCCTTGTCCCCCCCTGGACTCGCGTGTACCGTGTCCAGAGGTAATTTTTTCCCGTGCCTGCGGATTTGCCGCGCTCCGAAGGGATCCGGAGGGTTCACGGCGTTAGATCTGACTCAGCCTTTTGTTGTTTCTCAGCCCTAATCATTAATTCACTGAAGGTCTTTAAAAACTGCTTCAGGTTTGGGGTTTGTTTTTTTTTAAAACCTCTTCAGGAGGATGAGGAGCTCTTTAGGTGCCAACTCCGTGTCCGGTGCACCCGGAAATTTCTGGAGGCTCATCCAGACAAGAGCCTGGGATGCAGCCCTTTAATGATCCCGAGGGATAATTGCCTCTTGGCCGTGGGGGGAACATTCCTCTCCCTCTGTGGCAGGAGCTGTGTCATTTTTTTTGGCTGTAGAGACTTCCTTTCTCCCCCCCTGCATGGTTTTCGGGAACGTTCCGTGGCGGTGCCGTCATTCCCAGCTCCCACCTCCCAGGATTAGGGATAATCATTCCATCAGCAGTGTGAGGTCTCCCTCGGGTTATTTTGCTTCTGGTTTATCTCCTAAACCTGCCTGATAACAGGAAGGGAAGGTTGTAAGCACTTCCCTGGTTTTTTTGCATGCACGGACGACGCTCCCGTTGGGTTCCGGGAGTTGGAAGCGGCTCCGATCCCGGGCTCTCCAAGAGGGGAGAGTGAGGAATGAGAGACCTCACCTGCCTGGGCTTCTCCAGAGGATTTGATTCTGTGCCTGGTTGGGAGGGTGACAAAGTTGGGGATGAGCAGAGAAACGTGGCAGAGAAGGAAGTCACAAAAGCAAGAAACGCTTGGGAATCTCAGACAGAGAAATCCTGGATTCAGGGATAAGGGTGGGGTTTTCTAAAATGCCCATTTACAAACTAACCTTGCTCAAAAATGGCACAGAAAATAAGGCATTGGGGAAAACCTGGGAGGGCTGGGAAGCATCACTGGAAGGGGGAGGATCTGCTGGTGGCAAAGCTGGGGTGGGAGACGGGATGCAGGGCAGGGAATTTGGGCATCAAACCCAAATCCCGGGATCTCCACAACAGAGGTGGAAAAGTTCTTGATGCCTTGGTCTGGAATAGGATAAACCACAGGGGAATGCAGCCAGGAAAGGCTTTTTTTTGGGGATAAGCTCCTTTTGGAGATGGAAGTGTTGATGCAGCAGCCACAGCAGGCTTTGGGAATGCCTTGTGTGGGATCATCCCCACCTTCAGGAGAATGAACTGTGGGAATAAGTGCAGGGCAGCATCAGTCTTTTTTTTTTTTTTTTTGGAAGGACAGATGTGGACATAAATGACCTCTGAGAGGAGGAAAATCATGGAATCACATGGAATCACGTGGTTTGGGTTGGGAGGGACCTTAAAAGCTCATCCCATTCCAACCCCCTGCCACGGGCAAGGGAACATTTTAAGAAATAACCCTTTAAGGAATTCACCTTTTAAGAAACAGGGACATGGATTTGAACAGAGGACAAGAAAACAAGGAGCAGCCTGGTGTGAAATGAGGCAGGAAAGTGGGAATTTTTGGTCAGGGTGGAATGGAATGGCAAGGACAAGGGAATGGGATGAGAAGGACAAGGGGGGAGCGGCTTTGAGCTGAGAGGAGGTTTAGGGGAGATGTTAGGATTAGATATTGGGAAGGAATTCCTGGCTGGGAGGGTGGGAAGGGGCTGGAATGAAATTCCCAGGGAAGCTGTGGCTGCCCTTTGGATCCCTGGAAGTGTCCAAGGCCAGGCTGGAGCAATCTGGGATGGTGGGAGATGTCCCAGCCCATGGATTTATGACCTTTGGGATCTTTTCCAGCCCTTTTTTTTATTCCCAACACTTAAAGAAAAGCTCCTTTTCCTTGCCCCCCCTTGCAGAGGCTGAAGCAGCACAAGGATCAGGCCTTTGGCACCCTGGGAAACCTCTATCTTTGATAAAATTAAAAAGCAGGAATTGCCCAAATTAAAAATTGCCAAAAATAAGAACAAATCGCCCCAAAACAGGAATTGCCAACCCTGGGAATTGTGAATGGGGGTTTGGTGATAAAGAATTCCACAGGGAACCGAATGGATCCATTGGTGTCAGGAATCTGACGGATCCCCTCATCCAATTAAATGTAACCCCAAATCATTTTCCCTTTCAAGCAGCTAAAATCCCGATGTGGAGGAGTTATAACCCCGCTGGATATTTTTCCCCTGGTGGACATTCAGCTCCCAGACTGCAGAACTGCTTCCAAATCATCTGGCTTTCCAGCAGCAGCAGAATCCATGAGGAACATCTGACCTGGAGCCTTAGAAAAAGCTGGATGATCTTTTTTTTTTTTTTTTTTTTTTTTTCTTTCCTTAAACTCCCAAGAGAACAAAATCACTTTTAAATTTTTTAATAATAATCTTTTTAATCTAAATAAAAACCTGTAGCTTTTTCCCCTCCTTTTTTTTTTTTTTTTTCCCCTCCTGCTTCGAGTTGCGTTTTGCCCGTTTTATTCAACCCGAGGGGAATTCTGAGGAATTCTGGGATCTGCTGTTTGGAATCTCGGCTTGGGTGGATGTAAGGGTGCTGGAATTGTCTGAAGGGTTTCGTTTTTTCCTTTTCCACGCAGGGATATCCCGATGCCACTGGTGAGCTCCGGGGTGGAGCACGGGAACCTGAGGGAACTCGCCTTGGCCAGGATGAAAGATCTGGGGACACAGGTAAAAAAAAACCCAAAAAAAAACACCAACCCACAAAACAAATAAACAAACAAAAAAAAATCCCATTTGAATGGAGGAGGAGCTGCCTGCTGGCTTTTCACAGAGACAAAAACATCTTAATGACTGGAAAAGGGCTTTGAAAAGCTGCTTTTGTTTGGGTGATTGTGAAGTTCAGCGCTTTCACCCCGCCCTCCCCAACGAGTTTGTGATATTCCTTTTTTTTTTTGGAGGGGAATAAAGCCCTAAATCAAAAAGAGAAGGAGGCAGGAAAAGGTTCCTTTGTAATTTGTGCCGTTGGAAACTCTCCTTCCTTTCCCTTTTTCCCGGGATAATGGGAAGGAAGGCTCTCAGTCGGAGCCCCCCACCCAGGGAAGGATCCTGCAGGAGAGGTTTCAGCCCAAACCAAAAAGGAGGCTCGATATTCCCAATATTCCTGAGGTGGAATAAAAACACGGGAAGAGGGAGGGAGTCAGGAATTGGGGGTTGTGTTTGCAGCCCAGGCAGGAGGGATGGATTCCCAACCTTTTTTCCCTGCAGTGTCCCCTCACCCTGCTCTGCTCTGCCCCCCCCTCCTGCAAAGTTGTGCCCCAAGTTCTTCTTCCTTTTAATTTTGGGATGTCCCACTTCCTGGAAGAAAACGTGGCACAACACTGAGGGTGCCCAGAGAAGCTGTGGCTGCCCCTGGATCCCTTGGAAGTGTCCAAGGCCAGTTTGGATGGGGCTTGGAACAACCTGGGATAGTGGGAGGTGTCCCTGCCCATGGCAGGGCGTGGGAATGGATGGTTTTTAAGGTCCCTTCCCACCCAAACCAGTCTGGGATTTGATGATTCCATGGAGCTGGGATGACTCCAGGCTGAGGTTCTCAATCTCCCAGTAGATGAATCCTGTGGGATGCAGCTCCAACAAGGAGAGCTTGGAGCTCTTTCCAGAGCCTGCAGGGGCTCCAGGAGAGCTGGAGAGGGACTGGGGACAAGGAATAGAGGGACAGGACACAGGGAATGGCTTCCCACTGCCAGAGGGCAGGGAGAGATGGGAGATTGGGAAGAAATTGCTGGCTGGGAGGGTGGAAAGGGGCTGGGCTGGAATTCCCAGAGAAGCTGTGGCTGCCCCTGGATCCCTTGGAAGTGTCCAAGGCCAGTTTGGATCCCCTGGGATAATTGAAGATGTCCCTGCCCGTGGCAGGGGCTGGAATGAGCTGCTCTTTCCCGTCCCTTCCAACCCAAACCATTCCATGATTTTGTGATCCAGTTCCAAAGGGATTTGATTGCTCTGCTGTGTGGGCAGGGGCACATCCCCACCATGAGTTTTCCTGTGAGGATTCACTGCTTCCCTCTTTCCATCCCCCCTTTTCTATTTTTAAAGAGCTTTTAAGGCACCGCTGCATCCAGGAGTTGTAAATTCCCTGTAAATGCCCGTATCCCCGGATTCCCACACCAATCCGTGCCACTGGCCCGTGTTTTTTGGGATTTACCAGGGATAATCCTCCAGGCTACACCTGTGCCATCTCCCTTGGATCCTGCCCTCACGGAAAGCCGAGGGAAGGAACTCCAGGGCTCTTCCCTTCCCAGCTGGGCTTTCCATCCCACTTCATCTCCCTCCCTTTAAGCTGCTGCCCCTTCAATCAACCCCCACCCAACCTCTCTCCAGAAGATTTGGAGCTTCCATCCCCTCCCTCTGCCGGGATTTTTTACTTCAGATCCCAGCAGGGGAGGGAACGGAGCTGTCGGGGGCTCCTGGTGGAACCTCCTCCCCGGCTTTGCCGCCGCCCTAAAACCCCACACCACTTTTGATCCCAAACCCGGTTGGGGGTTTGGGAAAAGCTGGGAGAAGCGGCCTGATCCGTGGGGCTCAGCTGGAAGGGCTGGTCGGTGTGGCTTCGAGAGGAGCCGTGATCTGTAAATATCTCTGCTGGGAAGATGATTACGGGGTTTAATTTAGCGAGGCAGAAACTCTGCAGCTGCTTGGGAAGCAGGAACCGAGCAATCTGCTGCAGTGCAGCTTGAAAGGAGAGGGAACTGCTGTGCTTTTTCCTCGGGTCAGAGGAGAAAGCTATAAATAGTTTTCCTTGGAAAAGGAGAGGGGAGAGGACTTGTAGGAATCTCGTGGCTTGTAGGGGGGGACTTGTAGGAATCTTCATGTGTTTGCGGGCTCAGTGGTGAAGATCAGGCAGCTCAGCAGCTCTGGAATCCATCTCCAGGGAAGGTTTGAGGGGATGGGGAGCAGTTTGGTGTCTGTGGTCGTTGGGAAGAGATTATTCCTGAGGATTTTCGCCGGACTTTGGGATCGCCAGACGCCGAGTGCGGGTGGAGGCGCTCGGTTTGGGACGCGAAATTTTAGAGTAAAATCCCAAAATGCGCGGTCACTCCTCAGGTCTGGGGTTCTGAATCAGAGGGGACGTTCCTCTGCTTTTTCCTGGGCTGTTTGTGCAGCTGGAAATTGGAAAGATGGGATGGGTTTTGCCTCCAGCTGGGGCCGGGCCCTGGTGGTTCCCCAGGGTTCCTCAGTGCTGGGAATGGTCCTGGGATCTGCAGGGATGTTCTGGGATCACCCACGGGCAGGGATGGGTGGGATGTGGATCTGCTGGAGATCAGGATCATCTGCAGAGGGATGTGGACAGGCTGGATCCTTGGGATGGGTGTGGGATGGGTGTGGGATGGATGGGCCAAGGCCAACGGAGCCGGAGGGGCAACGAGGCCACACGTGCCGGGAATTACAGGTGGGGCACCACAATTCCCAGGGAACGTTCCAGGCTGGGGGAAGAGCGGCTGGAAAGATGGGAAAGGCCCTGGAGGTGCTGGACACGAGGTGGGCAAGGGGGCCAAGGGCAGGACCCAATTCCCAGCAGGACCAGGGAAGGGATTGTCCCCACTGTGCTGGCACTGCTGGGGCAGCTCCAGGGCTGGGGGCAGAGCTGGGACATTCCCAAAAAGGGATTGGAGCTTTTCCAGGGAAGGGAACGGAGCTGGGAAGGGGCTGGAGCAGCAGGAATATCTGAGGGAGCTGGGGGGGCTCATCCTGGAGAAAAGAGGGATCAGGAAGGATCTTATCCCACCCCACAACTCCCTGCCAGGAGGGGGGAGCTGGGGGGGTGTCCCCAATTCCCAGGGAAGAAGGAACAGGAGGGAGAGGGAACGGCCTCCAGTTGGGCCAGGGGAGGGGCAGGTGGGATATTGGGAACAATTCCCACCTGGAAAGGACTGTCAGGCACTGGAATGAACTTCCCAGGGCAGGGCTGGATTCCCAATCCCTGCAGGGATTCCCAATCCCTGGGGATGTGGCCCTTGGGGACACGGGGCAGGGCTGGTGGCCTCAGAGGACTTTTCCAACCTCAACAATTCCACAATTCTTTGCTGTAGAATCCCAATAAACCCCTGAACCCTGGGTTTATCACACCCCACTCCAAACCCCAGACACCACCACCACCACCCCCACCCCATTTTTCCCATTATTTTGTGAGATCTTGGCTTTATCCTGATAATTGAATTTAAAAGGCAGGGCATGAGGCAGAGCTGAGCTGGCTGCCAGTGCTCTTGAGTTGCTGTGTGAATTGGATTTTCACACCTTCCCTCCCTGTTTTAAGTGCCTGGCTTTTGGAATTACGGGGGCAGGTGGGTGTTGGGACAATTTTAACCCGCTGGTGGAGGTTTTTAATGGCTCTAAAGTGACAGAGGGCAGGGTTAGGGGGGGATATTGGGAAGAAACTCTTCCTTTGTGAGGGTGGTGAGGCCCTGGGATGCAATTCCCAGAGAAGCTGTGGCTGTGGCCCATCCCTGGAAGGGTCCAAGGTGAAGCTGGAAGGAGCTCCGAGCACCCACCTGGCATGGTGGGAGGTGTCCCTGCCCGTGCCAGGGGGTGTCACTGGATGAGAAACCTGGAAGATCCCTCTCCCACAGCAGGAATTCCCACACTATCCCAGCTCTCATGGCAAAGCCCTCGAATTTTACAGCTTTCTTGCTGAAAACCCCCAGAATCCCTGCGAGTCCCAACCCATCTTTTAACACTCGAGCCTCTTCTCCTCCTTTCCAAATTCCTTTCCAGAACTCACCCCCAAGTTCCTTGGGGCTGCTGGGTCATGTTGGCCCTCGGATATTCGGGAATTGCTCCTGGAGCAGCTCCCATTATAAAAAAAAACAAGGAGAGATTTGCTGGGAATCAACCCCTCTCTATTTGAGGCCTCCCCTGTGCGTGGATTTTTGCCAGCGTTCCACCTTCCCAGCGCTGGGATGATTCCAGAGTGGGTTTCCCCCTCTGTCATTTTTCTCCCTGCCAGCTGGGATATCCCAGGGTGCTTTTTCCATAAAAGCAAATGGATTTTTTTTGCCAGCAGGTATTTCCCATCCAGCACCGAGCCCTCTCTCCCAGCTGGATTAGGGCTGGAATGAGGATGGATCGCTGATGGATCAGCGATCACTTTTTTATCTGGAAGGCTCCCCCTGTTTGAACCCCATTCCTGCAACTGTTTCAGTGGAGTTTGGACCCCAATATCACCCCAAAATTCTCAGTGTTTGGAGCTTCCTGACCGTCTCCTCTGTGATTCCCTTTTCCCAGTGCCGCGACGTGAGGACCAGAGAGGTCGGAATTCAGGAAATCCACCACAAAGTCAGACCTTATCAGGTAAGGTTTGTCTTATTTCTTTTTTTCTTCTTCTTTTTTTTTTTTTTTTAATGTCAGAGCCTCTCTTTTCAGCCACGATTTCTTTTCTGGCATTGGGAAAATGCCATTTGTTGCACTTCCCATCCCGTGCTTTGCTGGATCCAATTTTCCATTTATTTCTCTTGTTCCTTTGTTTTTGGGTGTCTGGTTTGGGCACACGTGGAAATTTATGGGATTTTGATGTGTCCCAAAAAGCATCTGCAGCCACTGGTTATTTGGGGGTTTGGTGTAACAAAAGATCTGCCTTTTTTTCCCTTTGCTGCCTTCCTTAAATTTGGGGTTAAAAAAAAACCCCAATAACACCACGTGTTCATTGAGAATTGCAATAAATCTTTAGCAGGATGAGTTTAGAGCCCTTTTTTGGGGTGAATTTGCTTGGTTTTTTTGTAGGCAAAGGGTGTATGTGTAAATACATTTATGCAGATGGATGTTTATAGCTATATGGGAGTTATATTTATTTATATATTTATATATAATTGATCTATACACACAATTATAAATATATTTATGTATTGTGGTTTCCCTCCCTTAAATCCTCAAATAGTCCCCAAAAAGAAGCTTTGGAGAGGAAAAGGTTCACTGCATCCAGTTTAGGAACTCATGGAACCCTTGGATGCTTTGGGTTTGGAAATTATTTATTATTAATTCCAAATTAAAGCTCCAGCTCACTGGAGTCCCAAGGAGGGATCAATCCTTCCACAAAGGGATCAGGAATTCCGTGGCACCCAAGGAAATGGGGTTTTTAGGAGCACACAGGCCCTGATTTTGCTCTCCACGTGTGGTGTGGGTAATAAATCCCACCCTGGAAATATTCTCCTTAAATGAGGGACTGAAATGATTCCGGATTTTGTCCATCAGGTGTTGCCTTCACTTCCAAACAGCTCCCAAATATTCCAGGGCTGATCTCCTGAGTGTCCTAAACTCCCAAATATTCCAGGGCTGATCTAGTCCTGAGTGTCCTGAGCTCCAAATACTCCAGGAATGATATCCTGAGTGTCCTGAACTCCAAATATTCCAGGGCTGATCTCCTGAGTGTCCTGAGCTCCAAATATTCCAGGGCTGATCTCCTGAGTGTCCTAAACTCCCAAATATTCCAGGGCTGATCTAGTCCTGAGTGTCCTGAACTCCAAATATTCCAGGGCTGATCTCCTGAGTGTCCTGAGCTCCAAATATTCCAGGGCTGATATCCTGAGTGTCCTGAGCTCCAAATATTCCAGGGCTGATATCCTGAGTGTCCTGAGCTCCAAATATTCCAGGGCTGATCTAGTCCTGAGTATCCTGAACTCCAAATATTCCAGGGCTGATCTCCTGAGTGTCCTAAACTCCCAAATATTCCAGGGATGATCTCCTGAGTGTCCTGAGCTCCAAATATTCCAGGGCTGATCTCCTGAGTGTCCTGAGCTCCCAAATATTCCAGGGATGATCTCCTGAGTGTCCTGAGCTCCAAATATTCCAGGGCTGATCTCCTGAGTGTCCTGAGCTCCCAAATATTCCAGGGATGATCTCCTGAGTGTCCTGAGCTCCAAATATTCCAGGGCTGATCTTTTCCTGAGTGAACTTCAAATATTCCAGGGCTGATCTGCTCCTGACTGTCCTGAGCTCCAGATATTCCAGGGCTGCTCCCAAATATTCCAGGGCTGATCTCCTGACTGTTCTGAGCTCCAAATATTCCAGGGATGATCTCCTGAGTGTCCTGAGCTCCAAATATTCCAGGGCTGATCTAGTCCTGAGTGTTCTGAGCTCCAAATATTCCAGGGGTGTCCCCAGGGATCAGGGCATGGAGCTGATTCCCATGGGATCCAGCACCAGGGCTGTCCCCAGGGATCAGGGCATGGAGCTGATTCCCATGGGATCCAGCACCAGGGCTGTCCCCAGGGATCAGGGCATGGAGCTGATTCCCATGGGATCCAGCACCAGGGCTGTCCCCAGGGATCAGGGCATGGAGCTGATTCCCATGGGATCCAGCACCAGGGGTGTCCCCAGGGATCAGGGCATGGAGCTGATTCCCATGGGATCCAGCACCAGGGGTGTCCCCAGGGATCAGGGCATGGAGCTGATTCCCATGGGATCCAGCACCAGGGGTGTCCCCAGGGATCAGGGCATGGAGCTGATTCCCATGGGATCCAGCACCAGGGCTGTCCCCAGGGATCAGGGCATGGAGCTGATTCCCATGGGATCCAGCACCAGGGCTGTCCCCAGGGATCAGGGCATGGAGCTGATTCCCATGGGATCCAGCACCAGGGCTGTCCCCAGGGATCAGGGCATGGAGCTGATTCCCATGGGATCCAGCACCAGGGCTGTCCCCAGGGATCAGGGCATGGAGCTGATTCCCATGGGATCCAGCACCAGGGGTGTCCCCAGGGATCAGGGCATGGAGCTGATTCCCATGGGATCCAGCACCAGGGGTGTCCCCAGGGATCAGGGCATGGAGCTGATTCCCATGGGATCCAGCACCAGGGGTGTCCCCAGGGATCAGGGCATGGAGCTGATTCCCATGGGATCCAGCACCAGGGGTGTCCCCAGGGATCAGGGCATGGAGCTGATTCCCATGGGATCCAGCACCAGGGGTGTCCCCAGGGATCAGGGCATGGAGCTGATTCCCATGGGATCCAGCACCAGGGCTGTCCCCAGGGATCAGGGCATGGAGCTGATTCCCATGGGATCCAGCACCAGGGCTGTCCCCAGGGATCAGGGCATGGAGCTGATTCCCATGGGATCCAGCACCAGGGCTGTCCCCAGGGATCAGGGCATGGAGCTGATTCCCATGGGATCCAGCACCAGGGGTGTCCCCAGGGATCAGGGCATGGAGCTGATTCCCATGGGATCCAGCACCAGGGGTGTCCCCAGGGATCAGGGCATGGAGCTGATTCCCATGGGATCCAGCACCAGGGGTGTCCCCAGGGATCAGGGCATGGAGCTGATTCCCATGGGATCCAGCACCAGGGGTGTCCCCAGGGATCAGGGCATGGAGCTGATTCCCATGGGATCCAGCACCAGGGCTGTCCCCAGGGATCAGGGCATGGAGCTGATTCCCATGGGATCCAGCACCAGGGCTGTCCCCAGGGATCAGGGCATGGAGCTGATTCCCATGGGATCCAGCACCAGGGCTGTCCCCAGGGATCAGGGCATGGAGCTGATTCCCATGGGATCCAGCACCAGGGCTGTCCCCAGGGATCAGGGCCGGGCCCAGCCCTGTTTGATGTCCCTGTGGATGATCTGGAGGAGGGGATGGATCCACCATCAGCACATCTGCAGGGCACACCAAGCTGGGGGAGTTGTTGATGTGCTGGAAGGGCAGGAGGGCTCTGCAGAGGGACCTGGCCAGGCTGGATCCATGGGCTGATCCCAACGGGATGAGGTTCCCCAAGGCCAAGGGCGGGTCCTGCCCTTTGGCCACAACAACCCCCGGCAGCTCCAGAGGGGCTGGAGGTGGGAAGGGAGCTGGGAGTTGGGATGGCCAGGAAGCTGAACAGGAGCCAGAGGGTGCCCAGGGGGGCCCAGAGGGTCGATGGATCCCCGGCCTGGCTGATTTTTGGGATTCTGGGACAGGAACAGGCACGCTCAGCCCCTTCAGGTGGCTCCACCTGAGGGTTTTCCATCACCTCAAGGTTGTGCTTTATAACCCAGAATAAAAAGCATCAAAACCCTCCAAAAAAAACCCCACAAAGCTGATGGTGGTTAAAAAGGAGCAGGAACAACCAGGCAGGAAAAAAACTCTAAAATCTCTTTTAGGCTTTCCATGAGTTCTCTTTGTTGCCCCTCCTGCTGAGAGGGCTCCTCCTCTTCCCTCCCCAGCCCTGGAAGAGCAACCCGGGACAGCGGGAGGTGCCCCTGGACGAGCTCGGGAAGGACATGGAGGGGCTGGAGCAGGGGCAGGGAAGAGCAGCGAGGCTGGGGAAGGGTGTGGAGCACAATTCCCATGGGGAGAGGCTGAGGGAGCTGGGGGGGCTCAGCCTGGAGAGGAGGAGGCTCAGGGGAGACCTCATCCCTCTGCACAACTCCCTGCCAGGAGGGGGGAGCCGGCTGGGATCGGGCTCTGCTCCCAGGAACCAGCAGCAGGACAAGAGGGGAGGTTCAGGTGGGATGTGGGGAAGGGATTCTTTCCATGGAGAGTGGAATGTGTTGCCCAGGGTGGATTCCCCATCCCTGGAGGTGTTTCAGGACAGGCTGGATGTGGCATCAGCGCCACGGGCTGGGAACCACGGCGGGCTCGGACTTGATGATCTCAGAGCTCTTTTCCAACCCCCTTGATTGTGGGATTCCATGATTCTGTGACAATCCCAAATAAATAACCCTATTCCTACCCCGATCTCTGCAGGAATTGGGGCTGCCCACACCCCTGGCATCCTCTCTGCTCCCCTCTCATCTGCGGTCCCCTCACGGAGCCTCTCCCCACCAACGATGTCTGATTGGCAGCGACATCGACATCGGGGCTAATCTGATTTAAATTGTAAATTTTTTGGGGGGGGAGATGAGAGGGGGGAGGAGGAGGAGGAGGAGAGCAGTTAGCAAATAGCTTATCACAGGGTTTTCAAAGCAAAATTCCCTTTGTTAGGCTCGTCTGGCTGAGTGGCAGGAGGGTGTCATTATGTAGTCGGAGCGGGGAATTTACGGTGACAGCCGCGGGGAGAGAGGAATATTCGGGGATGGCACCGTTGTTTTGTGGGTTTTTTCTCATGTGCTTCAGGCTGATGACAAGGTAGACACGATGTTTGTCTTGCCTCTGCAAGTAAACACGTCCTCACATCTCAAATAAATTAATCGCCTGCTCTCAATTAATCACTACCCGGGGAGGGCTCTGTGTCTGTGTATTTTTATAATACATAAGTCTGCTCATCATTTATTTATCGTTTCTAAGTCTGGGGCTTTGACAAAGCCAATTTGAAGTAGTTTGAGGTTTGGTTGGTTTGTTTTTGTTGTTTACAGAAGCTGCTTTTTCAATTAGGGGGTTGAGGGAGGGAGGGGAGGGGAGGGGGGAAGGCGTTTTCTTGCACCCAGAGTGCTGTGGGATAAGCCTTAAAAAAAACCCAAAAAAACCAAAAAAACCTGCTCAGGTGAATTGTTGGGAGTAAAGAGACGTTGGGAATGACAGGTTTTTGAGGGGCAATGACAGCTCTTGTTAAGGATATGAAGCTCCATTAAAGGGTGAGGCTCGGGAGCTGCCGCTCCTGGAAAACTCCGGGGGTGGGAGTTGGATCCAGAGAAGGATAAAGCAGAGCCTGGGAAGGAATAAAACAGATCTTTAGGCTGGTTTAGTAGCTGGTTTAGGCTGAGTCTAACCTGCAGCTGGGGTTTTGTCTGAAGAAGTTTAAAATTAAATGTGCCGGGTATTTTATAGGGTTTTAGAGGGAAGTGGTGACTCGCCCTGGTGTGAGGGAGGTTTTAGGGATAAGGGGCTATTCTGGAAGTGCCCAAGGCCAGGTTGGACGTGGCTTGGAGCAACCTGGGAGAGTGGAAGGTGTCAGGGTTGGAGCAGGGTGGGCTTTGAGGTCCCTTCCCACCCAAATCCACGACTGGCATCGGGATTGGCAACCAAGGAGGTGATTTGGGATGGCTTTTCCCACACTTTGGTGCCACCATCCCAGGAGGAAGAAGGTTCTGTGCACCTCGTGAGTGCCTGAAAACCCTCTGAGGGGGGGTTGTGTATCCCAGGGGATGGGAATAACACTGGGAACAGCCAGGGAAATGGGAATAACAAACCCCTTGAGCAGATCAGCTTGTCTGGGACGTGTCTTGTGTGGCCATAAAAGTGTCACGATAAAAGAGCTCCTGGTGAAGGCTCCCTGTTTGTCCTGGTCCATCTCTGCCTGCAGGTGGATTTTGGAGGGGATAACGTGGAATCCAGCCATGGAATCTTGGAATGCCAGGATGCTTTGGGTGGGAAGGGAGGTTTAAAGCTCATCCAGTTCCAACCCCGACACCTCCCACTATCCCAGGTTGCTCCAAGCTGGCCTTGGGCACTTCCAGCCCTGCCCCACATCCCCAAGGGCCACATTCCCAGGGATTGGGAATCCCTGCAGGGATAGGGAATCCAGCCCTGCCCTGGGAAGTTCATTCCAGTGCCTGACAGCCCTTTCCAGGTGGGAATTGTTCCCAATATCCCCCCTGGCCCAGCTGGAGGCCGTTCCCTCTCTCCCCCTGGGAGCAGAGCCCAACCATTCCCTGGATCCATCAGGGAGTTGTAGGAGCCAGAAGGTCCCTCCTGATCCCTCTTTTCTCCAGGCTGAGCCCCCCCAGCTCCCTTCAGGTATTCCTGCTGCTCCAGCCCCTTCCCAGCTCCGTTCCCCTCCACTTCCCTCCCCTCCATGTCCTTCTTGTCTGAGCTGTGCCCCCAGCAAATCCTCTGACTGTTCCCCACCTGGAAAACCTCAGGAATCCCAGAATCCCGACTCCTTTCAGATCAAAAGCCACTTGAGAAGTTCTTTTCCTTCTCTCTTATCATCACCCACCATCAGCCAGCTCTCCCTCCCCTTCTCCCTTCCACCACCTGGGATCTTCCAGGGATTTTAGTCCGGCTTGGCACCAAACCCGGGGTTTGAGGCAGATCTTGGGGCTCTTCCCTGGCTGGTTTTGGGGTCTGGAGGAGTGAAAACCCACCTGGGCTGCTGGTGGAGAGACCTGGAGAAGGGAAGGATCCAGGGAGAGCTTGGAGCCCCTTCCAGAGCCTGCAGGAGCTCCAGGAGAGCTGGAGAGGGATTTGGAATAAGGAATGGAGGGAAAGCACACAGGGAATGGCTTCCCACTGCCAGAGGGCAGGGAGAGATGGGAGATTGGGAAGGAATTCTTGACTATGAGGGTGGAGAGGGAGTGGAATGGGATTCCCAGAGAAGCTGTGACTGCCCCTGGATCCCTGGAAGTGCCCAAGGCTGGGTTGGATCCACCTGGGATAGCAGGAGGAGTCCCTTCCCCGTGGAAAGGGGGCGGAACAAGATGATCTTTGGTGTCCCTTCCCACCCAAACCATCCCATAATTCTGTGTCACAGCTCACTCCCAATCCTTCCTGGGAATCCCATGGACAGGGCCAGGAGCCCGGTGGTGTCCCTTGGACAATCCCTTTTCCTTGGCAGAGCCTCGTGTGTCCCTTGGCAGTGCCAAAATCCGCCTGGAATTAAATTGACCCTTCAGGAGCCCCTTTGTGTTCCCTCTGAATCCCAACACTTTTTGCCTTTGCTCCATCCAGGATGTCACTCCGGGATTTTTAAAGATGCTTTTTTCCCTTTATTTTTTATTTTTTTTTTTGTTTCCCCCTCTTTGTCTCCCTCCCCTCCCCTTCCCAGATCGAGCTGATCCGAAGGGATTACGTGGCCAACGGGGGCTGGGAAACCTTCCTGTCCTACGAGGACCCCCAGCAGGACATCCTGGTGGGGCTCCTGCGGCTCCGGAAATGCTCCGAGCAATCCTTCCGGCCGGAGCTGAGGGCGGGAGTCTCCATCGTCCGGGAATTGCACGTCTACGGCAGCGTGGTGCCCATCAGCAGCCGGGATCCCTCCAAATTCCAGCACCAGGTACTCCAAACCCTCCTTATTTTCCCTCCCTCGCACGACCTTGGTTTTCCGGATTATGCTCGGAGCTCCTTCTCCTTCTCCTCTTCCCAGTATTTTTTTTTTTTCCCAGCAAAATCACATTCCAGCTGTTGGAGCTGGAGGGAGTTAAATAAAAAAATAAAAAAAAAATAAAAAAAATCCAGCTTTTTTTTGGGGGGAGTTCAGAGGTGTTTTGTCATCCCTCCCCTCACGGCACGAGCTGCCTTTTGATTTCCTTCTCCCGGTTAATTCCTGCTCAGCAGCGGAATTTCCCTGGGATATGAACTAATTACAAACGGAAAAATGAGGTTTTGTTTGGTCCTCCCCAGTTTCTTTTCAAAGGAACATTTATTCAATGGTTTTTTCCCACCAAAAAACCCAGAAGGAATCCAATTTTCTGCTCAGACCCCCCATCCCTGGAAGTGTCCCAGGGATAAGGCTTGGAGCAACCTGGGATGGTGGGAGGTGTCCCTGCCCCATGGAATGGGATGAGCTTTAAATTCCATCCCCAAACCATTCCATGTTTTAGCAGAACCTCCCTTAGGGTTTTTTCCCTCTGGAGAACACGCCCTGCATCCCTCAAAAAACCAGGAATAAAGGCCTGGAAAGCTTCTTCTCCTTCCTTGGAGGAAAATCTCACATTTACCAACCCTGCTGCCTGGAACGTGCCAGGACTTGTGTGAATTAAATTCCACCCTGGAACCTTTCAGACTTGGAGCTTTGGGAAACAGATCCCGGTGGCCTGAAGTGCTCAGGGAGGAGGGGTGGGGGGAGATGAGTTTTTTTAATTAACTCCCCTCGTGGGGGATTCATTTTTTGCCCACATTTTTTGCCTGAGGTGATGGTTTTTTTTCCTCCACGCCGACAGAAATATCGGGGAGGAGGGAGGGGGGAGGAAAAAAATACAGGGAAAAGTGGATATTTCTGCCATGAAATCCTTCAAAAGCTGAATATCTGGGAGGGGGGCAGAAAAATCAGGAAGGAAAATCGAAGAGAGTCGACTGAGAAGTGGCTGGGAATGGATGTGGAAGTGGCTGGAAGTTGGAATTCCGTGTTCCGTCAGCCCTTGGGAAGTTGTTCCTCAGCCACTGGGGGGGGGATTCCTGATTAGAAGGATCATTTTTTTAGGGATGAAGATCCCTGCGTGCTCTTTAAGAAGGTTTTGAGGTGTTTTCCAGTCAGAGGATCCTGGGATGGTTTGAGTGGGAAGGGACCTTAAGGATCAGCCAGTTCACAATCCCGGCACTTCCCGCTATCCCAGGGGATCCAACCCGGCCTGGGACATTCCCAGGGATCATCCAGGGGCAGCCACAGCTTCCCTGGGAATTCCAGCCCAGCCCCTCCCCACCCTCCCAGCCGGGAATCCCTTCCCAATCTCCCACCCCAATCTCCCCTTTCCCACTGGGAAGCCATTCCCTGTGTCCTTCCAGTCATTCCAGGCCCTGATCCCAAATCCCTCTCCAGCTCTCCTGGAGCCCCTGCAGGCTCTGGAAGGGGCTCCCAGCTCTCCCTGGATCCTTCCCTGCTCCAGCCTGGCCATTCCCAGCTCTCCCAGCCTGGATCCAGAGCCTGACATTGGATCCATCCCCAGCCCAACTCCTCTCTGGGAAGGAGTTCCGGGAACAAGGGGGGGTTCCCTGGGAATCTCGGCACTCAGGGAAGGGGCTCCCTTCCCCTTCCCTGCCTTTGCCATCCCCACATTCCATAAAAACCCCTCTGAGTGGATCCTGAGTGTCCTTTATCCCAGAATGGGTTGGGTGGGAAGGGATTTTCAGGATGATCCCATTCCATGTTCAGGGACAATTCCCGCTATCCCAGGGGATCCAACCCAGCCTGGGACATTCCCAGGGATCCAGGGGCAGCCACAGCTTCCCTGGGAATTCCAGCCCAGCCCCTCCCAGCCGGGAATCCCTTCCCAAGCTCTCCCTGGATCCTTCCCTGCTCCAGCCTGGCCATTCCCAGCTCTCCCAGCCTGGATCCAGAGCCTGACATTGGATCCAGCCTCTCCCAGTGGGAAGGAGTTCTGGGAACAAGGGGGGGTTCCCTGGGAATCTCGGCACTCAGGGAAGGGGCTCCCTTCCCCTTTTTTGCCTTTTCCATCCCCACATTCCATAAAACCCCCACAGGATCTCATTCCTGTGCCTAAAGGGATGAATCCCTCAGAACTGAACCGGTGTTTGTTCCGACCTTTCTGTTTTTATGGAACTTTTCACCTTTTTTTCCCGTCGTTTCTCCCATTTACAGGGATTTGGGATGTTGCTGATGGAGGAGGCGGAGAGGATCGCCAGGGAGGAGCACGGGTCATGGAAAATCGCTGTCATTTCAGGTACCTTCATCCCTTTTTTTTTATTTTATATCTCTATATATATTTATATCCGTCTTAATCTGAAAATAAACCCACGGCAAACCACAGGGAACGTTCCCGGTGTGAGGCAGAAAATAAGGATCAGCTCAGGGAGCCAAATCCCACTGTGGATTTATCCAGACAATCCCATTGTTGTGAGGGGACACTCCCCAGGGATCCATTCCTGAAGGACAGGGATTTGTGTGACATAGGGGGGGTTCCCATCCACCAGATCCCATTCCCGGCCTCGGGTTATCCCACTAATCCCTTTAGGGTGTCCTCCAGGTGTTCCTTGAGCTCTGGGAGGTTTGGGAATTGTCCATTCCCTGGCTCTGGGAGGTTTGGGAATTGTCCATTCCCTGGCTCTGGGAGGTTTGGGAATTCTCCATTCCCTGGCTCTGGGAGGTTTGGGAATTCTCCATTCCCTGGCTCTGGGAGGTTTGGGAATTGTCCATTCCCTGGCTCTGGGAGGTTTGGGAATTGTCCATTCCCTGGCTCTGGGAGGTTTGGGAATTCTCCATTCCCTGGCTCTGGGAGGTTTGGGAATTGTCCATTCCCTGGCTCTGGGAGGTTTGGGAATTCCCCATTCCCTGGCTCTGGGAGGTTTGGGAATTGTCCATTCCCTGGCTCTGGGAGGTTTGGGAATTGTCCATTCCCTGGCTCTGGGAGGTTTGGGAATTCTCCATTCCCTCTGGGTGGTAAATAATGCAGATTATAATCTCATTTTAATAGTATTATGTAGATGATATTGCTGAGGAAAAAGGGATTGCAGGGGGAGAGAATTCCTTGCTGGCATAAAATCAGTGTATGGAGGGGAGTGGATTCCATGGAATAACTTCCAGAATAATTTCCAACGACTCTTACTGAAAGCACGTTCCTCACAAGGGAGGTTTTTTTAATTTCTTGCCTGTTTTTCGTCCCCTTTTGTCCCCCTGTTGTTATTTTGGGATGTAAAACCACTCTTTAATCTGCATTTCCCTCCATCCGTGTGGAGGTAAAGACCTTTTTTTTTTTAAAAAAAACTCATTTCCTGCCATTCCACCAAAAAAAAAAACACCTAAAAATGAAAGATCCACAGCTTTGATCCAGAGCTGATTTTATATTCCCTGGATTCCACCTGCAGTGGAAAGGCAGCCAGGAGTTCTGGCTCCAACGGGGGGAGAGATTTTGGGCCCTAAAGGGCTTTTTTTTTTTTCTTTTAAAAATCTGGAAAAGTTGCGTCTCCAGCGCTTTGGGGAGCGATCCCTTCAAGGAGAAACACGTGGAATTTTAGGATAGAGGAGAAGGTGAAGGGTTTTTTTTAGGGTTGGTTGAAGGGGAGGGATCATCCCTGAGAGCAGATCAGGGTTGGGAATGAGCAGGTCAGGGTTGGGAATAACCAGGTCAGGGTTGGGGAAGGGTGTGGAGCACAATTCCCGTGAGGAGAGGCTGAGGGAGCTGGGGGGGCTCAGCCTGGAGAGGAGGAGGCTCAGGGGAGACCTCATCCCTCTGCACAACTCCCTGCCAGGAGGGGGGAGCCGGCTGGGATCGGGCTCTGCTCCCAGGAACCAGCAGCAGGACAAGAGGGGAGGTTCAGGTGGGATATGGGGAAGGGATTCTTTCCCTGGAGAGTGCTCAGCCCTTGGAATGGGGTGGATTCCCCGTCCCTGGAGGTGTTTAGGGACAGGCTGGATGTGGGAACCACGGCGGGCTCGGAGCGAGGGTCGGACTCGATGACCTCGAGGTCTTTTCCAACCCCCTTGATTGTGGAATTCCCTGATGATTCCATGATCTCCCAGCCTGCTGGTGCTGCTGGATCACGGGGGGGAAGGAATCTCTTTGCCCTTCGAGGGCAGGGGAGAGAAAAAAAAGGATCTTTTTGGGGGGGTTTAACTGGAGGTAAAATCAGATCCATCCCAAGGCCTTCAATCCACCCGGAATTGGGAATATCCAGAGGGAAGGGAGAGGCTGAGCTGGCCCATAAATCAGAGGGGCACATTTGATGGGGTTTAAGTAGCCTCATTTCCTCCTGTAAACAGCCCTCTGGCCACCCTGGAGCTGATGAATTACCCTGCATCCAGGAGAAGTTGATTCATGGGATACTCGGGATTGATGGGATCTGGGGGAAGGCTCCCTGGAGTTTTTTATTTTTTTCTTCCAGCCCCTGGCTGGTTGTTTTTAGACCCTTCTGGGTCTAAAATTGTGGCCCTGGACGAGTGGAAATGAGGGAATGGCGATGAATCGACTCTCTGGTGGTTTTTTTTTTTGTCTGGCTGGGATTGATGGGAGGGAGAAAAAAAAAATAAATAAATAAAATTAATTAGGGGGATTTGGAGGAAGCCAAGGATAAACCTGGGGTAGGAGGTGTGAAATCCTCCAGTTCTTAATGAACTGCGATTTTTGGAGGGTTTTTTGGTGGTGTGGCAGCTTTGAAAAGGGGCTTGAGACTGGATTAAGTGGGATTTTGGGGGCAGGAATTTCGGCTGCCCTTAAAGCAAGGACAATCCTGCACAAGCATTTTTGAAGCTTTTATATATCTAGAAATGTTATATTTATTTTTATATATATACCTATATCATAGAATCATAGGATCAGCCAGGTGGGGAAAGAGCTCTGAGATCATCAAGTCCAATAAATATATATATAAAATTTATATTTATATATATATAACTTACATATATATTATTATTTTATATATAATATACATATATATTATTTTATACATATTATATCTTATATATTATATATAAAAATATAAATTATATAGTATAATATATATTATATAAATTTATTTATTTTTTTATATATATTTTATACAAATATATTTATTGATATCATCAAGGCAAACCCTGCCCAAAATCTGGACTGAGCAGGAGTTGGATGTTTGGGGAACCCTTCCTGCCTCTCCCTCCCTCCCTCGACAAAGCCTTGAATTTATAAAACCCAACCAACAACAACAAAAAAAAAAAAAAAAAGAGAAAAATAAAAATAAAATAATAAAAAAATAAAATAAATAAATAAAAACACAAACAAACAAACAAAAAAAAACCACACACACACACAAACAAAAAAAAAAACAAAAAAACAAAAAAAAAAAAACAAACAAAAAAAAAACAAAAAAAAAAAAAAACCAAACCCAAAAATTCTGAAGTTCCATCCCAGCTTTCCATCCAGGAATTACTCCTGGCTTTTAAGGCAGCTTTTTCTCCAGAGGGCTTTTTGTCCAATCTCTCCAGGCTGGTGGAAAAGGGATTAAAATGCTGCTCCCTGAAATTTGGGAAGCTCCTCCTCACCTGGGATCTCCCTCCTGGATCGGGGCGTGGCGAGGGGGGAGGAATTTTCCTTTCAAAAGCGCATCCAAAGGGGATTTCAGGAGCGAATTCCAGCGGTCCCTGGGTTTTTTTAGAGCACAATAATTTCCTAGGAGGGAGAAAAAATGAGAGAGATTCCCAGCAGAGTCTTTTCCAAAGGATTTTTGCTCTCCCTGCTGCTCTGGGAGTAAAGAGCTTGGAGCTGAACTGGTCCCTGCTCCCAAGGTTGTTCAGTGCAGGGGAGGGAAAAAAGGAGGAAAAGATGCAGCTGGATTTAACAGGATTGAGAGTGGCAGTGCCTGAAATCGTGGGAATCACTCCCAAACAAAGGGAAAAGGATGAGTTGCAGGCCCCCCCAAGGAGTCCCCCATGTGGGGAACGATGCCCGGAGCAGCCGCCTCCTCCCAGTGTTCCTGCTTAAATATCCCTTCATCTGCAGAGGAACAGGGGGAAAACTGCCTGGAATGGGCCCTGGAATCAGGGACAGATGGATTGGGAGTGTGGTTGGTAAGGGAGGGGGAGCGGTGGCAGCCGGGATGGGGAGGGAGTTTGGATTCGGGGAAAATCAGGATGGGGATGGGATGGGATGGGATGGGATGGGATACAGGGATGGGATGGGATGGGATACTGGGATGGGATACTGGGATGGGATACTGGGATGGGATACTGGGATGGGATACTGGGATGGGATGGGATGGGATGGGATGGGATGGGATACTGGGATGGGATACTGGGATGGGATACTGGGATGGGATACTGGGATGGGATGGGATGGGATGGGATGGGATACTGGGATGGGATACTGGGATGGGATACTGGGATGGGATGGGATGGGATGGGATGGGATACTGGGATGGGATACTGGGATGGGATACAGGGATGGGATACTGGGATGGGATACTGGGATGGGATGGGATGGGATGGGATGGGATACT
This sequence comes from Pyrocephalus nanus, assembly GCA_038380795.1. NCBI lineage: Eukaryota > Metazoa > Chordata > Aves > Passeriformes > Tyrannidae > Pyrocephalus > Pyrocephalus nanus. The sequence continues at coordinate 1,771,456 of CM076260.1, read as the reverse complement.
GGGATGGGATACTGGGATGGGATACTGGGATGGGATACTGGGATGGGATGGGATGGGATGGGATGGGATGGGATGGGCACAGGGATGGGATGGGATGGGCACAGGGATGGGATGGGATACAGGGATGGGATACAGGGATGGGATGGGATGGGATGGGATGGGATGGGATGGGATACAGGGATGGGATGGGATGGGATGGGATGGGATGGGATGGGATGGGATGGGATGGGATGGGATACAGGGATGGGATACAGGGATGGGATGGGATGGGATGGGATGGGATGGGATGGGATGGGCACAGGGATGGGATGGGATGGGATGGGATGGGATGGGATGGGATGGGATGGGATGGGATACAGGGATGGGAGGGGAGGGGATGGGATGGGATGGGATGGGATGGGATGGGCACAGGGATGGGATGGGATGGGATGGGATACAGGGATGGGATGGGATGGGATGGGATGGGATGGGATGGGATGGGATACAGGGATGGGATGGGATACAGGGATGGGATGGGATGGGATGGGATGGGATGGGATGGGATGGGATGGGATGGGATACAGGGATGGGATGGGATGGGATGGGATGGGATGGGATGGGATGGGCACAGGGATGGGATGGGATGGGATGGGATGGGATGGGATGGGATGGGATGGGATGGGAGGGGAGGGGATGGGATGGGATGGGATGGGATGGGATGGGATGGGATGGGATGGGATGGGCACAGGGATGGGATGGGATGGGATGGGATACAGGGATGGGATACAGGGATGGGATACAGGGATGGGATGGGATGGGATGGGATGGGATGGGATGGGATACAGGGATGGGATGGGATGGGATGGGATACAGGGATGGGATACAGGGATGGGATGGGATGGGATAGGATGGGATACAGGGATGGGATGGGATATCAGCCAGGGATAGCTGGTTCCATAATGTAGGGAATGCCTCTGAGATGGATTTAAAGCTTGGATTGTGCTGTCCTGGGTTATGTGGGGTCCCAAAAATGCAACCTCATCCTGAGTCAACCTTTGACTAAACCCAGGATGAAACATTCCCAGCAAGGTTTGATTAAACCCAGCAGGGTGAAACATTCCCAGGAAGGTTTGATTAAACCAGCCAAGATTAAATAATCCCAGGAAGGTTTAAACTGAACCAACCAGGATAAAACATTCCCAAGAAGGTTTGACTAAATCAACCAAGATTAAATAGTCCCTGCAAGGTTTAAACTGAACCAACCAGAATGAAACATTCCCAGGAAGGTTTGACTGAACCAACCAGGATGAAACATTCCCAGGAAGGTTTGATTAAACCAGACAAGATTAAATAATCCCAGGAAGGTTTAAACTGAACCAACCAGGATGAAACATTCCCAGGAAGGTTTAAACTGAACCAACCAGGATGAAACATTCCCAGGAAGGTTTAAACTGAACCAACCAGGATAAAACATTCCCAAGAAGGTTTGATTAAACCAACCAGGATAAAACATTCTCAGCAAGGTTTGGCTGAACCAACCAGGATTAAATATTCCTGTTGGGGTTTGATTAAACCAACTAGGATGGGATAGTCCCAGGAAAGGTTTGACTGAACCAACCAGGGTGAAACATTCTCAGGAAGGTTTGATTAAACCCAGCAGGATGGGATAGTCCCAGGAAAGGTTTAAACTGAACCAACCAGGATAAAACATTCCCAGAAGGTTTGACTGAACCCAGCAGGATAAAACATTCCCAGGAAGGTTTGACTGAACCAACCAAGATTAAATATTCCTGTTGGGGTTTGATTAAACCAACCAGGATGGAACATTCCCAGGAAGGCTTGATTAAACCAGCCAAGATTAAATAATCCCAGGAAGGTTTAAACTGAACCAACCAGGGTGAAATATTCCCAGTAAGGTTTGACTAAACCCAGCAGGGTAAAACATTCCCAGCAAGGTTTGATTAAACCAACCAGGATGAAACATTCCCAGGAAGGTTTGATTAAACCAGCCAAGATTAAATAATCCCAGGAAGGTTTGACTGAACCAACCAGGATAAAACATTCCCAGGAAGGTTTGATTAAACCCAGCAGGATTAAATATTCCTCTTGGGGTTTGATTAAACCAACCAGGATGGAATAGTCCCAGGAAAGGTTTGACTGAACCAACCATGATTAAACTTTCCCAGCAAGGTTTAAACTGAACCAACCAGGGTGAAATATTCCCAGTAAGGTTTGACTGAACCCAGCAGGGTGAAACATTCCCAGGAAGGTTTGACTGAACCAGGATAAAACATTCCCAGGAAGGTTTGACTGAACAAACCAGGATTAAACATTCCCAGGAAGGTTTGACTGAACAAACCAGGATTAAACATCCCCAGTAAGATCTGACTAAACCCAGCAAGGTGACCCATTCCCAGTGAGATTTAACTGCCCCCATCAGGATAACCATTCCCAGGAAAGAGGATGATCCTGGGGCTCATTTCCAGGGATCCACAAGAGGAGGGAGGCGCCTCCTTCCCCCTCCCCCCCTCCCCCCAAAAAAAAAATCCAGGAACAAAATACAAAAGCCTCTCCTTGTTTATCGGAGTGGTTGCTCATTTAAGGTAATTTTCTGCCTGAGTGGCGCCTTTCTGAGCCCGGGATTAGTATTCAGGCTGGGCTTGGGAATGGCAGACCCTGGAGGCATCGCTCCATTATTCCTTGGTTTTCCATTTCCCGGCTTTTCTAATTGCCTGTGTGTTTTTTTTTTTCTCCTCTGCCTGCCTCGTGGGTTGGTTTGTTTTTTTTGTTGTGCTCTCTTCGGGTTCCTGAGGGTGGTTGTTGTTGTGGGGTTGTTTGTTTGGTTTTTTTTTATTTTATTCTCCCCCCTCTTTCTTTCCTTTTCGAAAAGCTCCTCCCTCCCCTCCCCCAAATGACACCCAAACAAGTTCTGAGTGCCCACGAACCCTCTGAAAGGCGCTGAAAAACCAGGAATCTGGGATTTATGGGGGGGTTTTAAACTCGTGGAATTTTATAATCCCCTCTTTTTGGTCTCAGCTAAATCCCAAACCCCCGTGGTCAGGGTTTTGTTTTTTTTTTTTTTGGTGGGACGCTGCTGCTCCAAAATCCCGAGTGGAGCTTTCCCTTTTTTCTCTATGGGACCTGGATGGGATTTTGACAATCAATCCCCTAAAAACCTTTCCCTGTCCTCTCCCTGTTTGCACCTCGAGCTGGACAGGATTAGGGTGAAGGTGGATGAAGGACAATCAGTCCTCCAAAAACCTTTCCCTGTCCTCTCCCTGGGGAGGATGGGGGTGAAGGTGGGTGAAGGACAATCAGTCCTCCAAAAACCTTTCCCTGTCCTTTCCCTGGGGAGGATCTGGGTGAAAGTGGGTGAAGGACAATCAGTCCTCCAAAAACCTTTCCCTGTCCTTTCCCTGGGGAGGATCTGGGTGAAAGTGGGTGAAGGACAATCAATCCTCCAAAAACCTTTCCCTGTCCTCTCCCTGGGGAGGATGAGGGTGAAGGTGGATGAAGGACAATCAGTCCTCCAAAAACCTTTCCCTGTCCTCTCCCTGGGGAGGATCTGGGTGAAGGTGGATGAAGGACAATCAGTCCTCCAAAAACCTTTCCCTGTCCTCTCCCTGTTTGCACCTCGAGCTGGGGAGGATCTGGGTGAAGGTGGATGAAGGACAAACAATCCCCTAAAACCTTTCCCTGTCCTCTCCCTGGTGAGGATGAGGGTGAAGGTGGATGAAGGACAATCAATCCCATAAAAACCTTTCCCTGCCCTCTCTCCCCGTGCCCTGCTTGCTGAGAATGTGATGCTTGACATCCCATAATTAGCCCCATCCGACCCTGAGGATGCCTCTGGAGCAAATTCCGGGATGTTGGGAATCCTGGGGCCCTCCCCCTTTCCAAAGCTCCTGGCTGGATGAGCTCCTGCAAACCCCAGATCCTTTTTGTGTTCCCCCCAAGCTTTGTCTTCCCCTCTTGAGTCGTTCCAGGATCATCCCCTGGTTTCCTGGGATGTAACGATCCAAGGAGATTCCAGTCAGGGCAGGGAAATTCCCAGCCTGATCCCTCTCTTTTTTTTGGAGGGTAACGATCCAAGGAGATTCCAGTCAGGGCAGGGAAATTCCCAGCCTGATCCCTCTCTTTTTTTTTGGAGGGTTTTGTCCCTCCTGGTGACAAGAGGGCTTGGTGGCCTCTGTGCTCCCACCTCGAGGGCCTTGATGGGGATTGTTTATTTATTTCTTTATTTCACCTCCATAAGGTAAAAAATTCCTTGTCCCAAGCACATCCCAACAGCAGGGAAAAGGGGGGAATTCTGCCCCTCTGCCCCCCTCAGGTGAGACCCCACCTGCAGAGCTGCCCCTGGGTGGGATTCCCAAGGCAGGAAGGACGTGGAGATGTTGGAATGAGTCTGGAGGAGGGCTGGGAATGGCCAGGCTGGAGAAGGGAAGGATCCAGGGAAACCTTGGAGCCCCTTCCAGAGCCTGCAGGGGCTCCAGGAGAGCTGGAGAGGGATTTGGGACAAGGAATGGAGGGACAGGACACAGGGAATGGCTTCCCACTGCCAGATGGGAGATTGGGAAGGGATTCCTGGATCCCTGGAAGTGTCCAAGGCCAGGCTGGAAGGACCTGTGATAGTGGGAGGTGTTGGAATTAAACGACCTTTGAGGTTCCTTCCAACCCAAATCCCACCATCCTGGTGATTCCATGGGGCCCCCACCGAGTATTCCCATCATTCCCAGCAGAGGAATTGCAGGGATCCAACTATCCAGGGACTGAAAGGCAGCTCTGTAAATAATAATAATTAAAAAAATAAAACCCAAACTCGGAGCTTTCGGGGCTGCGGGAGCTGCCGTGACGTCTGTCAGCGTTATCTGCCCGTGCCGCCGCCGGGAGAGCAGGATTTGGGCTTGTTCCGACAGGATTGGCTCCTTATCTCCCTGCAGAAGGTGCTTGTTCGGGATGAGATTGAATTCCCACCCCCCGCCCCGCCTCCCCCTCCTCGCGGGTGCTCAAACCAGAAGCGCATTAACACTTTCCTTTCTTTCCTTTCCTTTCCTTTCCTTTCCTTTCCTTTCCTTTCCTTTCCTTTCCTTTCCTTTCCTTTCCTTTCCTTTCCTTTCCTTTCCTTTCCTTTCCTTTCCTTTCCTTTCCTTTCCTTTCCTTTCCTTTCCTTCCCAAACCTTCCCAAACCTTCCCTTCCCAAACCTTCCCTTCCCAAACCTTCCCTTCCCAAACCTTCCCAAACCTTCCCTTCCCAAACCTTCCCTTCCCAAACCTTCCCTTCCCAAACCTTCCCAAACCTTCCCTTCCCAAACCTTCCCTTCCCAAACCTTCCCTTCCCAAACCTTCCCTTCCCTTCCCTTCCCTTCCCTTCCCAAACCTTCCCTTCCCTTCCCTTCCCTTCCCTTCCCTTCCCTTCCCTTCCCTTCCCTTCCCAAACCTTCCCTTCCCTTCCCTTCCCTTCCCTTCCCAAACCTTCCCTTCCCTTCCCTTCCCTTCCCTTCCCAAACCTTCCCTTCCCTAACCTTCCCAAACCTTCCCAAACCTTCCCAAACCTTCCCTTCCCTCCCCTGGGAATACCAGGACCTTCCCTCCCTCCATGAAATCGGGGCCGTGGTTCCAGCGCCTCCCTGCAGGCCGATCCCTGGATTTTGGGGCGCTTCCAGGAGCTCATTTCCATTTGGGAGACGATTCCCCCACCCCCCTTTCCCTCTCCAAGCCCTTCCCGGGCTGCTCCTCGTGTTCTGTCAGGGGGAAAATTGAGGTGGCCTCGGGCCAGGGGTGCCGGCACGGCCGAGCGAGCGGGAGGAGGGAAGGTGGGAATGGATTTTGTCTCTCCCCAAACCCGGGTGGGATCATCCGAGTGGATCCGGGAGCTGACCCCGCTGCTCCTCCTCGGAACCCTCCGTGCTGCTGATGCCCAAAAAGGCAGATTAAAAACTGTTTAGACAGAGTTTTGTGTCTAAAGCAGCGAGGTATTTATTTATTTACCGGCCGGGGCAGCCTGCCAGCTACTGCTGGAAAAACGGGCTCCGAGGTGCTTGAATAGAACGAGCAATTTACACAGATTTTGACAATGATGACAACACATTCACACACATATTCATATTAGTGCATCATTACGTTACAATATTCATAGCAGGTGGAGTCGGGGCGGAGTTGGAGGCGTGGTCTCTATTTTGAGGAATATTTTGGTGGGAGTTCCTCTTTGCCTTCATCTTAGGGTCCGTTTTTAGCTCCTCTTCCTCTCATGGCATCGAAGACCTTTCGTACTTTTTGTTGTTCTTGTGTTCTGATGGCTGAAGCTTCAAGAAGAGGGCCTATTTCACCTCTTGAAATGTCTACCTTGGCTCCCCTGGATGAGGTTTATGGGTGTTGAGTTCTTTGGTCTGGTGTTTGTTGTGGTTTCTTTAAGGTCTGATGCTCCTGGGAGGGAAGAGGAGGAGCCCTCTCAGCAGGAGGGGCAACAAAGAGAACTCATGGAAAGCCAAAAAGAGATTTTTTAAAAGATTTTTTTTTTTTTCCCTGCCTGGTTGTTTCTGCTCCTTTTTAACCACCATCAGCTTTGTGGGGGTTTTTTTTGGAGGGTTTTGATGCTTTTTATTTTGGGTTATAAAGCACAACCTTGAGGTGATGGAAAACCCTCGGGTGGAGCCACCTGAAGGGGCTGAGCGTGCCTGTTCCTGTCCCAGAATCCCAAAAATCAGCCAGGCCGGGGATCCATCGACCCTCTGGGCCCCCCTGGGCACCCTCTGGCTCCTGTTCAGCTTCCTGGCCATCCCAACTCCCAGCTCCCTTCCCACCTCCAGCCCCTCTGGAGCTGCCGGGGGTTGTTGTGGCCAAAGGGCAGGACCCGCCCTTGGCCTTGGGGAACCTCATCCCGTTGGGATCAGCCCATGGATCCAGCCTGGCCAGGTCCCTCTGCAGAGCCCTCCTGCCCTTCCAGCACATCAACAACTCCCCCAGCTTGGTGTGCCCTGCAGATGTGCTGATGGTGGATCCATCCCCTCCTCCAGATCATCCACAGGGACATCAAACAGGGCTGGGCCCGGCCCTGATCCCTGGGGACACCCCTGGTGCTGGATCCCATGGGAATCAGCTCCATGCCCTGATCCCTGGGGACACCCCTGGTGCTGGATCCCATGGGAATCAGCTCCATGCCCTGATCCCTGGGGACACCCCTGGTGCTGGATCCCATGGGAATCAGCTCCATGCCCTGATCCCTGGGGACACCCCTGGTGCTGGATCCCATGGGAATCAGCTCCATGCCCTGATCCCTGGGGACAGCCCTGGTGCTGGATCCCATGGGAATCAGCTCCATGCCCTGATCCCTGGGGACAGCCCTGGTGCTGGATCCCATGGGAATCAGCTCCATGCCCTGATCCCTGGGGACACCCCTGGAATATTGGGAGCTCAGAACACTCAGGAGATCAGCCCTGGAATATTTGGAGCTCAGAACAGTCAGGAGATCAGCCCTGGAATATTTGGAGTTCACTCAGGAAAAGATCAGCCCTGGAATATTTGGAGTTCACTCAGGAACAGATCAGCCCTGGAATATTTGGAGTTCACTCAGGAACAGATCAGCCCTGGAATATTTGGAGTTCACTCAGGAACAGATCAGCCCTGGAATATTTGGAGTTCACTCAGGAACAGATCAGCCCTGGAATATTTGGGAGCTCAGAAGAGTCAGGAGCATCCCTGGAATATTTGGAGCTCAGGACAGTCAGGAGATCAGCCCTGGAATATTTGGGAGCAGCCCTGGAATATTTGGAGCTCAGAAGAGTCAGGAGATCAGCCCCGGAATATCTGGAGGTCAGAAGAGTTGGGAGATCAGCCCTGGAATATCTGGGAGCTCAGAAAATTCGGGAGTAGATCAGTCCTGGAATATTTGGAGTTCACTCAGGAACAGATCAGCCCTGGAATATCTGGAGTTCAGGACACTCAGGAGCAGCCCTGGAATATTTGGAGCTCAGAAGAGTTGGGAGATCAGCCCTGGAATATCTGGAGCTCAGAAAATTCAGGAGCAGATCAGTCCTGGAATATTTGGAGTTCACTCAGGAACAGATCAGCCCTGGAATATTTGGAGGTCAGAAGTCAGGAGCATCCCTGGAAAATTTGGCGCTCAGGACACTCAGGAGATCAGCCCTGGAATATTTGGAGTTCACTCAGGAAAAGATCAGTCCTGGAATATCTGGAGCTCAGGACACTCAGATCAGCCCTGGAATATTTGGGAGCTCAGAAGAGTCAGGAGCATCCCTGGAATATTTGGAGCTCAGGACAGTCAGGAGATCAGCCCTGGAATATTTGGGAGCAGCCCTGGAATATCTGGAGCTCAGAAGAGTCAGGAGCAGATCAGTCCTGGAATATTTGGAGTTCACTCAGGAACAGATCAGCCCTGGAATATTTGGAGGTCAGGACACTCAGGAGATCATCCCTGGAATATTTGGAGCTCAGAACAGTCAGGAGATCAGCCCTGGAATATTTGGGAGCAGCCCTGGAATATCTGGAGCTCAGAAGAGTCAGGAGCAGATCAGCCCTGGAATATTTGAAGTTCACTCAGGAACAGATCAGCCCTGGAATATTTGGAGTTCAGAAGAGTTGGGAGATCAGCCCTGGAATATTTGGAGCTCAGAAAATTCGGGAGCAGATCAGTCCTGGAATATTTGGAGCTCACTCAGGAACAGATCAGCCCTGGAATATTTGGAGTTCACTCAGGAACAGATCAGCCCTGGAATATTTGGAGTTCAGAAGAGTTGGGAGGTCAGCCCTGGAATATTTGGAGTTCAGAAGAGTTGGGAGGTCAGCCCTGGAATATTTGGAGTTCAGAAGAGTTGGGAGGTCAGCCCTGGAATATTTGGGAGCTCAGAACACTTGGGAGCAGCCCTGGAATACTTGGAGCTCAGAAGAGCCAGGAACATCCCTGGAATATTTGGGAGCTCAGGACGCTCAGGAACATCCCTGGAATATTTAGAGCTCAGAATAGTCAGGAGATCAGCCCTGGAATATTTGGAGTTCACTCAGGAAAAGATCAGTCCTGGAATATTTGGAGCTCAGGACACTCAGGAACATCCCTGGAATATTTGGGAGCTCAGGACACTCAGGAACATCCCTGGAATATTTGGGAGCTCAGAAGAGCTGGGGGCAGATCAGCCCTCCCCTCTGTCCCCTGCTTAATCCAGGCTTAAAATCCTTAATTAATTAATTAATTAATTAATGTTGAGGTGTAAATATTCCAATGAAAATCCAGGCCAGTCGGGAGGGGGAATTTTGGGGGTCCCCTCTGGGCCAGACCATTGAGGTGAGGGACGATCCCAAAAGGCTTTCCCATGGATCCCCATCCAGGCAGGTGGGATCAGAGCCCCTTCTCCTTCCCCTGCTTGAAATTGTTAATTCCTAATAATATCCCTGATAATTAATCAGCAGGAAGGGGCTTCTTGTCACCTTCTGCTTCCCTGGAATCAGAAAGGAATTGTGGGGTGGGTTGGAAGGGACCCAAAATCCCAGTTTTACTCCAAATCCTGCTGCTTTACCCCCAAAATCCCCCTGTTTTGCCCCAAATCCCAGTTTCACCCCAAAACCTCTTTCCTTCCTCCAGGTTCCTGCTGCTTTACCCTAAAATCCTGCTGGTTTTCCCAAAAATCCCAGTTTCACCCCAAATCCTGCTGCTGTGCCCCAAAATCCTGCTGCTCTACCCCAAGTCCCAGTTTTACCAAAATCCTGCTCTTTTACCCTAAATCCTTCTGCTTTACCCTAAAATCCTGGTGTTTTACCCTAAAATCCTGGTGTTTTACCCTAAAATCCCAGTTTTACCCCAAATCCTGTTTCTTTACTCCAGGTTCCTGCTGTTTTGCCAAAAAATCCCAGTTTCATCCCAAATCCTGCTGCTTTACCCCAGAATCCCAGTTTTACCAAAATCTTGGTGTTTTACCGTAAAATCCCAATTTTACCCCAAAATACTGGTTTACCCCAAAATCTTGCTACTTTACCCCAAAATCTTACTGCTTTACCCCCAAATCCTACTGTTTTACCCTAAAATCCCAATTTTACCCCACAATCCTACTGGTTTACCCCAAAATCTTGCTGCTTTACCCCAAAATCCCACTTTCACCCCAAATCCTGCTGCTTTACCCCAAAATCCCATTTTCATCCTAATTCCTGCTGTTTACCCCAAAATCCCAGTCTCATCCCAAATCCTGCTGCTTTACCCTAAATCCTACTGTTTTACCCCCCAAATTCCAGGAAGAGGCTCTGGGAAGAGCGGGATGAGGGGCCGGGATCCCCCTGGGATCAGCTCTGGGAAGAGCGGGATGAGGGGCCGGGATCCCACTGGGATCAGCTCTGGGAAGAGCGGGATGAGGGGCCGGGATCCCACTGGGATCAGCTCCTGGAAGAGCGGGATGAGGGGCTGGGATCCCACTGGGATCAGCTCTGGGAAGAGCGGGATGAGGGGCTGGGATCCCACTGGGATCAGCTCCGGGAAGAGCGGGATGAGGGGCTGGGATCCCACTGGGATCGGCTCCGGGAAGAGCGGGATGAGGGGCCGGGATCCCACTGGGATCAGCTCCAGGAAGAGCGGGATGAGGGGCCGGGATCCCACTGGGATCAGCTCCAGGAAGAGCGGGATGAGGGGCCGGGATCCCCCTGGAAGTGGCTCCGGGAAGAGTGGGATGAGGGGCCGGGATCCCCCTGGAAGTGGCTCCAGGAAGAGTGGGATGAGGGGCCGGGATCCCACTGGGATCAGCTCCGGGAAGAGCGGGATGAGGGGCCGGGATCCCACTGGGATCGGCTCCAGGAAGAGCGGGATGAGGGGCCGGGATCCCACTGGGATCAGCTCCAGGAAGAGCGGGATGAGGGGCCGGGATCCCACTGGGATCAGCTCCAGGAAGAGCGGGATGAGGGGCTGGGATCCCACTGGGATCAGCTCCGGGAAGAGCGGGATGAGGGGCCGGGATCCCACTGGGATCGGCTCCAGGAAGAGCGGGATGAGGGGCCGGGATCCCCCTGGAAGTGGCTCCGGGAAGAGCGGGATGAGGGGCCGGGATCCCCCTGGAAGTGGCTCCAGGAAGAGCGGGATGAGGGGCCGGGATCCCACTGGAAGTGGCTCCAGGAAGAGCGGGATGAGGGGCCGGGATCCCACTGGGATCAGCTCCGGGAAGAGCGGGACCGATCCCGCAGCTGGTGCCGGGGGGGTTGATTTTTGTCGGATCCCAGATCCCGCTGTTCCCCCTATCCCTCTCCCGGGAAAATCGCCCCAATTAGCACCATAATTAACCCCATTCCCGCCTGGAATCGCTCCGGCAATCCCGTGGGATTCCGAGGGGAGTTGTTTTTGTTGTTGTTGTTGCTGATGTTTTTGTTGTTCCCTGTTTTCCCAGGGGTCGGCACCAGGAATTATTACCGGAAGCTCGGCTACGAGCTGGAAGGGCCCTACATGGTGAAAAGCTTGGAATGACGATCCAGGGGAAACCGGGAAGAGCGGGAATGAAGCCCCCAAATTCCAAAGCTGCTTCCACGAAAAGGGTGGAATTTGGCTCGGCGTGATCCCAGTGGGTCGCTTCCGGCTCCGGATATTCCCGGATTCCCATGGAATGGGGCGGGGAAACCCTGAGAAGGGCCCGTTTTCCCCCTCTGGAGAGGTTGGGAATTCTGCGGGTTGGGCTCCCAGGCTCGGAATTTGGGAATCTCTTTGGGAATTCTCCCAGTGGGGGAAAAAAAACCCCCCACCTCTCCTTTGGGATGCTGTCAGGGGGCTTTTCCTGGCATTAAAATCCTGCAATCCCAATAAAATTCCCTCCCTGGGGCTCGGTTGTTTGTGCCGGGTTTTTTTTTTCCCCTCTCCTTCTTGTCCATCCCAAAAACATTCCCGAGTTTGATCCTTTTCCCAGGAGACCACGAGGACTGGGAGCTAAAGCCTTGCTGGGCAGGAATTGGGATTCAATTTAGGATTAAGGGATTCCTGGAATGACTGAGGTTGGAAGGGATTGGGAGCTCTCTCCGGTCGGATCAGGATGGGAATGCTGGAATGTCTCCAGGGTATCCATCCCCTCATCCCAGCGGGATTTCTGCTCCTGGGGGATCTTTCCCACCTCTCTCTCCCCCAGGGATGGGTGGGGAGCCCTTTGACAATCCGGGATTTCCCGGATTTTGGCCCATAGGGGGAAGTTTTGGGATCTCCGACCTTCTCCACGTCTTTATTCCCGGAATTCCAGCAGGAAACGGGGCTGGAATCCAAGCATGGCTCGTGGACACCGCGGCATTCCGGGGGGAAAGGCTCTCCTGGCAGCTCCCTGTCCCTGTTGGAGAGGGCAAAATAATGGGAATGCTGATGGTGCCGGGGGGATGGAAAAGGAGGAGGGAATATCCGGGATCAATCCCTGTTTCTCCTCGCTGGCAGGGCAGGAAAACGCAGCGGGAAACGGGAGAGGCTCCTGGGAGCAGGAGGAGCTGGAATGGGAGTCAAACAGGGCTTCTGTCTCCAAAACAATCCCGAAAATTCCGGGATAACAAGGCTCGGAAAATCCCTGGAAACCCGGAAGGATCTGAGGGAGCATCCCGGAGTTTTTGGGATGTTCCCGTTTCCCTCAGGAATTTAGGATTTAGGATTCCAATTCTTTGTGTCCCCCCCCCACCCTGGAGGGTTTGGAGAGAGCAGGAGGCTCCCCCCAATCCGGGATTTTTCCAAGGAATCCTTGAAGGGTGGGATGTTCCTGATGGGAAGCTCCTCTCTCTCTCTCCATCCCAAGCCCTGGCAGTGCCTTAATTAAAACCAATCCATCAATTAACCTGATTGGAATCCCGCATTTCAGAGCCACACTTATTGCTTTTATTATTAACATTATTAATTTGTTATTAATTTTGGTTATTATCATTATTCCATTTATTATTAATAATTTAAATTAATTTTTATTATCAATTATATTAATTTTATTGCCATGATTCTGTTTATTATTAATAATTTTTAATAATTTTATTGCTATAAATTCTCTTAATTATTTCATTATTTATTCTCCTTTTATAATTATTGTATTATTAATTTATCATTGATTTACTCCCCTCCCCTCAGCTTTTCTTTGCTTACCTTAAAGAGGCCGAAAATTCCTTCGCCCCAGGGAATTCCAGCCGGAATTCCCAACCCAAAAGCCGATGGAATTCTGGTTCCTCAGAGGAGATCCTTGGGATTCCCCCTCTCCGAGTGGGAAGGAGCTCCTGGCCCCGGGAGATGGAAATTCCCGGACAATTCGGGGAACAAAACAGCGGGAAATCAGTGGGAAAATCCCTTTTTAAGGGAATTCCACCCACCTGGAAACTCTGGAAAATTGAGGAGGAAGTGGGGAGAGGGAAAATTCTTGGTGGAGGGGACTTGAAAGAGTTGAATTCCAAATTTACCAGCTTCAACAATTCCCAAATTCCGATCGTTCCGCCCGGAAAGGGGATCCAAATCATTCCCAGGAATCCTTGGAAAGGGCTCAGCAGCTTCCCAAAAACCCAGGCAAAGAGTGAATGTTCTGGAAGCAGCGGGTGGGAAAGGCTGGCCCGGAAAATTCCTGACCTCGGGAATTTCCTGGAAGGGAATTTTGCTCCCTCGCTCGTCCTTGGAAAAAAATTTCTCTTGGAAAAGGAATAAAGAGCAGGAATTTCAGCTGAGCCCGCTTGAGAAGTGGAAAAAAAATTAACATATCCCTAAAAATCCCTGGGAAAGGATGGAAAATCCTATTCCAAATTCCCACTTTATCGGTTGGCTCCTTTTTTGGTCCCGTTTTTCACCCCCAAAGTCAGGCCCAAATCCCTTTTTTTTTTTTTGGACAGAATTCCATAGGGTAAGGAAGGCCTGGCAGCAGAGGAGCCAGAAAGAGGGAATTTTTCCTTAATTTTTACATCCTCCCAGGGGATTTGGTTGGAATGATTTTCCAGCTAAAGCATTGATTTGGGAATGTCAAGACCGTTCCCTGGGAAGCAGCCGAATCAGGAGCAAGGAATGCTGAGGGTTCTTGGAAAATCCAAGATCCCTGAAAAAAAAAAAAAAACAAAAACAAAAAAATTTGGGATTTTTTTTGGTGGTGAATTCCCAGGAAAAGCCACATCCAAGGCCCACCTTCCCTGAGCTTCCCACATTCCCTGAGGCAGAAAGATTGGGAAGCTCTGCTTGGAGTAACAGGGAGGAGGGTTCCTGAAAAATTAGGGAATGAGGGAATTTTGTCAGTTTTAGTGGGATACAAAGTGGTTTCCCAAGGAAAAGCTTCCAAGCAGCATCAGTTTTAGTGGGATACGATGCAGCTTCCCATGGAAAAGATTCCAAGCAGGATCACTTTTAGTGGGATACAGTGAAGTTTCCAAAGGAAAAGCTTCCAAGCAGCATCAGTTTTAGTGGGATACAATGAGGTTTCCCAAGGAAAAACTTCCAAGTAGGATCAGTTTTAGTGGGATACAATATGGATTCCCAAGGAAAAACTTCCAAGCAGCATCAGTTTCACTGGGATATGTGGCAGTTTTCCAAGGAAGGGATTCCAAGCAGGATCAGTTTTAGTGGGATACAGTGAAGTTTCCAAAGGAAAAGCTTCCAAGTAGGATCAGTTTTAGTGGGATACAATGTGGATTCCCAAGGAAAAACTTCCAAGCAGCATCAATTTCTCTGGGATATGTGGCAGTTTTCCAAGGAAAAGATTCCAAGGAGGACTAGTTTTAGTGGGATACGATGTGTTTTCCCAAGGAAAAGCTTCCAAACAGCATCACTTTTAGTGGGATACAATCTGATTTCCCATGGCAAAGCTTCCAAGCAGCATCACTTTTAGTGGGATACAATGTGGATTCCGAAGGAAAAGCTTCCAAGCAGCATCAGTTTTAGTGGGATATTTGGCAGTTTTCCAAGGAAAAGATTCCAAGCAGGATCAGTTTTAGTGGGATACAAAGTGGTTTCCCAAGGAAAAGCTTCCAAGCAGCATCAGTTTTAGTGGGATACAGTGAGGTTTCCAAAGGAAAAACTTCCAAGCAGCATCAATTTCACTGGGATATGTGGCAGTTTTCCAAGGAAAAGCTTCCAAGCAGCATCAGTTTTAGTGGGATACAGTGAAGTTTCCAAAGGAAAAGCTTCCAAACAGCATCACTTTTAGTGGGATATGTGGCAGTTTTCCAAGGAAAAGATTCCAAGTAGCATCACTTTTAGTGGGATACAATGTGTTTTCCCATGGAAAAACTTCCAAGCAGCATCAATTTCTCTGGGATATGTGGCATTTTTCCAAGGAAAAGATTCCAAGTAGGATCAGTTTTAGTGGGATACAATGAGGTTTCCCAAGGAAAAGCTTCCAAGCAGCATCAGTTTTAGTGGGATACAAAGTGGTATCCCAAGGAAAAGCTTCCAGGGAGCACCACTTTTAGTGGGATATGTGGCAGCTTCCCAAGGAAAAGCTTCCAAACAGCATCAGTTTTAGTGGGATACGATGTGTTTTCCCATGGAAAAGCTTCCAAGCAGGATCACTTTTAGTGGGATACAATGTGGATTCCCAAGGA
The DNA here is from genome assembly GCA_038380795.1 of Pyrocephalus nanus. NCBI lineage: Eukaryota > Metazoa > Chordata > Aves > Passeriformes > Tyrannidae > Pyrocephalus > Pyrocephalus nanus. The sequence continues at coordinate 1,755,976 of CM076260.1, read as the reverse complement.
AGAACTTCCAAGCAGCATCAGTTTTAGTGGGATATGTGGCAGCTTCCCAAGGAAAAGATTCCAAGCAGGATCACTTTTAGTGGGATACAATGTGTTTTCCCATGGAAAAGCTTCCAAGCAGTATCAGTTTTAGTGGGATACGATGTGTTTTCCCATGGAAAAGCTTCCAAACAGCCTCAGTTTTAGCAGGATCCGCTGCATACCCTGCAGCCCCGGGGCGATTCCATATCCATGGAAACCCGGAGCCATCTCCCGGCACGATCCCGGCGGCCCAGCGGGATCCCGAGCTCCGGGAAGCTCCGGCTCCATCGATCCGGAGCCGGCTAAGGAAGGGAAGGAGCTTTGGAGCCACGTTCCCTGCGGGGGAAGGAGGGAAGGGAAGGGAAGGGAAGGGAAGGCAGCTCCTCCCCCGGGAAGCTTCGAGCGGGATCGACTCAGGAGATCGATCGAGTTCCCCGCAGGAGCCGCTCAATATTCCCCTCCCCACACTCCTTCCTTCCCTTTGGAAATTTTCCTCCCCATCCAAGTGTCCCTGCTCTTCCATTCCCGATTTCCTGCCGGGCCATTCCCTGGCTCCTCACCCTCCTCTTCCCCCATTCCAGGTCATTCCTCCCTTCCTTGTCCTGTCCCTCTTTGTCCCCGCTCCCTCCCGAGCCCCTCGTTTCCCTCCTCCCTGTGCCATCCCAAGTTTATTCCCTCCAAACGCAGCGTTTTCCGCTTTCCCGCCCTTTATTCCCCTTTCCCAACCCCTGAACCCTCCCCCCTACCCCTTCCCGATGCTCCCTTCAAAGCCATTCCCTCCCCAAATCCTCCACCTCAGTCCCTCCCTTCCCCATCCCACTGCCCCCTTCCCGTCCTCCAGCAGCCCCTCAGCCCCAGTTATTCCCAAAATCCCACCTCAATCCCTTCCCTTTCCCATCCCAGCTATTCCCAGTATCCCCCCTCAATTCCCTTCCCCTCCCCAGCTATTCCCAGTATCCCACCTCAATCCCCTTCCCTTCCCTTCCCCAGCCATTCCCAGTATCCCACCTCAATTCCCTTCCTTTCCCCTCCCCAGCCATTCCCAGTATCCCACCTCCATCCCCTTCCCTTCCCCATCCCAGCTATTCCCAGTATCCCACCTCAATCCCCTCCCCAACTATTCCCAGTATCCCACCTCAATCCCCTCCCCAACTATTCCCAGTATCCCACCTCAATCCCTTCCCTTCCCCTCCCCAGCTATTCCCAGTATCCCACCTCAATCCCTTCCCTTCGCCATCCCATCCCAGCTATTCCCAGTATCCCACCTCAATTCCCTTCCCTTCCCTATCCCAGCTATTCCCAGTATCCCACCTCAATTCCCTTCCCTTCCCTATCCCAGCTATTCCCAGTATCCCACCTCAATCCCTTCCCTTCCCCACCCCAGTTATTCCCAAAATCCCACCTCAATCCCCTTCCCTTCCCCTCCCCAGCTATTCCCAGTATCCCACCTCAATCCCCTTCCCTTCCCCATCCCAGCTATTCCCAGTATCCCACCTCAATCCCCTTCCCTTCCCCTCCCCAGCTATTCCCAGTATCCCACCTCAATCCCCTTCCCTTCCCCATCCCAGCTATTCCCAGTATCCCACCTCAATTCCCTTCCCTTCCCCATCCCAGCTATTCCCAGTATCCCACCTCAATCCCCTTCCCTTCCCCATCCCAGCTATTCCCAGTATCCCACCTCAATCCCCTTCCCTATCCCAGCTATTCCCAGTATCCCACCTCAATCCCTTCCCCATCCCAGCCATTCCCAGTATCCCACCTCAATCCCTTCCCCATCCCAGCCATTCCCAGTATCCCACCTCAATCCCCTTCCCTTCCCCATCCCAGCTATTCCCAGTATCCCACCTCAATTCCCTTCCCTATCCCAGCCATTCCCAGTATCCCACCTCAATTCCCTTCCCTATCCCAGCTATTCCCAGTATCCCATCTCAATCCCTTCCCCATCCCAGCTATTCCCAGTATCCCACCTCAATCCCCTCCCCAACTATTCCCAGTATCCCACCTCAATCTCTTCCCTTCCCCTCCCCAGCTATTCCCAGTATCCCACCTCCATCCCCTTCCCTTCCTCAGCTATTCCCAGTATCCCACCTCAATCCCTTCCCCATCCCAGCTATTCCCAGTATCCCACCTCAATCCCTTCCCTATCCCAGCCATTCCCAGTATCCCACCTCAATCCCCTTCCCTTCCCCATCCCAGCTATTCCCAGTATCCCACCTCAATCCCCTTCCCTTCCCCATCCCAGCTATTCCCAGTATCCCACCTCAATCTCTTCCCTTCCCCAGCTATTCCCAGTATCCCACCTCAATCCCCTTCCCCTCCCCATCCCAGCTATTCCCAGTATCCCACCTCAATCTCTTCCCTTCCCCAGCTATTCCCAGTATCCCACCTCAATCTCTTCCCTTCCCCAGCTATTCCCAGTATCCCACCTCAATCCCTTCCCCATCCCAGCCATTCCCAGTATCCCACCTCAATCCCCTTCCCTATCCCAGCTATTCCCAGTATCCCACCTCAATTCCCTTCCCTATCCCAGCTATTCCCAGTATCCCACCTCAATCCCTTCCCCATCCCAGCCATTCCCAGTATCCCACCTCAATTCCCTTCCCTATCCCAGCTATTCCCAGTATCCCACCTCAATCCCCTCCCCAACTATTCCCAGTATCCCACCTCAATCTCTTCCCTTCCCCTCCCCAGCTATTCCCAGTATCCCACCTCAATCCCCTTCCCTTCCCCATCCCAGCTATTCCCAGTATCCCACCTCAATTCCCTTCCCTTCCCCTCCCCAGCCATTCCCAGTATCCCACCTCCATCCCCTTCCCTTCCCCATCCCAGCTATTCCCAGTATCCCACCTCCATCCCCTTCCCTTCCCTATCCCAGCTATTCCCAGTATCCCACCTCAATCCCCTTCCCTTCCCCATCCCAGCTATTCCCAGTATCCCACCTCAATCCCCTTCCCTTCCCCATCCCAGCTATTCCCAGTATCCCACCTCAATCCCCTTCCCTTCCCCATCCCAGCTATTCCCAGTATCCCACCTCAATTCCCTTCCCTATCCCAGCTATTCCCAGTATCCCACCTCTATCCCTTCCCCATCCCAGCTATTCCCAGTATCCCACCTCAATCCCCTTCCCCATCCCAGCTATTCCCAGTATCCCACCTCAATCCCCTTCCCTTCCCCATCCCAGCTATTCCCAGTATCCCACCTCAATTCCCTTCCCCATCCCAGCTATTCCCAGTATCCCACCTCAATCCCCTTCCCTTCAGTTCTTCCCCATCCGCGCTCGCGCCGGGTCCGCCACCACCGCCACAATTCCCGCCACGACCTCAGGCCCCGCCCCCCACCCCTCTCTCAGCCAATCAACCCCCTCCTCACCTCCCTTGCTCCGCCCACCTCCCGCGTCTCGACCAATCAGCGCACGCCCCTCTCCCCTCCCGTGGCTTTTGGCTGAGCTTTAAGGTCAGGACTACAAATCCCATCATGCTCTGCGGCGGGCGACGGGTGCACACTAAGGACAAACTTCATTGAAACGCGGTGACTGCCCTCCTACCATCCGACCGTCTGTCCGTCCCCCTGTCCCTTTGTCCCCACCATGGGACAAATATCCAAGGCCTTTCCTTCCCAGCTCTGATTTAGCCCCAAACTTGAGAAAAAAAAGTTAAATAAATCAAATTTTTGGATAATTTCGGCCGGTATCCAGAGGGTACCCAGCCCGCCCAGGTCCTGCATCCCCCAAATCGGCGTGCTGGTGATTGAACCCAATTTTTAATGTCTTGGTTTTGCCAGGAAATGCAGCCCTAAAACTGGTGGGATTGGGAAGAAGGCCCTGGAAGAGGCAGCTGGATCATCTCCATCCCTGCAGGAAGGGGTTGTTTTGTGAGAAAACACTTGGAACACCCACCCTGGCATTAGGAATTCCTAGGGAATAGGAACCCACAGGGCTGGGATGGGGATCCAGGGAAGGGATGGGGTGATTTGGGAAGGGATGGAGGATTTGGGAAGGGAAGGGGGATTTGGGAAGATTGGGGTGATTTGGGAAAGGAGGGTGGTTGGGGGAGGGAGGGTGGTTTGGGAAGGGAAGAGGGATTTGGGAAGGGAGGGGGATGTGGGAAGGGATGGGGGATTTGGAAGGGATGGGGGATTTGGGAAGGGATGGAGGATTTGGGAAGGGATGGGATTTGGGAAGGGATAGGTGGTTTGGGAAGGGATGGGGATTTGAGAAGAGAAGGAGGATTTGGGAAGGGAAGGAGGATTTGGGAAGGGATGGTGATTTGGAAAGGGATGGGGTGGTTTGGAAAGGGATGGTGGATTTGGGAAGGGAAGGGGGATTTGGGAAGGGATGGGGGATTTGGGAAGGGATGGTGGTTTGGGAAAACATGGGAATTTGGGAAGGGATGGGGTGGTCTGGGAAGGGAAGGAGGATTTGGGAAGGGAAGGAGGATTTGGGAAGGGAAGGGGGATTTGGGAAGGGATGGGGGATTTGGGAAGGGATGGGAGATTTGGGATGGGAATTTGGGAAGGGGGATTTGGGAAGGGATGGGTGATTTGGGAAGGGATGGGGGATTTGGGAAGGGATGGGGGATTTGGGAAGGGATGGGAGATTTGGGAAGGGATGGGGATCCAAGGAAGGGATGAGGGATTTGGGAAGGGATGAGGGATTTGGGAAGGGAAGGGGGATTTGGGAAGGGAAGGGGGATTTGGGAAGGGAAGGGGGATTTGGGAAGGGATGGGGGATTTGGGAAAGGATGGGGTGATTTGGGAAGGGATGGGGGATTTGGGAAGGGATGAGGATTTGAGAAGGAGGATTTGGGAAGGGATGGGGATTTAAGAAGAGAAGGAGGATTTGGGAAGGGATGGGGGATTTGGGAAGGGATGGAAGATTTGGGAATGGATGGGGTGATTTGGGATGGGAATTTGGGAAGGGGGATTTGGGAAGGGATGGAGGATTTGGGAAGGGATAAGGGATTTGGGAAGGGATGGAAGATTTGGGAAGGGAAGGGAAGGGGGATTTGGGAAGGGATGGGGAATTTGGGAAGAGAAGGAGGATTTGGGAAGGGATGGGTGATTTGGGAAGGGATGGGTGGATTTGGGAAGGGATGGAGGATTTGGGAAGGCATGGGGGATTTGGGAAGGGATGGGGATCCAAGGAAGGGATGAGGGATTTGGGAAGGGATGAGGGATTTGGGAAGGGATGGGGATTTGGGAAGGGATGGGGGATTTAGGAAGGATGGGGAGGTTTGGGAAGGGATGGGGGATTTGGGAAGGGATGGGGAGGTTTGGGAAGGGATGGGGGATTTGGGAGGGATGGGTGGATTTGGGAAGGGATGGGGGATTTGGGAAGGGATGGGGGATTTGGGAAGGGAAGGGGGATTCAGGAAGAGAAGGAGGATTTGGGAAGGGATGGGGGATTCGGGAAGGGATGGGGGATTTGGGAAGGGATGGGGGATTTGGGAAGGGATGGGGATTTGGGAAGGGATGGGGGATTTGGGATGGGAATTTGGGAAGGGGGATTTGGGAAGGGATGGAGGATTTGGGAAGGGAAGGGGGATTTGGGAAGGGAAGGAGGATTTGGGAAGAGTGGGGGATTTGGGAAGGGATGAGGGATTTGGGAAGGGATGGGGGATTTGGGAAGGGATGAGGGATTTGGGAAGGGATGGGGAATTTGGGAAGGGATGGGGTGATTTGGGAAGGGATGGAAGATTTGGGAAGGGATGGGGGATTTGGGAAGGGATGGGGATTTGGGAAGGGATGGGGTGGTTTGGGAAAGGAAGGAGGATTTGGGAAGGGAAGGGGGATTTTGGATGGGAATTTGGGAAGGGGGATTTGGGAAGGGATGGGGTGATTTGGGAAGAGAAGGAGGGTTTGGGAAGGGATGGGGGATTTGGGAAGGGATGGTGGTTTGGGAAAGCATGGGAATTTGGGAAGGGATGGGGAATTTGGGAAGGGATGGGGTGGTTTGGGAAGGGAAGGGGGATTTGGGAAGGGATGGGGATTTAAGAAGAGAAGGAGGATTTGGGAAGGGATGGGGGATTTGGGAAGGGATGGGTGGTTTGGGAAGGGAAGGGGGATTTGGGAAGGGATGGGGGATTTGGGAAGGGATGGGTGGTTTGGGAAAGGATGGGGAATTTGGGAAGGGATGAGGGAATTGGGAAGGAATGGAGGATTTGGGAAGAGATGGGGGATTTGGGAAGGGATGGGGGATTTGGGAAGGGATGGGGTGGTTTGGGAAGGGAGGGGGATTTGGGAAGGGATGGAAGATTTGGGAAGGGATGGGGTGGTTTGGGAAGGGATGGGGATTTAAGAAGAGAAGGAGGATTTGGGAAGAGATGGGGTGATTTGGGAAGGGATGGGGGATTTGGGAAGGGATGAAGGATTTGGGAAGGGATGAGGGATTTGGGAAGGGATGGGGGATTTGGGAAGGGATGAAGGATTTGGGAAGGGATGGGGGAATTGGGAAGGATGGGGTGGTTTGGGAAGGGATGGGTGGATTTGGGAAGGGATGGGGATTTGGGAAGGGAAGGAGGATTTGGGAAGGGAAGGGGGATTTGGGATGGGAATTTGGGAAGGGGGATTTGGGAAGGGATGGGGAATTCGGGAAGGGATGGGAGATTTGGGAAGGGATGGGGGATTTGGGAAGGGATGGGGTGGTTTGGGAAGGGATGGGGTGGTTTGGGAAGGGATGGAGGATTTGGGAAGGGTGGGGGATTCGGGAAGGGATGGGGGATTTGGGAAGGGAAGGGGAATTTGGGAAGGGATGGGGTGGTTTGGGAAGGGATGGGGGATTTGGGAAGGGAAGGGGGATTTGGGATGGGAATTTGGAAAGGGGGATTTGGGAAGGGATGGGTGGTTTGGGAAGGGATGGGGGATTTGGGAAGGGATGGGGGATTCAGGAAGAGAAGGAGGATTTGGGAAGGGATGGAGGATTTGGGAAGGGATGGGAATTAGGGAAGGGATGGGGATTCAAGGGAGGGATGAGGGATTTTGGAAGGGAAGGGTGATTTGGGAAGGGATGGAAATTTGGGAAGAGATGGGGGATTCGGGAAGATAAGGAGGATTTGGGAAGGGATGCGGTAATCTGGGAAGGGATGGGGAATTTGGGAAGGGATGGGGTGATTTAGGAAGGGATGAGGCCCCGGATCAACCACCAGCTTCTTGGAAAAACCCCTGGAAAACCCTTTCCTGGCGGGTGGTGCTTGAGGAAGGGCCAGGAGAGGAGATGAAAAACTCATTTTTAAAACCAATTTATATTTGTTTTTTCCCCCCTCCCCCCCTTTTAATTTTACAAGGGGTCAGTCATCCCAGCTCCCAAATCCCAGTAGAGCCTGGAAAAACCCGGGAATGCTGGAAAAATGGGAGTTTCTCCTTTTTTTTTTTGGCAGGCGGGGTTTTTTTCGGGGCCCTTCAAGCTGCCAATTATCCCTCTGTTAATTAGCAGGGTCTTAAACCACGGCGTCACCACCCCCCCTCCTCCCCCTGTGTCATTTGCTGCCTCCTGCTCCTGCCAGCTCAACATCATCATCACCATCATCATCATCATCATCATCATCATCATCATCATCATCATCATCGGCTCCAACGCAGAGGAAAAAAAAACCCTTTGGCCAAATCTGGGGAGAAAAGGAAGAGGGAATTAACACCCAAAAATGGATATTTTGGAAGGGTGGAGGGGGTGGTGGGGAGGGGAGGGATTGGAGGGGATGAAGCCCTGAGAGGTCAGGAAAAATTATCCCAGGAAAAAGGACGAAAGGATCCGGCTCGGCTCCAGATCCTTATGGAAAATCCGGGAGGAAAAAACCGCAGGAAAATATTTATTTAAAAAAAAAAAAAAAAAAAAAAAGAAAGAGAATTGGGAAACAAACAAACAAACACACCAAAAAAAAATTATAATTAATTCCAAGTTTATTTATTAAAACAAAAAAACTGCCCTCCGGTCTCCAGCATTTTCCCACTGGGAATGACTCTCCGGCCTTATTTTTCCCTAAAATATCCCCAAATCCAGGCTCTCCTCTGGCTCCCAGCACCCAGCAGGTCTCCTTTCGGGGCTTTTTCCTTAATTTCCAGATGTTTTTTTATTAGCCTGGAACATCCCGGGTGGTCTCACCTTGGGGGCACAAACGGATCGGGAAAAGCTTTTCCCTCCCAGCTCCGGCATTCCCGGGGAATCTTTAGGAGGAATTACCGATATAGGATCGTGGGTTTTAGGGTTTCACCGCCAAGGGTGGGGTGGGAGAGGTGCTGGGAAAAGGAGGGGTGGTCCTGGCTGTGTTGAATTCCCACCTGAAAGTGGGAAGGAAAAAAAAAACCGGGATAAAACGCCGCTCTGTGGGAGAAACCACGGAAGGTCGGGATGGATTTTGGCCTTTCCCAGCCTGAGGCAGCCGTTTTATTCCCGAGGATGGAGCTGATGGATCTGGCTGTGCCCTTCCCGAGGTGCCTGGATCCCCTCAGCCGTGAAATGGGGAGTGGGAATTCTCTGCTCCATCCCCGAATCAATCATTTCCCACCCTGGAGCCGTGGGAGTGGGATGGGAATGAAATCTGGGATAACCCCCCCCCTCAATCCTCCTCTGCCTCATCCCGGGTTTTGAGGGGGGAAAACAGAAGGTCTGGGGGTCATCCCGGGAATTCAGGGAGGGAAAACAGAAGGCCCTGAGGGGCCATCCCGGGAATTTGGGGGCAATTCCTGGAATGGGATCCTTATCCAGACCAGGTTTATTCCCGCCCTCCTTTCCCGGAATCCCCCGAGGTGATTTTGGGCAGGTTTTTTCCCCCCCCTCTTCATCATCCCCCCTTTTATTTTTCCCTGGATTTAGGAGGGCAGAAAGCAGGGAATGCTGGCCGGGGCTGCACATTCCCAGCTGGCGCATCCCGGGGGTTGGGCTCAGACAACGCACGTGGGAAGAGGGAAAAAAAAAAAAAAAAAAAAAAAAAAAAAAGGGGGAGGTGTGGGAAGGGAAAAAAAAAAAAAAAAAAAAAAAAGGGAAAAAGGGGAGGTGTGGGAAGCCCGCGTGTAACAAACACCGGCTATATAAACACACACCCGCCCAGCCACCGGCTCCGGAGAGCCCACGGAGAGCCCCACGGAGAGCCCCACGGAGCCGGCAGCCGACACGCAGGTAAGGAATTCCTGCTCGCCATTCCCATCCCTATTCCTGTAGGATTAGGGAAGAAGGAAAGGATGGGAAGGGGGGGGGGGGTGTCTCCTGCTTGTTTTTAATTCGAGGACAGCCAGCCCTTCGTGGATTTTGGGATGGAAGGGATGGATTTCTCCCCCCCTCCCCCCCCCACCCCCCGGATCCCTTTGGATCCCCCTTTGGGATCGGGGGAGTGGAGGGGGGGAAGAAATCCATCCCTTCCATCCCAAGCAGAGGAAAAGTTTGGATCTCTGGGCCCCCGAAATCATCCGGAGCGGACGCAACAAGAGTCGGCCCGAGGATTGGAGAGAGGGGGGAGAAGCTCTGAGGGTTCATTTGAGGGATTTTATTCAGGGTTTTGTGGGGTTGGTTTTTTTTTAGGAAGCCCTGCATCCTTCTCCTGTCTCCCCCATTCCCTCTTCCTCCTCCCTTCCTCTTCCAGCCAGGACTTTCACCACGGGATGCTCCGGCAGAGCTCACACCATCCCTTTTTTTTATTCCCCCCATCCCTAAAACCACAAAAAGGCGCAAAAAATGGGATTTTTAGGCCTTTTTTTTTTTTTTTTTTAGTTGCTTTGTGCCTCCCCTTTCCCCCTAAAAATAAACCCCGGCAGGCACGGAGGGCTGAGGCGCAGGGCTGCAGGAATAAACGCTCTTCCCGAGGTTTTGGGGTTTTTTTCCCCCCCTTTTCCCAGCCTCTCCAACCCCACATCTGTGTTTACAGCCACACGGAGCGGCCGCCGCTCGTTCGGGCCAATTACGGCCAATTACCTGATTGAGGGGCACCGGCAAAAAGGAGAAAAAAAGGTTCTTTTTTTTTTTTCTACCCAGGCAGCTGGAGCCAAACCCCCCTCCCCTTTCCTCCTCCTCCTCCCCCATTCCCAAATCCCCCCGTTTCTCCCTGAAATCCTCCCCCCACCAGATTTTAGGCATTTGTGGGGAGCAGGGAGGCGTTTTGGGGGGACGCTGTCGGACAATATCCTGCTTTTTTTTTGGCTGGAAAAGGCTCTGACTCCTTCCAGGCTCGGATACCGGCGGGGTTGGATCCTTCCCGTTCTTATCCATCCCTTTTTCCCCTCTGGATCAGGCCTTGGCTTTTTTGGGCAGGGCGGGAATGGGGGGAGGATGGGCTGGCTCGGGGCTGGTTTTGCTCCGAGCTGCGGGATGTGCTGGGCACGTGGCGGGATTAATCCCGGAAAAAAATAAGAAAAAAAACGGGAATTCGCTGCCTTTTAACCCCGCCGTTTAGGGAAAGGATGGAGATTCCCATTGGGAAGAAAGAGCTGGAGCATCCACTGGGTGGGGGGGGGAAGGAGAGGCAGGGAGCGACTCCCTCCCCGGTCCGGATGGCATCAAATGAAGCGAATAAAATCCCATCTCAACCAGCACCTGCTTCCCTCCTTTCCCACCTCCTCTCCCGGGGTCATTCCCAGCCCGCATCCCTTTCCCGAATCATCCCTTTCCCTTTCCAAGGCAGCCTCTCCCTCGTCATCCCACCCGGAGAGATTCATTTAAACCCTCTCGCCCTGATGGATTAACCAGAGCCCGGAACCGCAGGCAGGGCTGAATTTCCACCAAAAAAAAATATAAATAAACCCCAAAACCTCATTTTTTATCCCTCCTCTTCCAAAAGAATGAATGAGGGTAATTCCACGGGCTGGAAAACTCGTCAGGATTCACCCCCAGGGCCCTTTTCCCGACACACCCCTTGGCGTGGATGGGTTTGGTGTTTTTTTTTTGGGGGGGAGGAAAAGGGAGGTTTTGTGCCCCACGAGCTGCCTCGGCGTGGGTGAAAAATCCCTTTTCCCAAAACACGAGGCTCGTGGACGTCCCTTGGGAAAGAGGGCCCAGGTTCGGCTGGAAAAAAAAATATTTTTGGAATGAAAACGCCCCCCCCAAAAAAAACCCCCAAATCCATGGAAAAATACAAGAATGGGGGAGGGGGAAAGGGGACAGGGAAAAATAGGAGAGAAGGGGGAAAAAAAAATGGGAAAATTGGGGGGAAACATCCCTCTTTTTCACAAGGATTCGTGGCTGGGAATCTCAGGAAGGGGCTTCACCCACACCCCCCCCCCTTCCATCCAAAGGTGGGAGCAAGGAAAAAAAAATCTTTTCCTTAGGACAGGTTGATTTAATTTGGGTTTTGTTTTTTTTTTGGGGGGGGGGTTGTTCCCTTGTTTCCCACCCCCTGGCCTGTTGGGAATGCTGGCATCCCGATAACATCTTTCAATTAAACCGGGAAGAAAAGCCGAGCCTCGAGCTGGGCGCCTCCTCCGCAGCCTCTTTTCCCTCTTTTCCCGCTTTTTTTCCCGCTTTTCCCGCTTTTCCCGGGACTTCGGACTCTGTGTCCCTTGAGAGGGGGGAGGAAAAAGGGGAGAGGGGGTGTAGTGGCTTTTCCAGCGCTTTTTCCATCGGAAGGGGGGAATTTGCCCTCTCCTGGGAGCTTCCTCGCCGAGGCTCTTCTGACTCAGCCGGCTTTAATGACTCGGTGGGGATTAAAAACCTTAATTCCCCGCTCCTTATCAGCTCCTTCCCCTCGGACCCTTCCGGGCTCCCTGTGGGGGACAAAAGGTGACCCTCGTGTCGCTCAGGGAGCGGGGAAGGTGCTGGAAGGTGCGGGAAATAAATAGGGAATCTTTTCCCAGCTACTCGATTCCCATTCCCCCTTTTTTTCCCCCAGCCTGGAATGAGGGAACAGCACCCAGATCTCCTCGATCCAGGGGGTTTTCCGTGCACGGTGGTGGCACCAAAGTTCCTGTCACCTCCATCTCACCCCTCACCCCCCCCTTCGCTGTCCTACAAACCCACAAAGCACCGGGAGCCGCTCCCAGCTGATCCCACAGGGGATGTGGGATCGATCCCTTTTTTTTTTTTTTCCCAGCGGGATGAAAAAGGGGAAGGGGAGGGGGTCGGGAGGATCGCCCTTCCTGTTTGCCGGGTGGCTCCTGGGGATGAATCTCCCGGGAATTGGCCCCGGTCGGGTCGATTAATGAGGTTTTTAATGGGGCGGAACGGCGCTCGCGTGTCACCTGCAAAGACACGGAGGGGGTTCTGTGGGATTTGACTTTGCTGCTCCACGGTGGGACGGGCTCAGATCCAGGGGAAAAAAAAAAAAAAAAACCCTAAAAAAATAAAACAAAAAAAAAAAAACACCCCAAAATCAACAAACACTCTTTAAAAAAAAAAAAAAAAAAAAAAAAAAAAGAGAGAGGAAAAAAGAAAGAGAAAAAAGAGAGGGAAAAAAAAGAGGAGAAAAAAGAGAAAGCAGAAAAAAGAGAAAAAAAAGAGAAGAGAAAAAAGAGAGGGAAAAAAAAAGAGGGGAAAAAAGAGAAAGAAAAAAAAAGGAGAAAAAAAAGAGAAGAGGAAAAAAAAGAGGGGAAAAAAAAGAGAAAGAAAAAAAAGAGAAAAAGAAAAGAGAAAAAAAAAGAGAAGAGAAAAAAAGAGGGGGGAAAAAAGAGGAAAAAAAAAGAGAAAAAAAGAGGAAAAAAGGAGAAAAAAAAAAAAAAGAGAAAAAAAAAGAGAGGAAAAAAAAGAGAAAAAAAAAAAAAAAAAGAAGACACAGGAACAAGGGGTGGCAGCACCCTAAAAAAAAAACCCCACATCCAGGAAAGGAAAACTGGGAAGGGGAACACCCTCGTCTCCCGCCGGGATGGGCAGTGCCCAGCTCCGGGCACATCCAGGGACGTGCTGCCCCTCCACGTCCCCCTTCCTAAAATAACCCCCGGCCGGGCCTCGTGCCATGGGACAACCTGGAAAAAACCCAGCGGGTGGCTTTAAAAGGGGTTTTGAGGAGCAGCCCAGCTCCTTTTATCCCCCCCCTCCAAAAGGATAATTTTGGAATTATCCTTTTTGGGGTGAGAAGAGGAGCAGAAGGGGGGGGGTGGTGGTGCCGTCATGAATGAATTCCTTGGGGGTTTTGGGGTTTTTTTTGGTGTTTTTTTTTTAATTATAATTATTTTCCCAGGCGCTGCCGGGGGTGTGGGGGGCCGGTGCCGCCATGAGGGCCGTGCTGTGGGATCTGCTGCTGCTCTGCCTGTTCGCCCGGGCGCGGGGGGATTGCCGGGGGGATTGTCTGCACTGCGACCGCCAGCTCTACCGGGACTCCTTCGACGTGCTCGTGAGTCCCTTCCCCACGCGTGGGGACCGCGGGGAGGGGGACACGGACACTGATGGGGTCACCCCCAAGGGGGGGTGGGGACAGGGACGCGATGCTCCAATCCCCCTTCCACTTCTGGGATGGGATGGGAGAGGTGGGGAAGAGGTTGGGATGGCTCCGGGAGGGTCGTGAGATCCATGAGTATTCCCGGTTTTCCTGCATCCCAAATCTCTGAGTATTCCTGGCTTTCCCTCATCCCAAATCCCTGAGTATTCCTGGCTTTCCTGCATCCCAAATCTCTGAGCATCCCAAGATTTCCTGCATCCCAAAACCTGGACTATTGTCAGCTTTCCTGCATCCCAAACCCTTGAACATCCCAAGATTTCCTGCATCCCAAAACCTGGAGTATTCCCCAGCTTTTCCACATCCCAAACCCTGAGCATTCCAAGATTTCCTGCATCCCAAAACCCTGAGCATTCCCGGCTTTCCTGCATCCCAAATCCCTGAACATCCCAAGATTTCCTGCATCCCAAAACCCTGAGCATTCCCAGCTTTCCTGCATCCCAAATCCCTGAGTATTCCCGGCTTTCCTGCATCCCAAACCTCTGAGTATTCCTGGCTTTCCTGCATCCCAAATCTCTGAGCATCCCCATCTTTCCTGCATCCCAAATCCCTGAGTATTCCCAGCTTTCCCACATCCCCAAACCCCTGAGCATTCCCAGATCTCCTGTCCCCTCAGCATCCCCAGCTTTCCTGCATCCCAAATCTCTGAGCATCCCAAGATTTTCTGCATCCCAAACCCCTGAGTATTCCTGGCTTTCCTGCATTCCAAACTCCTGAGCATTCCCAGCTTTCCTGTATCCTAAAACCCGGAATATTCCCAGCTCTCCTGCATCCCAAACCAGTGAGCATCCCCAGCTTCCCCACATTCCAGACCCCTGAGCATTCCCAGCTTTCCTGCATCCCAAACCCTGAGCATCCCAAGATTTCCTGCATCCAAACACCTGAGCATCCCCAGCTCTCCTGCATTCCAGACCCCTGAGCATTCCCGGCTTTCCTGCATCCCAAACCTCTGAGCATCCCCAGCTTTCCCACATCCCAAACCCTGAGTATTCCTGGTTTTTCTGCATCCCAAACCTCTGAGTATTCTCGGCTTTCCTGCATCCCAAATCCCTGAGCATCCCTAGATTTCCTGCATCCCAAACTCCTGAGCATCCCCAGCTTTCCTGCATCCCAAATCCCTGAGTATTCCAGGCTTTCCTGCATCCCAAACTCCTGAGCATCCCCAGCTTTCCCACATCCCCAAATCCTGAGCATTCCCAGATCTCCTGCATCCCAAACCCCTGAGCATCCCCGGATTTCCTGCATCCCAAGACCCCTGAGTATTCCTGGCTTTCCTGCATCCCAAATCCCTGAACATCCCAAGATTTCCTGCATCCTAAAACCCGGAGTATTCCCCAGCTTTCCCACATCCCAAACCCTGAGCATTCCTAGATCTCCTGCATTCCAAACCCCTGAGCATCCCCAGATTTCCTGCATCCAAACACCTGAGCATCCCCAGCTTTCCCACATCCCAAATCCCTGAGCATCCCCAGATTTCCTGTATCCTAAAACCCGGAGTATTCCCAGCTTTCCTGCATCCCAAACCCCTCAGCGTCCCCCGATTTTCTGCATCCCAAACCCATGAGTATTCCTGGCTTTCCTGCATCCCAAATTCCTGAGAATCCCCAGCTTTCCCATACCCCAAACCCCTGAGCATCCCCACCTTTCCTGCATCCCAAATCCCTGAGAATCCCCAGCTTTCCCATACCCCAAACCCCTGAGCATTCCCAGCTTTCCCACATCCCCAAACCCTGAGCATTCCCAGCTTTCCTGCATCCCAAACCTCTGAGCATCTCCAGCTTTCCCACATTCCAGACCCCTGAGCATCCGTAGCATTCCTGCATCCCAAACTCTGAGCATTCCCATCTTTTCTACATTCCAAACCTCTGAGTATTCCAGGCTTTCCTGCATCCCAAACTCTGAGCATTCCCAGCTTTTCTACATTCCAAACCTCTGAGTATTCCAGGCTTTCCTGCATCAAAAACTCATGAGCATCATCCTGAGCACCCACAGCTTTCCTGCATCCCAAACCCTGAGCATTCCCAGCTTTCCTGCATCCCAAACCCCTGAGCATCCCCAGCTTTCCTGCATCCCAAACCTCTGAGTATTCCTGGCTTTCCTGCATCCCAAGACCCCTGAGTATTCCTGGCTTTCCTGCATCCCAAATCCCTGAGCATTCCCAGATCTCCTGCCCCCTGAGCATCCCCAGCTTTCCTGCATCTCAAACCCTGAACATCCCAAGATTTCCTGCATCTCAAACTCCTGAGCATTCCCAGCTTTCCCACATCCCACAACCTTGAGCATTCCCAGCTATCCTGCATCCCAAACCCCTCAGCATCATCCTGAGCACCCCCAGCTTTCCTGCATCCCAAACCCCTGAGCATTCCCGCCTTTCCTGCATCCCAAACTACTGAGCATTCCCAGCTCTCCTGCATCCCAAACCTCTGAGTATTCCTGGCTTTTCTGCATCCCAAACCTCTGAACATCCCCAGCTTTCCCACGTTCCAGACCCCTGAGCATCCCCAGATTTCCTGCATCCCAAAACCCTGAGTATTCCCCAGCTTTCCTGCATCCCAAACCCTGAGCATCCCAAGATTTCCTGCATCCTAAAACCCGGAGTATTCCCCAGCTTTCCCACATCCCAAACCCTGAGCATTCCTAGATCTCCTGCATTCCAAATCCCTGAGCATCCCCAGATTTCCTGCATCCCAAAACCTGGACTATTCCCAGCTTTCCTGCATCCTCAAAACGTGAGCATTCCCAGATTTCCTGCATCCCAAAACCAGGACTATTCCCAGCTTTCCTGCATCCCAAACCCCTGAGCATCCTCAGATCTCCTGCATCCCAAAACCCTGAGCATCTTCACTTTCCCACATCCCAAACCCCTGAGCATCCCCAGCTTTCCTGCATCCCAAACCCCTGAGCACCTCAAGATTTCCTGCATCCCAAACCCCTGAGCATCTCAAGATTTCCTGCATCCCAAACCCCTGAGCATCTCAAGATTTCCTGCATCCCAAACCCCTGAGCATCCCCGGCTTTCCTGCATCCCAAAGCCTGAGTATTCCTGGCTTTCCTGCATCCCAAACCCCTGAATATCATCCTGAGGATCCCCATTTTCCTGCATCCCAGACCCCTGAGCATCCCCAGCTTTCCTGCATCCCAAAACCATGAGAATCTCCAGCATCCTGCATCCCAAACCCTTAGTATTCCTGGCTTTCCCACATTCCAGACCCCTGAGCATTCCCAGCTTTCCCACATCCCCAAACCCCTGAGCATTCCCAGCTTTCCTGCATCCCAAACCCTGAGTATTCCCGGCTTTCCTGCATCCCAAACTCCTGAACATCATCCTGAACATCTCCACTTTCCTGCATCCCAAACCCTGAACATCCTCCTAAACATCCCCTTTTTTCCTGCATCCCAAATCCCTGAGCATCCCCAGCTTTCCCGCATCCCAAACCCCCGAGCATTCCCAGCTTTCCCACATCCCAAACTCTGAGCATCCTCATCTTTCCCACATCCCAAACCCCCGAACATTCCCAGTTTCCCCCCCCCCCACATCTTGTGGCATCGCCATCCCTTCAATCCCAACCCCGGACCCCCATCCCAACCTCCAAGGAGCCCCCAAAATCCCGCTCTGAGCCCCTTTTAGGGGTGGGAGCAGCTTTGGCTGCCAGGGCTGGGAATTGTCCCCCCTTCCCACAAAATCCAAGACTTCCAAGCCCCATGGACACTCTGGAGCCCCCCCCCCCCCCCTGCCTGGCACGGAATTTTGGGATGGGATCGCCCCCAAAACGTTGATCTGCGTGTGAAGGCACCGACAGCTCCCTGGGATCCCCCTCTTCCAGCTGGAAGTGCCTGGAATTTTCTCCATCTCCCCCCTCCCAGCCAGGAAGCTGGGGAGGGAATGGGAATGTTGGTGGATCCCGGGGGGGAGCAGAAGAACTTTGGGGGGCTCTTCCCGGGCTTGGTTTCGGATGGAAGAAGCTGCCAGGTGGGAATTCCACGAGAGCCTCCGCCGTCTCCAGAGGGAATCGTCCAAGGAATTCCCACCTGGCCCTCCGGAGGTGGGAGCAGGAGATGTCCCCAAAGTCACAGGCACGGAAGGAGGGGGGAAGGACAGGGATGAGCGTTCCCGGTGCCCGAAGTCACGCCGGGACAGCACAAATCCACGGAAAAACGGGATGCGGGGGAGCTCCGGCCGGTGTTTGCCGAGGATTCCCGATCCACTGCTGGCAGGGAGAAGCGGATTCCATGGGATTTGAGACCACGGATGGATATCTGAGGGCCCTGGGATGTCCACGGTGCCGGGACCACCGATGGTTTCCATCCCTACCTCTGGAAAAACCTCCCGTGGGAACCTTTCCACGGCTCCTCCCGCTCGGCCAAGCCGGCATTCCCGACATTCCCGAGGCAGAGGGAGTCTTTCCAGAGGTTTTGACCCCCAACCACGAGACCCTCGATGTCCTCTGACCCCTGCTTGGTGTCCAGCACTTTGAGGGGCCCCGCCGGGAAGATGAAAGTGGGATGGAGACGATTCCGTGTCCCGGTGTTTGTTTCCTTCGGATCTTCCTCGTTTTTCCTCCTGGATGGTGTTCCCTTGGCGGGCCGGTGTCTGGATTTGTTGGATGAGGCCTCTTGGAGAGGGATGAGGCACGGGAAGTGCTGATGATGGAAGGGACGTGGTGAGGGTGGCGGATTCCTGGGAATGAGGAGGAGGAAGATGTCACATCCGGAAGGCACGAAGGAGGATTTGGGAATCTCCAGAGGGCTCCCCTCAATCCTTGGAGCTGCAGAGCCCCCTCCAAGGGGGTGAAGGAAGGACAAAAAGGTCACGGGAGCAGCGGGAATGGATTCCCATTCCAGCCAGGAGAGCAGCTGCCATCCGGAGGAACATTCCAGGCCTGGAGAAAAGGGCTGGCAGGAACTGGGGAAGGATCAGCAAGGAGGAAAGTCCGGCCCTTTGGGGAGGAACAACCCCAGGCACCAGGATGTGCCGTGGGAACTTGGCAGACGTCGCTTCCCACCCCTGCCATCCCTTCTCATCTCCGCCATCCATCCCTTCTCATCTCCTCCATCCCTTCTCATCTCCTCCATCCCTTCCCATCTCCACCATCCCTTCCCATTTCCATCACCCCTTCCCACGTCCACCATCCCTTCCCACCTCCACCATCCCTTCTCATCTCCGCCATCCCTTCTCATCTCCACATCCCTTCCCATTTCCATCATCCCTTCCCACCTCCATCATCCCTTCCCACCTCCATCATCCATCCCTTCCCACTTCTACCATCCCTTCCCACCCCTACCATCCCTTCTCATCTCCTCCATCCCTTCCCATCTCCACTATCCCTTCCCATTTCCATCATCCCTTCCTATTTCCATCACCCCTTCCCACCTTCACCATCCCTTCCAACCTCCACCATCCCTTCTCATCTCCATCATTCCTTCCCACCTCCACCATCCCTTCCCACTTCCATCATCCTTTGCCATTTCCATCATCCCTTTCCACCTCCACCGTCCCTTCCCATCTCCACCATCCCTTCTCATCTCCTCCATCCCTTCCCATTTCCCTCGTCCCTTCCTATTTCCACCATCCCTTCCCACCACTACCATCCCTTCCCACCTCCATCATCCCTTCCTATTTCCATCATCCCTTCCCATCTCCACCATCCCTTCCTACCTCCACCATCCCTTCCCACTTCCATCATCCATCCTTTCCCACCTCCACCATCCCTTCCCACCTCCATCATCCATCTCTTCCCACTTCTAACATCCCTTCCCACCTCCACCATCCTTTGCCATCTCCACCATCCCTTCCCATTTTCATCATCCCTTCCCATCTCCATCATCCATCCTTTCCCACCTCCACCATCTCTTCCCACCTCCATCATCCATCCCTTCCCACCTCCACCATCCTCCCCAGCTCCTCCATCCCATGACTCGCTGATTTTTGGGCTCATGCCCGGCTGGAGCACCCAGGAGAGCCCGGAGCGGTGGAGCAGGAGCGTGGAATTCCCTGGGAAGTGTGGAGCGTGTCCATCCAGGAGCAGAGCCAGCCTAGGGAAGAGGGATGCTGAGAACTCCATGACTTCCCAACATTACCACCACCACCACCTCCAGGAGCCCAGGAATGGGATTTGGGAGGAGAATGAGGTCAGGGAAGGGCTGATGAGCTGCCAGAACCTTTCCATGGGTGTCTTCCCATGGGATGCATGGCCAGATGGGCTGGAAGCAGGCGGATGTCCGAGCACCTGGAATTTAAGGATGATCTCTGAGCTCCCTTCTGATCCAACCCAACCCAATCCAATCCAACCATCCCAATCCAATCCAACCCAACCATCCAATCTCAACCCAATCCAACACAATCGAAGCCAACCATCCCAATCCAATTCAACCCAACCCAATCGAACCCAGCCATCCAATCCAGACCCAATCCAACCCAACCCTCAAAACCCAACCCATCCCATCCCAATCCAACCCAACCCAACCCATCCCAATCCAACCCAACCCAACCATCCCATCCCAATCCAACCCAATCCAACCCATCCCAACTATCCCAACCCAATCCATCCCAATCCAACCCATCCCAACTATCCCAACCCAATCCAATCCAACCCAATCCAACCCAATCCAACCCAACCATCCAATCCCAACCCAATCCAACCTAACCCTCCAAACCCAACCCAACCCTATGCAACCCACCCCTCGAAACCCAACCCATCCCATCCCAATCCATCCCAACCCAACCCAACTATCCCAACCCAATCCAACCTAACCCTCCAATCCCAACCCAGCCATCCCAACCCAACCATCCCAATCCAACCATCCCAATCCAACCATTCCAACCCAACCATTCCAACCCAATCCAACCCAACCGTCCCAACCCAATCCAACCCAACCAAACCATCCCATCCCAAACTAACCCAACCCAACCATCCCATCCCAGTCCAACCCAACCATCCCAACCCAATCCAACCTAACCCTCCAATCCCAAACCAATCCAACCCAATCCAAACTAACCCTCCAAATCCAACCCAACCATCCCAACCCAACCATCCCAACCCAACCCAATCATCCCAACCCAATCCAACCTAATCCAACCCCACCATCCCAACCCAATCCAACCCAATCCAACCCATCCCAACCTAAATTTCCAAACCCAATCCAACCATCCCAACCCAATCCAACCCAATCCAACCCATCCCAACCTAAATTTCCAAACCCAATCCAACCATCCCAACCCAATCCAACCCATTCCAACCCAATCCAATCCAACCCATCCCAATCCAACCCAACCTAACCCAACCATCCCAACCCGATCCAACCTAACCCTCCAATCCCAAACCAATCCAACCCAACCCAACCGTCCAATCCCAACCCAATCCAACCCAACCATCCAATCCCAACCCAATCCAACCTAACCCTCCAAACCCAACCCAACCATCCCAACCCAATCCAACCCTCCAAACCAACCCAACCATCCCAACCCAATCCAACCTTCCCATCCCAACCCAATCCAACCCTCCAAACCCAACCTAACCCTCCAAACCCAACCCAACCGTCCCAACCCAATCCAACCCAATCCAACCCAACCATCCCAACCCAATCCAACCCAATACAACCCAACCATCCAATCCCAACCCAATCCAACCTAACCCTTCAAACCCAACCCATCACAATCCAACCCAATCCAACCCAACCCATCCCATCCCAATCCAACCCAACCCATCCCATCCCATCCCATCCCAATCCAACCCATCCCATCCCAACCCAATCCAACCTAACCCTCCAATCCCAAACCAATCCAACCCAATCCAACTCAACCATCCCAACCATCCCAATCCAACCCAAACCAACCATCCCAACCCAATCCAACCTAACCCTCCAATCCCAAACCAATCCAACCCAATCCAACCTAACCCTCCACACCCAACCCAACCATCCCAACCCAACCATTCCAACCCAATCCAACCATCCCAACCCAATCCAACCCAATCCAACCCATCCCAACCCAATCCAACCCATCCCAACCATCCCAACCCAATCCAACCCAACCATCCAATCCAATCCAACCTAACCCTCCAAACCCAACCCAACCCTATGCAACCCACCCCTCGAAACCCTACCCATCCCATCCCAACCCAACCCATCCCAATCCAATCCAACCCAACCCATCCCATCCCATCCCAACCCAACCCATCCCAATCCAACCCAACCCAACCATCCCAATCCAACCCAACCATCCCATCCCAATCCAACCCAAATCAACCATCCCAACCCAATCCAACCTAACCCTCCAAACCCAACCCAACCATCCCAACCCAACCATTCCAACCCAATCCAATCATCCCAACTTAATCCAACCCAATCCAACCCAACCATCCCAACCCAATCCAACCCATCCCAACCCAACCCTCCCAACCCAAGCCAACCCAACCCAACCCAATCCAACTCAACCCAATCAAACCCAACCATCCCAACCCAATCCAACCTAACCCTCCAAACCCAACCCAACCATCCCAACCCAACCATTCCAACCCAATCCAACCATCCCAACTTAATCCAACCCAATCCAACCCAACCATCCCAACCCAATCCAACCCATCCCAACCCAACCCTCCCAACCCAAGCCAACCCAACCCAACCCAATCCAACCCAATCCAACTCAACCCAATCAAACCCAACCTATCCCAACCCAATCCAACCTAACCCTCCAAACTCAACCCATCCCAACCCAATCCAACCCAACCAAACCCTCCCAACCCTTGCAACCCAACCCATCCCAGCTCAACCCAACCCAACCCAACCCAACCCAACCCAACCCAACCCAACCCAGCCCAACCCTTGTAACCCAACCCAACCCAACCCAACCCTCTCACCCCACCCCACCCTCCAATCCCCCAATTCGGGGGGCCACACCACCAACCCCCACACATTCCCGGGAAGGCCACAACACCCCCTCCACCAACCTAACCACCCACCCCTCTGTTTCTCTCTCTCCCTCCCTCCCCTTCCCCCAGATCTGCATCCTGGAGTGCGAGGGCGAGGCCGTCCCTCGGGCCACCTGGGAGCTCTGCGCCGCCGCCGCCGCCGCCGCCTCC